>CM049321.1:40908296-43308296 GCA_026874595.1 Sipunculus nudus | reverse complement strand
AACTTCATAGTAATACCGTTTAATTACTTTCCACAGAGTAAAGTATAATATATATATATATATATATATATATATATATATATATTAAGGTTGGGTATCGGTTCCCCTCATCCGGTATAATACGTATTGCGATACAGTTAATTCGATACCGATACGTATTGACGATACGCTTCATTTCTTTTTGTATATCATTCCTTTATAATAGCTCTGTTTCATGTTTATATATATATATATATATATATATATATATAATTTTTTTTTATTTTAATATACCACATATTCCGTATGCTCTGCACCCACGTTGAGCAGCTTAAGCTTGATAAATAAATAAATGAACAGACCAGTTGATTTTAATTATCAAAATCTAATTAAAACTACCCAAATCTCGATCTTCTTTGAGCCCTTTGCACCCCCCCCCCCCCCACCCCCCCACCCGCACAAACAGTTTTATTTCATTCGATGGGAAAGATTATAGGCTGTTTTTTTTGTGTCATGTAATTACACAGTTTTGTATGTTTCTGTGAATATGAATCCATCATTGAGAGAGAGAGAGAGAGAGAGAGAGAGAGATATTTTATTTGACATAAAAGTAAAGCATCCATACAAAATGTATTAAGTATGTCAATATTTTTGTTTTTATTATGTCTTGAGACTTTTGTTAAGCATTTTATTCCGCTTACACAACAGCCCACGGTGCATGAAACATGGAGAGAGAGAAAATTGTACATAAATATGAAGGTTAAATGATTATACATTCTTAATATTTGAGACTATATGATTTAACGAGGAAATTTGTAGAGAAACTTGGAAGATTTACAACCTGAATTACTGAAGTTATAGTTTGTTATTAATTTAAAACAATTTTTATGGCTAAGACTAATTTTTGTTACTGATGTAGCAGTTCATCTGAAGGCGTCTGTCTTTATAATAATTTATAAAATGTTGTTTGATGTAGCAAATCAAACCTTAAGACTATGAGTGAAGATTTTGTCAACAATGATTTAGTCGGTTTCATTTATGACTTTTGGTATTATGTTTCTCAGACAGCTGTCTGCTATCTTAGGTCTGGTTTTATTTGTAACAAGGGTATCTTTATGTCCTGTGTCATGTTCGTGTCTCGTGGTCCTTGTTGAAAAATTAAATGTTTGTAAATATTTTGGTTGTGCTTCATGGCAGTAATTATAGTAAAATTTTTATATATTTAGTCTGAAGATGTCTTTAATTGAAAGGATTTTTAATGATTTAAAATTTGGTTCAGTGTGGGCATTGTATTTGCTATTTGTGATAATTCTTATTACTTTAATTTGTATTTTGTCAATCTCCTCTGTGAACAGAATTTGTCCCCATGCTTTAACCATTTATTTTACGTCTGATGTGAAACTTGGGAGTTTCAAGTAATGTATGACTGGCTTTGTAAATAAAAAAAAAATAGAGATAAAATGATATACAGTGAAACCCCCCTGCGGCGGACGGGACTGGACAATTTGTGCATTGCAGCGAGCTGTCCGCCCCAGAGGGGGTCGGGCCCAGGAGGTCCGGCTACGGCAACATGAGACCCAAGTATGGGATCATAGAAAATCGGTATTTTTCCTTTGATATTTAACCTTAATTATATGTTACATGTAAATAAAATTTAATGCTACCGGTTGTTGTGTTGTATTTATTTATTTATTATTTATGAGGCTTTTTAAATTAACTGGAACACAATCGTCATTACCTTTTATTCAAATAATATTCTTACATTGATTGACATCAACAGGACTTACTCTTCCCGACATATACATTTCTGCACTGGGTCTGTAAAATTTCTCAATTACTCACTCTTTCCGTGATAATAAAAGAATCGCTCATGACATAAATTATTTTCGTTCAAGATTTGTACAAATCTGTTGTGAGCGTTAGCAAATATGATAAATGCATGATTATAATCGGTAGTTGGGACTGATTTCCGTGATGCAAAGGTTCAGGATCGGGGATTGGTTGATATATCGCTGAGCCCTCACCCCAGGCGATAGGTCATGACTCGTGACTGTCATCGTCAGGGTGTGTAACAGATACGTTATTATCCTCGCTTCTGAGCCTATGATAGAATAATATTGCCCAAATTCAGAATAAAAAAGTTGCTTCACTGAAAGCTCGGCACAATAGAAGCTTCGTTTATTCCGTCATTTTTCGGGGGGACTGCTATTCATAAAATGATACATGAATGTTCCAGCTGAAAATAAGGTAACTTGAGTAAAACTAGCTCCGGTCTTATAGTCATGGCAGTATGCCTAAATCATGAGAACATTTATGTGATATAAGGGGTACCAGAAACAGGACATATTTGCGATTTCAAAGTATTTCTGCCGACCTCGATCGGGGCGGCCGCTTGGATGTCCGTTAGCCGGGGTGATTTTTGCCATCGTGCCGTTGTCCTGAATAGCGGGGGTGTTCGCCCTAAAGGCCCATCCACACCGAACGATGCGCTGCGCTGCAGAAAATGTTGAGTACATGCAAATACACTGGGGGTGTCCACACCAAACGCCGCGCTGCGTCGTGCTGTGCAGCCCTGCACAACAAAGCTAATAAAAGTTCACCTTTTTACGCTTTGCTGCGGCGCAAAAATGCTCAGCCGTTTATTTGCAGCGCTTTGCAGCGCAACGTTCGGTGTGGCCGGGCCTAAATGGGGTTCTTAAAATAGTAAAAACGCTCCGTCGGCCCAAAAAGTGTCCGTTAGGCGGGGTTCCGCCTGTAGCCCGGGGTTTCACTTTATCATTAAAGTAAATAAGTGTGACACACACACACACGCATATTTTGGATATAGACGTGAATGTACCTTGTTCCTTGTAGTAATATGTGATGTGAATATCGATTTCACTATTAAAGAGGAAAGTTAGTATCATTTTCCTGTTATCGCTTACATACACCTGCTAGTCATGGAAGTACTGACGTGGATGCGTTTAAACATTTCTTATCAAGTCTTAAAAGCCAAAGCAAAAGTGCATTTAGCTTTATAAATCGTCAAGGTTAAATTTAAACTTAGAGTCATTTTCCTGTTCGTTAGCAATAAATAATTTAAATCGATACGACCGATACAGCATGCAACGCATTCGGTTATCGTATCGACGTCGTGTATCGATTCGTATCGATATATTGATACAGCCCTAATATATATAAATACCATATATATATATATATATATATATATATATATATGTATATATATATATATTTATATATATAAATAAATATATATATATATATATATATATATATATATATATATATATATATATATATATATGGTACTCCATAAAACATGAAATTACTGGTCTATTTTAATGCAATCGTCAATATTCTAAATTGCAGCAACATAGTCCGCATCAACATAAGTTTTCTTTTATGCTTACTACTGTCCCATATCCGATATACCTACCTCCCTACTTATTCGTCCAGCTTTAGAAGGACCTTTGGAAGGATTTAATTCTGATCAGAATGTATTTTTTGTAGCGTCTGCAGTGAGAAATCAATGCTTTGTTTGACAAAGTTCTTTTTTTGCGCAGATTGAATGGCTTTTAATATAAGGAGTATGCAAGAAACTGCTGTTTGTCTTATAGTTTAAAGACAATCTTAAAAGAAGCGCTGAAGGGTAGTGTTGCTTTCCGAGTCGCACATGTAACTGGAAGTTATAGGTTTTACTTCACCGACTAGTATTAAAAAATTAAGCCAATGAGAGCTTTAAACTGCAACATTTTCATGCTTACAATATTTTTTCCATATTTCTCTATATATGAGACCTTCAGAGATGTGGTTGTCTGTTAAACAGGGCAAAAATCTTTACCATAAGACCCAGATTCTGCTTACTTGACATCCAGCGAGATCCATAAAAAATCTCCTTTGATGCCTGAAATTAGGTCTCTGTTACCCATATTCTTAGCTATGCTTCAGTTGAAAGTGGATACCATCTACAATATTTGGCATTCAGATCATAACATTCCTATTGTGAATTTCTTCTTAGTCGGCTGAGCGTCATGACCCCTGGGTCACTTGATGGTATGATCAGCCCTATAATCAGCACTGTTTTGCCTAGTTTCAGGGCTAGTTACTTGCTCAGTAACTTTCATCGATACGCTGTCTCACATTTTCTTGAAATATTATATTTACTAAAATCTATATTTGCCCAGTTTCTAACTTATGTTCAATGGCATGTGTAAACAAATCCTGTACATCCTGGCTTATTGGTATTCTAATTTAGAAATACAGAAGGGGCTGAGTATTGTGTAAATTCATTTAATACACACCGCACATGTTTACACGATTATATCCAATTACATAGGAGATTGCCTAAAGTCAATCGGAGCTTTTGATAAATCTTCTCGAAAATCAAATAATGTGGCAGAAATGCAAACATCATGTTTTAGGAAAGTCTTGCGCTTCTCGTCCTTTCGATATATTTGTAGATAATTCATAAAAGATTAAAATATCAATATTATTTCTTCATATTCTTCCATTCCACCATAACTGTTTGCAGTCTTCTTGTGTAAGAATAAACTTAAGGTTCATTATATCTGGTATTAACCTTGTTACCGGTCGATTATGTTATAACACTGTACAAGTGTAATATTATTTATAGCGAGACCAACCTGTTCCGTTGCATATTCAGGGATGGTTGGCCGTAGAGTGTATTTTACTCAAATGAAGCATCACATCCCATTTTTTGTCTTAACTGTGTAAGTTTTTCTTCCATGCTTTTATTTTGTTCATCTGTTAAGACGTTTCTCCAGTCGCCGATGACCCCCTTCCTCATAAAATGTGATCCTGGAAGGAACAGCGGGTGGTCGTCAACCGTCAGAAATGGATCATTCTTCATATTTGTAAATTCCACCATTTCTACGATTTCTTTGACTTTCATTGGTGTCAGTGGTTTCCCGATAAAAGAAGCGATCTTTGTAATCCACAGTTTAGTGTCCATCTTCAGATCTTCATATTTGACGAAGAACATATTATTGTCATACCGATGGGGCCAGAATGACCGGACATGGTCAAACCAATCTCCACACGGTACGCTTCCGTTCAAAAAATGTTCAAGGAAGACTTCCCACCTTCCTTTCCATGGACCAATGGGTATAAATATCTTGTGCCAATGGTAGAAGGACACTGCAACATCTTTTGGATTCCGAATCATGTATATAAGCTTACACTTCCGATTTTTCAACTCATTTGGTATCATGTTGTAGTCCACATGGGTCCAAAAAACACCTGGCCTCGGCTGGACACATGCGGTAGCAAATGAACATTCCAGCTGTTTCTTACCCACGTTAGTCTTTGATTTTTTTAATGTCGACAGGTCCTCTTGGTTCAATATAGCTGTGAGTATGGTCAGCATCCAAACGTTTCCTAAAATTGTAAGTAGATGTGATTTTATATAAGGACTTTAGAGTTACGAATGGACAAATAAGTATACTCTCGTTACGGGTCATAAATCAGTTATGTAGAACTAGATGTACAAAATTCAAATGTTCAAGCAAATATTCCTAATCCATTAATGAGTCGCCTTTTTTAGATATGGTATTGTAATATAGAGTAGGCTACATCCTACTTGAATGGAATCACGCACCTGACTTCGGATATCCGCAAACAAAAATGTCATCTTCATACACGGGGAACTCTTTAATCTGTTGAAGGACCTCCGGAGTTGTTACCTTCAAACGAAGAATCCCGTTTATAACATGAGTTTCCTTCAGGATGAAGGGTATATCTTCCGCTGACTCGGCCATGATCACGTTCTTTAAAAAAAAAACAGGCAAATGGCAGTACAAGTGCTGAGCAAGTGTACTGTAATCTATTTTTATTTCATGTAAGAAGCGTGAGCGTTTAACCATGTATCGTGCCTGGTGTTTATTTTTATCTGCCTGGAAATACACTATACGCAGCCAGACCTCTGTGTTTATATGTACTGCAATCCAGCATACATAGAACCAACAAAAGAATAAGCCCATTCATCAAGTTTTTAATAATAATTTTCTTTCAAGCCACATATAAACAATTCCGCCCCCTCCCTTTGCTAATTAAACAAGGTTCACTAGCAAGGCCAGTAGGAACGTCTTTGTGTATAGGTTTCTACACACACACACACACACACACACACATATTTATATCGTTCGACCCTTGCTTACAGTCACTCCTCAATAACGGTCAGAGTTTCTATAACGGTCAAATTTGCTCTGTTAAACGTGGTCCGCTACACGGATATGTGTCGTTCTTAGTGTTTATGTGTTAATGATTTGATTACGGACGATATTTTGGTGTATATCGGGTCTATCTGTGTGAGAGTAACGGTAAACTGAACATCTCTTAATGGTCTCGATATGAAAAGAGAACTCCTTGTAATGTGCGAATAATTTTTGTGGTTTTCGGCAGTTGGGTCCGAGTACAATGAAAGTACTCGTATACGAGTACTGAGTACTTATAAAGTAATCGAGTACAAGTACGAGTATTTGAGTTATTTTTATGACAGTGCTCGAATACGAGTACTGAGAACTCCAAATATACTCATGAATAACTTAATGAATACTTCCAGCAGTTAAACTTAAGATGTGGAGTGAAAATAACTCAGTGTCTCCTGTTTGATGCTATAATAACATTATAACGGGTGAAGCCTAAGAAATGCCTACTCAACTTGTTTCTATTATATATAGCTAATAAAAAAACAAAAGCCATAAGAGTTGCTTTACTTTTAAACATGAATGATTGTTTTGAACAATTCGATAATTATCGTGAGATTTATTATAGATCCAAAATGTAAGAAATTGCTGGTCAAGAATTACAAATACTTTTGTGGCTATTTATTATTATCATTAATAAAATATTATCGCTTACATATTAATAAATAAAACCTTAAATATAGATTCTCCTGTGAATATGCGATTGATTGTACCCCTGTGACATTCTAAATTCACATACAATGATAATAAGGTTGTCAGTGTTAGGTTCTGCTATAACATATAATAAAAAAACATACTTGATATCGTTCAATTAAATCTATAATCAGTATGAATATAATCTCATCATCAATTGGTGATATTAAAAAAGGCTTCATTTAAAATTATTATTTTATAACGCAAGCCCAGATGTAGTGAGCTCATATATTCAATGCGAATTGCGTTAATAATCCCTTTTGAGTCCCTAATCCTAATGCATCCCTTATACCCATAGTTGATATTATATATACTCATAACAATTGGTGATATTAAAAAAGGCTTCATTTAAAATTATTATTTTATAACGCGAGCCCAGATGTAGTGAGCTGATATATTCAAAGCGAATTGCGTTAATGATCCCTTATGAGTCCCTTATCCTAATGCATCCCTTATACCCATAGTTGATATTATATATATATATATATATATATATATATATATATATTTACAGAGAGAGAGAGAGAGAGAGAGAGAGAGAGAGAGAGATGAGAGTACATAACAGCTGGGGCCACTGGCTATGAGTGTGACTGAGTGTACCTGGAGTAAGTCTCACCCATTATGTAATAAGTAACAAGGCTGAGAGGGGCAGAGGACATAGAGCACCAGCAGGAATAATGAAGGTCTTGAAATGGGCATTATCCTGATGAAGTCTATTATGACAGGCCAGCCAGCAGTGATTATAGGTTTCATCTTCATGTTGGTAATCTCTCTGCCACCAATAATCCAACAACCATGCAATACCTATGATTCAGTGTGCAACATTAATTGGGATGTGGGTTTCATCTTATATGCATCAGGCCAGGGCTCAAACACACATCCATTTTAGTCTCTTGCTCTCATTTATCAGTTTGGAAGGCCGCTAGATGGCGCATGACTGAGTGCGGGGTTTTAGGAGCTCCTACAAATTTGCCAAATCAAGGACTGAATATCGAATAGAATCTGCTAAATTGTGAGATACTCACTCGCCTTCTGTACAGTCATGGCAGGGCCTGACGACAACTACAGTGACATTACGTACTGGTGAGAAATTTTGATTTTTCAAAAATGAATTGAGCCGTGCTCATACTTTTAAGGAATCCCGCCGTCCACCACCTGTATTCGTCTCGCCTATTCATTACTTGATGATCTGTTTGTTCCGCCCGAGTGGTCACCGACATTTTGGCCGATTTAAATAAAGGTACAAAAAAGTTAAACATGCCAACTGACGTTTCAGACAGACAGCTTCTAAAAATGATTTGGGACAAACTAAGCTGTTTAGATGAACTTAAAACTGAGGTGAACAAAATTTCAGGCAGACTATCTCAAATGGAAAAGAGAATAAATTGCATGGACACTCAGTTGTCTGATCTTGAAATTGGAGTTGCTCAGTTGGAAACTGAGCATTCTGAACAGAAAGATTCACTAACGAATTTTACAGAAAATTGTGTTCATCGAGAAGAATTTGTTTCATTACAGAAAGAAGTAGTTGACCTGAGCAATCGCCAACGTAGCAAGAACGTCATTCTTCATAACGTGCCAGAAAAATCTGAGGGTGACAACTGTCTTCTGCTTGTTCGTAACCTATTTTCTGATTTACTTAATGCGGACCTAGATATTAAGGCATCTTATAGAATTCCTGCTAATCTGCGTCCCGGAGGAAAACGTAGCAAAGGTCGCATGATCCATGTTAAGTTTCACAGGCAACAGGATCGCGATAGAGTCCTTAATGATACTCCACGAGCATTGAAAGATCACAACATTTCTGGAAACAAAGTATATATTTCTGATGATGTGCATCCCAAAACACGCGTAAAACATCAACACTTGGTGAAGATTATGAAGGATATGAGAAGCAAGGGCTGGTTTGCTTTCATTCCTTTATCATTGCCGCGTGTTATAAAGTTCAAGGAGGGACCGAAAGAATTGAATGTTCCCTTGAAGACTTTTCGAGCGCATGATCCTTCAGTGTAATTCACGGCACAATGCTTTTTTTTCTGTGTGGCTGGTTATAAACACTGAGACTAAATTTTCCTGTCGGCACCTCTTTGACTAGACCTTCTTTGGTAAAATATACACATTAAAGAAAATTTTGTCTATTGCCATCACAAGGTTACATATTTGAGCACTGCATTGACAACTGTCTATCAATGTGTATATGTTTATGTATGCATGAGTATATGTATATGTATATATGTATGGGTATATATTTTTGTGACAGGGACGGCAAGATCTCACTTTATATAATATTACTTTTCTGATTGTTTGCTTAAATATTAGAGGATTAGGGAGCCACCTGAAACCCATCTTTTTGTTGCCTTTCAGCGGAATGGGGACTGCCTCGAAAGCTCCGCACTATATGTGCGTTTTTATGGATTTTCCATACACTTTCATGTATATATTTTTCCTGAATATGTTTTTGCTGATGATGTATTCTTTTACTTGACACAATTGTCTCTCATAAATTTATTCATATTAATTGCACACTTCACCATATATTGGTTTTGTAACAAGAAAATGCCTAATACACAGTTTGCACAACTGTTACTCCTTTACATTACATGCACAATTGCCATAACATTTCAATAAGCTTGATTAACATAAGAAGCTTGTCACCTAGCAAGATAGATTTACTCCAGAATAATATTGCTCATTCACATGATATTCTTTGAATTACAGAAAGCCATTTAAATACGAATTCATATCATGACCTTAATATAGATGGCTACCAAACAATTCACCGTCGTGATCGCACTTTTTCCCCGGGAGGGGGCGTTGCGGTCTATGTTAAGGAAAATCTACCTGCTCGGAGACGTTTTGATTTAGAAATTAATGATATCGAGGTATTATGGATGGAACTGAAAATTCGACAAAAGCTGTATATCCTTGGTACATGTTACAGACCACCTAATACTAATGTACTATTTTGGTCTTTACTTCAGGAGAATATTGATAATATACGCACGACAGGTTTTAATGAAATTATCTTGATGGGCGATTTTAATGGAGACCCTCCTACGAATCACGGGCACAAATTAACAGAATTTTGTGAATCCAACATGTTTATGATGCTTGTCTCTGAACCGATTGGTATAACAGAGACCAGTTCAACTATTATAGATCAGGTTTTAACTTCTGATACTAGTATAATAAACAAAATGGATATACTCCCGCCTTTGGGTAGTAATGACCACTGTACTATAACACTCGAACTTAAAGTCCAAAGCCCTAATATTACCACATATAAAAGGCATATTTGGTTATATAACCTAGCTGACTTCGAACTTTTTAGGCAGTTTTTAAAAGATACACACTGGGATGAATTATATGACATGAACGGTCTCGATAACATATGCTTACGATTTACCCAAACCATTCTTAATGCAGCTAGACATAGTATACCAAATAAAATAGTTACTATAAGGCCTAAAGACAAACCTTAGTACAACAACATATTAAGAGCTTTGAAACGCCGGAAAGATAGGTTTCATAAAATTGCAAAAAAATATGAACCGTCCACGTGACTTGGAAAAGTTTAGGAAATCTAGGAATGAATATACTCATCAGTGCAATGAGGCAAAAAGGAAATCCTCGTCAGAACTGATGTCATCTATAATTATTGATAGAACACGTGATCCCAAGAACTTTTGGAAGAAAATATGTAAAATTTTTGATACTTCAAAACTCGATGGAATTCCATCCATATTAACGGAAGGAGATCAATTATTCAATAATTCAGATATTGCAACAGCTTTCAATGAATTCTTTCTGTCTCAATCCAAAGTGGACGATCGTAATGCGACACTTCCTGATATATCTACGAGTTTTACTAGTCCTTCCTTAGAGAGTATTAACGTCAGTAAACAGGATGTACTTGACGCTCTCCGGTCAGGTAAAGTAAGTAAGGCAGGCGGCCCAGATGGAGTCAGTCCGCGCTTGCTTAAAGAGGGGGCGCTTTACATAGCATGTCCCTTATGTCGTCTGCTTAAGATATCCCTTCAAAGAGGAGAATTTCCCTTAGTGTAGAAGAAAGCTTTCGTTACTCCGGTGTTCAAAAAAGGTGACAGGCAACTATTAGTAAACTATCGACCTATTTCTTTGACAAGCTGCATTGCCAAAATAGTTGAACGTGTGATTTTCAAATATATTTATAACTTTTATGTAAACAATAAAATATTGACTCGGTTTCAGTCTGGATTTAAGCCTGAAGATTCTACTATTTGTCAGCTTCTTAATATTTACCATGTCTTTTGTGAAGCACTGGATAACAAGAAAGATGTTAAAGTTGTATTTTTAGACATAAGTCGTGCATTTGATAGAGTCTGGCATAAAGGGTTGTTATTAAAATTAGAGAGAACAGGTATTAAAGGTAACCTTTTATGGTTTAAGTCAAATTTAATCATGAGACAACAGAAGGTACTAATTAAAGGGGAATCGTATGAATGGGGAATTCTCCAAGCCGGTGTCCCGCAAGGCACAGTCTTAGGACCATTATTGTTTTTAGTATTCATAAACGATATTTGCGAGGGAATCAGCAGCAACAGCCGATTATTTGCGGATGATACAACTATTTTTGCTGTGAACGAAAATTTTCAAAACAATATACTCCAAATTTACCAAGATCTTATGAACATACTCCGATGGGCCAAATCATGGTCAGCTGAGTTTAATATTCAGAAGACAGTCGCAATGTCAGTTACCCGACAACAAAATCTTCGTCACTATCAATGTTTAACTATGGCAAATTCCAGTATTCCTTTCAGTTTTCATCATAAACACTTGGGTATCACCATATCTAACGATTTATCTTGGACTGATCATATCAACTCTATCTACAAGAAGGCACTTATTCGATTAAACATTTTAAAGGCCTTGAAATATAAGCTTGATCGAAAGTCGCTGGAAAATATCTACTTCAGTTGTGTGAGACCAATTTTAGAATATGGTAATATAATATGGGATAATTGCTCTAACAAGGATTCAATAAAACTAGAATCTGTACAGTTTGAGGCAGCACGAATTGTTAGTGGTGCTATTAAGACTGCATCACATAGTTCCGTTCTTGCAGAACTCGGACGGGAATTATTGTCCGACGGGAGGAGGCGTCATAAACTCGAAATGTTTTATAAAATCATAAATAGTGCTGCTCCGCAATACCTTGCATCCTTGCTCCCTGGTAGTGTCCAAGAAAGATCTGATAGGTATCCCTTACGTAATCGTTCAAATATTGATAATATATACTGTCGAACTGAGACAAATTTCCGCTCGTTCATCCCCCACTGTGTCCGGCTCTGGAACGAGTTGAACGATGATATTAAGTTTTCCTCAACTTTTATAGAATTTAGAAACAAATTGTTGAAAAACACTAAAACCAGCAATCCTTTATTTTATCTCGGTGACAGGCATGTCAACGTATTGCATGCGAAACTACGAATGGGGTGCAGCAATCTTAGGTATGACCTGTTTAAAATGGGGTTAGTTGAAGATAGTAAATGCGTATGTGGTGATAAATGTGAGAATACAAAGCATTTTTTTCTTGAATGTCAATTGTATACTCGACAGCGACAAAAATTATTTGAATCCTTGAAGGTTATGCCCACTATCAGGCATATGTCAGTTTTGTATCCATCATTACTGCTATTTGGTTCAAACGAAATATCATATTGTGACAACAGGAATGTTTTCAACTTTGTACAAGAATATATTGTATCCATTAAGAGATTTTAAGTTGATTTAATTTAAGTGATTTAATTCATCAATAAGAGACTGTTACCTACAAAGCTTGTTCATTTACATCATCATTTGAATGTATATTATGTTGCATATCGTACTGTACAATGCTGATGCGAGAGGCATTTACATAGCAGTATTGCTGTTTGCCAATCGCATATTTACAATAAAATATGTTTAAACTGAACTATCAGTTTGGATGGGTGAGCAACTGGGTGATCTGCTACGGTTTGTCATTCTTGTGTAAATGCTAAGTGCATGAAATTAGAGTGTTTGATTTTTTCCCCAATACAGTGTTAACCATAAAGAGCACTTACCTAGAGATGTTTCCTTAATTTTGATATATATATATATATATATATATATATATATATATGTGTGTATGTATCATTTGTG
This sequence comes from Sipunculus nudus, assembly GCA_026874595.1. Classification (NCBI taxonomy): domain Eukaryota; kingdom Metazoa; phylum Annelida; class Sipuncula; order Golfingiida; family Sipunculidae; genus Sipunculus; species Sipunculus nudus. The sequence goes on along the minus strand of CM049321.1, from coordinate 43,295,232 downwards.
CATTAATATATCATTTTATTATTATATGTGCATATACTGAAGTACCCGATAGTACTCATAAAGTACTCGGTTATTTTTGAGTACTTACATAGGTCTAGAGTACGAGTATGGGTTCGTATGTCATTTTGAAGGAAGTACTTGAGTACGAATACTGAGTACTCTAAAGAGTACTCATGGGTAGGAGTACTTCGAGTACAAGTACTTTTGGACCCAACTCTGCATGGTTTGAGGCATGGATGAAATTGCAAAATATCATTTGGATAATGAACTCTAAATTCATATATATGTATATATATGTATATATATATATATATATATATATATATATATATATATATACACATCCTACTTTACAAGCCTTACATGTTGCAATATAACGTTAACATGTTTAAAAAGGTCTCAATGTGAGGAGACAATAGTATTACATGTTTAGAAAAGGTCCCTCTCAGAGGGGAATGTAGTACTCGCGCAATAATCTAATTGACTGGAAATAGTACCGGTTCCTCCCTGTTTATGGAGATATTTGCAATGCAAAAGTATTATTGCAATCACATTCGGATTGACATCAACAACTAAACATGTGACGTAGGAGATATTGACAGAATAAACTTATTTAACTGTTACACTTAAAACTGTCAAAAGATTTCGGTACTCCCCGGTAACTTTGATGGTGTTTTACGGTGCAAAAAATTGTTGCAAGCTTCTAAATGATATGTATTATTTAACTAGCTAAAATATGCGCTGTGAGCAAAAATAATTGTAATATCCAATATTTTTTTCGAAAATGAATCTTTCTTTAACTGGCCTTATTTCACTTCATGTCCCATTCACCGCGTGTTAATGTGCGCGCCGGTGCAACCGTGCATGCCTCATCGCTGAAGTCAAGGAATACTGACAGGACTTGACCACTTAGGAACCGCAAAACACTCATATAGGTGTAGTTTTACTTATTTTATGAAAGAATAATTGATTACATATTATATTCCATGATTATGTATATAGGGACATGATAATTCAAAACATTTCTTTGGTAATCAGAAGCGTTATGTCAGCGATAATATGATAAATGCCGACATGAGCTTAGATTAAAGTGACAGGTTCACAATCATCCAATATTAGTAGCTAAAGTCACTGGACCTCTTTAAGAAAGTTAAATTAATTACCTAAATCAAGATCTTTCCTTTTTCTATATAATCAAACTGATGATATTGCAATGAATAATTAAAATAGTAATGTTTTAAGTAAATGGTGCAGTACTTACTAACCCCAATTAAACAGAGTTTGCTCTCTGATACCATATACCATCCTAATTGACTCTTGGACAGTTGTACCTCTTTGTAAGAAAGTAATTTATTTAATTGACAGTTCGAAAGCTTGCCAGGCGTTATATTTCACTCTCAATATTAAAAAGTTTTCATCAGGCCAATGAAAGGTATGGTTCACAGGCACTCTTTCAGAAATCAGTGCGGGCAGATGATTTTTTTATTACCTTTTTTGTTTGTTTCGATAAAAATGTCATATGATCATGGAAAATCATGATAAAACATTTTTTTTTCTAAACGGGTATAAGCACTGCACAACAAAGTAACACTTATCAAAATTGTATTATTTTGAAAGATAAAAATCAAAATAAGAAATGTTGATGCGGGGGTTAAAATTGACGCGTGGGGTGCCTGAGAACCACACCGGATTGTTTTACTTGATCATTCCCTGTGTTCATTTTAATGGTAACGCTAAATTATATCAACCCGTACATAGACATTAAGTTTATCAGTTGTTCCAGGTGCTCTGTTTATTGTGCGACACGGGGCGTAACTCCTGTGTTTGCGTTCGTGTCTGGCCGTTTGTTACATTCTATGTTTAATCCGTACTGGTTAAACTCTCGCTGTCATGTGAGCCTTGAGCTTTCACGCCTGGTCGTGGGTTACGTGATGAGCCTGGTGCGTAGAGATACACGGCGCTGTTTTTCTAGAGAATTCCTGAAACGCGGGTTGTGCAAGATCTTATGGACTGTTCGAGAGGTGGAAAATTCCTGGCTTGGGGTGTGAAGGTATATAAAGGGGCTGTTTTTTTAGAACAAGGGGGCAGACAGCAGAGCAGATTCCGGCGGGCGCAGAAGCGTGTGTCAGATTCTGAGACCTTATCCGACGAATGCGGCAATTAAACATTTTCAGAGACTTTCTCCTGGATTTTATACATTTGAACTTCGATTTACTTTCTGGGTTATTGCAAGAACCTTCCACAGGACTGTCATTCTCCGGGAGTTTACGTTTAGAGAACTTATCGTGGTGACGGTATTGGTATCCAGGTACTGTACCATTATCTTTCTGTGTGATTGTATTGACTTGTTGCTATAACGCTGTTTTACTGTATAATTGTATTGATTTAGTATATTGTATTGTTAGGGTTGTTTAAAGAAAAAATTATAGTTAATTTGTTAACACAAAAAAAATCTGACTTCTTTATTCATTCCCCTAGACATTTCACGCTGCTTAGTGTTACAGAATCTTATTTGTTTTTTAATCTCCATTACAAGATTTGTGTTCATCATGCATACGTGGTCTGTTTATATAAGGTTCCGTAACACAGTGTATAAACATAACGGGAGAACACATGTTTAACAGTGGATATGCACACAAAGAAATATATTATTACGACTAGAATAGTGGTGTTATAATATAACGACATAACAATACCATAATACCTGACAGTATTTATGAGAGAACATTAATACAACAAATATTGTAAACATGGAATAACATTATTTGATAAATAATCTAACCAGGATTATATAGACAGAGTAATCATATTTGACTATTTGTTCAGTTAAGTTGTTCATCTGGTCCGTGGTGCCATATAATGAAAATATGGTCTATGTATCTAAGGTATATTAAGGGTTGAACGGGTTGAAGAGCTAGGTATCCTTTCCTTTTTTATTCAAAGGTGACAATAAAGGCGTAAGCATATTCGGACCTGGGCACTAAAAGAAATAACGACGGCCATTCAAAACTTTAACAACGTCTCAACACTGCTAAAATTACACTCTACCGGATCCCTACCTGACCAAAAATGAGTTCAATTTAGTAGAACGTACAAACCTTAATATTTTGAACCCTAACAATTGTTTAGTGCGAATTTAAGAAAAAAAGATCTAGGCCGAAAGATATAGTAGTGTCTTTTTTTCCACTGGCATAAGATATTCGCATCCATTGGTCCATGGAACGGAAGCATGAAAGTGTACCTTGAACCTTTTTTTTCTGAATGGGAGTGTAGTATTTGGCTACTGGTTCGATCATGCCAGATCATTTTTTGCTCATCGCAATGACAACAATATGCTAATTTTCATGTATAAAAATCTAAAAATTGAAACTTAACTTTGGATTACCAAGATCGCTGGTTTTACTGGCAAACCTCTCGATTCGAAGAAAGTTGAAGATATCGCAAATATGGCAGAATTTATGACCAGTCATAATTAATTAATACCGACAAGGCTCTCACTGATCCAGCGCTATGGTTCTGTCGCTCGACTCGAGGTTATGCCGCTTTGATGTTGGAAAACAGCTGTGCACGGACCATCAATCCATACCTACGGCCGCGATGACCAGTAACATAATTAATACCGCCAAGGATTTTACTCATCAAGCGCCTTGGCTCACATACGACCACGCCTACTTCACCACCACCAACCATTCGAGAGGCCCGTGAGATGTGCCGCAAAAATCCGTCAAAGCACCGGTATATTACCAAGCGACAGTAAAAGTTAACGGACGGATGGACGGACAGACGGCAAGAAGGACAGACGGACGGACTGTGGGTATACCATAGTGCGTCCAGTAATATGACGGGCGTAAAATAAACTGTACTTACAACCAACCTTAAATATCCAAGCTGCCGAGCACTTCGGTATAAAGAATAATGTTTACCCTTCATCGACAGGTAATAAGGTTAATAAAGATTTATTGTTCCTTTAAGTTGTTTTCATAGGAGAATAGAATATTTATGTTATCATTTGATAGACTTTAATGGTGAAATGGAAAAATATGAAGAAACGATATTGATATGTTAATCGTGTATGAATGTACAAAGATATCCGTAGAATGGAGAGCGCAAGACTTTCCTTCCTAAAATATGAAGTTTGTAATTCTGTAATTTCATAATGTGATTTGGAGAATATGTATCATAGCTATTACAAGGATGAATGACAGACTCGAAGCTTTCTTCCTTTCATTAAATTGTGGAAATACGCGGATTAAAAATGTATTAAAACCTTATTAAAAGAGTCCCTTTTAAAGACTAATTTTAGGCGTGTAGAGAGCTTTGTTTATATTTACATTAAAATTCCGCTACCATGTGAGGGACCAGTGAAGATTTTTTATCAGGGGGGGGGGGGGGTGCTTGCGGGCTGAAGGAAATTATAAGTAAAGTTCAAAATATTTAATAAAGTCAGAGATCATAATACATACGACGGGTGTGTTATGTATCCTTGCTGCGCTAAGATACTCCGGCGGGGTTCCAGATTAATGTCAATGCATAATGATATATTGAAAACACATAGCAAATGACCCTGTAAGGACAGTTCATGAACAAGAATCGGCTTTTATAGCGTGGAGGGTTGTGGAACAACGATAAACCATTAAGTAGGGTCATCAATTATAATATCATAAATATTTAATAATATTATTAATATGATGATGATTATTATAAGTATTATAAAAAAAAATACACACTAGCTATGAGAGTCTGCGACGACAATTTTTCATTTATTGCACCAGCAATTATAATATCATTAAGATATTATTTTTATTATTATTATATTTATAATAATTATTATTATAAAAAAGCATTTAATATCAGCTGCCAGTGGTGTCATTTATTGTATATACGGAGTCTACTGTGGGGAGACTACATAGGACAGGTTACATGTTTCATTAAAAATTCGTTATACTCCCTCTCTCTTTGTTCTCTCTCTCTCTCTCTCTCTCTCTCTCTCTCTCTCTCTCTCTCTCTCTTAACCTCGATATATCCCTGTGTGCTTGATATATTAGATCGGCCTATGTATCCATTCAAATATTTTTTACTTCCTTTTTACCATCACACAGAAGTGGCAGCTAGCAAACTTTGGCTTCTTGAGGGACCACACACACGCACGACACTGGGGATGTATGGACCCCTGTTACATTTTGACTTATCTCTTCTTCATTCATAATTACACATTTTTTTTCAAGTATGTATAACACGGCATGGAACAAATGGTAATTTTTGACTGTATATGTAAATCCATGTATATTATTTGCTCTATCTTGTCCAAGATTTTCTACGAACGCCTCACGAAACCCCTAGTCGTACGGCGGGCGTTCGAGTGCCTTAGGAAGGACGTAGGAACTGCGCAAGACATACGCGGAATATATACGACCATGACACCATTCCAGAACCCAAAATTCTAATGATGGCCGTAAGGATACCGCAAGAAACACATAAAGTTGTTCTTGTAGGCCTAACACGGCGTTCCCACGAACGCCGCACGAACGGAGTTTCGCACGGCTTCTCTTAAGGCGACAGTAAGGTGATCGTGAGGAGGAAGTACGCTATTCGTGCGGCCGTCGTAAGAGTTTTACCTGACCACCTGTGCGCGCACGTGTATCACGGTTTGTCGAGTTTCAAGTCATCATTGACTCTACTTGATAGAATTATAAGCGAAATGAAAGGAAAAAGCAGCAAGCAGATGAGGGGAAATAAGAGAAGGGGGAGACAGATATAGATGCAGAAATGCAGCAACAACAGGCTGTGGCTGTTGCTGGTGAGGCTGAGACTGTGGAGACGGAAAATGTTGAGTTACGACCCAAAACTGAGGATGAAAAAGAGACAACCGGGAAACAAAAGAAAGGAAAATACGAATATCATGAGCAAAGACTGGTTGAGTTTTTCTCAGAAAACGAATGTTACTATAATAAAGGATCGGATAAATATGCAAATACTAAATACAAGAAGAGGCTTCTTGAAAATTTTGCCAGAGACCTAAAGTCTACTGGTGAGTGTCGCTGACAAATCTATTTCTTCTTTCATCTATCTTTATTAGACTTGTTGCAACAATCATTCTTGTTTTTTTAATTCTTAACATGTTCTTTGTATATGTAAAACCAAACAAAAAGTTTCACAAGTGTGATCTTATATAACTAAAAAAACTATATTCTGAATGAACATGAAAATCACATAAGTACGGACCTGACCGATGTTCCGTCTGTTGAAGTATTGATTTATCCAATATTGATAGTTTGTTGTTGGAATTGTTTTTGGAAGAGATTTCCAACATTGGCCATGGTGTGTCTTCCTTTAAATTGCCATCAATTGCTGTCAGTTTTATGTTCCATATTTGTGATTGGATGTACACATTCCCTTTTATCATTTCAGCCTTAAAGATCACCAAGTGGTTTGCAGGGCTAAGCACCACAGTGGGAAAGCTGCTTCACCAGCCAAAGTCTGGCTTATCTCTTCTTCATTCATAATTACACATTTTTTGTATGTATAACAAGGCATGAAATACTTGGTAATTTTTTTACTGTATATGTATATCCATGTGTATTATTTGCTCCGTTGCAGTTGCCTGTGGACGAGGAGGAAGGAGGTAAGGATGATGAAGGGGAGGAACGAGAGGTGGCATCCATCGCTTCCTCACAGAAGGCGTCAACCTCAGAAGGCCACAGTACCAGCCGGGTTGGCAAGCGAGCATAAGTTTTGTCCACAGGCAGCAAAATGGGGGATGCTCTCCTCACGTTTTTGCAAATACCACGGACTTCAGAGTCGCTTGTAAAGAAGTAACGTATTATTCGCAATACATTTGTGATTTACAAGCCCGTCGTAAGATGTGGCATATTATGCAATCGCCTTTGATGGATGGCATATCCTTTAGACGCGATATCTAAAGGTTGCCTCAACATATAACATTTCTCCTGCCTAGTCACAGAAGGTCTTCTCCTGCACATATGAAGTGTGGCTGATCATAAACCTTTTTTATGATTACATGAATTGTTTAATTTTAGCATACAACCTTTGTATGGAAAGGTTATTAATGCTTAAATACGAATGTTAACCTCGCTCTAAAATTCCCGCCGATGGGCGAATTTGTTACAGTTTGGCTCTTGATAATGTATGATATTTTTGTATTTATGTCCTTTTTTATGTTCTTTTCTCTGCAGATGCAAGAAGTGGCAAAAGAAATGACAAACGACCCTTCGGCCAGGGGTTTACCCCGAAGATGCTGAAGATCCCTGAGGAGCGCTTGGACGAGTTTGAGGATGAGGCACAAGCACTTCTGGCAAAGTATACAGGCCGGCAACCGCTGCAGGAGCCTTCGTGGTTTCAGCAGCAGCAACCGCAGTGGTCACAGACGCAGCCGCAGCATTCGCAGTGATCCCAAACCCAGCCGCAGCATTATCAATGGTCCAATGTAACGGTGCAATCACAGCCACAGCAGTCGACCTGGTCTCAGCTCGTTAAAGCTACTTTTTAGTTTTACAAGTCTTTCCTTTAAAAAGGCCTTCATCAGGTTATAAAACATTAATATTTATGAGGAAATATCTTTCTGTTTTTCGGCCTGTACTGCCCCCTAGGCCCCATTCGGCTAGCAACCTGTCCAGTTAGGATCTGTTCAACATATTCACGCAGAGCTATATGGGGATGATGGAAACAACAACCAAGACTTTGCAGACAGGGTCAGCTCAACACCCTTAATCATTCCGACATAAAGCAAGAGCAGGGGAAGGACAACGACGAATCGGATGCCCCTCAGTCCTAGACGGTGTTGTGAAAACTTGCCTTGGACTTGTAGTGTTGTCGGCCCTGTGTGATATTCTTTCCGCGTTTCATCTCTGTTTAAGTCTGTTTTTTTAGAAAATCGGCATACTGAGCACCATTTCAAGACTGTTTTAAGAAGTGTTGTTTTACTTTTGTTTTCACTTTTTTTTGCTGTATTTTCATGAAAAATATCAAAGAGTTTATTGGCCCTAGTAATTAACTTATTGATTAACATTGTATTCTGATGACTCTTTAACCCCTTAAATGTAACAATTTATGTGTTTACAAAGAAAGGGTATTATTTTAAATTTATGCACGTCTTAGCGGCCTGTTATCACTCAGCATGTTTTTGTTCATTTGAGAATGAGGTATAAAAACATTTAGGCTAACCTTTATTTTACATAAACGTTATTAAAAATATGTAAAAAAAGCATGTAATAAATAAATCATTTACTGTGATGGAGTGATTATTTAACAACCGTTTTAACTCTGTTTTAATATGCATCTCAGGGTAATGTTAATATGCTAATAGGATCGTTGGAATTCCCAATATATATGGAGGTTATTAAGCATGTATGCAGAAAACCAGGAAAACAAACAAATCCGGTGTTTGTGAGAAGTTATATCTTTAAATTTTTAACATTACACATGTAAGAAGATTATGTTACTAGTATTATTGGACTTCGGACATCTTCAAGTTTATTTCTTTAATTCTTTTTGTACTTGTTGGGAAACTTTATGACTTGATTCCTATAACTTCGACAACCACCAGAATTACGACCACTTTTCTTGGTCTTGAATTGAAAAATAAAGGGAACATAATTAACCAACCCGATATAACGACCACATTAGTAAGTCCTAAAGGTAGTCGTAATCGTGGGATTCCTATTCAGCAATGATTAAAACCTTCGTCTCATAACATTATTATATATTAGTACACACATCTGTTTCTTTATATTGGTTTGTGCAATTAGAAAGCAGTCACAATATACATGAGCATCTCAGGAATCTACTCCAATGATGGCACAAAGTATAGAGTTCATTCCATGTTTACGCTCCTATCCTGTCACGGCAATCGCCCGATGTCGCTATTGTAATAATCCGACAGGTAGTTCCTCTGCATTTTACCTTCACGGGTCAAATGACATCCGCCAACATTCTGCGGGTCAGTCAGTGTCACATGTTCACACCAGGCGCCTGGGATTAGATTCCCATTCTCGTCCTCCCGGTCGACCTCATTGACCTGAGCTCGTGGATTTCGAGTACGAAGTAGGTTGTACAAAGTGAGACACGCCTCCACCACGAAAGTAGCGTTCCTTGGTTGTAGCTGGAGAAAAGTCAGCAGACATCTATGTGCCAAAATGCCAAAAGCGTTCTCGACAACTCTCCTGGCACGGGGGAGTCTGTAGATGAAGACTCGGTTTTTATGTGAGAGTCCTCTGTCTGTAGGGCTTCATCACCCAAGTTCTTAACGGGAACGCATCGTCCCCAATGATGAAGTAAGGCATGGGTCTGTCGTCGTCTGGTAGGGGATCAGGGTCCGGTAGCCAGCGCGTTGTTCTCCAGAGCTGGACGAAGACGAGAAGAGATGAACACTTCGGCATCAGAGGACGACCCCGATCAACCCGTGTTACACCAGATGAACTTGTAGTCACTGTCAACAAGTGCCAGGAGAATGATCGAAAAAAAAACCCTTGTAGTTAAAGAAGTTGCTACCGCTCTTGTTCGGCTTCTTGATCTCTATGTGTTTCCAATCTAAAGCGCCGCAACAGTGGTGGAAATTCCACCTCTCGCTGAACTGGTTTGACACCTCACACCACTGGCGACGAAGGAACCGTAAACAACTCATCCTTGACGGCCTCATAAATTGCTTTGCAGACCTAGGAGACACAAAGGGCACAAGAAAAATGTATTAAATATATGAATGTTTCTTTAGCAAAGTATATTGTATGGGTATGTCATAAATACAAAATGATAAATACCTTTGGTATAAATAGTGTAATCGTGTTGTGGGCCCTCGGAAGCTAAAGGCCAAGGACCGGTAGCTGTTTCCAGTCGCAAGAAAACGTATTGTTATTACCAACTTTAGCCCCGGCTCCAAAGGTCTTCTGTTCCTGTAAAGACACAAATTTAGATTTTCATATCTTATGGCACAGGACTGCAGGCTTGTACATAAATACTATAAAATAGACTACTTAAAATACTATTGCTTATAGAAAATTACACTTACTTCTAGCTTTTTGTGATGAGTGGGGCAATACGGTGCAACACATTAGCATATGTGTTACGGTCCATTCGGAGGTAGGCCATGTGATCACCCTCCGATTCGCGGTCCAGCTCAGCGAAGAGAGTTTCGTATTGCCTGTAGATATGACGCCTTTGAATCCACGGTCGCGCCCACCATTTCCTTCTCCCTATCCCGTCTTGTCGCTGCCGAAAAAAAACAGCGGCAACGACTGCATGCTTGATCGTCTTCTGCTTCTTCGTCAAGCAACTGCAGCTGTAGAAGCTGTAATCTTCTCGGGACGACTGCCATCTTGAAAAAACTATTTCACTCAAAATTTTCCAGAAGATGTGTTGATCAACTCGGACACAGATTTCTGGATAGAAGATGTCCCCCTATATACCCCGACGACATGCGCCAAAATCATAAGATCCTCCTACCAACGACTTGAGAGTGCCGTGAATTGCATGCATGGACGCCGTACGTCCACTGTAAGACAACATATTTTCGTAAGATGGCAGTAAGTATGCCGAAGGAAGATCCCAAGACACCCGTGCGAAGAACGTAAAAACTCTAAGACCTTCGTACGACAAAAATTATTTCATTTTCTCAAGAATGCACCAAGCTGCTCTTGCGAATTGAACGACCGCCGTACCAACTACTTAAGGAGACCGTAAGAATCTATGCCTCCTTTACGAAATGTCTACGAACTATACAATTCGTACGAACTTAAACATTTGCACGAACGTATCGTTCATACGAACCTTTGTGACCGTAGCTTAAGTATCATGTTGTAGTTCACATGTATCCAAAATATACCTGGCCTTGGCAGGACACAAGCGATACAAATGAAAATTCCAGGTAATCCTCATCCTGGTTATTTTTTGGGTGTTTCTTTTATGTTGACAGGTCGTGCTGGTTTAATATAGCTCTGATTATTGTCAGCATTGTGTTTCATTAAAAAGTAAGTTGATATTATATATATATGTATACATATATATATATATATATATAATATATATATATATATATATATTTATATATATATATATATATGGGTCTTAAAATTTATGAAATTTATTTGATGTTTCTAGATTTGTAGATTATAACTAAATTTTTTATGGAAAATTAGATAAATATTTCATCCTGTGTCAGAATTGCATGTAGATTTTTTTTCATATCCACTGAAATCACACACACATAATTATACACATATACATACATGTTTGTGTTTGTGTGTGTACACATGAGCTCCTGAGCTCTAATCTCCGCAAGGAGACGTTTCACGTCGGCCGAACCCAGTGTGATACAGGGCAAGACTGCCCTATGGCCGTGTTTCGCCCACACGAAGAATGCGCTTTTAATCAAAATTAATGGGGATTTCACAACCAGGAGAACGCAGGTGCTTTACAACGAGCCTGGTGGAGTCCGGAAAAGATCGTGTGCACATTATACTTCGATAAAACAATACATTTAAGTTTATCCCGTGATGAATCATGAAAACATGTTTTTCCTATTTTTGTCATAAGTCAGTAATATAGATATAATAAAACTTATTTAATTGAAATGTTCAAGTAAATATCCTAACCCATTCATAAGTTTGGTTTTACATATTGCAATGACACAAGCAATACACTACACGCTACTGGAAATGAAAATACCGCACATGATTTCGGATATCCGCAAACGAAAATATCATTCTTATGCACGGGGAACTCATTTCTTTTTTTAGAGACCTCTTAAGTTGTTACTTTTAAACGAAGAATCGAGTTTACAACACGAGTGTCCTTCAGGATTCCGTTGAATCAATCATGGTTAAATGTTCATTCAATGTATTTGACCATAACAATATTATTGCGCAAATTCTTTTGTTCTGTTAAAAGGTCATGTATTAAAGAAGACTGAACTGTGATACGTGTCTGGTATTTATGAGTATCTATCTGAGAAAAAAAATTCGTACCCAACACCACCTCTGTGTATTAATGATTATTTTTTAAGGTGACCTAGGTCCTATTTCTTTTTCTCGTTTTGGTCACAATCCTGATTCGGATTAGGTCCGAACGTTATACAAACATTATCATAATCAATTTCAGCTGAGCGCCGTGACCCACAGGTCCCTTGTTATATCTTGGTCCACTGATCCCCTGTATATAAACGGACATAATGGTTATGGAGGAAAATGGTATCCATATAGCCCGTATAGGCATTTTACTTAGAGAAACCCTTAGCTCTTGACTCTCAGAGGGTTAAGTTAAACAATCTAAAAAGAATGACTTTGGACATAGGATAAGTCTCATGTTGCTAGCGAATTGTTGACGCCTTAGGGTTTTGTCGGGGATTTCGATAATATTCTATTCAGCATAAATGTTCCATCCCGTCTCCTGACGCAATTTTTCCAGTTTTTCATCCATCCTTATATTTTGCTCTTTTGTAAAGTAGTTTTTCCAGTCGCCAATTACACCCTTCCTCATAAATTCCGCACCTGGTATCAATGCCGGATGGCCGTCAATAGTCAGACATGGATTTTTCTTCATATTCGTAAATTCAACCATATCTGCAATTTCTTCAACTTTCTTCGGTTCAAGAGGTTTTTCAATAAAATCAGCGATCTTGGTAATCCAAAGTTTCGTCTCCATCTTCAGATCTTCATATTTGATAATGAGCATATTACTCTCATTGTGATGGGTCCAAAAACACCTAACATGGTTGAACCAGTCGCCAAATACTACATTCCCATTCAGAAAATGTTCAAAGAACACTTTCCAACCTCCATTCCATGGACCAATGGATGCGAACATCTTGTGCCAGTGATAAAAAGACACTGCTACATCTTTCGGATTACGGAGGACGTATATAAGCTTACATTTCTGATTTTGTACCTCATATGGTAAAAGGTTGTAGTCTAGGTGGGTCCAAAACACTCCTGGCTTTAGAAGAAGACTTGCCGTTTGAAAGCACATATCCAGTTGGTTAAGACCAAAGTCATATCTTGTGTTTCTGACATTTTGCAAATCATTCTGGTTAACATTTGCTCTGAGGATTGTCTGAGTCCATAAGTTTCCTGCAAAAAACGGGATATATATATATATATATATATATATATATATATATATATATTTATATATATATATGTATATATATATATATATTGATGTATGAATAGCCATGCTTGTTCATTGTTTTAGAGATGAAAAGGGTATACACAGAAAAGTGGTTCACTGCCAGTGGGATTCGGACCCACGATCTTCCAATTTCATGTGCGGCTGCCTTATACCTCTTGGCCATGTCAGATCCCCAACCCCTCTGTGTGTTTGTACACTTCCATAGAAACCAGGGAAGTGACGTCATAGTCTCACCCACCACACGTGTCGGCATGGCGACTTTTGCATGCAGCAGTGAGAACTGTTGGCTTTATATGGTGTACGGCATTTATTATATTTATATAGATGTATGAGTAGCCATGCTGGTTCATTGTTTTAGAGATGGAAAGGGTATACACAGAAAAGTGGTTCACTGCTAGTGGGATTCGAACCCACGATCTTTCGATTTCCGGTGCGGCTGCCTTATACCTCTTGGCCATGTCAGATCCCCAACCACTCCAAGGAATTGTACACTTGTATAGGAACCAGCGAAATGACGTCATAGTCTCACCCACTACACGTGTCGGCACGGCGACTTTTGCATGGAGCAGTGAGAACTGGTGGCTTTATACCCTTTCCATATATATATATATATATATATATATATATATATATATATATATATATATATATTATCAATTCGTTTTGTGGTTTGGGGATAAAACCGTGCGTTTATCATTAATATCATTATTTATCAATAAACACGTAAAACTTGATAAAGCTAATATACACGCATTTGCGATGATCGTATATTATAAAAATAAATAGAATATTTAGCATTATGTTCTTAATTAATTAAAGATGATAATATATTATTTCTCGGGCTTCTGGGTTTCAGGTGCGTTTTGCATGTGACAGGTATAATTGAATAAAAGACAATAATAATTTCATTAAATGGAATATTATTATAAACAGGAGTCAAAACTAGAAGCAAAATCGTACTGGAAATGGATCTACAGTACCTGACTTGGGGTATCCGCACATAAAAATGTCATCTTCATGCACGGGGTATTCTTTAATCTTTTGAAGGATTTCTGGTGTTGTCATCTTCAAACGAAGAATCCCATTTACAACATGGGTGTCCTTCAGGATGTAGGGAATCTCTTCCGTTGACTCAAACATGATCAGATGTTCATTAAAAATGCAGGCAAATGACGTTGCAAGTGCTATGCAGTTGTACTGTTATCTGTATTTACGTCATGTAATAAGCTTGAGCGTTTTACCATCTATCGTGCCTGGTACTTATTTGTTCCTGCCTTGAAATACACTATACGCAGGCAGACGTCTGTGCTTTTTTTCTGTTCTGCATACACAGAACAAACACAAACTAAGCCCATACATCAAGCTTTTCAAAGATAATTTTCTTTCAAGGCCCATATATACTATTTACCCCCCCCCCCCCCAGCCAGCCCTTTACTAATAAAGCAAGTGTCACTAGTAATTAAGGCCAGAACGCTTTTGTGTATACGTTTTTATACACACGCACACACACATATATATATGAAGAAATGAAACATGAATACACAGAAAAGTCGGTTCACTGCAAGCGACCGGCAAACGTAAGGTCATGGGTTCGTTTCCCATCGGAAGTTAACCGACTTTTCTGTGTATTCATGTTCCATTTCTACGTACAATAAACCAGCATGGTTGTACATTCATCCCTGTATATATATATATATATATATATATATATATATATATATATATATATATATATATATATACAGTTGAACTACTGCTTGCAGTCACTCCTCAATAACGGTCAGAAAATCTATAACGGTCAGATTTTCTGGTCCCGAATTTACCACCGGTATAATTCATTTTCTTTTGGTTGTCAATTGCGGTCACTTACTCTATTCCGTATTACGGCCGGGTTCCCGGTCCCGCAGGACAGTTAACGCTGTAATTACGGTCAGTGGCTGCGTCGAGCGTCCACCGTTGACAACACATGTACCCGTTTGTTAATTTGTGCCTAGATAACAGTTAATCGCTTAACCTTGACTAAGTTGACACGTAGCATTGTCACAGTACACCGCTCAGCTTCATAAGTAATCACAAAGGCATGTGTTCACCTCTGCAAAGTTTTTTTCTTATTGGCGCGATTTGAACCTGATCAGGAATTGTTTTTTTTTTTCATTTAATTTATGAACCAGGACCAGCATGTACTATTGATGTCACATTAACACTTATACGTAAACCGTAAGCCTTTTTATTTCTTTAATGTACGTATGATCACATGAATATCATAGCAAAACAGTGCGACGAACTTTGCACAACTTGCACAACTTTGAAAAAATACGAACTTGCTCTCCAAGAAAAGGTAGAATGAGCCACGGGAAAGCAGCTGACGGTGAGCAGATATCGATGTTGGGTCATCCTCAGGTTCAAAACATTATCAAGAGGAAATGGGAGATGATCAATATGAAGAGAACGTTAATACACTTATACATGTTCATATTTGTAAATTATATGAGTATTAGTGTTAAACATAATCATATATGCTATTCGTTGCAAATGACTTTAATGTTTTGGTGTAAAACTTCCGCTCACACCCGGGTGTGTGTGTATACATACATACATACATACATATATACATATATATATATATGTATATATATATATATATATATATATATGTATAACATAGACGCCTTGATATCTGGAAACAATGGTCTAGAAGCAGTAAGGATGTGTTAACAAGTATTCCATTCCCTCATCGATAAAGCTTTCATAAACAAGGTGGATATAAAAGTGATTTAGTTTTAATTTAGGTTCTCTTTGGTTAAAGAAGGTAATGAATAATCTCTGGGCTGTTGTTTTGGGTTTGCGCAAATATGATAGTTTTATAACAATGAAATTAAAAATATACCTAAGCTCGACTTGACCAGAACAGAGTGCAACTTTGTATCCATTTTTAGTAGATCCTTCAAACAACCATATATTAACCTTTAAATCTGTTGGTTGAGAATGAATTTAAAATGACCCTGACACTGGCAGATTCAAAATTTAGTTTTTTGGCAATAAAGCCTCATAGCGCCCACACGTAGTGCATATCAATAAACGTGTGTGAGGTAGGCTGAAATCTCCAAAAGCTGTGTGGTAAAAGCAGGACGGACCTAAACTAGAGGCAGCGATAGACAATGGATCCGCACCGTAGGCAAATACAGACCCATATCTTTCTTAGGTGCTTCTAAGACACATTTATATAAATTGGAGTTCAACAAAACGTCCTTTGAGCAGCCTTTATAATAAGTAGGATCACTCAAACAACGGAACTAAGGGCACGCCCAAACACACAGACTGTAAAAGATTATATGATAGAACAATTCTTTTACACAACAGGATAAAGCACATTAACTCAATACAAATCTTAACAAATGAGCACAAATATAAAATATCCAACGTTAAATTCGTTTCTCCTATATATCCTACCAAATCCTACGTAAAAAGAGACTAATATCACATCCACTAAGCAAGCAGTGTTATGTCAGCTTAATGTGGCCTTGCATAAATTAAACAGTTATAAACAGGTTTTCATCTCTATCTCTGAATTTCTCCTAATCATTTGGGCGAATAGTTAAAAGATAACAATTTAACATTCACTTAGATATAATCTTTATCGTCACTGAGCGCCTAGGGATGGGGTAACAGACTTCCTCAACTAGAGCGCTCGAGCAACATCTTTTCTTAATTTGGCTTAGCTATTCAAAGGCTACGGAATTCTACACACCTAATAAACTTGACAATACACAACAACGGGACCTTGACGATTTCTTCTGTAGACTTCATTTGTTTTTTAATTGTGTGTGGGTTTATGAAATATCTATCTGACTGTCTTTCTGATAGATAGATAGATAGATAGATAGATTGATTGATTAATAGATAGATAAATAAGCTAGAGCGCTAATTGCATCTGAACAGCGGTAACAGATACTAGGTGTTATGACTCGTTGGTACAAAAAGAATGTACCTTGATAAATAGCACATACACTTGAAACACCTGATGCATGACCACGTGTCATCTAGACCGAGCTATGCTGTATATAGTAGTATGGCACATGCCAGTATGAATAATGTATATAAGAGAGATTCCGCTGAGCGTGGTGATTTATATACTGGTGTCTATATAGACCAGACACGCTCTTAGGGTAGGTCGCTCATGCTTAAAAAGTGGCCTATCAAATGAAAAGTGGACACCACAACACTGCTGCTGTTAACATTCATATTGAATGAAAATATAATAATGGACGAGTCATCGGAAAATATACCTTACATTCTGAAGGACACACATGTTGTAAACGGGATTCTTCGCTTGAAGTTTACAACTCCAGAGGTACTGCAAAAGATAAAGGAGTACCCCGTACATGAAGATGACATTTTTATGTGTGGATATCCAAGATCAGGTACTGTAAATCCATCTCCAGTGTAGGGTAGCCTGATGACTAAGGCGTTATACTCTGGGCGTTCATAATATCAGTTTTAATGTAATATGGTGTCTCTCGAACAACTCCTGGCACATGCATAACACCTGCACGACCCTTAATAATGACATATTCACAAAACAACCTTCATTCCTTAATTCTCAGTTCTTGAATAATATTTATATCAGTAATTATTAATAGATTTTTTTGTTATAAGAAAACATTTTAAATAGATTTTTAAAATAGAAATTCACTGAAATTTCTATGTAATTTATAGATTGAAGATTTTTTTATACACGTTTTGCAATAAGATTCAACAGTTAGCTGCAGGCAAATTTATTAACGTGCCATATAGAAAAACATCAATCTTTTTTATTATATATAATATTTATTCAATCTAGCGAAATGCCCTAATAATTGTTTATACATACATGTATAAACATATTTTAATTTGAACTTTTATATATAGCAATATGTGTGTGGGTGTGGTTATAGTGCTTTAGATGGGCTGAATTCATTCGTCTTGAGATAAATGTGTTTTGTCGTTAAAGAATTGCCCAGAACTTATAAAGTCAGTATAGATGATCCCTTCAGATCACACTGCAGTATTCCAACTATCTCAGATGTTTGATAGAGCATATAATATATGCTACATATCTTTACTCCCACCAAAATACTATGTCACCAAAATAATCAGATATGATTAATCAGTTTAGTTATGCATTTGCTCAATATGCATCATTTAGATATTACCTTTTCTAAAATTACCTGACACATTAGTGCTTAATTCATAACTAAAAGTGCTAATGATAAACACACGGTTTTACACACACACACATAACAATAATAAGTATACTAATACTACCTATTTATGCGGAAACTGTTCTCTTAATTTTGTAGGGAACACTTGGACTCAGACAATACTAAGAGCAATTTTACACCAGGATGACCTGTCAACTGTACGAAACACAAAGTTTGACGTTACTGAAAATCACCTTGATTGTTGTTTTCCAACGGCTAGTGTTCTCCCAAAGCCGGCGGTGTATTGGAACCACCTGGACTATAGCCTATTACCAGATGAGCTGAAAAATAAGAAAAGTAAGCTGATATTCGTGCTTCGAAATCCAAAAGATGTAGCAGTGTCTTTCTATCTCTGGCATAAGATGTTCGCATCCATTGGTCCATGGAACGGAAGCTGGAAAGTGTACTTTGAACATTTTCTGAATGGTAATGTAATATTCGGCGACTGGTTCGCTCATGCCAGGTCATTTTTGGCCCATCGCAATGACAACAATATGCTCATTGTCATGTATGAAAATCTGAAAATGGAAACTAAATTTTGGATTACCAAGATCGCTGATTTTATTGGCAAACCTCTCGATTCAAAGAAAGTTGAAGAGATCGCAGATATGGTGGAATTTATGAATATGAAGACAAATCCATGCCTGACCAATGACGGCCATCCGATGTTGGTACCAGGTTCAGAATTTATGAGGAAAGGTGTTATTGGCGACTGGAAAAATTTCTTTACCGAGGAGCAAAATAGGAGGATGGATGAAAAATTGAAAAAGTTGTGTCATGAGACGGGATGCGATATTGTTTGTGATTGAATCCTCTGAAAAATAACCTCGCGATACGAGCTCTCTGCTGTCAGCATTCGGAGACAACCTATACTCTAAGTCTTTCTGGTACCAACGTTTATCTTTCCATTAGTTTTCAAAGTGATCAAAGAGGGACTTAATAAAGCACTAAGATGATACTCTGCGAAAAGATTAGACTTAATGTCTGTTGAAAAAGAAGACTATTTAGTTAGAAATCTTGATGACCCTCTTACATGCTAATTTTGAAAATTGAATTTCTTCAATCATTATCCGACCGGGGACACAATATTTCGTAACAGCTCTCGGGTTATGACTCTGTGTTTGAGACTGCTTCTAAAGGTGGCAGCACAAGACGGGCATAATTGTTTCCAGATGGCGCCTACTAAGGGAGGCACTGTCAAGCGGCTTCTCCGACTTTTGAAAAATAATAGTAAAATAAGAGTAATCTAGGCACAAGTGGAAATACAGTAAAGACGGGGAGTCCATCAAAAGGACAATATCATTTTCTTACGCTTAGCACTCCTTGATGTTAAGAAAGTCCTAAGAGGAATACAATGAGAACCTTTTACATATTACTGAAATTGTGGTGCCAGAAGAGAATACACAATCGCCAAGGCACTTGAGACGTTTTTACAAGGTTCGAGAGTAATAGTATGAGGTGGACAATCAAAACTCCGGAAGATAACATTGCTCTGGATTCTGTTTTTTTTTTGTACCAGAGATTTGTACTATCGGCGAGTGCTTTGGCGTTCATGTACTATATTCTTTATGATAAAGTGGCCGTCGTATTAATGGACTTCAGATCGGGAAAACTGTTTCATTTAGATTTGAATTGATAAGTATATCCAACACACAGAAATCTATCGTGGTTAAGATGACATGAATACTAAGGGATGTACCCTCCCGCACTTTTTCCTAGTAATGATCTTAATCTGTCATAAAGAGTACAAACAATGGGGCGAGTGTTGATCGATCGATCGATCGATCGATCGATATATATATATATATATATATATATATATATATATATAGAGAGAGAGAGAGAGAGAGAGAGAGAGAGAGAGAGAGTAAGAGAGAGAGAGAGAGAGAGAACGGATTATATGAGTTGTGATTGACGGTATAATGTTTGCGTAAAAATCTGAACTTTGAAAACAAGTCAGGACAGGCGGCAAATATCATTCAGAGAGAGAGAGAGAGAGAGAGAGAGAGAGAGAGAGTGTGAGTATAAGTATTATTTAATGAAACGAGCAACCTGTCCAACGTAGTCTCCCCACAGATGGCTCCGTATATACATAAACATGCACACCACTGGTAGCTAGGGTTAAATGCTTTATAATTATTATTAAGAAGAAGAATTATAATATTTTATTTTTATTATTATAAGAATTATATCTTACTAATATTTTAATTGCTGGCACACTAAATGAAAGAAACGATGTCACACACTAATGCTAGTGTTTAATGCTTTATCATGATGGTAATAATAAAAACAATAGTAATAATAGTAATAATAATAAAAAAAAATAAAATACTTACTTCGATAATATTAAATAATTACGTGGTTATAATTGATGGAAGCACTGAATGGTTTATCGTTGTCACACAGTCCCCTATGGCCACTCCATAAAAACTAACTCTTGTTCTTAGAGGGCTGTACTTACAGGGTAATGTTCTATATTATTTCATTAAATCGTTATGCATTGACATTACTTGGGAACCCCGCCGGTGAATCCAAGAGCAGCAAGGGTACATACTACGCCCGTCGTATTTATTATTATCACTTACATCATTAAAATATGCGTATATTTTGCTTAATTAAAGTACTTAATTCAGCCCGCAAACACCAAAGCTCTCTGTTCGCCCAAAATAAGTCTTTCATAGGGACTTTTTAAGAAGGTTATAAGACGTAGAATGTGTATTTCCTCAATTTCTGGAAGGAAGAAACCTTCCAGTCTGTCTTTAATCCTTGTAATAGCTATGATAATTATATTCGAAATCACATCATGTGACAGAATTGCAAACGTCATATGTTAGAAAAGAAAGTCTTGAACTTATGGGCCTGGACAGTCGAGTGGTAAAACACTTGGTTCCCTCCGCTAGCGATCCGGGTTCGATCTCCAGTGTGGCCATGAGAATGGTTTTTTTTTCCCGTCAAAGGCCGGTGGTTTCTCCGGATCCTCTGGTTCCTCCCACCCATACAGACTACCGAACGCGATCATCTGAGCCATGGAGAGTGCCTTGGTTAGGTATAATAACTATTTGTACATTCGAGGTAATATAAATAAGTTGTTACTCTCATTCCTACGGATATCTTTGTACATAATTAATCAAGATCAACATATCAATACCGTTTCCTCATATTTTTCCATTCTACCAATAAAGTTTATCAAATGATTACAATAATTATCCTATTCTCTTATGAAAACAACTTGAAGGTACAATAATTCTGGTATTAAACTTGTTACCTGTTGATGATGCTGAAAACAAAATACAAGTATAATATTCTTTATACAGAAATGCACAACACCTTGGATATTAATGGTTTGTTGTATGTACAGTCTATTATATGCCTGTCATGTGACGAGATGCATAATTGTTTACCCAAGGCCCATCGGTCTGTCCTTCTTGGCGTCTATGGGTCTTTCCGTCCGTTAACTTTTAGTGTCGCCGCTGTAACTTACTGGGGCTTTGATGTTTTTCCCGAAACTCTCCATAACCACTTACTTATAAATTATCTCGCCCGAGTTAGAATATGGGCAATTATTTTAAGGTCACAGGTCGCTCGGCTACTCTGAAGTCTCGATGCGAAACCTTTCCAGGTAAATGATGGATTTTTATTAAACTCAATAGAAATAATAATGAAAAAATAACAAAATAAACGCATATTTATTTAGGTCAAAGGTCACTTCCTGTTTTCTGTCTAAACTGTTCGTGTGTTTCTTCCATGCTTTCTTTTGTATATCTGTAAAGGCGTTTCTCTAGTCGGCGACAACACCCTTCCTTATTAAATGTGACCCTGGTAGAGACAGCGTTTTGCTCCTTCGTATTTCTAATTTACACCATTTATGTGATCTCTTCGACTTTCGTCGGTGTCAGTCTTGGCAATCCAGATTTTGATGTTCATCTTTAGATCTTCATATTTAAAGAAGAGCATATTGTTTTCATTCCGAAGGGCCGAGAATAACCGAACGTGGCCAAACTAATCTCAACACACTACACTTCTATTCCCAAAATGTCCAAGGTAGACTTCCTAGTTTCCATTCCATGGACCAATGGGTAAAAATATCTGGTGCCAGTGGTAGAAAGACTCTGCCGCTTTCGGGTTACACCGGGCCTGGTAGAAGCCGGCAAAAATCGTGTGCACATTATACTTCGATAAGGCTGTACATTTAAGTATGTCCCTTCATAAATAATGATAAAATATGTTTTTGCCATTTTTTATCATAAGCCGTAATTCAGATTTAATAAAATTTATATAATTGAAATGTTCTTTCTTTGAGTTTTCTTTCACATAAGGCAAAGGAACGAATAATACACTAGATTCCACCGGAAATGGAAATACTGTACCTGATTTCGGATATCATTCTCGTGCATGGGGAACTCTTCAATCTTTGGAGGGACCTCTCTAATTGGTACCTTCAAACGAAAAATCGTGTTTACAACATCGGTATCCTTCAGGATTCCGCTGAATCAATCATGGTTAAATGTTCATTCAATGTGTTTGAAGATAACAATATTATTGCGCAAATTCTTTTATTCTGTAAGAAGGCCATGTAATATGGATGACTAAACTATGAAACGGGTCTGGTATATTAGGATACCTATCTGAAAAAAATACGCTTTCCCAGCATCACCTTTGTGTATTAACAATTAATTTTAAAGTGACCTGGATCCTGTTTTTATACCTAAGTGTTGTACTAGCGACGTGTGTTTTGGCGTTCACGTACAATACGCTTTAATAATACAGAGGCTGATGTATGAATAAAGCTAAGATCGGGACATTTGTGTCATTAAGATTTGAATGTGTGCACAGGAAAACTTGGTATATCCAGCACACTACCATCTAGCGTGGTTTGGATGACCTGCAGACATATCAAGTGCATATAAGTTAACGTTCAGGCCAAGTGGATTTTTTTGGTGTTTTCAATGAACACAAGTAACGCCTGCAATGTTTTTTTCCATTAACGTGTTATTCTCGTTTATATTCAGTCAATCCCCGGACTTGTCAGGCCCCTCTCTTCTTCTTATAAAGAGCTCAGCAGATGGAAAAAGCAATAAGTATACTTGAGGGATATTTTTATGTGATATGTTTTATGGTTTTTTTTATATATAGGTTAGAGGAAAGCCACACCTGCAGTGCATTATACATATTAATGTTATGTACATATTACTAGTATACTATTTCTCTTCTATCAACATGTATTTATGCGTGTTATGTTTCGTCATGCCCTTTCTTTTAAAGTGTTCTGAAATGGTTTTATGTAACTACTATTATTTACCTGCACACAGGTCATCATATTTTGCACATAAACTAAATAAAGATTCGGTTTTCCATATATAGATCAAAATAGATATTGTCGGCTGTAATAAAACTTTACATTTACCAAAACATAACATATACGTGTATTTTATATATGTGTGAAACTTTGATTGATTTAATTAATAGAGGAAAATATATAAGAAATACTATTTCATGTGGCTAATATTGTATTTAAAAGAACAAAATTAGTATTACAATTTTGTAAATATTTGTATGAATATCATCGATTTGTTTTTCATCAAATCCAATGTTCAATTCATTATAAATACGGCCTAGGGGGTACACGGTAATGTGATCTTTACATATCGCCATATACAGGTAGATTTTAATATAATGCAGTATTTAATAACTTACATCTCAACATTTATCATTAATATTCTGAGAGCATTGTAAAATGTGTATATCACTTCTCGCTGATACTTTTTTTGTATATAGTTGATGCTCTCGCTTGAGTTTCCTTTCTTCTCGATGCTAAGATGTCACTCTTTGTATTGTTAGGTCTTTTTATATGTGGTTTATCCTTTAACTCCGTATACAGCATCTACATGCATTCAACTTTTACTAAATCGGCATGTAATAACCCGTGTAAAGATAAAACCTTCCGTTCCTCCTACACCCCCTTCTTTTTTTATTTTTATTATACTTTCATCGTGTTGCATTCATATTGTGGTAAACAGCCCATTATCCTAACATTAGGCAACAAATGATGAATTAACAACAAAGAATACATTTGAACTTAAAATCAAAATTGAGGGTTCTTTTCAATGGTAATGTCATTTTCAGTATCCTGTACCAGGTGGCGGCGTCCAGTAACCCGTGCGAGCCATGCTTGTATTCATGAGGTCAGAAATTCAACAAACATGTGGAGGGGTTTAACAATATGCTGAGTAAAACCGGAACTTTTCTCGGTCACGTTAGGTTTTTGCTAGAAAGCAGGGGCGTGTCTAGAGGGGGACGCAACAGGCGCGCGCCCCCAACCCCCATAAAATATGTTCAACAATTTTATAGAACACCCAATTTCGTAAATTGCCAGGGCGTGTCTAAGCCTTTTGCAACATAATCACAAAGTTGCATTTGTAAGTCCCAGACCCTAGTTAAAACTGTTTCAATTAATAGCAGTATAGGATGACACCATCTAGTAGCTATGATGGACCAAATAAATCTTATTGGAAGCTGCTGCTAATGCATAGGTCATGTCGGGTTATGCATGGGGCAAGACAGTCCTATATAGGGCTAAAGAAATGCGCATCGCGTTTGTCATTTGAGAAGCATGTTTACTGGGTTTTTAATCGAAACTGAGGGGCCTAAATTAAAAGATCCGTACCAGCCAAGAGTTTCCTATAGGGGCTAATGAAATGTTTGAAAAAGAGGAAGTCGCACTTGATTTATTTTAGCCTAAGAATTCCCAATAAGGCACATGAACTATATAGCTTTCATCAGGAAGACTTAAAGGGGCCCGGCTCTGGCTCTCTCCTATAGAGCCCAGTTAAATGCTTATTAACGCGGAACTTTGCTTTTTCTCTATGGTGTTAGCTTGTAGTTTTAATCAGATGTGATCGGAAGGGCTTATGGGGATTAGAGCCCAAAAGTTTCAAAGGGCATAAGAACAGGCTTGAGGATGAGGTCTTATGTTTACGTCTTATTTGTTTTAAATAGCATTAGATAATTTATATATACAGGATCTAACTCGTTGGGTCCAAAGTGCCAGGATGGGCTAGGAGTTCTTAAGGTCCATTAGAATGCACGGAAATGTAGAAATTCCCGAGTAATGGCACGCAATTGTTACGGTATAACAGAAAGGTAAATCATATATTTAGTACAACAGACCCATGCATTGAAGAAAATAACCAAAATTAATATTTATTTGCATTCATTTTACATGGTTCAGAGGGCCATGGGAAGAGCAGTCATTCATTCCGGAATTACATGCCGTTTGTTTTCAATTTATTATTTTGATCTTTGGGCAACAAGTAGCTTATACCTGGTTTTTGCCCGTGTACAGCCTGTAGATATGTATTGATTGAGGAGAATAGGATGTCGAGAAACGAAATTACAGCTTCTTCACACAATCTCAGAGAGAGTACGTTTTTTTACCTGGTTTATGGGCAAAATTGATAAATAGTAGCAAGGGCGCAAGCTGTTGTTGCAATGGGATGAGGTGGGGTGTGTCTCACACAAACACAATTTCTTAATATAAATAATGTAATTTGTCGTCGATCCAGAATCCATTTGGGGGGGGGGGGGGGGTGGGGGGGGGGGGGAATTGTGTTTATATAGATTATATCGCCACTGTCCACTGTCTCGGCCGAAGGGAAGAGGGGTGTGCCCCATTTTTTCGGTCTTGAGCCCCCCCCCCCCCCCCATGCTAAAATCCTGTGCACGCCCTTGGAAAGTATACTGAAAAAAGGTAACGATTAGTCGGATTCATGCCAATTGACAGTGCCTTGCTGGCTTTCAGGCGTTGTCAGAAATGACGGAAATATTTGCATCTTCTATGAGTTTTATAGTGCTTTCCTCGATGAAGGATGTCACTCTGACAACCTCTCAGGTACTATATTTGCTCGATCAAACGCCAAGCCTTAAATAGTCGCCTGCCTTATTAAGTCGCCGGAGCAAAGCAATGTCTCAGTAAAATAAACGTCGGCCCTATAAATAGACGCCGGTCTTGTTCAGAGGCCAGGTGTCAGAGTAGTTTCCATGTTTTCCGCCAGATGTATTTTCCAGTTACTATAATTGGCGAATTTACCGGTCAAATTGACCACAGATTGTTGTATGAATTTGGTTCGTGTTAATAACGTTTTATTCCTCTCAATTCCTTTTTCTTACGTGCATGCCTGTTTCCATAAGGGACACCAACTATTCTTGATTCGTCCATTATGATTAAAGCCGATTATCGGTCTAAGTAAACTCTACACAAAACGTTAGCAGTGGGAAGGCTAACACAACTAGGCTGTCAAGCTAGGTAAAAATAGTACCGGGTGACACAAGCGGAACAACTTGGTAAGGTGAGAGTCCAACTCACGAATGGTTGAAAAGAACGGTGCAAACGCGTTTGGCAGCGGCGGATTCAGGATGTAGTAAAAGGGGGATCCAACCAAAGAGGACTCATAAAAAAACACCGGGGTTCCTGGTTTCGAGAGTCTCCCGCGGACAGATTCCTGTAGACACTGCAAACTCTCTCGCTGTCACTCAAGGTTAATTTTTATTATGGTGGTTGATTGTGGAGATTGCACCTATCCCATATCCCTTTGGCATCTAAGGATATTTCGTAAACACAATCCGTGTATCGGCGACGTTTTCAATTGTGTTCCCTGGTAGTGACCGGCAGGTTTAATATTTCGACGGGTTATTATTTTTTTTGTCTAGCGAGCCTCATAATGTATATATAGAAGCCGGCCTTGTTTAGACGCCCGTGACAAAGCAGGGTCTGAAAAAAATTAAACGCCCTGGCGTCTGATCAAGGAACTACGGTATTTCTGAAATAAACATTTCTAGAAATGAAACTTATACACCTTCTGCTTGTATAACATATGTATTGCATCAATTTAAATCTTGCATGAATTAATCTAGAGATCTATGTATTTAATATGTGGTGTATCAAATTTAAGTTGACCCTTTTTATTCCCTTAAACCTGAAACCAATTATAAGGCCTTTCATAAATTATATTACATTCTGGATTTTTCTTACAAAATTTCAATTTGGTCAGTTTCCCGTGTTAACGGATAAATACCATTTTCTTATGATAGCTTCTCTAGAAGTGCTTGTATTTCCTGTCCACTCGTGGATCAATCCACGGATTTATTTTTATATTCAACAGGGTTTTTGGATTACACTTTGGATTACTAAGTAGGAATATTCCATTGAATGAATAACCGTTCCAATAAATATTTATTATGGAATCTTTATTGATAAAGTATATATGTGTAAATATGGATTTGGCTACAAGTGTGTCGTTTGATACAATCTGGTCACAGACCTTTCTTTTTCTTCATTTGCAACACATAGACATAGATTACCCGGTTGGTCTGGAAATAAACAAGTTTAAGAAAATCTGTTCTTTGCGGGGGCAGTTGCCAAAGTTTTTCTACAATTTATTCCTTGTAAATCTCGCACTCCAATTCTAGAAATAACTTCTCAAGTTTTGCATCCATTTTTTTGTTTTGCTCCTCTGTAAATAGATTTTTCCAGTCGCCGACAACACCCTTCCTCATGAAATCTGATCCTGGTGTATACATCTTGTGCCCATCAATGGTCAAGCATGGATTTGTCTTCATATTTTTAAATTCCACCATTTCTGCAATCTGTTTAATTTTCTTTGATTCTAGAGGTTTCCCAATGAAATCAGCGATCTTGGCAATCCAGAGCTCTGTTTTCATCTTCAGGTCTTCATATTTGACGAAGAGTATATTTTCGTCGTTGCGATGGGCCCAAAATGACCGGACATGCTCGAACCAGTCTCCAAATACAATGTTTCCATTCAAAAATTCTTCAAGGAACACATTCCAGCTCCCTTTCCATGGGCCGATGGGTTCAAACATCTTGTGAAAGTGGTAGAAGGACACTGCTACATCTTTTGGATTTCTAAGCACGTATATGACTTTACATTTGCCGTCTTTAACTTGGTCTGGGAGCAGGCTGTAGTCAACTGAGATCCAAAACACCCCAGGCTTCGGAAGAACGCTCGCGGTTTCATAACATACATCCAGCTGGTTCTCGCCGATGTCAATCTTTGTGCTGAGGACGGTTGACAGATCATCCTGATTCAGTATTGCTCTGAGTATTGTCAGCGTCCATGTGTTACCTGCAAAGATTAAAATGATATTATAAATACATGTAGTAAGCTATTATATTTACTTTATGTAGTAAGATACGCTTGGTCTCTCGATCTAATCGAAATCATCACAACAATATTTGTATGTGTGTGGGAGTTTATGTGTCCTTATTTCATCAAGTTATTCTAGGGAAACATTTCCGACCAGAGCTATTAAAAGTCAACACTTAGCACGAGTGCATTTTGAACGTTATTTACGTTATTTAAAACACTGACCGCGTATAATAATGATTCATATATAACATGAAGATTAAGATAATTGTCTGAGGAAAGTATGATATTATTAATTCTTCTGAGATTTAGGTTCATTTGCATGGAGATTAAGAATATCCCACGAATGATAATATGTTGCTACATTCAAACAAATCATATAATAATAGATCCACGTAGGCCTTTGGTCTCTAAGTTTAAATGGCCTTTTCCATATTTGACGTCCATTAACGAAGAGTGAACTATTTGATAAAAAAATAGACCAGGGAAAACCGATCCCTATTCAAACATTTTGTTTGATTTGTTTATACACACTATTTAATAGCATGTAAGGTATGCGCGCCAGAATAATCCAATCACATGCTACAAGAACCTGGCTACACTTCAGACGATCTGAGTTTCGCAAAGCGTGTTTTGCAACTATAGCGACCTTTTAACTTGGCAACAACGACTTTAGGTTACACGGTTTTTATGTTTGTCAAAATTGGTGCATATACCGTGTTCACTGTGTTGTACCGTGTACATTTATCGCAGAGGATAAAAAGTGTATTATATATAAGAACAGGAATTGCCGATATTTCATTAGTCTTACGCGGAAATGACATAAATTCTACAGAAAAGGTAAATGAATCGCTGGCTTTAACAATTTTAGTCTACACTCTCCTTGAAATGTATATATATATATATATATATATATATATATATATATATATATATATATATTATACCTGATTTAGGATAGCCGCACACCAAAATATCATCTTCATGCACGGGGTATTCCTTAATCTTCTGAAGAATCTCTGGAGTTGTCACCTTCATACGACGAACCCCGTTTACCACATGGGTGTCCTTCAAGATGTAAGGAATGTCTTCTATTGATTCGGCCATGATGTGACTGTTGATTTGCAAATGTTGTAATAGCCAACTCTTCAAACTGTCACTAAATGTAATGACGTTGGGCAAGCGGATTATTGTCCAATGAAAAGACTAAACGTTAACGCCGGGAACTTGTATACATATTCTGGTGTATGCAGCTGAATGACTGTCTGTAAAATCACTTTACCCATGCGGGAGTTTTGGTGTATGTGCCAAAGGCCAAAAAAAAAATAAAAGGTATGGTTCTCAGGCACCGCCCGCGTCATTTTGCCCCCCCCCCCCCCATCAAAAATTTTTATTTTGATTTTTATCTTTCAAGAAGATAAATAATACAATATATGTAGTGCTTTTACTTGGTTAGCAAAAAAAATAACTTGTTGTTTTCATGCTTTTCCCTGATAATATTGCATTTTTATCGAAACATATAAAAAGTTAAAAATAATATACCGCCCACCCGCACTGACCTGAAAAAAGTGCCTTAGAACCATACTTTTTTATTTATTTTTAATTTGCCTAATGCGTCCAATTTAAGGCCCTCTTCAGCTTATGCAGTCATACTGAGACCAAGCGGGAACACTTGAATACATAGATTTTAACAGCTTCACCGGTCTTACTTTCAAGCCACGTTAGCCCAGTTCCCATTCTACATCGGCCACGTGATTGCTGCAATAAAACGTTTAACTCCCACCTATGCCAGAACTACATGGTGCACTTTCCAGCGCAAATTTCGAGCCATGCCCTTTTCTCCTATAAATTGTAGAAATAGAGGGATAAGTGCCGCTTAATGTTAATCTGATAGCCATTTTGTATACCCCCATCATTCCCTAGGCAACGGTTAAACGCTTGATACGTGACGGGTCGTGGAAAGAAAACGTTTTGAATGACTGCATAATGTTGGCGTACAAAGCTGGACCAACGTTGAATATATGTCAGGAAAGGAGGCAAATGTCATTCAGAGAGAGAGAGAGAGAGAGAGAGAGAGAGAGAGAGAGAGAGAGTAAATAAGGGTTATTTAAATGAATCTGGCAACCTGTCCCACACAGCTTCACCGCAGGTGGCCCCGGTTTACAGAAAAATTCTAACCACTGGTGGCTGTTAATTAACTCTTAATAATGATAATAATAATAATAATGATAATGATAATTAACCTATATTTAAAATTGATGCTCTAAATGAGTGATCTTTGTCACGCCACCCTCTATGGCCATTGTCTTGATTGTGTCCTTAGTGGGTCATTTCTGCATTTTCCAATTAATTCTTAGGTGTGAGTATTTTGGAACCCGCCGATGTATCAAGCGGATGAACTTAGTAAACTCATATATGGAACCAAAGTCTATAATTCTATTTACTGATATATTCCATTTGCAATATACAAATATAATCCTCTGAATAATTGTGGGGGGGGGTTTACTTTGACCATCCCCCCGTAAAAAAGTGGGGGGGATATAAACCCCCATCCCCCCCACCCATATTGACGCAGTTGTATGGAATGAACATGTTTAATGAATTATTCCTACTACTGGCTAATAATGAGACTGTGATAAAGCAATCCTCGTTGGAAAAGGAAATATCGCGAAAGTTTAAGCGCGCGAATATGAATCCAACTTAAGTATGATGAGTGGCAGTGTGACTTCTTATTTGCTTCTTATTCGCCAGGTTAATTTAACGCGATTTTTATTTTCAGGTTTTCCCGAGGATTTTATGTTCTCGATCTTAGAGTTACATGCACAGAATATTCATAATATTTTTTTATACTAATTATTTAATAGGCGCACATAATCTGATCAATTTGATCTGATTCTGAGTGAACATTTAACATTCATAATAATTACGCATAGTATAAAATATCTGACATTTACAACAGCACTCAGCTTTGAGTTTCGGGTAAATTATTATGCTATGTATATAGGCCATTGCCGTGAATGTATCTTCGAGGGTGGGATGGGGGATGACTCGCAGACACACACACACTCTAATATATATATATATATATATATATATATATACCTTCATAGCGTCTGTTTTGCACATTTAAAATAGATTTACTCAATCACATATCAAATATTTTACAATAATGCATCAGGTTTTCGAAAATAAGTATTATTTTTTCCAGTGAAAGTCAATTCTAAACCAGGTTTAGCTAAAATATTTCAGAGCAGGTTTAAACTATATATAAATGGAACCTATGTCCATAATTCTAATTAGTTATATATTTCCTTTGCAATATATAAATATATTCCTCTAAATAGCGGTGGGGGGGGGATAATTACCATGTCTTATTTTTTTAGGTCCTCGCCTATTTTGAGTTCGGCGAGACTTTCAACAATATAACCGCCAGCCTAAGTATCTGTCTTCAAAGTGCCTGTCTTCAAAAATGTAACAAAACTCTGGCTCATTCTGTCAGCATTTTATAAAACAAGGCCATGTTTTTTTTATTCTGTTATAATTTAAAGCGTGTTAAAGACACTTTGGGGAACACATAAAAAGTATCCGTTCACTCCACTTCTATAAGTCTTGAATCAGAGTAGTGAAAACATTATTGTGTAAACAAAAACAAACTTTTGAGTTGTACTTTTCATACATTTAAGTGTAAGAATTTATGAACATTATTATTACGTTGCGTGTTAACGTTGCACTGGACACAAAAAAATATCTCTAAAACCTAAGGTTATCGAATATACCTTGATTTTATCGATGGAGAAACACTGTATCCGTTCAAGTTCAATATTCTTCACTTTGACCTTGAAAATGACCGTGAAAATGACATTATAGGTTAAATGTTGGATGGTAACCACCTTCACTTTTTTCATCACCGTTTGCTTGGTTGATCTGGCATGGATACCTGATATTAACAAATAGTGTCCACAAAATTGAAAAAAAAACCGACCTTGGCTGGCCCTTTTTTTAGTTTGACCTTGAAAATGACCTTGGAATTCAAAATTTCAGGTGGTATCCACCAACACTTTTTTTTATCACTCTATGACTGATTGATCTAGCATGAATGCTTGCTATTAACAAGCAATGCTCTTAAAAGTGAAAAAAAAATTAACCTCGGCTGGCCCACCATAATACGCGTATACCAGCTGGTGGAAACGATTCCCGTGTTGGCAACTTGTCAGTGCCTTAGAGAACCATTATACACAGGTTCACTCGAATGCTGCTAGCTGCTCCTGTCATCCAGACAGAGGGAACCTGACCTATCGTTACAAAATCGTTTCGATAGTGTCTACAATACACTTACATTTGGCCCATGGACCTTAATATTCGTCCAGCTGAGATAAACTTTAGTATATCAAGGGACATGAAGGTCCATGTTTGGACAACCTGAATACATGTTTCCAGTGCGATTTTCACCAAGCTGGTCGAGTTGTCTGTTGCCTATGGCACCGCTGTTTTCTTTTTCAAAGAAACGAAGCCATTATCATGAGGCATGACAGGCAAATTCGAGGGAATCGTCAGGTCCTCAAAAAGGTCCTTGTATCGCCCTAATATGCAAATATCAGGGATTCACCAAACGGACTAATAAGAGCTGGCACTGCATGGGTTACGTCTATCGGTACATGGAATGACGTATTATTTTAGGCATTCTAGGAGCTAACGTAAATACGAAAGCCCAGGCAGGGCTAAAGGCTTTCATATGAAAATAAAAATCATGTCTATTATGTAACTCATATGACTTTGGTGATGAAATTATATGTTTGTATGCCAACGTTTTAGAAACGAACGATTACATTATATTCCCAGGAGGATTTTACTTTTATCATGCAGATGAAATAAAGATATACGAGTTATTTAATACACATAACGTGGCTGTTATGGTTAGTACAGGCTAATTTCTAGGGATAATTTTGGAGCATAAATAAATCTTTGTCTCCTACAAATAGTGATAATATTGTTAGGTGTTCATATAACACCGAGCATACTGCCGCCACACTATTAATTTACGTATCTGTGTATGCATGTACCTGTGAAAAGGTGTGAGAAATAAACTCTGTCTACGAGCACTGGATATCAGTCCCTTTAAATACATGTATTTAAGTGAAATTCTGTGTAATACGAACGCCTGGCTATTGTGGATTACGGGCAGAATTTCCCATTCAAACTGACAAATTAACTTGCCTAAAACGATAATTCTTTCATGTGGTGCCGGCGCCTTATGAGCATTGGCTCATCGGTTGATTTAACTAACCTTAATCAATCCTTAAATGGATATGTAAAATGGATATGTAAAAAAATATGTTTGGATATGTAAAAAATACATCTATGACAGAAGCAATAAGAACCATCTTAGGTTCTTTATTTTATATAGATAAATGTAAAAATAAATGGTTTATTGGCGACAATCGATTTTGAAAAAGCGTTCGATACAGTGGAATGGCAGTTTATTTTTGCAGCTTTAAAAAGATTTAATTCTGGTGAATCATTTATTAAATGGGTCAAGTATTGTATAAAGATGTGGAAGCTTGTATCATGAATAATGGACAGTCATCAGAATATTTTAAAATAGGAAGAGGAGATAGACAAGGACACCCCTTATCACCTTATTTATTTATTATCTGTTTAGAAATAATGGCAGTTAATATTAGGAATAATCAAGACATTCAGGGTATAAAGATAAAAAAATCAGGAGGTAAAATTGGTTTTATATGTTGATGACATCACTGTTATTTTCAAAGATTATGACTCCCTTAAAACTGTTCTAGATTTGTTCAGAGAGTTTACTAAATGTTCAGGTTTACACATTGATAACGCTAAAACTGAAGCAATGTTGTTAGGAAAAAAACCAAAGATAGCAAAAGTAAACCTTTAGGGTTAGTGTGGTCAAAATGTGTGAAAGTGCTAGGCACATATATATCATATAATACAGAAATGAGTAATACATTAAATCCTGTCAGAGATATACGAAGTAACGAAAAAACCTTGCGCAGCCAAATTAACAATCGTCCGACGGTAAGTCAATTAAATTTAGATGCGGGTGGATTGATGGTTTCATTATGAATACGGATATATATGTATATGCGTCATTATTTACCGGGTTCAATATTTGAGGTACTAATATACGGCAGATTTCAAAGAAAAAGAGAAAGAAGCCTACATTGAATAATCAATTAATAATCGATCATCGGTTGTTTTTATGTATCGATCATCGACTATGATTTTAAAACCTATTCCTACCACTATTATATATATATATATATATATATATATATATAGTTTAATATAGTTATGTATATAAACACAAGCATACTAAGCACCCATCCTGTATACCACTCCCCGGGTGTAATAAGCATTGCCGATTTATAAATAGCATATATTAAAAGTTGGCACTTTACACAAAGAACCTGGCCAAACTAGAACAGGTATTTTTGTACATAGTTTTGTCTTTTATTGATATTCAATTATTTTTTTAAACTTATCTAATAATTAAGTTAATCGAACAATTTAATTAGTACAATAACATATGAACCTGAATGACAATTAATTGTGGATTTTGTTTTTACTACATAGGGGGGGGGGGGGGCCTTAGCCCCTCAATAATATGATGGAAACACATAAGGAGCACCAATTAGTATATTCTCCTGTACAGGACTGAAATAGACTATACCCCTTCCCCTAATCAATCCCACAAGTGCGTATATAAATATATATATATATATATATATATATATATATATATATATATATGTATGTATGTATGTATGTATGTATGTATCAACATCAGTTAATAATATATCATGATTATATATCATTATTCATGATATATAAACATCAGTTTGCATATTCATCCAACAGATGCACAAGCGACGCAATTGCCACATTAACTCATTATATTTATCAACACTTGGACAGGGACCCCAGAAATTATGCCAGATCACTTTTCATTGATTATTCTTCAGCCTTCAATAAAATACAGCCACACATTATGATCAATCAGCTCTGTAGATATAACATTCCTCTTTCCTACTGTCTATGGATTCTAGATTTTCTCTCGGATAGAAGACAACATGTTAGAACAAGCAAAGAAACTTCTTCAGATATAATCATAAATACTGGTGCTCCACAAGGCTGTGTTCTGTCAGCAGTCCTTTTTATTCTATATACAAATAATTTGTCTGTGAGCCTTTCAGATTGTAAAATTATCAAATATGCAGACGAC
The DNA here is from genome assembly GCA_026874595.1 of Sipunculus nudus. NCBI lineage: Eukaryota > Metazoa > Annelida > Sipuncula > Golfingiida > Sipunculidae > Sipunculus > Sipunculus nudus. The sequence goes on along the minus strand of CM049321.1, from coordinate 43,259,440 downwards.
ACTGTCATTCTAGGCCTGATACACAAGAATGATGAATCGCTCTACAGGAAAACCATTCAATATGTGACTGGTTGGTGTGAGGAACACTACCTTCAGTTAAATGTAAAGAAAACTAAAGAAGTAGTCTTTGATTTTAGGAGATCAAAATCTGTAATTACCCCAGTTGCTATCAAAAATGAAGATGTTGATATTGTAGAAAATTATAAATACTTAGGATGTATTATTGACAGAAATCTGAATTGGAAAGAACATGTGTTGAATCAATCCAAGAAAGCAAACAAAAGATTATATTACCTTTATTATCTAAGAAAGCTTAATATTGACAAAACCATAATTACCATGTTTTATAATTCAGTAATTTCCAGTGTCCTTACTTATTCACTGGAGTGCTGGTTTACAAATATATCTGATAAGTTAAAGAAACAGTTGAATAATACCAGGAAGAGAAGTAGTAAAATAACTGGTACTTCTCTTGCCACACACCAGGAAATCTGTGAAACCAAAACAATGGCCTTCATATCAAAGGTCATGAATGACAAAACACATCCCCTATATTCAGAGTTCCGTTTTTTACCTTCAGGTAAACGCCTAGATACAATATTCTGCAGAACAACTCGTTTTAAAAAATCTCTCGTACCACACAGTATTAAAATTTTTAACTCACAACCCTCTTAGAAATTTAATGTTTTGAATTATGTGTTTTACCTGCAGAATTATCTGTTTTATCATTTTTACATGCTTAATTTTACATGCATAGTCAATATGTTATGTGTGATTTTTATGTATTTTTATGTATTATTTTTATGTATTTATCTATCTATTTACTTATTTATTTTTTATTAATGAATTGCAAGTCAACAACAAATTCCTGGAACTGAAGGCTAATAAATGTTATCTTATCTTATCTTATCTTATCTTATCTTATCTTATCTTATCTTATGTACATGTGTGTGTGTACGTCTGTACGTGTGTACGTCTACTATTCCCCCCCCCCCCCCCCATATGAATATTTCGCTTCGCCGCCAATGTACTATGTATTTACTTCTTTCAGTCAAATGACCAAATAACGGAACTTTCCATAATTCCATTACCGAACAAGTTAAACAATAGCGACACCTGTCGCGCATAATGCAAAGCAGTTAAACGGGGGCATTTCCCGACTAATCATAACGTGCTGCCATCTATTGGCAAACTTCTAAATTATTTATTTCCTTTGTCGTGTCCAAGCTAATCCGGAAAAAAATAACAAAACCATAATATCTCTAGAGCCATAAATAATTGTATTTGCAGTCATGCAACTCTAAAAGAGAAGAGAATATGATGTATTTGACAAGGTCATACCACAAAGGATCAGCCCGCGTTTCTAAAAATATATACAATAGCTGATCCCTGTGATACATTCCCCGACCTTGCCCGAGCCATATTAAACCGGAAGTTGCACCGACACTCGTGTAGAAACTGGCGAGAGGATAAAATCGCAAATTATCGGCCAATATGCCGCCCAAAAAGAAGGGAGGCGCAGAGCCCGGCAAAAAGGCCGAACAAAAACAAAAGGCCAAAGTTATAGAGGTGGGTTGTTATTACACGAAATGGACTGATACTGACATCGGTTTATAGTTTCACCCGCGTATACACACACCATTCAGTCCATTGATCCACAGGCGCTTGAATCGCTATTTGTGTTGATATTGGCTTAAATCGTGTTCAATTTACCTTAACAACAGTCCCCTACCGTTTAATGAGCTGTAAACCATGTTATATCGCTTGCCGGTACTTGTTTATATAATAGATACACAAGGCCGGCATCCAAGTCTGCGGACGAGTCTGTATCCATTAAGCGACGAGTAGACAGATTTAACCCAGATTACTATTTCCATCGTTATCAACCAATCAGGTGTTAGGTTCCAGGGGGGAATCCTTACTGCTAACCAAGATAAATGGGGATTTCCTCGTTTGGGGTAACAGCTGCTTAATGGATGCAGACTAGTTACAAATAAGAGCTCATTACAAGTGGTACACCGTGTGTATTGGAATTGTAAATGCTTTTATAGAAAGAAGAACTGGTCATTTAACGACTGTAAGTTTCTTCCCTCGAAAATCTTTGAAATATTCGGGAATTTGAATTGATTTCTTGTATTATCGCCAACCCACCGCAGACTTGGATGCCGGCCTTGTGTATCTATTATATAAACAAGTACCGGCAAGCAATATAACATGATTTACAGCTCATTGAACGGTAGGGGATTGTTGTTAAGGTAAATTGAACACGATTTAAGCCAATATCAACACAAATAGCGATTCAAGCGCCTGTGATTGATCAAACCATTGCCCATTTTTGGACAGGGACGGAGTTTTGGTAACTGTCAAAAAGGGTAGTGTCACTGTCATATTTATATTATTTGATTATTAGGCACATAGATGGTTTGTTGACATTTAAAGTTACAAACAAACACAAAAGGAAATGATCACTTATTATGACACCAAACGTCACTTTCTTGTGCAATCCCAGTTTCCTTTTGACGGGTCTGTCTAAAACGCGGAGAATTCGCGGAGAGATGGAGAATTCGCGGAGAATTTGCGGAGAGTTTTTATATGCAATGATACTTTTAAATACACTTAAAATCAATTAAAATCTCCAACTATTTTACACTTAACATTTTTGCGCACTGCTAAATTACCGAAATAATTGAAAAATCTGTATATAACTGAGCATTTTATGCTTAACAATGTGGACTCACCCCCAGGTGAATGTGTTACGTAAAATGCGCAATACCTGTCTGAGTCACCAGCTGACACTGACAGACCTTAAGACGAAACCGCAACACTCTTAAATTAATTTTCAACAGTTAATTGTGCAAACCATAACAAAACCATGCAGGTGTATCAAATTTACAGGTGGTGAACGAAATATATAATATAAGAAATTAATCATATACTTTTACCTACAGTTATTGATAGATAAAAAACACTATCACCATTTAGAGTGAATTAATGGACCCAATTTACATGCACAAATAAAAATGAAACACAAACATTTTACTTTTTACACAAACAATGAGTGTACCTTTAAGCTAATGAATCAACTTGGCATTATATAAAATAAAAGAAAAATAGTAAATATATATTGTGATTACAGTTAAGAATTATATTCTTTTATAGTCTGTACAAAATACATCAAACTTCTTTCTGACCATAACGATACAAAGTACAATAATAATAATAATAATAATAATAAATAAAAATATAGCACAATGTACACATACATACAGCAATAGTAAAGAAATTATTTGCACAATCTTCACAAAACCATTTCATTGATTGGTTTATTTATTTTAAAGACAAATGCACATTTTAAATGAAACCACTTATTACTCTTTTTTTTATCAAACACAACCTTGTCTTCGAACACTCTCCTAAGCCACATTAACATTCAGTCCCAATGGTTACAGTTGCATTATATTTAGGCTTTAGTATTCTAGGAGAAAGTTTTGTTTTATCATATGATAGTAATAGTGTAAAAAAATTCATCCCTGAACTGAAACAAGAGACCAAGTGCTTTTGCATCAAACTCTGTTTAAAATGTTCAATTTGTTTAATTTCTGGAATGAAACAAAAATCAACTGCATTTGCAATGACAAATGGCCTACAATCTCCTGATGCTATTCGTTGTCACTGGCGTGGCACAAATAAAATCTTATCGGAGAAGAACTTGCTTGCCCAAACAACAGAGAGAGCTGAATGTTACGTAAATGTACATATTTTAAATTATTTTGGTCATTTAACAGTGAACGGATATGTTAAGAGTAATATAGTTGCAGATATTAAGTGATTTTAATGTGTATTTAAGAGTATCATTGCAAATAAAAACTCTCCGCAAATTCTCCACGAATTCTCCGCGAATTCTCCATCTCAACGCGGAGTATCCGCGTTTAAGACAGACCCCCTTTTGACGCCCGACGGTCAGGTCTACCGGGCCTGAGGGTAAAACCTAGTCAGCGGATGCTGGTTTTACAAATTTCGTGATATTTTTATAATTACTCATCATATACCATTAAAATTTCACATGTCCATAAAGGCAGTGCTCGTATATAGTTCTTTAATCATACTGAGTTGCACAAGTTATAGCGCCATATTGGCCCTGACGTTACGACCAGATAAATGGCTGTCAGAGTGCCTTTACATCTAGGTCTGAGGAACGCATTATAAGGCGTGATAGGTATACCAACAAAAAATTCAAAGTTATAAAAAACTTAAAATTTTTGTATGAGCAGTTAGCGAGCGCTTTGCAATAAGTATTTTATTGCAATCTGAATTTTTTCAGTAAGTCCACTTGAACCAAAGATATTGCAGAAAAAAATTAGAGAAAAAGACAGGGAATGTGTAGCTATAATTCAGCTAGGGCTGTGCAGACTGGGTGTGGCTTCAGTCCAATTAGCACTGATCTCTGTCAGCAGTCCTCAGGTTGGCTAATTAGGCCCACTTGTGGCTAATGGGACCCCACCTTGGAATAGGGATAGGAATAGGGATTTAATTAATGATTTATTGTGAGCAATTACAATACAATAAAATAATACTTTGACAAGATAATATATCTTGTCTTAAGACAATTCAGATAAATTTTCTTAAAAATTTCATGTCAGAAGAAAATGTTTCTTGTTGAGAACTTTTTTCTTAAAAACTTAATAACAAGAAATTTCTTTTATGCAGTATGGATTATGATACCACATCTACTGGTACCCTTAAAAGATCTTTCTTTTCATGGGTACCAGTGATGGCAAGACACTCTTAAATGTTTAGAAGTTATATGTTTAAGTTTATATGTTTATCTGTACCAGTTGAAGGGGAAGCTTAGAATTGTTTGAAAAGTTATATTAAAGACATTTTTTGCAGATAATGGCATTTTGTTTGGGCAGATTGGCACTAAAAATAAGGAAAACCAGTTTGATTAAAAATGAGGTATGCTAAAATAGTGGGTAGGTGCTCAAGTGCTAATTATATCAAACCCCCCCCCCCCCCCCCCCCCTTCTAACTAAATTGTGTTAATGCTGCCACAGCTCCCCTGGTGGCAGTCAACACAGGTGAAAGCAGTGGGTTGAATGAAATTAACTAGTAGGAATGGTATGACAGAGTATGTGAAATCCGTCGGTCCTGCGGACCTGACCGGCTAGATATATGAGGGTCCGATAGGATCTCTAATTCAGCCGGACCTATTGTCCGCCTAAGAAAAATTTTTGGTTTTGCACAACTGGGTCAACTGGCCTTTTCCCAACGATATCGTTTGATTCAGAGACCTATTTTCTTAGATTATGATAAAGCATGTGTAAAAATCTCTGCGTAAACACTCCCACGTGCGTGTTCGTGTTGCTCGTTGCATTTGATCAGCAGACGGGCACAGAATAAAAATAGTCTTGATACACTAGTGCAGTTACAAATACCTAAAAAAGACGAATTAGCCGAGAATCACACTAATTTTTGTTAGCATCGACAATCAATTGTGTGGCAATTGTAGTGGCATATTAACCAGAGGCATCAAGACCAGACAATTCGGTTCCCAAACCATTCAAAAGATTTTCACAATTTCGTCATGCGGGTAAAACACTGCAAAACCAGAATAGTTTTCCCGCTAGTTTGATGTAATTAGAGATAATAGGCGAAAATTGCACTAAAATTAGGCAAGTAGCGGTTAAACATCAACAGGAGGAAATCCTTTTCATTTGCTCATATATAATGTGAATGTTCATCGCCTTTTGGCATTAACAGAGTTCTTTTTGTTATCCATATTTGTCAACCAGCGATGTCAGATTCTATTTTAACACCCAGGCAGACCACGTTGACTGACTGGTGATTTGCCATGCCTGCGTTCCTGTGATTGGCTAAGTGACGACTCCCAGTAGCCAGAGAGCAAATCAGATACAGTAAGAATCTGCTCACGTGACTTCATTCATAACATTTTTTGCGGGAATGAGGGTGCGGATATCGGTCACGCTGTTCGGAAAAAGCTCACAGTGTCCATGAAACTAATTTTTCAAACAAGACCATAAGCCCTTAGTAAAATTTGGCAAATAAAGTATAATTTAATATTGATCCTCGCACTGACGAAGTCTAGGATGTGATCATAATCATAAGGTTTTAAAATGTCTGATAAGATAAGAATTACGTGATTTCATGTTAATTTAGTGCCAGGGTTCTCGGAGTGGATCCTGTCTGTTACCACTCGCTTGAGGTCGTTTCTATTCAGAATTGATTCTATGTATGATTCTGCGCTAAGTGCAAGTCTGGCCTGGTTATAAGAGCGAAATTTTGACTTGCACAGTCAAATAAAATCAGATAGGTCTGTAATTGTGACACATAAGAATAATTATAAGCTAATTGTTATGGCTGATTGTTATTTATATGTCAATAGACATTGAATAATGTTCAAGTTCATTTATTTTATTGAGCAAGGTAAAAAATACTAGTAACAATAAAATTTATTTTTGGAAAAGTAAGTTCACATCACTATCAACCGCCGCATATAAGTATAAACATGTTTACAAAATTGAGAGGATATTCAGTATGGTTATATATTATAGGGGTTATTAACAGGTAAAATAATGCAGTTTAAGTTCCAAGCCAGGAGTAGGCTAAATATGGACGGAAGTCTTGCATACATAAAGAGGTTTGTTTTATTTATATTCATAAATTCACAATAAAACTATTGACACTTATTGTTACATATGCTTTCTTTTTGCTACCGTTCACTGAATTAACATATTTCACGGCAGGTCCTACAGAGATCTGACAGGACCCGCAATAAGTCTTCTGCAGCAGGACCCACTGTCCTGCTGATGACTGGAAGATTTCGCAAACTCTGGTATGAGGCCACAGTGATTCCTTCCCCTGTGTCCACTAAATGGTAGTAACTAAACATGTGGCAGTGGTCAGTGTTTTATATTGCCTCCGACGGTCCTGGTTCTAAGGATTTATGTAAAAACTGTAAGTCAGATGTCTGACACTGAGTTTACAAATTTTGCCATATTCTTATAAATACTCATCATATACCAATAAAATGGATTACGAAATGGGTGATAACTAAATAAATAGAGAGCATTTCAGCCTGGCATTTGCTGTGCTTGGGCATACATGTATTCACAGGCTATATATCAGAGCACTTTTGCAACAATAAAACTTGCCATAACTACAAAATACTTGCATTTCATTTGATGTCCTGCTGACATCTGAGATGAATATGGGTTGACAAAATTATTATTATTCAGTATTAACTCGCGTAGCTGTGACAACCCAACTCGGTAGGCAATGATAATTGGGCTGGTAAGCCTAATTGAATTGTGATACAAGCAATATCGAGGAATGCTTCGCAGTGGTCTTCCATCATGTTGCATTCATGTTGTGGTAGACGGCCAATGATCTTAAAAGGGAAGCCAGGGTAGGACCTACCACCAGTTCATGCAGTGCAGCAAGTCGTGCATCACTGTCAGCCTTGTATCAGCAGGGAGCTCTGTTGATAAACATCACTGTGTGCTGTGTCACATGCAGGGTTAGAGGGGTATAGCTGTGCTGCTAGATGCACACGTAGTCTACATGACTGAAACTTGCTAATTATTAAACTTAATTAAAGTAACTTAATTACATACATTTTCAGAAAGACGGGATTCATGTTTGCCTTTATATTCAGATCCTAATATTCAGGAGCATTATCAAGAACTTGTCAACTGACTGGTTGCAGGTTTAACTGTCAAGTGACCATAGGTTGTACTAGTTCTAAGCTGCATTGTCTTACAGTTCTTCATGCAAATAACTTAATGATTGCTTGAGGTTCTTTGGTTATACGTTTTATTTATTTCCATGTAAATTTTGTGAAATGCCTTTCTTTTAATCACAATTTTCAGAAAATAAAGTTATATCAATTTCTCCACAAGCATGTTGAGACTTAAAATTAATATAAATATATATATATATATTATATATATAATTAAATATCAGCATTGTATTACATTCTATCTCCATGGGATTAATATCCAATGAAACCCCCATTCTGATCAACCTAATCCTGAGAATTTGCATGGAATGTGCCCCCTCCCCCTCATGACAGACTGTGTTGTGTCTGAGTGGTCAGCATGCTATGTCTGTTCAAACAGTCCTGTGAGTTGAGATGCAGGTTCCCTGTCACAGATATTTTTGTGTCAGAGTGGTCAGCATACTGTACAGGCAGGCCGAATCAGCTCAACACAGCAGTAAATAACCATGAGTTCTCTACATAAAATTACCATGACTTACAAGAGCAGTATCTTGCATTCAAGCCTTGTTTGAGCATCAAGACTGGGATTTTCAGCAACACGTGATAGTTATTCGGTTGTGTAAGACAAAAAATTCTTACTGACTCTCAAGAAATGTTTTTTTTTAAATTTTTTTCTGAAAGAAAATTCATTTTTGTTTTGTGCAAGCACATACAATATGTGGATGCATGATAATATTCTTTCTTGCCATAAAGTATCTTTTCTGGACAGCAAGAAAATTTATCTATCAGAAGAAAAAAAATCTTTATATAAGAAATATTATCTTTTTCATAACGAAAAATTTTCTTGCCACAAGATATTTTTTTTTAAGGAAAAAAATAATATGGAGTGGTTCAAGAAAATTTATCTTCCACTTTTGGCAGTGCATGAATATATTTAAGGTGATTTTGAAAGGAAACAGCTGATTGAACATACACTCAGAATAAGGAAAAACAATTTGATTAAAGATAAATTATATTAAAAATGTTGGGGGGAGGGGCCTGTCAGTGTTTATTGTATTCTTCTCATAGCATCAGTATCATGGTGAACAGCGGATGATCTTAATATTAGGGCACCAGTCATGAGTAAAAATGACAGAATGCATCAGAAATCACACACCAAAGTGAAAATCCATCATGTGGTAACAAGCCATTTCCCGAGTTGCATTCAAGGTGGCTGGGGTGCAGTAATCTCTGAGAGTTGTGCTTGTATACATGTAATCAGAAATTCAATACCTGTAAGATGCAGGGCGATTTACCAATATGCTAAGTACAACAGTTCAAGTGTTCTCTTACATGGTAGGTGTTGTTTGAAAGTACACTAATATAGTTAACGAGTGGCCTGGTTTAACAAGTGACATAAGTACCTGTAGGCTATGAGGTGTTGTGAAAAATTATGAATATATTTGCACACTCATCCAGATTTACACTGCAGTTCTCATCTAACTTTGTCAAGACACTCCGACATCTTGATAAACTCTCTTACATAAATGTCAGAGGGCAGAAATGGAGCCAGGTCACATGATCCGTGAATTTGGCATGTTGTTCTGTACAGTCTGATCATTATTTTTTATCATTTCTTGCAGGATAAAACTTTTGGTTTGAAGAATAAAAAAGGTGGTAAACAACAAAAATATATCAAGATGGTGACAAGCCAAGTACAACATGGAAACAAGAGTGCAAGACAGGTAATACTGAATGTTACTTTGTATTCTGCCTTCCATTTCAGATATATTAAAAAGATTATTTTTGTATCTCTGATTGTTTTATATGAGATGCTGTAATGAATCACTGCTTTGAGAAATATTTATGAACATTAAAAGCTTTCATTCAGTAATTAATTTATCCAGAGGATGGAATCAACAGCCACATGATTTTTTTTTAAGTTTTTTTATGGAACCGTTCAGCTTGTATGATAAGAATACTCTAATACTTCACTCTGCTTGTAATTGGTAACAATCCCAGGCAATGTATATGTGGTTATTGTACAAAACATTATCATCAGACACATCTCATGTAGATCAGTTGCTGTCCTTTAACCTCTAGTTGAACCTGTAATTTAATTTTGACTGTGAAATTAACTACATGCTATTTGTATAGCAGTCTTTCTTCTGGCCAACATAACAAATAATGTCTCATATAAAAACATTTCATGCCACAAACAGGGCTTGAAAAATCTCTTTGGGCCCACTGGTCCTGAAATTAACAAGAATTCAAAAGTCCCTGGTCCTAAAATTTTCTAGGAGTCTAAAAAAATGTATGCCCCCTGTCTGACTTTAAGGACTATAGTTTTTAGGGCTGGCAATCAGCAGCTTTTTATTGATTATCAGCTAACTGTTGGGGATTGGTTATTAATAAATATCAATATTTTAATGCAGGAAGACATGTTTTGATTTTGACCTTTAATTCTCAATTCTTTTCTTACTTTCAATTCCTTTAAAAAAATAAATTCAGTTTTAACAACATCAATGTTAGTAAATTTCAGCTAATTAAGGAAAATTGGAGCTCTCCATCTGTTTGTTTTTATGCGAGTGGAATGGTCCACCAGTAAAAAGTAGATTTATCGCAAAAACACATTAAAGAGCTCTGACATTGCAAAATGGTCCGACAAATTAGAGAGCTCACAGACCACTTAGGGATGGTACATGCAAATTGAATTTAAATAATCAAAATGAATTGTTTAAGAAGTTAATAATCAATTACAATTTAATCGAGAGCTTGCAATTCAATCCATCGAATCTTCAATGCATTGTTACACCTCTATAATTTATTATAACCATTGTTAGCTTTTCCAATTGTAAGACCACTGTTTGATGGCAGCTTTTGGTTCAAAGTCAGAAACCAGTCAACCTTCCTTTACTTTTCTCTCATTCTGATTTTTATACCTTTTCTTCAGACACCTGTTTACTTTGTGCCTCCATTATCTCTTTGCTTTGTAACATCCGAGTTGTGTATTATTACAGCTTGTTGTAACATCCGAGTTGTGTATTATTACAGCTTGTTGTAACATCCGAGTTGTGTATTATTACAGCTTGAGCTAGAGAAGGATCAGAAGAAGAGTAAGAAGGATCAGAAAAAGCAGGAACTGGAAGAACTCAACGCCCTGTTCAAGCCTGTACAGCAGCTCAGCAAAGGTATAGTGTCCTGCAGAATAATATTATTTTTATATGCCATCTCTGACTGGACATATTATGGTATGCCCATCATCTGTCTGTCTGTTTACTTTTAGTCGCCCCAATAACTTACCAGAGCTTTGGTGGATTTTCATGTCTACTTACCAATTGGTTACCTCACCTGAGTTTGAATTTAGGCAAAATCCACACATATTTATGAGGTCAGAGGTCACAAAGCTACTTTGTGGTGTTGCCGCGATAACAATAAAATAAATCTCTACAGAAATAAACATAAATATAATATTTAACCTAAGTTTGATTCTGGCTAAATCAATGCATATTGAATGAGGTTAGAGGTAACCAAAGGTGGTGGTGACATGATGACTTGGCAAAATTTTTATGGATATTCATGAAATTGGTGAATATAATTTCTCAGCAGAATTCACTCTAATTCAATGAGGATCTCACCTTATTTGTAGTCAAATGAAATATACAAAATTTGCAGAAATACTTTTTACCTGAATATATTTATAGAAGTTATTTTATTTTTTTGTTTTGTTTCATAAGCTCTCACCATATAGTGACCAGAATAATCTTGTGAAATCTTGTCCCCTTTGCCCTAAATAAGAATATTTTGGTAAAATTAAATATATATAATTCATATTTATTTATAGTGTTCATGTTTTTAACAGGAGCAGACCCCAAGTCAGTGCTGTGTGCCTTCTTCAAGCAAGGCCAGTGCGGTAAAGGTGCTAAATGCAAGTTTTCTCATGACTTGAACATACAACGTAAAGGTGAGAAGCGAAGCATCTATGAAGAAGCCCGGGAGGGTGAAGGTATGTGATGCATTCTGGGAAAGTATTATGATATTGGTTCATCAATGGCAATCAGTAAGAAAATCTAAAATTTATGCATGCCCCCCCCCCCCCCCGCCCCCCCCAAAAAATTAACATTTTAAACCAAAATTTGTCAGTATGACAGACAAATGATGTTACAAGTAATAGTGTAAAAGTGTTTACGTTAAACCCATAATCTAAAATATTTTGCACCAACAAACTATTGTCAGTATCAGTAGCATATTCTGAATAGATAAACATTTATCTGCTATGTTTGCAAACTTTGTCTGACTGACACTGTTGAATTAATGTGTAAGGTGGGGAGTCTGTCACAGTGGCTGATTATTACATCTTACAACAACTTAAGTACAGTGAACACAGTCCTAAAGTTTGCTGTTTTCCTAAGTTGAAAGATTGAATAGAAAACCTTGCATTATCCATTCCATAAATGATTTTGGATAGTCCCACTTTATTTTATATTACTTTCTAATGTGGCAAATGCACAGGAAACCTTTATGAAAATGAAAATGTCTCCTATGGATCTTGTGATCATTTGCAAATTCATGCAAAGAGCAGGAAATGCAGTTGGTTATCATGGAGATGGGTCTACACTTTGATTTGTTCATTTACAAATATTTTTTTTGTGTTTATTCTTCATTCATAGCCTAATGTTAAGATTGCCAGCTGTTTACAATGAAATCATAACCGTATGATGGATTGCCTTTGCCGTGCAGTTTTCAATATGACTAGTGTTACAATTAACTCTACTCACAATCAAATTTTGTTGTAACTGTAGACAATATGGAGGACTGGGATGAAGCTAAGCTGGAAGAAGTGGTTAACAAGAAACATGGTGAAAGCAATAAGAAAAAATCCAACACTACTACCATCGTAAGTACACAACCCATGTACTGTCAGGATTTCCATTGTTCTCTGTCCATATATCAATATAAACTGAAAATTCACTAAAGGCTTCGTTATAATTTCTAACCAAATACTCCTTCCCAAAATTAAGACTCAAGTTCTCTTCCAACTCTGCATTCTTGGACATGTAAGTACTATCCATATCAATATTAATTATGACAAATAAAACGATCTTCCACATCAAAGTGTCATAGCCTTCCTTCATGTGTTACCAACTCTATGGTAAAACTTCTTACATGTCAGCAGTACATTGGTCATGCTAGAAAAGATGTGAAATTTGCATTTTGTGATTTTAAAAAATTATTAAGTCCAAGTCGGGGGGGATTCCTTTCGAATGGTTAAATCTAAAATTTGCAACCTGTCATTTTGTCACTGTCTGGAAAATGAAGGGTCCTTTTTATATGATTATAATTTGTCAAACTGACATATTTTCAAAAGAAATTTGAACTGGTGGTCTAACAGTATGATACAGCCTTTGATATACGGATAAAAGTAATAGAAAATAAGATCTGTATTGATTATAGTCTGTTTCCTCACCTCAGCTGCAGTCCACCTTTTTATTGTAGATAATTTTCTTAAAAGTTTTTTCCCTGCATGCATAGCTATCAATGTTTGAGCTACTTATAATTTTTAGCTCAGCTGACTATAAGTCATCTGAGCTATAGTCATGGTCCTTTGTCCGTCGTCCGTCCGTCCATTAACAGGGCACGTTTTAAAACCGTTGGACCTACGAATCCAAAATTCTGCATACCATTAGATGTCCCCAAAATCTCCTACCATACCTAAAATTGGGTCATTAGAACTTCGTTCCTTCGAGATATTAAGGAAAAACCTCCGTTTTCCATAAAAAAGCAATTGTTACACTTCAAGTCTGCCTAATATCAAAACCACTGATCTGTTTTTGATCATATTTAGTATTCATATTCTTCCATACATTTTCTGTGCACAAACCAAAAAATAAGTCAGTATTGGGTATTATTTTGAAGTTATAGGCCCAAATATAATGCAATTTTTTAAAAATCAGGAAATATATTTGCTCACTTAACATGAGAATTGCTGAAGCTGAAGACTTTTTTTCAGGAATATAACTTTATTTAATCAAGATTCAATTGTTTGCCCAAAATTAGATCTGAATTTTGCAAATTTTTCAAGTTATTAGCATAAATAAAAAATTAATACCTTAAATTTTGTCCAACTTTGGCAGTGGCACGTTTTTTCCCTGTAAGCACTGTTGATTTAATTTTCACAGCATATATACATAAGGATTTAATCTTTTAAAATCTGAAATTTCAAAGATATTGTTTGAAAAGAGTAGCTTTTATTCAAGTTTTCATACACCATGTCAAGTGTTGTTTATATCTGGCCCACCTAGTAGTACAGCCTTCACTTGCATTATGTAACCCAACCAAGGCAGCTTGCCTTGACCCAGCTTGGCCACTACTAGCAGGCTTCTCCTCTGCCCTGCACTCAACCCCCCCCCCCCCCCCCCCCAGCTGGTGCATAAACTAGATGAATGTTATAATTTTCTGTATTTTATTTTATTCTTGGACATGCTACATTTTAGATTTTGTATTGTACCACCAGGGTTAAAATGATTAAAGTGTACATTTAATTGTCCACAAAGTGATGTATTGCTATGAAAGTATGGATGTTCATCAGATAAGTAATGCTTTACTTCAGAAGAGTAAAACTTCACCAGGTGTGAAATTGACTATTAATTCCAGTTATTAATTATAGCTGAGATTGTAATTAGCATAATGATATTGTTTGTCCCTCATTCAACCAACAGTGTGTATACTTTATTTGAAAAGATGTTTTTATTTTATCAAATTTACTGAATCTTTTATTTTATTTCGGTGAATAAAATAAAGCTTGTCCTGAAAACTCCAATGTGCAAAACTTTTTAATAGGAATTCAAGGAATAATTTTGTAGATGCCATGTTGTGGCATTATTTTCTTTTACATTCAGTTTAAACATTTGATTTAAAAATAATAAAATATATGTGTTTGCATAATATGACCCAATGTGAGCTACAATCTGGATATATAATGATTGCAACTTAGAATTCTAATATTTTAACTTATATTTTCACTTTTATATTACAAATTTATAACACTTGTAAATAAAAAAAATGAATCAGATAAAAACTATTAATGAGAAAAGTGGATATGCTAAAAAAATGGCTTATATATAAACTTAAATGCATTATTCCTTTGAAAGTGAAATGAAGGTATTAGTCCATTCTGTCCACTTGCCTGTCCATCTGTAAATTTTTCATATGCATCACAGTATCTCAAAACTTTTACTGTTTTTCTTCATGACAATCTTGTCAGAGTATTAGTTTGCAATCATATATTGAGAACTTTACTATAACCAAGTAGGAGGGCCCTTTCCTCTTAGCTTCTCATATGCTTATATAAATATAAAACATTACAATAGAATATTTTTCATATTTTGCATTTGCAAAAATTTCAAACTTTTGTCGTGACCCATGGGTCCTTTGTTTATATTCTGGATTCTTAACATCATTGTTTGGCTAAAACTGAATAAATACCAGACATGGTGCAAATACATTTGCAAATGTATATGAATATGAATATGAATATGTACTCCATTATAAAATTTCTTGCATAAGAATGGGAATTCAGGTAAAAATGAAAGTATATGAATACCAGTGCAAATACTTTCAAAATGTATTCATGAATGCATATATTCTATAATATTATTTTAATAAATAGTTCAGTTAGATTTTATTAAAAAAATCATATGATTGTCTTATTATTTTTGATAAAAATTATATTGGCACAATATTTGTTATTAAATTTTAATAAATAGTTAAACTATTTTATTATATGTGCTGCTTATAAGTTATATGGCCAAGTCAAAATCTGTGTGACAATAGCACTCCATTTGTTAATAAAATAAATGAAATCAATCCGCTTCCCTGTCTCCAAAAATACTATCAAAATCATACATAAGCTAAACACCAACAACTCATAATAAAGCTTATATTTATTACCACACAAAACCAGCATATGCCTGTTTCCCAAATCATATTTTTTATCCTATATAACAGCTGAGCGCCGTGACCCATGGGTCCCTTGTTAGAGTGTTTACATGACATCGTCCAGTCAGCAGCTGTCAATTCAGGCTGTTTTTGCATGTGACCCGTGGCCTTGACCGCCATAAGTGGGTCTGATATGTTGTAAAACTTAGACTGATTTCTCATATTTTCAAATAATTTTGTTTTTTAAATCAGGTGTAAGGTACGTATCTAATTACCTTGTTGAAAATTAGGGCCTTTAATCCTCTACTATAACTGTTTCCCTTGAAATGCAGCTAATACAAATTTTTATAGCAAAATACAGGTTGACGTGAGGGGATGAAACAGACTATAATGATATCGCTCTTTTTTCTTTAGGTGCTGTTTTCTTGGATAACACATGACATACCAATAGGATTAAAGTATATCATGATATATAAACACCTTAATAAATTATAACAGCTCTTAAAAATGAGTTAAAAGATCTACAGGTTGTAGATCAGATGCTTACCTTATAAAGCACAGTATAGGTGAGTCATGAATATACCTTATCTCTGGATCTTTATCTGCAGATTTGCAAGTATTTCCTGGATGCGGTGGAGAACAGTAAATACGGCTGGTTCTGGCAGTGTCCAAACGGTGACGACTGTAAATACCGACACGCCCTGCCACCTGGTTTTGTTTTGAAGAAGGACAAAAAAAAGGATGAGAAAGAGGACAAGATATCGTTAGAAGAGCTCATAGAAAAAGAGGTGATTATTTATTAGATACCTTAGAAAAAGAGGTGATCATTAGTTATCGGTTTATCAAGCCCTCAGGGAAGGGTCAGATCAACCAAAATATAAAAATTTTGTGAATCCTATAACATTTGAAAAAATTATGTTTGTCCTCAGATTTGACATACAGGTATGAGGTGATTTGACCAAATTCTTCAAGACCATTTCAGCCAGAATACAGTTAATCCTCTGTAGGATAACTTATGAACATGAGAACCTTTGAAGTATTGCATATATAATCAATATATATATATAGAGAGAGAGAGAAAGAGAGAGAGAGAGTACGTCTTTTGCAAACTTAACAACTCAGCTCTCAAATGTAACATTGTTTAACACTGTCCTTAAGTTCCCTAACTTTTTATTGTTTAACATTCTTGTTTGAAGCAAGAGTATTTTCTAAGAACAACATATGCAGAAGGCAAAGCATCCAGGGCCAGAAAGTATCATGAATTCTAGTCAAGGTGCAAGCTTAGCTTTACCTGTAAATTTTACATCTTATTAAAATGAAGTTAAATACAGACCTAAACTAAAGGTTTTGTATGTGTATAATTATTCATTATTGGGACACTTGATTTGATGCTAATATGAGCTGTTTGGAGAATATAATGAATTAATTATTCAACTTCAGATTTCTTAATTTTAATTCATATTTATTTTAATTTCTTAAATTAATTTCAGAGAGCAGCCCTTGGCAGCAATCTCACCAAAGTTACCCTAGAAACATTTTTACAGTGGAAAGAGAGAAAGGTAAGTCAAGGTCATGTACTTTCAGTTTCACCTCAATATCAGAACAACTGATTTTACAGAGGCAGAACTTGTTGCCAATAAGCTAACATAAATTGCTCAAGTAATTGATTTTCAGTCGTAGCATCATTGAACATTTTGTTAAGAGACAAAAGCTTTGCAACTTATTACCTGCAATGTAAATTAAATACCGTTAAGTCTAGAATTTGTCAGACAGAAAAATTAATCTTAGATAGTAAAAGGTTAAAAATGTTTGTGTGATAAATGGAGGTTGCATATTTGCATTCATATCACTGGTTCTATTGCTCTACTTTGCAAACCTTTGATAAAAAGCAGAATGGTAAGTTGAGTGAGGGATTTATTATACTGTATAGAGATTATCATACATTGTATATCTTTTGTTTCATTCATCCACTTTTTCATTCATGCAGTCTTTTATTTGTAGAGGAAAGAGAAAATCAGCAAAGCCAATGCCGAAAATGAGAAGAAAAAAGCTGATTATAAAGCAGGAAGAATGGTTGGGGTATGTGAAAATATTTTAACAAAAATACTGTGCTTTTTTAACAAATGCTACACAACATGCATATGAATAGGCCATCATGCAATGCCCTACAGATCTATTAAATCAATTCAGTTGATATTCCACATTAATACCTTATTTGAAAATGATTCACAATTTCATATTTATACTGAAATATTGTAATTGATACATTACATTATTAATTATTTTCCTCATGTCCCTCCAATGTTATACAAATGTAAATTGATTCATCACAGAACAATACAAGTCTTCACAATACAGAATTTAATAGAATGCAAGTTCACAGTGAAAATATAATTTCCTGATATCATTTGAAATTTATCACTGTTATTAACTTGTAACCAATTTACCAGTGGTTAATGTGACATACAGTATTCTCTTTGGCCAGTAAGTGCCAACAATTTTGTCAGACATATTCCAAGTTAGTTTCAATTATATATTGTTCCAGAATAATGAAGGGTTTCCTTCAGAATAAAAAAAAATGTCTGGAAAAGCCATGGAAGCCAGAAAATGTTCTCGTTTTCTACAGAAAATATTTAAGGCACAGGCAATAGAATAATTTTAATTTTATAGTGAATACAAACAGTGTAGGGCTTTCTCAAAAATTGACTACAAAGTGCTTTTTATACACCCGTCATATGACGGGAGTATTATGGTATACCCACCGTCCATTAACTTTTAGTGTCGCCTCAATAACTTAATGGGGCTTTGATGGATTTTCAGGAAACTCACCTTACCAACTTACCAACAGATTATCTCCCCCCTGTTAGATTATGGGCAACATCCATGCATATTTAATAAAGTCACTGGTCACTAGGCTACTTTGTTGTGTCGCCACAATAACTTATGAAGAATATGAAGGACTTTGATAAACTCATCAGAAATGTTTATCAATAAAATATCTTGCCATAGTTCGTTTCCAGCAAAATTCATGCATATTTAATGAGGTCATAGGTCACCGCACTTTGGAGGCACCCTGGCGACTTACTGAAAATCCTTTGGATTTTCATGAAACTCATTATACATATTCACCAAAAGAATTTCTCACCTGAATTTTCCTCTCATCAAAATTCACTCATATTTAATGAGATCAGAGGTCACCAGATACATGACAGGTGTATTACCGTAAAAAACCGCATATACGTCGAGAAATTTGTTCCCAAAAAATTAATCCAAGAAAGGGGAGTGGACTAATGTGCAGGTCTAAGCCTGAGAGGCAAAATTTTGCACGAACTTAGTCAAACTGCCGGCCTGAATGTCTTAACTGATCGACAACTAGATATCCGTTTCCGGTGAAGTCAGGTACACAAGTTCCCCTTTCGGTCCAAAAAATACAGTCTAAAAAGGTTTCCGAAAATTTTTTCAAATTTAGCCATTTACGCTGTTCTTTCATTTGAATAATGCAGTATATTAAAATGTTTACAATTTACATGGTTGATGATAACCAGGAAATGCCCCGCGTCTAGCTATAATGAGCTTCATTCACGGGCGATTAAGTACGAGTGCAAGAGGCACGGGTATTGCGTAATCAGATGGGATTATATCCAGGGCATGGGCCCCTGTGTATTTTACATCCAATTATGTTACAGTATTTCCCCACAAAAACATTTGGTGCTTGCGTAAGTTTGCAAACATGTAAACAGTAAAAGCCTGTGGGCCGTGGTATCTGAACTACAGACTGGTGACAAATGGCTGACTACAGCACCAATTAGCCTCACTTGGTACGGGGATGGCTGCCTGTCCCAATAAGCCCAATTTAGGTCACGCTGTTCACCTGTGTACTTACACGCGGGGGAAATTATCACTCCGTTCGGAAGTTCCTACTTAAAAATCACCCCATATCGTTGTGAAAGACTGCGGCCCTGAGCAAAGCTCGGGGGGAAAAAATAGACCGAAGTTCAACCTGACATTGATATCGCTATGAACAAAAGAACACAAAACCAGCAAGACTTATTTAAAATTAGTACTCCACAGAATGTGACATATATGATTCATTCACGAAAACTTTCATCAAAAAGATAGGAAAACAGAGTTTGATTAAAGAACGACTGACGTGTTGTCCACGTGTTGCCCTGGCTTCCGTGCTCTCACTTTGTGGTTCGCTATGCTGGATACCTACGCTGCATATATGCAGTTATATCGCATGTAATTGTTCATTAGTGCATCCGTCTGTCGAGGCAAGGAAGACCTGATTTTATTAAAACTTGAATAAAACTGTCGTTTACGGCCTTGTGTTTTCTCAGAATGTATCATAAAAATCTCTGATAATAAAATTCCTGCCCTAGATCCATGGATATGACCAAGCCGAGGACAGCTTACACTGTCACGTGGCCTTTTCATGCAACTCGCTTGGTCGCGCGTTCTTTTCAATTTAGATTAGATAAAATGTAGAGAAGTCCGCAACAATCCTGTTTTAGTAACACGCTTGAATAGTCATGTTTTTTATTGATATCCGAGACAAACAGTCATTAGAAGTTTAAAAATAAATGAGCAATGACGGAAAGTGTGAGAAATCCTTGGCTGTTCTATTACCGCGCAACTGCTGATTCTGGGTGTCAAACGATCTGCATTTCTGCAAAATACTTAAAGTATCGACCTGTTATATTTATTAATCTTAGAGTCTTTATAATGCCCAATAACTTTAAATAGTGTCAAAAACGAGTGGCCAGTCATACAATTCACCTTTCCCCAGTGGCCTGTCACACTACTCTCGATGGTCATGTATGCTGCTTCAGACCTGTTTTGGCCTCCAGAATGGCTTGAAAAAATTTTGACCTGATATTTACCCTGAAAATTCATACTCGACTTATATGCGAGATCGACTTATATGTGAGTTTTTACGGTATGCATGTTTGTGGTGCTCTTGTTGTTTTATCTTCAGATATCACCTGCTCTTAAGTGAATATTCCAAAATTAAATTAAATTAAAAAAAAATTAAAACACCATTTATATGTAATCAAGTGAGGTGATAAATATTAATTAATACAGATATTAAAAAAAATATTATTTCTGAAATAAATGGTTTCTTTTAATGTATATATGACTGTATTTTGGCTGATCTTAGATGATGTTGACTTTCATACTTTCAGCTGAGTGGCCGAGATATGTTCAGTTTTAACCCGGAGCTTGTGGCGGGAGATGACGATGAGGGAGGAGAAGTGATAATGTATAAACAAGAGGATGACGAGGTGAGAAACATGTTTATATGCAGTACCCCAGTGTGGTTGGTTCAGTCATAAAGACAGGTTAGCGCAGGGTAAGAAGCATGTAGTAATACAATACCTCACAAAATAGCTGGTTCAGTCTTGCTGATAGATGTCAGTGGGGGTGAGAAAAATGTAGAATTACATTGACTTGCAAAACCCTTGTTCAGTTTTTTCAGGTGGCAATTAGGGGAGAATCCCTCATTTATTCTTATACAGGTGAGAGAATGAATCTCTAATTGTTTTAAAGACAAGTGGAAACATGTTGAAAAAAAATGTAAAAATGCAATACTGCAGAGAATCTGCTTCTAAGTCTGAAAGACAGATAACAACAATGTGAGAAAAATGTTGAAATATCAAGCCTACAAGAATCTCTCATAAATTCTTAAAAATAGATAAGGATGAGGTGAGAAATAGGTAGAAATACAGTGGTTCACAGATTTACTCATTATGTCTTAAAGATAGGTGATGATTAGGTATGGAAATGTAGAAATACAATGTTTAACAAAATCCCTCGTAAGTTTTTTAGCTCAGCTGACACTAAGTCATCTGAGCTATAGCGATCACCCTTTGTCCGTCATCTGTCCGGCCATCCAGCAGTCTGTCCGTTAACAGAGCACAAATCATAACCGCTGGACCTGGAATGTTCTTACTTGACATCCAGGGAGATCCATGTAAATTCTCCTTGAAAACCTGGAATTAGGTCTATGTTTCCCATATTCTTCGAGTTATGGGGCTCCAAAGTACCCCCCCAGAATAATGGAAAATTTGATACAAAAGCTCAAGTATCTGAACAACTAATGCATTGATCACCAATATTCTTTGCAAAGATATTGATCATGAAGTGTTTCATCAGTTTCTGCAGACTGGTGGCGCTACCTGTATTTTTTTTATTTTTTTACGATTTTTTTTCTCTATTTTTGAGACCTTAAAAGATGCGATCATCTGTTAACAGGGCACAAATCCTAAGGACTGGACCTAGAATCTTCTCTCCTGACATACAGGGAGGCCCATGAAAAGTCTCTGAGGAAACCTGGAATAAGGTCTCTGTTACCTATATTCTTTGAGCTATTGGGCTCTTAAGTACCCCCAAAATAATGGAAAATTTGATACAAAAGCTCAAGTATCTGAACAACTAATGCATTGATAACCACGAATTCTTTGCATGAATATTGGTCATGGAATGTTTCATCACTTTATGCAGACTGGTGGCGCCACCTGTATTTTTTTATTTTTTTATGATTTTTTTCTATTTTTGAGACTTTAAAAGATGCAGTCATCTGTTAACAGGGCACAAAAAGTAATCATTGGACCTAGAATCTTCTATCTTGACATGCTGGGAGTTCAATAAAATTATCTCTGTGAAAACTTGAAATTAGGTCTCTGTTACCAATATGCTCTGAGCTATGGGGCTCAGTAGAACCCCCAAGAATAACTTAAAATTTGATACAAAAGCTCTAGTATCTCAACAAATTGTGCAATGATTGCCATGATTCTTTGCATGCATATTCATCATGGAGTGTTTCATCAGTTCTTGCAGACTGGTGGCGCATCCTGGATTTTTTCCAATTTTTATGCATGTTCTCTCTATTTTTGAGACCTTCAAAGATGCAGTTGTCTGTTAACAGGGCAGGGAGGTCAGTGAAAAATATACTTGGAAACCTGAAATTAGGTCTCTGTTACCCATATTCTCTGAGCTATGGGGCTTATAAGCATCCCTAGCATAATTGAAAATTTGATACCAAAGCAGGGCACAAATTATTACCACTGGTCCTAGAATCTTCTAACTTAAAATCCAGGGAGTTCCATGAAAGATTGAAAGTCCCCTTGGAAACATGTAATTAGGTCTCTGTTACCCATATTCTATGAGCAATGGGGCTTATAAGCACACCCCAGAATATTTGAAAATTTGATACCAAAGTAAAGCACAAATCATAACCATTGGACTCAAAATATTCTCACTTGGCATCCTGAAAGTTCCTAAAAAGTTCTCCCCTCAAAACCTGAAATTGGGTCACTGTGACCTATATTCTCAGAGTTTTTGGGTATGTTTGAGCATCCCAGAAGTAAATTGCCAGGTTCCTCAGGAAAGGCTGATTGGATTGTCATCAAATTTGGTGTGCTAATGGGTCTTGATGAACTAAAGCTAAAATGCATGAATGATGATGCCACCTATATTATCTTAATTAGTTTCCTGTGCAAGGACATATTGTCTACATGTCAGTCGGCTGAGCATCATGACCCATGAGTCACTTGTTAAAAACAGATTACAACCCTTTGGATAATACCGAGGTCCATTTTTTTAAACCTTTTATCCAGAAGAGTTGATTTTATAATGTATCATTGTTAATCTAAAATACCTTCATCACTATTCAATTTAGAGGGCCACCAGAAGGGCATGGATTTATCCTTTACTAAAACATATCAGGTATTGAATCGGGTGGATATGGTAAAGCTTAAATTAATGAAGCTTAACAGTTATACTCTAATCTACTCCGTAGTAGTTCATTTTTAACCAGCTGTGAACAATTTTGTTATCATAAGATGTCATATATGAAAATAATTGTCTTGTTAAGCACAGCCTGCCATCTACAGAATGATTAGTAGGATCGATAAATGTGAGAGTGTTGCCAGCCAGATTTATTTTTAATTTGGCAGGAAAAATCAAGTGCAAAAGTCCTTCACAATGTTAAGGATTTTCCCACTGATTTTTACCACACCAGAAAATTACTAAGATTTGATAATGAATTTGAAAAAAAAATTGCTGTTTTTCAGCTTCCCTGTACTTCTTTTTATCATTCCTGGTACCATAAACAATCCTTGAAACAAAATCAGAAGAGACCAAAATGACCAGAATGATCTGGTGATCTGCATGGGAAATCAGTTCGTTTGTGTCCAGCCCCTTAAAAATTCAGCAAGCGAAAAATAAAATCATACGAAGAAATGTTGTGATGGTTCTGATGATGTAAAGATTTCTTCTCTGAACAGATGGAAGAAACAGCTAAAGTTGTAGAGATCAGTCTTGACGGACTGGCAGCCATGGCCAAAGAGAGTGACGGATCGGGCACTGTGGCGCCACCTGCAAGCTCAAGGGTGAACAGTAATGGTGCCATGGTGAACGGAGTAGATACAGATAACGGTACGTAATGAATAGTTCTTCTTATGAAATTAAGGTCTCAGAACTATCCAACAAGCATTACTTAATGAAATAGTTTCTTTACTATTTGGTTAACTCCTCACTTGATTATTACTTTAGTAATGAATTTCTGACTTTCTTTCCAATAAAGCCTCATATTTTACCACAGGGGATAATATTTATATTTTCCAAGAGAAGCAAAATTGTAGTGCTCTCTGTTTATGACAGTCTTCTGGCGAGTGTTGAACTAGATTTAGAGCATACACATATACACAATAAATGGCTTTCATATCGCAACATGCTCCAACAAATCTGACAGATGACAGAGAGCTTTGGGGTGGTACACCCAAAGAAAATAATAATTAAATGTATTGTTTGGCAAGTGAAAAATCTCAAGAGTGTAATCAATTATTTGATGCAGTGTTACACTCCCAGCTTACATTATTTTTCAAATGAACAAAATTTCTTTTCCATATTTTCAGATGAGGCGGAAAAACTTGGTATGGCTGCAGCGTTACCACCAGAAGCCGCCGCAGCGGAAGTTCTCGCAGGAGATACGCCAATTGACGAAAACCTTTTTGACGGAGAAGATCTTGACATGGTGGAAGAGGAACTGGATACTTTAGACCTGGACGCCTGACACAGGCATATTAGTCATAGATTAGTTAATGTCATACATACACCACTGATACATGCTTGAAATTACATATATTTATTAGTTTGGATAAAACCTTACTTGAGCTGATGGAGAATTTATATCTGGAGCAATTACTATGGCTGGCTTTGTGTTTGTAAATCATCATTTTGAATTATGCACAGTTTCTTTTCTTTTATCTCATGTTGATTCAGAATATTCATAAATAATGTGTAATTTCTTTGACGTCTCACTGTGAAATCTATTATATTTGTCTAAGAACTCTTTCATTTTCAGGATTTTATTATTATCTTGATATAATTGATATTGATACTAGCACAGTTGCAAACATTATCATTATATAATTAGCATAAATCAGTCTGCACTCAGTCCCTGAGAGCATGTATTTCTGCCTGCAGAAGATTTGTACTCATTTCACCTTCCAAATTTTGATCAACTCTCCCTTGTGTTAAGACCCATCAGATCTGACAATAGTACCAATTTCCCCCACCAGATGTCTGAAATGGTGAAAGGCCTGTTTGAGAGATGGGTGTACAAATGAACTAGTGGGCCTACCCAGATCTTCATTTTCTGGAGTGCAGCACTCTGCCCTGCATCAAGACAGACATATTGTTACTTCAAGTTTTAAAATCCTGTCTTAGTGGTTAGGTGTCATTCCCTAACCCAAAAAAGCATTTTAAAGCCAGCCATAGCACTTGACTTTAGTTTAAGAGTTCCTCTGGCCACTTGTTACACTACATTGATATATATTTGTTAGAAAGCAAAATATCTGTGAAAGCCCCATATTTATTTTAAGCTTTCATTTATAAAAGTACAACAGAACATCATCCATTAAGCATTATTTACCCAAATCGCCACTTCTGATGGTACCATCATAGTTCATTAGTAATAGCAGTATAATCCAAATTATTTTATGTATTATCACAACACAGTGTAATTCAATAAATAAATTTGAATAGTTTGCATGTGTTATCATAAAGGGATGAAATTTTATTATGTACTTCCGGTATCCTTTCTCATGATCTGGAACATTTCAGTAGCAGTTAGATTTGCTTGAGATGGAATGCCCTAGGGATTTAAGTTAAAAGATAGGTGTGCAGATATATTTCTTGATCGTAATGTTGCCCCACTGAATGGTAAAACTGTACATATAAAATGAGGTTTTCAATGTTGCACATCAAACATTATCATTGTAACTGGCGTTGCATCTGTGCTTCCAAGTCCAAGGTCGAGAGTCATGGATGTTTCATATATTATGATCTAGGATCATAGTAGTAATGAAGTAGTATTCTTGGTCAGTGATATTCCTCTAGCTTATCTGTCAAGTTTTCATGTATATCAGTATTCAGTTTTGATATAAAAAAAACCATATTCATTAGAGGAAGTAATTAGGAAAACTTGTTGAGTTTGATTACCTTTCAGTTATGTGGATCCGGGTTCTCCTATTGTGTGATAAAATTGTCTGCAAAATAACCATTAATAATGATATCTTGCTAGGGCCAGGTTTAAATCTACAGTTTTGTAGAACTAGCGTGAAGCAAACAGGAACTGAAAGTATATTTTTGCTACCTGAAATATTGCTTCATGGATAGTAAACCTCAATTAAGTAAATTATGTAACAAGAAATAGTACAAGAGAATACAATTTTTTTGTGGCATTAAACACGAACCATCTCTAATAATCCTCTGTTTTACATTTATGAATAAAGAGACCTTTACTGTGGAGGGTTTATTGCCAGTACACATATATCATATTCGCATCTCTGGTCATTAGAGATAATATTAGGTAATATGAATTGCTATATTTGCATCAGTTCACTTAAAGGGACTTTAATGGCCTTTACAAGGCAGTTTTTCCTTTGAGGGTGTCAAGTTTTTTTTTTTGTTGGCAACACTATACATATTAATGTATATATATAAGTTGATATCTGAGAAAAAAAACTTAGATGCTCAAGTTTTGAGATCGGGTGATGAACATGGTTTTCTGTTTGTTGAAACAAATATGTCTGAGCATCAATAATGTTGTGAATAAACCTTGTTTCTAAGACAGTTGTGCTGATGTGCTTAGTTTACTTCACTAGGAGGTACTGTATGCATTCACCCCCGTTTGTGTGCGTGTGTTTACAACATCTCTCGCAGTCATGAACGGGATACTGGATGTCATGAAAATTTCTGTTTCATTGAAGAAACAATAGTGTCTGATCATCAGGATCATATTCACAAATGTACATTCACTTCTGCATGAAAGAACCTTTTTGAATATGGGCCGAATAAGTGATTGCAAACACTGGTGGAGGAGCATTCCACAATAGGGCCCCCCACATGGCAGAGGCTTGCATTCATTAGAAAGCAGATTCATAGTTTCATTGCTGAAATGTGATTCAAATGATTGTTATGCCATTCTTAAACAATATACTGACAGTAGCATGCTATACGTTACAGCTACCATTATGTTTTGCAGCTATTATTTGGTACCTTGGGTTAATAGTTCTGTTGTCATGGGTTGTGTGGGTCATTAGTCCTACGCAATGTCTATAAATACTAGATCTTCCCTAGCAAAAATTTTTATTAAAAAAAAAATGTTCAAAGTTCCAGATTACATACGTGCCCCCACACAAATACATAATGCATTGTTTGATATTTTCTGATATTTTTAATTTATCTTTCGCAGGAATATTTGCCTGCACCTTCCCCAAAGGAAAACCTTTTTTTTTTAATTCCCCTTTTCAAATGAATTTCGCCTTTGGAGGTTGGTACTGTGTCCTAATGTGAAGGGGGGGGGGGGTAGCTTATCCACAAAACCGAGGTTGCTTGTCACAGTGATCTATAAATATTCAAGAGTTCATTAGCTTTCAGTACAATATTTGTATCCCCAGACAAAGTCGGGGGATACTATGGATTTAGCACGGTCACGCCGGCGCCGGAGGTCCTTGTAAAATCTCTAGGAAACCTTTAAATAAGGTTGCTGTTACCCATTTTCTGAAGACTAAGGGGCCAAAAAGTAGTTTGAGCACTCTGAAAGTCATTTTACCCATTGTTTAAGGTTCCATAACAAATATTTGTCATCAGATCATAACATCAATAATTGTATCCCCTGACAAAAAGTCTGGGATACTAAGGTTTTAACTCGGTCCCGTCGCTGCTGTAGATAAACCTTGTTTGTTAAATAACTCGGTAATATTTCACGGAGCTTTCCCTAACGTTACATGTGCATAGATCTTGGTGAAAAGACGTGAAAGTCTGAATAAAAAGGGGTCATGACCTTAACTAAAAGAGTGACCTTGATCTTGAATAGGTCTAAAGAAAGATTGCATTGATTGGTTCAAACTTAAATTTGACCGAATGTCTTGGGTGGCTCCGTCTTGTAGGCGAGATTGGTAGCGCAACCTAGTGTCCTTTTCTGGTCTTCCTGTCTTCTGACACCCCAATAATTGCCACTTGAGAGCACTTTGAGCACTATAAGTAAAAAACTAATGGACACATTTCTTTCATACTTTGCACACGCATAGACATGAGTTATAGGATGAATCAGGGTCAAGAACTTTCCCTTGAGAGTGGCCTTGACCTTTAATAATTCTATATTTGGTGAACAACAAAAAACGTTTATCAAGTGGATAGATGTATCTCACTGAAAATCAAAACAAAAGATTTCAGATGATAATTTGTTTAAAGCGTATTTAAAAAATCTTGACCTTCAAGATGAAATCTGCTGATAAATAGGATTTTTGTGAACCCCATAACTTTTGAAGTATCCTATTTTTTTCTTGAAATGTGACCCGCAGATTGTTTTCATCAATATGTCAGACATGTTTGAAAACTGGTAACCTTGACCCTGCTTTTCAAGGTTAAATCTTTGGACCCAGGATTTTTGTTAACTCCAAAACTTTTGAGGTACGGCATCTGTTTCCTTCAAATTTGACACCAAAAATATATTTCCACCAATATCTGATTTTTTTCAAGACTAGTGACCTTGACCTTTATTTTCAAGGTAAAACCTGAAGTAAAGTAGGATTTTTGTGAACCCCATAATTATAATAACTGTTTTTCTTTTCTTCAAATTTAATACGCATATTGTCTCCACCAAGAAGTCGGAAAAGTTCAAACCTTTGTAACCTTTTCGAGTGTATGCTTCTGAAGAAGGGTGCCTATTTCAGAAATAGATATGCCTTAATTGTCTGGGATACTTTCCGATCTCCGATACCAAGGAATTTCTGATTGGTTCTGCTTGCATTTTGCTTTTGTTTGCTGGCATGGCCAATGACAGATTGATGTCCAGTTCTTTGATAGTTTGACTGATCATAGACTGATATACAATTGCCGGTTTCCGTTTTTGCCAATCAAAAATTGGTGCGCAGCTTCTCGTTTTCCGGTGTGGCCAATCAAAGATTGTTTTTAGATGGTTTGCTGGTGTGGTCAGCCAAAGATTGATTTACAGTTGCTGGCTTTGTTACTCAATAGACCTGGCATTTACCTAATATTCATGGCCAGGTTTGTGAGAAAACCTGATGAACAACCCAATTACTTATTTTCAGTCATTCTTGGTTTAACTGATGAGCTTTGGGCCATTTGCCTTCTGTTTGCCTTTGCGACAATCCCTCAACCAAATTCTTACTCTTTTCAGCTGGTTAGAGGGACATAAAACAGAAGTTTTCGAGTTCGGTCCGTGAAAGATTATTTGAGATAAAACCGTAAAATTTCAACTGAATCGGGGAGATTCGCTCAAAAGTCTCGTCTGCTGTAACTGGCTTATTTCTAGCCTTTCAAATTGGAGCCTAGACCATGTTACACGTGTCACCCGGACAACTTGTTTCTACCAGTTAACCGCAATAAACAGGGCTCAGTTTACCAAGGTAAGCAGTGCTGAAGGTCAAAAGATTTGTTACCGCAGTTTCCAATCCAAGATGTCAATCCAGTCTTAGCTCCATGTGTCAGCCAATCAACAAATGGAGAATAAGTTGATTTTCTCAGGACAGGCATGTGATTCTGTTTACACGCCACGTAAGGTCAGTTGAAAGGTCAGTTAAAATGCTTTTTTTCTAAATTATGAATCATCTTGTCAGTAACACATTTTAGATGCAAGCTGGATATAATCATGCATGAACTAGAAGTACCATACGAGTTTCTGCTAGGGAACATTGATGGGTAGAGATTTTTCTGAGGAAATTGAATGGGGCTGTTCAAATCTGTTTTGACTCCTGTAATAGAAGATTAAAGTTAGATTTGAAAATCAGCTAAAGCTTCTGTTAATCTGTAGACAAATCAGTAAATATTCCTGATGGCGCCAGAGCTAAATTTTAATCTTGGTCAATAAAAATGCCGGTAAAAGAATTACTATAATCCATCTTTATCAATGAATAATATTACACTAAAAGAGGTTTGTATACACTTACATGTCACTCTTATAATGACAACACTGGGTATAATATATAGCACAACATATTTATTGCCACAAGTAAATACAATATACCACGCGAAGTGTCTTATTATTTTGACAGTATTTCTTACTGGTTTTGAGTCCCTTTATATTAGTACAGGCCTGCAAAATCGCTTTTTAAATAAGTCACTTTTGTTTTCAGGATTTCATGAAAATGACGCTAATTACTGTTGTGTCCCTCCTTTTTTCAGCAGCTCTCTTTATTTACTCTTTTTTTGAGTGACAGAATTACGATATAAACTTTTTCATTCCTACTTTAGCAGTCTAGTTAGAACCCAAAATGGGACATTTCGCAATTTTTTGTAAGCAAGGGTCCTGCATGTATCCCATATGAAAAATGGCCTGGTCTTCATCAAGGGGATGTGCACCATATTTCTAACTTTAGAAATAAGCAATATGTATAAACACACCTTAGTTCAGTCTGTGATAAAAAATAGATAATTGACACTATTTGTACTCTTTTCTTCACTCTTTTAATTTCAAAGAAGCCTACTCTTTTTTTCCAGAGCATTTACTCTTTTTTTTGGTGATTTACCTTTGGCGGGCATGTTGTAGCGTTAGGCTTTTAGTGATGACTAATTGATTCTCTTAGTAAGGCTTAAAGAAATAGCAAATCGATCTTGAATGCCACCGTATCGAGATATGTGGCCCGATTTATTTTGTGTGCTGCAAGTTGCCAACTACTTAACAATTTGCATGTAGTGATCATTACATATGAGGTATTTTCAGTAAAAAAATCTTCCATATTCTGAGTGATTGTTAATAACCACAGAACTCCGAATTAGACATCCACCAATGAAAGACAATAAATATGACACAACATACTGGAACATTAGTCGTAACAATGCAAGCTTGAGCTTATTGTACCTTTTAATCCAATTCACTTATTGCGGCCACAAGAAAATATATGTATATTTTACAAAAAATAATTAATTTATTTAATTAATTAATATAAAACTGTACCTGTGACAAATAGAACGGTCTCATAATATTACCTTTATATATTGTTAAACCTTTACTTATTCTATAACCTAACGCTGTAATGAGATAAAGATACATGAATGAAATTGGATTTGAAAAGATGATCAATGTGTACAATGAATGTAATGGGATAATCTAGAAACATCAATCTGGAGGCAACCGTTAAGTATGGTTTTCTGTTTTAAGGTTAGGTTATTTTCTCTAAAAGTTCATTGATCTAGCTAGTTAGTTGTAAGTAAATTTAACAATACGTGGACGTTTGATGTGCGTGTACAATGAACGTATATTTCTGTATAATACCTAAAATGATATATACAATCCTATAAGATTACATATATTCATTTTTTTCGCTCTATAGACAGAACATGATAGACTTTGCATACTTATACAGGAAAATTCATTAAATGTTATACCAGTAATTTACAGCTAGCTGGTGATCTATGGATAAAAAATGAAACACTTGAAATACCATCAACATATACGTGACAAAACGAATGAATACAAGCTTCTGTACGGAACATGCCGTTTCTTCATACGGAACATGACCTACCCATGGTAACATGCATGGCTCCTGAATAGATCCTTTTTTAATGACGAGATGGGCCCTGGTACTAAGTTCCAGGCACGAATACCGACGCTTTGGTGGCAAACTGCCCCAAGTCATGAACCTGCTTTAAACTGCATGGAACCTCTCTCTCTCTCTCTCTCTCTCTCTCTCTCTCATATATGTATGAAATCTGGAATCTGGCCTGACGACCACCCCACTGAGACGACCACTTTTTTTGTCCGGGCCTGATGTAATATTATAAATCCTCCAGCTAACAAGGGAATATATATATATATATATATATATATATATATATATATATATATATATATATATATATATATATTTATATACATGTCACAATACATCTAATATGATACTTTAATATGAGGCAACAATAAATTGGTTTCTCAATGTCTCTCCGGGTCAATGTTGACATCCCATATAAATACAAGTGGCCCAAGGGCCATGAGGCTCAGCTGAATTCAAGGAACCTTGAATGGTTAAAATGACTCCCGGTGAGCTAAAAATCATGCACTTGCAAATAGTCCCTAGAAATAGGTTACATATACCTTACTTAGGCCTTCCAAGAAGATTCTACCAGGAACTCCCTAGATGCTAAGTTATCTGACTGACAGGGTGCTAAAATCATGTTCTTTCACAGAGCTCGCAGAATATAGGTCACAGTGACATTATTTCAGGTTTCCAAGAATTTTTACAGGAACCTCCCTGGATCTTAATCAAACTAAACATTTCTATTAGATCTACTGTGGCGCTACCTTTCAGAAACAAAATGTCAAATATAAAAGATACATAATCTAATATGTATATATAACTAAATTTAAACCCAAATATGTATAAAATAATCATATAGAATTAGAAAATACCGAAGGCTGTCACACTGTTGACACATTCAAGGACGCATAAAAAGCAATAATCCACGTTATGATAAGCCCTACTCAATGATATTCGGTTGAATGCAGCAATGTTTTTTCTCCATTTGGAACTCGGATAAACGAATTTCGAATATATATTTTGGATATATGAGTTTCGACAGAATCACTCAATTGACAAGTACAGCTGGTGATTCACAAACGATTCTGTGTTCATAGTGACAACGCCTGTTAGCCCAGTGGTAGAAATACAGCGAACTGATGACGGAACATTGAATCCTTGGTGTCTCGAAGGTTGGCTGCCCCGGGAGCCAGTTGCTGTAGACCATTGGTTTGCCAGTTGAAGTCCAGTGCCATTTCTTGGTCTTTGGGTCGACTACGGCGGAGAGCCAGTGGTAGACCAGCTTCACTGTGAAATGATTTTATATGTTTCGTTCATATTATTTAAATAACAGAGTAGTTTCGGAAGACAACCATCACATAGGAGGCGAAACCGGATGGGGGGGGGGGGGGGGGGGGCACCATATAAACAGGGTCGCAGCCTCCGGGATTGAGGAGCAAAAAAAAAAATATTGCAAAGTTGATATTCTGTATGAAAATGCATCCATTACAAAACAAATAAAAATCTCTTTACAAGAAGATACAGTTTCACTAATTAAGCATTGCCCAATAAATGACAGCAAAATGCACTAGAATGCAGTTGTATATACATACAGTTTTTCAATACTTTCTACACCGTTGGAGGGGGACTACCCCTCCAACACCCTCCCCTGTCGGGGATTTCCCCATCGAATCTGCTTACTGCCCCAACCCCACCCCGCCCCCCCCCCCTTCCTTCCCGGCCAATAGGGTCAGGCTATGGCCCATATGTATATATATATATATATATATATATATATATATATATATATATATTTATAGAGATGTTATAGATGTATATATATACATACATATATATATATATATATATATATATATATATATACACACGTCTACTAGTCTACTATTCTGGTCTACTATTGGGCCCCCCAATGAAAATTTGGTTTCGCCGCCAATGTATCATGTTACAGTTAAAAAACATAATGTGTGTGTACATTCAGCCTTTAAACTTTTCTCAAGTAGACAGAAGTGGTTATTTAATTACTGGTATTCAGGTGTACAATAAAGAGGCCTATAGGCCTACAACGCACCACAGATACGTAGACAACATAAATATAGGAACGCCAGTCCCCGGACCGTCCATTCTGTACTAATTTACTAGCTTGAATAAATATACATTCAAATAATTATTTTTCATTATTTTTTAAATTAATAGACTGGACTACATTCATTTAGACCGGACCAGGACCGGACCACAAGAGGGTGACCGGCTTTGGTCCGTACCTCCATTCAACAACGTGTCTATCAGGTCTGTTAGAGTCAAAGATAGATGGTTTATTGGCATTAGCTTTATTACCGGGTGTAGGACTGTGTATGCATGATGCATATTAAATCTCAATAAACGACTCAGTATGGACATTTATATTGGGTTGGTAAGCCTGACTTGACTTATGATAAAAGCCGCTCGGGTGCATGTACTGCAACGGTCATCCATCCTGTTTGCATTTATATGGTAGTAAACAGCCGATAATATGACTCTTAGCTACGAGTAATAAACTAACACAAAAAATACATGTGAACTCACAAACCCAACTGAAAATTGTCTCTATGGTAACGAGGCTTTTCTTGTATATCGTGTATAAGATGGCTCTCGACCAGTAACCAGTGAAAGCCATGCTTGTATTCCAGTAATCAGTAATTCAACAAAAATGCATCAACAAGGGATTTACCGATATGCTGAGAATTTTTCTCGCACATGGTAGGTGTTGTTAGAAAGTGTGTGTGTGTGTTGGGGGAAGGGGTTGATTGCTTATATGATTGAGTTGAAAGGTCTTTATTTGAAAATATATGAAGAGTCACTTGTCATTTATGAAACTCTAATTCGTCACATTAAGACCGTGGGCCATTTTTTTCGGCGTCCAACATGTTATAAACACGTGGATTAAAACAAAAAATACAGCCTATGTCATGTGGGATCGGCTCAGTTTGGCTTATTAACAAAAAAGATTCAAGGAATTATCTTTATCTGATTGACGTCATATATCGGAATAGGTCCTTTTAATATGTTACTATAGTTACCTGTAAACCCCTGGTGTTCTCTGATCATGTTCTTCACGTGGTCCTGTTCATCCTCAGATTCGATGGTCAGTAGGTAGCCGTTATTTTGATGACACACTCCCTCTGCCTCCTTCCAGTTCGATTCCCTCTGTATAAAATGATATAAAAGCAAATATATGCTTCTGTAATTATTAGGGTAAAAGAGGAAAGATAATTTTAATTTTTGGGTAGAAACTGAATTGAATTTTGGATTAGGAAATGAATAAAATTGACAATAAATGAGCCTTAGCTGTAGAGAGTTATATGGAAAAAGAGAAGGAAACAAGTCAATCTTTTTTTAAACTAAAAGAGAAAATGAGTCCATGCGGTGAAGATTTAGATAAGACGAGAAAATATGTGAAGATTGTGGCCTGTCAGATTAAAGAACAAAACGAGAATATATATATATTTTTTTAACCACAAGAACTGAGAAAACAGAATGGGCTTAATTAGGCAGTTCTATATGTTTTTTTCCTCATTGACTGCATCAGTACCATGCAGTGAAGATTGGTGACGTCAGCTTTCAAAGAAAAATGTCATCACGCATTTGTTACTGTAAAATTCATAAAGTTGAAATTGAAACAATGGAACATAGATTCTTTTCATGTAAGTGCACAAAACCGTTCTGGAGAGAATTTAGTAAAATTTTGAATCCATTTGTAAATGATACAGATTTTCAATTACATTTAAAGTTGTTATGTTTGGCGACTATTAGGAAAAGGAAAAGAAATATGAAGAAAATTATTTATTAATTATATTTATTATGCTAAATTTTTTATGCACAGACAAAATGCTTGATGATAAAGGTTTTGGAACCTTAACGAGGAGAGATAGGATCTTTATATCCATCTGTCCTCGAAATGGTAGGAATATATATTGAAAGCATATCAGGTATCTATGATTTACAAGTGTTACCTTTTGATTTTTATTGCCCCTGGGTATGGATATATGTATACAGCATACGTTTATGTGTAAATGTACGAACATGTATAAAGGGCCAAAGAACCTAGCTAGGTTTTTTATATGTAAATGTTATACCTTATAGGACTTATTAGTACATTATTGTGTCACATTCTGTTGTATTATTTGTAACTATTATCATTATCATAATTATTAAAGTTCGCCGATGATGAAACACTAACCTGATTCGACAACACATTGAGATTTTTTTCCGAGGCGAACAAAAATTAATGAAATTTTAATATAGATAACAAGACTTTTATGTTATATAAAACACAAATACGTAAATGCTTCAGGTTTTTTCTTATCAATTTCTTATGAAAATATATTTACCATTTTCTGCGTCACATTTAGTTTAATTTAGTTTCAATTATAATATTTTCTAACTTGCCTTCAAATATAGGTAACAGGAATGAACCTCGTCTTTTCCCTCTCTAGACTGCATCCTGAACATGTGGCTGTATTTAGCCCGGCATACTGTGAAGAATTATGGTATATATATATAATTATATATATATATATATATATATATATATATATATATATATATATATATAGAGAGAGAGAGAGAGAGAGAGAGAGAGAGAAAGTGAATGAGAGAGTAAGAGTGACGGCTTTTTGACAGACTAACTAAAAGGCGTCACTATAACTCATTAACCCTACCCATCGGACTAACACGGTTATACCATTAATCATTACACACACACACACACACACACCCTCACATATATAAATATGCGATGATGTGTGTGGGGCAAAGTATAATTACAATTCTCTACATAGCATCCAAACGCCATATCATATTTAATTATTTCAATTGTTTAATTGAAACGTTACTGTAGGGTCTTGTTTAACGACCTCATTTGTGATATAAGATCGCTCTCAATTTGCATTGCTGCTAAAATAAAAAAATAAAAGCAGGTATGCCCCACGAACGAAAGGTAGATTTTAATATTTACTGGAACATAAAAAAAATGTCTAATAATTGTCAGATAAAATAATTGTATGACTGCCATTGTCATGGACGTAATCGGTAGAAGATACGTTGGAAGAAATTTGTTGAAAGATGTTCTTTGTACGGCAGGCTGGGTATATCTTAAAATAATGGAACAATGTTCGATAAACACTGTTCTAATGTAATATAGTATAGGAGTTGCTAATATTTGAAATAGTATTCTGACAGAGTTGAATTTTTGCAAAAATTACATAAACTATAATATCTGAGACAGTATTGTAGTCGAGTCCACCCAGAGTCAAACTACAAGTCAAAAGTCCAGGCCACTAAAGTTCAAGTCGCAGTATTTGAGGTTTGAGTCCAAGTCCCCCTTCCGCTGGTCCGATCCATTTGGAATCCTAGTCTGAATACGATTCCGAATCCAATATGAATCTGCTGATTTATAGGATTTTAAAAAAGGTTATTCTAGATTATCACCTGCATTTTCACGTAAGTTTTAACATGCTTTTTTTTTCTTGAATATTCAGTTACACTTGGCTCCCGATGTAGAGCTAAAATTTGGTAAAATAAAATTATAATTTTATGTAGTATTCTATTGGTAGAGTCAGTACATATACAGTTTTAATTTTTAGTATGTCAGAGGCCGAAGTCTGAGTCGCTAAAATAGTGAACTCGAGTTAAGACTCGGGTCAAAGCCCGGACGTGTTCTACGTCACTTCCTGTGATGCCCGTAAGGTCTAAGGATGGCCATTGAAGCCATTTAAAATTTACAGCATCTTTCAAAGAAATAATTGTATCATAAATCCATTTTCGGAAGAATATCATATTCATTATGTACCATTGAGGCCAAGAATAAAAATCATGAAACCCCAATCTTTACTTTGTGAAGCTGATTTGTTAACAATTTGAAGCAGTCTTTATTACTAAAACATATAAATGAACGATGCCCCAAATTTGAATATATATATAACATACATCAAAATTGTAGTAAGATAATTCAATATAAATATTTATCTCAACATCTTAATGGGACATGGAGTTTCTATACCCTCTGCCGATTAAGAAAGCATCCATTGGTACAATTTCAGAGGAATATCGTCTTTAATTATAACGAAATTAAAATCAAACAAATTAAGAAAAATTATAAAACACCACTTCCGAATGAACATATTTAACATTAAGAATTAAGCATGTACATGTTAACACTTTTCAAGGAAAAAACATTACAACAATTGATACATTGAGGACAAGAAAATAGCCGTGTTAAGACTTCACATAATTATGTCTCTGTCATTTGGGAAGAGGAAATGATACACACCGATAATCTTCCTCTCCGACTGCGTCGTAAGGTCGGACACCAGATGGCGACTGCTTCCATGTGTGACGGTAGTCGCTTAGTTACAATACAAGTTACATGAGAGTAATACTGATATAACATTTATATGCACAAAATACTAATTTTGAATATTTTTTGGCTCCTGTATGCACATCTAATACATTTAGCTTTAATATATTAGGCAGAAAGTAAAGTTTTCCGATACTATGCTAAATCACGTAAAATATAGGCAATTTTATACTGTTTAATGTTCCTTGCATTTTGCAGGCGCTCTTAACACTATACAGGAACTTAAGTTTTACGCCTGGCAACTGAAAAACTTCATGAGTTATTGTTAGTACCTTTCAAGCGTTTGTTGTACGTGGTCGCTTTCCAGTCGTTCAGAGTGAACCAGTTTTCTGATTGAAACAGCTCACATGTTCCGTTTCCGTAGAGTGTTCCTACACGACAACCTTTAGCACTGCAGACTCCTAGGCACTCGAGTGATTTGATCGTGGGCAGTCCTTTCAGGTTAAATTTGTGTGTTCCTATCCCCTGTACTCTTTTTCCACGTTGTATCTGATAGTAGTTGTCAAACGGTAACGCCAAACAGGATTTAACTGCATATGAAAGGGTAATATATTATACAGTAAACCCTGGAAATTATGAC
The DNA here is from genome assembly GCA_026874595.1 of Sipunculus nudus. Lineage (NCBI taxonomy): Eukaryota > Metazoa > Annelida > Sipuncula > Golfingiida > Sipunculidae > Sipunculus > Sipunculus nudus. The sequence goes on along the minus strand of CM049321.1, from coordinate 43,220,744 downwards.
CATCATCGGGACCTCAACAAAGTCGCCTTATCTAAGAGACGTCTTGTATAGAGAAAAAAAAATAATAATCTGGACCCGTAAAAGTGGTCGTTATTTTGCGGTGGTCCCTAAACTGAGGTGGTCGTTAGTTGAGGTTTTACTGTATAAATTTATATATTGCCAAGTAAAATTAAAGTCTGATTCTGTCGACACCTAAATAAATCAATAGGATTCTTTCCTGGGGATTGTCTGCTTCATTTACTCCAGCTCTGCCCATAAATGTGATAATCCATGAGTTACGGACGTACATTTTACCTGTGTAAATCAAACACAGCATGTCTAATGACTGGTTGTAGTCAAAATAAGCGTGTCATTTGTTAACACATCTCCTGAACCCTTACTTTCACATGGGGGAAAAAAGAAGAAAAAAAATCAGGGGAAAACTTCGTTTGTAGATTATGCTTTAATCTTAAGTTCCCATTAGGTTTCATATTAGCGTTTGGGCCATTAGGACATCCACATCAATATAAAAATGAATTATAGGTTCAACCGTGAAACAAGTAAAGTTTCATACACAAGGAAAGGATTTATATAAGGAAAACCGAGGAAACAAAAGGATAACATAATGTTAAACACTCACTTTTTTACATACTAACTGTTACAAATTAAAATTGACATCGTTTGAAAGAGTACAACCACTAAAAGAAACTGATGATTTAAGTATGAGTATCATACAATAATACATCCTTTTAGAATATGCCATATATATATATATATATGTGTGTGTGTGTGTGTATAAGTAAATTAAGTAGAATTAAGTAAAATTCACATGAAACGGCAAGATTAATTTACGGTTGTAAAGAGACATGAATTCAAACCCTCTAAGAATCCGGTGAGGAAAGCGAAAAGAACATTCATATTTCGCATGAGGAAGGGTCGGCCACAAAGCGACAGCTCTCCACAAGGTCACATTATTTTACAGAAGATCCCTACGTGTCAGTCTGTCTAATTCCCTAAGAATGCGGTATGTGGTGTATTTTATTTTTGTCTCTCTGGTATGTAAGAAACAAATAAATTTCCATTTCCAGTAAATTGACACTTATTCAAAGTTCTATTGAAAAAATATTAAAATGTCGATTCGGCCAAATTTCATTGACAAGTCTTTGTGGTATATGAAATTAATTAAAGGAGCCTTTTGTATATAAATGAAATACACGCATGTATAATTTGTTGGTGAAATTAACTTTTTCTTACATACAAAGGAGAAACAATGGTGGCTCGACTGGTCTGGGCCTTTCGTCTGTGAGACAAATTATGACAAACATACAGATAATTGTGTAGCTCCCCAGAAAAATTCTGGATCAAGATTACGACTAACAAAATGAGAGTTATTTCGTTCCTAATATATATCTTTATATCTATACATATATATCTTTATATAAATACACTTATATACATAGAGTGAAACTCTTACTTGCGGACAACTCAGTAAGGCGGACTCTAAATCTCAGTCCCTTCAAATTAGCCTCTATATTATGTTTAGCGTAAACTCAGTAAAGCGGACAACTCACTACAACGGACAAACTTTCTCGTCCCGCCTGCGTATATCCAGTACATATTATGACCCTCTAAAGCGGACAGACGTGTTGTATTATTGTTCATATATCTGTCGGGAGATTGCACTCCGAGGTCATGACCTCGTATGACCGGTTTTGGTCATAGCGACAGCCCGAGGACAAGCGTGATTTGGTGAACCATCCTGATGTTTCATATGAATATACAGTCAAAATTGTTTATTTCTACAAATGTGTAGATATCACAATCATTACTTTATTAAGATTGGCCGTTCTGGAGAAGAATCAGAGAAAAAAAACTAAGCTTTCAGACAGCTTTTCATTTGACAAGTCCACCATCAAAGGCTAAGTACGTGAATTTTGATCGGCGAACGGGGAACCTGAACTAGTAAGTGACAGTTCAACAGTACTCTTTGTTATGGTGAATGCTTTGTTGAGACTCTGCTTTAACATATAATGATGCTGTCCGGATGCTGTCAATAATCAATCTTCAATATATCTGATGCAACCATCCATGAACTATGCCTACTTAGAAGATCAAGCGTGGTACGTCGAAGGGAAACTGCCTAGATTAGGGTGCGAGGCCTAGCGGATGAAGTTGAAAGAGAGAAAGAGTGTCTTTCCTTTTTTAATAATTATATTTTATAAATTACGAATGCATATTTAAGCTATTTTAAAACTGATTTAATTAAATTGATGTATTTCAAAATAAGCGTAAACATAATCAAAACAGAAGATATCAGTAACATTAAATGAATAATTGACGCAATATGCCCAACTCCTCTAAACAGGACAATTCACTTGACAAAATCCTCCAGTCCCTTGAGTGTCCGGCTTAGAGGAGTTCATATATACATACATACATAGTAGACCAATAATTTTTCACCTGATATGTTAATCAATTTGTATCTTCTCCGTGACAATATTACATTCGATGTATAATCAATATTAATAATATGAAAGGTTTTTTTTCCAAAACTACACCGGCCCTGCCTCTTCGGGGACGGAAACGAATTAGATTTTGTGTCCAGTATCCTCCTTCCAACTATTAACTAAAAAAAACAAGAATAAGACAAGCGTTCTAGCTTTCCAGGTGCTCACGGTTCCAGAGATGCCACTGACACTGTTTAATTTTTATCGGAAGGCCTTTGATGTAAGCGTATACACATATTATCAGATGCAGGGCCTCGGAGAAAGTTTTGGAGGCGGTAGATAAGGTATCTTCCTGTGTCGTTTGAAAATCGTGGGCCTTGAAATCCCTTTAGTCCATTCTGAGCACTCATTAGATCTATAAAAGTTATAACAATGACAAATCCTCAACTTTCAGCATGTACAAGGATTTCATTGTGCCCTAGCAAACTGCTTAGTCGACCCGAGCCCCTCTGAGCTAACTTGCTGAAAAAGCAATAAAAATGTAAGTTAACACAAAAGCAAAAAAAAGAAAAAAAAGACTTCTCCATTTTTAAGCAGTGTCTTAAGTGTGTCCAACGGGATGTTCATGGCCGGCCCGGACCGCCTTAGACGTTTGGAGCCTCTCCCGATAAAACAAACTATGTTAGCTAATGCAAATATCACATGAGACCACCTTAGATACTGCTGTCTGTAAATTTCAGCTTCTATTTATGACTTGCAGTTGCAATGGCAATTAGATAAAACATATTTTTATGACAGTTCATAGGCCTACTTATAAACCATCTCTTCACATAAATGTTCATAAACAATCAAAGTTAAAAGAAATTCTGGCCCTATTAATTCACGGACTGACCGACAAGCGTTAACACACCCCATGTTCAATAGAGGCCAGAAGAGCCATTGATGAAAGTCAAAACCTAAGGAGGGAAAATTCAATTGCTGAAGCTGTAAAAGCGTGTTTTTATAGAGCTTATGACCGTTGCGAATAATCACATACGATATCCCAATTAATGTCGTGTTATTTGGAAGATGGAGGGCATATATTGAGTACATATTGAAATAAGTAAGTTGTTCTCTGATAATGCATTTTTGTATGCTCTTTTGAATTAGAGAATATTTGCAATATATGCATCTGATGTCTTTGATATTTCAAAAGCCTGTGGATGATAGCTCAATATTACACTTTGAAAAATTTCAGTTGAATTGAAGGAGATATTCAGAGTGAAAAAGTGGGGGCACCCGATATATTTTGCATTTAATTATTATCATTATTAGAAGAAGTAGTATAATTTACAATTCGATTTACATTTCGATCGCTCCATTACAAATGATTCAATATTCTATGCCACTTTACAACGAAGTTCATATGAAACATTGGCCTTGATCCGGATGAGAGGAGGGGGGGGGGGCACATTTTTTAGTAAAACAATATAACGATTGTCTCCTCAGTGTGTAGGGAAGCCGAACGTTGAATTTTACAGCCAGTTCTTAATTTTTCAATAAATTTTATGTGATTTCTGCGTACATGTTAATGAATTTAAGGTAATTAATTCCTGTTAAGAATTAGTTGTACGCCTCTATGGGCTAGTTTATCCACAAGCCGTTATCTACAACAGTAAACACAGCAATGTTGCCAGACGAAAATCTATGTAACTTAAGGTGGTTGAAGACATATATGTGGAAGTTGAAAGGTCACTAGTTGCAAAACAACCTCTGCAAAACTCGGATAAGTCTTTGCTGAATGTCCTGGATGCCAGATGTCCTTGTCGTACGTGTTTGGTTTCTTTTGGCGACCGTGATCGGACATATGTTGCATAGAATTAATATTATTGTTAATAGTGTCGTTGTGAATAAAAAAAATTATAATATTTATTTTTCTTAGTAAATATATCGATTTTATCTGAGTGAAAGATTGATTTTATTCCCACGGTTTTCCATCGACAAATTAAGATTATAAACGAGATTTTTGTCTTACAGAAGCAACAAGATCCAATATAAGACTATATTTGTTTTAAATTATTTTGGATGTTATACCAACGGTATAAAATGTTTGATTAACTTTCTGTGAGAAATGTTTTAATTTTGAATTGTAACATTAACATAAAAATAAACAACTTTTGTTTTATTGACTGATTGTGTGTTAATTTTATTGTCATAACAATATAAAATATACCCAATTTCCTGAAAATTATGTAGAATGTTCTATTGTTTTTAAATTCATTTATTTACAATATTGTTCATGTTTTTTATAACTTCATGATTTGTCAAGGTTTCCCTGCTAACATTGCTGCGTGTGATTAAATCATTTCTAATATTTGGTGGATATTTGAAATGATCAATAAATTCTATAAATACTACATCGACAAAGAATAACATCATGCTCATATCAAACACGTTTATTCACGCAGAGGTCATATATATACTACCAATGTATATTGTGACATTATCCATGATTGCTTGAGAACCCTTGACCCATGTCTAACAGTTAAGCATGGGTCACGATGCTCAGCTAACAAGCATGTTCTGTTGGATTATATTATTGATCACCATTCATATTAAGTCCCATTTTGGAAACTATCTTACAATGGAGTTCAAACATTTGTTGGTTGATTGGCTCTTCATCGGGGTTCGTGATGTGCCTCTGCGTAAATGGTAACAAGGAGGGGCCTGGACAGCTGAGTGGTAAAACGCTGGGCTCTCCCCGCTGGCGACCCGGGTTCGATCCTTGGCGTGGCTATGAGAGTCGGTTGTAGCTGCCCATCCAAGGCCAGTGGTTTTTTTCGGGTACTTCTGTTCCTCCACCCCTACAGACTACCGAACGCCATAACCGGAGCCATGGAGAGTGCCTCGATTAGTTATAATAACTATTTGTACAATCCAAGTAAAATAAATAAGTTTATATTATACTATAACAGTTACCGATTACCGGCTTATCGTGAGTAAGCGTAGCACTAGGTTCTAGATTTGAGTCGATCTCAAAACTATTTTGGCGCTGCTGCGAATTGTCAAATTTCGTAGGTCATATGTAACTGTTAGAGTGCTTCGTTGCCCGTGGTAGGTAATTCGTGGTAGATCGTAAGCTTTACGTAAATTACTCGGAATACACTGGGGCAAATCATGACGCTGCGTGGGCAATTAACTTCTACGTAAATGTCACGAAGTAATACAAATCCTTCAGAGGTGGCTGCGAAACAGCTCATAAGTACCTAAGCAGGACCTAACAATAATTATGAAATAGCTAAGAATCATTAAGATGTACTAAACATTTACCCAAATTACGCTACAGCAAGAAGTACTGACTTCAAGTCTTCGGGTATAAACAAGTGTCAAAGGTCCATGTACTGTCAGACGGTCATACACTGCGTAGAATCGGACTCACAAGAGTACGACTCTGCTGTTTATGGTTTGTGGGGTTAGAAAACCTACGGCCCATAATGCATCGGGGTTTCTACGTATACAGATAGTTTAGGTATAAATGTAATTAAGAGGGCAACGCAGCCCGTTCACAAAAGATGGTATAAATATTGTTTCACGGCAGATTATATAAAAATGGGTGTGAAATAAGTAATTTTATGTTCACATGCGCATGAGATATGTAAACGGAAGGTGTTTCCTTGAAATGTAACAAATTTTGATTTTATAATTTGACAGTAGAGACAAGTATTCCCACAGTGCCAACCCGGGAGTGCCAGTTTCAAAGATGAGAGTAGAGGTACTAATAGGCAGCATATGCTTATATAGGGTAAGGAGGAGGTCCAGCAGCAGCATGAGGAAAATCTGCCAGAAGAAGTGCAAGAGAGGGAATATGTGCAAATAACCCTTGTACCCAAAAAACACTAGATCTACCGACCTATCGTTACGTTTAGCGTTATAAAGCCTACAGCAGCCCCTTGTGAATGCATGGCAAGAATGCATTCTGATGTGTGGCTCGTATGTATTATTTATATATCCTACCAAATGGCGATGTAATTCGTAGCAGAAACGCGGTGGTTCCCTTCAATTCGTTGTAACCAGTAACTCTTACGGCACAAACTACAGATTTATTGTGACAAATTCGTTCTACCTACGTACTGCTTCGTGATTGATTTCAAACAGCATCGTAGGGCTTCTTGATGGCTTAATCACTGTCATATATATAGCATAAGGGCCGAAACTTCGCGCGGAACTTCGTAACCTTCGACATCTAACCTGTTCACTATACGCATCGGGTGACCTATTCTATAAAGCTCTATTTGTGGACTAATTTGAACTACTTTTAGTTTTGGATCCGTCACGCATGCGCGTTAAATCGAACCTCCGGTCACGCGGCTTTGTTATGGTTAACAGACAGGTGTACGTGGATTGATGTATTTATTAACTGTGAGGAAAAGACTGTGTACTTGGTGGTTGATGAATTAAGAATACAAAGTGAAACATCTGATTTAGATAAATAAGAATACCTAAACAAATACCTATTCAAATAAGGCACGGGGGAATGTAGTAATATTGGCACTCCAAATGGAACCACTACCATAGAGACACACTTTAAGAAAAATACTGAATCAAAGCGGTTTAAATGTAAAGAATGTGGGACAGCATTCATTAAAATACACAACCTTGTATCTCATATTCGGACACACACTGGAGAAAAGATGTACAAATACGAACAGTGCATGAAATGTTTCATGAATGAATGGAGCTATATAAAGAACACTTTAAGGAGCATGATAATAAAGAAATATTCAGATGTGAATATTATGACAAAATTAGCTCTCAGAAGAATCGTCTGAAAGCACACTTAAAGATACACTCAGCGGAAAAAAACCATACCAGAGTGAATTCTGTACGAAGTGTGACACGAACATGAGCATCCTCGAAGGACACTGGAGAACCAACACAGGAGTTGTGACACAATCACGTACCCACACAGACAAAAAAAACCTTCAGCTTCGAAGAATATGGAAAATGTTCACGACCAGAACGGAGGCAAAATACACAGACGAACACACGTACTATAAGGGGAAACCGTTTTCCTGTGAACAGTGTGGTCATTCATTTGCTCAGAAAATTATTTAAAGGCACATATAATTACACATAATAGAGAGAAGGCATTCAAATGTGGTGAGAAACCATTATTCGCTTGTGGTATCATAAGAATCATATGCTTGTGCACACTAGAAAAAAATTTTAATGTGAAAAATGTTGAAAATACTTTTCTCGCAAGTATTAGCCGTGTTCTCATGTGTGTATTTGCTTTCTGTTCATGTACTCTTGTCTTATATGTACTGTATATCTTAGGAAATGATTGATTAGCTAATATTAACATTTGTCTTGAGTGAGAAAAGAGACTATTTGTGAAGATTTTGTTGGTATATCAGCAAGAGCATGATCGTGACACCTGTCTACAAGCAATTGAGGGACTCGTATGGCTTGGTCTTGTTTTGCTATAATGTTGAACAAGCGCGAATGTGATGGGGCAAAATCTTAAACATCCAATCAAACTCGCACTATAAACCGTGCACTTAAATAAAATCCATTCACACGCCTTATCAACGTACACCTAGAAAACGTACATCATTAAATCCAGAGTGGCAGCAATGCGACTGCCCTCGAAAGAGAAAGTGAAATTCCTCTCAAACACCAGTTAAAGGATATGTAAGAGCTGTTTCAATTATCCGTTACATTCTTCCTGCAGTTTAAAACCTAGGTCGAAAATACGACATGTCCACATGCTCATGAATATTTAATTAAATTACTGGTTTATTATTTAATTACTTATCTGCTATACTCCGTATATTTATTGCGGACGTTCACAGGGCTTCCCATGGCTCCCATATTTAATATATGTTCCTATTAAAACTACATGTGTCTCCTGTCACTTCATTTTCCATTATTTAGACCATAACCTCCTATATTTTCCTTTCATTTTCCATTATTATTCTATATATTCAGATATAACTGCTATTATGTTATGACTATTGTTATATAGACCTGTTAGTGTAGGAAACCTTCAGCTTTTTTGTAGAACTGTGTGTTTGTGCAAGACTACCCATCATACAGTCATCGGAACCATTTTAACAGACTTTAATATGCTGATTGAAGAACTCAGGGTCATGATAAATAACCAAGCAACATATAAAAGTGAAAAGTGAAAAGTCCTTTATAATTCCCATATTTGTGGCTGAAAATTTCCTATAAAATCCTATTTTTCTTCTCAACTGTTCCTACATAATTCCTATATTTCTATGAGAGTCTGGTTGGAGCCCTATGCAGCTTATTACAAAGTGAGGGAAAACATAAATGGGAAGAAACCTGCACAATCTCACCCTGGGAAACTATACCAAGCTGAGGTTTACTGGTCATTTTAAGCGAGTGCCTTAACGGATCAGAGATGATTGAAAGATGGGTTGTCGTGACACATGCTAAGAGAAAAACATGATACAGATGACAGGTGTGTTATTGATATGTGATATATATTTTAGATATATTATGGATACATTATCGGATCCAGAGTGGATCCAACTTAGCCCTCTGGACCGTCCCCTTTTACCAGGACATGGCGACCTGTCTTAAGGCTTTTTACACTTTTCCAGGGTAAGACCCTGATTTCCAAAATGCCAGATTAGATGTCCGGGATACATGCTGGGAGTGAAGGCGATTCTAAGGCGATGCAGATAATGCTTTCAGGCAAACATTCTGCTGTCTATTTTTTTAAAAGTGGTTCAATCCTGCAGCAAGTGGGAGAAGTCTCATTTGTTATGTTTTTTAGTGTTTTTTTTGTACACACATATATACACGCATTTACACTCTTTATTAAATGAAACTATATATAAATATATATATATATATATATATATATATATATATATATATATATATATATATGGAAATGGTATACACAAAAGTCTGTGCACTGACGGTGGGAATATACATTCTTTAAGATGCATTTGTATGGACATTTAATTACCTTGACCTCCATTTTGTAAAAACTGAAAAAGGGAAAGCGACATCAACATGCCCAGGTAAATTAAATTTGATAATTCAAGCGGACTAGCTAATTGAAACTACAAAAGCGGATAATTAAATAATCAAAAAAACTATAGGCCTATATACAACGTACTTAGTACCGCTTTCGGCCTGGGGACGTAAGCCTAACATGGAAATAATATATATAACCCTTTATTAGGCTACACACAATACTTTAAAAATGCTAAACTACAAAAACGGATAATTAAATAATCAATAAATTATATATATATATATATTCGTTACACGCACTACTTTAAAAAAAGTTTATCGTATCAACATTGGAGAAATATTCATTTTTCATATTCACCGGGAAATTGTTGTTTATTCTTGAGCTTAAACCCCGTTTTCTTTAGACGGACATATATATATATATATATATATATATATATATATATCTACAGTAGGCCTTCTAGTGAGATTGTTATTTTAAATAAACCAAAAAGTGTATTAAATATAACCTTTGATTTGATTATTACTTATGACCAAACAGATGTTCAAGATTAAAGCAATTCGTGGCCATATCTGCCAGTTTAGGTATGTTTAAAAAGTGTTTACGTGGGATCCGGTTTCCCCGGGCCAGTTTTGGTCCGCACCCCCCCCCCCCCCTACACACACACATCATACTTCGTTAGGCCCTATATGAAGTCCACGTGGTGGCCACCAGATTCTTAAATTTAACATCATTATGCATGCTAATTTATATTGCTTTATCAACAATAATAGCCTAAAAAATAATAATAATTAGGCCTATTTTCTTGAAAGCTTGTCCATCATTAGGCCAATTTACTGACAATATATTACTATTTTTTTATCATAACTGGAAAAAATGCAAAAACATTTAAAGATGGTCTTTCATATAAAACAATCAACCCTTGGACAGGAATGCCGTTTTAGTTGAGGCCGACTTTTCTCGGACCGACTTGACAATGGCCCGACTTACATGAAAGCCATCCTAATCAATCGATTGCATATCTGACGTTCGACTGACAGACAAGGGAGACACCTTTCGTCATATTAAAGGTATTTTTCAGTGCCATAGTCATTCGTTGCCATCTTCTTTTAAAAAAATCGTGTTATATAATGATCTACCGTTTATTTAAAAGTAACCGATATCTTTATCTGAAAATCCTGTGTTATCGCTCAGGCCAGGCAGAATTTGATCCCTTCTCCGAAGTTCTCGGTATGACCATAATTAACATGCGTGACACCCAGTATAGTAAAACACTGCATACTCAAAATTCGTTTTACATTTTTGAACAGAAAATGTAATGGATTTTTTTCTTTTTTTAGGTAGGTTTATCAGTATAAAAATAAATTTGGTATATCCTCTAGAAATATATATGAATGGATAGCTTTTTATTTCAGGAATGCAATTATATTTTAAATCTAGAGAATATGTCCACTGAATCGCAAGTAATTCCATTTTTATATGATCACTGGCCTGCAGCAGGACTGGGTAGACAAGCTGCCAGCTAATGAGGGGGTGTGTCCCTTAATCTGTCAGGTGCTTGTTATGGGTTCATAACTGAAATTAGGTAGCACAGGCCCCCTGGTGTGTAATACTTAGCCTTACACCAAGGCAATCACTGTGCTGGAGTGTCTCACTGACCACTGGTAGGATAGCATTCTTCCTGCAAGATTGGTATTTCTTCCCTTCCCAGGGAAGTTAGGAAAATTTCTTGGGAGAATAGGTAGTACTGAAGGAAAGAAACTTGACTTTTATTAAATATTTACACATGCAACAGAGACTCATTGGACAATTTGTGACAGTTACTCATTATTTACACATTTTTTTTATTTATTATCTATACATAAAATTAGAATGAAATTTTATTGAATTTAATAAATAAAATAAATAGAACTGACAAATTGAGAACAGTAACACTGACACTATTTGCCTTGCACATCCAGACTGAGACAGATCAGTTTTTTTCAGTGTTTTAGGTTCATGCAACTGCTCCCAAAATGTCTACTGCACATTTTTGACTAATTTAATTGTTGCATCACAGAATCTCTACTCACTGATTTGGGATCTGTCCCCTAATGTGTACTGGATATGGTCTACCAGTTATAGGCTGATAATTGGTTGTTTCTCACAATGTCTACACCATACCAGTAACCTTCATAGTATTCATATGTATATATGATAATCATATAATTATTAATTAACCTGTTATTACCAGTAATCAATCAAACTAATCACAACCTATTACTTTGATAATATTTCATAGCAAAATGGACTCCCACATGTTCACCATGCTAAATTATTTAACAAATCTTTGTCAAAGAAGGTTAAATTGTATACCATTTGATTCTTAACTTTGATTTTTAAAAATGGGATTCCAGTCATATTGTGTGGTAGACATTTTTGGAAAATGAATTGTATACATTTCTGGAAGAAACCCAGTGTGTTGGATGGGCAGGTTAGATTTGCTCATTACTGGTAAAATAAATGAGCAGTCTGCTCAACAGTCAGTAAGTTCTCTAACAGCATATGCTTCTTCTTGACCAAATCAAATTGATTTGAATAATTTAATTTAATTCAATCCAAAGTATAATAACTCGGTTAAGGCTAACCGTACTGTACAAAACAACACTGGAATGTGTATACTCCAGTTGAGTTGACCTTTAATACTCAACTAAAGACTGCACAAGCTATACAAACCATACATACTCCACCCCTTGGACTGTGGGGACTCAAGTAGGGTTCATCTTAATTGCACACTTAAAACTACCCAAGTGAACTTGGCAGTCACACCCTAGTTGGTTTCTCAGACACCCTTGAGGGTTTGTTATCACATCTGTTACATAAAAGGGTTGTAAAAACAATCCCCCTAATTTGTTTAGTTATGACCGACCAAGATATCATTTGAAAAAGAAAAATGACAAGTACTAGTATGTTGCAGGACAGTAATCACGTCTTTGTGGTAATTTCACACTTTTGTTAGTATGACTTTTTTTCACTTTTATAATATAAGAAAATAATACTGAATATGAATAAAATATCTAGTCTACCAGCAACCCTTGATAAATTGAAACCTGTGAATGTGCTTATATTAACTTTTTTATATTTACATTGCAGTACATAATGTATTATACAGTATTATACAACACTATAAAATATTTTTCTCTGAGAAGTAGTAACTAGTATTGTATGTCACAGCATGTTTGTTGAACCATGTCAAATACTTAATATGAATTCATATAATATATATTTCTAATATATAAACAACACTCTTAATTTTAAAATGTGTCAACACTGGATGAATACTTATTCTCTTGTAAAAGTAAATCAAATGGGACTGGGATTTCCCAGGGATTCCCTCACGCATGTGGTTGGCTGTGTACCTGGCAATGAGGGGTTGTTACCAGCCTTCCCTTTTCTTTCAGAAAAGAAGGGTCGGGGGGAGGGGTATCTGGGCCCAAAGGTCTGAAATAACATAAGCATTTTTTATGATCATAAAATTTGCTTTGACAAAACACATTTAGCTTTTTTTATTAGGGATTCAGGTGCCTGTGTCCACACCCTGCCTCTTTGACTTAGGTCGCATAACTCTAGACTGTTCATGTCTCAGAGAGGTGCACAAGTTATGCTATAGGTGTGCCAGAAAAGGGCCTGAGATGAGTATAGAATCCGGTTTTCTTTTCCAAGATGGGTTTAAACTGACTGGACCGTCTCATATTAGTAGTAATTAACATAAGCCATGACATGCCTGATGATATGACATCATATGCCTCTTACTTCTCCATTACATGAATCCTAAACATCATTACGTCTGTCTGTATACACCCATGACCTAGTCTATGTAGACCAGATTCTATACTCCCTCCCCAAATAGTTGTCAGAAGAGCTGGTGACACAGATATTGAGAACTGGAACACTGAACCCCAACCAATATCGATCTGTCATTTAGTTAGAAGAAAAGGGGATGGGGCAAAAAGAGGTAGTATGTGGGCGATAATAGAGGAATCAAAGTGTATTGCCATCTACATAAAATTACAGGTATTTGTGTGATTGCTGGTCTCTCAGATGACAGCCTGTAATACAATTATTACCGTTTCAAGTGTTAAATCCAGATGTTCGGCAGCCGCCAGAGCGCTATCCACGCTTTCCGACATCCTGTCCTGACCACCGGCGGCGATAGTTACTTAAATTCACGTCAACTAAGAAGGAAATAAATATTCATGACTTTAAATCATCTCCGTACAGGGGCGCCATCTGTTAGTGGATGCCCTTGGTGGCTATGCGATGAGTAGCTTGTCATCAGTAGATCATGAGCAATAATAATAATAATAATTAGGGCTGGGTATTCAGGTACAATACGTATTGTGATATACATATAGCCATACCCGTGAGCTCTGTTCCACCCTCTTTGCCAGTGTCTTAGAGAGTCTTGTTGGATTTTTATCTTGTCATATTTTCAAATTTGGCTCCTAAACAGCCATTCTGGATGGGCACCATGATAACTAGCAGAGAAATATTTTCAATAGACCTTAACCTGCCCTTCTGGTTGATGATTATTATTCTAGGGTAAGACCCAGGGATAGATGCAGAATTCACATCTGGAGAGGGAGAGGGCCAACAGTAAGGATCTACCCCCAATATCATCAAACGCATTTGATTAAATAAGGTAATTGTATTTCTATACGCCTGTGATATGACGGGAGAATTATGGTAAGGTATACCCACCATCTGTCAGTCCGTTAACTTTAAGTGTCCCCACGATAACTTACTCAGTTACTGGGGCTTCGATGGATTTTCACAACACCATAACTACTTACCAACAGATGATCTTGCCCAAGTTTGATAATGGGCAACATCCACGCATATTTAATAAGGTTACATGTCACTAGGCTCCTTTGTGGTGTCCACACAATAACTTTTTAAGAATATAAAGGATTTTGATAAAACTAATCAGAAATGTCAATGAATAAAATATCTCACCTAAGTATAATTTTCAGTAAAATTTGTGCATATTTATTTAAGTCAGAGGTCACCGCACTTTGGAGGCACCTAGGTGACATGCCAAAAATTCTATGGATTTTCATGAAACTCATTATTCACATTTACCAATAAAACCTCTCACCTGAATTACCTTCTCATCCAAATTCATGCATATTTAATGAGGACAGAGGTCACCAGATACATGATGATGGGCGTATTTTGCACATTGGAAGTGCTCTTGTTTAGTTTATATTTTAAGTACAAGTTGAGATTTGAACCACCTGACATGGTAAAAAATTGCAGGGAAATGGAAGATTTGTTATCTTAACTGTGATGTTATAACTAGGGTAATATATGTGGTGTACTAGAATCCAGCAACCCTCTCTTGTTAAATTGTAGTTCATATTATGCTTACACTTTGTTCTCGCTTCATGGAACTATTAAGACATTAAGTATATTATATTGTAGCCATGTTCCAATCCGTATAAAAACAGGAACTTATGACCAGTGGGCCCAGCCTGCGCACCCATGGAGCCAGTATTGTTACTGTGTGTTCATAGACTGACAAAACACTGGCATGGCAACCCAGCATGCATGGGCCCATCTGATGGTGGGATTGTTTTGCTATATCAGTCTTTATTACATGTTTTTGTATTGTTTGTCAGGATATCAGTAGTTTTACAGTTTATACCTTGTGCTGTCATACTTTAACTAGCAATCTGCATTCTGAGGTATTCAAGTCTCCAACATGTGGGATGCTCCAAATCTGTGTTTGTGTTAACAAATTTTGCCCATAATTCCTGGATCATTCATACATAAATGATTATACAATTGTGAATATTCCCTGATGACGTTCCCAAATTTCGATCATGTGATGGATGCACACCATTGGCCTATTCTTGAAACACCCTTACTATTATTCTTGAGATTCCATTCATGATTCTTTGAGTCATGTTGTGAACAAATCTACACACAAACACACACTCAAATAGAGATGAAAGCATAGCCTCTAGAGGGCTGAAACGGGTACAAAATTTTAGACTCGAGTACCCGATAGGCATTAACCAACTAGGACTTGAGTACTCGTTACAATGGCAACACTGTGAAGATAAAACAAACATCTCTTTACCGATGCAAAATATGAATAAATTTGACTTAGTGACAGCTTAACTTTATCACAACGAAGGAATAGATATATGTCATAACAAGACCTTGATTAATTTGACTAGCATATGTTTAGAGCCCTATGCAAGGCTACGACAATGGATATATAATCCTACAGACTGTCCTAAAATTTGCAGTAATATACATATATGCATGTACATACAAGAGTACTCGAGTCCAAATCTTGGACTCAAGTACTCAGTAAGTATTACCCGGACTCGAGTACTCGAGTACTCTTTCAGCCCTAATAGCCTCCCTGCAGAGGTAATAATAAATTTGCAACATCAGTCAGTGCAGTTTGTCTTTTTTGTCTTTTTAGCTTGACAACAAATAGAGAATGGATCTGTCAGCCGCACCCAGTTCTTCACAAGACGAAATTGAAGACACATGGAGGCATGGAGCTGATGGTGGAATTGGCCAAAGCAATTCAGGTCCTGATGAGAGCTACTTGGATTTTGTCAAATCAGAAGTTGATGTCCCCGAGCCAGAAATTCTGGGGAAAACAGATAGAATCACAGTGCATATATCAGATGTAGTTCCTGATGTCACAGCGGAATGTTCAGATGCTTTAAAGATGAGCCCAAAGCAAACAAAAGAAGAGAAACGTAAGGAGAATGTTGAAGATTTTATTGAAAAAGTCACAACAGGTGATAGTCATGAAACCAAGCGAGGTGTTGGAAATAAAGAATCAACAAGCGAATCTAGCTTGAATGCTGATGAAATTAAGTCAGTTTCTACTGGAACTTTTAAATGTGAGGACTGTGGTAGATGTTTTTCCAACAAAAGAAGTCTGATAGAACACATTAAGACATACCTTGGAGATAAACCATTCAAGTGTGATGTGTGTGGTATATCATTCACTGATAATTCTAAGCTCATTAGGCACTTAAGAACACACAGTGGTGAAAAGCCATTTATGTGTGAGCAGTGTGGGAAAACATTTGGAAGAAAAACAAATCTAAAAAGTCATTTAAGAACGCATACTGGAGAAAAGCCATTTAAATGCGAACAATGCAGTAAATCTTTTACAAACAGGCGGAATCTGAAGCTCCACAAATTAAAACACACTGGAGAAAAATTATTCCAGTGCGAGTACTGCAGCAAATCTTATTTTAATAAATGTATATGGAAGATGCACATGAGGATACACACCGGGGAGAAACCTTTCATTTGTGAAGAGTGTGGCAAGTCGTTCTCACAGAAATGGTCTCTTCACATTCACAGTAAAACCCACGGGACCCAGTATATATTGAAGCAAGACGGTGTGGAAGGTGGTGAAGTTAAAAATGAAAGTAAGAACAACACCGTAAAGACAGAGCCAAAGGCACATACTGTATTGAAGCCATTTAAATGTAAAAAATGTGGGAAAGCGTTCATCAAAATACACAATCTTGTTTCCCATATTAGGACACATACAGGAGAAAGGACGTTTAAGTGTGAACGGTGTAAGAAAAGTTTTATTCATGAATATAGATATAAAAATCACCTAAAGAAACACGACAGGGAAGTGAAAAAATTCAAGTGTGAATATTGTGATAAAATTTACAAAAGAAAGGATCAGCTGAGGGATCACATTAAGTTGCATACAGGGGAGAAACCGTATAAATGTGAATTCTGCACCATGTGCTTCATTAATAAGACTAATCTGGTCAGACACCAGAGAACCCATACCAGAGAAAAACCATTCAGCTGTGAGTATTGCGGAAAATGTTTTATAACCAGTACCAAGCGGGGTATTCACAGACGAACACACACTGGCGAAAAACCGTTTCATTGTGAACAGTGTGGCAAATCTTTTGCTCAGAAGAATAATCTAAAAGCACATATGATCATGCATACTGGAGAGAAGGCTTTCAAATGTTACCAATGTGATAAATCTTATACCCGTATGCAGTATCTAAAGAATCATATGTTGGTGCACAAGGGGGTTAAATTCACGTGTGACCAATGTGGGAAAATCTTTTCATACAAGCATGGTCTAGCAACCCACCAAAAGACTCACACGGGATGAGGTTATAAGGAAACTAAGCTGCTAAGACCACACAAAAAATTATATGTTTTACAGAGATGCCACTCATCGTACCTGATCGTGTATTTTTGCAGATGAGAATCAGGTCCTTTGGTAATGATGCTTAAATTTTGGTTTTGCCTCGATTCATGAAAATACTTCTCAAAGAAATGGAATATTCACCACTTCAGGAATTGAAACAAATTTTTATACTTTATCCTTGCAAGCTTTTATATTCCTTATATTGTGTCTTAATTGGTAATCAATAAAATATCTAAAATAATTTGTTTTGTCAAACTCTTTATTGTCAGAGGACGGAGAACAACCTGCTATTATAGTTTGTGACGTGACTAAGCTGGACAGCTTTTATGTTTTCTCTGGTGTTAAACTAGCACAGATTGCAAATCAGTATGTCATTTTTTTGCATAATTTGGGTGCAATAATATAACAAAAGTCAGTATAAATGGGTCATCTAGTTTATTACTTGAAACAAAAAATGATGAGTGAATGAGTGGTTTGGTACTTTGATGATACAGACTTGGTTTCGTCATCCCTGGGTTTCCAATAAATTCCTGGATATTCTAACTTTTTTGTGACAATGGTAATGTTTACAGTTAACATATATGAACATGTATAAAAATATTTGCATATTGTCAACGAAACCATGATAAAATGTTGATATCAGTACATATTATTATTTATTTTTGTGCACAACCACCTTGCAATCCCGAATCTTACGATGAATCTAAATATTATATTTATGTAGTTTTTCGTCTCAAATAATATCACCAGATTTGCAATTTTTGGTCCGTCTTAACTAATTTAGCTCGTGTTATTGCATCATTCTTGTTTAAATTTTTTACAGCTACATTTGTTCACATGAGCTTTAGAGAGCTTTAGAAAAAGCTATGTTGCGGGTTGATATGCTTATTTTGTATAATGCAGTAATGTTAACGTAGCATGATATAAATCATTCAAAATTTTTGAAATCATACCTTGTATATCTTAAGATTCCAGTGCACAGCTGTTCGTGTATACAGTGTTGCGCATATTTTAAATCTATAACTGTGCAATCTACACTTCATACTAAACCTAAGAAAATAACTCGTCTGTGAAGCAATGTTATATATGACTTACTAATATTTTATGTGCCATAACACAATGCTTGTTTAGTGATCATCGCATTTTATCGCTCATTTAAAGATCTGCTCATCTTCATGTATTTTTTTTGTTGTTGTTGACCACAGTTCGAACGCTACTAGGTTTTGCCTTCTGGGTTTCTTCCATGAGAAACCCTCTCCCTGCACATTTCTCTGCCCTAGCAGATTGATTTATGTAGTTGATGAAATCTGACTAATTATCAGTTTTCGCCATACCCTGTTTTTCTGTGCAGTCTTATGTAACAGGACTTTAGCAACACTTCCTTATAATTATAATCAACCAGTTGTCAATCATCATGATATGATATATGCATTATGTCATCTGAATTGGCTTACTCAGACACTGTTTTATTAATAGAGTAACTTAATAAAGGTAGTATTTATATTTATATTAAATATACATGTGTATATGTTGGTGTATTTACAAATAAGTCGGAATGGATTAATGTTGTTAAAGCTGTTTTCACTGAATAAAAGGCCTCGAAAGATCTTTTTTTCGTCTCGTGGTTCTTGAATGCCAATTGATCTCACAGAGTTGATGTGTGACCGAAACCACCAAACCAGGGGCTTGTTATGATATTTTAAAGTTTCTTCCAATCCTGTTTAAACCAAGTTTGACGGTAGTATGCTTCAGAAAAAGTGCGGATGGATGGCTCTTCCATGTAATATTGTTGTGTGTAGCAAATAACAGGTTCACTATCAATATTATGGTTTGTCAGAACTGATTTCAAAGAAAGGGTTGAAAATTGTTTTCATAGTTATTGTAATGATACTTTTAAACTGTTTATTTGGTCGTTAATCCCCTCTACATTTTATTGAGGAAGTTCTCCATGGGTGTACCAACCGTCTTGTCTACTAAGAAACTATTATATATGCAATTCATTCGGATAACGAAATCCTTATCTTTTCTTTAGCCCACAGTGTGTACATTTACGCCCGGTTTCTGACTCTCAAACATAGCATTATACCAGAAATACGGGATATCGCTATTACCAATGATCATGTCTGCAGAGGCAGTAAATGACTGCCTGTCTGAAGAAAAATTGCAGGCAAAAAGCTAGCGCCTATATGTAGCGTCCAGCCTTACCAGCCCGTTTATTCAACACGGCTGTAACCTGAGCATAATGCTTCTCATTCCCGAATATCCTGATATTTATGATTATTAATATTTATTATGCTTATTTATTATTCCTATTATTACAGGAACATGAAAAGCAAAAAAAAATTAATAATAAATAAATTGATAAAAAAACGAGAAATTGCTGCATTTGGCGCAATTTGCATTAGATTTTTTTGTTTTAATCAACTGCCTCGCATCATAATATAGGAAAAGGTACACAGAATCATTCATTTATAGAGAAACGTCGCTGTTTGCTCTTTTCCTTGAATCTGTCGTGCGTTCGGGTAGGCAACAATTGTGACCTTGGGTTAATTCAGTAATTACATTGAACCGTATATAAGCTTATAACAAAGTGGGGCTAATCTGTATCGTTCGTGCTGATGAACGTCATGCTACAGCACGCTTGCCTGCACAAACAGAATTCCTGCTGCGTCCGCCAATCGGGTTTTTTTTCTCCTCCATGTACACGAGGACTGCATTGGCGATATCCCGTATACCTCTTCTTGTTAACTTTGAATTTTTGCTCTTTGGGACATAGCAGTTAGAGAAAACTCCATTTCTCTCCTCGTCAACAAACTCTCAAATCTGCCACTTTCGTTAACATTTCCTTCAAGAAAACCTCTCCTCATAGACACTCCATATATCTTATTGTTCGCCCCATTAAGAATGATGACCAATTTAATCAATTGTGTTTTGTTAATTTTAGAATGGATTAAATCAGTCTTGGTAAATACTTTGTTTCGTTCCTGTAACTGAAAAATATAACACTTTCATTCTGACGTTTCTTTATGACTTAATGTTTAAGTAGCTTTATTGACTGAGTGGGGACGTTTTATTCCGCGGATGTAGCGAACGGGCACTGCAGCACACCAAACAGGAGGTTCATGGATGCAGGCTGTCAATTGTTCCCTTTTAATGGCCTTCGTCCTTTTTCCCCCAACATTTTCTTCAAATTTCTTCTATTCTGTCAGACCTTACGATGGGGGCTTCTTGCCTGCCTGTCTCAGATATTAAGTTAATAATTAAGAGATAGACCATAAAATGGGATAAAACGCTAGTAAAATTTCAGATGAGTAAAAGTTATAAGGAAAAGACCTAGAAAGTAACAAATTGAACCGAAATCTACTCTAATAGCAATTTAAGGGCCTGTGATTTCAGCCACTAGAAAGGCTTAGCCGCCAACACAATGCTGATTTGTTCGAGGGAGAAGAAGGCCATCGTTTTATAACACTATGAGAGCACTTTGGCCACAGACGGAAATTCTGTGGTAGTTTTGGTCACTGACAGCCACAGCTAATCAGCTGGTCATTTGCTGTGATACCCAGTGACCAAACTGGTCACTCACAGTCACAGGTTATCACCCAATTCCCTTAATGACCTCTGCCTAATGACTTAATAGCCTGTGTGGCCAGAAGTGACCAGAACAGATATCCAGTGACCACTTAAAAAATAATCAAGACAGGTCTTGAGTGGATGATTACAGTAGTGGTAGGGGGTGACCCTTGTTTTGAAATGATTGACAGGGAGTGACTGTCTGTGGTCAGTTGTGACTGCCAGTGGCCAGTCCTGCTACTTTCCGAAGTTAAATTAATTCTGGTGGTCCCTTATTTCAGAGTTTCATGCTGTATCCTGTTTATAAAACTGGTATCTTACTTGTTAATCAGTTGTATGATAGCATCACTAAGAGTTTGGACACAACAAGTGTCATTATTTTCATTATTGTTAAAATAAAATGGTGAAATGTATAATGTATTGCAATATTCAGGTATCATTTAAAGTCACAGAACAATGTCACAAATTTTAGTAGGAAATAAAAACCCACAGATTTGTGTAGGGAAACAGACACAAATTGAACTGGAGAAAATAAACCATCAATTCTCACTTTTTATTTTATCTGGAATTTTAGCACTGCAGTTTTAAACAGGTCACTAAATTTTTAAACAAATAGTTTTATTTTAAAGGACTAATTTATGCTGAAGAAGAATTCAAAGCGAGATGAAACTAGATTCCCCCCGCCCACAACTGAGAGATATAATAATAGGAGTAAGGAAATAAAATAGAAATTAAATATTAGTTGCAGTTTTGTGACCTAGGGTTAATATGAATATAGAAATAAACAACCCATGTAACCACCTAGGGGGAGGCCTAATGAACACTTTATTAAGTATCGTACCTTCTGCCTCAGATGATGGTTCCAATTATTAAAATAACAAGTAATTTTTTTACTGAAGAAGTTTTGTTTCTTTCAGGTTTACAATTAAAGAGTAGATGTCTGTTGCAAGTCCCTAAGTAAATGGAATGGACTCCTTAATTATAATTTTTGTTAAACTTTAGTGGTGAATTTTCAAAACTTGTTAATTTACAGTGAAATATAAAAAAAGTGCTATTTATGAATAAGGTGTATTTTTTGCTCTACTCAAATTGTGAATTTTTTCCCTAACACCAACCTGTTAACCTTTGACCCAAGTTTGTGACCTTTCTGTGAGTTTATTTATCACCCAAAACTGTGACTTTTTTCTGTTCACCCATACAGTCATGGTCAACATTTTTTTGAGTTCACAAAACAAAAATTGGTGTATTTACATGAAACTTTAAGCAAAGTGATATGAACATTGGCAATACAATCTATACAATAAATGGAATGATCAGGTCATTTCAAT
Organism: Sipunculus nudus; assembly: GCA_026874595.1. Taxonomy (NCBI): domain Eukaryota; kingdom Metazoa; phylum Annelida; class Sipuncula; order Golfingiida; family Sipunculidae; genus Sipunculus; species Sipunculus nudus. Next base: position 43,198,214 of record CM049321.1, on the reverse strand, counting down.
ACTTTAAAATAATATTTTGAAAACTAGCAACTGTTGCTGAAAGAAGAATTTATTGATAAATGTGAAATTTCACATACTTTTACATACATCTGAATATATATATTCCTGCAGTTTTTCGATATTTAATACATAATAATTAACAATAATTTGCTATACCTGCAGTGCTGAACTTGGATTTACCTACTGAATGAATAGAAATTGTGGCTTCTTCATATACACAAATCTAATGGTTATTTTGAGACTATAACAGATAAGTAGAAGTTATGTCAAGAGTGACCAGCTTCTGTGGCTCAGGGGTAGAGCGCAGGACTCTAAGCCGGGAGATAGCGAGTTCCACGAGTGGTGGTGAGTTTTTCACGGTCGGCCCCCACCCGGGGTAAGCACTCTGCAGGCTCAATGGGGAGACTGTGCCCATCAGTCGTGTTTCACTCACAACGAGTGTGCTTTTTGGGGGTTCCTCGGTGGTATGACACACACCACACCCAGGGCCTGCAGGTGTGGTATACAGAACCTGGTTGACACAAGGAAAATTTGGATATAAGCCCCCTTACGTAGTCTGAAAGGATACCCGTCTGAAACCAGAATGGAACTCTGCAGATGTACATATACTTAGTTAAGCAAAGCATTAAAAAATGCAGGCAGTAACCTCCACAAAAAAAGTTATGTCAAGAGTACCAGCAAACTGTCAGATAATTTAAATTTGATCATCAAATGGAGATAATTAATGTCAGATATATCTGAAAATCAGTATCCCTGTATTCTTTCTAAAGATGGGGTCAAATATGACTATAACAGTTAAGATAGTTCTGTATAATTGGTCTGTATTATGTAAATAATTATACAGAACCACCAATTTCTAAATAGCCCTACCATGGATATCTTTTATTTTGCCATGTATGTTGGTCTGGACTACTGTATAAACCTTTCTAATTTTTTTTCTTTCCCAGCTTAATGGGTGTTTTGAGACTGGCATATTCATCTGGCAAATATTCCATCTGGTCTTACTAAAGTATTTACAGTTCACCTATAGTGTCACTCTTGTTTATCTTTTATTAACAACAGTAACTGTATGCAACAGCAGTAGTATTTCATCTGATCTTTCTGTCTTACTGGAGAACTGCAGTTATCATTAGGTAACCAGAAACATGTAATCTTTAGAATGCAAGCCACTCCCACATTTGGGGTCCTGCGATGCTCCTAAAACAATGTTTGCAATCACTTATTTGGCCCTACCCCCCCCCCCCATCCTTTCATTCATGCATACGTGTCTGTACATTTGTGAATATTCCTTGCTGACATTCCTGAATCCAATCATGCACTGGATCAACACTAAAATCTAATTGTACCTTCATTGGTCGATTTTACTGCCATGAAAGTTCAGCATGAGATACTATGATTTTGTGAGTTATGTTGTGAACAAACACACGAACACAGCACAGATGGGGATGAACCCACACCCTCATGGTGGAGGCAACTAGTTCAAGAGCATCTTACCAGAGAATTAGTAGTTCAGTTAACCTTAAAGTAATAACCTTAAAAGTTTAATAAAGAAAAAATATATAAATAAACCGACACACATTTAAAGTTTTCTGCTGATCTTTCTACTAACTGTATATAAAATGTGTATAGACTTTTTTTGACTAGATGCAATAGATGAAACTGTACATTCATTGATAATCTCTTTTGTTCATCATATTAGTATTTTTGTTATTTTAATTTCATATACAACTTCATTTTTTCACTGAACTTTGTTTATGTTATATTATACCATTTACACATTTATTTATACAAGATACTAGGACAAATAATAAAAGCAAATAATTGTGATCTTATAATAATAATTATGACCTTGATCAAGGATGGGCTTTTGATTCAATTTGCATTTTAGGGATGGGTTTCTGTTAGCTATGCTGTTATTTTATAATTGGCAAAACATGGCTCTCCAAGGTTTAAGATGAATTATAAAATTACAAAATTAATGAGGGGAAGAATATATGATGTACTGCAGTGGTTAAAACCTAGTGGTTATTCCTGCAATTTCTTCATTAGTTTGTGTCATTCCTGTTGTACACCCACAACCCTTATAAAGACACATTGATAGTATACACACCCAAACCAGCAGTGATGTAGCAGGGTTTCCTTTGCTGAAAATCTCATACATTGCATAATAGGCCAAGCCCAGAGCCTGAGCTGGTCATCCTCCCAGGGGAAGAGATAATGGTCATTTATCAGTCATCTGTGTCTTGCACTGACTGACACAGTCCCATCACCCCACAGTAAACTAAATGCAGGCAGCTCCTTCCCAAGTTCTAATCTTGATATGTCCACCCTAATGCCTTGAAGGGATGTGTCACACTGACAGATCAGTGGGTTATAGAAACCAAGTTCACAACATAGGAAATCTGACACATAAAAATAGCCAAAAAGACCATATATGTTAAAAACATTTTCATTTCGAAATTAACTTTTGATGTTTAATATTTTATTTAATATGTAAGCTATTTATCAATGTGTATGAAATTCTTTTCAAATTAAATAAATATATATTAAAATCAAGCAAATATAAGGATCTTCTTAATATTTTTACTCTGGAATTTGCTACACATTTTGAACTTAAATATTTCATCTGTTGTGTGTTGAATGTGGAATCACATATATTTTTATATTTAGCATGTTAAATAGTGAATATATAACGGTCAGAGACCATTAATGTATTTTTTATTGATCATGACTCATGACCTCAGTTTGAAATGCAGCTCCATCATCATACAAAGTTTAAACACATCAGGCCAGTCATTATTAAACATTTAGACAAAAGACCTGGTTTCCTAATAATGGTAGCTGTGCATATATATATATTTTTCCTGCCTTAACCCTGATCAATAACTTTCAGGATGTGTTCCGGATCAAGATCTGGTCTGGACTAATCGGCGATTGGTTCAGACTAGATCACTATCAGGATTTGGTCCTGCCTACACTACGATCAGGATTTGGTCTGGACCTATTGCTAATAGGTCCAGATTGGGATCTGGGCCTTGACATATACATGTATATATATATATATATATATTGTTCCATACAATTAATGGTTATTCATAGATGATGTCTCTATTTGCTTAACCCAAAATAACTAATAATTCAAATATATATATATAGTCAGTTATTCAAATGTTTTGTTATCATTTGAAAGGTGAAAATGGGCAACAAATTTCTTGCCCGTATTTCATGAAATTGAAAGTTGTTAGCTGATAAATAACTTTTTAAGTAAAAATCTTGTTGCACACTTAGCCTGAATCTGATATCATTTGTCCAAGTAGGATTTCATATTCACCTAGTAGGATTGGAAATTGCCCTAGTGAAATTTAAATTTCTCCTAGGAGAGATTACTATTATGATTTCCACTTGGCTCAAGCCAGTGGAGATCCCAATTGTGATTTCTCTTGGGGAGATCCCAATTGTGATCTCACCTAGTGGAATTTCCAAACCCACTGGATTGTAATCTCCACTGTGACATATACACATATATATATATTTAAATTATATTTTGGGTTAAATATATAGAAAAACAATATCAATGTATACTTCACATTATTACATGAGCTACACTAACAAACTTCTGAAAAAAAAAAACCCAAATAATCGGTTAACTGAATTTTACATATAATCAATGTTTTGATCATTTAATTATTATTCATAATAATTATGATGCATATATTGCTGATATTTATATTGCTGATATCAAGTGACTTAATTGTGGATATTGACAATATTCTTACAGTATTACAGTGCATTGTAACAGGCTTTACTTATGTCATGATATAAATTTACATATTTGAAATGTAGTGTTACATTTACTTTAAAAAATAACTTAATGAAATAAGGTATTTTCCTAAGTAATTAAAACAAGCAGGTTATTGTTTGGACAAGCAAACAGAAAACATATTTAAATTCAAATTTATAAATTTTAGATATGGTAATGCAATGCAACATTCTGTAACTTATAGGAGAGATTATCATTCCTGTCTCTGATGTTTATTACTGGTATCTGTCAGATGACCTGACTTTTCAAGCCTAACATAAAACTCCCATCTGATTGCATGTTGCCTATTCAGATATAAGGACCATTCCTGTGTAATTGTTATGCTTTCATTTAAAATAATTCTTCAGACCTTCAAATGTTCTGGCTGAATCGGTCTTATGTGATTACTGAAACAGTTGTGAAGATAATGCTAGAAATATCAAAGTACTCGGCCTCAAAACATACTGAATAGTGTGAGGAATCCCCGCTAGACCTTGCTTGCAAAACAAATTTCTATTTCAATAATGTTTCTTTGCTATGAAATGAAGAGATATTCCCTCTGAGCATTCTATTATGAAATGTTCATTGCCTAAAACAAATATTTATTTCAGAATATTTTGAATATGTGTCACAGAAGGTATTGTATTCAATGATTTTAGCTCAGCTGGGTATAAGTCATATGAGTTATATACATATATATCAATCCATTAACAAGGCAAGTTTTAAATTATTAGACCTAAAAAACTAAAATTTGACATGGAGTTAGATATCCCTAAGTTCTCCTACCAAACCTGAAACTGGGTCACTATGACTTCAAAACAGTTGTTCCCCTTTTTTACAGCATTTATTTCAGTTAATGAATTAAAGGTGTTTCATTATATGTCATCTAATTTCCACTATTTCTTTATTCTGTTGTGGACAGGGGATCATACAGTCCCATGGTTATTTTATGCACATATTACTGCCACATAGCTGAAATAATGATAATTCTAGAAATATTTGCTCATGAGAGATTCCTGCATCTTTCATATATACAGTCAATAAAAGTGAACAGTAATTGTTCAGAAAATATATATTAAATATGTGACTATCACTGGTAAGCCGGGCCATTTCCTCTTAGCTTTCCAAGTACTAATATACATAAAATATATATTATAAGTATCTTTTGCATTTGTTAAAATTTTCAAAAGTTCAGCTGAGCATATTGGCCCATGGGTTCCTAGTTTTAATTTTGTTAAAGGCATACATCATAATCTATTATTTACTATTAACACAGACCAAAGTCCCAAGCCCATGTTAAAAGTTAAAAAAAATACATCAACAAAGGGCTTAATAATATAGTCAGAGGACTGTATTAGAAATGTTCCAGCATATCTCTTAAGATACAGATGACCTAGCTCTGGTCATTATTTAATTTATTTAAAAAATATTCCATCCTGGTATTTTTAATATGGATGTTCACTTTTAATATTGATATTTTCATGGCAAGCTTTGACATCTATTTTGGAATTTATATTCACTGTTCTTTATTCTGAAATTTACAAGAACAAAGTATATGGTGAATTAACAAGTGATTATTAAAACAAAAATAAATCATGATACAACTGCAGTGATATTCAATACGGGGAAGGGGGAGTGGTACACTGTTAGTTTCTTTCATTAAAGTTATAAGCTGGGGGATAAAGGGAGAGGTTAGCCTCCACAAGAAATTTTTCTCAGAGCCAAGGCATGTTTCTTTCAAGCTGTCATGCAGGCCTGGCCCTAAATTAATTCAAACACAGGCTTGCAGGGTCCAGTAAACCAGCACTGGACATTGATGATTTTATCAGTGTTCTTGTGCAGGTCAGTAATACCCACCAGTGAGTTGGTCAAATTAGAAAACAATGAGTGTCATGGGAGCAGTTACACAGATTAAACAGGACCAGAGTGTAGCCTAGAAAACTTGCAGCCGGGCTTTTTCATGACCTAGCTGATGTGAAAACTAACCATCAACATTTGGTTAGCAAGCTCCTGTTTAAACCAGAGTGTTCAACAGTGTCTGACACTTTAAAGTTTGACAGCAAACGTGAACTTCTATAACAATTCTTATAAATTTAGGTCACAACAAAGCTTTAAGGTACTAATTATGTTTCTTGTGGAAAACCCCTTAAATATGTAACCTTAAATATGTAAGCCGGGTTGCAGACTGGTAGCTGTTAAAGCTTCTTGTTTGTACACGCTGAAATTAGCATTCCATCAATGCCTTTTAATACTGTTTTTGTCGTGTTCACTCGCTGAATGCTCCAACACTGCAAAAAAATTAATAGTTTACAAATAATCAGATCATTTCATATTAAAATGTTCAGATTCGGCATTCTGGGATTCAGCAAATTGGACTCGGTATTCTGGGATTCGGCAAAATGGGATTCGGCAAACTGGCATGATACCAGTCCACCACAGTTGTTGTCTGCTCTGTTATTCACACACAGCAGGCTGCTTCTACTTAATAATCACAGTTGTTGTTTAGCAATACTACAACATGCTCAGATGCCTTTATGTTGACCATGCCTAGTGACTACCAAACATGCAAACATGCCAATTTTGGGGGTTTAACCTTCCCCACTGCTGGGTCATAGCATTAGTGCAAGTGGCTGTGAGGCCAAGTTTCCATGAAGGTGGGGTGATCCAGCCTGAAAACATGGGAGCAGATGAATGGCTGGGCTGACTGATTGCCTGCAGGACAGGCACACCATGTGATAATTTAAGCTGATAAGCATCTCAGTCAAGCCACAGAAGTATTCTGTGTATGTATTCTTGTCTTATTGGGTATATGTAAATATTAATAAACCTTAAACTGCTAACATGTTCATTCTTTTACCTTCTGTTATACATTTTGTACAAAAACCACAACATTTTTAGCCCACAATATTATCTGAATCTACAGTATGTTCAAATTATTTGTTTTCTAAACAAACATGGAAAATTTCATGTAAATTATAAGTTAACTGAAATTTTATTTTGTGAACTCCCAACACAATTGTTTCCATAACCATGACTTCAGTAATACTGATACAATGCGGGGTTGGGGATGTCCCCACACTGTATCACTAGCAGTTGCTGATGTTGGTGGCTGACAATGTTCCAAGACCAGTTTGATGGTAGAAGTCTTTATTCAATAGCAAGAGGTCTGGGACAGTCTCTCTCTCTGAGAGAGCCGCCCAGCCTCCCTGACTCTCTGACTCTCAGTGCGCACTACAGGTAGTTTTGTTACAGAGCTTTCACATGACATATGAGATGTACATATCCATATTTTTGCATTTTGTCATAAAAGCTTAACCTTATTGGATGATTCAAAGTAGGTCACAATTACATCAGAGTTGGAACTGAACTTCCTAACTTTCGTGAGATCTGATTGGACAAAAGTTCTATGGAAAATCCCAAGTCTGACCTGACATACATCCAGTTATAGACTGACCTGCAATCCTATTTAAAGACTCATATAAACATAATCTGCCTGCCTCATCATAGAAACCAATTTAGAGCTAATTTTTGAGAGTACATTTAGGCTCTACAAATATACTGAATTACCATTAGATACTTGGTTGTCTGATGAACCATTAATAATTCTTTGGCTCTGTCTGAATATCAGTCCTCATCAATCTCTAACACTGATCTTAGTGTTTGTCACTCTGTGAATTTTAAGTTTTAGTTTGATTACCAATATTTAAATTTACCACTTCATAACAATACCTTAAAACACTGTATGTGAACAATGCAGAAAATATTGACACTTAACCAGTGTCTCTCTCAGATCATTTTGTGATTCTATCATGGAGGTATAATTATACCTCCATGATTCTATTATACAACTAATTGTTTTTGAATACTAGTTTCATCAAGAATGATGAAAGTAATAACAGCTAGTGTCAAAACAATCATGATGCTAACTGTTTGACAAGTAAGAAACCAGTTTTATAAACAGGATATAGCATGAAACTCTGAAATAAGGGACCACCAGAATTAATTTAACTGCGGACAGTAGCAGGACTGGCCACTGGCAGTCACAACTGACCACAGACAGTCACTCCCTGTCAATCATTTCAAAACAAGGGTCACCCCCTACCACTACTGTAATCATCCACTCAAGACCTGTCTTGATTATTTTTTAAGTGGTCACTGGTTATCTGTTCTGGTCACTTCTGGCCACACAGGCTATTAATTCATTTGGCAGAGGTCATTAAGGGAATTGGGTGATAACCTGTGACTGTGAGTGACCAGTTTGGTCACTGGGTATCACAGCCAATGACCAGCTGATTAGCTGTGGCTGTCAGTGACCAAAACTACCACAGAATTTCCGCCTGTGGCCAAAGTGCTCTCATAGTGTAAGCGAAGGGACAATGTTGGCTTGTACGGCTGGAGGAATTTTATGAGTAAATGATGCCTGTCTATGCTAGTGCCCGTTTTAAGGGTCTTGAATGAAAACAAAAGGACTTAAATGTCAGTCCTCTGTTGGAATTCGAGCCAATATAGCTCCTTCATGATTGGTGGTATTGGCTCAGACCTTGGAATGAGGCTGGAGCGGATTAAGGTTGCATTGGCCTCCTGGCGGTACTTACAGCAGGGACCCTATTATCAAATGGATAACATGTGTACATGTTAGCAAGAATTTTTCTTTAATCAGGTTGTAATTTTATTGACTTTCGTCCCTGTTATGTAATAAAAAAGTATATGGATTATGACGTTGACATACTTGTTATTATAGCATTAATTTGCACGATTAATTCATTGAGATTGAGCGAATTTATAAAAAAAAACATTAAAAATGGTGTGTTGTTGATATCAATAGGAGTGGTGACGTCGTGACTAATGAATTATATAGGTGTAGGGCCAGCCTGGGGATATGATACACTTTCGCGGATTTATAGACAGTAGCAGGCCTGCAAATAAAGATCTTAATATAATCATGGCAACATGATGTCCATAAACTTGTTTATTCTCATCAGCATTAATGAATTAAATGAATTCGATATAAGAATTTAATGAAAAACGATGTATTCAGCAAAACTTAAAAAAAACGGCGTTTGGTCTTTGGAGTGATTTTCTCTAACGGTCTTTCGTTTGTCCCTTCTTCTGGGGACAAACCATCAATCACTAAAATCCAAATTTTAAGATAAATACTGACATCACGCCTAATGACAGTAATTATACTTGTTGATTAGGGTATCCAGCAGTGTGTAATGCATGAACACTATGGACCCGGACCCCAGAACAATATATATAATTTTCCATTTATTTATGCTGAAAACGGAATTATCAACAGGCTTCTCTAGATGACCTGCTAATGCATTGATACCAGCTAGGTATATGAATATCACAATTTATATTATAATTACTAATTATAGGAACTTGACTGAAAGTTTGGATATAATATAAATATAAAATATAAAGAAAGACCTGCATACAAGTAAAATATGTGTATATATTATTTATATTTCAATTGATGTTTTGAGGTTCATTTCATGTACTAGTGATAGCAAATCACTGATCGAGATAAAAGATTGGCATCAAGGTATTGAGATTCTCTAAGGCTCTTCTGAATCGGAAAAAAATGATTTTTCTATCCGAGCTTTACGGATACTTGTTAACAGTCCACCGCCGCCGCCGCCGCATAGTTTTCCGGATAACTCCTCCGCAACCACAGGACGGAATTTTATGAAACTCAGAATTATGATCGTGTCAGATGTGTACTGCCGCGCCATCATTTTGGGTTGACCTCTGACCTTTTCTTTCGGCACAGCGTTCATCTGTGCGTCTGCTTTCACACATTAAATCACATATCTTTGACCAGTCGGGCTGAAATTTTGCATAATTGTCGCTTTTAAATAGCTTTATATCTTACAAAAAACTGATGGTGCCACCTTCTACCATTTTTGCACAACGTCCATCTCTTTGTCTGACCTGGGTTAAATCACTCATATCTCTGCAGTGGTTAGCCACTTAGCCACCTACATTCACGTTGACGCTGCAGATATCCATGCTATTATCTCAGGACTGGTTTGACATATCGGCCTGAATTTTGCATGCGTATATACATTACAAAGCTCTTTATCTTACACAAAACTGGTGGCGCCGCCTGCAACTATTGTTGCATGGTGTTCACCTGTTTGTTTGACTGGGGTTAAAATCACTCATATCTCGGCTATGGTTTGACTTATTCGTCCGATTTAGCATGTGTATAAATCTTGGATAGAATTTTCGTTGAGTTGACAGGTTGCGCCACCTATATTCACGTTTATGCTGCAGACATCCATGCTAATATCCCAGGATGTGTTTGACGTATTAGTCTGAAATTTGAACAGCTTATACGGAATTGGTAGCATAACCTAAAATCATTTATGCGTGGTGTCCATCTGTTCATCTGCCTAGGGTAAAAATCACTCATATCTTAGCAGTGGTCTGATTAATCCCCTTGAAATTCGCATGTGTATACATTTTAGATAGCTTTCTTGTTCAGATGACAGGTGGCGCCACCTACAATAATTTCATTTGGCAGACATCCATGCTAATACGCAACACATCTCACTCTATTTCCCCTAACCACTCAATACATGCCTCACCTCACCCCTACCACTATGATTTCGGCGGATACACGTGGTCCCTTGTCGACTACCCGTATACTAGTTTTCAAATATTTCCATTTGCAAGTAATATGCCAATGGGTTTGTGCCCGACGTGACAATTTATGAAATTGGGAGCAACCTAAAAATACTTTAAGAGACGTTATGGGGCACGCACACAAACACAGCGCAAGGGACTCTTTGCATCGTTGAGCCACAATACCTGCCAATCATGGGAAAACCTGACTGACTTGGCCCGAAATATATGATACATGTTCCCGCAGACTGAAATATCGCGTGTTGCGGCTCACAATCAGACCTCCAGTCACGCGGCCTTGTTTTGGTAAATAGACACACATATATAGACTGTATTTACAAAGAGACGTTATGGGGCACGCACGTGACTGGTTGACTTCATGGCACACACCCCTATCATTTTTAATTCTTCATTTGACAGCTTTCTTACAAAAGTTTGAACACTAGCTTTTCCACCTTATCACTATCTAAATTACAGCAAGCATGAAGCAAAAAACCACCCCTTAATATGTATGGGTTATCAGAAAAAAAGAATAGCTAAGAAATTCGTTTTACACTTTTTTTGTTAACTTATTTTCGGCGCCTCCTGGTATAAAGGAGGCCCCTGGCTGCCTCCAAGTCAGACATTCCCTTTATCCGCCCTTGGAGTGAGGGTTATAGTCTTTCCTTCTGCCTTTGCCAATTTAACATTTTTTTTACTATCTTTACCTTTTGGGCAAATTAAAATAATACCTTTTAATTCACCCATAAATATATGTAATTTGTGTTATCAACTTCATAATTAAAACAAATTAACCATAACGTGGAATGATTGATGCACAGTAATGTATTCACAGTTAGCAATATTATACAATACACACATTCATCATTCAACATTTGACTGTTTCTGTTTGCTTGACATTAAAAGCAATCAGCAGACGAAAGAATACTTCCATTTAAGATATGCTTGTCAAGTTTTGTTTCCAGCAAACGTAACTTCTTCTGCTTCTGTATCTCATCGAAACATTCTGGATGATTACAGTAGTTAATAATAAAAGCTGTAAGTACACGAGCTGTATGAGTTGTAAGTAAGGGTCCATACATAATTGATTTGTGTTCTCAAGAAACCTCAGGTTCAACTTAAAATATAGGAAAAACTATCAGCCTAAAAGGGCCCGTATCACCTATAAAGCATGGTGAATTAACACGAAAAACAATTTCTTACCTTTAAATAAATTAAACATTCCAAAATATACTGCCCTGAAACCGTTTGCTCACTCCTATAAACAATTGTAAAGAACAGTGGTCGGGGCGCGATCACAGGTGTCAACATAAACACAGCGCAAGGGACTCTTTGCATCGTTGAGCCAGAATACCTGCCAACCATGTGATACCCTGACTGACTTGGCCCGAAAAATAAGATACATGTTCGCGTTGGCTGAAACATCGCGTGTCGCGGCTCACAATCAGACCTCCGGTCACGCGGCCTTGTTTTTGTAAATAGACACACATAGACTGTATTTACAAATACACTGAGCCATAGTAAGGTCTTAAACTACCGTACACGAGGAACTGAGACTTTTATGGGATTGAGGGATTGTGGTACTGGGAAACTTTTGCGCACGCCGTACCACGATCATTCACAAATCAATATTTGTCAAGGTTCAGTGTTATAGTGATTTGACAAAATATGCATTGCATGTGCAATGGTGTTACACTGATTGCACAATGTGTGTTATACAATGATGTTACAGTATTTGGACAATATGCATTATACAGTGATGTTACAGCGATAGCACAATATGTATTACATGTGCACTGTTGTTACAGCGATTGCACAATATGTATTGAACAATGATGTTACATACACAATATATATTATATGTACATAGGCGTTTCAGTGATTGCACACTATGAAGTGTACAATGGTTTTACAGTGTATCACATGAGCACTGATTTATCAGCCATTACAAACTTTGAAATGTACATTGACGTTACAGTGGTTGCACAGTATCTAATATATGTTGATGTTGTTAGAGTGGTTGCACAATTTTTCTTTTATAGTGAAGTTACAGTCACTGCAAAATAAACATTTTATGTACACTGGCGTTACAGTGATTGCACACTATGTATTATACACTGGCATTACAGAATTACACAATATGATATTATATGATGTGACAGGGACTGGAAAATATCTCTATCTTAACTGCGTTATATTTATACTAATGTTAAAGTGACTGTGCGTTATTGAAGCGCTGCCACTCTATACATTTTGGAAAGGAACATACTTTTTTTCTGGCAAGACACCTTTTTATACATTTTTCGTACTTTTCTTCAGGTTAGACACTTTTTAATCCTTTTTTTTTAAATCATCATCTTCCAAAGGTGATTATAGGCTGTTTACCTGAACTAATTGAGTGCAGTAGAAATGTTCTGTCAATGTTTAATGATAGTTGCATTTCAATAGCTTTGTTTATTTTTTGTCAAAATCACTGGAAATATGATGGAATACTGTAATATATAAATATATATATATATATATATATATATATATATATATATATATATATATATTCATACCGGAAACTTGTTAAGAAGTAATGCATGATGTAAAATAATACAAAAACCGGGCTAAAATTTCACCTTTTTATAATTTTTTTCAGACGATAGCCTTTACACTTTTTTCCTGTATGATATCATACTTTTAGCATCAAATCCTGAATAGCAGCACTGTAATTGGTTAATGTTACAACGATTACAAAGTTACAGAGTAAGTATTATACATTAAACGTATAGTCATTGTCAGTCCCAACAAGTGTATTGATGAAATACGGATGAATTTTTCTGTTATCCTTCCCCCCCCCCCCCCCCCCAAGAACACTTGGTATAACCATCCACAATATACGTTATGCTCCATGTCACTCCCTTGTTACCAAACCCCTTTCCCTGAGAATGCAGACTTCTCTGGGCTCCCGCAACATAATATGCAGAAAACATTTGTGTTATGCAAAAGTAACACCCCCCCCCCGGCACACAAAACGTTTTCAAACCGATTTGAGCAAACCGGTTTGGTTCGTCAGCACGGGCATCTGGCACCATTACATGTTGTGTCCTTTTCACATGTGGAACAATGTACAAACATGCTGACTCAAGCATTCGCGCTTGCGCTGTGACTGAGTTCCTGCTTGAAAATTGGGTTTAAGCCGTTTAAGAGCGTTCACATGACAGTTAACCAAAACGGAAAACGATTTAAAACGGATTGAATCCACCTGCTGAGCTTGATCAAAAACGCTTTGGCCAAAACGGTTTGAAAACGCTGTGGTTTGCAGTGTGAACGTGCTAAAACTTTTTTTAAAACGGTTTGAAAAATGTTTGCAATTGCCTTTGTTTTCTTAAAAAGCGTCTAGCTTGATTTTCTTTGGTCCCTGATATACCGTTCATTGCTAGCAACCCGAGGTCCACATCCATCCACTTTTTGATCATATCAGTCATGTGTTTATGCAAATATGATGACCAATAATTCAAAAACTCATAATTGAATATTATTGTCAATGCAGAATGGGTTCTTAGTTTAACCTAGAACGAATTTATATAGTAATCATTATGACTTCACAGTTCTGATAATTGTATTTGTGCCAGTTGTGTCTAAGACATCGTACCTGAAAAAAAAGCCTGTATTGTTTGCCTGCTTCACGATATTTTGAATGGACGACCATCAGCTTTAAATTATACAAATTTAGCGGATGATTCACAAATTACACTGAACGACCAGTGGCAACCTCTGTTAACCCATTTATAAAAATATATTGAACTGATGACAGCGCAATGAGTACCGGGTACCTCGAAGGTCGGCTGCCCAGGAAGCCAGTTGATGTAGCCAACAGTTTCATTAGTTGACGTCCAGTGCCATGTCTCTGTTTTGAGCTCGTATACAACAGAAAGCCAGTAGAAGGTCAGTCTTACTGTAAAGAAACCAGAAGCCCCTGTTATGTCTGTTTCATATAAAAAAAACCATATCTTGAACGTCACCTAGTGATGCTATCCTCACTTAATTATGACGTCACCTGTACCTGGCAATGTCATCTTCAGATAATATTGTAGTGACTCCTTAACAATAATAACAGAAGCAAATTCACTTTCAATGCTCATGTTCGCAGATGATGTTGTATGTTTTACAGATACAGTCCAAAATTAATAAATTAGAAACTTTTTGTGATGCTTATGGGATGAAAGTTAATGTAGATAAAGCAAAAATTGTAGTATTTAGAAATGGTGGTATTTTTAAGAAATTAAGAAAAATGGTATTATAAACAAAAAAAACTTGAAGTAGTTAGCAGTTACAGATACTTGGGGGGAACTTTCACTAGTCATCTGAAATGGTCCAAAATGAAACAACATCTAATAAATCAAGCCAATAAAGTAGTCATTATGATTAAGCAGTTTATTAGTTAATATAAATACCTAACTGTAGATCAGTCATTCTTTCTGTTTGATAGAATGGTTGTGCCAATCTTGTGTTATGGTAGTGAATTATGGGGACATGAAAACTGTGACAATATTGAATCAATACAAACTAAATTCTGCAAATATATTCTCAAGATAAATTCTTCATCACCAACTGCTGCGGCACTTGGTGAATGTGGACAGCGGCCATTAAAAATTAATTATTTATTGAGATGTATTACATATTGGACAAAATTATTAAGAATGACACAAAATAGATACCCAGAACAGTTATATGTAAGATTATATCATCTTGATGAATTAGGGAGAAAAACATGGGCAACAAAAATTAGAAATGTACTATTTTCACTTGGATTTGGTTATGTTTGGATACATCAAGATGTAGGAGATACAAAATTGTTTCTCTTTGAGTTGCAGCAGAAACTCAAAGACATATGTTTACAAGAATGGATAAGTAACATTTCAAATAACAGGCGTTTGGAAACATACTCTGTATTTAAATCACTTCTTTCTGTCGAAATGTATTTGAATGTTGTTCGAAATAATAGTCACAAGATTAGTTTAGCTAAGTTAAGATGCTCTTCACATAATTTGCAAATTGAGAAAGGAAGACATGAAAGTATACACTGGACACAAAGAATCTGTATTTATTGTTTGAAACTTGGAGAATCTATAGTAGAAAATGAATGTCATTTCATAATGAAATGTCCTTTATACAATGAACTAAGAGATATTTACCTTTCTAAATTTGGCAGATTTTCTTTTATATCTCTTATGTCAAGTAAAAATACTGATGTTATTAATAGTTTAGCAGCATTTGTACACTATGCCTTCAAAAAGAGAAATAATTCATTAGTTCATAACTAAAATAAACAGATTATCCATATGAAATAGTTGAACGGGCATTTGTTTACTCTGGTTATAAATATTAATATATGAATAAAACTATGTAAATTTTGATCAAGTAAAAATAATATATATATATAATGTGTATATATATATGTATGTATGTGAATTATATATATATATATATATATGGATAAAAACAATTGAGATACAATACTATTTGGTACTACTTGGCCCCCTTTGCAAGTTTATCATGCGGACCATCTGCAGGAAGCTGTGAACGAGTCCTTGGATAGCTGAGTAGTACAATATTTAGATATTATAATATATGCATATTAAAATTTAAGTTAATTGTCCACATTAAAAGAGTTCAATATGTAAAGTTGTATTTAAAATTATATTAATATAGATATATTTGTATTTATAAAATATATTTTATGATTACATATGGCTTAATATGTAGTTATGCATGTATATGTATTGAGAATATGTGTATACACATGCATATATGTGTAATTATTAACTTGCATATTTATTAATCTTATGAGAACCGTATATTTATGTATATTTATATATATGGTTGAAATGACCTCTACATGATGATTTTTTTTTGTTTGTTAATATTTTGGAATGCATATATCATATATTATCATTTGTTTATTATTTCATTTCTTTTATCTTTGTGATGTTGTTTTTCAAGTTTGAAAACATTGTCTATTTTGTTTTTCTACATGTGATATATGCACATATGGAACTACGGGCCCGAGGCCTTATATTTCTGAATAAAATATTCATTCATTCATTCAAAATAATAACGTCACGATTTTGTGTTGTACGTTGGGAAAAAGTTTCTGGTTAGTAATTTAGAACGCTAGTAGTCATTTTACGCGAGAACCTTTTTCTTGATCAGTTGGTTATAACAGATCACAAATATGTATGATTTTAAAGAACAGCTCTGTGGTAACTTCTTTAAAAGGTCAGCCTTATAGTCCGTGGGTTGGAGGGACCTGTCTTGCCTCCGCCCTCCCTCCCCCCCCCCCCCCACACACACCAATTAGCCAAACCTATTTTTTTTTCTGATTGCTATATGCCTATATTTTGATTTTAAGAATGTTAACATTGAATAAACTAGAACTCAGTAGTTGTTCCGTGCTGATCTTTTTGCACCACAACAATTGCAGCTTTTGTCAACCATTTAAGGGGTAGGGGAAATTAAAAATGACCATAACTTTTTAACTTTGTAACCTAGAATAACAAATACGCATCAAATTGTTGCATTTTTCACGCCTGTTTAGATGATGTTGCCCTTTCAGGTCAGCAGGGGTCCAAAGGTCATAAGATTATCCTAATGGCCGAAATCTAATAACTGACGACTAATAATTCCTCCGTATGGAGCGAAAATTCAAATCATCAATTTATAGCCTGTTATGGATTTAGATTACTTACAATAAAAGAAACACCTGAACATACGACGTTAGTTAAATATTAGGGATTTTGTGAGACACGCCATGTTAAGTGTAAGGGAAATTATGACGATAACTCCTCCAATTTGTAACCTAAAACAATAAAGTACAAATCAAATTGTTGTTTTTTGTCCATGCCAGTTAAGATATGCAAATACGGTTACCTCAGAGTTCAGCCGGGGTTCAAAAGGTCATAACATTCTAGCCTCGGCATAAATATAGAAACTAGCGGCTCATCCTTATTCTGTATGGTGGAAATAGATTAAATGATCAAATTATGACCGGGAATAGGTTTGTACAATATATTCAGACAGCTCTGGTTCAAATATGCTTAAGGATAACTCAAAATAAAAGCACCTGAACAAATGACAATGATGAAATATTATAAATATTTGAGAACGCCATGTTAGGGGATATTAATATAACCATAACTCCACAGCTTTTGATCTAGAACAATATTTTTGACATTTAAAGCCTGCTTATGTCTCTATGTAGAACAGTTCTGTGGGAACTGCTTCATAAGGCCAGCTTTACTGTACAGAAATTTGAAGCCTACATTATGTCTATTTTATAGAATAGCTCTGAGAGGACTGCTTCAAAAAGTCAGTCTTACTGAAATCAATTTTGTAACCTGCATTTTTTCTTGTTAAAGAAACAACTGTGTCGGAACTGCTTTCAAGGTCAGCTTTAATGTTAAGAAAATTTGAAGCCTGCATGTTATCTGTCTTGTAGAACAGCCCTTGCGGAACTGCTTAAGAAGGTCAACCTTATACAAACATATTTACGTATAGTCCGTTTGGCAAGGAAGTGCTCATTTAAACTGTCTATTCAACGTATAAACTATATAGATGATGAGCTAAAGGCCTTATCGGGGATGAAATCCCACATATAAAAACCAACATTTTTATTTTACAAGCTTATATTTCTTCTAAATCTTGCTGCTAAGTTTCAGTGATAGGTTGCCAGACTCACCGTTATTTTATTCCATTAATAAAATATTATGCAAAGTATGTTCTTCTAGTTATTTTATGCATATACCACATTCCTTGACTGCAGTTTACAATTTAGATTTGATACATTCATTTTGTATGAAAGCAAATAAAGATACATTTTAATGGATTATTTATGAAAGCAACTATAGTTTTTATTTATTTTGTGCCAAAGTAAATGTAGTTACTTTGAGGTGACTTTGTGTTATAATAAAGATAATTATTTTAAGGCATTTTGTGTAAAGCAAATATATTTTCATGCACTTTGTATGAAAGCAAAAAGTTGTTTTCTTATGGATATTGTATGTAAAGCAAATAAAAAGTTTAATGCACATTATATTAACGCAGCTGTAATAACCTGTAAAAGCAATTTTGGTTAGAGCCAATATTGTCACTTTTTAATGCATTGTATGTAAGGAAATCTATTTTTTATATTTTTTTTCTGTAGTAACTTTTTAATGCATTTTGTATAAAAGGTAGATATAATTTATGCATTTTGTATGAAGCAAATATAAATACTTTTTGATAATCCTTTAATCATGCTTTCCACGTGTTCCTGCTCCGCCTCAGATTCGATACCCAGTAGGTGACCGTTTTTCATAGTACATATTACTTCTGCGTTGTGTTTCTCCATTTCCTCCTTCAAGACAGGAAGACGTAATGGATGAAAATGACAGTCGAGGCAAGTTTATGAATTGTAAAATACAAAGTAAAAAAGGACACTCTATACCTAGCGGTTATACAATGCAGTGGTTCTAGACCCCCTTCGTTTTAGCCCCCATCCAGGATGAGCGTTCTGCAGGCATAATTGTAAGGTCGTGCCACACGGCCGTTTTTTTTACGCAAACGAATGCGCCTTTCGGGGATTCCTCGGTGTTATCACCCAGTAATAAGGAGTATTGCACAAAGAGGGCCCGCAGTTGTGGTGTTAACCTGGTCTGGTTAAACCGGGATATAAAATGACAGGAAGCATGTGCTACTGCACTGTCACTTATTATCCCCTCGCAACGAAGTTGCGAAAGGGATATTGTAACGCCTCCGTTCGTGCGTCCGTCCGTCTGCCCGTCCGCCCGTCTGTCCGTCCGAAAATGCTTTGTGGATCAATTTCAAGCTAAACCGTTTGCCCAAAACCTTTCATCCCGCACATATGGCTTACCAACCCATGGATGAAGAAACCTATCGATTTTGAGGTCACGGGATTCAAAGGTCACGGCCACAGCACCCACTTCTTAAAAAAGATTGTGGATCGATTTCAAGCAAAACCGTTTGACCTTAACCTTTGATCTCGCACATATGGCTCACCCAACCATAGATGAAGAAACCTATTGATTTTGAGGTCACGGGTTCAAAGGTTACGGCCACAGCACCCACTTCTTAAAAAAATTGTTGACCCATTTTAAGCAAAACCATTTGACCTAAACCTTTCATCTTGCACATATGGCTCACCCTCCCATGGATGAAGAAACCTGTCGATTTTGAGGTCACGGGGTCAAAGGTCACGGCTACAGCACCCAATTCTTGAAAAGTTTGTGGACCCATTTAAGCAAACCGGTTGACCTAAACCTTTCATCTTGCATATATGGCTTACCCACCCGTGGGTGAAGAAACCTATCGATTTTGAGATCACAGGGTCAAAGGTCAAAGCCATAGCACCCACTTCTTGAAAAAGTTTGTGGATCGATTTCAAGCCAAACCGTTTATCCAAAACCTTTCATCTCGCACATTACAACTTATTGAGTTTGACGTCAAAGCTCAAGCTCACACACCTCCCCTCCTCATTTTAAAACTTGCATGATACACACCATATCATTATGCTACAATGCCAGGGGATGCTCCGCGTTGCGGTGCCCTTGTCCTGAAACTGGAATGGAATTCCCTACTAACTTAGGTTTGCTAGCTTTTAACAGGTGCCCCATAGGCCATGAAGCTCAGATGGATTCAAGGAGCCTTGAATAAAGGGTAAAATGACTCCTGGAGTGTTCAGTATCGTGTATTCTGCCAAAAGACCTAAGATATAGGTTACAGTGACCTTACTCACCGTCCAGCTGCTACCATTTGTGCCTATTTGACAGAAAGAGTGTTAAAAACATGTTCTCTCACTTAGCTTGCCGAAAATAGGTCACGTTGATATTAGTTGAGGCTTTCAAGGAGATTTTTTATGGACCTCCCTGAAAGTCATGTATGATGATTCTAGGCCAAATTGATACAATATGTGCCCCATCTTAACAACTGGGTGTTTCAAAATCATATTTCCGACCCTTAATTTGCAAAATATAGGTCAAAATGACCTTTTTTTCAGACTTGCCTATAGGAACCTTGAATGTACAGTTAGAAGTTTTGAGGTCCTACAGTTACAGTTTGTGCTCATAAACAGCCTGACTGCTTCATTTGAAGTTCTTAAAAATAAAGAAAAAAAAAAACTTGTAAAAGTTAGAAAAATAAGATGGCACCACCAGTGTGCAGGAACTGTTGTAACACTCCATGATCAATATGCATGGAAAGAATCATGGCGATCAATGAGTTATCCAGATACTGGAGCTTTAAAATCAAATTATTAATTACTTTTGGAGATACTTTTGAGCCCCAAAGCTCGTAGGGTATGGAAACAAAGACCTGATTTCAGGTTTTTCAAGGAAGATTTTTCTTGGGCCTCCATGGATTTCAAGTTAGAAGATTCTCGGTCCAATGGTTACGATTTGTAGCGGTAACCGACGTCTACTTCATTTGACGGTCTCAAATAGATTAAAAAATGCGCAAAAATTAAAAAATAATACAGGTGCGCCTTAAATCTGCAGTAACTGATGAAACGCTCCATGATCAATATGCAAGCAAATAATAACGGCGCTCAATGCATAAGTTGTTCAGTTACTCGAGCTTTTGTATCACATTTTAAATTTTTCTTGGGAAACTTAGGAGCCCCATAGCTCGGAGAATATGGGTAACAGATATGTAGTGTTAATAATTTAAAAAATGGGTAACAGAGACCTAATTTCAAGTTTCCAAGGAATTTTTTATGGTCCTCCCTGGATGTCGTGAGAAGATTCTAGGTCGAACCGTTATGATTTGTGCCTTGTTAATAGACGGACGGCAGGACAGACGACGGACAAATAGTGATCGCTTCAGCAAAGATGACTTTCAGTCAGCTGATCTAAAAAGGCGGTTACCTTAAACAAAAAAAGAATTAAAAAAGAATTCTCCGGATAACACCTCCAGGGCTCGCAGAGAGCAAACAGTTTTAATCAGACCAATGAGAGCGTAGTATCGCATTGTGTATCGCACACCCCCCCCCCCCCCCCCAATGATTAGTCTCTGCAAGCCCTTTTTCGAGACCCGAAAACTTGCTAATCAAAGCAGCGTTTAAAATTAAGGAGATTTTGAACGACTGCAGGGTATAACCGCGTCGTGAGGAGGGTAGTCAAAATAAGACTGGGCTGGGAATAGGAAGAGTTATTAAATGCGCCAGATCTATTTATTAAAGGGAAAATACTACAGGTTTGTGACTGAGTTCTTATAAATCATTAGAATTTCCACTGTTCTTAACTGACCCAGATTTAGAGCTAAACTGGTTTAATTAAAGTGTATGTCTTCGAACTCTGAAGAAGAAAAAGAAGTTGATACATATTCATTTAAATACTTCTCACAGTTTTAAGTGAGGACATTTTCTTATAACAATATATTGACAAGTCTGACTCACCCCCCGGAAATATAACAAAAATCAAAGTATGAAATACGTCAAAACAAATGACATACAGATCGAACTTTTTACAAAACATGGAAATATATATTCTGTATGATTCATTTTTTTTTAAATTATGATCTCCACTAAAGGCCTGAGTATTAAATTGTTCCATGTATTTTTTTTTCACAATCCTTTTTTTTTAAATTCCATATAATATTGACATATCTCTTTGCTGGCACCTTCATTTGTGTTTAAGAAAGACCCAGGATAATGAAAAATATCTTCGATTTATGAAGGAATTTTTAAATAAAAATACGGTACCGTGCATAGCTTAAGATATTTTTTTTTAAGATTTGGACTAAGGTTTATACATGCTCTTTTTGCCAAAAAGTGCTTTGTGTTTGAAAGAGACATATGTTACCAGTAAGACTGTAACTTCCGGCTTCTGTACATAATATACCACAAACACATTAACAAGTAACTGTCAAATTTATAAAAAAATAGTACCTCCCAGGGAATAACATATTGAGATATTGCAAATATGTTTATCTTAAGGAGTAGATAGCAAGAAGAGGTCTGGTTTATGTCGCCACTTCCGTTTCTCTGGAACATGTTTCCATATCCTTGAGGACATACTGTAATAAGAAATAATAGATCAGGCGATAGATGATGATGTATTTATTGTTCGTATAGGACAATCCTAATAATCATGATGCTAAACAATGTGAAGCTTTTGGGGATCAGTTGATGATATTAAAAACAACTGATCTGACCAAATTAAAAACATATTTTCATATTTAAATCATACATATATATATATATATATATATATATATATGTCTTAAACGATTTATGATTAAGATTATGAAAAAGCTGTACCCAGTTAATGGAACTTGTCGTACCTTCAATTTATTCAGTAGCTGTAAATTTAGAATAGGGACAGCATTATGGCACGTATACAATGCTCTGTGTACATTTCACCAACCGTAAATGGATTTTGAAAATGTTTAATCAGTACGCTAAAACCTCAAAAACAACTCAGTCCAGCATCTTTGTATTTAAACTGTGTATCGATGTAATTGTTACATGGAATGACTAGAATTCTGTCTTCTGTAAATGTAACATTTCCATCAATGCATAATATAATCACATGAATCATATCTCATTTGTACATCATTGGTGTACTGGATATACATTTTAAATGTAACATACATGACTTGCGTGTCATTACATTTCTTTCGAAACCTAGATCAGATACCGTTTATATTTTCTACCTTTTGTGCGACAGATTCTTTTTCCTTTGTCTAAAGGAGAACAATATACCAGAGCTTAACAGATAAAAGGCCCAACCCATGAACAATAGCATTTTTGCGTAATGATCGTAGTAATTCGAGTGCAATGAACCACTTTTGTTGAGTTTTGTCCAACAAAATTAAATATGAACGAGAATTGCCCATAGAAATCTCGTCCTTAAAGATATGTATAATTTTAGATATATCTTTTGATATATAAAACATATTAATTTTTAATTCAATATAACAGACTGAGTCAATGATAAAAGGAAGTCCCAGTTTTATTGTAAAGATATATTAATGTTTCATTATATTTGATACCACTAAAACTGTAAAGGCATATTAATTTTACCATGTATTTGTTTCCTATATCAATCCATTTTATCCAAACTTACCGACATGTGTTTTCTCAGTCGTCATAGGCGAGGACGTTTTCTTACTTTTCCGGAATCTCGATACACGATTTGGAACAACCTTTTCCTTGGAAATCTTCCAGGTGGACGGTATGCTACCGGTTGTCAAAATATCATCAGCAAATTTCGGAAAATATCTTGTTTGATTTGTTGCCATAGTGGATGGAATGTAATGCCTGGTCGGTGGCTGCGTATTTGCAACCTCTTTAACTTCCATTGTGTGTCCAGTCATGGCTGTGGATGACAGATCGTTTATCGTAGGTTCTCCCTCTGAGTACGCCATAATTTCTGTAAATTGAATATATTATTTATTTAACATACATAGGTGTATGAAGCATGCTCAGATCGACACAAAATCTAAATTTTTCCCGAACAAATGGTCTATTCAAACTCATCCGTTGCAAACAGAAAAACTAGAAAGGACTCACAAAGCGCACAACACAGTCAAAACTTGTCTGCATCTAGATATGCTCTAAACTTAATCAACCCGGATCCTTAATCCTTTTTCACAGAAATCCACTGAAATATTAGGTGATATCGACTTTTAACATTATTTGTAATAAATGACTTTTGTCCATTCTTCCAGAAAAGTTCAATGATAATTATTAAGGCAACAGGCGTAAAAGGACAAATTTGGTGGGATCCCGTACCGATCCCACAGATCTTTGCTAAAATCATTTTTTTTTTCTTTCGCCTATGGCCTATTCTTCCATAAAATTGCATTAAATTCCATGCCGAACTGTCGAAAATATAGATTTGACACACGCGTGTTTTAATATATTCTGGGGCAATCGGTCTGAAAAGAGTTGACAAAATGCATAAAATATATCGACCGATCGAGTTGTTTTAAATAGCATTTAAAAACCATAGACTCACAACGGAAGAAATTGCAAAATACTGAATTGCTAAAACCATATAAAAAGCCTGACAAAATTCTCTTTCAATTCTTTATTCAACGTAATAGATATGACATAGTTGGCATACTACCCATCGACGTTTTTCCTTCTTTACAAAGACACAAATCTAAGAAAAAGGTTGTTAAAACTCTCTATTGAAAACGACTCCTAGCCCTGTATTATTAAGGGGCCAGTCACATTAGTGACACAGTAGCATCTCAGTTAGGACTGTTTACGACCTGCAATCTTGGAAAGTCACAGAAAATCCTACGACGGTCGTATGACAAGTCACTGTAGGTCGAGAGCGATGGCAGAATGTGCAACGGGCGCAATAAGGTTTTCGGTCCTGCACAAAACCTCCCCGTCTGTGTGCTCGTGGGTAGTCGGGACCAGTATTTAGTTGTCATATAGCAGTCGCAGTCTCTCGTACGACCGTCTTACGATGGTCTTACCAAATCGCAACCAAGAAAATGCCACTACCCCAAGAGATCAAATCGGGTTTAAAGGTGTTCTTATACCTTCGCACGACCACAGCTGACTTGTTGCAAGATTTTCATGGATGGTCTTAAAGTGGATTTTCACGGGCGCTCGAACGATTCTTCAGCGATACGATTATTGAAAAATTTTGCAATGTCAAACATTCATATTTTAGGCTCCAAAAGTTAGCCAAACATACGCGGGTTTCGGAAGCGTCGTCAGTTGTCACTGGAGTCGTTTTAAGTTGGAAATTTCTTGCGAACGTTTCCAGCATCCCGGGTCATGATTTACTGATACGTTTCTCTCGAAAAGTCCAAAAGCTTTCTAATATAGGCACGACCTACTCATGACGGTCGTGATCATTGCATATCTTCGTGAAACCTCTAACACATTTAAAAAAAACCCAGCGAAGCTAATCCGAATATTTCTCGACTTCGAGGAAAAGGTAGACGCAAAATAATCGCAATACGTATGTACGGATGTCGCATGAATATTGTTTGCCTTTCGATATACGCAAATTCTTCAATACCATAAGCTTTATTTTCATTTATGCAAGATAATCGCGCGACTTATGTGCGAATGTCGTATGAATCGCCCGGCGTTTGCTTATCTGAGAAATGTTCTCAAAACGTTCACATGTGTCGCGAAAAGTCCACAAGAATGTTGCCCAAGAATTGAGCGACATTCGTGTTGTTCGGATTTTAGATGGGTATTCTTCTTGTTTGTGTACAGGCCAGAGTTCGGTAACGCTACACCTGAAATTCGAACATACATTGTGATAAATACGCACAAATTGGGCAAGAAGGGTTGTCGCGATACACTCGTAGACAAAATTGTCCAGCGGATGTAGGACTTTTTTTAAGCCATTTTTCAACATTTGCATCTTTCACGAATCGATCGCGTGCCACTTGAAAACTCTGCTTTTCGATGGTTCTAGGAAAAGTCGCAATAAGTCGCACGACCAGTTGCAGGTGATTTATGGCGGTTGTGCGATAGCAGTCGCTACGACCGCTTGAATCCTGCGACTAGTTGAGGCTGCAGGTGATCGTAGCTCAGGTGTGACTTTCTATCCTGCATTGATGATTTATAGCCTATGCTGCTTACAAAAAATGCTGCCTACCATTCACGACCTGGTACATTGTTTTTCCTTTGATGTATTCAGCTCTCCAAGTTTTCGTGAGTGTAATATCACATGTCCCATTGTGATTAAGTGTACACGCTGAACACCAGGGGGAAGAAATGCAGCGTTGCATGCACTGCAGTGAACCAATCAAAGACACAGGAGAGACTAATAAACGTCGTATGTTGTCTGCGATGACTTTCGTGTCTTCGTATTTGTTATACCAGATCAGGTCTCCATTTGTTGTACGGAGCATAGCTGAAATGATAAAACGGTTTTATTTAAGATTGTATAAGCTATACTGTAAAACTTAACATTGGAATTTTAGTTATAATATTAATTAATAAATAAAAAATGCAATGCAAACAATTTATTTCCATTTTTTTCTGTGGATTGATAAATGGGGTCGATTTAGAAGGGACGGGGTATACATATCCCAATTTTTAGTTTGAAGGTTTGGGGAGAGGCAATCAAAATCATGACACCCTAAACTATCCAGAAAATAAGATTTATATGTGTGTAATAAAATTATATATATATATAAATCTATCTATCTGTTGGGATAATATGCTCCGTTACATAATTTAGTGGTGCAACCCACAGACGCTATTATAAAACTACAAATTTACGAACCATGTGTGTGTTATTGTTTTAGATATCTACAATATTTTAAAGTAAAAATTAACCTTCGCTGTGCAGTGATATCAACATAATCATTTTCTATATAATGAATTATTGAAACATACATCATACGTTTTCCACATAAATAACTGATAAGGTGCTATAGTATCACCTGTGACAATTATAACCACAACTAATGACTGGACACTCATTGTAAATTGACGTTAATCTTAAACATCTCCTTGATCTCCTGTCAAGGGAATAATCAATAAAAAGAAAAGATGGTTTTATTGTTTATGTTTATGGTATGTCCACATGGACAGTCAACCTCTGCCACTATTGTATTGAGGTAGGTTAGTTAAATGGCTCAAGCCAGAAATGTACTTCTTTAGTGTCATTTACTTTTTCTTATGGTCAGTTCAAATCAATTCTAACTCACCTAGGTTCCTTTGGTCTATTGAGTTATTCTGCTTTTTATTATATTTAAATATGTCGAGGTTTGGTATCTCAGAGATTATATTGAACGGGAACTAACCTGTGTAACCTTACCTACCGAGGAGATAATGACCTTATTAATGTTAACCTCCAATTTTAAAGTGCAATATCCTGGCACTAAATTATACAGGAAGAGAAAGGATACATCAGTTTTAAATTGCTTGTCAGTAAACATGATGCGAAATGGAACCCGGGACAGCAGATAAACACAAGTAGCATTCATTTCCAGTAAAGAGATCTAGGAAAGATTAGGGACGGGTTGTAAAGACAAGGTCGGAGGAGACATTGAAATAAATGGCACGTATTATATGGATATGCACTGCATGACAGAGAAATCGATAAACCGGAAATATTCATTATCAGATAACTAACAGCATGTCTACTTTGAATAGCGATAATTTGGTCTGTAAATTGAACGTGACACATCATACTATTCAACAGATTTACCAATATATTTTTTTTATTTACCAGAAGAAATGTGTGGGCATGCTCGTACTGTAAACCTTCGCCTAACGACCACCTCGATTAAGCGATCTCCCTTAAACATCGATTTTTAAGGGTACCAATTCCCTGTCGTCCTATGTATATTAGACCTTGCTTATACGCGGAGTTAATGATCACCTTTAACCATCCATTTTAAGGGTTCCAATTCTCTGTCGTCCTCTGTATATTAGACCTCGCTTATACGACTACCTCGCTAAGGAGACCACTTTATCGAGGTCCCGATGGTGTTCCTAATATCTCGATTTACGGTATATGTGTGTAAAAGAGAGACACTTTGCGCATGCGCTGCATTGTAGGGCTTGCTGCTTAGGCTAAACAAAAATGAATTGTCCTACGGATTCGAAGTTTGAGTTATTTGTTGATCATTGTTATTGTGCAAATGAAGACCGAATAGGGTTTAAATATACATCTCAAAACAGTTTTTAACTCATGACCAGTCTTGAACACTGAGTCTTGAGTCTTGTCGAGTTTCAATATATTGAGAGTATCTTAAGAACAATCTGGATAAACATTCGATTGTGCCATGCTTATCCGATTAGGATAGGTCCCGGGCAGTCTTGACGGGGTTTTAAAGGTACAATATACTTGAAATTATGCCTATTTATTAAAGATTATATTTTAATACCTGGACAATCATATATATTCTTTATTTCTTTAGAAAGGGGTGAATAGGAGAAGTCATAGGAAAGAACATATAAGCCTATACCCCCCCCCCCCTTACCCACAATGGCCAATGACAATGTAATTTCTCCATAAATTCTCCATAGGAAAGGCTCTTTAATCCTTGAAATATGGGCTATTAACCCTTAATATTTCGCCGATGCTGCATGCATAAGCTTTTTAAACGAGTTTACTAATAAAAGAAAAATTCAAAAGGTACAAAGAAACCGTACAAACATATTTGTACAAATACATAGATACATAAAACATATAACAATACATACATATTTAAGTAAACATATCACTGGCCATTCATTTGAAAGTCAAGCTTTAATAAATTCCATATCGAACTATTTCAAATATATTTACCCTGAGCAACAACAGAACACGATATAACAATATTCTCTAAAAGAACAACAACCCAGAACATCAGTATTGATACATATGAGTCAATCGATATGCTGTTAGTTAGTTGGTTTGGTTGATAAATTAATTATTTTGAGGTTAAAGCAACTCAGTTATGGTTAAGAGTTTACACCATCTAATTTGGTGTTTATTTATCTTACCTCTTTTAGTTTGATATTTTGTTCTGTTCTGTGTATTGCATGCACCCATCGAATCTATGAAATACAGGTTTCTTCTTAAACAAAATAAGTTTGTTGTTAATTTTTTTTTAATTTGAACATCGGGAAATTTTTATTAGTATTATATAGGCCTATCAATAAGTGTATGCAGTAAAATTACCTTTGGGTTTGAAAAAAAAAGTAAAAATTTCCTCACAATTAACATCTTAAGACCTACAAAAGTTAAACTTCCGGCTATCAATAAAATTGTTAGATCGTCTTCACCTAATACTTTAACCTATAGGGGCTGATAAACTGTTCTAGGTCTAAAATGAAACTTAATTTGCAAAATATTGAACTTACCGGTAATACCATATTAAAAATCGTGGACAATATGGTCGATTAAATATGCTATGATATCTTATACAATAGATAATATGATAAGCACTAATTTTTAAGAATCGTAATTTTCAGGGCTTTTGTAATTATCACCTAAAATATATAGTAAGACTTCAATTCGTTAGATTTCTTTCAGATAAATATAAAAAGTATACCTTGAACTTATATAATTTTAAACTGTGTTTTGTACCTAAATATGAAGTCCGTAGGAGTTCATGGAAAATGTAAAAATTACTACAACTAATATTAGTTGTACTACGACTACATGTACTACCACTATTAGTAGTAATAATAATTAATAATAAATAAATATAAACACCTTTCTTGTTTAAAACTTTCGTCATAACATTTGATTATTGTTTAAATTGTTTCAAACTAAATAAAATTTTTCCCCATATGCTATGACCACTGGAATTTTTGCACAGACGAATTTCCACAAACATTAATTATCTGTTGACAATCAACTCACCTGCTTGTCTTCTATGCTGGGTCAGTGGACGCCGAAGAGAGTTTGTACAGTCTGTGTTGCTTGTGCTGCCCTCTACAGGGTATTAGTTTGATAGAGGAGAGGTGGTGCTGGTTGTGTTGGTTGTGCGTCCCTCTACAAGGGAATAGTTTGATAAAGGAGAGGTTGTGCTGCTTGAACATAATAAATGATGGTATCACAATAAAATCTTCTGCTGCCATCTCTACATTACTCATGTTTGGTGCTGATATACCTCCAAATAATCACTAGTGATACAGCTAAAGACTCGTGCTGTCGATGCCTAAGCTTGTGTATGTAAAGAGCGGTGGTCTCGTTAATAACCCGGTGATATGTACATATCAATTGTTTAATGTTGTGAGGTCCGTGTTGTACTTCCAGATTTGCAAATTGGGTTACAAATAGCATTATCTTGCATGGGGCCTTGCTGGAGTGTGCACATGGAAGCGTTCTTGAAGTAGCAGTCATTGACCATGGGCTATTGACAGGAGACAGGAGAGGCATTGACAAATTATGACTTATATGTGATGCTGGGATGCATCACAAAAATACCCATTTAAAGATTGTACACCTTAATCGTGCCTTAAATCTGTTTTAATGTATAATTGTTACTGCCTCACTCATTTGTAGTGGTATAACAGAGTCCAAAATGCAGGTACTGATTGTAAGGTCGGGCCAAAAAAAGGGGATCCAGGCCACAAAAATTGGTCTGAAACTCTTATATAAGTTATGACTTCTGGATTTTTCCAAACCGCTTCTGGATTATGTCTAACCCCCTGCATATAAAACCAGAAATCGAGGCCTTATAATAACATATCGCTCTTATCGTACGAATACCTTCATCTTCATTCAACAGCCAGTGCCACCAACAGGCTATTGACTAAATCTTTATTAAAAAAAAAGTTGCAGCTGCTAAAAAAAAAGGTCTGGTCTGGAACCTCCTCCTTCCTCCTCCACCAGCTTCTGAAAAGAGATGCCTTCACGAATGTGAATTTACTCTTGTCACAGCATGTAACATAAAAGGTTTTGCGTAGTATTGGAGTTACTGTCCATGCGTATACAATAAAGCCGTATTCAAATAGTGTTTTGATTGTTTATTTATCACTCTTATCACAAATTTAATGAAAATTTACATCTGCAATGTGTTTATCATATAGGTTAGACATTGGTTAAGTTAAGAAAATTGTAGTTCCTTACAGTTTTGTGAAACTGAATGATCAAATTTAACATTGTTTTGGGATAGGAATAACAGATTTAACAGAAAAATAAGTGTAAAGAGACAATTTTAAGGAACTACAATTACAGTAATATAACAAATTAATATGTTCTCTTGACTCTACTTTTTATTTTGATGGGCAAATACCATTCTCACACATTTATTTTTAGCTTACTAGTATATTTCTATTATGTTTTGGAATAAATATATAATACAAGAAACATGTTAAAGATATGTTTAGTTACGAACCAACTGTGGTGACGAATGAACTCATCCAAATGTAAAATCCTGATCCATTGGACACCCGAGTCAGTCAGAGTCAAAAGTCAATCAGCATTTTTCCCTTGATCGTCATGATGTCCTTGTTGAAGTTATAAGTATTATGTATCTAGATCGAATATAGTCCTTGTAATGTCTGAGTAATGTCCTGGTTGCAGTTATAAGTAATAATTTTCTGGATGGAATACAGGATCCGGTCTACACGATGAAATGAATAAAAATAAAGAAAGTTTCTCTGAGCAACTAAGTGTTCTATGATCATATCTATATTCTGTAACCTACGGATGGGAGATCATTGTTATGTCTCCGTGGACATAAAAAATAAGGTCACTGTGACCTATATTCTGTGACCTATAGACGTGAAAGAACATGAATTGAATACCCTATAAGTCAGGTGGGCACAAGTCCTAGCAAGTTGACAAAGAAACTTCTAACTTAGCATCTTGGGAGTAAAATCTTCTTGGAAACCTAAATAACGTAACTGTTACCTAGTTTCTAAGAACTATCGCCAAAAAAAACATGATTTTGAGCACTCTGGAAGTCATTCTACCTTTCAATTGTTATCTTTACCTTTGCAATTGTTCAAGGATTCTTAAGCTGGGTTTACCGGGCTCGCGGTATGAGATATGCGGAGTGCGGCAGTAGACGGATGTTGCGGAATACGATATAAAATCGCATGGTGCATTTACTTGGTGTGCAGTAAAGCACTGCGATTTTGGCCCGATGATGTCAAATCCCGCAAGTCGCGCTGCATTTGTCGTTCAAGCATATGGTAACCAGGCTCCATGGGCGCAATACCTCCCGTGGTATGTGGATCCAATTATCCCCTAAGAATTCCATTTTACCGCGTGTCACATGCCTCATACCGCCTACCATGCGACCGGTAATCGCAGCTTAACAAATACTTTTCACCAGATCCAAACATCAATAGTATGTAATTTCAACATACATATGAATTAATATTCCGTTTTGCCATTAAAGTTTGACAATAAAAAAGGATGGATAAACCACAGTCAATGGTGCCCAGTTTAATGCAAGAAAACAGGAGTGTGAAATTAGGTTGGGAAGCACCAAAGTAATACAAGTCCCGAAGAAAGCTACTTGATTTTTGTGAAAACAGAGGTGGATCTCAATGTAATCGAAATAATAGATGATACTGAAAAATCACAGTGCATATATCGGATGCTATCCACATGTGACGCACAACGGCTCAGATACCATTAAGATTAGCCCAAATATACAAATACAGAAAATAATAGAGAAAATTATGTAGAATTAATTAAGAAAAACAATAGTCTTTGGAAGAATGGAAATGTTTGGGTAAGAAGATAAACAACTGAATAATCTATCCTTACTGCTTATGGTATGGTTTGAATTATGGTTACTTAGTATGTGTTATTTAAATGTGAAGATCATTGTAAGTGCTTTTGCAGCAGAAGAAGTCTGAAAGTTCATATTAAGACAAACACTAGCGAAAAGCCATTCAAGTGTGACGTATGTGGTATATCATTCACAGCTAATCAAAACTAACAAGTCACATAAAACGCACAGTGGTGAAACATTCTATATGTGTGAGCATTGCGGAAAAAAATAAACAGTTGTAAGAAAAATTTGTTTAACAGAACATTCAAGAATGTATGCTAGAGAGAAGCCATTCCACAGTGAAAAGTGCAATAAAACTTTTACAAACAGACGTTGTCTGATAATTCATGAACTGAAACACACTGGTTTCTGTGGCTCAGGGCTAAAGCGCAGGATTCAAAGCCGGGAGATCATGAGTTCGAATCTCAGCGGTGGAGGTGAGATTTTTCACGGCCGGTTCCTACCCAGAGTGAGCGCTCTGCAGGCTTAATGGGAAGGCTGTGCCCCACGTCCGTGCTTCACTCACAAACAAGTGCACCTGTTTGGGGGCTTCTCGGTGGTATGACCCAGCAATGGGGACGATTACGCACCCATTTTTTGACAAAATATGTACCCATGAGCATCATCTAAAGGATAAACACAGAGGAGAAACCATTCAATTGTGAATATTGTCAACAACAAGAGTAACCTAGTGAGACATTGAAGGAACCACACCCGTTCAGCTATGAACAGTGTGGACTATGTTTCATTGACAGAACTTAGCTGAAAAAACACACAGATATACGCACACTAGAGAAAAGCCATTTAAAAGCCAACAAAAATATTGTAAGGGGCACATATTACCATGCATACTTGAGATAGAGCATCTAAATGTGGCCAATGTGCAAAGTCTTTTACTCATGAATGTTGTATTTAGATCCACCTAGTGGTACACACTGGTGAGAAGGCATTTAGGTGTGAGAAGTGTAGGAAATGCTTTGGCCAGAGGCATTATCTCAATTCGCACCTAAACAAACATACAGGGTAAAATGGTACTTGATCAAATATGTGCCATGTACCTAATAAATTATTGATAGACTTTTGTTTGTGGGTTTAAAATATGAGAAAATAAAAATATGCATTTTTCAAGAATGCAGGCCCCACCATGTAGGCGGTTCCCCAAAACATCTCTTATCGGGCCCATACTTCCAGATTATTTTGTGTAGCCTTTTACCATACCCATGTTTACATTAATCTATTCGGCCCATAATTCCAGGTTTATTCGTTTATCAGTTACTGTACATTTATTAATATTCATGGAAGTCCTTCCTGGAACTAGAACATGAGGTAGATCCACAGAGAAATCTTATCAATTCTTCCAGGGCCATTTTCGATAATGCCCTGATAATTTTACAAGATTCCGTCCATGATTGCACGAGGCAATTTGTGAACATCAACACAATACACACTCGAACGGGAATGAACTCGTACCCTCCAAACGGAGGCAACGGCAGGGTTGACCCATATATTTATTTAGATTTGTTTGGTCTGTTTAAATATGGGTTTAAGATGGTTGTCAATACGTTTATAAACAGAAGGCTTAACTAGGCTAAGCGCTTTCGGTAATAGATTTGTAATAAAGAAGTTTATTCCTACATTTTAGGGAACATTTAAATTAAGGCAAAATATATTTAAAAAACCAGGTATCATAAAATTCACGATGACATGTTTTTAAGTACATTTAATTAAATCGACTGTCGTTATGTATCATGTCGACGTTAAATGGATGTTTTCTTTATTCCTACACTTACTGAATGTGTCCAGATTACAAGGTCCATCTGAGATTCAAACAATCAGCCAGGCCAACTGCTGCGAGTGTGATGCCGAATACAGTAGATGCAAATGCAAAACAATGTTAATATGCGTAATCAGCTCGGTTGTTTCGCTTATAACCGTCGTATTTTATTTAGAATGTCCAATAAAGTCTCGTTCAAGCGGTGTAAATAAAAATAAAATATGTTATGTCTTCCTTCTAAATGCAAATTGATGGCAAAGTAAGAAAAATGTCTTAATCAGTGAAAATTATCGTGAAACACAACACAGAATCAGAATATTAAGGTCAAATCAAATATTTATTGGACACAAATACCAACAAAGCGTTAATAAATTATTTTGCTAAAAAATATGATAGCTTTAAATAAAATGTGAATGTGAAAACAGTTGTAATAAAACCAAAAATATAGCCACATTAAAATTGAATTGAGGATAGATTATCTAGCTTTACCTTATTTCATTTTGATCAATGTAATTCACCAGATCGGGGAAAAATATTGCTTGCCTTTTCCTGCAGATTTAACATTAATGCACCAATTCTAAAAGTGCAGTCAGCGAAAAGCTTTCAGGATATACAGCAATTGTATGCATGCGGAATAGAACATTTTGCATGTTTGTATGTCTCGCAAGCTCAGTTCCCTCAAATTCCGTGTGACGGTGAAATGGGTACACAAATCTAACTCGATCACTCGATAATCATCACCTGACTCGGAATCGAGTACTCATTGTCATGAAATGACTTTATTGATTTAAAGGATCACTTGCTTACTGATGCAAAATATGTACAAATGTGACTTTGTGATGGCCTAACTTTTTGCAGGATAGCAGGCATTTTACATGTACGAGTTTCCATAAGTAATAAAAGAAATGAATTACCGTAATAAAACTTTGTCAAATCGATTGGCATAGGTTTAAAGCCGTACGGTAGAGAAAAAAAAAATCAGAGTACAAGTACATGTGTTAACATGCTTAGGTTCATGTATACCTACGCACATTTAGTACATATTTTAGACTCAAGTACTCGGTAGGTATTACATGAACTCGATTAAATATTCAAATATGACCAGATAAGAAGAGACTATGAACCGAATCAATCTCTATCCGGCTATGTCAGCCATTTGTGTTGATGATAAAAATCCTATGCATTGTATGTTTGTTCTCCCTGGGTGCAGCATATTTTTACCACGAATAGACGATAGTATGGAAATGATTATCAAAGAATATTTATTTTTAGTAACTGATTAACGCGCCCGTGTTTAAATTACAAATATAATGACTCAAAATCATTAAAGACTCTACCGTACATCTTTGACTAGTTTCAGATGTGATCAGTTATGTAAGTTTGACATTGTCACATTTACAGAATAATAATAATAATTATAGTAATAATTAAAGTTTGTTTAGCCCTTTCTCATTTTATAATATCGCCGTGTTTGATGTAAATATATTCTGAGTAAGGCCTTAAACTGAGTGACAACTCAGAGTGCAGAGTGTTCAACATATTTTGGGTCACCGCAGAGAATGCTGTATCTCCATAGATCTTAAGGTTTGTTCTGGCCACTGATAGCTTCAGAGAGTCTTGACTTGAAAGAAGGCATCTGCATGGTATGTTCATCTCCAGCAACTCAGAAATGTAGCAGGGTGCCAGTCCATTTAATGTCCCGATACTCATCGGGAGAATTTGTCTCACTGGTAGTCAGAGGAGTGGACAAAGTGCAGGTGAAATATGCTCTTGGTATATGAAGCAAAGATCTGGCTGCATTATTTTAAACGATCTAGAATTTTTATAAGAGGTGATTTGGTAGGCCAGCAAGTAAGGAATTGCAGCAATCGAGCTTTTATGTTACAACTTTATGTAGTAGTGATGAGTTCTGACCCAGCGTCCTAGCACTGAGTTTTTTTTAATGAAACCACACACATGGCACAGACTCTGACAACAGCCTCACATTTACAGATGTGATACTTTACTTTTCTTTTTTTTCCCCAGGCATATAAAATACGACATTTCTTCGTTGATTTAACCCTCCCGAATACTTAGTGTGTGTCGTTGTGAGCAGGTGTCACTAAAGTTGTGAAATCGGTCTATTGAATATCATTGCATGTATTTCACAAGCTAATCATATATTTCACTCAAACGAGTACTATCACACTATATGTTATGGTTTCAACACAGTAATTGGTGATCATTTGTTCATATATGTATCTGATTTATATCCACGGTTTCTCACAAACAACAAGCAGCTCATCATTACAATCGTGACTGAGCCATTGATACTCAAACTTAGGGCTAATAACGGTACAAGGTCCTCTTCTTGGATACCTTCGGGCCTTGTTGGTGTTCTGTGTTACCTGTTTGTTCGACATAGCCTGGTCCCGTTGTCTGAGGAAATCAGCAGACACCCAAAGTCCTTTTTTCAATAACCCGTCGAGATCATTCGCTGTAAAAAAATGTGAGAGTTTCAGACAGATAAATTTTGTACATTTCCTTAAAGAAAATTAGTGGAAAATGTAATTTCACAAACATTTCCCTAAAGAAATATTTTATTGTAGAGGAAGCAGTCTATATTTTTTAAATATTTTTTTTTATTAATTTCTGATATATGATTAG
The DNA here is from genome assembly GCA_026874595.1 of Sipunculus nudus. Lineage (NCBI taxonomy): Eukaryota > Metazoa > Annelida > Sipuncula > Golfingiida > Sipunculidae > Sipunculus > Sipunculus nudus. The sequence goes on along the minus strand of CM049321.1, from coordinate 43,161,159 downwards.
AGTTTTAACATTACTAATGTTCTTGTACAAAAACATGAGATGGTCGTCTTAACGAGATTTTATATAAAGAGCAAAAAAAAAAAAAAAAAATCAGGACCGTGAACAAGTTGTGGTAATTTTGCGGTGGTCGCTAGACTCAGATTGTTATAAAAAATACTTACCTGTCACTTTACCTCTACGTATCATGTCACTGATCATGTCGGCAATATGCTCTTTTTCAGCCCGAGAATGTATGGTCAGAAGGTGCGCAGACAGCATGCGACATTTTCGATGTGCTCCTATGAAAGAAGCAGTCTGGAAATACATTAATAATAAAGATTTTAAATTTAATTGATAGTGTTTACCAATGAAAGTATTTTTTTAATAAAAAATGGAAACTCGGAATCATGAGTTCTTGTACAGTCAATATTAAAAAACAATAATGTTATTGAATTAAATTATACTTTAATTTTACTATACATTACCACTATCATCTTCCTATAACAGGATTTTCTCCGCGCTTTAGAATGGGAAGATGATCCCGCAAATGGGTAACTGAACCCTCGTGAACACCCTATCCAAAAGGAATAAATGTCATACGTTTACATATTGCATTATGAGATAAATAGCTAGCAGTGATAAACCATTTAACTTAATCTTAAACCACAAAGATCGGCCGTTCGTTCATGATGTATTAATATAAATATGCATATGTACATTATCGAACGCTAAATTTATCAACTATTTTTACACCTATTCGACTCTCCGAAGGAAACGTTTTTTTTAAATATGTTTCTTCTGCTTTCTTCAAAGCATGTTTCTTATCTTTTCTCACTTTGTGTGCTCAGTGGTGGTAGTTCAGTAATAATTGTGGTGTACTGGTGTGGGTTTGTTGGATTTGTTAATGTCACTCCTTCAGCAAGCTTTTGCAGATATTCCTTCATATCTGTAGACATGTCTTCCGTCGTTGAATGTTCGTCTTTCAGTGAATATGGTTTATGAAGTTAGCTAATTGTCAAGCCGTTTAAAAGGTTCGTTTCAAAAGTCAGTGCAAAAGGCAATGTTTCAAAAGACAGTGCGGAGGAGGGCGGTTTGTACTGTACCTATATTAAAACTTTCCTTTGATTAAAATCAATTGATCATATGATCATATGATCACCGCGAGGTGCCTGAGAAACCAATTTTTTTCTGCAATTATGTATTTTAAATTATAATTGTATATATACTACTATTTACAACACGTTGCAATTATTTACACAAACACACTCACATATATATATGGAACATGGAACATGAATACACGTAAAATCGGTTCACTGCAGACGATTTGTCTATTCATGTTCCATTTCTATTTACACTGAATCAGCACGGTTATTAAAACATCCCTATCTCTCTCTCTCTTAATATATATAAATTATATATATATATATATATATATATATATATATATATATATATTTAATAACAATATTATAATAAAAGATCGTGTGTTCTTTTGTTCGTGTTTACAAAATACCACTTTCATTTTTTACACATTTTGATCGGAGATGCACTTTTATATAGAATGATTCATCTTAATAACCTTATTCTCAATTAAGGAAACAACTGGTAGCAAAATGATATATTCCTCACCGTTGAACATTTATATTGTGGCTTCATTTGTGTCAGGATTATATATATATATATATATATATATATATATAAATATATATATCATCTCGATATATACAAATTTTCTTATTGAAAACCATTTTCATTGTTCTTACTTCGAAATGTCCCAACTTTTGTGCTTCTACTTATGCTGACCTCTATCTCACACGTCTTGTTATGGCCTACTTTGACAGCTCGGCACGATTCAACGGCTTTACAGGCGGATACACAATGAACCAGACTTCCTAACGGGAAATACGGCAATGACCTCCACTCCGTAAATAAAGGTGGCTCCTCAAAATGATATTGATAGTCAAAACAGAGAGTATCGGCATAGCTCTCTGTGGCTGTAAAAATTCAATGAACAAAAATTGCCTGAATGTAGCAATACTGGCATCACTCATATTTATATATATATTTGTGTGATGACGTCACAGATGACATTTCCCGGGACTAAACAGTGATTGAATCTTACATACTTTTTCACACGTAATTTCAATATCTATATTGTCGCTTTATAAGGTTTGAATTATATGAAAAACGGTACCTCAAATTAATATTGTATGTGAAGAATATCTTAACATTTCATATCTGACTAGACAAGATTATTCGCATGTCAGTATCATATAAAAAGAGTGATTTAAGATGAATATTTTATATTTGAATCTTCTACCTTGTGTGAATCCATATAAGATGAACACTATTACATCCATTTGTCCAAGTTAAGGTGATGATGCAAGTTTTTAAGACAAACAATGCTGCAATGGTTATACTGCAATGAGAACACGTATTACAACATGACATAAATTGTGTAAAAAAAATAACAAAGCGAGCAAGAAAGTAGATATAATAATAATAAAGTATATGAGGTTTTATTTCCTTTCGCCAGGATATTTAAGAAAACTGAATTGTTAGTAAATGGTAATCGGAAAATCTTAACATAGGAATATTAACAACACAACGACCAGAAAATTAAAGATACATTACTATTTTGAAAATAGCTCCTATACCCTTGCAAAGAAGCGCATATGAAAATGATAAGAATCCAACTGGATACTTGCTTGAGTCATTATATATATATATATATATATATATATATATATATATAGTTTATTGATTATTGAACTATCCAATTTTGTAGTTTCAATTAGCTAGTCCGCTTGAATTATCAACATTAATTTACCTGGGCATACCGTTGTCGCTCTTCCTATTTTAATTTAATAAATGGAAGTCAAGGTAATTAAATACCCAAACAAATGCATTATATACGATGTTTCTAAGCCTTATTTTCTCTGTGACAGCGGGAAACCTGTCTATATGCGTCTATGATTTATTTGTCATGTTTTCGGTAAAAAAAAATCTTTTTGTAAATTGTAATTTGTGAAGTCGTAAATGAATATTAATAAAATTGGTGATTTTACATTAACCTCTTGTTTTTATGGATATACCCAGAAAATAAAGACAGGAACAAAAGCCTTCTCCCTTTGTATCACTTAAGCGTCGACCTTGCCAATGGCCCCCTACCGCGAAGTCGTTGCCAGGAATAGTGATTTCCCGGCGGTTTCAGCGGGTCTCCTTTTGGCAAGGCGTTACGGGTTTCGTCACCGTCAATAGGACAGGCTCATGAAAGCAAAGGTCGTATCACTTAAGCTTTGAAACATAGTTTCTATGCACTTGGGCCCCAAAAATGCACAGATTTGGGTGCAGGTTTTATAAAAAAAAATCCCGAAACACTTTTTTTTTCGAACCATTTGGCAGTACTGAGGAGAAAATGATTTCCCGTAAAAGGGCTATTTTCATTAGTGAAATTTGAAATTAGATAACGTGTTCACTGATAAGGTTACTTGACCCAAAGGTCTTAGTGGACAGGAAAGGTCATCGCCTAGTTTCCTGGAAGTGGCGCTCCTGGTGTCCAGAAACTTTCTCATGGATTTGTTAGTTAAACCATCCAGTCTGATTTCTGTAGTTTTGCTACTAATTGTCAAGTTATTTCTCGTTTCCAAGACTTTGGTCGAGTTATCGGTCGATTTAGCATCTGAGCATGTCACGTGAGGAAACCTGAACATCTATGTTGAGCATGAATTAAGCAGAGAACTACTGCTGAGCCGGCTGATGGCAAAAATATATCTGTAACTTGAATTAGGAAAAATGTTGCTTGATGTGCGAGTGTGAGGCGGTGCCAGTGGAAACTGACTGTAAAACCGGCAGATCGCCGCATGACCATCTCTTCGGTCCAGGGGGATGCTTGACAATGGGCTCGACCTCCTTGGATGGAATTGGAGGAACTAACTACCCACAAAAGTACAGGAAGCTTCAAGATATGGATCTAACTATTCATTCGGGTCACCCGGTCCAAGTGTAGGCTCTCTCGTGCAAAAGGGATCCATTCTCCTGTAGCCGGCCACTCCTTCGGCCGTCCTCAAACAAGGGTTTGGCATGATGCGGAATAACGTTCACTTCTAGTGGCCGTCTTCTTTATCCTCAGAATGCTCGATGGTGCCGTTGTGCATGGGGAAGTAATATGTCTCTGGTATATTCCTCGTCCCTGATATTTCCACTGCTGAGGTATTTTGCTCCGGTTTATCCTATTTTAGAATCGGAATGCAAGCTATTGTATTTCCAGGCTGTGGTATTTCCCCTAACTCTAGGATTACCCACACAACTGTGTATTTTACAAACATCTGAGGTTCTGCCACAGCCAAATAAAATACAATAAACGCTGAGGTTCCGCCACAGCAAAAAAAAAATACAATTTAAAGAGGAAAACGGTGTCTTTGCCATGCCTGTTTCATTTTTGGCAGTGTGCAGGACACTGGAATTATCAGAGATCTGGGGAATTATCAAAGGTATGATTAGGTCACATGTTTGGATACCACAGCAAAGGAAATTTTTTTTTCCTGACTAAAATATGGAAATTAACGTACATGTGTCAATGTCAGCTGGTGTTTAGTAAATGGCTAAGGCTGTGACAAAGATCCAAAACAAAAATATGTGTTTAACCACAAACCTTGTTCTCAGATAAAAAAAAAACAACTGTAGCACAGACTTTTGTGACAAAAACAACGTGTTAATAATCATATTTTAAAGTCAGAGAGTAAAGGAAATAAAAAGAAATTGTTTCAACGCCTGTTTTCGCTGCTGTCGCAAACTTCACCTGTGGCAAATCTGCAGCTGTGCAAAACCACACCTGTTGGGATACAACAGTTGTGTTACGTCCCATATACTGCAACTGTGATTAAACCACGGCTATGGTAATCCCCTTATTTTCCCCTCAGAGTGTTAACAGCGTTTTAGCAACAGGTGCGTTGCGCAGCTTTTTCATTGAATGTAACCTATTGGTATTACCACATTTGTGGTTTTTATAACAGTTGTGGTATTCGCTCAGCTTCACTTTGGTGGTAGCAGGTATGATAATCCCACCGCACTGTTCTAGGCAGCTGGGATTTGCTGCAGCTGTAAAAACACTGTTGCTTTTACTACCTGAGTGCAACCTCTATGAATTTTCACCGCTGTGATATTACCACATGTGTGGTTTTCTGGTTTCTGTTTTTTTTCTTGCCAGTGGCTATGCTTTTGTGTGTAACTACATTTACGTTTCTTATCGTTGTGCTTAGAATTAACTTGCCTAACATGGCCCCAGGGAAGTAATTAAGAAAATTGCTTTTAAATGACCAAAATTTATTCCATGTACCAATCACATTTTCAACAGTGATTCCGAAAAAAGAATACCTAGCATTATTGGTCCAACCTCTTAAACAACAAAGCGGTGACATTAATAATCTATTCAAATATAAAAGAAAAAGCATACTCAAGAATTTGCTGGTACTATTATTCTGTTCACTGGCACCGGCACTTGCACTGAACTCTGACATTTTATCATATTTACATTACCATGTTTAGCCTTGTTATATAGATACGTATGTACCTTTATATATATATATATATATATATATATATATATATATAATATATATATATATGTATGTATATATATTTACATATATACATATACATATATATATAATATATGCAAAAACATATATGCGGTATATATTGAAATAAAATTATTAATATTACATCTATATTGTCTTCGAGTTTATCCGTAAGGATACGTGTCTGAAATTATGTGTTGCCGTCCATTGGGTCATGTTAGCCGTGTGAACGAGGACCGTTTATATATATATATATATATATATATATATATATATAGGTTGCTTGAATTGGTTCGGGATTTTTTTCACCTGATCAGGCCGGTTCAAAGTAGTTTTATACGCAAACGATTGGTAAGGCGATACAATGTCCAACAGATGTAAGCAAACGCATTTTATCTGTTTAAAGATGGTTTTATACCATATATTTTTCCCTAGTAACATGTCTCATTCTCTTCCCGTGATGATAATAACCAAATTGATAGCTAGGTGGTTAGATCCCCAACAAATACATTAAGGGTGTATTTAACTCGTATTTTCGGCGTGACGGTGGTCCAAATGTTTGTGTCTTACTTCCAGTTTGTCAATAATTTTATTAATTAAATTCTATTGTCAATTTTACATTTTGTGATCTCTAATAAATATTGATAAAATAATATATTTTACGGGCTGTTTTGAGATATATTTACAAATACGGTCAAAAGATACTGGTAGAAAAATCCAAACCTTTCTGAAGACTCGTTTGTAAATGCGGTCTTATTCTATATATATATATATATATATATATATATATATATATATATATATATATATATATATATATATAAACCACGCCGTTAGCTTCATTCTAACCACATTCACCTGATGATCGGGTCGCACCCCGTGAAACAGACTGTTGTGAATTAACAGTGTTGTTTTTCTTCAGAGTTATATATATATATATATATATATATATATATATATATATATATATATATATATATAGCAAAGTCATATGCGGCTGTCTCTCTTTTGGCGATGTTTTGTGTAGAAATTCTTGTCAATCATAACAAACTTTAATTGTCTATATAAGGTATGTTTCATCTTGAATGAGGAAGGTCCAATGAATATGTAATTGAAGCCCTCTGATTGTTCCCCTTAGAGATTTATGTGTTTAAGATTTCAATGCAGTGATTATGTCTCATATTCGTACATTGTGTTGCAATTTCCCAGGGAAATGTCGGCCAATTTTTCGGTAAATGTAAGTCAAGTATTTAGAGGCATATATTACATATATTTTCGCCTTACTTTTATCTGTTACAAAACATTTCATGATCATGTAAGCTCTCTTTGATAAGCAAGATGTGTCAAGTGAAATATTAATATTACTTATGTATCGGATAGGAAGGAGATGACATTTTTGATTAATCAAAATTTTGTCAATCACATAATCTGTTTTGTCCTACTCCTTTACTTCAGCTGGACATTTTGGAGTATTATAGATGGATTGTTATGATGACGTTTTAAAACTATGAAACACTTTGGGGGTTTCAAGTTTGAGACAACCAGAACACATTTAAACAAATCTGGAATAATGGTTTTCTCCTCAAATAGAGTATTAAACTTGGGAAATCGAGACTGTTTTGCGTAAACAAATGATGGTATTGTTTGTACCTGTAGCAACATCTCAAGCAGACTTGCATCATTGAAATTTAGATGTTGGTGAATAAGCGAAAAAAAGTAATATTTCGAAACTACATATTAATCTTAGGTATTAATTCCTTCAAATAAGACTCTGCTTTCTAATACTCTTAATGTACATGTCGCTAAAAGGGCATAAAATGTTCAGGATGTGTCAGCTATGCATTGTTTCGATTAATCCATAATATTTTATACTTGTTCCCTTGCAGCTTTTCTTAAAACTTAATTCTGAAAACGTGCTCTGCATTTTCATTTATAACAAAATCGAGTTCCTAACAGGATTATTAAATATATAATACAATTAAAATATTTGACTAAAATCAATTATTCTAGTAGATTCATAATACTTCAGAAAATTTTGTTCGAATATTAGCAAACCGCCACAGAAGACTTGTTTTATTACTTTGTATTAACTTCCCCACATCTGTTTTTTTTAGTAGATATTGAAGTATTACAGTTACCTGGATAAAATAAGTCAACTTATTTATACAACTAAATATACAACTCACTGTGATCCCACTTTAATAAATGGATTCATAATTCGGCTGGAACCTTTAAGCCATGAGCAGCCATAAAGGGAAACAACCAGGACATGATATCATCTGGACTGTTAAATAAAATATAGTGTAAGATAATATAAGTAAATGATCCTTGAAAATTTGCACACTGCTTTCAACCAGTAATATAAAAAATATATATATATATAATGTAAATAAAGCTTAAGAACATAAAATATGACTGTTAAAATATACACGGCCTACATTTCAGTTATCAAGGACATGTTTGTGCAATTTATGTTTCCCGTAGTGAAGACTCTCAAAATTCCTACTAAAAGCAGTCGTGCAACAGTATTCCTAATAATTAAATTAAACACTGAATTACAAGAAAGTTAAAGGATTATAAATATTTAATAAAGTGGAAACATAGCAAATTTTACTATTAATACTCTACCAAAGAAAACAATAACTTCATCTTGGGTGAACTTAAAAACATTTATATTGCTTGATGAAAATATATGTACTTCTTTCTCTGGAGCGATTGACAGAACTAATTGATTTTTGTCATTAAACGGGTTTGAAATGATGAACATTTGAGCCGGAGGACTTGCTTATGACTCGAGACACAGTGAAACTCCATTTATTAATGATTAGGTTTAGTTATAAAAAAAATCTGCGGAAAAATATGGGTAAACTATAACTATATTAAACATTTTGTTATATGAACATTAAAATATATATACATATATATTTATATATATATTATATTATTTGGCGTTTAATCTTCCTTAAATCCATAGACAATCCCTTTCCGTATAGCTTACGTATGTTTTACTTAAGTGCATACTTACTTAAGTCCATGTGCGATCTTTACGTCGTAAATACCAATATTGAAGGTTTATCAACACACGCATGATATGTATGCTCTCTCAAAATCGTGATCGATTGTATCGGTAAATATATAGCCGTTGCATTATTGCAAGTGTGTGTATATAAGAAAGCAACTTTGATATATGTAAATCAACCAAGCACTGAGGTGAGACCTAAAATTGCTGGTTTGTCGTTCGCCTGGCCTTCATATGGTGCATGGCAGTATTAATATTATGACTAATGAGAGTCGCCATAACACAATTGAGTCTAATTTTACTCAAATGAAAACCCTGTTCCATCTTGGTTTTATTGTACTCTACAGAAACCCTCCTCCATTCTGGATTAATTGTACTCAACAGAAAACCCCCTTCCATTCTAGTTTAATTGTACTCTACAGAAAAGCGCTGTCCATTCTGGCTTAATTCTACTCAGCAGAAAATGCTCTTGCATTCTGGCTTAATTGTTTTCAACAGAAAATCCTCTTCAATCCTGGATTAATTTTACTCAATTTTACACAAGTGTACTGTTTGTTTTTAGGTGTAACTTTTTCATTTCACCCAATGATGAAAGACTACTGTCTACTGGACAAGGAATAAAATAATCCTCAGCGATACTAAAATAGCATAGAAATTCATAAGCCAGTAAATACAGTATTCATGAAAAGGAAAAATGCATTAAACGTTACTCACATTAACTCCAGATCATTTGCAAACTAACAGATATATAGATGTTATTGTAGCCACAGGAAGATACATTGCTTGTCTTGGTAGTGAATCATGTATCAAAACATGGGTATGTATTTTCAAGACAGCAATTTCCTACCATCGTGTGTGGATATAGGAAGTACTGTAACACAGATATTCTTTTTTTAGGAATATGCACTATGTTTCCTTCATTCCTGTGAGCACGTTCTCTCCCGTTATCTTAACTTAGGATGTCAAGTTATATTTAAATATCCGATGTAATAGTATTAATATATTATCCGAATTATTTAGCGTTCCTGTCATGATGTAATGTAATACTTTAATTAATCACCAGTAACGAAAAGAAAAATGATCTAATAAATGAAATTTACAAAAATTTACACTCGTTTAATAAAATTAAGACAGGCAAAATTAAGCTTTATTAATATGTCTTTCTCCTTAATATTAATATAAGTGTATGAGAAACAACGTTGCAAGACATTGCATACATGTATTGTTTTGTGACTGTGGTTTAGGCCCGAATGCCTATGAACAATGTTTTTAAACTGATAGTAGTTCCACCATATATTCAATATAACTGCTTTTTGGAGACTTAGACATCTAAAATATTAATACAAAGTAGCAAGGACTGACGTCAAACACTGAAGATATGAGGAAAACTACACCTGACACAAGACGGTATTCATTAAAACAATATTGATTCTGTCAGCATATACAAACCAAGCATACACATGATCAAGTGATTTTACTTTTTCTTTTTCAATAAATTTGATATTATCATTCAGTTGTTGATTATTCTACCAGATAACATATTCCCACATTGAACTAAACCATATGCGCACCACAACCATAGGTAATATAGATAATAAATTTAGTTCAACTGCCTCTCACAAACAATGACAAGGTTATCCCTACACCTATGTGCGATCCATTGGTAATTAGGAATGGGGCTTATAAAGGCACATTTGAATTTAGAAACAGATCGATAAGGAGCCCAGTTCGTGTATCTTTTATGTTGGCCAGGCGAAGCCGAAATCCCTCCATCTATCCTTTTGTGGACCGGAACAGAAATCCAGATTCCAAATCTCTTGACCGCTATAATAAATATTACATATGAGTTTGATATATATAAATAATGATGTATAATTCAGACAACTAACTACACAAACATATATGTTATATTTTAGAGGAATAATTGTAGCTGTGACATTATGAATATATATATATATATATATATATATATATATACAATATATATATCTTTATGTATTTATACCTACGTGACCAATGACCTACGTGACCTACGTGTAGATAATAATGTATGGTAACACTATATATATAAATATGTTTATCGCATGTTACCCCTTCTATCTTCCTATAGCAAGACTGAACCTCCATTGTTCCGCGAGCAGAAGGTTCAACAAACGGGTGACTGAAGAATTTGGGACACTCTTTAATAAAACAAAATGTTTATTGCTAAATATTTGATTAATTTATTCCATTTTAAAGGTTTTCGTTCATAATGTTGAACAGGAAGAATTTAAACTGATTCACGAACACACATATTATATCAATATGCACATTTTATTACCTTTATAACTTACTATGGTGCCTTTTTTAAATTTGCGATATTCGCGAAAGGGGAATTCTCAAGAAAATATAGCTTTCGTGAAAAAGAGGTTCAGTCGTTGAAAACCAGTTGAAAGGTAAAAGATTACAATGATGAATACTAATAATATGAATGATATCATGCAGATCTTTCAAATTATCTACCATTAATAAAGACCATTTTCCACTAGGTCGATATTCCCCTGCGTCCCAATGCAATTATTGAGATTTTGCACACTTATTATTTGATATAAGTAATAAGTATACTAATAGTTATTCTATGTGTAGGCTTTTGTTTGGACAGATCGCAAAAATTATACCCTCGCGAAACAATGAAAATATGGCAATCGCGAAATTTTACACCTCGCGAATATGAAGCCAACCACAGGTTAGTTATTCTGCATACCTGATTATACGTTTAGAATGAAAATACAGTATAGAAGAGTAATAATGTAGTTTCCTACTTTTTTCTGCTCTGATTATTGTTTGCTCTGTGACAACCGGCAAAAGTTGCTTGTAGTTTGATGAATCTGCCCATATGGTTTTATCAACTTTCTCTGTTATGTCTTTCAAGGGAATTAGAGACACGTCTGCTTTCGTCGTATATTTCCCTTGGTGTGAAGAAAGTTTTATCAGTCCGGGTAATTTGTGCATATGTATTTAAGAGATTAGTTTTCAGACTCTTTTATTATGTTCGCGTAAAGATGGAGAATCCTAGTAGATTGTTATATATATTCACGTATTTACATACACAGAGGTTTGCACGGTGGAAATGTGGTAGGGATGTATCATCACTAAGCAATACATTACGAAATTTTAACTCATTTGTCCTTTTGTACAAAGTTTTTAATATATTTACCTTTTAACTTATGAAAGTAAGTTCTTTTTTAGATTTAGTAAGATATTCCTACACGGTATAATCTGGCGGCAATTAGAAATATTAAGCTATTAATATATTAAGCTACTGGGACCCTCAAGTTTTGGCTTTATTAGTGTTTTGATATAGCTCCAAAACTAACATGGAATTCTATAAATGGCTTGCATATATACATTCCTACTTCCTAATATCCCTTTTGTTGTTCCCCCACTTCCGGTTGTTGCTAATGCGCATGTCCCATCATTGTGCATTTTGACAGCTTTGCACGAAGGCGTAGCGTTGCAGCTAAGCACACAATGTACTAAGCCCACCGGATAATTTGATATAAATCTCCACTCCGTGAACATTGGCATCACTTCTTTGTGATATTGGTAGTCATAACAAACAGTTTGTTGGTAGCTCACTGTGCCTGTTTGATTTTAAAATAAATATAATTAAAAAAAACTTCTGTCACCATTAAGTCAATACCCACATCATTCCAATGTCTATAAGCGTACATTATTCTTAATTCATATACACTCCTGACGCAGTGGTTACACACTGCAGTCGTTTTAGAAAATTTATTTGCTTCTAACAGCTGCATTTATCAGATTTGCTGCCTTTAACCATCAAAGCTGGCAGAGAGCAGAGAATTGCATTCAGGCCGATGACAGCGCGGAATTGCACTGTGCATCCAACTATAAGTTTAAACCGGCGACACTCTAAGTCTATTTACAACCGATCTGGAAAATGGCAAACAAAAAGCCAAAAACGGTTTTTAACATATTTAATGGAATAAATAATAATCAAGAAAAAAGAATGTACATATTTTAAACATATATTTGTCAGACCTAATTATTGTCATACTGATTTTTCATATATACCAGAACATCTATATGATTAAATGCAGAATTTTCACTTATCTCACGCCTTACCTGGCAGTAAAGAAATTATGATGATCATCAATATGTCCATTTGTTCGTGTCGAGGTGACGATTAGTGCAGGTTCATCAAATCATACATATGATACACGTCAATTGTAAGTGGAAAGCGACTTTGCTGGACAATCCACAGTTTCTAGAAAGCTGTCAATATAAGGCTATTTATTTTTACTATCTGAGTGTGCTTGCATGTAACCTAGAAAGCACTCACAGTACTTATACCCGTGCCAACACCTGAATGCTCATCCAGGCTTGCCTCAAAATTTGATCATCTCACATCCAACCATTCCACTTCTATTCACTGATATTTAATTACACTAAATTAGTAATTTGCCCATTTCCCGTCCTTCCTCAAATTTGCTTAAATCCAATTCTTCCAAAAAAGTCAATGAAAACCATTAAGCATGTTTAGAAACTTTTAGATGAGAAAAACACATAAAGATGAATTTTGAGTTGTCATTTGATACAGGGTTTCACGTTCATATTTAGTAAATGGCCCAGCTAGGAAATGTTGGGTGTGTATGTGTGCGTGTTTGTGTGTACAGAGCCGCCGCCAACCGAGCTCCCTTGATACGACTAACTTGAAAAATTACAGTAAGAAACTTAAGAAGATCCAGCCTCGTTAGAATCTGCCTATCTCAAACTGGCGGTCAAGTTGAGAGCGGTCAAATTGAAATTTAGCGCCGTGGTCCAGATCTAGAATTTCTTGAGAGGTCCAAATCTTTCGTGTAAGTAATTTTGCTCAGGTCTGATAGACCCCTTTTTCTATTTGGTTTTGTCATAAATGACGGATTTAGAGTGACAATGACGTCACTATAACAACGTAACCTATTCACTTAGTCCTCGAGACTAAAAGGTACCCATTTTACACTCAGTATATCTAATTGTTTACACTTGTTTTTGTTAAATGATGGGGATACAGGACAAAAAAGACCTGATTAAATTTTGGTGCACATCGACAATTTTTTAAAGATTTGTACGGTAAGAGCAGACAAAAAGGGTCGCATTCGACTAGATCCGGGTATAGATCCGCATTTTGACCGATCCATCTCATATATATAATCTTTCTTCTTTTCTTCTTTCATCCGCTGCCTGCTGCTAAAGTTTGAGACATACCCTGGACTCACACACAAACAAACATCGGCCGATAATAATTACTCCTGCCATCTTCGTTGACATGGGTAAATATTTCCTAAAGCAATCATGAAAGCGGTGACCATGTAAGGATCCTTTTCGACCTCATTGTCGGAATGTTAAACATTATTTAACTTCAAGTAGATTATGGTCGGAATATTAAAATTGGGAAAACTTAAGATCATATAGATATAACTGTAAACGATACTTAAGTACATTGAGAATTGCTCAGTCCTCTTTGAAGGAACACCGTATGCTAACGCGTGATTTCAAACTAAATACAGGTATAATTAAACCATTTATATATTTCATGTCTGAGAGATGCAGTTCATTGTATATATTTTATTATCTTCCTTTAAGGTTCTGCATTCTTTTGACTCCTTGTATTATCCTAAGAAGAATTCACCCAGACGTGCCCGTTTAAATTATTTATGTACAAACAATAGGATTCCAAAGTGATTAGAAACAAATCAAAGAAACAAAAGAATGTTTCTTCTTCACACTTTTCCTCTGACAATAGGTACATACATCTGTATGGATTATTTTTGTCATGCTTCTAAATTGCGTTAATGAATTTTAATATTTTTTTACATTTATACATAGACCTTCTGTCAGATATACCTAAGAAAAAAAGACTGATGGTTGGCCGAAAGGCACTTCTTGGATTGATATATTCACGGCACACACACACACACACACACACACACACATATATATATATGCTAAATTTTAAAATATCCCCATGATACTATTTAAATAATTAATCTATTATTTTATGATTTAATTTCATGCTTTCTAGAAGCTGATTATAATTTTCATTCTCAGCATTTATTTCAGCAGTATGCATATGTACGGTATATGGTTATCAGCACGCCTGGAAAACTATTATATTAACATAGGTGACATGAAACCTATTCTTAAGTATAACACTTTTCACATCCAGAAATGTACACACAGGGTCTGCAAAATCATATAAATCAAAAGAAGATCGAATAATTTCCTTCAGGGGAAGGCTGTATGCCAGAAAAAGAAAAGGACCAGCCCAGAAACCTGGTGTTTTTTTTTCAATAGATGTCTGCTGATAGCAATTTTCTTGTTTTTGACGAACCCCCGTTCTTGGAGAGAAGAATATATAAACTTAGTGAAGAGTCCATATACATTTCAGGTAAATACGCCTTCTTAAGTCTAGTACGTACAGGATCAAGGTCACATGATTTCATTGTCATTTCCTGTCTGGGACATTTCATTAAAAAGGATCTACTGTATGCATTCTACCATGACAGGCCTGTGCATGGGTACTTCTTGTAATTGACTCTTTATTGTTCGAATGGTTCCCGAACGAACTCAACGAATTCCTCTGCCAAAACCAAATCAGTTTAGCTCGGTGGCATTGGCTTCTTGAAGTGATGGATGAATTACACTCTCCAGTTCACCAACTAGTCGTTAATAATTGTGATTACGGACGGTTGTGGTGCTATAAAGCGGTGCAAATTAACTGTCGTTCTTTCCTGCCTTGGTATTTGTATGAGGTGTACCAATACATGTTAGTCCAATATGAATTGAATTCTCCGCAATTTTTGCTACAGGAGTTTTGGTTCGGCATGTTAGCTTTGCCGTTAGAAAATGATTTAAAACATTGATATCCTCCCATTCGCACGTCATCTAGAGGAAATACCAATGCACCTGGAAGGAGACAACGGCTACAATTGCATTCCCGAGCGGTTCAGAAAATGCCGATTTCGATTTTTTACATAGACGTACTGATACCCGCATAAGGATACAGCTTTAATCTTCATCTCCGGGACACCGGCAACACATCCAGTTTATTTTAACAAAACTCACATACATTTATATCATAAATTTACGTTAAACTAAAAGAAAAATGCAGGAAAATGTGAAAACCTTTATTTACAAAATTATATTGAGAAAATAAATGAAAGATGACGCCTCTGTGAAATAACGTATTTTAAAAATCCTAGCTTTCGGGAAACATGGGTATGATAAATGAAACTTATCATAAGATATATATTGTATGAGGCGGTTAGTGTTGGTTGTTACATACTCATAATGCAATATGCATGTTCGAGTAAATTAATGCGATTCCAGATTCAATATAATTTACACATATACGGAGCCGTTTGTGTTGGTCATATGATTGAAGAAATAATTTTAGCATGTATAAGGAATGGAAAATATATTCATACATTAACAAATAAACTTTTAAACAATTAAAACCTTCTATTACCGATCTTTTATTTATATATATATATATATATATATATATATATATATATATATTCGGGTCTGTCTGTATGAGAGTAACGGTATCGAGGAAAATTATTGATCCCAACTGAGAACTCTCTGTAGTTTGCAATTTTTTGGGGCGTCGATGCTAGGTCACAACTAGGGGTGGGCGATAATTGGTTTCTTTTAGTGATGGTTTCAGTAGGGATTCTGATGGCTCTTCCTGCTTAGTGTTTACTATGCCAGGTGCTTATCCAATGTTAATATATTTTTGTAGTATTTAATGTGTTGATCTTCGTTATTAGTGTCCGCAAATTTCTTGCTGTATCTTATTGTTTGGCTAAATATAATAGATTCTCCGATGTGTGGGGGGAAATTAAACAAAGCCTGACTAGCCGGATATTCTCTATGTAACTATCCTACTGTGATGACAGTTTCTGGTAGTTATGCGTTACGAAGATATTGATTAACAAAATGACTTGACGTGTACATTTATTCTCACATTTTGTCAAAGATGAACTTAATAGGTTCACCAAAGTAAAATGTTATTGGACGTGGTTTGTATTAATAATGCCCCTTTGTCGGATTAGGAGACATGCTAGGCGGCGTGGTCTTATAGATGGATATGTGCCCGTTCTTTACGCAGTAATGGCCGTAAAGAAACGTATACGATTAGCATTACTTTCAAACTGACAGTCGTTCATTTTGTAGGCTTTGGGGCTGTTTTTATGAACTAGCTGGCTTCAGACAGGATCAAGTTAATTGATGACAGGCCTAGGCAACAAGACCCAAGTTCATGAACTCGAGGAACAGTGGCATGCCATTCAACTTGTTTTGTTCACAGTTAAACAGGAAGATAATTCTCTTTTTTTAGCACACTGGTCCTAATAAGTTTACATTTCACAGTAGTTTGTCATGAATGCGAATGTGTTTAGAAATAAAAACTCGCCGGTTCTACATGGACGGATTGTCAGATATTTATTGACCTTATAATACTTTAACAAACCCGCCCCTTAAATTCTGTATAATTCATTTGTTGTTGTATGGCACCCGTGATGCAGTGGCAGTGCTATAAATACAAAGTTCTAGACAAATATAATCATATAATATGTATATAATAATCATATAATATATAATATGTACCAATATTATTTAATTATAAAAAATTAGCATGTTATAATTTGTATTTTAACCGGGTTTTGTTTTTTGTTTGTTGTTTTTTTTTTTTTTTTGTTGTTTTTTTTAACATCCCTAACCATGCGTGAAAGATTATTACGTCGCTAAATAATGAATTGGCTGTTCTCACTGAGTAGCATAAAATATTTTTACAACTAAAATCGTAATTGCGACAGCAGTCTCTTTATCACAATGTCCCAGAAGTCATATTTCACCAAACGGTTTCAGGATCACTACAAACACTAAATGTCTTGTATGGCTAATTATGGGCCTGTGTGGCAGAATAAGTATTAACCTGGGTAGGATGTGAATTCCTTTTTTGGAACCGGCATAGCTTATCAAACCCCACACTGCGTCGAATCAGACTCGCTAGAGTGCGACTCTGCTGTTTAGGGTTTGTGGGCGTCAAAATCCGATGGCTGCCACACACAGATGGCGTAGTTATAAAAGTAGAAAAGAGGGTATGTTGTCCTTTTCAGGATAAAAATATTTTCCAGGCAAATTGCATAAACATGGGTTTTTTGTCGTATTTACTTAAATAGGTTAATATAGGTTAAAATAATTCTCCAAACAAACGCATGTGAAATGTAAACTGAAGGTTTAAAATGTTACAAATTTTGATTTTATAGTTTGATAAATGAGTTATAGTCACGGCCGTCCCACCGTGCCTGACAGGAAAAGATTGTTTTAGGTAAAACACGACCTCTGACAGAAGGGTGATTATATCCTGGACTACTACCCGGGAAAGGAGCCATCAGCTTGTCTTCTCCTGAGCTATACTGATTACTTACTCTGGTATTCATTCCAGTATCAATGTTAACATCATCTAACAAATTGATTCTACAAGTCACATCACCATTAGTAATATATTGTGAACAAGGATGAAAATTTTGTAATAATCAGGATTTTAAATTCCATTCTAATCAAAATAAGATCATTCAAAATTTAATCATTTGTACGAAGAATTTAACGACAGGACGATTTCAAAATTTGGAGCCCCGAAGTTTTGTTGCAAAGATCTGTTGGTTGGACAAGTGACTCCTCTCGGAGCAGGAGATACTAAAAATGCTTTAATCACCAAGCTGAACAATTAGGAATTATAATTTCACAGGCATATATTTTGATTTATGTTAAATGCAACCTGATAAAATACGCAATATGTATATTTAATGTAATATTTGCATAAAAAGAATAAAAATGCCTAATAGTGACCATATATTACCTACAAAATAGTGCAATTAAGCGATACGTTATTACAATATGTTGCACATTTCACCGTAAAAAAAAACAAACATAATTGCAATAATGGGCATAGAAATCAATGGTAGATGACTATCAATTATTTATAGGTATATGTTATTATATTTGTAAATTTGATTTTCATATTTTACAAACTGGCATCATGGTATGTTCTGTATATTTTATCTTAAACTGTGACAATTGAGAATATATTCAGTGATATCAAATGCTTTTATTGTTTTGATCCATTATATTTCATATACCCAATATAAACAAAAGATCTACTAAAAAGAAATATGAAGGGGAATTAAGTTTCCTAGATGGAATTTGTTTTAAATACAAAAAAAAATAACAGCTGATCACAAATTAAAACAAGGTAAACGAAAAAGGCAATAGTCTTTACTTTTTTTACGATAAAAAGACAGCACGTAAGTAAATCTGTAATACATTTTTACATACAATGCTCACATTTACAAAGATTAAAATCATTTATAAGTTTGAAATATAGGGATTGACTGCCTGAAGATGTTTTTTGCTTTATCGAGCAGCTACAGGTTGCTTAAGCGTAATTTTGAATGAGCCAAAGAGGTGATGCCATCAAGCCTAGCAGGGAGCCGCGAGAGACCGCCATCGTATCCGCACCGAGAAACCAAAGATAAAGAGGAGTCGAAGAGGAGAGAGACACTGCAGCGCTGACATCCTCACAAAGTAATCTCATCATCGCAGTTTGAAATATACGTGTCTCAATGAATCGAGTGCAAGACCAAATTAGCAGATGCTGGGAAATCACAGTGCACGGCAGTTCCTGGTGTTGGGCGTCGAACGTTTCCATCACATAATCAATACGCCGCATTGCATATAGCGTCATATACATGCTCTTTACGACATTGTTATATTTACTTTGATCGGCTGGGGAATCTTACATGCGCTAATCTGTTGAAACACTGATAAATGTACTAAATCCTAATTTTAATGATCATGACAAATCATTGGATCCTCATTTCCACACAATATATCTAAAATGAATACATAGAAATTTATTTCCCATAAAACATTAAATTTTATAATTTATATAATTATATTGTTTTGATATTTGTAAAAGTAAACATAGGTTCAGTTGTTTGATATTTTTTTTCGCTAACTGATACAAAAAATGTTGTTGATTATCTGTTTTCTGCTGGTTCTCCACTTAGACACTATACTTAAACACTACGGTCTTCTAATAATTTTTTTCTTCTAAATATTTAATCTTAGAATTTGATAACTAAAAGAGGCTGTCAGGAATGATTAAAAACCATGTCTGAAATTGTTTCAGAAAAAAAATTCAATTTTTACTAAAAAGTTTATATGAAAAATAACGATCGTTCAAATAGGTAACACATGGATACAACCTGTTACTCAGGTGTATTTCAATAATTGTTATTGTTATTATTTTTATTATTATTATTATATGATATTATATTATGTCAGATATTTCAAGAAATGACGTACGTATAATATGAACTACCCTTAGAATTTAGAAATTATTTCCCAGCACTGATTGCTCTATATGTATGAAGATTTGTGGCAGTCCAAGTCTCATAAGCCTAGACAAAACGCTGGGAGACCCTGTTGGAAGGAACTGACTTCGTTGTCATTCGAGAACAATGTGAAATAATTTTTTACTCATCAATCCATTAATCCATCCATCCGAAAGACAAGCTACACCTTACAATCAATGACATCAGACACAAGGGGAACCATAAACCTACAGAGACTGTTCAGATTAAGACGTTTCCCGGTAACGGCAGGACGTTCGTTCCAAACGGTTTGCTATGACTCCCATATCTTTGTATATGTTCAGTATCCTGTTTTGGTTGTTACAATTACCCAACGTGGTAAATCAAGCAGGAAATCTTTCGTCCATAAGTTTTATGGGATCGCATCACCGCCTCGACTATTATTACGATATTCTAATCAGGGATATATATTTGAATTGCATTTAAAAATAGTATTCTTAATTTTTTTACATGTTTCAGTATGTTCTTCCGTTTTAGTGTACAAATGTGTATGATTGTTTACTAATACTATAAAACTCAAATTGTTAGTCGATGTTATCTGGTCACCTGCATCCACGTCATTACATCACATTTGCATGACGTCATATTTAGCGGAAAACCGTTTTTAGCTCAGCTGACTGAAAGTCATCTGAGCTATAGCAATCACTCTTCGTCCTTCCGGCCATCCGGCTGTCCGTCCGTCCGTCCATTAACAGGGCACAAATCGTTAACGCTGGACAAGGAATCTTCTAACTTGAAATCCAGGGATGTCCATAAAAATAAAATCTCTTAGGAAACCTGATATTAAGTCTCTGTTACAAATATTCTCCGATCTATGGGTCTCGTAAGTACCCCAATAATAATAAAAATTGATACAAACGCTCCAGTATCCGAACAACTCATACATTAATAGTTCCTGCAAACTTGTGATGCCACCTGTATTTTTATGTCTGACCCCCCCCCCCCCCCCCATGGGAGGAATGTTTTTAGTTCCATCGTTTGACTTGTCTGTCATTGTTGTCCCCATAAGCAGGATTTCTTTTGAACGCGATAACTTTTGAAGGGCAGCATATTTTTTCGCCAAAATTTCAACCACTAAAAAATATACCAAAATATCGGAGGAGTTCGAAAATGGGTGACCTTGGCCTTCATCTTCAAGTTCAAATCTGCAGAAATGTGATATTTTTGTGAACTCCATTACTTTTGAAGTATTCCACATTTTGTCCTAAAGTTTAGTACTCCAATTGTTCCTACAAAGTTCTTGGACTAGTTTGAAATCCGGTGACCTTGACCAGGATCTTCAAGGTCAAATCAGCCGCATTATAGTTATTTTCTTTCGAACGCAATAAATTTTGAAGGGCTAAAAATTTTCCTCCAGAATTTGAAACACTCATGGTTCCTACCAAAATCTTGGGGTGTTAAAAATCCTGTGTCCTTGAGCTTGACCTTCAAGGTCAAATTTATGCAATCCTAGGCTTATTTTGACCCCCATAACTTTGGAATTCCTGAAGATTTTTTTTTCTAAAAATTTGACAAACCAGTTCTTTCTGCGAAATATGTCATCGGAGTTCAAAAAGCGGTGACCTTCACCTTCAAGGTCTAATCTTCTGAAATCTAGATTCACTGTTCGGAGATAGTGCATATTTTAACCCCAACTGTTTTGGGATGACCCATAGTGGGGAGACATATCTGTTTTGCACTAAAAAACAAACCTTTTCTTGTTTTTAATTTTTTTACGCATTTTTATGTCTATTTTTGAGAACTTCAAATGAAGCGGTTGTCCCTTCACAGAACACGAATCATGACTGTTGGACCTAGAATCTTATAACTTGACATCCTTAGAGTTCCATGGAAAATATCCTGGGAAACTCGAAATAAGTTCATGGTTACCTATATTTTGCAAATAAGGGGAGAAAACAAGATTTTTAAGCACCAAGTGAGTCAGATGGGGCCAAAATTGTATCCATTCGGCCTAAAATCTTAATACTTGACCTTCAGGGAGCTCCCTAAAATCTCCTTGAAAACCTGAAATGTCACTCTGAACCAATTTTCTGCAAGCTGTGTGTAGGAACTTGGTTTTAACACTCAATTAGTCAGGTCTGCAGGAATGGTAGTAGCTGCATGTAGAATAAGGTCACTGTAACCTATATCTAAGGGCTATTGGCAAAATACATGATTTTAAGCTCTCTAGGAGTCTTTTTCCCCATTGCTCAAAGCTCCTTGAATTCGGCTGAGCGTCATGGCCCATGGGCCACTCGTTTCTTTTTATCAATCACACCAGTAAACCTTTATCGCCGTTGGAAACAACTGTTACAAATGGATATATTGGTAATCATCGCATTGGGATTCATACCAGGTAATATCATTCCCTTCTTCACGCCTCAAATAACAGATATACGCTACACGAATTATATATAAAACTCAAAATTTTTAAAAGATGTTTATATAATCAAAGTGATTTATTTTGTAAGCATTTTGTTTGTGATACATAATATTCGAAAAATAATTGTCATGCAAAACAGCATTTCAAAGTTGTTCTTTTTTATAGTGAGCGCTTCCTTCTATTTACATTTGTCAGTTAATCTCACTCATCATTCAGTATTCAGCTGTTCTAGCCACATTTCAGTATGAATTATTATATGCCTTATTTTGCTGAAATATATCTGAAAAAATGCAAATACTACCGAATAATTTCAACATCTGATATACCTGATCGCGTTTATTATTATTCATAATCCTGAATAAAGATGTCTAACATATAACGATTTTCATGATTGCGTATAGATAATGTACATAAAAGTTCAGAAAAATTTAATATATGTATTTACGACTTGCTTGGATAAGGCAAATATTCGGATTTGATTAAACAGAGAATTTCTTTCACAGGTACAAACAAATCTCCCTATATTCTCTGTTTTGATCATCGAAATGATAAAACGATGCTATCAAAAGTAACAGAATGGAGACCAATAATAAATCTACCCTCTAGCCATATACAGTGTCTGGAAATGTGCATGGAAACGCCTTCCTGTCCAGCTGTTAAGCTACACGACAACGGCGCATGCGCAATAGCTGTCACTGGAAGTGGTTAACCACGCCATACAAAAGGTAATGAGTGAATGATATTGAATGGTACATTGAAATAGTAAATGTCATGCTCTAAAAATATGTTTTTGGTAGCTTTTCAAAATATATATGGAAATTCCAAGCGTATTCCTGACACACAAACGAATAAAATATTTACATAAAATTATATAATTTAATAGTAAGATCCTTGAGGAAAATATTAATTCATTATAAAATGAACAATAACATATCTCTGAGAAGTTTAACTTTTCGAAACATAATCTATTACAAATTCCTAAAGGATTAAGATATAGGTTATGTTTTTGCTGGCTTTGGTTTGTTTGTCTGTTAGCAACATTGGTCAAAATGTTCTTAACGGTTTTTCATGATTTTTTTTATGATAGCTCGGCAATTATACAAGGAATTTTTAATTATATTTTAGGGGTGATACGAATCACTATCTGGATCCAGGATTTAAAAAAAAATGCTTAATTTTTTATAATAATATCATGGGGTAATGAGCTGCCTTGCCGGAGGTCTACGCTCTCTGGATGCTTTCTAATTATTATTTTTATCTCCGAGACAAAGAGAGAATGCATATATTTGTAATATATTTTAATTAACTTGGCGTAACATTTGTTCTAAAAATTAAAGACTCAAACGGATAAAAAAATATTTTTTTTATGAATAGGCTGTCCCAAAGGCTTCGGTTTCCCGATTAGATATCCGAGACGTAAACCTCTCGTGTATAATATAAACAGGTACGTGTAATGAGTGGGTACACATTTGTAAACTTATCTAGCCTAGTTCTGGTAAAACAAATTTGTTGTTTTGGCTCCAATACATCTGAATTTGAAATACCGCACTTTCCTTTTGTAAATGATGAAAAAAAAAATCAATGATATCTAACAGCTATTTAGACTTGAAATTACATTTCAGGTATTACATCTCTCAGGTATATACTCAGACTGGTACCCGACAGATATTTATATGGCAGAGTCGTTCCTTATACTGCATTCGCGTTATCTGTATTACCACAAATACACACGATATCATGATATTTATATGTTATCATTGATATATATATATATGTAAAGAGAGAAAAAGAAAGAAAAAGAGAGAGAGAGAGAGAAAACGGAATGAAAAATGAATACACAGAAAAGACGGGTCATTGTCATTTCTCTATAATGAACCAAAATGGCTATTCTTACATCTCTCTCTCTCTCTCTCTCTCTATATATATATATATATATATATATATATATATAGATGTATAAACAGCCACGCCGGTTCATTGTTTCATAGATGGAAAGGGTATACACAGAAAAGTGGTTCCATCTATATATACATAGACTAATATTTTAATGCTATATTTTCAATTTACAAGGTTGGGTTTGGGCAATTAATGACAGCTGAAAAGGTGTGCGAGCAGCACAAATCACAAATCCCGTTCATAGGAAGTAAACAGGAACAAAACCATGTAATCAAGATGCTCAAACAAATGTTCCCCGATACGTATATATATATATATATATATATATATATATATATATATATATATATATATATTAGAAAAAATAAATGAAAAATGACGCCTTTAGGCTATTTTTGTTTATAAATCCGAGCTTTCGAAACGCGAAGGCATTTTTGTCAGGTGGTCAAACGAATAAGACTGTGCGCTTCGAAAGCTCGGATTAATTAAATAAATTTTTCTACAAAAAGGCGCCATCTTGCATTTTTTAACATGTAATCTGAAAAGATAAACAAGTCTTAACCCGATTTCGAAAGTTACTTTTTATACTGGGTTGCTTTATAACTATCGAATATATTTAATACATAGTTTTTTTTTTCTTTTTACTGGAAAATCAAAATTTCTACAGGAACATTTAAAATTATTTTATTGGTAACTTATTGACTTTTAATTAAATGAAGTTCATGGCAGAAAAAGGTAGAAAATAATAGATTAGAAAGGCGTTTCTCATAATTGTAGGTTTATTTCATGATGACATGTTAAGAGCAATAAAGTAGGATTGATCATGAAGACATGTTAAGATTTTTTTTATTAAAAATTCTGCATAATATAGAAAATTTTTTGACAACTCTTCTTCCGAATTTGTAGTTTAAGCCCTATTAGAATTTGTTACCATCATCTACAGTAAGTATGTTATTTTCTTCGAATTTAATTGATAAAGATTAAATTGTTTGCCGTTTCTACAGCGGGAAAATGAACTTCTCAATTTCTCAAAGAAGTTTCTCTTCGCCTCTTTACTCAAACTGGTCACCTGGACATACCTTTCTGTACAGCTGTTCTATTATCAGCCCTGCTAGACGGTACCAATGGGTCAGCGTTCCTTGTACCAGCAATGCTGTTATAATATACCAGATTTAAATATCCACGTACGTGAAGGACCGCCTTTTGACACCCATTATAATGGTTCCATCAGGCAGACGGATCAACGATTTTCCCGGCGGTTTCATTTACTCACGAAGGTGGAGCTCATGTTCCTTGTCGACGCTCAATTCGCATTCAAAACAGTTTGACCGAGGTTTGAAACAGCAAATGAATCACAGCGCATGTGCGAATGCTTGCGTGAGTATGTTGTCACATTGATGCACATGAGAAATGTAGGCCTATACTTATGTTCTGGTAGCCGATGCATTCGTTGACGTACAAGACGGCAAGAAAGTGATTTGACCAATCTGCTTTGAGCACATGTTGAAAGTAGTTTTATGTTTTAAAGGAGTACTCACCAATTGTATCCTGTAATATCAAATCATTTTTTAACTTTACATTATATATTCGTGGATGCGGCTCACGACGAGTAATGGTTCAATACATTTGTGTTGTTCACGCGTAAGCTCTAATTAATGACTCGCTCCATAATCAAAACAATAAAACAATTACCTACTTTGTATAAAGACCAGTATAATTGGCTCTGGTCAGTGACTGTAACGTGGTATTCCTACGATCAGAAAACCGCTCATCCGCTTGAAAGGTATATTGTTTATGCACTTTTTTATCGTGTTATATGTGATTTATACCATTGATTGTTTGTTGATCATTTGTTTTGGTGCAAACGAAGACAAGGGGTTGGTTTCAATATACATCTCGAGACAGTCTTGACTTCATGACCGGTCTTGTATTGTGAGTCTTGAGTCAAGTAGGGTTTCAATATATTAAGATTGTATAGAGAAAAATCTGAATAAACATTCGATTGTTATGGTCTTGAGGTAAAACACTCAACAAAATATTAAAGGTTATATTATGATACGTGGACAGTCACTAGGATATATGTACCAGAATTTCAGGAAATAAATGAGTTACGCAGCTGCTTTTTCGTCGTGATATAGGCAAGCATATAGAAGCACGACAGTTACGAAGTAAGATGCATTTGAACAATCACGCCCGTTGAAGTTGACAGGCAAGTCCAGCGATCGCTTTGGGGAAGGAGAGGGAAAGGTGTAAAATGTGATCATTATGTTAATACTGCCAATGTAAGACTTTTGAAAATGGCCATTTATTAACGCTAGATTTTGCACAAATTTGTTTTAAGCAAACAAAATCCTTAAACAATTATTTTATTTTATCTGTATGATACACTGCCATGTTCAATTTTGACACACGTGCTTTTTTTGTTTCGCGTGACTACACGTTGTGTAAATTTTTCACTACCGGGCTTGAAACGATCTTGGGAGTTGTCCAACTCAAGACCGCTTCAAGACTCGAGACCGCACTTCAAAAATTAAGAATCAAGTCTAGATAGGTAGATTGAAAGCCCTCCGGGTCCGTGGTAATGTTGTTTTTTTGTGAAAAGGCACTGAAAGAATTACTGAATTGCTTAATTGATTCATACAGGTATGGAAAATGTACTAAATGTTGAGTTCAGGTAGTGAAGCAATATTTTACATTTTCCAGGCAAGCTAGCGAAATTCCAGGAATTGTGTCTTGCCCGCTCATGTTATATTTGTCTGTTGAACAATGCATATTTTTGATTCTTAATGTTTATTCAGCAGACCTACCATACTTATATTATGAATCTAACACTGCTGATACCGTTTGGTGAAAATGTTTCAGCTGTTTGTCTTGCAGTTTGGGAGCTGGTTTATAAGCCGACAAAATGAATGGCAATGAGAGTAATTCTATGGCTATAATATTTATTAGGGCCATTTTTTCCATGCTGTGATTATGGCTCTCGCTTGTATTTGTCGGTAGTAAATATATAGTATTTTAAAGGAATGATTGTTTATTATTTATCATATGATCAAGAAAAGGTACGCGTGTTTATTGACGGAATTGCCCGTGTGCGCGGTCCATCTTGTGGATGACGTCACAGAGAGGGAAAGAGAGAGAGAGGGAAGAGAGAGAGAGAAGGAGAGAGAAATAGGAGAGGGAGAGAGGGACGGAGGGAGAGAGAAAGAGAGAGAGAGAGAGACAGGGAGAGGGATAGAGAGAAGGAAGAGAGAGAGAAAGAAAGGGAGGGAGAGGAAGAGAGAGAGCGAGATGGAGAGCGAGAGAAAATAGAGAGAGGACAGGAGAGACTGCATACGGAATAGTCTTGAGAGAACAGTCAATTATCTACAATGAAGTTAGCATCATTTTCTGTCATTTCCTTTAAAACTCTCTCTGATTTAAGACGCTTGATAGTGACGCTTAACTTTAAGGTGGCCAATAAAATAGAAAAATAAATAAATAAATTCTTGGAAATAGTAACGATAAATGCAACGGCTTGAAATAAGTCCCGAGACAATCGGAAGTTTGGATTATATTGATCCTGGACGTTTATTTTGAACATTATTGTAAGAGTGAATGAATTAATTAAAGAGAATGGAATGAATAACGTATTTCTTCATGCATGTTAATGATTTTGATTTGATGATAACAAAGATAATACATATGTCTGTGTTACATTTAATCAATGATGATTTACTACAATATGTAAGGTAACAGTCATTAACGTATGGAGTCTAGAATCTTAATTTAAATAAATTTAGTATACTTACTATACCCTTATTTACTTAAAGATAAGATATGCAAAGGGGGCCTTTGAACAAGACCATTGTTATTTACTGTACGCGGTATTTCCCGCACTTGCCAGTCGGCGCCATCTTGTGTTCATTTATTGAAACCCATAACATTTGAGTAAGGCATTAAACTTGTTAATTTCTTTGTATATTCTTATACATTTGAGTGGATCGCCAACAGGAATAAATAAAGCTTCACTACTTTGAGTTGAAATATGTATAAAGTTAACGTTTTATCTAAAAGTTAGATATCTTAAAGTTCTAAATCGTTCAAAGTTTGAATTCTAGATGGCGCTGTTAAGCAAAATCGGGAGTTGCCGTAAATAAAAACAATTTTGTTCAACGATACCGCATTTAACTAGAGTTAAAGGGATCACTTGAATATGCATCTCCACTTTATTTGTTCATATTAACTAGCTCACTTTCATTTGCCTATCTTCCTCTAATCCGATACCATTGTTTAATATGGACATAAGCCATCAAAATATTGTGCCAGAGAACGTTCATGGCAAGCTTTTGGACTATCTACCTTAAATTTTTTATTTTATTTTGGAATGATGGAATGTACCGCCACTATAATCGAAGTACAACTGAAAAAATAAGATTATGAACTTGTGAAGGATGGTATATAACGTGGCTTCACTGTTTACATGTACCAAATGATACTAAAGGATTTTGTATAACGATGCTAATGTAGAATGGTATGTTAGATAATATCTTAACGGTATCTTATCAAATAAAAATGTTAAATATACATGAAAAATAATGTTTCCTCCTTCCAAGATTACATATAGTCCAATATTTCCTTCCTAACCGTCTGCTTTCTCGTGTAAACGATTTGAAATAACCTTGTATCTGGCGCGATCAGTGGCGAAAAGTATCAACAAAGAGCACACATCCCCTCGTTACCATATTTATCAAAACTTTGAAAGCTTCATCCCGGTGTTTTTCCGGTTAATCTTCTTTCCTGTTTCTTCTCCTATTTTGGGAGTTGTCATGCTTACAATCGGATTTCTGGTCATGCAGTCTTGCTATAGTAAACCAAAACATGTGGATTATATTTTTTTTACATACAGATATAATAAAATAGTATAAAACAGGTGAAAGGAAGTAAATTCATGTGCCTTGTAAGTTTTGCTGGAAAACCTTTGTATTCAACCAGAAGGAACAAATGGGAGAAAATTACACATACGTATATAGATGATTGTGTACATTTAACACGGAGAAGGCTGCCCACGTACGCCACAAATGTGAATAGATTACTTTCATGTCTTATGGCCAAATATGGCTTTTTATATAGTATTTGCCAGTAATGAAAATTTTATACACAGGGGATAACTCATATACGAAACCGGATCCAAGAAGGGAGATGCCCCAGAGATCAAGGAGGTCTTGAACCCACCCATCCCAACCAATCATGTAGCCGTAGCAACCTTTATGAGGGGTTTCAAATTAATATCTGTGGCATGGACACTCAATTATTACTGACTTAGGACGCTTTTCCATGTAACCTCATTATTGTTTCGTGTTTATATCCGTGTGAATATCGCGAATCTGAAAACTTCGTGAACATAAAGGCAACCACTGTAGCCTATAATAAGAGAGCTGTAAATACCTGGAACATGGCTTCTCCGGCCACTACAAGTAAAGGTAATAACATCTCTACCTGGCTTCTCCGCTCTACTTTTCGTTGCTTCGAAACCCTCGACACAGCTCCCAGAATGAAGATTGTCTGCCACACGCCTTGGATTATATAAAAGAAGGCCGCCATCAGAGTGAGGTGTTCCAAAAGACCTCGGCTGCCAAGGGTGAGTGCCGTTGCCATGGATATGATGACGAGTTTTTCATAGAATATTAAACCAGGCATCCCAAGTATAATTAGAACACTGTCGATCATGTTTTTTCCCGATCAAGCGATACACTTAGATGTCTGAATTTTTTCATCCCAGTCATGACGGCAATAATGAGTTGGGACCGGAAAGCGAGGTCAGAGGTTAGAAAATTAAGTTAGCCCGGGACAGGTTGCTTCTTCCGGTCTAGAAGAAAAATTTACAGAAACACCTGTCAATGCTAAGACAAGCATGTCTAAGAAAAGTCCCGATTTTTTCTTCCGGCCTGTGGCGCCACCTACCGAGCACTGTTTTGTTTCCAGAAGAACATGCATATATCGTACATTAATGTCAGATGACATACTCATCATTCCAACCACCGATATGAGGCTGTACTCCAGAATACAAGGAAACTGATAAGACGACACCTGGTGGAGAAGGCTGTCTTCACCCACAATCCAATGTACCGTTGACTGTAAAATTACAAAGACACATTAGACATTCTAACAGTTTAAAACAAACGACAACAATAAATTTAAATACTAAAGTGCATATTTGCAATTTGAATTTATGATACTTTCAGACATATAAGGGTCATAATTTCACGAACTATCACGAATTATCACGAACTTCCATTGAATCATTTAGACTAAAGACGTTAACTTTTCTTAAATAAAAGTTAAAACTTTGATAAGTTATGTTTCTTTAACATGTAGTTTATGATTTTTTAAAGCTTATTTTTAACTATTTTCTCTTTACAAAACAGTAGCGTATTCCAATCATTTCAACATGGGACCTGGAACATCCTGTGACAGTCCCATGAGCGCTTTCGAGAAACTATGAGTTATAAACCTGTCATGGCAAACTAACGGCACAGGGATGCAATACGAAAGTACTCTGTAAACATTGTTACGGAGTGACATAAAAACGGACCGAACTGTCTCGCTAGTGAAGCTTGCTTTGCTAGCGAAACGGTTGGTACGCCGGACTAGTGCGCCACCGTTATGGGTTCGAATTCCGGATCGGCCCAGGGTGTTCCCCTGAAATATTTGGTGGACGTTCATGAAATATGTTACGAATACGCGCACATATGTTCCTGGCAATGACATGTATGAGTCCTATCCGTCCCACTGGTTTATAGCGGTAAGCAGCATTGATATGTCGGGAGTATCGAAACACTAATATTAAATGCTAATATAAGTACGAGGTCAGCATTTCACGTATTAATGATTAATCGCCTCCACCAGAAGGGTATGCGTTGATTGTGCTTGTGTGTTTGTTCACAACATAACTCACGCAGTGATAAACGGAATCTCATGAAAATTTCAGGGCATTTCGGGAATAGGCCATTGAAGAATCGATTTGATTTTGAAGTGGATCCCATACGTCATCCGGATTCATTAACATCATCAGAGAGTATTGACAAGTGTAAAGTCACTTAAACACGCACGATTCTTGGATAATGTACCGTATAAATGCGGATTTTTATTTATCTTATAAGATATATGTCAGTATAAGCATAGCTACGATTACCAATAAATGTTGATATTGTTTTGAATTGTGAAAATACAATGAGTTGTAATATGTAACTGTCATAATAGCTTTTAACTATCAAAAGTAACTTGTAACCACCACGGTTCATATACTGAGCCATGAACATTGTTCGTTTAAATATAAGTTCTTTCCTTACAATTTCCCCGCTAGGAGGGTTTGCAATTAGTCCAAAATTATAATTCTCAATAATTAGCAAGCTTTATCTGTTTACATACATTGGTTCTGCATGAACTGGTTAAAATCTGGTGCGTAGCTTAACACTTATTTAGAAATGCGAAACTTAAGACGTATAGATATATATTTGCACAAATTGTGGAAACCTAGCGCTTGAAATTAGTTTCTCTTTCCGAGTTTATCCTCGTTTTACTTGTGAGGTCTGTACGGAATAAATGATAAATTATAACCACATGACATAATCACATGACACTCACGTGACAGTGTTTCAAGATGAAGAAAACCCGTATAACGATATAGATCATGTGAAAGACGAGCGGCCAGCGGAGGGACTGATTCTTAAACCCTGATGGGACGTGGCCTCCCCAGTACATATCCAGTTGAAAACCCTCAAACACTAGAGCTCCGAGTCCGAACTCCTAAAAAATTACAAATCAGTACATTGGTTGGACTTATGTACTCATTTCCTTCCTTTTCTGAGATTCTGAAAAAAAAAACCTGCATAACTTTTCCCTTCAAAAATTTAATACATCTGAGTTTTATTCTTCATACGTACAGAATTCATGCCATCCCCATGGCACCGCCTATGTAGGACGATACCTTGCAAAGAGAGAGAGAGAGAGTATGTGTGTTTGATGGTGTGTATGGGTGTGTATGTGTCAGTGTGTGTGTAAGCGAGTTAAGAAGGAACGGAAGTAAACATAAAAATAATCAAAATAGTGTATATTTTGTGGAGATGGGCACTGAACTTAAAGGATGATTATCATATCACGGCCGTAGACATTATTATGTCATCCACTCAATATCATATTTATGCTAAGCAACATGACCTCTCCCTGTATTGTACTCAGGTACCTCTCACAATATAGAATAATATATATATATATTTATATATATATATATATATATATATATAGAGAGAGAGAGAGAGAGAGAGAGAGAGAGAGAGAGAGAGAGAGAGAAGATAACGTATCACTTTCATATGTCAATAAATAAAGGATAACTGTAAAATGACTATGGAGTGGCTTCCAATGGTAACATTGAGGATTATAAATAATTGTCGCACTTGACAGGTATTATGTTGCTGTATAATCAGTTGTGTACTATTTTACCTTTAAATCACATATTTTTAATGCAACCTGAAATCTGCATTATAAGGAATGCAAACCTCCGCCGTGTTTGGTGTTCCTATCTTGGGATCCCCCCGATCCCGTTTTTGTATTCGTGTTTGTATTTACAGGTTCATTCGTGCGTACGTGACTTTACATTTTAAAGCATTCCTTGATGACAATACTGAATCCGGATCATATTACGGATCGACACCAAAACCGAATCGATTGGCCCATTGCAAAAATACACATTTACGAGCGGCGACGAAAGCATACCTTCCTCACTGAGGCAATACAAATATTAATTCGCTTTATGTACCGATTGAATCCATGTTTGTGCAAACCGTACACAAGTTAAATTCCGTTTACCTCGGCATATTGCTAAGTCAGCAGCATGTTAGTAGACTGTCAAGCGTGGTACGCACTAGTTACTGGACGACAGCCATCTTGTCCAACACACAGCAGCAGACCTTTACCAGTGAGATGTATTTACACTTTGGTTTGTGAGCTCAATGTATTCTTTTGTGTTAACTCATTACTCGTCGCCTAATGTTAGAGGATTAACGACTGTTGTTTTGTTTAGCACAATATTGATGCAACAGGGTTGAAGACGGTTCAATTGCGTTCTCGCCTATGGCTATTCTCCTGATTAGCTGACAAGCGGTGCGATAAACAGTTTAAGCAGGGTTACCTGGCAACTGTGATCTATGATATAAACATTTATGATATAAACTTTTGAATTGGGCCGAACTGGGTTTTAGATATAAATAAGGAGGTGATTCCTCAACCAAAATACATATCCTTCAAACAGGAGAGTTTGAGTTCGAATCTGGCAGGAGCAGGAAACAACTAATACCAAGCTTTCTTTAAGAGTCTTCAAATATATCGGGATTGATTTTCTGGGTAAAATTTTGCATTCTGGTATCTTTCCAGTCCGAGCCTGCACGGAATACCTTTGTTACTCAGGGAAATTCAGGCCCTGTGTTTCCCCGGTAGGGTTCCTTGGCCTTTTAACATTGGTTATTTGAAGAAGGCCCGATGGTGGTTGTGGTGGTTGGGGGGGGGGGGGGGGGGGGGGGGGAGATCGGGAGTCTACGACAAGAGTATTGGCTGTCAGAGTGCCGTTACATCCTTCAGTGAGGAACGCACTTTAAGAGGCCCTGAGGATGGATGCAAATATTTTCGTATTTTTTTTTAAAACGCATCGAAACCGGATAATACTTAACCAGTTTACTTTAGGATCGAAGTAATCCGCTTTACATCCGCACTGTAGTTCGTCTAAAACGGATTATTCAACACATCGTCAGTTTGCTGTCCGCACTAGGTTTATAATCCGATTCAAGCCTGTAATGGAGAGATCTCTGGCGAAATACATGCTTGGGCAGCATGGAGGATAGCGGACAAGGCTGTTCGATAAAACTGGTATATTCCGACTAGAAGCGTATTTGCTTGTACAGACTAGAAACCGGTTTACCGTAAAATAGACTAAAGTAATCCGGACTACGGTAGACCGCCTTTCAAGAGGACTACAGTAAAGCAAACTGATGCGAATTAGTGGCTTATAGTCGGGACAGACTAAACCGATTCACGATCCAGATTACTTGGTGGTGCTGATACGGCCAATGAATGATCAACTCTACTTAGTATTATAATACTTATGAGACAAGGTAATTCCTGAGAAGTGAAAACAGGTAGATACCAGAAAAATAGCCCATAGCATGGCTTGTTGGATGGCTTAGAGCATTCGATCGCCTTTCCTAGTTAAAAATCACGGCAAATCGTCGGCTTGATCCGAATGGATTGAATAATTTTGCATCTTTTTTATGTGTATTAAACATTAAAAAAGTGTTTATCACTAGTCTTTCTTTAAATACTGAATAGTATATCTTTGTAACTATGTCAGCCAAGTGAAATTAAATGTCCTAATAGTCTATATTTTGGTTTATCTGTTTCAGTACTACATGTCGCATTAAATTGAGACCAGATTTAAACAGAGTAAACTCACATTAGCTCAATGAAATCATGGCTGAGACTTAACATATATATTATATTCGGCGAATTACAGACTAAGTACAAGTATACTATTTCCCAGATGATGTCAGGTCAACAGGGGACCTCTTCCTTTCGTATTAATATTTTTCCAAAGTGTACATACATGTTTGTTATACATGTCTAAAATCTGATACCAATATACATACATATAATATTATATAATGTGTTAATATATTAAAATTTACATATATATATATATAAATAAAGTTAAAAGGTATTAAGATATTTAAAAAAAAAAAAAATATATATATATATATATATATATATATATATATATATATACTGTGGTTGTCTTCTTTTTTTCTGTGGTTTCAAATTCACGATAAATGCACGGTCGCTCTCTGACCGCGAAATTGAAACCACGCAGTTTTGAATGTATGTACCAGGCCATGATCGTTTATTTCAGAAGCTGCCATTATAATTATAGTTGGCGACAGTTGAGATTAATCTTCAGCTTCGTGGTGATGTCCAACGAGCCTCGTGCATATAATTTAAGTGATTTAGGGAGAATTAAGAACAGGGCCCATTTAAAATAATTTCGGTTTGCTTCGATGGAAAAACTGTGACCCTTTGCAGGGATGTGCTGACCCGGTGGGCGCGCCTGGCAGTGTTTCCTGCCGCCCGGCACAGGACTGAAGTCTGGAAAGTGTCAATGCCCGCCGGGCAGTAATATTTTAGAATTACGTGTATGTGTGCCAAGCCAGGTGACATCCACTGCCGCTTAAAATGAATATTGAGTAGAAGGTACTCTTTCATATTGTGCCGTATTTAGTAATTGTTAATAAATAAAATTTGCCACTAAAGTAGTTAACGTAGCCGCTAGGGTAGCGCCAACTTGTAACTGTATAATGGACTAATTCTGTCACTACCGAAATCATGACGCGCCAAACGATGTTTGATTGGATAGTGATGACGTGCATTTTGAATATATTTGAAAGGTCACAATTCATTATGAAGTGCCGTAGAACAGTGGAATGTGAGTTGTTTTGAATAAGCCTTGGCCCTGAACTTATTACAGCCAGCGGGGTCAAAGCTTCCCGCACGTGTCGGCTGAGCCGTCCGTGACCTTTCGAACATGCGCGATATTCGGAAAGAGAAATAATAGACCATGAAATCAGCGGTTTATGAAATAATTTTGTCATTACAGTTCATAGTTTCATATTTGATAATAAAATATACTACTAGACTAATGATGGAGCGCGAAAAAGGAACCCCGTGAAACTTTTAAAATACAAAAACCGCGTAAAATTCATATATATAAAGGCAACCACAGTATGTATTAAAATAAACAGGTTACAGAATATACATAATTATTATTATATTATAACATATCTTACTTTTATTAAATTTATCATGAGCCACGTGATCTGATCGTATAGTGTGCAATTATTTGTCCCTTAACTGGACTATTGTTGTGTGGTATCTTTATAGATATCCTGCATATATCAACTGGTCCGTCGATCGATTTGTATAATCAATATTTAAGATACGGTCAGATTAGTGACCACAGATATAAACTAATGTCTCAGTCATGGTCTCAACCGTCAATATTTAGAAACTGTATAATTTTGTTATTTTGCCGCCCATTCATTCGCTAAATATTCTTACCGCAAATTATGTTGAATGTAAAATGTTGCCTCAACTTTATTCTCACCCTGGTGAATTGGCAAACTTACTACTAGTCATCAGGTGTCACAAAAGAGGAGTGGATAAGGCGCTCATAAATAGGGTAATCACCAACCTGGCGAACAAGTGTGAAGGAAATATCTACAGCATTTTATAATAACTCTTTGCATACCAAAGTGTAGGAACGAAAACGATTCATGGCAAAAGAAGTCCGACGCAGTTATAGGCTACTCTTCTATTCCCTCTTTGCTCCTACACGAATAAATCCGGAAAATATAGCAGTAACTATTTTATCTATGTGCCATACGGTATTCTGAAACATAGCAAAAATGTGTGTCTAAATTCATATTCGCCTGTGTTCGCCGAAACGAAGTTCAAACGAGCTTACGAGCTCAACCCTCATCGTCGCCGGCATCGGCGTCAGCGTAGGCGTCTGCTGTAGACACCAAGGTTTTCAATTAACTCAGCAACCATTTACCATATTACTTTTATTTTTCACATATATATTGCAAAGGGAGCTAGGAATTGCCCTTATGATTTGCGAATCAAAATATCAAAGGTCAAGGTCACTGGCCCCCTTTTATCATGAACAAGTCCGGTTAATTTTTTGTTGTTAGGCTCATTGCCCAATTTCCTTAAGAATATATTTCAATTAAGCTTAGTACACTGATGAACAGTGACAATGCCCAGTACAGCTATTATAACTTTCCCTATATTTTAATTTCTGGACCAGTAATTAGCACTTAACGGAAAATTTAACAAAACAAAGATGAAGTGAAATATATTGGATATCTGAGGGTAGTAGGAGTGTCAGAAGGAAAAGCTTTAGTTGGTGATTAAGACAATGGTTCTGCATTGGGGAATCTAGTACTATTCCTTTAGTCGCATGCAAATAATAAGGCTCGCCTTAACATTGTATAAATAT
Source organism: Sipunculus nudus (assembly GCA_026874595.1). Classification (NCBI taxonomy): domain Eukaryota; kingdom Metazoa; phylum Annelida; class Sipuncula; order Golfingiida; family Sipunculidae; genus Sipunculus; species Sipunculus nudus. The sequence continues at coordinate 43,123,757 of CM049321.1, read as the reverse complement.
TGTATTTATAATAATATAATATAAAGATATATGAAATATAATAATAATATAATATAATATAATAACTTTTTTTGCTAAACAGGTAAAAGAACTACACAAAAAAAGGAAATCTTATCAAAATTATATTATCTTCTTGAAACAAAATAAAAAAAAAATGACTCGGGAGGTGCCTGAGAACCATACCTTTTTTTGGCCTATTGTCAGTTTTTTTGTGCACTTTTGGAGTATACAATTAAGTTGTATGCATTAAGATATCTAATAAAACATCCGGAACTTTTGTGTATATTATGTCTAATTAATAAGTCTTATTTGTCAATAATTCTGTTTTTAGTGTACAGGGATGTTGTATATAAATCCCTTGTTTTACCCGGAACGTAAAAGCACTGTAGGTGGTGTAAGTTATGTCAAATCTTGACTTGAACTTGACCATGAACAACAAAATGGACCTTATCACTCACGGAGAGATAAATATCTAGAGGATAATGTCAAATCAGGGAGAGGGCAAAGACTGTGACATCTACAACATGGTAGTTGCACTAAGTCGGACCTCGTGTCAGGCACGTGTTTTGATGATGGTACATGTATGACCGTTCATACATCCCGTTCACTAAAGCATCGCGTATATTATTAGCGACAGCTTGTCACCCCAAACGTCGATTTTAGATGAGCTGAAGACGATGGGGTGACAGTACAAGCTATTGGGTTCGCATCAATTCTAGTATGTGCAGAAGTGCACGCCATTTCTGACACTACTTTTTCATTTTCATCTACTCCTCGAACTGTCATTTTCCTGAGTTAAGACAAAAAGTGTCGTTATTCTGTTGGGGAAAATAATAATTATTACATACACGGTTTACTTACGTGTAAACGTGCAGCAGTTTTTTATTCCGAGGCTGGTTTTACTCGAAAAACTCGTCTCCACGTCTGTCAGCGGGAGAACCATAACTTCCGGTAGGGGATTTCCAAACGGCTATGTGTAAAACTCGGAAGTCCGAAGTCGGAAGCAAGGACTTTTTTAAAGCAATGAACAAAGCATAATTAAAAATGCTACTACATCAATGGAAAGTACCTTTTTATTTTTATTGATAGAATAAGGTCTTTTCTATAATCATGTAAAATAATCAAAGTTATCCATCCGAAGTTAATGACTATTTTTTGCTCGAAAATGTCCGGTTATGGTCCAAATGTGTAAAACTCGGAAGCCAGTTATGGCAAATGCACTGGTCATCATATCGTCAGTAAACGTGTGAAGCATTTTCAGTTTCTTCATAAACTCAATCTGTTTTGTAACATTCATGATGCTGTTATATAATAATATATTATATTGATATGTTATTTCATTTTGTAAAACAAGATTATTTTAACTCATCAATATTTTACGCTGTTACCGCATTTTATGTTGGTGGAAACATGAGAAAAAATAAAGGTTTTGATAATATTTTATTCATGTGCCCCTATAAAAATCACCCTGATAATATCATAGAGACTTAAACAGAAAATTTGACAGAACCAAAAAACCGAACAGTTAATGTTTTTACAAGTTGTTTCGAACAAAATATTTTTAAATATATAAATTGACAAACCTTTTCCTCTTTCATTATCCAAAAAAAAAATCATCAGGATTAAGAATCTCTTAGACTCTTATCTATTATGTAATACTTTTTATGCCAAATTATATTTTACATTTCATGGTCCGGTTGCACACATTGATTTATATATATATTATGTAAACAAAATTGTAATTTCTTATCGAGATCCTTGTAATCGTACAGTAATATGAAGTTGAAGGGAGCACATTCTGGTTATATGCCCTTATCATGCAATCAGTTGCAAACATACTTTAATATATTAATAAATATCCATATATTTGAAGTTGAAATGTGATGTTGAAACATCAGGAGTGAAATTATTATAATATAAATATCGAGATTTATAAAGCTTGAAAGAAAGAGTAAAAAACTTGAAAAAGAATTAACTTTAGTTTAAAAAAAATATTTGCTTAAATTCGTAAATCGATCAGATTTTATAATAATACATGTATTAGTATGTTATATATTATCTGGACTGTTGTATCCCTTTTCTAAGATATAAATTTAACTTTTTTTTTAAATATCTTTGAACTCTAACATAAGACATTTCGTTTTGTATATGATACATGTATGATTGTTCCAGCGATGACCCTACTGGGATATATTGAATTTTCATATTTGCTCAACGTATGGAAAATATATTACTACTTTTTATTTTGAATGACATCGTGATTTATAACTGTGTTTTTAATGTCGTGTAAGGGTTTATTATACCATATTTATTATTCAATGGTGCATCCATAGAGGGCGCAAGCCCATTCAGACGTGATATCTCTTAATTTTCATTTCTTTTCCAGATTACTTTTTTATTCCCTAGCAATTTCATTATTATATTTTTTTACTTTCCAATTCATAAATTGGTGATTTACTCCACTGAGAGAGCATCCAAATATATACTAGTATAATGAGAGAGGAAGTATTTCCGTTAACACACTTTTCTCGATAATAACACCGACGATATATATATATATATATAGATATATATTAAATTTACAAATAAAAAACTAAGAACATAGTTTTCCGATTATGTATCATGTATTGTATTATACACTCATTAAAAGCAGAATCATGCATAAGCAATTTTAATATATGCATGCAACTATAATAATAATGAAACTGCATTTGGGCACAGTGCGTCTCTGTGACTTCCGAGTTACACACATTGGATAACATCCAAGCACTTCTGACTGACTTCCGAGATGGCTTCCGAGCACAAAATCTTCCATAACGTTCAGATTAAACAACGGATAACTATTATTCTTCACAGAATGATAAAATAGATCTTGTTCTATCGGGGAAAAAACAAAACGGTATTGAAGCGTTAGCATTTTGTATATGCTTTAAACTGCTTTCGTTTGTTTCCGGCTTCCGGCTTCCGACTTCCAAGTTTACATACACGACCGCGCCATGACACATTTAGTTTTGAATGAGAAGTACCGCTTCACGTGAATCGGTGCCACAGTGATGAAAGGAGGTAACAATTGTAATTATTTTTGTGTAACAACATTTTTCTTCGATATTTAGCACATATAATACGACTATATAAGCCTGTGATGCCAAATAATACCAGACAGGAAATATTTTGATCCGACCCTTAGAATGGGCGTTCTGTTGTGACTGCCATCATGACTCCAGGCCCCATCAGTTTTTTTTCCGAAGGCCTGAGTGTCATGTTGTCATGGCTAGTATATTATGCACTTTCATCTAACTTGTGACTTCTGGATGCTTAACAAGTCGGCCGATCGATCAGCTGTTACTGTTAATTCAACAATTGTGTTGATCATAGTTTTAAATTTCCTTTATCCCTAATGGACCCACCGATGGTAGTCATACTGATGAATGGCAGTCATACTGTTGGGAAAATTTATATTATACTAATGTGCCAATGGCAAAAGTTTTAAATTTAATTCAACATTTGCCAATTCTTTACCTTCAATCTTCCTCCACCCTCATGTTAAACCAATAGTTACTGGTGTTAACCAGAGATAGATGTATTTCATATTCAATCGCTAACGTGACACCTTCGGAATCTAAATTTCCAAGTTTGACTCGTCTCTTTTTTTATACGCACAGATACTGATCTACCCACTAGTTCCACGAAATGTGAACCCCTCGAATTATTCTAAATCGATAATATTATGTTTTAGGGTCTTTTGAATGTCCGTATCTTGAAAGTGGTATTGATTTTTAAGTAAAAATGAAAGAATCTGTGTAATGAACAAGGTTGGTTTAATTCAAGCACTAGGTTTATTTTTCTACAAAGAGCTTGGGCTTATCCAGAAGATGAATTTAGAGACTTTGAGACTCCATTTGAGGCACCCGCAATCTTCAGCTGTTTCAAGGCATTGTCCTACCTAATACCTTTTTAGTATATTTTATGTAAATAGTATATAATTGAAACCTTTGAAACTGCTCGTTCAGATCTCCTGCATTCTTCAACAACATTTGATGCAGGAAACAGTTTTGGTTACATTTGGCTGATATTTCAGGAAAGTTTGCGCCGAAAGTCTCAGAATTGAGGCTTTGGCCACACACTAAATCTCATGATAACGGACATCTATAGAAGTCTCATTGTGAAAAAAAAAATGTCAACGCATTTGCAATAATAATTAATATTTTAATCTGGTGAACAGATTCATATGTTGAAACAAAGTATGTCACAAGATGCCACTAATACTGTATTGGTACGTTTGTGGGCACTTTAATTGTGAAGACATACGCCTGAAGTTCCTAACTTTCGGTCCTGGTTTAGAATTAAGCGTCTTAATAAAACGGTTTCATAAAATTATCAAATAAAAATAGCTTGAACTTGGTCTCTATATAGCAACAAGTAAGACTAAATAACGAACTAATGTGACAGGTCACTGAAGACTTCTCATCGAAAACATTACTTAAATGTTCGTATTGGCATTTGGAATTACCAACGTGTCAGAAATTTAGTATATGCAAGAAATATTTAGATCTCTATAAGTAACGAAATCAAAGACAGATCGGGGTGATAAAAATTACATTGATGGGGATATAGAGAAGGTGGACCATTATATTTTTCGATGTAAAAGTGGAATCTTCCATATTTATATATATATATATATATATATATATATATATATATGACTTAAAGCGTATTTTATGTAAGCGACATATCTGTTTCCGTGTTCTTCTGCCGGTAAGAAAAAAGTACCTGCGAAAGGGCAGCATCTTGCCCTAATCTGGCTACACATCCTGGCATTTTATTTATAAGTATAACTTAAACATATATGCATATTACACTCAGTCCGTATACTTAAACGTTCCTGTGCCAAATATTGTTCATGGTCAAAGGTCAATCAATTGTGGTGGGCGTGGTGATGCATCACGTGTTCTGGCTCGTACGCAGAATGCCAAATATGGGCATAACAGACGCTGGAGTGGAAGTGAAAGAAAAGCATAAGGGGAAGACAGAGATGCATGACCAGGTTCCAGGCCAACTTGCCATAAAACGATCCCACCAGTTGCGGTTCAGCTTGTTTCACCTGGAAATATAAAAAAAAAATCGATTAATTTAACTGTTATTCATGGAGCCAATAGATGTAATATAATATGTAATATAGAGGTTTTATTCATTTATGGTCGTACATTTTCTTCCTTTTTATTCCGTATATAGAAAATAGAACAGAGCCCATAATATTCTCTGTAATTTCATTTAATTTTAATAGCGTGAATTCTGTGCAGAGGTCGAAAATAACTATGAAAAGCTAAAGCTGGCTAATAATTATTTGTTCGTGATCATTTGCCCAATATCAATACATTATCATTAAGAGATAACAGGTTAGCATAAGTGCGACATAATTGCGGCAGATATTAGTTCTAAAATGTCCATATCACATTTCTTTTGTTCAATCGATGTAATCAATGTATGAAATACCTACAATGCGAACTGTGCTACGTTTACTGCCTATAAAGGTCTTTAATAACCACTTTGCGACGGTTGCTGTGTTCTACCTACCTGGAACGTCTTAAATGCCCACATGGCTACGTTTGCTACCACAAGGAAAGTCACCACTCCACGACCTGGTTTTTCATGACGTTGTTCTTTGGTCTTTGAAAATCTTGTCAAAGCGTTCAGGATGAAAATCGTCTGCCAGACAGCCAGGAATATATCAAAGAACGCAGCAACCAGCGTCAGGTTCTCAACAAGACCTTTGTTGCCAAGGGTGATCGCCGTTGCCATGGATAAAACTATGAATAATTCATATAGGATTAAACCAGACATCCCAAGTATGATCAGCACACCGTCAATAGTGTTGTTTCGATCAAAGGACATCCCCAAACGCCTGAATTTGAAAAGTCCAGTTGTAACAGCGATGATAAGTAATGACTGGAAGGCAATGTCGGAAGACTGGAATATAACACTCGCCCGGGCTTTGTCCGTTCTTCTCGCGTAGAAAAATAATGCAATGGACACTGTCGTCACTGCTAAAACGAGCATGCCGATAAATAGACCCATGTGGGATTTATGAAGATTGCTCTCTTCCGCATTGATCACGTGACTCTTTTTCTCCTCTTCTTCCTCTTCTTGTGACGTGCGGCGCCACCTTCCGATCATCTTCTGAACTGTTTCCACCAGGACGTCTGTGTAACGTATGTCTATTTCTGATGACATGCTTATCATGACTGCCACTGCTATAAGGCTGTATTCCAGAACACACGGAAATAGGTAGGGCGACGCCTGGCGGAGAAGTGTGTCGTCACCAGAACAATCCAATGTACCATTACCTGTATGAACGAACAATGGAATGTTACAAAGAATAAACAATAAAAGCAAATATCTAAAAGGTAACTACACTGAATTGTTGATACTAGGATAGACCGGTGCAGTCGGTAAATTCAGTAAGTAGGTAGACTAAGTTTCAACACCAATGACAGTACTGACACCTGCCGGTATTATATATAATAATTTATGTTTTTTTTTAACGTCTTCGTATGAGCAAGCAAAGAAATTCGGCGCAAAGAACTGCCCTCTACCAAAGCATGGAATAACGTTTATTTTTGCATATTTAGGTAAATTACTTGCAAACATGATTACTAATAGCATGTAAGGTCTAATAATAAGATCAAAATAAGTTAATGCCCAAATTTATACCTAACTTGTTCAGCTAGCATGTGCATGTATTTCATTTACCGTGCGCTTTGCCGAACCACCGTACAATGAAAAAAAAAACAATGATAAATATGAAATAAGTTAAGTTGTCTAATAAACTTGATGTGGGTAGTTTTATATTCAACGGGTGTGATTGTCGTACTCCAATGTAGTGGCGTCAATTCATCTTAAAGCAGGGGGGAGGGGTGTCTCGCGTGCGAGGGTAATCAAAGTTGGGTCAAATTTTGTGTATATATAATATATATATATATATATATATATATATATATATATATATATATATATAATATATAACTTAATATCTGTGAAACACATTTCAAATATATTACAATTAAGGTTGAGATTTAAAATAAAAGAATTATGTATCCAGTGTAGGTCAATTCTAAACTGTAGCAGGGGCACATATACTAAGGGAGCATATACGCGCACATGGAAACCGAGCTAAATTCGGTTTTTCATTTTATTTTACGAACAAGTGTACCTGCTGCTTTCGCTGTAAGTTCCGGAAAATCGTGAGGCAGGCTGTGGTGACTGTGACTGGCTCCTTCCATGGTTTCCCTTGCAACCATTCTGATCCAGACACACATGTTGGTAGCCATCACGTGCATCAGCCCCATCCTGACGAGAGGCTTGTAGCGACAGTTAACATGAATCTGTAATAATACCAACACATGACATATGATCATATCGGTATTTGAATTAAATTAAAATTGTGCCAATTAATCGATTTAATAATATCATTATTGTACAAAATGTTGCCGCCAACTTACAGGATTTGAAGAATGCATATTTGATCAATCTTTATTTTTTTTTCAAAGGTATAACTACTATTCTACCACATTTTTTTCAAATGAATGTATGATTACTTCTCGCTTTAAGTTCACATCCATAATCTAAAGGATCATTATGGTCTAAGTAAACATTCCTTTATCTCATATTATTATATTTTATATTTAGTTTGTCTTTCTCTGCTGTATTTTTGCTTCTGCCAGGAGGGTTTGCGTTCTTTTCTGGTCGTGGGTTTGTGTGTGTGTATGTGTATTACAGGGGCGGATCCAGGATTCATGAAAAGGGGAGGGGGGGTTCAAACCAGGAGGACTGAGGAAACGACTAAAAAAGGCCCAGGCCGTAAAATGTTAGCTGAAACCCTTTAAAAAAGGTTGCTTCGGATAAAAAAAGTGGGGGGGGGGTGGGGGGGGGGGGGGTCAGGATCCCCCGAACCCCCCCCCCCCCCCCCCCCGGATCCGCCTCTGTATTTGCTCACAACATAACTCACGCAGTCGTAAAAGGAATCTCATGAAATTTACTGGACATTTTGGGAATGAGCCAATCAAGAATCGATTAGAGATTGGTGAGGATTTTGCACATTTTCCGGATCCAGGAACGTCATTAAGAATATTCACTTTTGCACGCACGCGCCGTTAAAATGCAGAATATTTATGTACATGTATTTGAGCTGTAATGTCGCTCATATTATTATTTGAATTTAACCCCCTGCACAGGGATCCAGTGATAACATAATACAATGTTTTTGTCGCGGGAAGCTTGCAGTTTTTCATTAATAGATAAATAAAAAAAATAAATAAATTTATAAGAAAATGGAGACGGGTCAGCTTTCAGACATACTCCATGTATATAGCCTACCAGATGATCACATGACACTTACTTGACAGTGCTTGAAAATGAAGAAAATCTGGACCATGATGAATATGATGTGGAAGACGACTGGCCAGAGAAGCGGCTGGTTCTTACACGCTGACGGGACGTGGCCTCCCCAGTACATCTCCAGCTGAAAACCATCGAAAACCAGGGCTCCTAGACCGAACACTGTCAACGAAAATATAAAGGAATAGTTCTACGTGTTAGCATAAAGATGTTGTGACATGGCTACTGTTAGGGAGGATAATGATTCCTGCGGAGTTTGTAAATAATAATAATAATAATAATAATAATAATAATAATAATAACAAGAAAGCACTAACAGAGCACATGCCTCCGCTTACACCTGTATCTGCATTCAGGTCCGCTTAACCCATTATCAAACCATATCTCGACATTTCATAGAAATTCATTGGTAGCAGTACAAATTGAATATTAACGTAATTTAAAAAGAACACACCTCTTGCCCAACCATCCACAGAATAAAATTAAAATGATATGGAACGTTTTGAGATTTCTTGTTGTGAAAAGCTATATAGGGACTGTCGTTTTGTACAGGTACTGACTGACTGGTGATAAATTTACATAACCGGTGAAAATGATGCAAGTGACGTCACTGTAAATTTCGTCTAGGCCTGCTAGCCACCATGCTCTTTCGAGCTGATTGACACATTCATTAAATTTTTCAGGTAAGCAAGGTCACCTAGAGAACCACCACGCCTTCCACCAGTGAGGGCTGGCCTAGCCTATAAGAATGGATTTCTTCATATCTTGTTTTATATATATATATATATATATATATATATATACTCTTGCGTCGCCATCGCGGCTAGATCTACACGATCTATACTCTGATGTATACTCTACACGGCCACGTGATCTATACTGTCATCAAATGACCTGACAAATCAGATGTGTCCCTGCATGGGTAGCCATCTTTGTTTGGTAACGTGATGGTTACATGCAATCAGCAGCTGTCAGCTTTGGCCGTTTTGCATGTGACCAATGACCGTGACCGCCATGCGTGGGATTAATATTTATAAAATGTAGATTGATTTCTCACAATTTAAATAATTGTATTTCTAAAATACTGTGTGTGAGGCAATTGCAAAAATAAGCAAGTGGACATGAGACGATGGAACGGACTATAGATTGTCCTCTCAAGGCCGTAGCAGCCAGCAAACTTCCATGACGATGACGTCACCATGATGGGGCGACAACATTAGGTGCTCACTAAAACCCATGAACGTAAAAGGCATCTCTTTTGGCTCAGGTTTATCTTAATTATTCCAAATTGATTTTATTCAAATGTTACAACAGTGTTAGTCACAAAGGAAGGAAGAAGGGATTGGGGCTAATAAGTTTATTTCTGCAGATGGTATACGGAAATCACAGCAGAAAACAGAAGGCAAAAAGGGGTGAGTGTAGACGGATCTGGATCAGGATACGCATATTTATTCCACCGACCTAGCCAATTTTTTTCCTTTCCCATGGCCCGTCCTTCAACAAATTTTCATCGAAATTCATTTAGATCTTTCAAAGATATTGCTCGGACACACACTCATACACACATCCTAAAACACGGCCGATCACATAACCGCCTGCCTTCTTCGTTGGCGGAGGAAATGCTACTACTGTTACTACTACTACTACTACTACTACTCCTGCTGCTACTACATGAACTACTACTAATACTACTACTACCTATGATAATAATAATAATAATAATAATAATAATAATAATAATAATAATAATAATAATAATAATAACGGTTTATAATAATAATAATAATTATTATTATTATAATTATTATTATTAGTAGTATTATAATAATAATAATAATAATAATAATAATAATAATTATTATTATTATTATTATTATTATTATTATTATTATTATTATTATTATTGTCCGTTAGCTCTGTCAGTGCCTCAAGGGCTGGCTCGTGTATGTATGCTTGCGCAGAGATACAGCTTAATTAAATAGACAGGTTATCTATTGACATTATCAGTTGGTGATAACGTATCACTGTCGCCCGCCTTTACATGATCAAAGTGACAGTATCATGATTCATGGAATGTTATCTTAATCGAACAACGTGAATTATAAGGGCAGGATGTCAAGGATTCACTTGATGACTCTAAACCTGTTTCCCTCACTCACAGTGACTGGCAGTTTCATGTCATATCCATAGGCCAAGAAAGCTTGGTTTTTCAGGCACCGCCCGCATAAATATAGTGAGAAATCTGATAATCTGCATTTTCCATTGTAAGAGTGAGGGTAGAGTATGAAGATTTATATATATGCGGTGCCTTAAGGGGTGGGGGCAGTGGATGTCCGCCTCGGGCGGCACATGTTGGGTCATTACTAAATTATTATTATTATGAAGTGGCATGAGGTGTTCCTCAAAAAATGCAAATTAATAGGGGAAATATTGGTCTTTTCAAAGATTGGTATGATCTTGATATATATTTATATATATATACATGCATACATATATACATATATATATATATATATATATATATATATATATATAATCATATGATGACACAATAAGTTCGTAGAATACTAAACAAGGATTTCAATGTACATTATATATTAGAAAGCAGGAGGGAATATTTAAAAGAAGGATTTCTTTAAAAAAATAAATCAAAGAGTGGTTAAATTAATTAGCAACAATTGGGAGCTGGATGACGAAATAAGTTCATCACCAATAATGGACATGTATGCTTTATTATTTTATAGCGATTGGTGATTATGGCGGTAGAACGGGTGGCAATGTAACGAGGTTATACGGTATAATTATGCCATTAATAACTTACTCATTGCTCCAAGCCTCAGAAAGAAACTACTGCCTTCAGACGAAATGGTGGCGGTAGTGTTGGAAAGGCGAATGTACTCCATCACCTCATCGGAATCGATGCTACCATCTGGTATATCACTCCGCTTCCGGGGGTCGGGTTCAATGAACGAATCGTCGGAAGTAACGTTACTTTCTTCCTTGAGCGCGGCTAACCCTGTGCCTACCCTTTTAGAGACCGATTCGTCTCCGATTCTCACATCTAATGGTTTCCTTATTGACGAATTCAGAGCAACGATGTCTTCCCCTGAACTTTTTCTTTGCATGAGTTTCTTTTCCAGTAATGAACTGCTACTCAATCTACGAGCCATGCCTTCACCGAAAGTAGTCAACATGTCTGAAGAGGATGACCTCGGAACTTGCAGATTTTCAACAGAAAGACTGCTCCTCCTGATAATGACGTCACATGATTTAGTTTGAGCCTCGGTTTCAGATTCTTGTTCAAACGACTCTTGCACTTTCGTTTCCTTGGATTTCGGCAAGATAAAAAAATGAAGAAGAAGCAGGAACATGGAGGCCACCACGAATAGATACGTCATGAAAACCTGAAAAAAACGACATCATGTTTAAATAAACCTACATATTCCACAAAGCTCATAAATATGAAACTAATTAAACTCAATTGAGATTCTGTAGGACGTTATATCTTGGTGATCTGTTTCATAAAAAAGGTCATATTCCAACCATCAGATATGATTTTCTATCCATGTCCTTCAAATCAAATGGTTCAATTTCTTAAAGGGGCGCTCCTGCGATGCCCATCCAATGGACAATGTTGACTTTCCCACCGTAATATGCCGTAGGTTAATGATATTTGTTTTGGTAAGACATGCGAATATACATATGACTAAAACTAGATGTCGGCAGTCTTGAGGGCGGTGATGGCAAATACAAGTATCATAACAGGCTTTAGTCACACTCATGGCTCTGTTTGGTACAATTTCCTCGGGATTCTCCCGTCATTTAATTTGGCCTGGTTAACCACGTCAGTTTTGTATCGCATTGACAGTGTAGCAGCTGATTTCTATATAGATGCTGTGTCCGCGGATGAAGTCGTGTTTGCGCTAAACGTTGAGAGCTGGTCTAAGTGGACAACACATCACCGAAGGCCTGAGGTTGGGCTCTTCAATGCCCAAACTAGCAACTAGCCATTTTATGTTTGAAGTTATTAGTCCCATTTACACACTTTTTTTCTGGAGCTCTCTGAATCTACATCTGGAGCGTTCCACAACGCACCAGATTTCGAGGATTTCAGGTCTGAATCGCGCTATTAAATGACCAGCGTTTTAAGTCGGTTCTACTTTCTATTGCGAGCCATACAGCGTTTAGCGCGGCCTTTTTTTTGCACTTCGTACGTGTGTAATAAAATGGAGCGCATTGCGCGTGTAAACGCAATGCAGCCTGTAGGCCGGGATAAGTGCGATGCGGCCTAACTTGACAGGGTAGCGCGATCTAAAAGGTTACTTGGTCCGGCACAATTTTAAAGCAAGATAAAATGTAGCCCGCTCCACATTTTTTTTTGGACCGGTCTAGGGCGCGCCACAATTTTCTAGTGTAAGTGGGGCTATTATGCTGAACTGTTGCTGCTTCATTGGTCCACAAAACCACGAGTATATTACACCGGGATGTATACCTGTTACGTCAGGGCTGGTGATCCTATTTAGACTAGAGTGCAAGTAGGTCAATATGGATTCATTAGACCTGAATAGCAAAGATTTAGACTACGGTATTGAATGTGCTCACATGCTTGGTTTTGTGAAAACTGGTATGGGGTGTCTCTTAGAGATATAATGTGGCTAATCCTTTTATTCTCAAGGTTTCAAATCGCATTTTTTTCCCTGGCAAATCTAATCAACCAATGATGCTACAGGGCAAGATTTTAGCAGTTGCCAGCTGAAAATTACCGTCTGACACGCTTTGTGACCAAACTGATTTTGAATCTAAGGTGAGAAAATACAAACTGTACTTACTCCGACAACTTCGTGGGTCAGCCATCTTTGGATCAGAGCCTCCGCCACAGGGAAAGCGACACCAACAAGTATAATTAGTATGGCGTACAAATTGCTGAGTCCCTTTACACGCTCGTATCTGAAATTGAATATGTGGAAATAATGAAATATAATAAATTCAAATTATATTCAATACAGGTGAATAATTTGAAGAAAATAATATAAGGTTTATGCTAATGACAACCGAAAAAGCGCCATGCTTGAAAAAAAAACACATCACGGAAATGGTGTCAGAAACTCCCTTACAATTATCGCACACTTTCAAATATTTTGAAGTATTTGCTGTCTTCGATTAAGATAAAGTGACCACTCAGCCTAAAGACAAAGTAAATGCAGGAAAAGATATAGGTCATCATTTTCATACTCCGTGTATGTGTGTAAGTGTGTGTGGTTTGTCCGTTTGTTCACAAGATAACTCATGCCATGAATTATTAATGCAATTTCAGGAAATTATCAGGGCATTTAGGGAATAGGACAATGAAAAATCAGTTAGATTTGGGGGTGGATGTGGCTTATGATCCGGATTCAGGCACGTTATCAAGGAATGTTCACAAACTAAAGTCACTTTTGCACGAATGAACCTAAGAAATATGGGCTAAATAAGTGAAAGCAAACACGGTTTTTGGAGAATTCATCGCCTTAACATGGCGGAGGCTTGCATTCCTAAAAATGCAGTTTTTTTTAATTCACTATAAAGTGTTTGAATGTTGATAAGCGTATAAAATATAAAACCTACACCACTGCCCGTGCTTCTTCTTTGTCATCTTTCTCTTCTTCGTTTCTTAACACAAACGACAATATCGTCTGCTGTAGGCCGGAAGTAGGTCCGCTGATCGTCTGCTGGGGACCGGAAATACTTCCGTTACTCTCAACGCCGCTGTCGTCGGCGCTCGAAGGGTTCATATCAGACCTACTGTAAAATATCAGCGATTATTCTGGTTTAAAGATGATTGCATGGCTTTTTTATCTTTTTTTTCAAATGGGACAAGGAATATTATCAACATACTGATATGGAAATATGATATTTAATGATAAATATATGAGTATGATATATAGCAACTATAGTTGCTCTCAAATACAGATACTCTCAGGTTTCAATGTTAATTTATATTTGATTTAATTGTTTATCATTAGTTTTGATGGAAACAATCCTCGATCTCGAAAGGTTTTGATAATTCCCCTTTACCATTCGTTTTGCTGTTCATTCCATATATCCTATATTTCGGCGATCTCATGCATAAACATTTTTCTAAATCCTACTTAACACGTTAAAACATGTCTTGCTCGTCTTGTTCTGGGTTTTCAAAGTGTTGTAGCGAAAGTCAAAGCTTTGTCAGTGACATTTGTGTTTTTATCATTTGAATTTATCTGACACTAAGCCCTTTAAATAATACTTAACCTTAAAAGAAACAAAAGAAAGGAAAGCAGTATAAGTTCTTTGCGATTGTGATCTGTTACATCTGATCACCATTTTATGATCCTAATAGAGCATATTTGATTATGTAACCAAGGATTTTTTTGGTTTTCAAGAAAAAAAAACACAATGTTATCGTTCGAGAGCGTTTTCAAGAATTGCACAACATGCTCATACTTTTTGACGTTCTCTATCAATAGCTACTTTAAAAAGACAATTTTTTTAGATCTGTTCTTTAAAATTCTTAGAAAATTTTATTACCGTTATTTAATTATATATAAAAGTACACAAACATATATATATATATATATATGATCATGTAATTGATTATTATTATCATTATTTATTCACCTTATTTTCGTTATTACGTCCTTTAAAATACAAATTTTCTTTTGTCTGTCACTGTTTGTGTACTAAATACATATAAGAGTTGTCTAGATAATAATTATATATTTTGGCAAAAATTAATTTCGATATCTATATTTTTCGTTGTTTTTGTATTGGGCGTCCTAGAGACTTACCTGTCACTTACTGACAAGTGGCATAAGGGGGAAATGTTTAAACACTTCCTCCCATAGTATGTAATATATATAACTTATCGGTCATGTTTATGTCAAAATTTCATAGGCAAATATACATTTCCATTGTTATATTTCCGGATTTAGCAGATTAAATCAGCTGTTAACCATTGTCTCTGTATTTTGATTTGTTTATAAGATTAGTTTATAACGAGATATTTATATTAATTTGTAAGATTAAATTTTGTCTTATTTTGCGTTTACAGGTTTTTTTGGGAGTGCAGTTTTGTTAAAAATCAAATTTTGTCTTACCTTAAATTCACAAGTTGCGTGTGCGGATTTCGCTAAACCGGACTATAATGACGCGGTATCACTGATGATCACCTTATATAAATCTGTAACAAGATCAATGCCTGTAGATAAGATAACGTCGTGACAGTCAACACATGTGTATACAAAATGACCTCAATTTATATTATATTAACAAATGAAACAGAGGGGTTTCTCCATAAAGCCGCCCGCTTTTCAACCTATTTTATTTTGTCAATTGAATTTAGCTGTGTTTTTATGTGCATACATATCCATATATACGTAAATGCGTAAAACATGCGTAAAAAAGTTGATTATGCAACTGTGGTGTATATGCGCATATGCTTACATGCGTAAAAATCGCCAGAGGATGTATCTGGTTTCTGCAAAAAAAGAAAAAAAATGTATGGCTGATTTTCGTCTAGTTTATACATTTGGTTATAGTAGTCAATATTACACTAAGTTAATTAGAGAACCCCTTAAGTGTACAGTCGAACCTCTCCTAGTGGGCACCTCTATAAAGTGGGCACTTTTGGCCAGTCCCGTTTTTTTTTTCTTCTCTCTATTATGTTTAGCTGATGTGGGCACATCTATATTCTGAAACGTGAGCACTTTTTCCGAGCTAATGTGGGCACTTCATCGATTTTTCCAGTTGAAGTGTCTTCCTATTTTAACTTTATGAGCTTTATTTATTGTTAATGTTTAATTATTATATTAACATATTATTGAATATTAATTTTGTATTTCAACCATTAGTTATAATAACCAAACAGATGTACAAAGGTCGGAGGTGTATGGCTGTTGCATAATCATAATAATAGCCTTCTTTACCCAAGGTAGGCATGGGATACATGCATACTAATTAGACCACTTTGATGTGCCCAGTGGCGTACCTGGGGGAGGGGGGGGGGGGGCGGCAGGGGCGGTCCACATTTTTTTTTGGGGGGGGGGGGGGCGGCATTTCGGGGAAATAGTATAATGAGCGGTACAAGGAGTTCCACAAAAAGTACAAATTCGATGTTTTTGTCCCATTTTCAAGTATTCCAGGGAGTATAAACTGGAAAGTGGAACCTACCAAATGATAAGCGAACAATGTGCACATTGGGGGGGGGGGGGGGGGGGGGGGGCATTTCTGGGATTTAGTTTAATCAGTGGCATAAGGAGTTCCACAAAAAGTACAAATTTGACCTTTTTGTCCAATGTTCAAGTATTCCAGGGATTATAAACTGGACATTTGAACCTACCAAATGATTAGCGAATGATTTGCACATTTTTAGGGGGCGGCATTTCTGGGATTTAGTTTAATCAGTGGCATAAGGAGTTCAACAAAATTATAAATGTGGCCTTTTTGTCCCATGTTCAAGGCGGGATGAATCCCCCTGGCCGCTTAGCCACATGTTCAATATACGTATCAAGTATCAGATTTACCTTTTAGAGTTCAAAATTTAAATTAAGGATATATTTACCTGTACTGTTATTTCTGTTATTAACAGTTTCATAATCCACTACCTACAGGCAATTGTTGTATATTGTGACAAATCATTTGAAATTTAATTATAACATATATTTAAATTATATCATTACTTGAAATTTATTTAAATACTTTATTGAATATCAAATAGTCATAAGTTTATAAATAAAACCTGGCAAAGTGCACTATAATTCTAAAATGATTTTGATGTAACCTTGAATTTAAAGTATGTTTTAACTTTGAGGATATTTTAATTAAACAAAGTCAGTTTATCCAAACATTGGATTTTTTTATGTGAAAAAAATAAACATGCCCTGAATACATATATATGCTTAACTCATGAATTACGTTCATGTTTTAGTAAAGACTAAATGACTTGCATGCAGCAGTACCATGCATATCTCAATAGCTCTATTAGGTGTACCTGCTGTCATATGCGATAACAAGAGGTGGAATTATAGATGTGACAAAGTATTTGTATGCTTCGAAAATGGAATAACACTCACCAAATAAAGTTTTTTTCCCAAGTTAAGTTTAAAGTAATCATGAATCGTGTTTACATGAATGATGAAAGATCAATTTCCGACATTATATGTGTATCATGCAGTGTAATCTGTTAATAGTTACAATTTATTCGTTTTATTCCTTTCTGTTCACTTCATAATGAAATATACATGTTTGAGCTTCGAGCGATCTTTTGATTTACATTACCAATGTCTGCTCTTTAATAAGTTGCGAAGGAATTCCCTGCCAGTGAATCCATATAATTGCGTTGTTGTCAAATACAAGCCTGTAACAAGGACATTTGAAACGATTTGTTTCAATATGTTATCCAGTTTTGTAATGTTTTGTTAGAGGGGCGGCAATTTCTAAGACGCCCCGGGCGGCAATGAGGCTAGCTACGCCGCTGGATGTGCCTGATCGGTATGGTCAGACCTCAGCCCAGACTGTCTGTTCCTGTGATGTTAAGGCCAGCAGTGAATGCACCACTCTGTAGCCATTCATACTGGACTGATAAGCAGACTTCATCAACACCAAACACTAGTTATTTGACTGCATTCTGTGTCATATTCACTGTTAATGTCCACTAATAAAATGTCAACCAAAGACTAAAATATAAACGTGAACATTTTCATAGATTCTGAGATTGGCAGAGATCTGACAGAATATTATGGTATGTTTGAAAGAGTTGAATAACAGGATCAATGTTTGTAGATTATGTCCATCGATATACCAGTATGTTATAATACACACACACTCACATACACACACACATATATGTATATTGATAGTTATAATTTTTTACTTATTAACCTTTAAAAACAGGAAGAATGTCTGTCAATCAAGTTAATGCAGTACCGCTTCACATAAAAGTGGTTCAACTTTAGCAATATTTCAAAGTAGGTGGCAGCACTGAATTTGGAAGCTGTAACCTCCATTTAGTGGGCCCCTCTATAAAAGGGGCGGTTTGGCCCAGTCCCAAGGGTGCCCACATTACGGAGGTTCGACTGTACGTTTAATTAAGAGTGACCAAACATTCAGAGACTCCTTTTTGTCCCTCAAGCCCGTGTGCCCCAAGTTAAATAGTTTTCAAATCAACGCTCTAATCTGTCTCACTTCTTGCTAGGCTCAAAATAGGCTTGGTAACAAGAAGAGTTTTTACGGCCTTTGTATGATAAATGATTCCTCTGTCAGTTTCATGAAACGACTAAGGAGGGAGTAATAATGTTAACACTATACAGGAAGTAAAATTTATGAAAATAATTAAGTGTAGTAGTCTGGCTTGTTTAGTTTCAATCACTAAAGCCGAATTTTAGATTTTTTTACAGGTGTTTAGAAGCGGTAATTTTCAATTTACAATAATCGAACTCTTTCAAGTTCTACATGACTGGTATAACTATGAACTTGTTCTACTCACCACTACAACGATTTCATGCACACAATACTGCCAATACTGCGTGCTTATCACCGACCTTTATCCAAGTTTAGATTAAGCATTTGTAAGACTTAATGGATACATTAAGTCGCTGGACAGTTAATCTCTACAGGTGACCTCGACATTCTTCACATGAAATGTATGTATATATATATATATATATATATATATATATATATATATATATATATATATATATATATATGAAAAAGACTCGGCTTTTCAAACCAAGCCCTTAGCTTCATTCTAACCACATTCACCTGATGATCGGGTCGCATCCCGGGAAACAGACTGTTGTGAATTTACAGTGTTGTTTTTCTTTAGCGTTATATATATATATATATATATATATATATATATATATATATATATATATATATAAACATAGGCCTTACCTTATATTATTTCCTCTTAAAAAACGATCATTAAGCTGTTGACAACATAGTTCAAATAAAGTGCGCATGCGCGTCCTTATCATCGGGAGTCCGCTCACAACAAATAGGGACGTCCATAGGGGGGGGGGGGGGGAGGGTAAATACAGTGGAAGTGGTTTTAATTTTCGCGCTTTTAGCGGGAGCTAGATTTGCGCTAAAATAGGAACACGCGTAAATTCGATTGGATATTTAGGAACAGCTTCAGTTGTTATTGTAGAAAATCCTAGAACGTACTCAGATACCAGACAACGTAGCTGGTTGGAGTGCCATCGCATCATATAACGTGATTAGTCCTGATTTATAACGTATTGTTAACACCTTGCGGTCATTGTACTCGACCAGTCGCTCGTGTCATGTAAGCGGCGACCCGAAGCTTGTTAGGTGGGATGTAGGTTACGTTACAAACCTGTCTTTTATAAATATTTGGATAATTAGATACACATTTTATTACCTTTAATACGGATTTGCGCGAAATGCTATAAATATTAAAAAAGCGCGAAAATTCAGACACGCCAAATTAACCACTTCTGCAGTATCCGCCCCCTCCCCCTCACATTTTTGCAGGGGGTATGGTCAATGTAATTACCCCCCCCCCCCCCCACCCCGAGATATTCAGATGAATAGACTCTTGTTTCCATTTCTGAGATTGCAATGATATATTATTTTTCTAAACCTGGTTTAGAGTTAACCTATAAACAGCTTGTTTGGGCCGTGTGACCTGTCAGCATAGGGGCAGCCATACTGGGCTTCATGCAGTGATCGACTGCCATTAACGTGATGAAGCTGGACCAGCTTCACTCAGTTATGGTCAGTCTTGATGTTTAGCTGTAATGTTGGATAAAATGTTAAGGATAGGTGGTGGTGTCCCAGTGTAGTGTTTATGGTTGCCATAACAGCAGGTAGAAACTGTACAAATAATTATTGGGACCTGACTATTTGTGATATTTATAAGGATCTTCATAGAGACTGTACCTGCTGTACAGCTTAACTTGTACTATTCATGCAAAATAATTGATAATACATGTAGTAGGTATAAATATTTTGCAGTATTTATTCATTTTTATGACCTTATGACCTTGAAAGGACGTTTCCTAATACATTCAGTGCCTCAAGTGACCCCGCGTGTGCTCTTGAAGTGGTGGATTTCACAGTGACATCCCACAGGGCAGATAAGCTAATACAGTGTGTCCGATAAATTTCACCAGCTGGTAACCTCGTACCTAGCCGTGACAAACACGACTCAGTTAGGGCCTGTTACAACTGATAATGTAATAATCATCTTATAATGAAACATCAACCGTTAATGTAATAACAAATCAACAGGTAATGTAACACAAACTGATAATGTAATAACAAATCAACTGATAATGTAATACTAACCGATAACGTAATAAAAAATCAACCGATAATGTTACAATAACCGATAATGTAAAACAAAATCAACCGATAACGTAATAACTTTTGCTAACCGATAACGTAATAGGAAATTACCCGATAATGTAACAAAGTTCCCAAACCGTTAATGTAAAAAAAAAATCAACCGGTAATGTAGTAACACTTCAGCGTGCCTGACCACTCCGTGGAAGCCACTTCTAAATCCTAATATTATCCTAAGTGTGAGAGATTTCGCATGTATCCTAACAATTCATTGCATGTATATTTTAGCTTAGCTGAATGAAAGTCATCCGAGCTATAGAGATCACTCTTTGTCCGCCGTTCGTGCGTGAACAGACCACAAATCATAACCGCTGAACCTAGAATCTTATAACTGAAAACCATGGAGTTCCATAAAAAAATTTCTTTGGAAATCTGAATTTAAATCACTTCAACCTATATTCTCCGAGCTTTGGGGCTCGTAAGTACCCTACAGAATAATGAAAAAAACTAGACGACCAGAGGTCGAACGCTTGCCGGAAATGACGTAGAAATAAGCAAATGAATGAACAATGACGAAGAGACAGAAAATGAGCCATTGTTTGTGAAGATAGAACCAATATTGACAAAGTTAGGGGGAATAAGATTTTGACGTGTTTTGATGACCTTGAACTTTAACCTCTATAAAATACACATACAGCTTCCAGAAATCATTCCAATATACGAAACAAGTAAGTTACAAAGTGATTCGTGCAAAACTGTGGCCTGTAGAATGCTAAATGTCAAGTGCAAGAAACAGCAAGCACGCTAAATTGAGGACTACTGACAAACAGAAAGACATACTGACAAAGTGACACATTTGTAATAAGAGATGGTTAGATAATCTGATGGGGAAGGTAAAAAGAAACAAAAGAAGCGACACTTTATGTAGATAAGGTTGATGAGATATGGAGATATGGCCAAAAATGATATGTTGTAGAGGTTCGAGTGCAGCACCCCCTAGCGGCCATATTTCGAAAAATCACCTTCGAGATATTAGTGTAAGACATAAGATGTATCAGTTTCAAAAGATCTCCTGCAAAACTGTGGCCCGTAGATTGCTCATTGTAAGACGCAAGAACCCGCAAGCAGACGAAATTGAGGGGCCACTGACAAACAGACAGATATTGTGACAAAGTGACACAAGATTGAGACCAGATGACATAACCAAGTTATGACAGAGACCCAGAGAAAGGAAATAAGCTAAAGTGTATGTAATTGAGGTTTATAGTTTTGAAGTTATGGCCAAACAATTATATGTTGTAGAAGTTCAAGTGCAGCGCCCCCTAGTTGCAATTTACCGAAAATAAAAATTACTTTCGAGATATTAGTGTAAGACATAAGATTTACCAGTTTTAAGAGGATTCCTGCAAAACTGTGGCCCGTAGATTGCTAATTGCAAGCCACAAGAACCAGCAAGCAAACTGACAAACAGACAAACACAAAGTGACACAAGATTGAGACCAATTGACTAGACCAGATAATGGAGAAAGCCCAGAGGAAGAAATTGAGTCTAAGTTTGTGCCGATAGGTGTAATATTGACGAAGTTATGACGAAAATTTATTTTCGACGTTTTTCGATGACCTTGACCTTGTCCTTTGACCAATAATGAAAAAAAAATCTAAAGGCTTCGGGGACTTTTAGTTGTATATCAACTGTGTAAGTTTGAAAACGATCGCTGCAAAACTGTGTATTTTAGGCTGGAGACAGACAGACAGACAGATAGACAAACAAACAAACTAGACAACCTGAGGTTGGCAAAATGGAAGGCAAAATGTGGAAATGAAAGGTTAAACAGACAACGTCATATGTCCTTATGGAAAACAGGAGTTCGAGTTAAGGAAAAGCCAAACAAAATGAGGTAAAGTTGAAGTTGATACGACCATTTTTGACCAAGTGATGAGGAAAATAAAGTTACAAAGAAAACAAGCAAAGAATGTAACACGTTTATAATACTTCACAATATTACATAAATCTGCGTGTGATGATATTAAAACATGCATGTCAAAAACTAATTTCTCTAAGGGCAAATGAACTTATATATGTATGAACTTAGAGGTATGGACCAATTTGCACCGACCTACAGTATCCAGATATGACAAATAAAAGACCAATCTCCCATGAAGCTCGTCTTTATATCTATACGAGATTTCACCAGGACCTGTCTGGATGCTAGGCCACAAATTGCTACGTCTTATGAATAAATATATATATATAAATATATATATATATATGTGTGTGTGTGTGTGTGTGTGTGCATTTGAAAAAACAAATTTGAAGTTTCACTACAACCAATTAATTTTGAGTAAAAAAAATTCACACAGCGCATTAATACATTACCAATACATATAAAATGCCTTGGAATTTGCTACCCTTATTATCTTCAACTCATAAATTAAATGTTGATTGTTGCAGATACATTTTTAACAATTAGATAAACAAAACTGCAGATATAAATGAATAAAATACTGCTTATTGTATTCATTGAATGTCTTTTACATAATAAAAAAAGCTGCTCTGTTTATTAATCAAATTTAGTTTGGAATGCCTTATCCAAATGACGTTGCAGATATTATAATATTTGCTGGGGAAACAATACTTGTACCAGTGTAAATTAAATTAAAAACAAAATACATGGAATAGAACACTTCATGACAAAATTAAAATTTATGCTAAGACTAAACAAATATTAGCGAATAGCATTTTAATTCAGTAAGTTTCGGTCAGTTCCTGTGAGTTCCGGTAATTTAAGGTCCGTCTCAGTAAAAAGTCGAACCAGTGTTCTCATGTTTTCCCGCAAGGAGGCGTTATCTAAAAAATTAAAATGTCTCTATTATTCTTAATTATTCATGCTAGGATGCTCGATTGTTTAGCTAGAAACAGGTTTTTGCTATATGACCCCTTTTTATTCGCCTATCTTGCGTCCGTCGATTTTTGTTCATCTTATGATATTTATGTCGTTTTTAAAATTACATGTATTTTTATCATATTTTTTTTAATATTTCAGAATTCGTCCTTTCTTGATATTTGCAAGCATATATTCGTTGTACCGTGCTGTTTCCCAAGGGGAAATTTGTTATCCGCTATCAAGAGGTACCCTTTTCTCTCGCACTTCATATAGAGTGTATGATTATACAGCTCAACTTAGGACATTGAACATGTCAAATATCATTATCACAAGGACTCCATAGGGTGAAGATTGTGTGTCCAGATCTCTTTGCCGGCTGACATCAATTTAACCATGACACAGCAAGATATCCCAATTTAAAAAAAAAAGGCTTGCAATGAATTGTTATGAAACACACTTAAGGTCTCACACATAGGGCTATTATTGGATTTAAAGTGGCTTCCATGGAGTGGTCAGGCACGCTGAAGTGTTACTACATTACCGGTTGATTTTTTTTTTTACATTAACGGTTTGGGAACTTTGTTACATTATCGGGTAATTTCCTATTACGTTATCGGTTAGCAAAAGATATTACGTTATAGGTTGATTTTGTTTTACATTATCGGTTATTGTAACATTATCGGTTGATTTTTTATTACGTTATCGGTTAGTATTACATTATCAGTTGATTTGTTATTACATTATCAGTTTGTGTTACATTACCTGTTGATTTGTTATTACATTATCGGTTGATGTTACATTATAAGATGATTATTACATTATCAGTTGTAACAGGGCCCCCTACTGAGTCGTGACACAAGCCAAATTTAGAACCGCCCTGCAAGTCCGTGCCACGCTTTATAACCGTATCTCCGCATACAGTCAGCAGGCAGACCGCAGGCAGAAATCTCCCGTACATGCAGAACAATATACGAATATATTGGGTTATAACGGAATATTTCACACACATGGTAGGTGTCGTTGAAGATATAAGAAACTAATTAAAAGGTCTAGTGGGTTTATTTGAAGTGACATGATACTTGTAAGCAATGAGGCGTTGTCAAAAATGACGAAAATATTTGCATCCTCATGGGGCCTTATAATGCGATCCTCAGAGTTAGATGCCCAGGCACTCTGGCAAGCCAGTAAGCTGGCCATAATGTCAGAGGGCCGATCTGGCGCTACCTCGTACCAGGCAGTGCTATTGGATATGATTAAACATCTTAGTGGTCATATGCCCTTTTGATAGTGTATCTGTTGGAGCAATTAACTGTTACTTGCACATTCACTTTCTAAC
The DNA here is from genome assembly GCA_026874595.1 of Sipunculus nudus. NCBI lineage: Eukaryota > Metazoa > Annelida > Sipuncula > Golfingiida > Sipunculidae > Sipunculus > Sipunculus nudus. The sequence continues at coordinate 43,098,815 of CM049321.1, read as the reverse complement.
AAGAATATCCTGATGTTCTTTACATAGGGAAAGCTGGTTCGATTTTTACTCATTCACCACACGTGGTAACATTTGTGTGAAACTGAATGTTTTCTAAATTGTCTATTTACCTCTTAACAAAATCTTTCTCTTAGGACACATCAATTATTGTATTATTCAGTTGACGGTCTCACTTCAGCCTTCAGGTAGACCATGTCATGACTATTCTCACAGGCGACATGCTTCACTATCCCCACTCATCCACTATGAAAATACACATAGTTGTCCTTCCTTAAGTAATTCTTCTCTTCACGGTATAGTCAGTCGTACTTGTAGCTGTGAGGTTGGTTAAAATGTCCACTGAACTGATGGAAGGCCAAACCTTCATATCATCTCCAATCCGATTTACTTTCCCAATCTGGGGTACTTTCTTGTCAGTGCCAGGAACTTATAAACATCAGATAGTCCCTCTGCTTCAGCTGCACTTGAATTACAAGCCATTATGACTTTAATCAGTGAAAGTTAAGATCAAATACAAAGAGAGCACACGAGGCAAAGCAAACAGCACTGTAGGAGTCCAATGCCACTGGCTATATAGGGGGCAGTAACATTCATCACGCTGATGCTGGCCCGACTGCAGCGCTGCAGGTGGCTGATAAGGAGCTAGGGTTAACATGGCTTCCGCTAAAGGGGTCTATACTAGAGACATACCTTTTTAAAACCTTATACTGAGTTATAATATATTTGAACTATGGACAATAAAACAGCAAAATCCCCGGCCCTTGAAGATACATTGAGGCCACTGGCAACACGGGTTCCTTCTGGAACCTTAGTCTCAATAATGATCAGGACAAGAACCTCGATGTGCCTGAAAATGGTTCTTTCTGGAACAATAGTTCTAGTCAGAAACTTGTGTGTTTTAAGTAGAACCCAAAAGAACCCGTTTTTCTTAAGCCACGGTCACACTATAGATACGACCAGGTTACGACCTGTCCACGACTGGAAATTTGAGGAATCGCCGGACAATTGTGACAAGAACGTGCGAGCGATCACGGACGTCTTAGCTCATCACTGGATGAAAAATCGGTCGCAGTTGTTTTTTGAACATGTTCAAAATCCAGTTGCGACTGATTTGTAAATTTTGAGGTCGTAGGAGCTCGCAGGAAGGCTGTACCACCAGTCTTTGGTCATCTCACGACCAGTTTAACAACGTCGTGCGACTACTTGTTGCACGATTGGTCGTGCCACTGCTCGTGCCACCTCGCGATGGCACCACTGGTAGTACGACCTCGTGATCAGAATTGCGACTTGCCAAGATCTGTTCCGACTTTTTGCACGATCATACGACTGGTCGTGCAATCAGCTCGGCAAACGTTATAAAATTGTTGGGATCTAGGGCTAAGCTCAGTCAGCCCTATTTCCTCCAATTGTCAGTGTGGATCAGCTGATGCCACCCTGTAGACTCGAGTGTATGCTGGTTCGGCTACAGATGGTGCAACAACAACAGCTTGGCGCTATTGCTGCAGCTGCACTTCTGCATATCACTGCTGTGTACGGGATCAAGCGAACGGAAGACTATGGCTGATATCGGGCCCAAGAATATATATCCATACGATCGGTGGCACGACTAGTTGAACGACTAGTCGCAGGTCATTACGACAAGTCGTACGATCGTTCGCTGGTCACTAAGACTTGTCGCACGACTGATCTTGCGACCGATCGTCACTAGTTCTGGTTGATCATGCAACCGAGCGTGCCACCAGTCGTATGATTATAGGTCAATCGCACGATTCGATCTAGTCATTCGGTTTAGTGTGACCGTGGCTTTATAATGCATGGTGTTTGCGTTTGCGGGAAATAAGCGATTCCCGGCGAAATGACGTTACTTCGGCATCTTATTTGGGAATAAACTGCTAGATCCTCGGTACCACTGCCAGTTCAAACATATACACAGCATTATGTATATGCATACGCGTACATTGAAACACAGCTTTACCTTTTAAAAGAGAACAGCAGTGTCATTTTACAGTAATGCTTCCATCCCCCTTTGGATTTCATCAAAACTAAAACGGAAGAAAAGTGGAGGATAAACCTTGTTACTTTTGAATACCTAGTTGTAGTACGCTCTTTACACAGCGCTTTAACTATAGGCCTACTTCCTATATAGTAAGCGCTGTTTGATATGACCTCGTATCCTGAATTGCTACACCAGAGGGGAGCACTGTATTTTTGTCCAATCAGATGAGACCTTGTGCTGGAGACAGAGCCAAGCGAGGAATACATGGAGCCAGTCATGTTCATTTCGTTTTGAGTGACAGCTCATCGCCCCGGTAACCGTCTGAACAGGCCACAGGCTCAGAGAGAATGGCCGCAGACGTGGTTTGCTTGGGGCCTTGGGCACATAGGATGCCCGGTCGGTGAGCAGTAATTCAAACGAAACGTAACAACAAAGGCTGCGAGCACACCTAGCTGGCTGGTTTCAGTTCTGCAGACAACAAATACATGGCTACGCCAACACAGTCATACTGTCAGAATCGAATCGGTCGATGATGCGAGAATGCAGAGGGAGCAATTAAAATTCGAACACAAACTGTCTTCAAACGGCGCTTGAAGCGTAGCTATGGGCGGAGCCAGGATGCCTGTCGAGGGTTTGTTTATTGGCATCTGGTTGGCTGCTTGTCACATCATACGCACGTTTTGTTCAGTGGACAACGAACCGCCATCTGGTGTCTAAATATCATAAACGGTCAAAGCTGGCAGCGTGAATTCAGTTGCTTCTTTAGAAGCGTAAGATTCCCGCTGCCTCGGGAGCGTAAGTTGTAGCTGCGATTTCCGATTATTCAAAGCTTGATCAACTGGGTGCGGATGGGGGGAAGGGGGTTGAAAATTGAAAAAATCGAGAAAATTCAAAGTGTGCAGTAGTAATGGAACGGGGTATATTTGTTTTAAACGGCTTTCATACCATTATATTTCATTACCATTTGCGACCTGGAATCCCCCTTTTTCGGACGTGGGGACCGTTTGGTTAGGGTCAGCCACTGGTTCTTCTGGGTTTTACCCCTCCATTTCCTAAATCCTGGATCCGCCCGTGGTTGGTTGACTATATACATCCCGCCGGACACAAGCGGTCCTTGCGTTCCTTATATGCAGCGATGTCGACCTTAAAACGTTTGATAAGATCATGATGCTATCGTAAACAGAAACAAACAATTGTGATAGGCATTTTGTTTTTCTTAGTCATTAATAATGTAAATTTCATGATGAATAGCATTTAATTAGGCTTTATCTGTAGTTTGTTTGCTTACTTCATTCACAAAAAGTAGATAGGTCCGGACAATAATTATGTATTTTTGTCTGAAAATGACTAAGAAACTTTGCACTGAGATTTTGGTGATCCTTTGAAGGAAGAGAGATATTTATGTACCCTTCTTACATTTTTACACTTTGATAGATTGTTCTACCGAATCAAGTACTGTGGTTATCAATTAATTCGCGAAGGCTTTAATTTCGTGATATTCGCGAGTGTGAAATAATCGCGAATATGAACCCTGGAGAATAAGATGCCACATCAACTAAGATGGACAAGAAGGGATGATGTCTGTACAAATAAACAGCCAAATCCGTACAAGTATCGAAACTGGCCAATGCATACAAACATAAATTATTGTAAAACAGAGAGTAATCAGAGGGGATATATCGACTGTGACACACGTCATAATTTAATTAATGAATCGGAAATGGGTGAGGTATTTTAGAATTTATTCTAAATTAAAAATAAATAAAAATACTGCATTTACTCCGATTTTATTGGTTTTGGTGCGATCACAAAAATGAAACCTTTGTAAAACGTTCAAAATAAAGAAATCGCGAAATATTAGCCTCGCGAAAAAGGAGCAATCACAGTAAATACTATTTCTTATTATTAGTTGTAGTATTATTGGTGTTAGTATTAGTTGTTGTTATAGCTATTTCGTCTAGAAGACGCGTTTGTGTTCATCACTAGTCAATCCAGAGCAGTAATATAGAATATAAGAAAAGAAAATTAGGTTAGGTTAGGCGCTTATTTCCAAATGATCCAGATATAACTAGAGAACAAGCACAGAAGTAAGATATTTTATTGAAAGCTCAAAAAGAAAAAGAGAGCAATAATTTGCAACAGATCCGGAATTAAACAATTTAATGGGGGGGTAGGACGTAAACTAGCGGTTAAGGAGTTAGCCTTTGGAGCTGAAGGTCCCCGGTTCGGGCCCCGCCGGCGCCTCAATGGCATAACGGTGAAATCTCGTTATAGAACCTCAGAGATTCGCTCTAATGTCGCAACGACATGTTATGACTTTTGGATTATTCCTAACCCCGTGCATATCGAACCGACAATCCAAAAGGCCTCATAAAAACATATCATCATTATCGTATGAATACCTACATCCTCATTCAATATACAGTGCCACCAACAGACCGTGGATCTATCCTTAAAAACACATCCAATAGCATAAAAGCATAAAAGTGATCTTGAAATAATAAGAAAATCGGATAATGCTGGTCATTTTAAGGCAGCGATTCTGAAAAATTAAGCTTAATTTTACTTGCAAAAGTATTATAGTTAAACAAGATTCATTATGTGAACGTTTTTACATTGTTCAGAAAAGGAACAACATTAATATACCATGATAAAATGGTGTTAAATCCGAGACGCAACAGTATTTGTTGATGACATTATGTGGACTAAGTTTATCTCTGATAATGTTAGTGGATGTAGTGCATCCGGGAGTCGTTTACCTGGGTGTCGTCATGTTGGAAGTCGGCCAACTAGGCTGATACCATTCTGATTACCTATCTGTATTATTTAGGTTCTGAACGTCAGTATTCATCCACTTAACCACAGTCGTTCACCTCATCTATCACATCTGTTGTCAATTATAACCTCTATTCTTCTCTATCATTTACTGTCCACAGAAGCAAGCCACACAAGAGCTAAGAACATCATGTTTTTATGAGAAAATAAGTATTAAATAAATGAATAGAACTTATTATAATTTTAATACATTAAATTTATATGCAGATTGAAGAGTCAGATTTTAAAAAATTAAGGCCTTCCGTGCATTAAAGTTAATATGAAATGTCATTGTGTGATACTTACGATCAATCCTGTAGTCCAGCCCCCCCCCCCATCCAAACCTCCCCCAACCCTCTCCGCACCCCCCCCACCCTCTCTCTCTCTCTCTCTCAGCAGTTAGGGTGAAAGGGTGGAAACACTGTCGAACTTGAGAGTGGCAGAATACCCCACCCTTTCAAACAGCCCTTCAGCACAATAGCCACATCAAGGAAGAAATATTTTTGATGTACGTTCCTTACCCCAGCCAAAATGAAGGTTTGGTTTCGGCAGTTATAGGGACTGGAGACCACGTTCTGCACGATAACCTCCTCTCAGTGGAAGGAATTACCTACGGGTGTGCTTAAACTAGGATAGGCCGAACCAGGATGACATCAGAGATGCAAGATTATTTCTGAAACCTGTTGATATTTCCTAAATCCAGAAGTCCATTACATGTGCAGGGAAGTTTTTCATTTTTTTTTCTTTTAACTTTAAATTTCACCAAGAAAACGGAGTATGTATTTCTAAGAAAGGACTTTGTTAACAATTTATTAACCAATTATAATCAATTTTCGTCAATCTACGTTTCTTTAGGAAGGAGCAAAGATATTAGTGCAAGGCTCGAGAGCATTTGAGAAAACAGACACGTCAGCACTTTAAAATTTGTTATGCCATCAGTTGACAGTTTTAACGTTGTCCAAATTTGATGATCATCAACTAACAGCAATTAATACAAGACAAATTATACATTAAATGGGAATGGCAAAGACTGCTCTGAAATCAGGGCGGACAAGGTGCAAATACTTTGCAAGAGTATTTAAATACGAATGCTCCATAATTTATTGACTACGAATACTAAGGTAAAAAGAAAGCTTTTGAAACAATACGAAAAACTTCAAACTGTATTCACTTGTAACAGCAGATGCAGATTTGGTTGAGGCGATAGGGGCGCCACCCATTCTCCCGACCTTAAATACGAAAATTAAAACACACCGCGCTTATTACCGAAAAAAAAGCGCGCGAAGTTGCATCCCGTATCGTTTTCTGAGGACAATAAATTATAAAGTCTATTTGCATAGTCTATTTAAGGAACACTTGTTCAACAAGACCAGGGTACTGCGAATACCCTCCCCCTAGCCCTCTTCTAAAATCCTCGAAACACCCGGTTATGCTGATTATAAAGTCAAATCGGTTTTAAAACATAGGATTCACGCTGTAAACTTGCAAAGTGAAAGTCCGTGTACCCGTTATATTGATATATTGTCACATTCTGATAGATGTCAGATCTTCTACGCATATTCTGATAACCTTTATAGATTTGCCAGTCTTCGAAAAAATCCAGCCCTAGGTACAGTACTTAGGTCAAAGGTTGATTAATTCTGGTTGCGTGGTGATGCATCACGTGTTCCGGCGTGTACGCGGAATACTAAATACGGGCGTAACAGGCGCTTAAGTGGAGGTTAAAAAAGCATATGAGCGGGAACAGATGCATGGTCAGAGTCCAGGCCAACTTGTCGTAACGATCCCACCAACCCAGGCTCGGCTTGTTTCGACTGAAAAAGTAAAATAATCATTTAATGACTCCTGATGTATTTACATAGGTTGCTTATGTCTTGTTTTTAGTTTGGCAGTTCACAATGCAAAGTGACACTTTTGCGAAAATACGTATTAAGATAAATGAAAAACTAAAATATAATCTAATACTTATAAAAGGAGTTCGCGCCAACTTTGTCTTGAATGTCCTCTGAAACCGCATTGCGTGTAACAGTCTATATTATGTTGTAGATATTGTATCACGTGCTTATATGTCACCTTATGCTTAAATGTATTTATGTTGTTATCGTCATTGTTAACATGTTACATGTTTACAGGAGAGCATGTCTTTTAGCCAATGGCTACTTTGTTCCTTTTCGGCCTCGCAACTGTTTTTAATAGACCTAGACCCCCCCCCCCCCCCGTTTCTAGACCAGGGGCCCTGAAACCTCGGATCCAGAGGGGCCCCAGTTGAGCTCTCACATCTCTCATTTTATCCATTTCTGACGCATTTATTATTAATAATTTTTCATTTTTATATTTTATTTTTTTACTAGCAATTAAATTAATAATTGATAACATTCTATTTCATAAGTTGAGGAAACTAATCGTCAGCCCTATGATTTAGATAGGAAGTTTTTCCGTTATTACACTCTGTTGTGTCATTAAACGTAGAACCCCCCCCCCCCCCCCACCCCCATTTCGCCTGTGAGTGAGACCAGGCCTAACCAGCTAGTACCAATAAACGTGCAATGAGAACTATTTGCAACGGCTTTTATGTCTATAATCTATCTTAGGCGTAAGTATGCTTTCGTGGTCCTGTTATAAAAGAAGTGTTTGAATCAGTATGAGGGATTGAACATTTCCAGAAATTTCCAAACTGATAGAAAGTCAACAAGTCTAAGTTTTAAATGCCCACAATGCTATACTGGCCACGACAAGGAACGTTGTCACCCCATGTCCTGAATTCTCCAGTCGATGCTTTGATATCTTTGAAAACCGCGAGAGGGCGCTGAGAATAAATATCGTCTGCAAGATGCCATGTATTATATTTATAAGAATGACGCTAACAAAGACTGGAGTGGTTGCCCGTCGAAAGAAACATGATGAATAACTCATACAGAATCAATCCCGACATCCCTAAAATTATTAATTCGTCAGCAATTGCGTTGTTTCTGGCGAGGGTGTTATCAAATCTCCATAGCTTAAACGCACCAATAATTATATCGATGATGATTAAAGTTAGGAACCATATGAATGAAAACTAGTAGATAAGATTTGCACGTTGCTTGTCACTTTGTCTGATACAGAAGAAGAAAGCAGACAATCCATACAGACAATGGATACACAATGAAAAAGCATTTAAAAAATTCTGGTCTGTGCCTTGTGCAAGTCGTCTGCTTCCTTTGAGTTCACGTGATCATTTCCCGCTACTTTGTCCACCTGCGCTACGCTTGACGGCGCCACCTATTGAGCGTTTTTTTAACTGATTTCAGCATGTTTTTGTTGTATGAAAACCGACGTGTGACGATAACGGCCACCGCAACCAGAGTGTACTCCAATACGCAGGAGAAGAGATAAGGTGACGCCTGGCGGAGAAACGTGTTATCACTAGAACCATTCAGTCTTGTTTGCTCGAACAAAGAAAAAATATATTTTAAGGCGAAACAGGTGTGACCCTGCAATTAAGTAATCAATACAATAAAAAAATATTCACAATTATATGTACAATATGCCGAGGGTGGTACCATTGCTTTTCAAACAACATAAGTGTAGCTGCTGTATTAGTTGCTATATTTTCGTTTTCTGGTACTCACATTGACAATTCAGGTGTTATTATTTATGTTGGAAATGATATACATGTTGGAAATATGAAAAATGGCCCCGATTTTGCATTACGTAAATATATGAGGTATTGAAATTAAACCGAGATAGATAGATAGACAGACAGATGAACAAACAGATAGATAGTCAAACGGGTAGATAACATGCTTTTCCACGAATTTTTTTTTTATTATAATTACATAAAACTTAAAACGACATTCCCATTAAGAATCACGATGCTTTCATACCCTGTTACTTACGGCTGTGCACTTCGATTTAAATCCAAGTATGTTGCTATCGCTTTTGAATAAAATGCCTCACCAAAGATCGTACCTCTTTAAAATTGAATGGCTTCGATTCGTAGTGCAAAATAATCACATAGATGGCGCCACCTCTCATGCACAGTCAAGTGCGGAAATATGTTGTTTTGCCTTTGTACCTTCAACCGTCTCCCTGGCGACCATTCATATCAAGACGCATAGATCTGTTGCCATCACATGACTTAAGCCGAAAAAACCAGTGGCTTGTAGCGGCAGTTAGCAGGTATCTGTGCAAAACATGACAGGTGGTGGATTAGCGGAACTCTGACTCACATACAGGTGGCGCTTTATCTTAGTTTTTTTTTGGTTATTCTGAAGCATTATTTCTTTGGAAATAAATAATTCTTATCTGAATTATCATAACCTGGGTTTCCTTGATTCATTTTATAAGACTCTTGTGCAACTGAGACCGAAGATCACTGCCATGCCTGCAGACTATTGAAAACGATCACTGCACATAATTTGCATGAAGTGTATGTACATGCACCTTTCAAGTTGCTTGAGAGGTGGCGTCATCTATGAGACTACTTTTGCACTACAAATCGAAGTTATTCAATTAAGAGACTGATACTCCTGTTTATAAATGTGTCTATTTTATTGAGGTAGTTATTGCAACAAAAATAAGGGTACTGTCATAATCTGACCACTACACAGAGGTGTCGATTTTAGAGGACTAAGTGATGATGTGATCAGATTAGGCTTCTATACAATTATATACACAATGCAATTAAAATCTTCTAGAATTACATTGCCTCATCACGAAAGACTTGTTTTACAGATGGGTATAAAGTTATCTTTAAAAAATGGAACTTTGTCTTAAAGAAGAAATCACATTTTGTACATGAAAGTCTAGAAAACATGATGGTCGTAATATTTTTTTAATCAATCACAAATTAAATAAATTAAACAAATATGATCAATTAAAATACACTTACTCATCGCTCCAAATCGCAAACAGAAGTTGCTGCCTTCCAAGGTGATAGTGGCCGACTATTAAGTCGTTTATAATCAATCACTTTATTTTGACCGACAGAAAACTTTTTCCACTCCAAGTAAATCATTCTGCCTCTTCATAACAACTCCATTTTGAATATCACTAACGTCACTGTGAGCAGGCAGTTCCACTTCACTAGATATTGATTCATCTCCTATACTTATAACTATTTCCCTGCTCGATGTGAATTTTCTGTTGTAATATCGTCTCCGGACGCAGATCTCTGTATAGCGTTTCCGGAAGTGGCCCAGCTGCTGGACCGTCGAAGTATGACGTCACCAGGTGTTGCATGAGCCTCGATCCCATGATCATGTTTGACTGTGTCTTCAGATGGTTTTCTTACGACGAAGAAGTGGAGGAACAACAGGAAAACGAACGCCACTTCATACATGTATGTCAGGAAAACCAAAGAATTAGCAGAGAAAAGAATTCTAATTCATAAATAAAAAAAAATGGTAGTGAAAATCATGATAAAACCTACCAGATACACGACCACCCTGCTATAGCCACCTGCGACCAATTTTGGTCTCTAGGGCCATCACGAGAGCCAGTGTACCATGACCTCTGATGGCTTTTGTTTAAATAAAATAAAACCTCGATTAAACGACCACCTGGGTTTAGCGACCACCTCTAAATAGCGGCCACTTGTTCACGGTCTTCTTTGCTCTTTATCTACGACCTCGCCAGACGACCACCTCCAAACGTGATTACTTTCACGAGGTCCGGTTTGTGGTCGTTACTTTAAGGTCTTACTGTAAAACCTAACCAAATCACATTTTGATGTATATGTTTTGATATAACATGAAACGTTTTTTGTTAAATTGATAATTTAATAATGGAGAGGTTGGAATTTGGAGTATGACCGTTGGTACTACAATATTAGCACCACAACGTGTCACGACCATTTCGGGAGTCTTGTTAGAGGGGATCTTACGACAGTAGGGGAAACAATGAAGAACTCTGGATCATCGAGAAAGAACCATGCATTAAAGGTTCCCGATGGAACTTTTAAAAGTTCCCTATTAAACCCATTCTGAAGAACCTTTGAGGGTTCCAATCAGAACCATTTTTCTTAGGGTGATGTAAAACCCTACTGATCGCAACGAATTCGTGTGTCAATCATCGGTTTATGAGAGTTTAAGCTATCGGGAAATACACGTCAACTAGGACGATTAATATGGATTAAAATAACTTGAATTTAATCCTAATCGGATGCAACAGAAGAGTCGAGTCACGGTAGGACACACATACTAATATAATTAACGATCATTAACAAATGTGTTAATTGTTATGCACTGAATCTGCAAAATGGTTGTGACGTTTTTGTTACTATCATTCTTGTAAGAAAACGAAGATGAATAATTTTCTCAACTGCTTTGTTGTATTTTCTCTAGAACAAATCAGTAATGAGAGTGCCTCTCTTTCCATTTATATCGCATATCCTTTTTTAAATAAGAAAATACAAAGGATTCCAAAATAAGAATTACAGGCAGATGAAGCAGGAACTCGTTACATTGGTATGAATGGGGTTTCAATTGGATCACTTCAATAATGTTTCACATTCAATTATGCCAGCAATTTAAGCCTACATACACTTTTGACCAATTACAACAGAGCCTGCTTTTCCTTCGCTTCGTCGTTCTCGTCGCCATCATGTTCAACTTATGACACTATCGTCTGCTGCGTACCGGAAGTGCTTCCGGTGCTGCCAATGGCGCTATCGACATTACCAACTGGATTCAAGTTGTAATCAGCCTGCCACTAAACATTATAAAACATGTAAATGCTGAACACAATATATATAGAACTATATGACAGACAATATTTAACAATATGCTCATACAGAATAGAATAGATATGGAAGAATATCCGTATTAGTAATACAGTAACCGATAGAATAAAGTTGTCACTGTTATGTTTTCATTTATTTTACTCAAGGATTACTTTGGATCTCCATAATTTAATGTCTATGCAAGATTTCCCCATATGGGTTTCGCCAAATTGTATGCATCTGCTGATGGCTCTGCGGATTAAAACTTTTTGCGGCCTGAACCCCCCCCCCCCTCCTTTTCCGGATCTGGGGACCTTTTTTTTATTTTTCATTAGTCCTCCTCGGTTGGACCCCACTTTTCCCAAATCATGAATCCGCCCCTGTATAATAAGCTTTGGTATCAGATTTGATATATATCCATATGTGCTCTAATAATTGTGCTTAACAACAATTGAGAAAAAGGCATTACATTGAGTACATCACAAGAAAAGTAAAAGGCAATTTTTTTAGATATCCAAGGTATATACATAATGATATAAAGATGAGAATGAAAAACAGGACCACTAAAGTAGTGCTATAAATAAACAAGTAGATAAAAAAAAATAAAAAATGCAGTTTCGAAAACCGGAAATCAAATAAGCATTTATAATAGAAAGACAATGTCGAACAAAATTACATTCAAACAATAAGAATTTCAAATACTGAATTTTCCGCTTAAAATGTTACCTTTTAAATTTTATCTCTCACCTTCTAGTAGAATATCCGCTTTTTCATCAAATAAATCTTATTTTCGTCATATACTTGAGCTTTTTCCAGATTTATTGCGTTAACCTTCTGACAATCCAACAAATACTTCTTATACATCGTACGGATTTGAAACAACTGTGTCCTAGGCAAGGGGCCGTGACGTCACGTTACGTAATCAGGTGTTCAGCACAGCACTTTCAATCTTGTTGGAGGTCCGTTATCAGACAATAACAATGGGGTACACTTAGAAACGACTGGACCGAACAGGAATGTCCTTTACATAATGATACCCCGCGCATATGTCGAGGTGTTTGAACGATCATGTCTTTTATTTCAGGTATATATGGAACAAAAATCTTTAACATATTAAGCGCCTTTATCAAGAATATAAGTAAGATCCGGCTGTGATCTCTGTATGTGTTATCTTGGAATATGTACTTCCATTATTTGTTTATTTTCTTAGGTTCGAACTGATTGCTTTAATAAGAGATCAATAAGTAAATATAAGAGCAATTCTTATTTATGTTGACAGATTTCATGTATGTGGCTGGATTTCCAGGGGTTTAAAGTAAGGTATAATCGGGAATAGGAGATATCTCAAAATGGCCCCTTTCGGAATAAGACGCTAATCAACACAGATGAAGAGTCATTTATAAAGATACCACACTGGTACCTAATGTACCAGTGCTTTTCTAATTTATGTTTTTCATATTATCGGTCAATAATGTAATGGAATTCTACAAGTTTCGGGAACTGGTTGGTCCTGCACAAAAAAAAAGTCAATACTTATAAGACGGATTCACGCAAAAAGGATCTTGGATATTTCTTAAATCAAATTCCTATAAATAAAAAAATTGCAAGATCATTATTTAAAAAAGGCGAAATTACTGATTGCCTCAGTACCTCATCTTTCTCGGAAATGTCCCATATATCTATGCAGGACTGTTTGATACATGCTGTACAGAGACAGTTAAAATGAGACAAATCCCTGTTACACAATTGAGCTATAATATATACAGAAAGGAACCATAGACTGCATACACCCATGCTGTTGATTTGTAAAACGAAAGCACAGGCAATATACGGTTGCTAGTCCAGAGAAATTTTGTGTCGTAATTCTAAAAACTCTTCGTGACGTCACAGGTAAGCTCTACTCGGGGTGTATCATACCAGTGAATTCGTTTCATCGTCGGCCTAAAACATCCGATTAGCCCAATCTTGTAGTGGGTAAGAATCATTTAACAAAATGGTGATTCGGATTACCGCCAACATGTAATGCACTAGTGATATACTCATGATTTCGACCTGCGGGAACGCAAAAATGGCAAAATAACTGGGAATAAACATGCCAGGATTCCCTGAGGGTGCGGGGTTAATACTTGAGGATAACGTCCATGGGAGAGAGTTTGTTTAGTGACCGTTTTGTTGCAAGAGGATGTGTATTGGCAAAGCTTAGAGTGGGATCGCGCTTTTGTTGGACCACGCCCGAATCTTATAGTAGGATTGTCTCTTCAGTGTTACCTCAAAACTTCAAACAATCCGACCGAGGCAGAAACACCAAACATCCAGCAGTAGGTATTCACACATCACTGTAATACTGTTGTCCTTAGGTTATCCCGGTCGATGACCGTGTCTGTTCTCGTTTGTACTCCTTATCTGTCAGGTTCTGAGTATAAGTCACTTTGTGCCGGTGCCTTTATCAGATAGATCTGATTAAAGGAAAGCCCTTATCAATTTATCAATACCATTATGAGTCTTTGCAATGAGGTGGTCATCGTGACATAGACGGAAATTGGCCGTGAGACTCATGAGCTCACTTGTTATGCAGCCTTAAGGCTCATATTAGCACTAGTCAAAACATGATAAATCATTTCGTATGAGGGAATATATATATATAATGTGGGGACTCGATTTATAATCTTTCCCCATTCAATATAGCACAGGTAATATCTATATGCTAGCCCAGAAGAAACTTGATCATAAACAAACTCTTCGTGACGTCACAGATCAGCTCTGCTCGGGGTCCTTATACAAGTAAATTGGTTTCACCGTCGGCCGAAAATATCCGACTTGCCCGATCTTGTAAAGGGAAAGAATCTTTTGACAAAAAAGAGATACGGATTACCGCCAACATTCAATGCACTAGGGATATACTCATGATTTTAACATGCGTGTTGGAAAATGGAAGACCCCATGAGAGGATTTCGAGAAAATGGGAGAAATAAACATGCCAGGATTCCCCGAGGGCGCGGGAATAATACTTTTGGGAAAGCATCCATGGGAGAGAGTTGGTTCAGTGACCGTTTTGTGGCCAGAGGATGTGTATAGGCAAAGTTTAGATTTAGATATATATATATATATATATATATATTTATTTATATATATATATATATCCCATATGTATATATATATATATATATATATATATATATATATATTATGCATTAATTAGGTCGTACCATTTAATGAAACCAGCTAATGCCAGGCTGAAATATGCGGGCGTTTTTGTACAACTAAAGTTGGCAATGTTGAACTGAATATATTTCTTTTTTTTTTTATCTTTTTACATGTAAATGGAATTCGTGCACTTAAAATAAGAGCGATGTATATACATATGATATACCAAACTAAGGCTCATGGAGCCCCCTTTGTAGCCCATTATACAAAACATTAGATTTTATTCAAACTTCTTTTTCATGATCCATTGCAACGTATTGGATAGCTGAAAACAAAAACAACCCCAAGGATTGTGTCGCTCAACTAATCAGCATAAATTAATCGTATAAATTTAAACCTCGCTGAGAGAAGGACAAACGCTCCATGCACGATAACGTGCAGAACGGAAAAAATCTTCTAAAGGAAACTTAAAAGTAGTCCAGGAGATTTAGCCATGCAGAATAAAGACCTAAGGTAAAAAATTTGCAACAGAATTTCTAATTGCATAATGCATTTTCGTAAGGTATGTAGTTTGACAAACTAATAGCCTACAAAAATCAACCCAAGGGAAATATGAAAATTATACATTTTTCTACTACCCGGAGTCGAAAATTTAAAAAATATAGTTTAAAAATATAGTTTTTTGACATAGATGACATTACAGATTCTCATTTCATTAATACCAGTACCAATCACGGTACTTAAGTGAGCAAAACTATTGGATTGATAACATTAGATACCAAAAAGTGTCAAATTAAATATGTATTTTGGATAAAAATTGCTATTAGGTGATTTTCTTCTTCATAAAAATAGCGTAATTATAGGGTTTCTTCATATACTTCTCTTTTATCCCTTACATCCCTCCACATATTGTTCTATGTTTCGTGAGATACATTTTATAATTTCTTGCCTGTGTTTTAAAACAAAGTTTGACCTGGTATTAGTTTAACGGATACAGACAATTCTTCCAAAACTAAATTATGAAGATCAGAGCGCATTTATAAAAGGCAGGAGAATATCTGACACTAATCGTCTAATTTCTGATATTTTAGAATACTGTAAATTACAAGATAGAAACACTATTATTTTTGCTGTGGACTTCGCAGCGGCCTTACACTCCATCGACTATAATTTTCTTTTCGCCACACTGGAGAGATTTGGTTTTGGACATGATTTTCTAACCTGGGTTCGTTTGTTACACTTTGACGTGGAAAGCTGTGTGATAAATAATGGATACACTACTGGCTATTTTAAATTAAAACAGGGAACCCGGCAGGGGGATCCATTGGCCCCTTATTTATTCCTGTTTGTCATAGAAATTTTGGCGAAATTGTTCGTCATTCCAGTTCGGTTAGAGGCATAGATATCAACGGCTATGAGATTAAACAACTTCTATTCGCTGACGACACAACATATTTACTTAAAGATTTTCAGTCTATGCAATTGATTATGGATATATTGGAAAAATTTGGGAAAGTCTCATCAGTACAGATTAATTATGATAAATGCGAAGCTGCCTACATGGGAAAAAACAAAGAACATACACTTGGCACCAAAGATTTTTAAATGGGTTAATTTATATAAAAATGGCATAAAAATATTAGGAATATGGCACACATATAACCTGAAGTTATCCGATTCACTTAATTTTGAGTGTATTTACGACAAAATGAAAACGACACTCAGTATGTGTAACATTAGATCTCTAACGATTTTAGGTAGAAATACTCTCTTGAAATCCATGTGTATTTCAAAATTATTATATGTCGTTCATATAATTGAACCACCGAGAGAGTTTGTTAAGCGAATAAAAAGCTGTGTTGTTGATTTTATATGGTACGGCAGAAAGCCTAAAATCAAGTATGAAGTATTGATTGGTAAGACAGAAAGTGGCGGCATAGGATTGCCGGATATAGCTTCTATCATTGAAAGTCAAAGAGTAATGTGGATAGCAAGATTAAAGAATTTATTAGAAACAAAGTATACAGTCATACCAAACTTATATCTGAGAGGCATTGGTGGTTTAAGATATGTTGATCCAAATTTTGATCCGTCTAATATTGGCAAAAATTTGCCTACCTTTTATTTTCACTGTTTGCAGTCATGGGCGTCATATACAATGTGTAATCCTGAATCAATTGCTATATTTGTTTACAACAAGTATGGAACAATGGATGTATCAGAGTCGACAAAAGACCAATTTTTAATACGCATATAGCCAACCTAGGTATAAAGTATAAAGTCTTTCAGGTGTTTAACAAAAATGGTAGGGTGAAAGATTTAAAAGATTTGGTTCCAATAGATAATCCCATGTATATAAAAACGTTTTTACCATGACTATCAGTACAGAAAGCGATACCCGCGAAATGGAAACAAGAAATATTATTAAATAATATTCCAGATGAAATAGAATCATTTGAAGTGTAGAGTAACATTGTGATGGTAAACGAAACGAAAATTGATTTAGAAAATGTGAAGTTTAAGACTGTTTATTCTATGGTAATTAATAAAAAGCTATATGAACCAATTTGTAAAGAAAGGTTACATAATCTGTTAGGTGACCATTTTGAATGGGATGAGGCAGTTAGTCATGTATATTGTACGACCTTAGACATGTATCTGCGGCAGTTTCAGTATAGGGTACTATTTAATATTTTATCGGTGAATGAACAACTGTACAACTGGCGAATAATGGATAGTAAAAGATGCTCATATTGTTTTATTGAAGATGAGTCAGTAGTACATGTATTCTGAGAGTGTCATGCGAGTA
Organism: Sipunculus nudus; assembly: GCA_026874595.1. Taxonomy (NCBI): domain Eukaryota; kingdom Metazoa; phylum Annelida; class Sipuncula; order Golfingiida; family Sipunculidae; genus Sipunculus; species Sipunculus nudus. The sequence goes on along the minus strand of CM049321.1, from coordinate 43,081,349 downwards.
AAACCTTTTATAATCAGCTTAAAACATGGGCAAAGAGTGCTGGAATTAATATGCCACGGTTGAGTCCAGCTTTAATTTATATGAGGTGTGATAAGAATTTCCCCTATAAGATCAATGTAGATATTTTATTGTTGATTTTTAAGTTTGTCCTGTTTTCCTATCGTGATAAGATAAATCCGCCATCTATTCATATATTTATGAAATATTTGATTAGGTTAGAAAGACTGGAACGTAATGTTGCCGAAAAACACAAAAAGTCAGAAATACATCAGCAAAAGTGGAAACGTATATTGTTATCTTTGGGTTGATACATTTGTGATAATTCAAAAAGTTATATGAAATAATCTAACATTTACGGTATAACATTGTTGCTCTTGTATGCATGTAAATGTTTGAATTCTAAGTTCCGGGAGATGTCGATGATGAAAATGATAATAAATAAACAAACTGGTAAAGAAATTATTCTGAGACATCTTGGGAGGGGTAAGAGAAAAGAAAAAAAAAGTTTGACCTAGGTTTTCATGGTAAAAATTTCAAATAAAACCATTATACTTACGGTTTACGTCATATTTTAATATGTGCGTTGGAGCCGCCATTGATTAAATATCAACCTTCCTCAATACCCGAAAAACTAACCATTGTAACTGACTGAACAATGTGGTTTCACCTAGGTTTTCTAGGTCAAAGATTCAAATGAAACCATGCGAATAATGGATTAGCTGAATTCAGTTTTGCTTTAAAACAAATTTTGACGAATTACTTTATTTCTCTAGAGAGATATTACCGCTTTTGTTTTTCATTAATACCCCTATCCTAGAGTGGTTAATCATGGTATACGAGGATTAATGTCTTTACCTTTGAAGAAACGATGGCAAACATGCGATACAATCTTTGTGATTACACATTTTGATGTACATAGTTTGGAACCGTGCTGCTAGGGTTACTCTACGCAAGCTACCTATAGCAGTTGATTTATGGTCGCCACGTGACCTTCCCATGTTGCATTACGTATCACTATATCATCAATATAATTAACAACATTTGGTATACCTTCAAGAACCATTCGCATCATTTTGGAGAAATGGGCGCTAGCTGTAACTAATTCGAATGGCATAAAACGAAAGAAAACTTCCCTTATAATGTGACAAAGCGACTTTTTCTTTGTTACCTTCTTCCAAAGGTATTTGCCAGTACCCTTTTGTAAGATCAACCTTTGAGAAATATTAACTGGATCTAAGAGAAGCAAATATATCTTATTTTGGCATGGATTCAGGATCGAAATAAGTGATTTTGCTCAGCCTACTGAAGTCAATACAAAATCGATTGCTGCCGTCTGGCTTCTTCACAATCACAATAGGGTGACCATGATGGAACTTTGATCTCTCTATAATACCTATTTTTTAGCATATTATCCGACTCTAGTTTTATTTTTTCTCTAACTGCATGTGGCACTTGTTAGGGGAATATAAGAAGGATTTTATATTTAAAAACTGATGTTTTCTTTGGGATATCTGTAAAAACCTAACACATGTTTGACCTCATCTGTTTGAAGAGTTTCTAATTCTTGGTTTATGTTCAAGGCTATCCTTACTAATTTGATCTTTGTCCCAGTCTAACCATACTATGCTATTGTCTCGTTCGGGATTCTCTATCACCTCGAAACATCCTGCTAGCAGAGTACCTAGTTTTTCACGTTCAAATTAATGTTTCAGCAGGTTGATGTGAAACAACCTCTGTGACTCATTGATGTGACTCATTTTTAAGATTGATCCTTATCACTGTAAAGGGATCTTTCCAATGGATAAGTTCTTTTTATTCTGTTGGTAATAACACTTATCCCCTACGAGTTTAAAAGATTTTGTTTTCAGATCATAGTATCGTTTGTACGTTGTTGCCATGATGGCTAGAGAATTTGAGCTAATTCCCAGGTTTCTGCAATCTTTTCCAGTTCAACCACTTGGTTGTATTTATTTTTACCTTCTGGTTCTATACATTAGTTGGTCCATAATCCCCGTATGATAGTCATAAGACCACGAACTAAAGTCTAGCAATTCAAAAGGTGAGTAACCAAAACTGGAGTTGACCATCTCTTTGAGTGCAAACATCATTATCTGTTCCACTGTCTAGGCTGTTCTGCACACAACCTTTTCGAGATCTTCTCGATAATCCCATTATACTTTTCCACTAAGCTATTACAAATGGGGTGATGCCTAGTACTTGTGAACTGCCGGACAGACAGTTGGCATACACTCAGACAACAGTCTACGGACTTCTTTCATTAAGTCTGACACACAATGTGTTCCCAGATCAGTAAGTACTTCATTGAAAGTTCCTACTCTGCCATACAGTGCACAGGTTCGCATTAGGCCTATAGGCCTTGTTTATTTTAATATTCAAATGCGATTATATATTAGAATCTAATATAAATGCTCATTGACATTTTTGAATATAAAATAAGGTGTAAATACTTTGAGCATTTCATTCTTGGCTCAACCATGGTATGAATAACACTGCAACACTCAATTAATTAGGAATATTGGAAACACTTTCATGGCATTTAAGTTTTAGCTCACATGGCCTTATCATATTTGGTTTATGCTCATTTGAAAATGGGAATTTGCAAAATAGAATTACCTCTTAGATTTTCAAATGCTGATATATATATATATATATATATATATATATATATATATATATATATATATATGCCATGTCTTAAAGACGCAGAACAGCACACTTCCCGAATTAGGGACTATTTTCAATTCCTATGTTCTTTCAACTTATTTACCAAAGACCTTGGTGTAAAGTATATAGAAGTTTGTTCTAGGACAACGGGTTGCGCTTTGTGACGGCCAGGGGGCCTAACGGACTTAAAAGGTGATTGCTATAGCTCAGTTAACGTTTGGCCTGATGAACTAATATCTATTTCACGGTACCTACTTCTTATTAATATAGCAAATTATGTGTCTTCTGATCTGATGAGATTTTGGACACAACTGAACGATTTTTTTCTATATTTTTTTTTTGTTTTGATTTATTTTGTTTCACGTGTGAAGCATGTTCTCAAAAAAGTTTATTTTGATCCACCACTCTTTAACTAATCGTGCGCGTCTTAAGCCTTTTCTTAGCATGATGTTTTAGAATAATTTAGAATGATGGGCCTACATTTGATTATTTCGTAAAAACGTCTCATGCGATTATACAGATATAAAACAGGCAAGAGTTACGCCAATTTATAAAGGGAAAGTCCTTGCGGATGATCCATGTAATTATCGTCCGATTTTTGTTATTTCACATATAGCTAAAATAAAGGGAAAAGTGATTCACCAGCAGTTATATTCATTTATTCATGATAACAAAATTTTAGGTCCATCACAATCGGCATTCATAAAACAACACTCGACTTTTACGTCACTACTTAGCAGTACATCGGATTTGGATTAAAGCATGCGACAAAGGACATATAACAGTAGTTTGCTTTCAAGATATTTGTAAATGTTTTGATTCAATATGTCACACTAGGCTACTTGAAAAGCTTTATAAATATGGAATAAGGAGTCGAGAATTATAGTGGTTTAAATTGTATCTAAGTAATCGGACTCAAGCTACTAAATATAATGAATCAATTTCTGACTGTTCGCAGATTTCTATGGGATTTCAAGGTTCCGTCCTCGGACCACTTTTGTTCTTTATTTATCTTAATGATGTTTGTAACATACCAACATTTAGTAACATTAGACTGTTTGCCGATGATACATGCTTATATGTTTCTGGTCCCACTATTGAGTCCGTCACACAGAAAATTCAAGTTGACATTAATAGAATATCTGAATGGTTTCGAGTGAATAAACTCACGATAAATACAGAAAAATCCTACCTAATGGTCATTGGAAGTAGACAAAAATTATCTAAAATTACATCATCATATCCACCTATTTTGTTAAATGATACAGTCTTACAGTATACTGATAAGGCTCAATATCTCGGATTAACACTTGACAGTTGTTTTACAGGGAGAGCACATATCAATGGACTTGCTTGCAAATAAACACCTTAACTAGGCGCTCTTGCTCGTCTGAGTAAAGTTTTGCCTTCACAGGAACTCGTTCATATTTATATGACCACTATACAACCCTATATTGATTACGGTTTAATCATTTGAGGCCATCAAAGCCAAACTTATATGAACGTTGTCCAGAAATTCCAGAAGAGGGCTGCCCGTATAATTTCTGGGAATTATGATAAGAATACAGCTAGTTCAACATTGATATCAGCCTTATAATGGCAAAACACCAATCAACGATTATTGTACCTCTCTAATATATTCATATTCAAATGCCTTAATTGCCTAGCACCTTGTTATCTAAATTATATATCAGAAACCCGATCTTAAATACACTCTTATAACACGAGATGTTCTTGTCAAGTCAAAGTACTTACAGTTTGAACTGAATTGATGCGAAAATATTTTATTTATCAGGGACCGATATTATGGTATTTGTTACCTGAAGCTCTTTGTAAGATAGATAATTTAGATAAGTTCAAAAAAGATCTTAAGCAATATTCTCTAAACTCTTGCCATAATATCAATAAATATATTTACTTCTTTTACATGGTATGCATGCATGTTGACATTTTATGCTTGACGAATACCAGTAAGTGAATAAACACTAACATAACTATGCATACAGTGCACTTGTGGTTTGTATTATTCGTTGCTCTCTTTTCAAACAAAGTTATCAACATTGTTAATAACCTAAATAACCTATGATTATCTAAATAATACTTTTATTAAACTCTTAATAATGGTCATATTAGTACAGGAACTAACAATATATGTTATATTCAGTTACAATATTCTGCTCATATATGTTTTCTTGTATATTACTGTCATGCTATTTGATCATGTTTAAAATTTAAATTAATACCAGGGCCTTGTGGAAGATCAGTTTATTCTGAATAAGCCACCCTGAATAAAGATAAATTAATAAAATAAATTAGCAAAAGTACACGCTTCTCTCATTCCGAAGTAAATTCCAGTGAAAGTCCCCCATCAAAAGTAACATCCTTGGATAGAACAGCTGCTTTTCGGGCTTGGAACAAATCCTAATTTCCAAAATGACATCCGTTGACACCCCTGTTCATCCCAACCCCTTTCCAATATGACAAAGCAGGCTTTATGCATGGGGAGACTGCATGTGCCAACCATTTTTTTTCAAACTAAAAAAAAGTGCGCCTTTTGGGAGTTCCTGGGTGTTATGACCAATCAATGGGGATAACACACACCAAGCACCCGCATGAGTGGGAACACAGGGCCTAGTTGACGCCATATTTATCACGTGTAAACCCCTGTCAGGCTTTCGCGTAGGCCTATAGTTCGAAACCGGAATCGAATTCTGTAAACTTAGTTAAGAAAACATTAAAAAAATTAAAGCGGTTACCTACACCAAAAAATCTGAATATATGGAACTTATTATTCTTTCAAATTGTTCGGATTACTTACTTAACGCATAACAGGAACGTCTATACTTGATGGTCTTTTTGGAAATTTAAAAGAAGTACGAAGGCAATATTTGATTCTTGTGTTTATTCTAATTACCGACATTTTAATGTTATAATTTTATAAAGGTATCTGCCAAATATATGCCAGTAAACAGTTGCATTTTGGTAAGTGGTAACTCGACGATACTCCGCCATTACAAAACAAAATTAAACTCAAAGGAACAGGAAAGCATAATAATGCCTTCTATAAAAGGTCATCCGAATTGTCAAATCATAAGAAAATTAATTGAAAAGGGTTTAATTTTCATTTATAGTCATTTGTTGGTTCAACGCAGGTTGAATATTCGGTAAAAAACTAGGGGCGCGGGGTCGGGGGAGCGAAATGTGTGGAGTTTATTATTTAGCTGAGGGGCGCGGTTATGATCCCCACCTGCCCAATGTTGTGCGGGACGGGTCCCGGCTCCATATTTTGGCCAACACACGTCTCTTATATTGGGTGTAACAAGCTGTTTTTAATAAGTTTTGCAGGTGATATTCAGATACTCGAGGTCAGGTAGGTAAGGGGTCCGTCTTTTATAGTTTCACCTCCTAGTTTTACTGTTGTACCCGCGATTAATCGTTCCATTACAGATTTTCGTATATCCTTTCTTCCATAAGGACACATGACTATTTGTTCCGAGTGCGCATGCGTCAATATTGTCGGTCAAAAGGTTATGGCACAGAATCAAACACCATGTGCACTTTGATGCGCTGGTCAACACGTGTTGCTTTTCTCTTGTACAGGTTCTAATCACTCCTAGTTGTCTGCTGCTATCAGTGTGATTATGTCAACTTTTGACGTATTTCGATCGTGGAGAAGTGACAGACAAGAGGATTTCTGAGAGACAGAGGGTTGCCCGTTTACGGGAGGAAAGAGGAATTAGTTGATGTATCAAGTAGAGGACGACCGCAGATTGTAGTACCAGTAGGCTCACGTACTTCCGATGAGGTACACATTTCATTTGAGGTACGCCTGTACCTTGATAGAAGTATGATGTGACTGACGAGGAAAATTCTTGTAAAACATGGAATAATTACTGATAATTGGCACGCCAAGCTGTGGAATCCCCTGGTGCCGGTTAATCATACAAGATTATACATAGCTCTACCAGACATCCGTGAGGCATTGTTGAGGTGTTTCCGGTCAAGATACGTGACATTCATAGATCCACATCCGAGGGATATACGTTGCGTTATATCACGTTATAAACTCCAGATTCGTTGAGGATTAAAACGAGGCATCACATATATATACTAGTATGTTAAACTTTCTGACGTGCCATGCATGGGTTGACAAAAAAATTCTAATGCATATTTTTTTCAATGACTTCTAAAGTCACCCATTGCTGACCATACTTGGACCGAAGTACATCAAAGTAATTCGATCTAAGGGTTACACTTTGCTGTACACAGAAGTATACTGGTAAATGATCGGAATAATTTTGGATAATGTATCAAAATGGATTTGCTTTGTAATAAACATGCATTGAAAAACATTTTGTAGTAGCTATACTGGTCACGCATGTGTTGGTCACTAGGATAAGACTCAAAATCTGACTGGTGCAAAACGATGTAGCAAAACTATGAACAATTTAAAAAGCGTAAAGTTGAAAGCTTATAAATATAACATAGATATATTCCATGAGTAAAATGCTAAATTGTATATTGCGACGTAAGGATTTCATTCGAAGTCCTTCCGACTAACGGTGACTAACCCCACTCTGTCTGTCCCAGCCCTAGATTTGCACACATTTTAGATGCCAGTAACACTCTGCGACATATAAGCAACCCCCCCCCCCCCCCACCCCAAACCAAACAAATTCCTGTATGTATGCATCCCTCTGGTCAAGAAATTAAAATGCAGTAAGCAATACTGATTTTTTTCATGAGGTAAAGAGTATTAAGTGCGTGTGAAGCATTCCTTACAAGTCATGAAAAAGAAGTGAAGATAAATTGTTATAAAAACAGGCAATGTTCTAAAAATCCAACTATTTTTCTATCCAAAAAAATGAAAATCTGACGCAGCTGTAAAATGTACAAAAAAAAAATATCGGTACCAATTTCTGGTCAACGAACTAAGTTCTGCACGGTCGGTAATACCGATACCGTATTTAACTCAAGAAACCTTGTTTCACATGGGTTAAATTACAATGAAAATCATAGGGTTGTGGAATGTCCCAATTATGACACCCAAACGGGGAGTCGGAGGGTGCAAATCGCTGCGGTTGTTATAATACAGCCTTTAACTGACAATCTGCGCGTGAGCCGGGTATCTCGTTGTCTGTATGGGCCAGAACTTGATCACGGGTGCGTGCTCTTGCACGAATTGCTGCACTCTGCGTTTTCGTGCCATGTGCATGTGCACAAGTCTCGGTTGAATGTTACGAGGGGTGCAGATGTGATATTTAAGGCTCAAGGAAAAACTTCAAATATGCATGATAATAACCTTCATTGAGGTAAAAACATGACAAAAATACCTTAAAATTCATTGATAGTTGGAACTAACTGGTGTGCTTAAGTTTATTAGGAAAGCCGGAAACCGCGACTTATTTTTTGTTCTTTCCTAGGACGCCTAATATCACTCAAAACAAAATTTCAAATGGCGCGCCCATGAGGATTATACAAGGGGACCTTACGCACTCGAATTTTGCCGACTGAAAATCCATTCATTACATCTGCGAATGGGAGACCACCGAAAACACATGTAAGTTGTTTGAGTATGTCGACTCTCTATTTATCCCCTGTAAAACCACGTATAAGAAAATAGTCTTAACAATGGACTCTGCGAAAGGTGTTGATTTCTGCTCAGTTAGAACTAGTAATATCATTGGTGAGGCGCTGAGCGTTGTAAATCATCCTAACCACTTCAATCAAAATATAGAAACAGATAATAACCTGGTAGGATGGATCAAGGAAACTCTATACCAACTAGTAATTTTACCCAAAGAAGATTTCCTCGATCAGTGTCTATCAGCCATCCATCATGGTAAAGTCGATCTTGATAACGTCAGGAATGCTCTTTTCTCTACTGTTCAGGGTAAACCAAATTTTTCTGGTGGCAGTCTCATTAAAAGAAAGGTCACAAAGCACAACCCCCAAGCTCATGCCCGAAATCTGGCAGGCGATTGTTATATCCTGATTGACTTCATATTCGGTAACAATGCGGAAATTCTAACAGATGTGCTAAGTGGATATTCAAACAGTAAACAATCTGATCCAAATCTGAATACAACATGCGAAAAGCCACCCCTCGTGTTCGACCATTTAGCACTTAATTTAAGTGACATCACCGCTTCAATAAGCGATTCAGTATCTGTTATGAAGTCTGATTATTCTGAACTGAAGAAGTCCTGTGACACAAGATTTCCTATATTTTATCACGTGATGAACCTGTTAGAAGGGAATGAAAGAAGATTCACTCTCTATTGTCAAACATGACCTCTACCATGTGGCAGGAAATTGGGGGCTTACGCCAAGAAGTGGCTGAGTGTAAAGATACAGTCGGCAGTTTGCAAAAAGACATGGCGGCTCTTAAGAGAAATCATGAAACCATACGAGGAAACTTTATCGATTTCAAAACTGCTTCGGATAATACACAATCATCGCTACGGGGTGAATTCAAAAGAAATAAAGAAGTCAATGAGAGACCTGGAGGCTGATACTGACTCAATAATGTTAAAGACCAGCTCTATCACTCGCAACATTACGTTCATGAGAGAGCAGTTGTTACAGTACAGCTCTGGTCAACTCGTGGTGACAAGTATGCTCAATCAGACGTATCCTGGCGCAAGGACCAACTATGATCAAGTAAACGCAACAAACACAGAACGGGGGCGCAGTGTTAGCAGTCTATTTAAATCGTACAGAGAAGAAGCCGTAATTAGCCCATTTTCTGGCCAGGTGGCTGCGCCGCGATGTGTAGTAGACAATTCAAATTCGGACACACCTGTTGTGGTCACCACTGGGAACGTCTTAGACGTACAAGCTGAACCCCCATTAGAAATAGAGCCCCCGTCCCATTCATATGAAGATCATGCAACCGATTTTAACTTTGACGAAAACAGGACAGATGGATGTGGAACTCCTGAACGTAGTGCAAACGAACGGCAGAGAAAAAAGGGTCCTGAGACTAAAAGTAGTCGGATAAATGTTGTGGTTGGTTCACGCACAAATTTCAATGAGTTGGGTCCTCCTGAATATGAGTTTTACATTGGCAGAATAAGGAAGTCTGGGAGGGAACTCAGATATATTGTTTCAGGTGGTATTGAGGTCATTGACTTTCGCATACTCAGGTCCAGAAACGGTGATTGTGGTTATACTTACGGGTGCCACGTGACTTCTGTAGCAGTGTAATGAGAGACTGTTTCTGGCCAGAAGGTGTTTCTGCAAGGCGTTGGAGGCCAAGGGTTAAAATGAAATAAATTCATTCTGTTATATTACATGTTTATGTAACCAGCTTCTTCTACATTCTAAAATATGACAAAAAAAGAGGAAGCCATTCTGTATTTCAAACTTTAATGTAAAGGGTGTAATGCCTAGTACTGTGTACTTCCCTTTATTATTTTAAATGTGTATATGCCCTGTTCTAATACTTCATACTCATTGTACACTGAATATGTTGAAAAACGTTATAGCATTGTGTATGAATATGGTCACTGGTATAATTTTATAATAATGGGTGACCTCAATGGTGAGCTAAGCGGTCCGAGTTATAGTTGCGCATTAGAGTTGAGGGGGGACTTACTGCAGAAGTTTATGCTTGATAATGATCTAATATCTCTTCGTGTGCAGTCAACTCGCACAGGGCCTGCTTACACATTCGACCCTTATGATGACGGTTTTCATAGACCAATGATAGATCATAATTTGATACCCATTGATCACCATGATAGTGCCAGTTGTGATATTTTAGGTGATTCTCATCTTAATACATCGGACCATTTACCGGTCTTAGCCAAGATTATGATACCTGAGGTAGCGTATGCTATCCCCACAGAACGTCATGTCCTGAATTGGAAAAAAATAAAAGCAAATGGTAATGATGTTTTGTATAGGGATAAATTAGACGGTGCTCTTAATTGGATCGGTGTTCCAACAGAACAAGTTGCTGACCCAGAAATTTTTTTGTCAAGTTACTATGCTGAGATTATAACGACACAACACACAGCTGGCAATAGTGCCATTCCCCAAAGAAACGCAGGCCGTATCTTAAGCCTAAATGGACATCGCATTTGAAGTCCCTTCATGACAAAATGAAAATTGCGCGAGCGCATTGGCTTAATGAAGCAGACCACGTGGCGTGTCGTTTTCTTCATATTCTTATTATAAGGAGTGTAAGCGAGATTTTCGTAAACAGCTGAGGAAAATTTACGAAGAACAAGAACAGGCCCTTTTCGCACAAGCTGATAATTTTTCTGAAATAGATGTGGACAAATTTTGGTACTCTATAAAGAAACGGAATAGAAAAACACACAAACCTACTAGCGGCATGCGATTTGAGTCGAAAACGGAGAGAGACCCATTCAAACTTTGTGAAGGGTGGGCCAATCACTTCCAGTCACTATACTCAGATGATAATTATGCACATTATGATGATCAGTTTAAATTTGCCACTGAGGATAGATAGAGTATTTCAAACGTAAGTCTCAATTAAATTATAATCCTTTTCTTGATGACCTCGTTACGAATTATTCAAGGCTACTAGGGGCCTAAAAACCAGGAAGGCTCATGGTTTCGATGGTATAGTGAATGAGCACAATTTGCACGGAGGCAGATCGATTCAGAATCATCTTGTTAATTTATTTAACGTTATCATGCGCATAGAAATTGTACCAGCTTCTATCAGATATGGTCTTATCATAACTATTCTTAAGAACCCCCACAAAAGTGATGCCGATCCTAATAATTATAGGGGAATTACCTTGTTGCCATGTATTTATACATGATGGAGCTGGAGTTTCGGCACCGTTTTGGTCGTTTTATTTCTGCGCAAGAATTATGTTTTCCGGATGATATGCAGTGTGCATTTAGGCAAGGTATGGGAGCTATAAACGAATCATATCTTCTCCAAAAATACGTAGCCCACTGTGCCGGAAGTCAGTCCAAGGATTATGCCTGCCTGCTCGACAGAAGAAAGGCTTTCGACAGAGTATAGCATACGGGACTATTCGTGAAACTATTTGACTTTGGTATCAACGGGAAAATATGGCGCGTAGTTTTACATAGCAACACAGATATGAGGAGCGCTGTATATTATGAGGGTATTATTAGTAGATGGTTTAATTTAGCACAGACCGTAGGGCGAGGAGGGGTTTTATCCCCATGGTTATATAATCTTTTTATTAAAGACCTGCTCAGTCAGTTACGCAATAGCAAGTACGGGGCAAAAATTGGGAAAATCTATATTGGTTCACCGACACAAGCAGAAGACGTCGCGCTTTTAGCCCTGTCTCCTGGGGCATTTCAGGAAATCATTTACATCTGTTATGAATATTCTCGTAAGTGGAGATTTATCTTTAATGCAGATAAAACTGTCGTGATTGTTTTCGGAGAATCGGTACAAGCGTTTAACTCAAATTAACAGACGAAATCGGAAATTAGGGGGAATTTCACTTAAACAAACTAGAACTGCAAAACACATGTATAATACTGAATTCTAGTTTTGCCGCTAGTGACCTTTTAGAGAATTCCTGTCGGAATGGCAGGGATATGTTTCTATCCCTTCTGGGAGTGGGAGTGCGTCACCTTGGGCTAAATCCCCTAACCAGCGTTAAGTTGTACAAGACATATGTATTTTACCAAAGAATTTGTACGGCTGCGGACTATTGTGCTCGCTAAGCGATAACGACATGTTAAATTTAGAACGAATGCACAGGTTCTGTGCTAAATTGATACAAGGACTGTCAAGTGGTGTACATTCTGTTGTATGCTTAAGTATGCTCGGGTTACCTTCTATTACAGCTTTTTATCAATAGACAAAAGTTACTGTTTCTTTGCAGACTTTGCTTTGGTAATTCATGTACAACTTCACCAAGAATATTCAGGTCCAGAAAATTGTCTGACTGTGCACGTGAAGGGAGTATTTTCGGTAGTACGGGAGAAATGTTTCGTATCCTTGATAAATATGTTTTAATATGGTACATAATGTTCTATTTTTCAACAGGTACTTTTCCTGGTAAGCAACAACGGAATGAGAATATTACCTCTGCCAATGTGGCTAGGGAAACTGAGTGCAGCGGCATTATGTGTAATGAGATGTCAGATCTCCATGTTTTTAATTCTGTTTACAATGATTATATGATACCCTCATTACTGTGGTATTATGCTAGAGGCATACCTAGCTCTCTGTCAGGTTTCACTCTTATGACCAAACTGATTGCGTGTTGTAATTTACTGGTTGACCCTAATGTATTTCATTTGTGTCACTATTGCGGAAGGAGCAACAACAATGCAACTTTCCATGGTATGATGGTATGTGAAGCCACCGCGGGTTACAGAGAGAAACTCTGGTGTTTCATAAATGACTATTTAAATATATTTGCAGCTGGGTACCTTCACAGCTTGAGAGAGGATGAGTTGTTTCTAATATTATTTGGTAAAGCTTTTCCTCTGATAGAGGACACCGAGCACCTTTTATTCATGTATAAAACATCACTGTTTCTAAAAGATGTGTTTCCAGTAATATGTGAATTATGGCCTACTGAACTTAATTATCTGCTGTTGAGAACTTCCTTCAAGACACTCACCTTCCTGTAAACAGTATGGTAAATGATGTGCTTTAATGAAATGACATTATTTTCATGTACTTCTACTCACCAACTTTGTTTCAGTACTGCAATCCATTGTGTTTGTATTTTTTTTTGTACAACCTTTGTATCTTTCGATCACGGAGGAATAAAATGATTACTGTACTGACACGCTGACCATCTGCGCGTGAGCCGGGTATCTAGTTGACTGCATGAGCTGGAACTTTGTCACGGGTGCGTGCGTGCACTCTGCGTTTACGTGCCATGTGCATGTGTACATGTGTCTCGGGTGTATGTGTTTACAACATTTTTGCATACAAAGAGTTGGCGTTACATTTACTTATAATAACTGGTATAAGTATGGATCGTTTTGTAGTCTTAATTCATAACAGTCACCGTCGTGGTACCTGCCCAAGGGATTGCAGTGCATCGTATACAACTATCGATCGAGCGATAGCAAGTTAGGTTCGGTGGGTAGTAAAAGATTTGTGAAGAACCGGTGCTAATTAAAATACCTCAGTTTTGTCAAAATATATAAACAATGTAACCATATGATCCATATGTATGTCTTTTGAGTGACAATGAGGTTCGGTAAGAAGAGTATTTTATAGTACGTATTATGATAAATCTCTCTCTCTCTCTCTCTCTCTCTATATATATATATATATATATATATATATATATATATACGATGTAGATCATTGGCTGCCTAATTTTGAAAGTGTCTACACTACATATATATATATATATATATATAGAGAGAGAGAGAGAGAGAGAGAGAGAGAGAGAGAGAAGTAAAAGTTGATATAACATTTAATTATGACAAGCATATAATGATTAAAAAAGTGTATATAAATCATTTAAATAAATAAATGGGCCTTCCTTGGTCACCCTATACTTGTGTAAAGAAAAACACTTCTATAATGCGATTACATATACTTATTACTAGAATTTTACAGAAAATTGCTGTTTTAATTAGTGAATCCAAGTTTGTTGACGCTGACATGCAAACTTTGACATGAAGCGGCGTCATGTACAAGGGTCGAATTCTTCACTATTTTGTTTGCAAATAACGATCTTTTACTGGTCATTTCATGTCAATAACCATTCAAGGCTTAATTAGATATAACAGCGTGATGAGAAAATTTGAATTAATTATGATAAACACTCTCATACTTAAGCAATCCTATTCAACGTGCATGCCGCCAAATTGTAGAAGTCTGAAACGGCTAATTTTGCATTGGCAAATTCATACAACATGTTTGATTGTCCCAAGACGCTTTATTCCGATTCGCTCTGCTCCTCTCTACTAACGTATTGAGTTCAGCCCCACTGTATAGACCGTGTATGATTCAAAATAGGGGGACCCTTTGGAATCGTATAAGTGACTTTATAGGCGATCTCTACTTAAAATAATTACATTTTTGTTTTCTTTGGATGAAGTAGGAAACTTCTGAAAGTTTGTAGCATCGATGTGATGCTGAAAAGCTCATAGCCCTACAGAAGAGCGGATCCGGGGAGGGGCGGAGGATTCCTGGGGTCCGGTCCCCCCCTTTAATCTGAAGCAACCTAATGTAAGGGTTCAGACATAATTTGTTACTTGGCCCCCCCCCACCCATTTTCCCGACCTGGGGACCTTTTCAAGGTTTTTCCTTAGTCCTCCTGAGTTGGACCCCTCTTACTGAAGCAATCCTATTCAACGTGCATGCCGCCAAATTGTAGAAGTCTGAAACGGCTAATTTTGCATTGGCAAATTCATACAACATGTTTGATTGTCCCAAGACGCTTTATTCCGATTCGCTCTGCTCCTCTCTACTTACGTATTGAGTTCAGCCCCACTGTATAGACCGTGTATGATTCCAAAAAGGGGGACCCTTTGGAATCGTATAAGTGACTTTATAGGCGATGTCTACTTAAAATAATTACATTTTTGTTTTCTTTGGATGAAGTAGGAAACTTCTGAAAGTTTGTAGCATCGATGTGATGCTGAACAGCTCATGGCCCTACAGAAGAGCGGATCCGGGGAGGGGCGGAGGATTCCTGGGGTCCGGTCCCCCCTTTAATCTGAAGCAACCTAATATAAGGGTTCAGACATAATTTGTTACTTGGCCCCCCCCCCCCACCCATTTTCCCGACCTGGGGACCTTTTCAAGGTTTTTCCTTAGTCCTCCTGAGTTGGACCCCTCTTACTGAAGCAATCCTATTCAACGTGCATGCCGCCAAATTGTAGAAGTCTGAAACGGCTAATTTTGCATTGGCAAATTCATACAACATGTTTGATTGTCCCAAGACGCTTTATTCCAATTCGCTCTGCTCCTCTCTACTTACGTATTGAGTTCAGCCCCACTGTATAGACCGTGTATGATTCCAAAAAGGGGGACCCTTTGGAATCGTATAAGTGACTTTATAGGCGATGTCTACTTAAAATAATTACATTTTTGTTTTCTTTGGATGATGTAGGAAACTTCTGAAAGTTTGTAGTATCGATGTGATGCTGAACAGCTCATAGCCCTACAGAAGAGCGGATCCGGGGAGGGGCGGAGGATTCCTGGGGTCCGGTCCCCCCTTTAATCTGAAGCAACCTAATGTAAGGGTTCAGACATAATTTGTTACTTGGCCCCCCCCCCCCCCACCCATTTTCCCGACCTGGGGACCTTTTCAAGGTTTTTCCTTAGTCCTCCTGAGTTGGACCCTCTTACTGAAGCAATCCTATTCAACGTGCATGCCGCCAAATTGTAGAAGTCTGAAACGGCTAATTTTGCATTGGCAAATTCATACAACATGTTTGATTGTCCCAAGACGCTTTATTCCGATTCGCTCTGCTCCTCTCTACTTACGTATTGAGTTCAGCCCCACTGTATAGACCGTGTATGATTCCAAATAGGGGGACCCTTTGGAATCGTATAAGTGACTTTATAGGCGATGTCTACTTAAAATAATTACATTTTTGTTTTCTTTGGATGAAGTAGGAAACTTCTGAAAGTTTGTAGCATCGATGTGATGCTGAACAGCTCATAGCCCTACAGAAGAGCGGATCCGGGGAGGGGCGGAGGATTCCTGGGGTCCGGTCCCCCCTTTAATCTGAAGCAACCTAATGTAAGGGTTCAGACATAATTTGTTACTTGGCCCCCCCCCCCACCCATTTTCCCGACCTGGGGACCTTTTCAAGGTTTTTCCTTAGTCCTCCTGAGTTGGACCCCTCTTACTGAAGCAATCCTATTCAACGTGCATGCCGCCAAATTGTAGAAGTCTGAAACGGCTAATTTTGCATTGGCAAATTCATACAACATGTTTGATTGTCCCAAGACGCTTTATTCCGATTCGCTCTGCTCCTCTCTACTTACGTATTGAGTTCAGCCCCACTGTATAGACCGTGTATGATTCCAAAAAGGGGGACCCTTTGGAATCGTATAAGTGACTTTATAGGCGATGTCTACTTAAAATAATTACATTTTTGTTTTCTTTGGATGATGTAGGAAACTTCTGAAAGTTTGTAGCATCGATGTGATGCTGAACAGCTCATAGCCCTACAGAAGAGCGGATCCGGGGAGGGGCGGAGGATTCCTGGGGTCCGGTCCCCCCTTTAATCTGAAGCAACCTAATGTAAGGGTTCAGACATAATTTGTTACTTGGCCCCCCCCCCACCCATTTTCCCGACCTGGGGACCTTTTCAAGGTTTTTCCTTAGTCCTCCTGAGTTGGACCCCTCTTACTGAAGCAATCCTATTCAACGTGCATGCCGCCAAATTGTAGAAGTCTGAAACGGCTAATTTTGCATTGGCAAATTCATACAACATGTTTGATTGTCCCAAGACGCTTTATTCCGATTCGCTCTGCTCCTCTCTACTTACGTATTGAGTTCAGCCCCACTGTATAGACCGTGTATGATTCCAAAAAGGGGGACCCTTTGGAATCGTATAAGTGACTTTATAGGCGATGTCTACTTAAAATAATTACATTTTTGTTTTCTTTGGATGATGTAGGAAACTTCTGAAAGTTTGTAGCATCGATGTGATGCTGAACAGCTCATAGCCCTACAGAAGAGCGGATCCGGGGAGGGGCGGAGGATTCCTGGGGTCCGGTCCCCCTTTTAATCTGAAGCAACCTAATGTAAGGGTTCAGACATAATTTGTTACTTGGCCCCCCCCCCCACCCATTTTCCCGACCTGGGGACCTTTTCAAGGTTTTTCCTTAGTCCTCCTGAGTTGGACCCCTCTTACTGAAGCAATCCTATTCAACGTGCATGCCGCCAAATTGTAGAAGTCTGAAACGGCTAATTTTGCATTGGCAAATTCATACAACATGTTTGATTGTCCCAAGACGCTTTATTCCAATTCGCTCTGCTCCTCTCTACTTACGTATTGAGTTCAGCCCCACAGTATAGACCGTGTATGATTCCAAAAAGGGGGACCCTTTGGAATCGTATAAGTGACTTTATAGGCGATGTCTACTTAAAATAATTACATTTTTGTTTTCTTTGGATGATGTAGGAAACTTCTGAAAGTTTGTAGCATCGATGTGATGCTGAACAGCTCATAGCCCTACAGAAGAGCGGATCCGGGGAGGGGCGGAGGATTCCTGGGGTCCGGTTCCCCCTTTAATCTGAAGCAACCTAATGTAAGGGTTCAGACATAATTTGTTACTGGACCCCCCCCCCCCCCATTTTCCCGACCTTGGGACCTTTTTTAAGGATTTTCCTCAGTCCTCCTGAGTTGGACCCCCCTTCCTAAATCCTGGATCCGTCCCTGTACATATCCATAATCTTATTCTAAGAACTCAAATGTATTCATAGAGAAGAAACCGCGATGTTATAGGAAGAGTACCACAGCTGGGACATATGGGAAATAGTGGGCGTCAATAGAGGGCTGTGCAGGGTACCAGGCAATCAATGTCCGCTCACAATAAGTTCCTAAACTTTGCTATGTTTAAATCACAGCGGGACCCATTTGCTACCACAGACACGGCCAGATCTATTTTGATGTGTATATTAAGCCATTTATGAATTGTTGTCCTTCTACAAAATTGGAGTTTATTATATTAGAGAAGGAAGGGTCCAGGGATCCGGGGTTTCCCACTGGAGCGGGGATGTGGGGGCAGCAGCCCCAGCTTACACTTAATTAAGCTGTTCAATTACAAAATGGTTCTCAATTTTCACGAGAGATGGCAGTCTTTTCTGTGCTATAAATGGACCGACCCCTCCCCCCTCCCCCCCCCCCCCCACTGGAATCTCTTCTTCACGGCTCAGTTAGTGGCGTGTATGGCTCCTAGTAAAGTATTTGTTGCTTCGATTCCTAATTCAGGAGACTTCTGATCTCTACTGTTAATTTTTGTTAGAATCGGTGAAATGAGTGTAGGGACATCAGCAGGTAAATTTTGAAAGTAAATGAAGGAAATTGGAAGGAGGCAGTTTTATTTAATTTTTCATGTTCCAGAATGTAGACCCAATAAGGGAAGACTAGGTATTAATGCATTTTGTAAATCATTATTGTGAAGCTATGGGCCGGATGGGCCGGAGGCGTATATTTACTGAACAAAACTAATTCAAATTCAAATTTAAAATGTAGACCAAATTCTAAACATGTTCCGGTGTTTTGTTCAATGAGGTGCCAGTAATAAATAATAATAATATCACTTTTAATGTTAAGCATGATTAATTTGTTATTTACATGAGCATTCAATGCAATAATGCTAACCAGGTAATACATATGTTTATTGGCTTAGCTAACTATAGGTCATCTGAGCTATAATCATTTTCCTTTTTCTGTCGTCCCGCCGTTCGTCCGGGCGTCTATCCGTTAACAGGGCACTTTTGAAACTGTTAGACCTACGAACCCAAAATTTGACCTAGAGTTAGCTCTTATAATCTAGTACCGTTCCGATAATGGGGTCACCATGATTTGTTCCTCTGAGATATTAAGGAGAGACCTCAATTTACCATTACAAACCAACTGTTTCACTTCAAGACTGCCCAATATCAAAACCGCTGCTCCGTTTAATCATATTCAATATACGTATTCCTCTATGAACTTGCTATGTAAATACCAGATACTAAGTCAGTATTGCATAATTCCTTGAAATTATGCGGCCAAACACAATGCACTTTGTAAAAAATCAGGAAATATATTTACTCAAAATGATAATTGCTAAAGCTAGATACTCTTTTCAAGGGATATAACTTTGAAAGGGATATAACTTTATTTAATCAAGATTCAGTTATATACCCAAAATTAGATTTGAATTTTGCAATTTGTTCAAGTTATTTTAATATAACTAAAAAGTCAATGTTTTTAATTTTGTCTGAATTGGCCACAGCTGTTTTCCCTGAACGCACTGTTTATTTAATGTTCACACCATGTATACATCAGACTTTAATCTTTAAAATCTGAAATTTCAAAGGAATTGATTGAAAACAGTAGCTTTTATTCAGTATTTCAGACACCGTGTCAATTATTTTTTTTACATCAGGCCAGCCCAGTTTAACAGTTGGTGATTTTATGTACATGTAATCACTCCACTCTCCAGGCAGTTGGGCATAGCTAGGCTTCTACTTGGTCCAGCTTGGCTTGGCTTTCCCTCTGCACATCCCCCCCCCCCCCCCACCCCCGCGACATGCACACATATGATTTATTAACTAGATGAATGTTACAATTTTTCCTACTCAATTCATTATTATTAGCTCAGCTGACTATAAGTCTTCTGAGCTATAGTCATGGTCCTTTGTCTATCGTCCGTCCGGCCCTTTGCAGGGCACGTTTTGAAACCGTTGGTCCTACGAATCCAAATTTTGCATACAGTTATGTGTTCTCAAAATTTCCTTGCATTCAAAAATCTGGATCACTAGGACTTCATTCCTTCAAGCTATTAAGGAAAAACCTCAATTTTCCATTTAAACCCCGCTGTTACATCTCAAGGCTGCCTAATATAAAAACCACTGATCTGTTTTTAATCATATTTCATATTCATATTACTCTATATATTTTCTATACACACACAAGAAATTATGTCAGTATTGTGTAAAATTTTTAAGTTATGGGCCTGAACTTTATGCTCTTTGTAAAATATCAAGAAATATATATATTCCCTTAACATGAGAATGGCTGAAGCTAGATATTTTTTGTAAGGGATATAACTTTATTTAATCAAGATTCAATTGTATAATGAAAATAAGATCTGAATTTTTCAAATATTAATAGTTATTAGTATAATGATAAAATCAGTACCTTAAATTTTGCCCAAATTTGACAATGGCCCTTTTTTCCTGTAAGTGCTGTGGATTTAATTTTCACAGCATATTTTAAAAAGCATTTCATCTGTTAAGATCAAAGATTTGAAACCAGTTGATCAAAAACTGTAGATTTTATTCAAGTATTCAGGCACCAAGTTAAATATTGTCACATCAAGCTAGGGTTTTGCAGTTTTTAGAACTCAGCTTCCAGCTTCCCAGGCCACCTCTCAGCTCCCAAAATGTACCCAAAACCCCTACCGTGACAATAATTTGATCACTAAGACTTTATTCCTTCAAGATATTAAGGAAAAACTTCAATGTTCCATTAAAAAGCATTGTTTCCCTTCATTGTTACCTGTATTGCTTAATTGTTTTAAGTTATGGGCCCAAACAAAATGCACTTTGTAAAAAATCAATAAATATATTTGCTCCCTTAACATGAGAATTGCTGAAGCTAGAGATTTTTTTGTCAGGGATATAACATTATTTAATCAAGATTCAATTGTATACCGAAAACTAGTATTAAATGTTTAAAATTTTATAAGTTATTAGCATAAATATAGAAATCAGTACCTTTAATTTTGCCCAAATTTGACCATGGCACGTCTGTTTCCTGTAAGCACTGTTGATATAATTTTCATATCATGCACACATAACATAAGGATTTCAGCTTGTTAGTTTTGAAAGCTGAATGATATTGGCCAAATACTGTAGCTTTTATTTAAGTTTTTAAGAGACCATGTAAGACCCAGGCTCTACCCAGCCCCTCTTCAGTCACCTGTACGTTGACCTTACAGACCTTTCAGGCAAATTATGCACGGTTGACAGCCAGGCAGCTTATGGCTGGCCACAGTTGATCCAGGTGTCCAGCAAAACTCATCTAGTAGTTTCTTTTTACCAACAACAAAACAATAAACAATATATTTATAAACTGGTATTTGTTTTTAAAAACATATGTAAGAAAAATAATAGAAAAGGAATTTGATAGATGATAAGTAAAAGGAAATTACCTTGCAATTACTGATGTTATAAGAATATTTTATGGATGGATGAAAATGTATTCCGAATAACATCATCCAGTCACCTATGGTACATTTCATTTCAATTCTATTAATAAAAAAATAATTAAAATACATTTTTCATTACAAATCATTAAGGGATCATATGAAGGAAGTTAATATTAGACAAAGATGTAGGTGATAATATTAATCTAGATTCTCACTGTGTCTAGTCTGTAGATTGATATGAATGTAGTCCAAAGTGAATATATTAGAGTTCTTTTTTTAATATAAATAAAAGCCAAATAACAGGTCCTTATGATCATTATTTAAATTTGTGATTTTTTATATTCTCGATTCTCAACATCTTAGTTTTGCTGAAACAGAATAAATACCAGACATGGTGCAAAACCTTTGCAAATGTTTTTGAATACGAATGTGAACAAATACTCCATAATTTCATGCATAAGAATAGGAATACAGGTAAAATGAAAGTATTTGAATACGAATGCAAATACTTTCAATAATATAATATTATTTTAATAATCATTAATTTCAGTTATATTATTAAAAAGTCATATGTTTCTGTTTTTTTTAATTAAATTATATTTGGCATAATATTTATTAAATTTTAATAAATAGTTAAACTCCTATTATATGTGCTCGTGCTTCTCTTGGGTAGGGATAACCTGTAATTATTATATATAAATTAACTCATTAATATAAAGGCATAATTAACATGACTTATAATTGAAAGTTTTTCAAATACTTCTACTGCAATATAGATAAAGTTATATGGCCAAGGCAAAACATGTGTGACAATAGCACTGCATTTGTAAATAATAAAAAATGACATCAATCCTCTTCCCTGTCCCCAAAGATACTATCAAAATCTTACATAAGCTAAACACCAACAACTCATAATACAGCTTATATTACCAGACAGAACCAGCATGTGCCTCATTTCCAAATCATGTTTTGTGATCATAGATAACAGCTGAGCGCCATGACCCATGGGTCCCTGGTTCTTTACCTTTGCTACTATATGGGGTCCCAATGATCAAAGGTTCTTATAAATTAAATTGTGCCCACTAAGTGATATATTGCTATAAAAGTGTCGTGGATTCCATATATAAATATCTCCTCTTATGCATACCACTTGGACACTCGCTCAAGAATTTGGGCAAACTTTCCAATTTTAATCTTTAGCTCATTTGGCAATTTCTTCAAAATGTTTTTAGAATTATTAATTAAATTAACACATTTTTAGCTCAGCTGACTTTCAGCACATGCTGTGCTTAAGCGATTGGCCTTTGTCTGTCGTCCTTTTGTCCGGCCGGCCGGCGATTAGCAGAAAACAAATCGTAACCGTAGGTGTAATATCATGAACACTATGCAGTCTTAGAGGTTTTAAAAGATCTCCTTGCAAACCTGAAATTAGGTCACTGCGCACTCCGAGTTACTTGGTGTGTTTGCACCCTCCAGAATTGATTCTTATAGCTATTATTTTCATTCAAACCTTCCATCTTTCGCATGCTGCCTCCCTACAAACAGGGGGAAAACATAATTTTTAGGTCACTTGGTCAAAGTTCAAAGTCACAGGACCCACTTCTTGGAAAAGCTTGTTGCAGCATTTTAAGCCAAAACTTTCATCCCAAACCTTTGATCTTTCACATACGCTTCACCTACCAAGTGAGAGGAGAATCCTATATATTGTGAGGTCACAATGTCAAAGGTCAAGGTCACAGGATGCACTTCTTTAAAAAAAAGTTGTTGACACATTTAAGGCTAGACTTTTCATTCCAATTATTCCAGCATTGACATATCGCTTCTCTGCCAACAGGGGAAAAGGCATGTTTTTTTTAGGTCAACGGTCAAGTTCACAGCACCCACTACTTGCGTGGAGTCATTTTGAGGCACACTTTTCAACCTACACCTTCCATCAGTCATTTCAACCTATACATTCCATCTGTCATATACGGTTTACCTACCAATAGGGAAAGAACCCTATTGATGTTGAGTTCAAAAGGTCAGAGGTCAAGGTCATTTAACTAAATTGTTCCAAATGCTTGTGAACATATTTCAAGCTAAACTGGTCATACCAAACCTTCAGTCTTTCGCATATGCCTCATCTATGCATCCCTAAATCTGATTCAAACTTCATATTTATGGGTATTTTTATTTGAAGAAATAACATTGATTTTTGGGTCAGCTTGTCAGAAGGTTAAAGGTTACAGGCCAAAGTTATCCACACATTGTTTGCTAAATGATTACTCCAGTTTAAATGGTTAGTAGATACTCATCACTCTAGAAAAGAATCTAATTGATATGCAGGCAAAAGGCCAAGTTCATAGGTCAGGAATGTTCACAATAAAGACTTACTTTGTTGACAATCTCTATTTTTCTTGTATATAAAACCATTGCACTTAAACTGGTACATCTCACTGTGTGGCCATAATTTCGAGCGATACTTGTGATATATGACTCCCTTTTGTATAAGCCCATTGAATCATAAGACAATCATTAGTGTATAACAAAAATCCGCGAGATATCTAAATATTTATTTTGCACCAATCATCAGATATACCAGCAAGTGTCTGTTCTGATAATCTTTAAATGTGTAGCTGGATAAAGGATGGCTTTATTTGTTTAACAAGACTCTTAATGATACTTTCTGCATTTCTCTTCTTTTAGGTTTTCCCAGTTTACCTACCCTGCTGACCCCACTAAAAAAGCAAGGTGATAAATAAAAAAAATATTGGACTTACATTTTTTACATTTGTATGTCCATAATCTGATATGAGAGCTCTCCAATCTGATCATGTCTTTTGAATTGTTTTGAACATTAATAACTGTAACATTCTTTGGAGCAATTGCCACAAGTTTGGTCTCTGATTGGGGGATGTGTGATATCAAATGTCAGACTTGTCAGAAAATTATTATTTCTGCCAGGTAGCCACCTTAGAAGTCCTTTAGTCTCTGCAGTGTCTGTTTTTTAATGCATTTTTCCTTTTTTAGATGATTTTTGTTGTCGGATTTCAGACCAGTCAAAAATCCAATATGGCCACCAGGTAGCCATCTGTAAATTCCCTTTGAACATATTATCTCAAGAACAGTTCAATTGAATGCAGTGGGACGTATGTTTATGTAATTTTGCAAATATTGGGTCAAATATTTCTTTAAAAACCTGACCATCATTTATCAGAGTTCAGTACAGTTGATTTGTATTGAATAAAAATTCATACAGGAGCACCCGTTTCTCAATAATTCTTGCATGGATTTTTTGGATTTTTTGCTATATATATTGATCTTATATTTGGTATGTGTGGTGTTCCTTTTGAGACTGACAGGTATCAAACAAGCTATGGTATTCGTTTCTGATAGCTCAACAACCATAAATTTTACCTCAGACAATCAAATCACTGTCTTTTAACCAAACATATCTGATATATAATTCTGTCATTGTTGGAAGTTTCAACAAAATTGGCATTCAGGTTCTTCAAAAATTTGACTGGAAGGTGTGAATCTCGGCCCATGATGTCCCAGATCATACTTGGCAGTTGAGTGTCATAACCCATAGGTCACTTGTTAGTTTATCAAATATATCCTTTGGTATAACGTTCAGGCAAATAACCTTTATTTCCCTTATTGCATGATTAAATGATTCCAGGTATTTATTACAGAGTACAATGTGTACCTTTTAGATCATTTGTCCTGCCCTTATATATTTAGTAATGATTATCACGAAATAGCAAGGCCAATTATCTCTTAGATTTTTTTAATTTTAATAGGTCAAAAATATAAATAAGTACATTTCTGCATTTGCTAAGATTTTACAGGTTTAGCAATGCCTTGTGATATATGGGTCCTCTGTATTCCTGTTAGTAGATTTACATATTTAAAGGATAACATATCATTGCATTTTTAATACATTTATATTAAAAATATATAAAAAAAGATGATAAGTTACAATATAAAATGTTAGCCACATATTTAAATAACAGCACAAAGTAAAGGTAGTTGCCCACAGATGAAGACACATTTTCAGGTATACCTTTATCCTTGGTAAAACCTACTTTACCCAACCCAGCAACGTCCACGCATATTTTATAAGAATATGAAGAAGAATATGGAAGATTTTTATAAAACTCATCAGAAAAGTTGATCAATAAAATGTCTCGCCTAAGTTCGAATTCCAGCGAAATCCATGCATATTTAATGAGGCCGGAGGTCACCGTACTTTGGAGGTACCTTCGTGACATACTGTAATCCTATGTATATACATGATACTCATTCATATTTACTAATAGACTCTCTCACCTGATTTACATTTTTTTTAAAATGCACGCATATCTAATGAGGTCAGAGGTCAAGATACACGAGGGGCGTATTTTGCACGTTTGCGGTGCACTTCTTTTAGATTATTTTAGTCATTTTATATCGAGGCCTGTCCAAGTCCAAAGATTCTTTCTGAACCTTAGATGTGTAGGGGTCAGACAGGACATCGTTAGAAGCAATGGTCAGTCACTGCTTCAGTACCTTTTGGAAATGAATGAACACATTCATAAATCTTGTTCCTGCTGCGTTGCGTGCAAATTGAATTTCCTTCCGGGTTCTTCACACAACAAACATAAATTCACAATGAAAGACTCATGGCACGGTGCAAATATATATAATTATTCAAATAAACGTTATATACAATATATACAAAGTTCAAAACAATGTCTGTAAAGTATAACATCATTCAAACGGGGCGTACGTTACAATACAAAACGAAATAAACTTATCTACAACTCAAAACCAGTATGGCCCCCTTGAAACGTAGTGGCTCCAGGGTTGCTGTTAGGAGGCGAACAGTCCGTATACTGAAGAAACAAAAGTCTTTAAATTAAGTCCATCGTGTACATTTCTCCCAATAGCGGTACTCCGGGAGATAAATCCAGGCCTGGTGATCGTTCAACAGTTCATCGCGCAACCCGTCTGTAAATGGTGAGTTTCGGGCTTTTATAAGGTTTAGTATCACGACGCGAGAACATTGTGTATTGTCTGTCTTTATTTAAAACGGGTTTTGTTTCTTTCTCCATTGGAATATTAAAAGTTCTATGTTTTTCTATGACAGTGATCTTATTGTCCGTGTTTACTGAAAGCGTCTTCTGTGATCCACTTGTTTTATTCCGGCGGCGTTCCTTATGATGATACGGATCTGTGCGTCTCAATCACTGGTCGCCATGCCCTTGTACCACAACTATCTGGTAATGACCCTGCACTTGTATTTGAGCACCATAACATTAGTATCGTTTGAATATCAGAAATTTCAGTTTTGAAAAAAAGGTATTATTCATTCAGTGACTGAACAGAAGGCATAATTGCAATGATTAAGTCATTGGTTCTCGTTAAGAAAGCTTTGCCCATATATTCTGTGGAAACTAAGTCTTCCTCAACCCGGCTGGATCTGGGGTAACCTTGGCATTTATGGTTACATAGTATTCAGCATTAAACACCCCAGATGTCATTTGGTGGAAGTGAATGCTTTTCTTAAGCAAAGGTTGTGGTAAAATAAATAAAGTCATAATCTAGCCATGTCTGAGGCACCTCAACCCTTAGCTGTGTGTTTGTCATGCTAATATGCATGTCAGTAAATAAGGTCACAAGACCTATTCAACTGGTGGAATTGCCAAAGTGTGAGCATACTTTGGCATCTTTGATGCCAGGAATTTCCTCACGAGATATTCCATGTCTCATACAATCTATGCTCACAGATTTCACAGACACAAGCGGTCATTTGTCGACTGTCCATTTTTGAGGTCATTGCATTGTGGTGTGGTTTATGACAGACTTTTAGAGATATACCAATTTACTAAACAGTCAAATAATTTTCTTACATCTCTAATGTCCTAGACACTTTGTAATTTTTAGGGAACCTGTTAGCTTATGCGACGGTGCGGCGTCGTCCGTCGTGCTCCGTTCGTCCGTGCGTCGTGCGTCGTCTGTACGATCACCCATACTTTCTCGAAAACGCAGGAGGAAGCATCACCAAACTTTATGCAAAAATCAGTCATCTATCTGATTTTGTTTAATTTTTAGCAATCTGCATTTACTTAGATTTTATAGGGAAAAAGCTTAAAAACTTTTAAAAATCCTCATCTCCGAAACCGTCCAGGTAAATTGTCCAATATTTCACAGAATTAATCAGAGAAATAAAGATTGTTCAAATGGTTCCAGATCGGTGATTTTTGGCCGAGATACAGGAAGTTGAACTTAGTCGTCTGTATAAAAAAAAGGTACTCAAATTTCAATCTCAGAAACTGCTGGTGCTATCATCATCAAATTTTATGCCAATGTTGGTCACATGAGTCATATATGAAATTGAGGTATTGGTGGCGCCACCTGCATCAGCCTTTTTTGTACGGGGGTCATCAGTGCCTGTATCATACTGCGGGCTACAAAAAAATTCTTCTCTGCAACCATATGGCTAAATTGTTTAATACCGCACAGATCCCAGGGTAGTGCTTTCTGACGTTTGTTCAAATGGTCTCTCTTCAGTGATTTTGGCTGAGTTATGGGAAGTGAACATAGTCATATACCATAACAGCCCATTTTAGCTCAGTGGCTACAAAGATCTTTTTCTCAAAAACCACTGGGCCAAATCCCTCAATCTCACACATTAATTATATGTTGATAATTCAAGTTTATTCAAACGGTTTTGGTTTTTGCTGAGTTACGGGAAGCTGAACTTAGCCAGTTTGCTGTATCTTTCTATATGAATTATAAACCTGCAAAACATTTTTTGAATGAGACCACTGAAGCCAATTTTTTTAATATTTCACAAGAATAATCCCCACAATAATTCTTATAATAATTGTCTTTTATGGTTCCAAATAAATGATTTTGGCTGAATTATGGAGATTTATTTGAGTCATTTCATCATATATGTCAGCTGTGTGAAGAAGTAACATCTAGCCTGGCACCAGTTTATCAGTATCTATTACATCCTGCCACTAGACATTTAGATTTCAGGTTAACTGTGGTTAATATTGACATGAATGATTTAGGATTTAAATTATTCATCATATCAGGCAATGTTACAATCATGGATATTCTGCTCTCTATGACTACATAAAGATGGCTGTATATGGATTATAAATAAATGGTATCCAAACTCAACTTAATTCAAGAATTTGCCATCAGTGAGATTTATCTGTATTATAATTTTGCATTCAGTATGTATCTGTAATAATTTTTCATATATTACTGACTTCTTTTTTTATAAAAGTCAGATGAAAAGCATTTTGTATTGGGAAAATTTATTTCAAAGTTATTTCAAGTAGGGACAACTTTTGTGAACATAGTGCAGCACCTGGTTTAACATTGGCAGATTGCCAAGATTTGCCAGTGCCTGGATGTCGGCCACTAGCTAAGATGACGTCATTCTATAAATAGCTTAGGCACAGTGCCAGGAATGTAAAAGGCCTAGGTGCTGCAGTCTGACAACTACAACAGCTTGGTGTTGGGTTTTCATGGTAAATTCATTGTATTATTTTAAACAAGTCAATGCAAGTCCGTTCAATTCAAAGTTATTTCAAGTAGGGGCCTTTTTTTCAGGAGTTAATCTAAGTATTGGCCTGAAATTGTGCATATCCATAGATCTTGGATTCCCCATATCTCAGGAGTGGGTCAAAGTATTGTTTTACAATTTGGCATTTTCATCCAAAAGTTGTCACGTAAACCAGACAGGTGGCGCCAGTGATATTTGTGTAATTGGTGCATGCACTCAGGTTCAAAATGTTCAGTGGTTGCATTGTACTTCTACATGTCACATATGTACTTGAAAAGTAACTTTAAAGCATGGAAGCATTTTACCTGATGCATATCCCATTGCACAGGTTTACATTAGGCCTGTAGGCCTTGTTTCAGTAATTTTCCTCTGTATTTGCAGGATACACTTAGACACGGATACCGTTCGGTTTGGATATGTTTAAGAAAGAACAGGGCTACAGTAGGTTTGGATATGATTCAACTTAAGGGGATTTTTCCCAGCAAGTGTGTTAGTCTGAAGAAAGAGAGAATCAAGTATATGGAATAACCAACCAAATGTCATTAGGATATGAAACACAAAATATTCAAGATAGAAACAACTCTCCTCCACTTAATAAAGGATAACATGTCGGATTATGGATCATTAAGTTGTTAAGTAGACTCTTCTTACATAACTATCCAGGTATCATCAGTTGGTTCTGAGGACAAATATGTGGATTCGGTTAACCTTGTCAAACCCGGGGTTCATGTAACAAGGAGCATGTCAAAGAGCATGAAGCATCAAAGTGAAAAGATGTGACAAGAGTTTTCTAGCGCAAGGTGACCTGAATTCGCTTAAGAAAGAGTAACATTGAGAAAAAAAACATTTACGTGTAAGCAGTGTGGTAAATGTTTATTTCTCAGTGAGCCCAGAATATCACATCACTATAGAAAAAAAACATGTTAGTGTGATTATTCTGTCAAGTGCTTCTCGCAGCAGGGAAGCTTTAAGATTCGCATCAGAACACATATTGGGAAGGGACCACTTTAGGGTGAATATTTTTGGGTTATGTTTTCTGATCAGAGTTCCCTCAAGGCTAACATGAAAACCCATACTGGAGAAAAGGCATTTAAGTGTAAAGATTGTGGGAAATGTTTCTCTATCCAGAGATCCTTGAAGGTTCACATGAGAGTCCATACTGGAGAAAAGCCTTTTAAGTGTGAAGATTGTGGAAAATGTTTCTCTATCAAGAAATACTTGAAGGATCATGTGAGAGTCCATATTGGAGATAAGCCATTTAAGTGTGAGAAGTGTGGCAAATGTTTTTGTGAGAAGAAAACCTTTACGGTTCATATGAGAGCACATCTTGGAGGAAAGCCTTTTAAGTGTGAAGATTGTGGTAAATGTTTCTCTTACCAGAAATCCATGAAGGTTCACATGAGAGTTCATACTGGAGAAAAGCCATTTAAGTGTGAAGATTGTGGGAAATGTTTCTCACAGCAGGGTAACCTGAAGACGCACATGGTAAAGCACTCAGAAGAAAAGCCATTTGAGTGTGAAGACTGTGGGAAATGTTTCTCACAGCAGGGTATCCTGAAGACACACATGGTAACACACACAGGAAATAAGCCATTCAAGTGTGAGAAGTGTGGCAAATGTTTCTGTGCGGAGAAAACCTTTACGGTTCATATGAGAGCACATCTTGGAGTAAAGCCATTTAAGTGTGAAGATTGTGGGAAATGTTTCCCTTACCAGAATTCCTTGAAGGCTCACATGGGAGTCCATACTGGAGAAAAGCCATTTAAGTGTGAAGAGTGTGGGAAATGTTTCTCACAGCAGGGTATCCTGAAGACACACATGGTAACACACACAGGAGAGAAGCCATTTAACTGGAATGTTGTGGAAAATGTTTATCTAACCAGAAATCCTTGAAGGTTCACATGAGAGTCCATACTGGAGAAAGGCCTTATAAGTGTGAAGATTGTGGGAAATGTTTCTCACAGCAGGGTAACCTGAAGAGACACATGGTAAAACACACAGGAGGAAAGCCATTTAAGTGTGAAGACTGTGGGAAATGTTTCTCAAGGCTCGAATCCCTGAAGACACACATGGTAACACATACAGGAGAAAGGCCATTTAAATGTGAAGGTTGTGGAAAATGTTTCTCTTTCAAGAGATCCTTGAAGGATCACATGAGAGTCCATACTGGAAAAAAGACGTTTAAATGTAAAGATTGTGGAATATCTTTCTCTTGTCAGAATAACTTGAAAGTTCACATGAGAATCCATACTAGAGAAAAGCGATTTAAGTGTGGAGACTCTGGTTAATGTTTCTCACAGCAATATTACCTGAAGACAAGTGAGAATCCTTACGCGAGGATAACCATTAAAGTGTGATGACTGTGGGAAATATTTATCTTTCAGAGTACCTTGAAGGTTCACCTGAGAACCAATACTAGTGAAAGGCCATATAAACGTGAGAAGTGTAGCACATGTTTCAGTCGGATGGGAACCTTGCGGCAGCACATCAGAACGCATTGTTATTAAAACGTGACAAGTGCGGGGAATGGTTCTCCCAGAAAAATAACCTGAAGATTCACTTCCGGACACATAAACGAGAAGGCCAATATATTGTCTTATATAATGTGAGCTCTGGCAAATGTTTTGCTGATCAAGGTGACCTAAGAGTATATTTGTGGACGCACATCATAGACCTTAAGATATATAAGTGAACACACCACGGCGCAAACCCGTTGGCATTGTGTGAAATGTTTCTCTTGGATTCAGCAAATGAAAGTTCATATGATGACAGAAAAATCAGTTAGTGGTGAGGATTGTGGTATGTTTCTCATTGCTAGATAACATTAAGGAAACATACAGGTAGAACAAATTATCTGCTAGCAGTGTGGGAAACGTTTCTTTCAACAAAGCAGCATGAATATTCACCTTGTGATGCATACTAAAGAGAAACATCAGGATTAAGCACTGGTGAAACACCTTAATAGTGTGAGCAGTGTAATATTATCTTTAGCATCTATCAGTAGCCTGAAAGAACCAGTCAGGAAAAACACTGGTGCAAAACCATGTAACCAACAACAAAATGGCTTAGTGCGTTGATTTCAACATTCAAACCAGGACACGTTTCAGATTAAAAAAAACATTAAATGTGGCAGCAAATGTTTCTTGCTGAAGCTAACGATTTTTTTTTTTACTCAGTAACATACAACAGTAAATCGGGAAGCATACTTTTTGTAGGGATCATCTGTCCGTAATCGGAGTCCCCGTTTATGCGTTTACATACACTTTGGTATTAAACCATGTACCTTATTCAATGTCTGAAACAGAATCATGATATAACCTGTTGATACCTTTTCTCAGGGAATTTTAATTCTGGAATAGACAAAGCAGAGATGGAGATAGTAATAGCTATCGGAAAATTAGTTTTATAAGTATAAATAGTTGAGAGTTAATTGGTAATTAGGAACAAACTTAACCTGTAAGAGTATTAGTACCAGTAATAGTAATATTAAGCCCAGTTCACATAGTAGTACTTACCAGTTATTATAAAATGTAACTATGTAACAGAGTAGAACAATTTATTCGAACAGCATTGGGATACTTTTTTATTCTGAAAAACAATCATTCTGATGAACGATTTTGCATGAGACTTCAATCAAAATTGGAATGACATATTTTAAACGGTGGTTAAGGGGCAGGTCAGGGTAAGCTGACAGACTCTATCAGGTCTGTCGTTGGGAAAATATTTATGAAATAATAGTAATTGTAACAGATGGATTATGAGGTAATAGTAACAGAACCCCTGTAATAGGATTCAACCCTAGTAAATAGACATGTTTGCGGGCACGATGTTTACTCGATCATTATCGCATTTGGCTTACAGTTATGCTTAACTATAGCTGTGGGTCTTTCCAACCAACCATTTAACCCTTTGTGAGCAGGGCACAAATCGTAACCGTTATACCTAGATCAAGACAGGTCTTGGTAGAATCGATTTGTAAATGGAAAGAGTGAAACATTTCTAACACCGTGTAAGTCAGCAAAGTCTTTAAGGCTGTTACAAAGATCACCATGAAATAACAAATGAGAATAAGGTTAAGTATCTATGCATATATAGCCGTGGCAGCATGCAAAATGTGAACAATATTGGCCGAGCTGCTCAGGTTTCTTATGAAGCAATGATTTCATCTTCTAAGTATATCATTTTCATGGCTTTTGGTGCCACTTACAACCTTTTCCCCTTTATTTATCAGTCTCACTTGTATTTTGAGACTGTCGAATTACACCAATCTTTTTATTATCTAAGCTAGCCATACATTCTTTTAAGCTCAGCTGACTTTCAGTCATGCTGGGCTATAGCGATAGGTATTTGTCCGTCGTCCTTCCGTCTGTCCATCCGGCCGTTAGCAGGGCACAAAACGTAACTGTAAGGGCTAGGATCATGAACCCTATGCAGTCTTAGAGTTTCCTAAAAGATCTCCTTGCAAACCTTAAATTAGGTCACTGCGACCAATATTCTCCGAGTTAGGGGTGTGTTTGCATCCCCAGAATTAATTCTTATAGCCAATATTTTCATCCCAAACCTTCCATCTTTCACATACAGCTCACCCACCGACAGGTGAAGAAACATAATTATATTTTAGGGCATAAGGTCAAAGGTCAAGTTCAGAGGACCCACCTCTTTGAAAAACTTGTGGATGCATTTTAAGCCAAACCTTTCATCCAAATCCTTCGATCTTTCACATATGGCTCACCTACCAAGTGAGAGAAAAATCCTATAGATTTCGAGGACACAAGGTCAAAGGTCAAGGTCACATGATCCACTTCTTTAAAAAGGTTGTGGACACAATTCAAGCTAGAATTTTTATTCCAAACCTTCCAGCACTGACATATCGCTTCTTTGCTAACAGGGAAAAAGACCTGTTGATTTTGAGATCACAGGTCAAGTTCACAGCACCCACTTCTTGCGTGGAGTCATTTTAAGGCAAACTTTTCAACCTATAACTTTCATCTGTCATATATGGCTAACCTACCAATAAGGGAAGTACCCTATTGATGTTGAGTTCAAAAGGTCAGAGATCAAGGTTACAATACTCAATTGTTTCAATTCTTGTGAACATAATTCAAGCTAAACTTTCTATCCCAAACATTCAGTCTTTCACATATGCCTCAGCTATGCATCACCCAATTTGATTAAAACATATTTATGGGTCTTTTTGCTTGAAGAAATAACTTATTGATTTTGGGGTCAGCTGGTCAGGATTTCCACACGTTTGGTCTCTTATTTGAGGATGTGTGATATCAAATGTCAGTCTCCTCAGAAATCTATTATGTCTGCCAGGTAGCCAGCTTAGAAATTCTTTTTTCAGTGCAGTTTCTGTGATTTCACTTTTAATGTTTGGTCCCTTTAGAGGATGTTTGTTGTTCAATTTCCGACCTGTCAGAAATCAAATATGGCCACCAGGAAGCCATATTTAAACTCCTTTAGAACATATTATCTCAAGAATATTAAAGTAGATGCACTGGGACGTATATTAATGTAATCTTGCATTGGGTCAAATATTTCTTAATAAATATGACCATCATCTATGAAAGCTCAGTACAGTGAGCTTGTATTGAATAAAAATTAATACAGAAACACCCGTTTCACAATAATTCTTGCATGGATTTCCTTGATTTTTTGCTATATATTTTGATCTTATATTTGGCCTGTTGGGTATTCTTTTTGAGACTGACAGCAAGCTGTAGGATTAGTTCCTGATAGCTCAACAACCATACATTTTGCCTCAGACCATCAATTCACTGTGTTTTAATCAGACATATGTGATATATATTTATTTCAACGTAGAAAGTTTCAACAAAATTGGCATATAGGTTCTTTAGCAAATTGACTGGAAGATGTGAATCGCAGTCCATGATGTCGCCGGTCATGTGTCACTTGTTAGATATATTGATATGGTTTAAAGAAAACAAAACTGATGGTGCCAGCTGTATTCCTTTTTCCCCTCTTCATATAAACTCAGCTCATTGTAACCAAAAAACTACTAACTTGATCTCAGTTAAAATCATTGAAAAATCTCTTTGATAGCGCCATATTGTCACTGTGATCTATATTCTCCGAATTACGGGGTCTGATAGAGCACTTAAAGCAATTAAAGTTTGATATAAAAGCTCTACTATCTCAACATAACTATTTCCTTAAATGTTGCTTTACATACTGATTATGGAGAGTTTCATATGGTAATCATGGAGAGTCACTTATTAAGACTGCTGGTGCCAGCAGTAGTCTTACACGGGTTAACTCAGCTGTCCATAGGTCCTCTGAGCTAAAGCGATCTCCCTTTGTCCGTTGTCAGGTCTTCTGTCTGTCCATCCGTTAACAAGGAGCAAATTGTTACTGCTTTACCTAGAAATGTCTTATTTTTCGTAAAGATAGGTCTTTTGGAAATAAAAAAAATTGTTTCAATCAGGTTTGAAAAGTGGTGATTTGAACTTGGAACTTCAAGGTCAAATTACCCGAAACAGTATTTTTGTAAACACTATGATTTTTATTAACTTATTATATTTTCATTAAACTAGATACGCCTATTGTTTCTACAAAAATTCAAGAAAGGGTTCGAAAAACGGTGACCTTGATCCCATCCCAAAATCAAATCAGCCGAAACAATGTTTTAAAATATTACCTTGGAACCGGTATTGTTTCCCGAACCAATAGATATATCTTCATTAAATTTGATACGCGAATTGTTTCCACCAAAATCTCGGATGAGTTCGAAAACTCTTGACTCCATATTCAAGGTCAAAATCCTTGAAATCTAGGATTTCTTTGAAGTCAACAAATTTTGAAATAATCCATGTTTCCCTAAAATGTGGGGATGGGGAGGGCCATATATATATATATATATATATATATATATATATATTCATTCGCAAAGATAAAACTGATTCTTGTCTCAATTTGGTTTGCAGATAAAACTGTTGATTATGTAAGCCTATAATGTCATGCTACTCAGCTGAGCATCATAACCCCTGCTACATTACAGCAGTTGTATCAGTTTGTCCGCAGTTAGAGTATTAGTAAAACAATTATGCATTATCATACAATTATGTAAAATGGAACCTATATATAATTTGGGTACCCTTGGGACATGGGCCAAACTGTCCACTTAACATAGGTGCCCGCTATACGAAGGTAATAGCTCCCCCATTCAGTGCTGCCATCTACTTTGAACTATTACTACAGCTGCTCCACTTTTAAGAATACTTTATTAACATGATGCATGCATTTTCTTCCTGTTTTAAAACAAAGGTTAAAAAGTAAAAAATGTGTAATGATTATATATATATAATATATGTGTGTATGTGTGTGTGTGTTTGTTATAACATATACCGAAGGACATAACCTATAAGAATTGTTCCTGTTAATCGTTCTAATATTTTGAAATGTTACTTACTGTAAGACAAGCCACTCTCAGAATCTGTGATCAGGTACACCTTTATATTTCAGTTTGGGGCTGACAGTTTGTGAGTGGATAGTAAAAGTGGACAAGATGCACATGCATGCGGATGACCATGCATTGTTTGGTGTTAATTATGAAGAGTAACTGCTAAGCGAACCTCGTACTGGGACAGGGGAACCTTATCGAAGAGTACTAAGTAATTGGGTGAATGAGCAGGGCGTCCATCCATGGTATTAAATGTAGCAGTTCATTTGCTTTATTGACATAATTAGTCTAGTGACTGTCAAATTATGCCTGGCTATAAAGAAAATAAATACATTTTGTGCATAATGTGGTGTTATCTGACAAGGTTGAGATATATGATGACGCAATTTATAATTGTGAATCAACTTTTATATTCAGATACATATGTTATATTTGAAATGTATAAAAATCATAAACTTAAATAAATTGATGTATTAAAAGAATAAGTATCTAACGTAAACATTTGTTTATTATTTTCCTGCCTCAGTAGAGATAAAGTGATCAGCTTTGTTTGTCTACTATTCTGTATGTCCATTTTTAAATATTCAGTAATTATGTATGAACATTTTTATCCTTGAAGCACTGATGCATTAAGTGAATATCCTGTATGTATTCGCAGAGATGTTGTTAGTACCAACCCCCCCCCCCCCCCCACTAACGCCCGCAACCACTACCACCAAGTCCTTGCACCTGTGGAATGGGGACGTAAGTTTTATTGCAACTGTATACATTTTATAAAATTTAAAAATATACATTTAATAATAAATTATAAAAGGATCTAATTGAAAATATGTTTAAAATGCTGAAATTTAAACAACTTAACAAAATCCAACCAACGGTCTTGGTAATAGTATAGATCTTATGTTCACAAACTGTTCATATGCTTCAGTTTCAACATTAGCAACAATTTCTTACTCCTCAATACAAACCAGTCATACCAACCAACCATGGCCTATATTACCTCTTCCTATCAGACTTTCTCTCTATTGGATAATATTTTAGATTTTCGGAGCACAGTGACCCATAGGTCTTTCGATTATAAATACTGTCTGAACAATTGTGTCTTGCACGTCTTGCTAAACATTTATTGCGTGATGCAGACCATTCGAATG
The DNA here is from genome assembly GCA_026874595.1 of Sipunculus nudus. NCBI lineage: Eukaryota > Metazoa > Annelida > Sipuncula > Golfingiida > Sipunculidae > Sipunculus > Sipunculus nudus. The sequence goes on along the minus strand of CM049321.1, from coordinate 43,043,712 downwards.
CATTTTGTTCATGGTATGTCTGTCTATATGTCTCTCATCTTTCCGCCCGGCCGTTCATAAGCAAGCCACAAATCATAATTTAAAAAAGGCAAAACCTAATTTAATCTCCTGAGAAACCAAAAATCAGGTTGCTGCTACCTATATTCACAGATCAACGATTACCATCAAATCCAGTCTCATTTAATATTTTAAGGTTTTTGTGTATATATTTATCGTGAGATCAGAAAACCAAAACAGTCGATTCGTTTATACATATTCCTTTCAGCACAAAAATTGAACATTTAACAAAATTGTTCAGAAAACAATTATTAAGTAAGTTTACTCTGATTGGTATATTTCCATAAAGTTTCATATGAAAGTTCCCAATTTCTCACTAAAAAAAAGCATCGAGTGTAATGATAAACTGTAGAACCTGAATTTTTTTTCGAGCATGTAACTTTCGCGAGACAACCTCGATTCGCAAAACAAACCAGATGTCATACTAAGGAATATTCACGGGAATAAGCAAGCCCAGTGTAAAAATATGAGGACTTTTTTAAATTAAAAATCTATGTCACACAATATAAACGTACACATCTTTTGAATATATTCTTTTCGTAAAGAACACACGCAAACATATATAAAGTCTGTATCTAGGTGTAAAAGGGAACTGAAAGCTCTGAACAAAGAAAACAAACCACTGAAGTTAGCTCATAAAATTTGAAAATATATCACAGTATGAATGTTCCTCAAGCACACCGCATTTATAGAAACAGGATGGATTCTGTTGACGTTCACATAAAAATGTTTACGCGTTATGTGTCAGCGACTTCGGCTCGTGTAGTGATCACACATCCACGATACCAGACTTGACCCAGCCACTCTGTTTCTGATGTATGACCGTTATGTCTGCTGGTTATTAGTTTTTCCTCACTGGGTAGTAAGAGCGAGTACATTATTTGAACACTGATTAAACTGGATCACCCGCCTGATTGTGTAAGCACAATTAAATGCATAAATGACCTGTGCAATCATCCATAACCAAGCCTTACTTTCCTTATCCTATATATTCTATCTTAATTTTTTTAAATATGTATTTGATGTGTGTGTGTGTGTGTGTGTTACCACAAGCACTTCTCGAAAATTACATGATCGCGAAAGTTCGGACTTTGCCAAGTCGTGAAATTTGAGTTTCGCGAAAATAACATGTTCTACAGTATTTTAAATCCATGGCATGCATGTTCACCTTGGAACGATGTGTGTGCTATGTTTGCCACCTATTACAATCCGGCTGTTAGCAGGAAACAAATCATAACCGTTGTATTGGAAATATCTAATTTTACAACCTGAAAATCTCTTTTTTTAAAGAATTTAAGAAGTTAATCATGTACGTTCTTTCAACTGATTTACAAATGGACAATCGGAGTGTAAAATTAGAAGTTTGTTCTAGGACCACCGGTTGCGCTTTGTGTCCTGTTTACAGACGGCAAGGCTACCTAAAGAAAAAGGTGATTGCTAACATTTGGCCTGCTGAACCATATCAATTTCATGATACCTACTTCTAATTAATATAGCAAATTATGTGTCTTCTGATCTGATTAGGTTTTGGACACAACTGAGTGATTTTTTATACGCCCGTCATATGACGGGAGTATTATGATACTAGCTGATAAACCCGGTATACGGGGAATTTTAACGGGGTTGGGGAGATTTATTAATTGATGTGAAACGTTGGCTCAGTTTTTTATTATTATTCTAAAAGTTAACAGAAAATATAGGTTTTTAGTGGGAAACTGTCTCCATAAGATATGTATAAACATTTGGCACGACTGCAGAATAACTCTCGCACTTCTCTGAGGCACAACACTTCTGTGAACAAAAAAACGTTTCTGTGTCCAGCTGCTTATATCTTAATTTACTCATTTTTATCTGCCTCTTACTTTTAAATTACTTGAATCCTAAACATCATACCGCCCATCCGTATAAACTCATAACCTGGTGGTTACAATGCGTGAGAGATCCTGCAGTCGCTTCAATATTTTGTAGGGCTGTCCTCGTGGCAAGGAATTTATACCCCGGTATGTTTACTTTGAAGACATGCACAGTGATGGTGTTTCCATTGCAAACCGGAATGAGACGCGGGGGGATTCAGGTTTTCGATGATATTTGACTGGATTCTATCGTTGGACGTACAAAGATTAGGTTCATGTGAGGAACACATGAACGATTTATTAAATGTACGTTGCAAGGAAACTGTTCCTGAAGAAAGAAACAGAAATATTCATACCTCAAGTAGCAGAAGCGGACCCAACGGGACTCCATGCAGAGGGTCCGCATTAATTTTCAATCCGGGCAACCTTTTTTCATCGTATCAGACAAATTTTGAGGCCTGAAACCCCAGACACCACTCCTTCCCACCCTAGGCCTGTTCGTGAAATTGGGACCTTGAATTAGGTTTTGTCATTATTCCTCCTGGAATGAACTCTCTATTTCATAAAGCGAGAAACATGTGTTTTTCCCTATTACTGACAACGCAGGTGGGTGAGAGCCTCGTTCAAATGAAAGGCCCTACAGGCTCAAATCCCTCACTGAAAGCAAGCGTTATTCATATGAACAATAGGAGTGTTTGAGGTTGAAAGACCACGATGCATGCGTTCCGGTCATTGCCGAAGGCAGTTCGGCTGTGCTCGGTCTAACCTCTGTGCAAGTTAGTAAGACGGGAAAAAATCACCCAAAATTATATGTACATTAAAGATTATTTATTCTCAAATCGCCTTAGTCACTGCGAGCATAGTAATCTTTAAAATGATGGAAGGCACACTATTGTACACAACGCGGCTTAAGAGAACATTGCGAACAGACGTAAACCGAATTCCTTTTAAAGTATTAGATAGATACCCGTCGTCCGTATGTCCGTCCGTTCGTTAACTTTTAATGTCGCCGCGATAACTTACCGGGGCTTCGATGGATTTTCGCGAAACTCACCATAGCTATTCTTACCAACAGATTATCTCGTCCGAGTTCGATTTTGAGCAACCTCCACGCACATTTAATAAGGTCACTCGGCTACTTAGTGGTGTCGCAAGAATAACTTATGAAGAATAATGGAGGATTTAGATCAAACGTATCAGAAATGTTAATCAATCAAATATCTCGCCTAAGTTCGATTTCCATGCATATTAAATGATCAGAGGTTACCGCACTTGGTAAGCACCTTGCAATGGTGACTTGCAAATATCCTTTGAATTTTCATGAAACTCAATATACATATTTACAAATAGAGTTTACATTCTTATCGAAATTCACGCATATTTAACGAGGCCAGATGTCACCCGATACATGACGGGCGTATTGCGCACTTTTACAGTGCTCTTACTGTATCCTCCAAAACGAAGTTTTGCGGATACTATGTCTTTGACGGGGTTCGCCGCCGCCGCCGTATTCTTTTCCGGGGAACTCCTCTGAGACTACTGGACTGATATTTCCAAAACTTACAACAAGTATCGGGTCACATATGAACTGGTGCCTAACCAATTGGTGTTGACCTCTGACCTTTCCTCTCTGCCCAGCGTCCATTTGTGCATCTGTTTCCACATATAAACCTACATATCTCAGGAACCATTCGACCGATCAGGAAAAAAAAAATTGTACTAATGTAGCCCTTTGATAGCTTTATAACATACACAAAAAATGGTGGCGCCACCTGCAACCATGTTTGCAGTGTTCACCTGTTCGTCTGCCTTGGGTTAAAATCACTCATATCTCGGCAGTGGCTTGACATATCTGTCTAAAATTTTGCAGGTTTATACATCCTGGACAGCTTTCTTAATTTTACGACAGGTGGCGCCACCTACTTTCTAGTTTACGCTGCAGACATCCAAGCTCAAATTCCGGGAACCGTTTGACCGATTTGGCCAAAATTTTGCAAAAAAATTCTACCTAGTGGAGATCACACAAAACTGGAGGGACCACCTGCAACCATTTTTGCACAGCGTCCGTTTGTTTGCCTGCCTTCGGCTAAAATCACTCACATCTCAGTAATGGTTTGCCTTATCTGCCTAAAATTTGCGTGTTTATGCGTCTTGGATAGCTTTCTCGATTTTTTGGCAGGTGGCGCCACCTATATTTATGTTAACGCTGCAGACATTCAGGCTTATATCTCAGGTCTGTTTGGACATATCCCTCTGAAATTTTGTATGAGTTTAGATCTCACATATGTTGCGTGTAGCACAAAACATCCCCGAGTTCCACCCACACAACGAAGATGTTAAATGAAAACTGACTCACAAATATAGTACAAAATATATATAATTATTTAAACAAACATTATTTACAATATATACAATACATGAACACAAAGTCTCTAACACATAATAACACAGGCATTCGTTTCTAGCACTAAAATGGCTTAGAAACCGAAAGCACGTTGAGTATGCGCGATATACCAGTTAGAAAAGAACAAGGTAATGAACTCCACCGCTACGCGGGCAAGACAACTTTTTTTCACAAGTCCGAATTCCGGAGAATTATCCGCTTCACAAGCATGATCGCGCGCCTTTTTGTTGAAAACTAATTTATACACAAGATTAAACTTCCAAAAATAAAAGTTCTTCACACTAACCGCGAATTCCAGCACGTTTATTCCAGCTCTGACACGGTAATTTGTCATGTATACATTTACTAGTTGCGGAAGTTGACGTCATCCCGGGCTTAATGTATGTTATGGTTATAGAACAGACGTTAATGTATACAAAACAAGTGACATAATGGTCCTGGTTGTGTTTGCATGCCATGCCCACTGATTTTCAACTTCATTGACCATTTGACAGCTGTTTGAATAGTGCGCCCAAAAGAGATGTAGAAAACGACTGGTACCATGCAGCCAATCACAGCGGCCAGTTCAGGGGGAAATCCATTCAGCCCGGGGTGACGTCAGCTTCCGCAACTAGTAAATGTATACATGACAAAATACCGTGTCAAAGCTGGAATAAACGTACTGGATTTCGCAGTTAATGTGAAGAAATTTTATTTTTGGAAGTTTAATCTTGTGTATAAATTAGTTTTCAACAAAAAGGCGCGCGATCATGCTTGTGAAGCGGATAATTCTCCGGAATTCGGACTTGTGAAAAAAAGTTGTCTTGCCCGCGTAGCGGTGGAGTTCATTACCTTGTTCTTTTCTAACTGGTATATCGCGCATACTCAACGTGCTTACGGTTTCTAAGCCATTTTAGTGCTGGAAACGAGTGCCTGTGCATAATAACTAAATCTTGGTGCGGTACAAATGAAGAAATACTTATCTGCTGTAAATCAAAGTCACTGGTGCTGGTTCGACGAAATAAAAATGACTCCGGGGTTGCTCTGAGGAGTCATAACGAAAGTTCAGTTTATAATCCGTGCACAGCCATAATAAAGTCCAAAACGTCCAAAATGTCTCCGCCTTATCACAAGGAGACTACACATCATCAGGCCTGGATATCCCTGGATATCAGTTCTTGTTTGCAACCCAATTCAAAATCACTAAATGAAGGGTATTTATAGTGTCTGTGGACCTTAACGCAATATCGATCGATCCACTTTTAAATTCCAGTTCAGGTTGTTTAACCGCTGTTAATGAATGAATGAAAACGTTCTCTTTGTCCGTTTATTTGTTGTTGCCGGAGTTCAATAGATGACTGTAAGCGACACGGGTCAACGCGTTCCTGTTGTTCCTGGGTCAATGGTTCTAAGGTCCTTCCGTGAGTGCCCTGTCATCGCGTACGGACATACATCACACCATCCTCCTAAAAAAGAAAATTTTATGATATTTTCATGAGTAAAATTTTATAATATCTGAAATATATACCTTTGGGTGATATGATATATATATGAGAAATATAATTATGTTAACATGAGGATATAAAGAGTAAGAGTAGACTCCAATTTAATAACCTCCTGTTCTTGTTCTTCGTTCTACTCAAGAACACTAAAGGGTTATGATCAGTATAAATCACTAATGGGTGAGAAACTGATCTCACATAGATTTCAAAATATTGCAGTGCTAAGATAAGCGCCAATAATTCTTTTTCAATGGTGGAATAATTTCTCTGGTAATCTTTAAATTTCTTTGAGAAATAACAGACAGGATGATCAATCCCTTGTTCATCTTCTTGAATCAATATAGCACCAGCTGCTTGTTCGCTAGCATCAACACATAACTTAAAATCTTTGTCAAAAACTCAGTGCTTTCAAGACAGGTGTATTAATCATCATCGACTTCAATTTCTCGAATGCTGCTTCGCAGTCATCAGTCCAAATATATATCTCCTTTTTCTTTAACAAATTTGTGAGAGGGGCAGTTATCTCAGCAAAGTTTTTACAAAACCTTCTATAATACCCAGTCATGCCTAGAAATCTTTGTAAACTCTTTTTTGATTTAGGTCTCTGGAAATTGATAATGGCCTCAATTTTGGCTTGAATAGGTTCTACATCACCTTGTCCTATGACATGGCCTTCCCAAAATCACTTTTTACCAAATTAACTGTAAGATTAGCTTCAGCCAGTCTTTGAAACAGTTTCTCAAGTCTATACAAGTGTTCAGACCATGTATCACTATATACAATCAAGTCATCAATGTAACCTTCAACACCTTCAAGATGGTTTATACAAATATTAATCAAACGTTGGAATAAAGCTCCACTATTCTTCATTCCGAACGGCATTACATTATATTCATATAATCCGTCAGGAATAACAAAAGCAGAGATCTTTCTCGCTCTTTCAGTTAGAGGAACACCCCAATATCCTTTCAGTAAGTCACATTTTGTTACATATTTAGCTTTACCAATCCTATCTATACAATCATCAACTCTTGGTATGGTATACGTATCTGTTTTAGTTACAGCATTCACTTTTCTGAAATCAGTACAAAATCTGTAACTTTTATCTGGTTTTGGAACTAATATACATGGAGAACTCCATTCACTTTGGCTCTCTCTGATGATGTCATTTTGTAACATGTAATCTATTTCTTTTCTTCTTTTCTTAAGTTGGCAAGAGTTTCGGGATTAACCCTGTATGGATGTTGTTTTATTGGTTTTGCATCACCGACATCCACATCATGATATATACATTTGTTCTACTAGGTACATCTGGAAATATTTGTTTATATTTTCTCAACAATTTTGACAAATCTTGAGATTTTTCAGACGACAGATGTTCTAGTTTCACATCTAAGTTTGCCAATATCTCTGAATTACCTAATTTTGGTTTTTCATTCTTGTCTTTACTTGTTTCAAAATCTTTGAAAATATCAGTAGTTTCTGATGTTATACAAACAGGTTTCACTAATGTATCGTTCCTTTCAAAATATGGTTTGAGCATATTCACATGACATAATTGAGTTCCCTTACGTCTATCTAGGGTTTCGATGATGTAATTGACATTGTTAATCTTTCTATAAATCTCATAGGGTCCATGATATCTTGATTGTAATGGACCTTCTTTACTTGGTAACAATGCAAGTACCTTATCTCCTACATTCAATTCCTGATGTCTTGCTTTCTTATCATACCATGTTTTCATCTTGGTTTGAGCTTTAGCCAAATTCTGTCTTGCTAATTCACATGTATCATTCAACCGTTCTTTGAATGTGACCACATAATCTAAAACGGTTTTCCGTCTGTTTTGTTCACTAAGCCATTGATCTTTGATTACATTCAATGGGCCTCTAATAGTGTGGCCAAACATGAGTTCAAACGGAGTAAATCCGAGTGACTCCTGGACTGAATCCCTAACCGCAAATAATAATAGCGGGACCCCTTCGTCCCAATCCCTCTTGTTATGAAAACAATAAGTCTTCAACATGGTTTTCAGAGTAGAATGAAATCTCTCTAAAGCACCCTGGGATTGCGGATGATATGCACTTGACAAGATCTGATTAACACCTAATTCATTTGTCAACTGTTGTAATTATCCAGATGTAAAATTTGACCCTTGATCTGATTGAATTTCTTTAGGCATACCAAACATTGTAAAGAATTTTATCAAAGCTTTAGTGATAGTTTTGGTTTTGATATTTCTCAAAGGAATGGCCTCTGGAAATCTTGTTGCAGTACACATGATGGTCAACAAATATTGATTTCCATTTTTAGTTTTTGACATTGGACCAACACAGTCTATAATAATTCTAGACATGGCTTCTTCCATGACTGGAATTGGTTGTAATGGAGCTTTTGGTGAATCATGACTGTATTTTCCTACCATTTGACAAGTATGACAAGTTTTACAAAACCTAGCTATATCTTGATTCATTCTTGGCCAAAAGAAATGCCTTAGTATCCTTTCTTTAGTCTTGTTTATACCAAAATGTCCTGACAAAGGTGATTCATGGGCTATCTTCATTATTTCTGATCTATACACTTCAGGAATCACAATCTGATTTACTGTAGCCCAGTCCTCTGTTGAGGGAATATCTTTAGGTTTCCATTTTCTCATCAAAATATCATTTAGTATGAAATAACCTGATGATACCTTGTCTAACTCTTCACTCGGTAATACCAAATCATATAAATGTGCAAGACCTGTATCATTCTTTTGTTCTTTCAAAAGATTATCCCTATTCCCTAAAGGAAAAGTCTCATCCGATATTTTCTCAGCTCTTTTCTCATATTGAGAACGAGAAAGCGCTGGTTGGTCATTATCATGGTTAGTGACATTCATGAATGTTTGTGACAAATCTATCACATCATCATCTACAATATTTCCATCTGCTTTAATATTAGTAGGCGTATTATCATCATTTTTGGTCCTATGAACCATAGCCGTATTGGCTTTTTCATCAGTGGAATCTACGTCCACCTTAATATCGACTTTAACAGTGGAATTCCCATCCACAGCCGTAATGGTGCTATCAATAGCCCTAGGTGCGGCCTTAACAGTGGAACCTTTGTCCACGGCCGTATAATTGGCTTTACCAGTGACATCTCTCGTCACAGCCATATCATTGGCCTTAACAGTGGAACTATTGTCCACGGATATATTATTGGTGACTCTCCCGGCCACCATATCGGCTTTTTTAGCCATCGCTCGAGTGACCGCACAGGCCGGAAACATTTCTTCATGTTCCACCTTATCAACAATGTCAGTACTCGGCTTAGAAACCATACAAGGATAAGCCGTCACATTTCCTCCCGCCAAATCATTCCCCAATAATAAAGACACTCCCTTTACGGGTAAGCTAGGCAAAATCCCGACCTTAACAGGACCTGACGCCAACCCTGACTTTAAAATAATTTCGTGCAAAGGTACTGTAACAATAGAACCTTCAATACCCTGAGCCAATACAATTTCTCCGGTTGCCGTCTCATCAGAGAAAGGTAATTCACTTTCTAACAATAGAGACTGAGACGCTCCAGCGTCTCTTAGAATTTTGATTGGTACGGGTTCAATACTGTCCCTTTTTAAAGATACAAAACCCTCTGACACAAAAGGCTTAAATTCTTTACGAATAGCCTGAAAGTCATTATTCTTTCCCACAATGACAGGATCCTTTAAACCTACTGTCCCTGATGGAGGTTCACAAAGCAAGCCCTCGTAAGTATTCACGAGTGCATTTGGTGACGTTTCCTTAAGACTTGTCTCTTTATTCTTTTTGAGACTCAGACACGTAGCCATAATATGTCCTGGTTTCTTACAATAATAGCAGATAGGTCCAGTCCTCAATCTGGGTTTTTCACTTTTCTCACCCTTTTTACTCTCAAAAAAATCTTTTCTGGGTCGAGGGGGACTCCCCTTTTTATCACTACCATTTACATTTCTTGGTCTTTGAAAACCAACTTCTCTTGATTTATCAAATTTACTCTTATGAGTCAAAGCAAATTCATCGGCAAATTTTGCCGCTTGTTGTAACGTAGTTACTTCCTTCTCATCTAAATATGTCTTAATATCATCTCTAATACATTTCTTAAACTCCTCAACTAATATCAGTTGTTTTAATTTCTCATAATCTGAATTCACGGTTTTTGAGTTACACCATTTCTCAAAAAGTACCCCTTTCTCGTGAGCAAATTCAACATGAGTTTGAGTATATGTTCTCCGTAAATTTCGAAACCTTTGTCTGTAAGCTTCAGGCACTAAATCATATGCATGAAGAATAGCATATTTGAGAGAATCATAATTTGAACATTCTTCTACAGATAAAAAAGAATATATTTCTTGGGCTTTTCCAGTGAATACACTGTGCCAGAATAGGCCACAACTCTATTGGCCACCTAAGATTTTTAGCGATTTTCTAAAAGTGTAGAAAGAATTTATCTACCTCTTTCATTGAATGAGGGAACTAATCTGATATATCTGTTAGGGTCTAAAATTCCACCCGTTGCAGAATCTTCTTTTTTATCCTCATCAAATTTTAGTTTAAGTTCTCGTTCTTTTAACTCTAGTTTTTTCATTTGTAGTTCTCTATTTATTTCTAATTCTCTAGCCTCTTTAGCCATTTGTAGTTCTCTATTTATTTCTAATTCTTTTTAATTTCAATTGATATTCATATTGACCAGAGTCAGCACCTTTTTGTGGTTCTGGAGGGTACAATCCCAAAACGGAATCCTCTAACAGATCATTATCCACTAGATGATCTACAATTCTCCTTTTTAATTCTGACTTTCTCATTGACTGTTTTCCTTCTATATTTAATTTGTTACAAGTTTCCAATAACTCAACCTTTTTCATTTGGTCTAAGACCTGCGTAGTGGGATTAACTATAAATTTATCAATATCCATTTTGAGTTTTTTATGAGTTTGTCATATAAAAATATGAAATAACCAATATTCTACTATATGAAATACTTATTTCTAAAAAATATATGACTATACAATCTACTACAATGTTACTAATGTTTACCGTGAGTCTTTCTTACTTTAGAAATTCACATCAAAAATGAAACTATGATATTTGAATCAATACTCAAAATAGAAAAATGATTTGAAAAATATAGAAATAACCCCAATTCATACCCCTAAAGAAAACGAGCCAAAAAGAGAAAAGCAAGCGGACGAGCCCCCCTTTTATGTTGCGTGTAGCACAAAACATCCCCGAGTTCCACTCACACAACGAATATGTTAAATGAAAAACTGACTCACAAATATAGTACAAAATATATATAATTATTTAAACAAACATTATTTACAATATATACAATACATGAACACAAAGTCTCTAACACATAATAACTAAATCTTGGTGCGGTACAAATGAAGAAATACTTATCTGCTGTAAATCAAAGTCACTGGTGCTGGTTCGACGAAATAAAAATGACTCCGGGGTTGCTCTGAGGAGTCATAACGAAAGTTCAGTTTATAATCCGTGCACAGCCATAATAAAGTCCAAAACGTCCAAAATGTCTCCGCCTTATCACAAGGAGACTACACATCATCAGGCCTGGATATCCCTGGATATCAGTTCTTGTTTGCAACCCAATTCAAAATCACTAAATGAAGGGTATTTATAGTGTCTGTGGACCTTAACGCAATATCGATCGATCCACTTTTAAATTCCAGTTCAGGTTGTTTAACCGCTGTTAATGAATGAATGAAAACGTTTTCTTTGTCCGTTTATTTGTTGTTGCCGGAGTTCAATAGATGACTGTAAGCGACACGGGTCAACGCGTTCCTGTTGTTCCTGGGTCAATGGTTCTAAGGTCCTTCCGTGAGTGCCCTGTCATCGCGTACGGACATACATCACACATAGCTCTTAATCATACACAACATTGGTGGCGGCACCTGCCACCATTTTTGCACAAGTCCTTCTGTTTGTCTGCTGTGGGATAAAATCAATCATACACATATAGTGGTTTAACTAATCTGCCTAAAATGTTGCATATGTATACAACTTGGACAGCTTTCTGGATTTCGGGTAGGTGGCGCAACCTACATTACATATTTCGGCTGCAGACATCGATGCATGCTAATATGCAACACACCTCAATCTATTTCCCCTTGGCACCCAATCCATGCCTCACTTCACCCGTTCCACTATGATTTTGGTGGATACACTTAGTCGCTTGTCAACTACCCGTATTCTAATTTTCTAAATATATTTTTTTCTTCCAGTTTGATTTATTTTGTTTCACATGTGAGGCATGTTCTCAAAAAAAAGTTGATTTAGAGCCACCTCTCTTAACAAATCGTGCGCGTCTTAAGGAGATGCCCTGACTGATTTGGCCAAAAATGAAATACAATATTCCTGCTGGATGAAACCCTGGCCGCGTGTTGCGGGTAAAAATCGGACCCCCGGTCACGCGGCCCAGTTATGGTAAACATATATACACGTGGACTGTGTTTACCAACACGCAGAGCCAGAAAAAGGTGTTAAACAGCCGTAGCGAGGTACTGAGATAGTGTGCTGGGATGGTTTTGCATGCCAAACTTTTGTATAAAGCAAAACTGAACTGACGGTGTGAAAGAATATAAAGGCATAATTAATATTGCTCCTGATTATGTCCCTTTTAATTATTATTAATTAGTTGTGCAGCGCGGTTACGATCCCCATCAGCCGGATATTGTGCGAGACGGGTTCCGGCTCCATATTTTAGCCAGTTTTGTAGATATGCAGGTGGTTTTCAGATTCTCGAGGTCAAAGAGCTAAGGGGTCCGTCTTTTATAGTTTCACTTCCTAGTTTTACTGTTCGTATCCGTGATTTCTCTGACCGTTTCAGATTTTCGTATATCGTTTCTTCCATTATCGACCGTGCTCTAACACAGAGTCGATCACTCGAGTTGGCAAATTGGCTTATGATCACCCATTTATGGTATTTCAGGTGTTTTCAACAGGTAAGCCAGTTAGATACTACTATAAACGCGGGCTTTAGCCCGACAACCATAGGATATGCGGGAAGTCATACTGCTACCTACTATCCTCCACTACATAATTCCTAAAGTCTAAACATCATAACTGATAACGTCCGTCCGTATACCGTATGGCCGCCCTTATTGACACACGGGGTGTGTCAATAAGGTCCAGCTTATTGAAACACGGTTTAACTGCGCATGCGTCAAATCTGTCACACTCCCGCTATAGATGACAGGGCGTTCACCGTGTGTCACTAACACCCCCGTCGTGATACCCGAAACCGTGTGTCAATAACGCGAGTTGTTGAAACTATAGCAAGGCTTAATTACCGGGCCGTGTAGGAGAAGTGGTGGCTTTGGACTAATCAGGTGTTACCATTGGAGTCCTTTGATCTCTGACACAAATGTTTAACATTTATAATTGTTTATTACTTTCATCGCCTAGGTATATTAATTAGTTTAAAACATATTTTTGTCAGGCGGGGTACTACTAATTTCGAGGATGAAAAATTACATCCCTGATGAAAATTATTTATCTCGTTTCAAAATTTTATATATATTCAACAATTTAAAAATAAAATATAATTTACATACATATATCTCTTGTTTTATTCAATATCATTTTTCTAATCAGAAAATAATAAACAAGGATTATAGGAACAAATAAGCTATATTGAAAGTAATACAAAATATAGTAAGTTAATTATAGTTTCTTATGACTAAATATACAAACTTTATAAGCACATCGATACTGAATAATTAAATAATTGCTATTAACCTGGAGAAGTGGATACTTTGTTACTCTAATTAAAATACAGACGTGAATACTGGGAATTTTGTCACATTCTTCTTTATGAAATGTATACTCTTCCAGATTTTCACGATGTAAAGTGAAAATGTTCAAAATCAGAGGAACAAACCGAAAATGAAATTGGCTAAGTTATTACGAGCCATTGAATGGTCGGATGTAGGTCAAAAGCCCCCCCGGTGAAAAGCCCCCCCGGTATTAAGCCCCCCCGGACAAAAGCCCCCCCGGTCAAAAGCCCCCCTACCTTAATGATAAAGAGGACAAAAGCCCCCCTCCAATATATTTATATCTATATCTATGAATATATAATGTAAATACAAACAATGTGTGTTATCTCATATAATTATTTAATTACATTCAAAATTCATACTTACAATATATCTTATAGTTAACAATAGAAATATCAATCTATACTTTACATAATTACCTGACCCACACTAGTAAATTGTTATTCAAGACTTAGGGTACTAAAACTGATACTAATAACAACATAAATGGTCTCAATTATCTGTTAATTAGGAAACCACTCCCATGGGACAGTTTCACAGGACCTGTTTCACATGAATGATTATTGAAGGAATGGCTTCATTATAAAGCTCTAGGACCAAAGCCCCCTCCCCCCTCCAATATAGAAATATATATATCCATCTATGTGTCTCTCTCACTCTCTCTCTCTCTCTCTCTATATATATATATGTATATATTATATTATATTCTTATTATAATATATATATAGACTATGTAAATATATGTATAATATGTGTATTATCTCATATAATTCTGTTAAGTATGCATGATTAATATATAGTAGTCATATAAAATATTTTAAAATATATATTATATTATACACAGTATAATGATATATGACTATACAGGATCAATTTCATTAATATCATTGATACATATAATAAAACTAATTTTAGCTCCCAATTTAAATTTAATATAAATTGATTCATTACTTCAAGGGACTCAAAGTTACCTTTAATAGTTATTTAAAAAAAACATTTTTTTTTTGGGGGGGGGGGGGGGCTTTTGTCCTCTTTATCATTAAGGTAGGGGGGCTTTTGACTGGGGGGGCTTTTGTCCGGGGGGCTTTCGACCGGGGGGGGCTTTTGTCCGGGGGGGCTTTTGTCCGTACCCCGGAATGGTCATATCTTTATCAACAACTCATCATCATGGCCTGATCGATTGTAGAATAACGTGTCTTAAATTACTTTAACAAACTTAACCTTATAGCCAAAGATCAGAATGGGGTTCGAAAAGGACGCTCCTGTACTGATCATATTTTTCAGTTACTTCATTTATTAAGTAATTGTTTGCCTGGAAGAAAAGAAACACGTCGCCCTAGTAAGTGGGCATGCATGCAGGAAAAAAGCTGTTGATGGGTAAATATAGGATACTACTCTTCACTCGCGGCTGTTTGGACTAAAAATTGATAACAAAATCTGTAACACCATAAAAAGTTTATAAAGTAGTTATTCAGCTTATGTATGATTAAGTAATAATATTTTCACAAATTGGTTTGGGGTACTATGTGAGGTACATGGTTTGGGGTACTATGTGAGGTACAAGGCGATATAATCCGTCACGCTGTTTAATATACATGTATTAACAGCTTAGCAGAAAAAAAAATGAAAAGCCTTATGTCGGTTTAAATTCCTTTTTTTATGGCCTGAAAGTTCTGATTTCCTAGCCCCTGCTAGATTTTAAGCTCTTGGTCTAGTATTGAGCAAGTTTAAGAATTTTAAGGATACTATACTTATATGACTCCTTTACAAACTTATATACTATGATGGTAGTAACCGTCCCATAGATTATGTGTCTGAGTTATGGGGATATGAATAAACCCCATCATGTGATAAAATTCAAAACATAGCTTTTTTAGTGTTCACAGGTTCTGCATGTGTAATTGCTGCTCTAAAAGAGACACTGGTTGTTTAACACGTAGATATCATTTTATTGAGATGTTACAGTTTTGGAATATCTATGGATTACACAAGTCTAACCAACAAAGTATTCATATTGGATTATAACCTTGCAAGTCGCGGATAACTGCAGTGCTCAGATGCAAAGAAGTAAGATACTCGAATCCATTGATGTATATTAATACACAAATATAATGAAATAGCGCCGCATTTACCAACGTGACCTGAAACAGAAGTTACGTTCTAATAACCAACATAAATGGCTTGAAAAATGCTGATCAGTTCCGAAATTAAGATTTTTTTATCAGTTTTATCAGCACTCAGTGCACGGCACATAATTAAGTTTTTATGTTAAAAAGTATATGGCCCGATTGACGACAGCAAAGTTCAGTATACTTGCTCGGCTTTGGTGTGGGATACTTGCGCTGAGAAGTAAAACTGACAGATTTCAGACACCATATATAGGCTGATACCGCCAAATAAATACAGGAACCTAAAAATTGAAGCAAGGGGCTGTCCCATATGTAAAAACAGTGACGTCCAAGATAAGAGGCACAATGGTTTTGAATGTTCTGCCTATATTACGAACCTCGAACAATTCTGTATGATAAAACATCTTACACAATTACGCAGTTTCCTATACTTGATAAAACAATTCAGTTGGTTTAATTCATAAATTATGATGGTAAGACTTTGGTAGAATACTTGGTCCGCTGTTTGAACAAATGTAAAAATTTACTTTTACGCTGTTAGAAAAAAGCACAACCCATACACTCTAATGATGTTTATGATGTTCAATATCTACCACTAAGTATTTACTGTGTTTATATTTGAGGTGACATATATAAGCCCAAAGGGAACTATATAATAAACATATGATTATAATTATAAATAAACTACTAATAAAACCTGCTAAGAAAACCCAAACAAGAGAAAACAAGAGAAACATTTAGTCACTCCAGCCTTAGTAGTTAAGAAATGGAAACAAGATTTAATTGATATATCAGAGGAGATTGTTTATATGGGATTCTCCAAGATTTATGACACAACATTTTCGTACCACTTAGGAATTTTCAGTTTTATATACTACAACATCGGGTGACGTTAAACCCATTTCTTCATAGACTGAATGTAATAGATTCTCCTACTTGTACCTTTTGTAAATTAGAAAGAGAAACATAATCAAATATTCTTTTTCATTGTTCTTTTGTTGCTAACTTGTGGTTAAAAATACAAGAGGTTTTGAATAGTTCGTCATAAAACTCCTCTGTAAAGTTTTCAGTATCTGAAGTTCTGTTAGGTTAAAGCGAACATAGATGGTTAAATATGCTAACACTGGTTGTATAAAAGAATGTTTATAATAGCAGATGTCTCAAAAAAGTTGCTGAACTGTCATGGATGTATAAAATTTAAAATGTATTCAAAATGGGAAAACCTTACTTACCTGCTCTCCTCTACATGAATAATCTTCACGATTCAATGTAAATTGTTATTGAAATATTAATTTCTATATGTATGTTTGTATGTATGTAATGTTCCGTTATGCATGTACTACATTTGTGTAATAAAAAAAAAAAGAAAATCCAAACAATTCTTCATGCTATTTAAAATATGCACAATTAATATACACAATATAAAGTAAAGATATGGACACAAACATGCATACACATTTTTATAATATACAAAATATACCATACATAAATATTCACGCAAGTTCCATATAAAATTAAATATTCCAAAACAGTCTTCTTCAGTATCATCCTTCTCGACCTCTGAACAGTGTTTCCTAATCGTCTGCATGCCCTGCCATGCAGGGGCCCTGGATGAGGTAAATATGCAACTAGAGAATTTTTTAAGTCTTGTTTCATTTATTATCTTTGACACAGGGTTGGCAAGTTTTAGGCATGAAGGTTTTAACCATAGGTTATAACCTGGTTAAAACCGCCCTGCCTAAAACAGGTTTTAGGCAGGTTTTAGGCACCAAAAGTGCCCAAAACCTATATTTGTTTACATTTTTTACTTAAAGATCTGTAAAACTACCATACTGGCTGGGGTGATGCATTCACAAGGCTTTGCTGGGCTTCTGGAAGCTATCAAGTATTAGTAATGCATGATTTCCTGTTGGCTGGTACCATGCAGTCTTCAAAGAGCCTGTATAGGTGTCTGAACATGAGACCATGTTTGTATGGCACATAGTTTTATTGGCCAAGGTAATGACATTATCAGGACCTTTTGGGTTTTCTGATGAGTGCCCAGCTACCTTGAATGATGTAATACAGCCTCCAGTTTGCCCTTGTAAGACAGGGTATCACTTTCAGAGGGAAGACATGTTTGATTAGACAAGTTAATTACAATTTATCAGGGTGATGGGGTCATAAGACCCAATGTTCATAAGTCCTACTGCTGTGTCCTAGTAGATGTTCATGTCAACTTTCATACATGACTAGGAGGATGCAATCAAAGCCCTTGCCCTGAAGACTGTTCTTGAGCAAACATTTTACTGAGTGATGCAGTTAGTGCCCCTCAGGCCTTCAGGTTTAACACAGCCCCTGAGTAATTATGAATATTCTGTGGTTTGCAACATATTCATTGCAAAATATTTTCACATTTTCAGTTTTATACTAATTATAGTGTTTAATGAGGGTTCCATTTTCACAATCTCATCATACAATTAACAGAGTATATCCATCATTATATAGAAGATAAGTATGTGCACAAAATCTTAAAATTTGACAAGGGATGACCTAGCTAAGGGAATAAACAAATAGTGGAAATTCTTGTTCATTATCAGATAATGTAAAGGATATTATCATATTTTTAGTTTATGGCTAGCATAAAAAATATGTAATAATTTATAAATCCAATCCAATGATTTTTGCCATTGAAGCTACAGGCATACAAAATAAACATGTTATGTTAGTGAAGCTACAGTATAATGAACTATTCATCAGTGTAAATGGAACAACATTTTAAATCCAGGAAAACTTCTTTTCCATTTATCACAAAATTTAATCCCTTGTGATCAAAAAGCCAATAAAAGTATCTGGTTATAAGCTTAAAGTAAGAGCATTCTTTTATAAATTGGCAGTAATGGAGGTAGGAGAGTCGGAGAACTGTGTTCATAAGGAAATCCCTGAAGTAGTGTTGAATTCATTTGTTGCTTTTTTGTGTCATGGTTTAATTTGTTTAGTTTGAATAAAGTGATCCTAAATTTTTATTTGGTAAGCATATTTTTTTAATGCATTTAGATGTTTAACAATAAAACATAGTTAAACTAAAAGTCATAGTTAAGGGTAAATAAGGTTTTAGGCGGTTAAAGGCAGTTTTAGGCAGGTTATAACCTATTTTAGGCAGTTAAAGGCATGTTTTAGGCTCTGCCCTGCCGAAAACAGGTTTTGGGCAGCCTAAAACCCAACCCTGTTGACACATTATTTTCAAATTTTTATTATTCTATAATAAGAAGAAATGGATATCTATATAAGAATAACTACCATATTTATATGTAATGACTAAATGTGCTCAAATTAGTCAAATATATATAGCTTGTACAATGCAATGCAACGTTTTCTCAGCAACTTTATCAATATCAACGTCATGCATAACGTTATGGTGGTAGATCAAAGTTTGAGCCGATTAATTCAACTTAGGATACACAATGACTCTCAAACAACACCACCTTTCATAAAATGCTTATTTTTTTTTTTGTAAAATTATACATCTCCTTTATATTACAGAGTATTACTTTTGTTTATAATTTGCGTTAAAGATGGAAAATAGGCCATTGAAAAAAAATTTTAAATACACAATTACCCTGGAAAACCCCTGTTACAATAAGGCAAAAGAAACGTCTTTGCAATGATAAAAAAAGAACACAACATTTCATGACACCCAGTTTCCCTGGTAGCCTTTGAAGTTACCTTGCCCTTTGATCTAGGACACAGTGATCAAAGTGATTAATTGGGGCAACGGTGCGCCAGCTTAATTGCGGTACGCTTGACTGACCACTGGTGACACACGGTAACCGAGACTCCCAATTCTAAGTATGGGAGACTGCAAAACATGGTAACCGAGACTTCCAAATCGAGGTAACCGAGACTTTCGGACCGTCTGTCAATAAGCACTCCGGTACCATATACACTAATAGTCATAACCTCGTCGAGACAGTGCTTGAACTTGTGTCTTTCTTAAGCTCGCGTTCTTTAGTGGCTCCAAGCCTTTAAGTAAAAGGCCCCCCCCCCCACCCCAACACGTACAAACACATCTAAGCACGCTACATCCCACTACCCATTGAATCGGGTCGGTCTTTTTACCAAGTGCTACCAAGCGTAATAAGGGCTACCCTTCCCTCTAATTCAGGTTCTTCTCTTTCATTGTCTAACTTTCTTTCTCTCTCTCTTTTTCTCTTTCTCTCCTTTATTTATTGGATAAATATTATATATAGTTTAGTGCTTTCTCTTTATTTCTCTCTTTCACTCTTTCGTGCTCTCTCTCTCTCACTCATATATATATATATATATATATATATATATATATATATATATATATATATATATATATATTCTGATATATATAAATATATAGCATAATTTACATTGTATATTATTTTATATAATGATATATTAATAAATGAATTTATATATATATATATCCAATTGATATGTATGTATATCATAATATATATATATATATATATATATATATATATATATATATATCTATATATATATATATATATTTATATATATATAGATAGATAGATAGATAGGTATATGACCGTCATTTAAAGAAATTTATGCAAAAGTTGTTACATGGTTTGGTGAGAAATCATCTGACCTCATCCAGGGTATAGACATGGTTAATTAATTAGTTTGCTGGACTATTTAAGAAACATGCTTTATTCTAAGTATGATGTTTTGTGCTGAATGTAGTTAAAACTAGTTCTCATGTGCGCGATGGTAGCGCTCAGTAAAAAGTCCCTAGCGCTCGGTAGTTCCAAGTATGTTAGAAGACTGCCCGTTGTTAGAGCAGGGTAGCGCTCGGTAAAAAGTCTTGCTAGCGCTCGGTAGCGCTTGGTACGCTCGGTAAAAAGACCGATCGAATAAATCCACTACCTACACTGCATTTCATTGTAGACATGATAAGTTTACTTTCCTGGGTGTTTCAGGAATGGCAGCCCCAAGCTTCCATGAAAAACTAAATTGCCCTGGGATTCTCCAAGAATTCATAACTGATCCTCTGATTTTTGGATAGACCCCTCCCTCTATTATCGCAGCTGAATTCCAGCTGAACTGTGCTCATGCTTGGAGAAAGTATGCAGAATAGAAATAATGACAACAGTGCAGTTTTGGGTACATTTTGTAAATGTTATTACAGACCATGTTCAGAATTCTATCTGCGTTCTGGAGCATGAAAATATAAATTAAACTGCTGCCTTATTTCTTTATTTTACTTCCTATGTTTCTCTGGAGATGTCCCAACACTAAGTTCACCTATTCTAACATGAAGTACCAGTGAATGTCAGAAGACGCCTGAAATGTAAATCGAACCTATGATCCCAAGATAGGAGCCCTACATGCTACTGACTGAGCCGTGAAGACGAAATACCAGTGGGGTTGGAATGGGGGGTTTTATTTTCATTTATAGCTCCGAGTGAAGCACCATGTATCACGTAAATGGGGATCCATTTTGTATTTGAAGCGCAGATTTTAGCTTGGGGTGAGGTTCCCTGGACGTGTCCTCTAATATAATAAACTCCAGATATGTGCAAAATGAAAAATGGGAATTTCTAAATAAAATATGATGTATTGGCCTTAGTAAGGAAACAATTTATGCGACACCTGTGTTGACTTACCAGACTTGAAGGCCGGATTCTGAACAACTGCCGTTATGTCCTTTTAATTTAATTAAATTAAATTTAAATATTTTTAGTTACATTGATATTACTCGCATCAGAAGTGGATGTAAACCTGATGTAAGAATGCCCTATGCCATAATAACTGATCAATGTAACATGATGTAACATATATACAACTTGAAATGGTCCAATGATACAAAATTGTTTAAAAAATGTAACATTTATGCAAATAGAAATAGACAAAATAAGTCTTACATTAAACCAAAAAAAATATATAACCAAGTTTTTAAAATAATTGTGCATTAAAATCTCTATATATAATATGTAAAATCTCAAATTGCTTCCACTGGGCTGTTATAGTATCAGAAAATGGTGTTAGTTCTTGTTTCTTGGTTTCGCTCCTTATTTTCATCAGCTTCTTACTTTCTTCTACTCATATTAAGAAATAATCATCAGTGAACCCAGCCAGTAGCTATAGTTTGTATCTATTGACCCACAGGGTCCTTGCTGTAACCACAGTGAGCTGCCTCTATAGCATTATAGCATTTAGTCCTTTACACTCTACCCCTAAGTTTGTCATGCATTCTCGATGCATTATTATTCAACTAACTATTTGTCAAATTCAAGCATGTCAGCTTCCTTATAGTTGCCCAAACACCTATCTTTCGAAAGAGGACCCCATCAGACCCAATCGTACCCCATCAGACCCAATCATACCCCATCAGACATTGTTATATACATTAACCCTTTGTGAAACATTTCTCTTCAGATTTTACTAAAAAGTTCAAGTTTAATGTTTCAGTTATGTCTTTTATAACAAAAAAATATAATATGTAATTTGTATTTTATATTGTGATGAGGTAGCCCCTCATATTTCTGTAAATGTGAAATTTATTTTTCTTAATGAATGAAGTGTATTGAGATGTGACATCCTTTCTTACAAATTTGAAAGGGGGGGGGGTGAACTACAAATTGAAGAGCTCTTTAATACAGAAACATTTGATTAAAATATATGAATACACCAACACAATTATACTCAGTAGAAAAAGGACCCAATCGGCCCGTAGCAGACCCAATCGGACCTTGGAATGTAACCACTTGTTTCAACTAATTTAAGAAGACATACAAATTTTAGTCCCATTACAAACACACATGCACATGTGTACACAATAATTGACATTTTAGTTTATGTGATGAATTTTGTTTATACTGTCATGTCTATAGTTTAAACAGTAAATTTCCCAATTTTTTTTCCTGAAAACATTTCACTGTAAGTCATGGCTAATAGTCTTCTTGTTGTATTTTGTCCAATATATGTATTTGGAATAAAGGTTTTTATTCATTAAAATGCAATACATTTACTGAATTACAGTTATACAAAGAATTGTTATCTCTAAACACTGTCAGTCCTGCAGAATTTATCAGTAGATAATTTTAATCCCTTTGTGGTCAGTCAAACATGCCACAGAGTACCAGGGAAGGTCATCAGCTCACAGGATGTGTTAATGAGGACCATTTACCCCTACTAACCTAGCCCCCTCATTCGCAGGACAAAACCACAGCTTCAGGAAATCCTGTGTTCTGTAAACCTCATAATACAACCATAGGAACAACTATCATATACAAAATTAAATATAAAAAATAATTTCATTCATGAAAAAAAGTGATACCTGAAATTAAACTATTTTGTACAGTAACTTTAAGGGATAAGATTATATACATTAGAGCGCCGTTTTTCCGAAAGCGTTGGGGTACAAGCTTTTCCTTCGAAGAAGCGAATTTTTCGAAAATTGGTTAAGGGTCAAGTGACAAGATTGTACGACAATTGAATGACATTGGATTTATTGCAGAGCTTGTTTGGTAAAGGTCAGTCTTACCTGTTTTAGGATACATGCGTGCCCTGTTTTCAACAAATTCACCTGAGGGAAAGGTCAAATGACATCACCATTAGTGAAGCTTGGTAAGTTTCTCTTATTGCCCACAGGGTTCACCAGAGCAGCACATGCAGAACGAGTTAAAGCAAGAAGAAGTGAAGAAATACATATATCACTTAACTCTCAACATGTGCCTAGAAAGCAGAACATTCCATTTTACAGAAAAAAAGTCTCTCTTCAAGCACCAAATGCAGTTGCTCTTAATTCTCAAAATATTCCTTTTGCAAATAATCAGTCATCCAAAAAACTATATCGGATTTTGTTTAATTTTTTTCTAACTGCATTTTCTTAGATTTTATAGGGAAAAAGCTAAAAAAGCTTTAAAAATCTTCTTCTCTGAAACTGTCCTGCCAAATTGTCCAATATTTCAGAGAAATGATCCCTGGAACAATCTTTCTCAAATTTCTTCAAATGGTACAAGTTGGAGATTTTCTGCCGAGATACAGGAGGTTGAACTTTGTTAACTGTGCGAAAAAGCATTCTAAAATTTAAATCTCAGAAATGGCTGTAGCTATCTTCACCAAATTTTATGCCAATGTTGGTCACATAGGTCATATCTGAAATTGAGGTATTGGTGGCGCCACCTGCATCGGCCTTTTTTGTACGGGGGTCATCAGTGCCTGTATCACACTGAGGGCTACAAAAAAACTCTTCTCTAAAACCATATAGCCAAAATGTTTAATATCGCACAGAAATGATCCTAGGGTAGTGCTTTCTCAAGTCTGTTCAAATGGTCTCTATTCAGTGACTTTTGGCTAAGTATGGGAAGCTGAATTTATTCATATGCCATAACAGCCCATTTTAGCTCAGTGGCTACAAAGATCTTCTTCTCAAAAACCACTTGGCCAAATTCTTAAATCTCACACATTAATTATCCTCAGATGTTGATAATTCAAGTTTGTTCAAATAGTTTTGGTTCAGTGCTTTTTGGCTGAGTTACGGGAAGCTAAACTTAGCCAGTTTGCTGTATCGTCCTATATGAGTTATAAACCTGCGGAACGTTTTTCGACTGATGCCACTGAAACCAAGTTTGTTAAATATTTTACAAGAATAATTCCTGCAATTATTCTTATAATAATTGTCATTAATGGTTCCACATGAATGATTTTTGGCTGAATTATGGTGATTGAATTGAGTCATTTTACCATATATGTTTGCTGTGTGATGCCGTTACATCTAGCCTGGCACCAGTTTATCAGCATCTATTACATCATGCCACTAGACATTTAGATTTCAGGTTATCTTTGGTTAATATTGACAAGAAAGATTTTTTAAAAGCTTTTAAAAAATTTAGATTAATGATTTAAGTTATTCATCGTACCAGGCAATGTTACAATCATGGATATTCAGCTCTCTGTGGCTATATAAAGACAACTGTATGTGGATTATAAATAATTGGTATCCTTACTCAACTTAATTCAAGAATTTGCCATCAATTAGATATATCTGTATTTTAATTTTGCATTCAGTATGCATCCTTAACAATTTTTTATAAAAGGTCCGCTGAAAAGCATTTTGTATTGGGAAACTAAATTTCAAAGTCATTTCAAGTAGGGACCACTTTTGTGTTCAGATGACAGCACTTGGTTAACCATTGGCAGATTGCCAGTGCCTTGATGTTGGCCATTAGCCAAGATGATGTCAGCTCTATAAATAGTTTTGGCACAGTGCCAGGATTGGAAGAAGTGCAGCCAGGTATAGGTAAAGAGTTCACTCAGTGCAGTAGCTGCATTCTATTTATAGCTTTGGCAGACTGCAAACTGTGTCAGATTATGCAACAGGTCAAGAGTTCACTCAGTGCAGCCAGGTACATGTCAAAAGTTCCCTCAGTCTAGCCAGGTGCAGGTCAAGAGTTCACTCAGTGCAGTAGCTTAAGGCAGCAATTTGGGGGGGGGGGGGCAACTGCCTTTCTCACCTAAGCCTTGTCAGCCCAGTGCATCAAACTCTGGGGAAGTTTGATGTATTGGATTGATGTTTTGACCTGTCTATGCGTCTTTGATGGTATTCTCATTTACAAGACAGGTGGTGCCATGTATATTGACTTTTGCAAAGTGTATGTGCCTGCTTATTTCTACAGAGGAATTTGATATATCAGCCTGAAATTTGGCATACGTATACATATCAAATAGCTTTGTCATATACAAGACTGGTGGTGCCACCTACATTAATTTTTGCACAATGTGTGTCCCTGCTTATTTCTCAGGAGGGGTTTGATATATCAGTCTGAAAATTGGGCATATGTGTCTATCTCTGATAGCTTCATTGTAAACAAGACTAGTGGTGCCAGCTACAATCGTTTTTGTGTTATGTGTACTCATGCCAGAATTTAAGCAGTGATATTTGTGTAATTGTTTCTTATTCAAAATGTTTAGTACTTGCATTGTTCATATACATGAAAAGTAATGGTCCAGCATTGAAGCATTATACCTGGTGTATTTCCCAATGCACAGGTTCGCATTAGGCCTGTACGCCTTGTTTTGTAATTATCTGGAGAGAAAATATTATTCATAAAGGATTATTTGTATTTAACAAGGTCTGATGGGGTATGATTGGTTCTGATTGGGTACGATTTGGTCCAATGGGGTATGATTGGTCCATTGGGCTCCGTTTGGGTGATCAGTGTGACCCCAATCACCTACCTTTTGAAAAAGAATATATGTGATTCTGGCTTCCTCTCTGTATATGTTAATGATCTAAGGGTAATTTTGGTTGTGAAAAGTTCTTATAAGGGCTTTATAAAGGATGTGTGAACTTGTTTATCAACAACATGTTAGTAAATACAGCAGTTTTTGACAAACAGGAAAAAACTTGTAACCTAAGGTGGTAGGTTGCATAGTTGCTGACATAGGGTCAATTCTAAATTGAATTGGAAATGAAAGGAAAATTGAATGACTTTATTTGAAAAAAAAAGTGAACATGAAATGAATTGGAATTGAAGTTTGGAGAAATGTGATGGAATCATCAGCAGCCTTGTAACGCGCTAATATGCAAATATACAGGATTCACCATACAAACTTTACAGGGCTTTAGTGATAAGAGCTAGAACTGAGTTACGTCGCGTCCATTGGTTAGAGGAGTCATGTTTCATTTGAAGCATTTTAGCAGTAAACATCAGTACACTAAAGCTCAGGAAGGGCTAATATTTAAATATATCAATAAATCTTGCATGGATTGATCCAAAAATCATCTTGACAGTAGATCTTAGATAGTGATGTCATGTACCGGAAACTGGTGGCACCACCTGTTATCCTTTTCTTGTTTTTTGTCCCGTTAAATACCCCCATCATTGCCACTTAACAGTACTGTGAGCATTATAAGTCAAAAACTAATGGACAGATTTCTTTCATATTATGCATATAGACATATGGGTTATGGGATGAGGTCTATTTAAATTGGGGTCATGAACTTTACCACGTGAGTGGCCTTAAGCTTTGATTTTTCCATATTTGGTGGAAATCACACACCTCTTATGATATCTCTAGTGTCAATAGCCATATGGATTTCAAATGTGACTTATATATAGCCCATCACTAGTAAGAACGCTATGAGGTCATTTAAAGATATTTAAAGATATTGTAAATGCAATTTAAGCCAAACTTTACATACCAGGTCTTCCATCTTGAACATAAAGCTCACTTGCCAATAATGGATAATCCATATCAATTTTTGGGTCACAAAGTCAAAGGTCAAGGCATGAGGGGGCTACCTGTAACAAAATTAGTTTCCTAATGATAATTCCAGCTTTTTGTGATGTATGGATTTCAAACTTGACTTTTATATGTCCCATTAAAAAGACAAGATCCAAATTGATTGTGGGGTCACAGGGTCAAGGTCACAGGACACATCTTTAAAAAGATTGTTGATGCATTTTCAGCCAAAATTTTCATCTCAGACCTTTATCTTGCACATATAGCTCACCAGCCAATAGGGGATGATCCATATTAATGTCGGGGTCACATTGTCAAAGGTCAAGGCCACAGGAGCTATCTGTCAAAAAATTAGTTTCCGGATGATAATTCCAGCTTTGATTGATATATGGATTTCAAACTTGACTTATATATGGCCCATCAATAACGCAAGACCTCTATTGATTTTGAGGTCATGAAGTCAAAGGTCAAGGTCACAGGACACACATCTTTGAAAAGATTGTGGATTCATTTTCAGCAAAACTTTTCATCTCAGACCTTTTATTATGCACATATAGTTCACCAGTCAATAGAGGAAGACCCCTATCGATTTTGAGGGCACAAGGTCAAAGGTGAAGGCCACAGGAGCCTTCTGTCCAAATATTAGGTTTTGGGGTAATAATTCCAGCTTGGATTGATATATGGATTTCAAACTTGACTTACATATGGCCCATCAATAAAGCAAGACCTCTATTGATTTTAAGGTCATGAGGTCAAAGGTCAAGGTCACAGGACACATCTTTGAAAAGATTGTGGATGCATTTCAGCCAAACTTTTCATTTAAGACCTTATCTTGCACATATAGTTCACCTGCCAATAGAAGAGGACCCCTATCCATTTTTAGGTCACGAGGTCAAAGGTTATGGTCACAGTAGTCATCTGTCCAAAAATACATTTCCTGATGATTACTCCAGCTTGGAATGATATATGGGTAACAAACTTGACTTACATATGGCCCATCAATAAACAAGATTCCTATTGATTTTGAGGTTATGAGGTCAAAAGTCAAGGTAGCCATGACAACATGACACTCAGGCCTTCGGAAATAAACTGATAGGCCCATCGTCTTCAGTATATCTAAAATCGACGTTTGGGGTGACAAGCTGTCGCTAAAGTCAAGGTCACAGGACAAACATCTTTGAAAAGATTGTGGATGCATTTTCAGCCAAACTTTTCATCTCAGACCTTTTATCTTGCACATATAGTTCACCTGCCAATAGAGGAAGACCCCAGAAATTCATTCTTTTTTTGATAACTCCAGCTTGGATTGATAAATTGGTTTCAAACTTGACTTATATATTTCCATCCATCTTGGAAAGTTTTCTCATAAACCAGACAGGTGGCGCCATCTACCTTCCTTTTTGAAGAATAATTTTAATACCCTTTTCTGAGGAGTTATTTGTCCTATTGGCCTGAAAATGTGCATATCTATAGATCTTGGACTCCTATATTTTGTACTCAAGACTGGTGGCGCCATCAGCAATCGTTTTAGCGTGGCGTCCATCTGTACATGTGCTTTGGGTGAAAATTACTCATATCTCTGGATTGATTCAAGGTATTGGTCTGAAATTTGGCATGCCCATCCATCTTGGAAGGTTTTCTCTTACCAGACAGCGACACCAACCTTCCTATTTCTGTAAAATAAAAGTACGCTCTTCTCTGAGGAGTGATTTGCATTATTGGCCTGAAATTGTGCCTATAAATAGATCTTAAACTCCACCATCTTGTACTCAAGCCTTTCGGCGCCATCTGCTTTCATTTTGCCGTCGTGTCAATCTGTACATTTGCTTTTGGTAAAAATTGCTCATGTCTCCGGAGTGGTTCAAGGTATTGGTCTATCCATCTTGGAAAATTTTCTTGAAAACCAGGTAGGTGGCGCCACCTACTTTCCTGTTTCTGTAAAAATAAATTAATGCTCTTTTCTCAAGAGAGATTCCACATACTGGCCCTCATATTTGGTGAAAAATATTGTTTCTCAAGTTTAGAGAAGGAAGAAACCATAGTCACCCTGCTAAGTGTCAGTATTTGATGCTGAAGATGGGGGGCCTATTCTTAAGGGGGGGGGGGGTAAATTGTCTAGGGATACCAGCGGTGCCAAGAAATATCTAGTTTCAATCTGTTTCCTAAATATAATATTCTGAACTGCCCATTTGAGAGGACATGGACAGTGAAGTTGGTATTCCTATGTAAAATTTTGCATCGAAAGTCTTAAATGCAAATGCAAAATCTGTATCAGACAACTGTTGCTTCTATCGTCTGTGCAACGGAGAGAAAGAACACGTTTGACATTCTGACTGATCTTGAGAAACAGAACTAATCCATAAGATAAGTGTCAAAGCCTATTTGTTTACATTTTTCATGTGTTTATGGTGTCTTAGTTCTAAATGTAATCTTCCCAGACAATTGAAATGCTGACAATGTTGCCATTGTGACTTGTTATTCATGTACAGCTAGAGCAATTCATGCATGAACGTGAATGTTAGTATTGACTGTTCGCTGAATAAATTTGTGTTTTTGTTTTTGCTGCAGGTTTGTGTGTAAAATGGATTTACATGAGGTGATCCAACGAGACCCGGAGACATTTGTCAAAAAAGAAAATGACCAGGGATATTTAATGGCCATACCAAAGCAAATTGAAGAATCCGGTATTAAATTAATTAAATGTAAAGAGGAACAACCTGAAAAGCCCACATCAAATGGCATTAATACACCGATGTTCAATTCAACAATTGAAAATGAAAAGACAGAAGAAATTACGATACATGTTGAACATGTTGTTTTTGACACTCATCAGCAAGGTTCAGATTTGTGTCAAATTAAATCTGAATCTTCAGACGGACAAAACATGCTACTAAATGACACTACCTTTAAATGTAGCCTCTGTGAGATTGAATTCTCTGAAGGAAACAGATTCAGAAAGCACATAGAGACTCACGCTAAGGAAAGTATTAGGAAAATTGAACAAGATGAACATGGCTCTGGCCCAAGTGAAGTGAAGCGATACATAAGAAACCATACTGGAGAGAAACCATTTAAATGTAAAAAGTGTGGCAAATGTTTCTCGCGTTTACATGTTCTGACAAGACACAATAAAATTCATACAAGAGTGAAAACGTTTAAATGTGGCCAGTGTGGTAAATGTTTCCCCGCATCTTCTTATCTAACTTTGCACAAGAGGACACATACTAAAAAGAAACCATTCAAATGTGAACAGTGTGACAAATGTTTCACTCGTTCATCTGATCTGAGAAAACACATCAGAATTCATACAGGAGAGTCACCCTTCAAATGTGAACAATGTGACAAATTTTTCACTCGTTCATCTGATCTGACTAAACACAACAGAATTCATACAGGAGAGAAACCCTTCAAATGTGAACAATGTGACAAGTGTTTCTCCCAGTCATCTCATCTAAATGTGCACAAAAAGATTCATACTGAAAAGAAACCATTCAAATGTGAACAGTGTGGTAAATGTTTCTTTAGGTTATATCAGCTGACGAGACACAACCAAATTCATACAGGAGAGAAACCCTTCAAATGTAAACAATGTGACAAATTTTTCACTCGTTCATCTGATCCGACTAAACACAAGAGAATTCATACAGGAGAGAAACCCATCAAATTTGAAAAATGTGAAAAGTGTTTCGCCCAGTCATCTCATCTAAATGTGCAAAAAAATATTCACACAGTAAAGAAACCATTCAAATGTGAACAATGTGACAAATGTTTCACTCGGTCATCTGATCTGACTAAACACATAAGAATTCATACAGGAGAGTCACCATTCAAATGTGAACAATGTGACAAATTGTTCACTCGTTCATCTGATCTGACTAAACACAACAGAATTCATACAGGAGAGAAACCCTTCAGATGTGAACAATGTGACAAGTGTTTCTCCCAGTCATCTTATCTAAATGTGCACAAAAAGATTCATACTGAAAAGAAACCATTCAAATGTGAACAGTGTGGTAAATGTTTCTTTAGGTTATATCAGCTGACGAGACACAACCAAATTCATACACGAGAGTCACCCTTCAAATGTGAACAATGTGACAAATTTTTCACTCGTTCATCTGATCTGACTAAACACAACAGAATTCATACAGGAGAGAAACCCTTCAAATGTGAACAATGTGACAAGTGTTTCTCCCAGTCATCTCATCTAAATGTGCACAAAAAGATTCATACTGAAAAGAAACCATTCAAATGTGAACAGTGTTGTAAATGTTTCTTTAGGTTATATCAGCTGACGAGACACAACCAAATTCATACAGGAGAGAAACCCTTCAAATGTAAACAATGTGACAAATCTTTCACTCGTTCATCTGATCTGACTAAACACAACATAATTCATACAGGAGAGAAACCCTTCAAATGTGAACAATGTGACAAATGTTTCACTCGTTCATCTGATCTGAGAAAACACATCAGAATTCATACAGGAGAGTCACCCTTCAAATGTGAACAATGTGACAAATTGTTCACTCGTTCATCTGATCTGACTAAACACGACAGAATTCATACAGGAGAGAAACCATTCCAATGTGAACAATGTGACAAGTGTTTCTCCCAGTCATCTTATCTAAATGTGCACAAAAGGATTCATACTGGAAAGAAACCATTCAAATGTGAACAGTGTGGTAAATGTTTCTTTAGGTTATATCAGCTGACGAGACACAACCAAATTCATACAGGAGAGAAACCCTTCAAATGTAAACAATGTGACAAATTTTTCACTCGTTCATCTGATCTGACTAAACACAACAGAATTCATACAGGAGAGAAACCCATCAAATTTGAGAAATGTGAAAAGTGTTTCTCCTAGTAATCTCATCTAAATGTGCAAAAAAAAATATTCACACAGAAAAGAAACCATTCAAATGTGAACAATGTGACAAATGTTTCACTCGGTCATCTGATCTGACTAAACACATAAGAATCCATACAGGAGTGTCACCATTCAGATGTGAACAATGTGACAAATTTTTCACTCGTTCATCTGATCTGACTAAGCACAACAGAACAGAACAGTCGTCTTATCTAAAAGTGCACAAAAAGATTCATAATGGACAGAAACCCTTCATATGTGAACAATGTGGTACTTGTTTCTAAATGTTAGCACATTTAACGGTGCACAAAAGAATTCACACAGGAGAGAAACCATTCAAATGTGAACTTTGTGGTAAATGTTTTCGATATTCGTATCAACTTACTTCCCATAAGAGAACCCACACTGGACAATCAGTAAAAGTGTAAACAAAGTGGCTTGTCTTTTTCCCACTTATTCCTACTTATTTAAGTTTGCAATATAAGGTTCATCTTGGGAAGAGAGTATTAAAAATGTCTTGCAACTATTTCTTCGGCATATATCAGCTTTCAGCACAAGTCCCACTTCATATATTACAGGAAACATTTTTAGCTCAGCTGGTTGAACGTTATCCGAGCTATAGCGGTCACTCTTGGTCCGTCGTCACGATCTGTCCGTCTGGCCATTCCGTTACAGGACACAAAACGCAACCTCTGGACCTAGAAACTTTCAACTGAAAACCCATGGAGTTCCATAAAAATCTCCTTTTAAATGGCGTATATTTTACAACTGAGAATATGATTTTGACGGTGCAATTATTGTATCCGCTAAGCTAAGAATCTTCTATCGTTACACCCATGAAGGTCCTAAAATATATCATTGGAAACTTAAAATTAGGTCTGTAACCTATGTACTCCCGAGTTATGGAGCACGAACGTAATTAAAAATTTGATACATAAGCTCCTATATCTGAATAACTAATATATTGATTGCCATGATTCTTTCCTTGTATATATTGGCCAGGGAGTGGTTCATCGTTTCCTGAAGCCTGTTTGCGCTATCTGTATTTCTTTTCTAATTTTACACATTTCCTCTATATTTGAGACCTTCAGATGAAGCAGTTTGTCCGTTAACAGGGCACAAATCATAACCGTTAGACCTAGAAACTTCTTATTGTACATCAAGCGAGGGCCATGGCCAATCTAACACAATGTGATGGTGTATTTGCGAACTACAGATTTTGAGCACTCAGATCCGGCACAAATTGTATATGCTAGGCTTAGAATCGTCTCAGGTCGCAACTCCAATTTTATCTTTTAAGCCTGAAGTACCTTGTTTGAAGTTCTTTCTATGATTGACTTTTACCTCAAATACTGGCGAAGATATTATTTTTCACCAGTGTATACAAAAGAGACCATAACACAAGACTAAAGTAACAAATAAATTTATTAAATTAAATACAGCTGTCGAATGTATGGACTGTGTGGTATCTGGTTACACCAAAGGCGGCATTATGGACCCACTGCAGATGTTTACCGACAGAAACCACTGAATCACTTAACGTGAGCTCTAGTCTAGAAAAAGACAGAAGGGCAAGATTACTAAATGCCCTGGGGCCATAAATAATATAAAGAAAAAAGATATATGAACAAAACTGTTTTACTCGTTCGGTAGGATTGAAAACCACAGTATCATTATTATAATTTTTCACAACCAAGGGCTGGGTATTTCAGACTAACAGCGACTTAGTATAGAAACAAAATATAGTGAGTTACTGACTGGACATATTTTATAATATTACATATATAAACCACATAAAGCAAGTTCTGTCATTGTCTATTGAGAAAATTGTATATAAGGCTCACCATATCTGAAGTCCCTCAAAGTGCCTCACAAAATCATGGTTTTGATGTCACCAATATCTCCGGGCAGAAACCACTGTAAAAATATCAGCACTGCGTCTTGAGTACCATCAGCCTGGGTTGCTTGTGTCCACGGCGCTCTTGTTTACCATTAAAGGCTCAGCCTAGGTTGCTTGTGACGTCCCTCGGTGGTGAAGGTTCAGCCTAGGTTGCTTGTGAGTCCCTCGGTGGTGAAGGTTCAGCCTAGGTTGCTTGTGAGTCCCTCGGTGGTGAAGGTTCAGCCTAGGTTGCTTGTGACGTCCCTCGGTAGTGAAGTATACCGTGCTTATGGTGAAATAAGAGTCCACAGTTGGCCATCTTCTACAAGAAGAATATCTGCATGGCCAAATCAAGGCCTAGTTTGTGTCCAGCATAATTCAGATCACACCACAGTTCGACTATGAGTGGACAACTGACTGAAAATTCAGTTCTGTTTTGCCTTTACAATTATTCTAAAAAGCGACAGAACAAGTAAAAGCATTGTGTCCCATTAGATGAAACTATGGAAAATCCCCTCAACACAGAAAACACAAAAGTTCAGTGTTCACCAGGGGTGGTAGCTGGCCAGGCCAAAAATAGTAATACCGTTGAAAGGGTCATTGTAAAGTTACAAAACCTCTGGACACAAGAAAAAATGTATAACCTGGCAAAGCCAAGAATAGTTTTACACTGGCATTTGAGCATGGTTGCATTCACGGGGAAAACCCTGGCAAATCCTTTTGTTTAGACAGGTGTAGTTCCTTACCCTGTTATTAAGAGTGGCAGAAAAAGGGTGGACTTAAGGGGAAGTAGCAATAATAAAAGGGTACAGACAAGAATTTATCAAAATGTATAAAATGTGTAAATGTGACCTTACATTATAAAAGTGAAGAAAAGATAAATCACCCTATAAAAAAACACCTATCTATAAATTTGGTTGGTATTCTTTCTCAGGCTACTGATACCACTCAGCTTAATTATATGCAGCTTCTAATAATTACAGTGCTTGGACTCTAATTAGAAAGTCTGGTTCGTGGTTGGATCTCCTGCGAATAGGTTCGATCATGAATTGATACTCTTGGGAGTACTATGGCCCAACGCATAATTCGCTTGTTAAGGCACTTTACCTTGTTAATGTAAGCGAGCGTTTTATAACAAAATGCTTACCAAACAGGTATACCTCAAATTTATTTATGGCCCATACAACGGCCAATGCTTCCCGTTCAATCACGGAATAGTTTTCCCCTCTATCGGCCAGCTTTCTACTGGCATACTGTATGCAGACTGTCATCACATTCCTGCAATGGAATGGCGCCAGGACCGTTATCAGATGCATCTGTCCTAAAGAAAAAAAAACTCTTTGACAGGTCAGGCAATTGTAATATGGGAGGTCACCCCATTTGACCTTGTAACTCTGACCTTTACATGTCAGATTCTCAAGTAATAATTGATCCATTGAAAATTTACCCTTACCAACCTTATGACCAAGAAATCCAAGGTCAAGGAAACCAAAACAGCATTTGGTTGGTTTTGGGGCTAAAGGTGCCTCTTTCAGTATTACAAAAACATGCTCCTGCAAAGTCAAGTGATCTGTCCATGACGAGGTTTGACAGAGCACATAATCAGTAAAACAACATTCGCCATTTACATTAGCAAATAAACTCCCAGCTAGCCAAAAATAGTTACCTCAACGTTGTACTAACCGTCGTGTTTTAGTTGGGATAACGTTTTTCCTTTAACAGCAAAACAACGTGAATCAGGAAAGTTTTCTTGTAGTAATAATAACGTTTTTTTCACAACAAACGTTGCCACAACGTTTACTCAACCTTGCAAAAACGTTTAAAATGTTATTAGAACGTTTTGTTAACATTAAAAATATGATTATTGTTCCCACAACAACCTGACAACGTTACCGTAACGTCGAAAAATGGTGACCCAACGGCGTCTTGGCGACGTTTTCACAACGCCATTAGAAGTACACTCATATGCCATCTAAGCAATGTTTCAGCGACATATTAAAGAATATGATATGGAGCGTATCTGACGTTTCTGCAATGTTGTAAGGACGTGTTTAGCCCAAAATGGTTACCTCAACGTTGTACTAACTGTCGTGTTTTAGTTGGGATAACGTTTTTCCTTTAACAGCAAAACAACGTGAATCAGGAAAGTTTTCTTGTAGTAATAATAACGTTTTTTTCACAACAAACGTTGCCACAACGTTCATTCAACCTTACAAAAACGTTTAAAATGTTATTAGAACGTTTTGTTAACATTAAAAATATGTTTATTGTTCCCACAACAACCTGACAACGTTACCGTAACGCCGCAAAATGGTGACCCAACGGCGTCCTGGCGACGTTTTCACAACGCCATTAGAAGTACACTCATTTGCCATCTAAGCAATGTTTCAGCGACATATTAAAGAATATGATATGGAGCGTATCTGACGTTTCTGCAAAGTTGTAAGGACGTGTTCAGCCCAAAATGGTTACCTCAACGTTGTACTAAATGTCGTGTTTTAGTTGGGATAACATTTTCCCTTTAACAGCAAAACAACGTGAATCAGGAAAGTTTTCTTGTAGTAATAATAACGTTTTTTTCACAACAAACATTGCCACAACGTTCATTCAACCTTACAAAAACGTTTAAAATGTTATTAGAACGTTTTGTTAACATTAAAAATAAGTTTATTGTTCCCACAACAACCTGACAACGTTATCGTAACGTCGCAAAATGGTGACCCAAAGGCGTCTTGGCGACGTTTTCACAACGCCATTAGAAGTACACTCATATGCCATCTAAGCAATGTTTCAGCGACATATTAAAGAATATGATATGGAGCGTATCTGACGTTTCTGCAATGTTGTTAGGACGTGTTTAGCCCAAAATGGTTACCTCAACGTTGTACTAACTGTCGTGTTTTAGTTGGGATAACGTTTTTCCTTTAACAGCAAAACAACGTGAATCAGGAAAGTTTTCTTGTAGTAATAATAACGTTTTTTCACAACAAACGTTGCCACAACGTTCATTCAACCTTACAAAAACGTTTAAAATGTTATTAGAACGTTTTGTTAACATTAAAAATATGTTTATTGTTCCCACAACAACCTGACAACGTTACCGTAACGTCGAAAAATGGTGACCCAATGGCGTCTTGGCGACGTTTTCACAACGCCATTAGAAGTACACTCATATGCCATCTAAGCAATGTTTCAGCGACATATTAAAGAATATGATATGGAGCGTATCTGACGTTTCTGCAATGTTGTAAGGACGTGTTCAGCCAAAAATAATTACCTCAACGTTGTACTAACTGTCGTCTTTTAATTTGGATAACGTTTTTCCTTTAACAGCAAAACAACGTGAATCAGGAAAGTTTTCTTGTAGTAATAATAACGTTTCTTCCAAAACAAACATTGCCGAATGGTTTACTCAACCTTACAAACAAGTGTAAATGTTATACAAACGTTTTGTTAACATTTAAAATGGGTATTTATTGTTCCTATAATAATCTAACGTTCCAACAATAATCTGACAACGTTAGCTTAACGCCGCTAAATGGTGATCAAACAGGGTCTCGACGACGTTCTTACAATGGTTTTATCGGACATTTTGTAGACGTTTTATCAAGGTTATTTGCACGTATTCGGTGGGAAACGATCCAGTCACATACAGGAAACATACAACGTTTTACATTAGTTTCCTACAAAACGTTATTGCAACGGCAAAGTGGAAAGTTTTTTTAAACAGTGTTATAATGTTTTCTCAATAAAACATTTGAACGACGTTCAATACTGACAATGTTTCGACAAAGTTCGCACCATGGTACTTTCGGGAACAAAAAGCACTGCTGAAACGTGTAATCAAAGTTATAAGGACGTATTAAAGGAATACGATCCATTCACCTAAGAGAAACATTTATACACAGGATTTGACATTAAAAACAACTTTTATTTAGGTTTTTGAGTTCTACAAATGATAAATGTAACAATATACTCCCTTAACACGTTCTCTCGAACTGGTACAAAATCCAATGATTGTTATATTGTTTTTATTATTATAATAAATATCTGGTCAGCATCTGATACAGAAGTCTATATAACCTTTCTGTATGTAATCAGTTCTACTTTACATTTAGGTCATAGTTTTTAAACATGTGAAACAACTGACCAATAACAATGTAGATATAACAATCAAATATAACGTAAGTGGCAAATGATACAGTGATAAATTCATAGATCATGATGATCACATCCTTAATCGCCTTTTCTTTAATAGCTGCCCCTCTGCATAAGTACAATCACTATACATATATATCGCATATTACTGTAACTTAAGGTGCAACAATAAAAGGTCATGATGTTGCATAAAATTGTTTGTAGGGTTAGTTATTAGGCTAACTATAAACATGGCCTACCATTAACCAAATGTAAATCAAAATAAGATTCTCTCGTGGAAACACCATTTGTATCATTCATGGATCATTTGGCGTGCCTCAAGTCCTTGGTGATATTTTACTTTTGTGATTTTTGTTTTAAATTCTTGATTAAATGTCCAAGATAAACAGAGAAAGGCTCAGTCATATTCTTCTTGGTTGTCATCTTGTCCCCTTAAGTACTTCTGTGTCCTCTCAGGGAAGGATTGCCATCTTCTCAATCTGTGAAGAAACATCATATTGATGTTTTTTTCCATCCAAGAAACACACCTATCTGGACTATCTAATGCATTAGAATTTAATGATACTCATAACAAATGACACATAGGGCATGACACTCACCGTACTAGGCATGACCAATGACAACAGAGACTGACATTCACAACTTTCAGTTAAACTTTTGAAGGTCTTGTTTGTCAACATTAAACTTTGCAAATGGCTAAAATATATAGGTCTGAATAAGATATAGTTACCTGATGGCTGGTGCACACAACTATTTGACTGTTGAACTGCACCTTTGGCC
Source organism: Sipunculus nudus (assembly GCA_026874595.1). NCBI lineage: Eukaryota > Metazoa > Annelida > Sipuncula > Golfingiida > Sipunculidae > Sipunculus > Sipunculus nudus. Next base: position 43,005,053 of record CM049321.1, on the reverse strand, counting down.
TGGCCTGACTGATACCAGTCAGTCTTGAAAGGACAATTAACCATGCCAAAGTGAAAAAATAACGTTGCTAACAGACAAACAAAAAAAAAAATGCTGGCAACAAGAGCCCCTTAAATGTGAATAATACGCATGTTGTGTATCTGGTGACCTCTGATCTCATTAATATGCATGGATTTCGCTGGAAATCGAACTAAGGGGGGATATTTTATTGATTAACATTTTTGATGAGTTTTATCAAAATCCTTTATATTCCCTTAAGTTATCTTGGTGACACCACAAAGTAGCCTAGTGACCAGTGACTTTATTAAATTTGCGTGGATGTTGCCCATAATCAAACTCAGGTGAGATAATCAGTTGGTAAGTAGTTATGTTGAGTTATGGTGAAAATCCATCAAAGCCCTGGTAAGTTACCATAGTGGCACTAATAGTAAACTGAAGGATGGTGGGTATACCATAATACTCCTGTCATATGACAGGCATTTGAAAACATATCTCCCACTTGGCGGACTTGAGTAAACTTGGGACCCATGGGTCTCAACACAGTCCTGTGTCCTTAACCAATGACCTTTTGACCAAAAATATGAGAACTTTACTATCCTTGAACATGCAGCATTTAGATTATTGTAACAATCTTTAAAAAAGCAGAATTATCATCCATTAACTAATTTGTGAATGGATTGGCCCTGTGACCTTGACCTTTGACCCTATGACATGAATGAGACTGCATTAAAAATAGCAAAATAAAAAAGGCATACAAAACATAACCAGTCTATATCGACTGATAAATTTCTCTATAATCAATACACATGCAACATTGTAGGGTTATACAGTTATTCAGTGCAGACAATCTGACACAGTTGATATATTTTGGTAGTTTGGAATGTATGAAAAATATGAAAAATGTTAAAAAATATAGGTGGCACCAACAGCCTCATTCACCTGATGGCACTTAATATGGTCAAGTAGAATACTGGACAAGTAATACAAGTAATCATAGGGCCATAAAATAAGTGAGGAATGGAATGACTCCAGGAGTAAAAGCCCTTCTGCGAACTGGGTTCCAGTACTTAGAAATGTAACCTTTTACTAGTAAATTATCCTCTGGTGCAAAGGCTTATTACACTGATTAACTATGAAGTAGAAGGTCATCAATTTGAACAAAATGCTAATTTCCAAATTATATGTGGGACTCCTATACAATATATATATATATATATATATATATATATATATATATATATATATGAAAGCTATATGGTGAGTGGTTGTTGAGTTATAAAGAGTTATCCCTAAACTTTAACCTGATATGGGTTTGGTTTTGTACACAGTTTGTTCTGAATTGCTAATTACTTGTCCAGAAATTAAAATATGGGGAACCTTTAAAAGCTGTGCTGGGTATTGTCACTGTGCAACTTTTAATAGCTGTGCTGGATATTGTCCTGTTTATCAGTCTACTAAGTTTAATTGAAATACCTTCATCACCAATTGGAGCAATGAGCCTTACAAAGAACTGCACTTGTTCATGAACAATTAGGGCCTGTAACCCTGATCCTTTGATCCATAATCCCCTAATTTGTACAAATTGTCTAATAACTGGCCCTAAAATTAAAATATGGTAAAATCTTTTAATAGCTGTGGTAGATATTTGTCATTTTACATCAGTGTTCAATTTGGCTGGACTGTTTCAGAGGAGGTTTTAAAGTTTTTTTTAGCTTTTTCCTTTTAAAATCTAAATAAATGCAGATGGCAAAAAAATAAGTGAAAACCAAAATATATTTATATATATGTATATATATATATATATATATATATATATATATATATATATATAGATTGTTGCAATGACCATAGGAATTGTCAATTATTTTACAATAAACATGACAAAGATTATTTAAGCCCAACACCTATTACCTTAGGCTTTTTATTAAAAGTACGAAAATGTAATGACATGTTTGTAATTTTTGTGGTTCTTTTACAAATAGACTGAAATGAACTTAAATGATAAGATGAACATCATCAAAATCACAAACATTTATGGTTATGATAAAATCATCAGTTACGAAATCAAGGAATATCAAAATGAAAACAAAAATTTTTTAATTCTATATACTTTCAAGTACCTGAAGAGTGAGCCGGCTAGGTAGCTGTACTCACGAAACAGTTCTGTAGTACATGAAGCTGCAAGCCAACAGTAGGAGGTTACTGATCATGAATTTACCATGTTGGTTTTGGAAAAGATTCTGGGCAAGCTAGCTAGACCACTTTAATTACTCCTTACGTCACTGGGAAACCTAAGTACAGCGAGGCGGTGATGTGTGGCGCTGACTCTCTGGAACGGCCCAAGTTTACCAGTCGATGAAATGAGAGGGTCAGAGAGTAGTAATTAATTATGTAAGTTGCCGCGAGGAAGCAGTACCAACACTAAGTGTGACACAATGAGAGATTGTTGATTTCTCTGGCAGAGCCATTTCATTGACTGGGCCAGTCTACCATGGGTCTTTTTATTAATTGTATGTTACATGTTTGTAGAGTTTGAAAGTACACCTAATTATTATAAAGGTAATTCACCACTGTGAAGCAGTAAGTTTGTATATGCTTTGTTTTGGCATTGAAAATTGAAATAGCTTTACTTAGCTGTCAACAAATCAGGAAGCCTTAACTGAAACTTTTTGTACACCTCAGGAACAAAACAGCCACATCTTGCAGTGATTGTTTGTACTGGGACCTAGAGCCCCGATTCAGAGTAACTAATTGCATTCTGCAAATATAACGGTTAAGTTCTGTGCCATGTCTGACTGATCAAAATCATGTCTATGTCCAACTGCTATGATTTGAGCCCATCTGACTTTCACAGTGATCAGAATCATGATTTTTTCTTTGGATCAAAGATAAAGGTCACAATTAGCTAGTTTCAAGTTTTATAAGGAGATTTGCTGAGACACTCCCTTGATGTTGTGTTGGAAGATTCTTGGCCTACCAGCTACAATTAATGCCTGTCTGACACTCCAGGTGCTCAAATCATGTTTTGTCTGAATAACTCTCAGAATATAGGTCACAGTTACCTAATTTCAGGTTTCCAACCTGAGTTTGAATGTTAAGTTAGAAGACTCTGGGCCTAATGGATAATATTTATCCTGCGTCTGACTGTGTGTATTAAAATTCAAATATCTGAATATCAAATTTATGTCATGTCAGAATATTCTTTTCATTACTGATACAATTTATGCCCTATCTGTCTGGATGGTAAAACTCATGTTCTTGACCAGTAGCTCCCAAAATTTAGGTCAATATGACCTTACGCAGATTTGCATAAAAGCTCTCTTGATGTGAGTTAGAAGTATCTAGGTCCAACAGTTATTTTGTGCCCTGTTATTGTATGCTTGATGGACAGACGACTGACAATTGGTAATCACTATGGCTCAGATGACTTACAGTCAGCTGAACTTTAAAAAAATCAACAAGGGTTATACTGACCATGAAGGGTTATGAATGACATTGTCTTCATCACAAAACCCAAACATTCCATTTACATTTGTAGATACAACATCTTTTATTGTCAGTTTGGTGTATATGTTTCAGCTATTAGGAAAAGGTATGTATAAATCTGATTTATATATACAAATTGACCTACCATTGAACTTAATGATTGGCAGATTGGCAGAGTCCTTCCAAAGACTGATTCTGAAGTATAGTGGAATGAGGTGGCTCTGTCAGGTAAAACAGAGAAATAACATTATGTTACAATGTTGCTGGGTTTTACTTGTTACAAATACATCCTTCTAAACATATTGAACTCAGTTTAATAAATTAGTCATAAATTGCACACAATTTCAAATAAATATTTTAAACATATCTCAAGTTGTTCAGGATAAGGCATTTAAAACTTCTACTTGAATTCCTAGATATCAAACTTTGGTAATGTATGTACCACATGCCTGTACTCCTATTAACTGTAATGCACCTCACCTGTGTGCTGGATACAGTTTTGTTCCAGTTTTTGTGGTCCATGATCTCTTTCTTTTTCTGTTAACATATAGCCAAATCCCACCATGAAGGTTCCCTCTGTCTGACCAATGTTCAGCATGGGGTTCAAGCTGCAACAATTCAGGCAACTATTGAACGAAATACCTCAAATATCAAACTACACATGATGAAATTTAATAGCAATATATCTGTGATTTTTTAAACCTGACATGATAAAGAATTTTAACTAGATTAACATTTAAATATGGAAATACTACTGATCTTGAATATTTGTAATCATTATTGTTATATATAAATACAACTACATATTTAGCTTGAACCATCAAAGTAACTATTAGAACAAACACATTTCTTAAACTGCATTATTAAATGATGTTTATTTTTCTTAACCTAAATCAAAATATATAATAAATGTTTAAACTTTAATTTAATTTCATGATGTAATATGACATCAAAAATAAGAATAGGTGAGCAAACTGCAGGACAGAAAAATTGCAGCAATTTAGAGATGCCTTATACTGATCAATTTCATGTTCAACTACTGACCTTTAACCAAGATCCATTAGTAAAACCAACTGGTTGATTTTGTACTTACTGGTCAGAATGTTAGCTGCAGCTCCATTTAGCACATCCCTGAAGATACTGAACTGTTGAAGTGGGAAGCACCTTCATGGGCACAGTGAAAACCCTTCAGAGAAAGAATTTATATTATGTGATTATATGTGGTTTTAATCCAAATTTATATTATATACAGTTTTCAAATTAAAAGTGAACAAATACCCCCTTGATCATAATTAGCATCAGTGGGCTAAGTGCACCATGCACTTCAGACCTGTATTGAATATTCATTCAATGAGTACCTGTATTGAACGTACAGTTTGTCAACTGCAAATTTTATATGAGACGGTTTGGGTTTAGGAGCCCCCTTGTTCAATTTATTAACTGAAATCAGATGCTGTAAAAATTAAAAACTTCCATTTTCAAATGAGCATAATCAAATTTAGATAAGCAAGTTTAAACAAGCCAATAAGGTATATATGTTGATTCTACTCTGTAATATATGCAAAAGTGTAGCCTGAAACCATTTAATGATTCAATAAGGAAAAATATTTTTTAGCATACCAATTTTTTGCATGAATAGTTTTTGCCATATTCATTTTTTTAAAAAAAAAAGGTTGCATATAAAATCCTAAAAATATAAGTGAATTTAGAATTTTTGCATCATTTTTTATCCTTAGTTTGGCTTAAATTATGTCAAATTATGCACAAATTTATATTTTATTATATTTTAAATCATAATATGTTAAAACTGAATTTAAAAGTTTTCTTTAAGGAAATATCACTTAAAAAACATAATGTCACAACATGGAATCTTCAAAATTATTCTTTGAATCATCATTAAAAAAAATTTTTGAGCACTGCAGTTTTCAGAACATGCTTAATTTTATTATCTAATTAAAAGATTCAGTAAATTTGATTAAAAGTTCCCTTTTCAAATCAGGTATACACACTGATGGTTGGCTGAGGGAGAAACAATATAATTATGCTAATTTCCATCTCAGCTATAATTCAACATTGAAATTTATATTCAATTTCACACATGTTGAAAAAGAACCAAAAGTTTTTACTCATCTGAATTAAGGAATTTCTCATATTATAAACATCCACACTTTTACATCAAAACTTCACTTATAATTAGTGGACACAAATAAATATGCACTTTGATCATTGTAACCCATTGTACATCAGCTACTGATGTGAAAAACATTAGTGTTCACCTTTCCAACACATTGGTGGAAAATGAAAAATGCCTATTTGTGCATGTGTTTGCCTGTCTCAGGCATATATGTGTATGTGTGTGTGTATATAGGTTCAGCCTATAAATACTTTTAAAACTAGATGTGTCGGAACGACACAAATGCCCCCGCCTGGGGCAAATTAGAAACATTTGTTAAATTTTGTAAAAATTTTTAAGTTCAGGAGGTGTTGTATGGTCAAAAGTAGGTCAACAATGGCAAAATGCAAACTCGATCTGTAAAGGGTCATTATCAAGCAACACACCAAAAATCAGGCCAGTATCTGCAGGCATTATGAAAAAAAGTCCATATATGTGCATTTTTCATGAAAATTTCTGTCTTTCATGAAATTTTCATATTCAGGATCTGTCATATGGTGAAAAATAGGTTAACTGGGACGAAACGCAAACTCAATCTGTGAGCTAATAGTGGTCATTATGCGCCCAGAGACCAAACATTAAGCCAGTATCTGTAAGCATTGTATTGCGAAACTAGAATATTAGCAAAAGTTGATAATCATTTATAAATTTAAATTGGAAAGGTATATACCATGTTTCATAACAATCCACAAAATGCTTCCTGAGAAATAAGCTCCTAAGTCTTTTTCTATACTAAGCTCTGTGACCTTGAAAAGTAGGTCAAGATCACCCATCTTTGAACTTGACCAAGATTTTGTAAATATAATGCAATAGCACTGAAGAAATGAAGTTCCTGTCTTGAATACATTTGGAGATATCCTGCACAAAAGGCCAAAATTGAAAAAAATCTGATAAAATTTCATTAAAAAATCAAAATTTGCAGGTGGCGCCACCAAAATTGTGCAGCACATAAAAACCATCAGTCCCAATGATCATAGTAAGTTTTGTGAAAATCCACACAATGGTTCCAAAGATATAAACTTCTGAGTGTTTTTCTATAATCAGCTCTAAAATGTAGAAAAAACAAGGGACCCATGGGTCACGGCGCTCAGCTGATCCTGATTGGACTATAAATGTATCACCATTGTGATACTATATTGAGTAGATAAAGCTTAGAATATCATGGTCATGTTGGGTTTAATAAAGGAATATAATGTAATATGTGAGTAAATGATATATGAAATAACCTGACTGATGGATTAATATGGAGTAAAATATAGTGGTTTATTTTTTATTTATTTGGGAATGGTTGAAAAAAGCAATTTATTTGAGCAAATATGAATGCAATGACAGTATGCTAAGCAGTGGTATAATGATGATAAGGCTATTTGTTGAAGGATCTATAGTGTATGGAAAACTGCAAGAGTTCAATTTGACAGATAAAAGGTTATGATTAACTATACTGATGAGGGGATTTATGAATTTGTGACTGTATGACATAATATCTTGACAAGATCGGTCTTGACAAGGTGCATTATTTTGATGCCCCTGACATCTACATATTACACAATATTGACATAATTTCTGGCATGTACATAGGTACCTATGGACAAATGGTCAACAGTACTGAACCACCTGGAAGGTTAAAATCTTAAAAATATGATGAAATGTAGATAATGTTTGAGAGGAAGAGGTAATCTGGGCCATGGTTGGTTTATATGATTGAAGAAAATGTTGCAAAAAATATTTGAGACCTGACCATGCCTTTCCATTGGTTACCTTTTTGATAAGCTGTTGACAGTTCAACAGTTTACACATTAGTCTGATGAGATCCAATTTATTTGGTAAACCTTTTTTTATCAATTTTATGATATGTATACAGTTGCCATAACGTCCTCATTCCACAGGTGCAATGACTTGATGGGGGGGGGGGGGGAGGGGTGTTGTGTTATGATCAGAGTTACAATGCCTCTGTCTCTCTAGATATCTTCTTTAATTATTAAATTTTATGCTATAGCCATAGAACTATATTGTTCACAGTGCCAAGGAGCAAAGCCTCAGTGGGATGAAGAAGGGGATGGTGAGAGTTACAACACCCTTGCATATACATACAGGATATGAAATTTAATTCAACAGTCCTTATAAAAAAAAGTTTATTCATGAACATTAAATATTTAAAACAGAAAGAAAGATGGAGAAACAAAGCAAATAATTTTTTTCCCCATTCTACTGAGCCAAGAAAAAATTAACATATTTGCATTTATTCCTTTTTTTTATTACATAATTTTGATTCAAGTTTCCGAATGTTACTATAAATTTACAGTATAACATACATGTGATTGTGAATATTTCAGTTTATTCACATTTCTAAATTGCATCAACATTTATAGCTAATGTATCTAGTTTATAGTACCTGTCAACAGAATGGGATGGAGGGAGCAAGGGAGGCAATTTGGGAGAGAGAGAGAGAGAGAGAGAGAAAGAGAGAAAGAAAGATGGAGAAAGAAAGAGAAAAAGCAGAAGAGAGAAAGAGAGAGAAAGAGACCTAGACTGCCAGAGAGAGAGAGAAAGAGAGGCTCTGTGGTAATTACTGCCTGACCCAGCCTGACCCAGACACTCACAGTGGCAGTAGGTCAGACCTGAAGGTGTTATGTAACTGCCCAGTACACTGCATTTAAACTGATCTGATGCAAACAATGAAGACATGGTACCTGGAAACTTGAATAAAATCTACAGTTTTTGATCAACTGGTTTTAAATTTCAGATTTTAACAGATGAAATGTTAATGTGTACATGCTGTGAAAATTATATCCACAGCACTAACAGGAAAAATTTGAATATTTATTTTTTTTAAATGGTATCAGGAAAAAAAGAAAAGTATTCTCAGCTATAAAACTAATACATGTGTTAAAATTAATCCACGGATCAAAACACCCAATATATCATACCAGGAGCAAACTGGAGTTGGGAATGTTTAATTTTATGAACTGAAATAAAGGACCAGCAATATAAATTTTGATGATTTAGCCAGTCTCATGTAACAACTGATACAACAATGAGTTATAAGTCAAACAAATTAAAATCTTTAATGAACACTTGTCTGAGTAATATTTTAAATTTTTGACATATTTATTTATTATTTTAATTTTGTAATAAATATAAACCAACAAGTTAAAGACCTGGAAAAGACCTGGAAATTTAGATTGATTTAATATAATCAACTGCATCCTTGTCTATCATTATCTTGCTTCATATAATCCCTAATAGTAAACAACAATTTATTTTAATTATTTATTTTTCATTTTTATGGTTGAAATGGAAAATACCCAATGGTGACTGCATGGTGTTATTTGAAATACAATTTTGGCCATCCATGGAAGATCCATAAATGATCAGTAATTGCAAGGTAATCCCCTGTAACTCATTAACTATAAATTCCTTTTCCATTTATTTTTTTAAGTTCTTATCATAAACCAAATATTAAAAAAAAGTTTATTGTTATGTTTATGCCCTAAACAAATACTAGTGGAGGGGGTTGGACAGTTAGATCCAGTTGAAGCCACCCAAGAGCTGGCTGGCTGCAGAGTGCCTCGCTTCAAGCATGCATAATTGGCCTGAAAGGTCAATGTGGGGACATAAAAGAGGGGCTTCAGTACAGCCAAGGTGTGATATGGTCTCATAAAAACTTTCATAAAAGCTAGTTTTTGACCAATTCCTTTTATAACTTCAGAATTTAGAAGCTTAAATCCTTACCAGTGCAAGATATGAAAATTAAATCAACAGTGCTTACAGGGAAAAAACATGCCATGGCCAAAGTTGGGCAAAATTTAAGGTACTGATTTTATATTTATGCTAATAACTTATAAAATTTGAAAAATTCAGAACTAATTTTGGGAATACAATTGAATCTTGATTAAATAATGTTATATCCCTGGCAAAAAATGTCGATCTACCTTCAGCAATTTTCATGTAAAGAGAGTAAATATATTTCTTGATTTTTTACAAAGTGCATTATGTTTGGGCCTAGAACTTAAAACAATTACAAGATACTGACATCATTTCTGGCATATGCATAGCGAATGTATAAAAAAATATGTATATTATATATTATCAAAGTCAGATCAGTGGTTTTGATATTAGGCAATCTTAAAGTGTAACAATGGGGTTTTAATGGAAAAATGAAGTTATTTCTTAATATCTCGAAGGAATGCAGTCCTAGTGACCAAACTTTTAGTATGGTAGAGGATTTGGGGGACATCTAACTGTATGCAAAATTTAAGGAACTTAGAGCTGAAGCTGGGGAGCTGAGCTCTAGTAAACTGCATAACACTAGCTTGGTGTAAACAATATATGACATGGTGCTTTAAAACTTGAATAAAATCTACAGTTTTTGATCAACTGGTTTCAAATTTTTTGTTTTAACAGTTGAAATGGTAACAAAAACATGCTTTGAAAATTAAATCCACAGCAGTTACAGGAAAAAAACGTGCCATGGTCAAACTTGGGCAAAATTTAAGGTACCAATTTTATATTTTTTTGCCAATATTTAAAAAAATTTAACAGATTTTGATCTAATTTTTGGTATACAATTCAATTTTGATTATTTAAAGTAGTATTACTGAAAAAAAAATTCCTACCTTTAACACTTTTGGTCTTAAGTGACAAAATATCTTTCCTCATTTTTTTACAAAGTCCATTATATTTGGGCCCATAACTTTTTTAAATTATATAATACTGACTTAATTTCTGGCATGTACATAGGAACCATATAGAGGAATATTTATGGTAAAAATGAAGAAAACCAGATGAGTGGTTTTGATATTAGGCCGTCCTGAAGTGTGAAAATAGATTTCTAATAAAAAATTGAGGTTTTTCCTTAATATCTCAAAGGAACGAAGTCATATTGACCCAATTTTTGGCATGGTAGGAGATTTTGGGGACATCTAACTGTATGCCGAATTTCAGATTCGTAGGTCGAATGATGTCGAAACGTGCCAGTCTTACTGACGGACATCCAGACGGACGGACGGACGGACAGACAGACGGACGGACGACGGACAATGGACCACGACTATAGCTCAGATGACTGATAGTCAGCTGAGCTAAAAATGGTCAAGGTCACCCATCTTCGAACTTGACCGAGATTTTATTGATATACATCTTCACTGATGAAATAAAATTCCAACGGTGAATCCTTTTAGAGATATCCCGCTCACAAGGTAAAAGTTAACAGACACAGAACGGACGGATGGACAGACACCGGACAGACAGATGGACGGACAGACAGACGGACAGCTTGGGTGATGACAATAGCCCATCAGCCTATGAGCTGAGGGCTAAAAACGGCTGTACATGTGTATTTGTCATGAAAATTTCTATTTTTCATGAAATTTTCTAAGTTTCGGAGCCGTAAAACGATCATAAATAGGTCAACCGGGACGAAACGCGAACTCGATCTGTAACTGGTCATTATCTGCCCACACACCAAAAATCAGGCCAATATCTGCAGGCATTGTGAAAAAAAGTCTGTACAACTGTTTGATTTCGGAATGACGGAATGACGGAAGGACGGACATGGGTAAAACTATATGCCCCGGCCACTTTGTGGCGGGGGCATAATAACTTTTAACAAATACTTTAAAAATAACAATAAAATTAGAATTACAATCTGTTTTGTGTTTTTGTTTACATGCCATTTACATCATGTTACTAACAGCAACTGGGTCAGAGATTCCTGTCAGCTCTTACAAACATTTTTGACATTCTAAATAACAATTCAGACACTGACAGTTACAATTTTTTACTAATGATTGACAATAGTCTTGACTGCAACATCTCCAAAATGGCAAAGACTCCTTTAAACAAAAACATTATAATCATGATACTGATTACCTCCATAATTGCCTCCATTGTTTACAGGGTTGTGGGTTGGTTATTACCTTGAACCTGCACAAAATTTCATCCAAATCTGTTCATAACATTTTTGTTAGCAAGACTAAGCAATGGCATAAAACATAACTGTTCAGCATGATGTTTTCTGCCATGCTAATGGAAGCTTTAAACAAGGAAGATTCTGGAGTAGGTCTTAGATACTGCACAGATAGGGAGCTCCTCAATCGCAGGTCTGTATGCTTTTATGAAAGACATGACAACCAATATCCATGACCTGTCTTTGCTGATGATTGCGCCCTGAATGTATCTTCAGAGTCAGACATGCAGCACACCATGGACTAGTTTTCCTGTGCATGTGACAACTTCGGGCTTACCATCAGCATAAAGAAGACTGAAGTGATGCACCAACCAACACCAGGAAAGCAATATGATGAACCCTCTATAATGGTGCATAGACCAAGTCTGAAGTGGACAAATTCACATATCTGGGAAGCACATTGTTAAAAACAGCAAACATAGATGATGAGGTCAACAGCAGAGTAGCAAAAGTGAGCACTGCTTTCGGTAGACTTCGCTCAAACATCTGGGAGCGTAGAGGCAAACATCTCAAAATTAAGATCCAGGTCTACAAGACAGTAGTCATCACTACCCTGCTATATGGCTGTGAGACATGAACTGTCTATGCAAGACATGCCAAACAACTAAAACAATTTCACCTGACCTGCCTCTGTTGACTGATGAACATTAGATGGCAAGACAAAGTTCCAGACAGAGGTCCTAACACATGCCAACCTCCCATCAATCTACACCATCTTATATCAATCCCAGGTCCAATGGTCAGATAATGTTTGGCGCATGCCAGATAAAGACTCTGAAAACTACTCTAGTATGGAGAACTAGAGTCTGAGAAAAGATCTAATCGGAGGGCAGTTGAGGGGCTACAAGGACAGTCTCAAAGCATCACAAAAAAAAACTATATATCAACACAGATACGTTGGAAAGGATTCAACAGAGTGGCATGCAGCTGCACTCAGATGTGTAGTAGACACTGAGATAGCACGACTAGTGTGGACCAGAAGAAAATGTGAGGACTGCAAGGCAAGGATGGCAACTACCTCAACAGCAACCACTGATCACCAGTGTCCAACATGTGGGAGGTTCTTCTTTGCCTGGATTGGCCTGAAAAGTCATCTATGGCCACACAAAGTTGGATCAATTATAAAACCTTGATCATCGTGGTCATCTTCGCAAAGCAATGGAAGAACACCACATCATCACTAGTGATTGACAATGGTCTTGATTGCACCATCTCCAAAATCACAAAGAATCCTTAAAACAAAACATTATAATCATGATACTGATTACCTCCAATGTTTCTGGGTTGCTGGCTGGGTATTACCTTGGACCTACACAAAATGTTATCCAATTCTGTTCATAACATTTTTGGGTGACACCTCACCGACAACCCATGAACAGTGATAAAGTAATGATACCTTTAGCACTTTGTACAGTTTTAATTGATGTATAACATATATAAACATGAATTAACATGTTAACTCCTAAATTTATTTTTGCACCTGCCTATATAACTACAGTAAAACCTTGTAATTATGACCTCCAATGGGACCTCCATAAAGTGGTTGCATTTTCGAGGTGTTTGTCTGAGCAAGGTCTGATATAAAGAGTGAATAAAGAATCAGTTTATGCACCTATTCAAAGTAGATAGACAGTTATGCTTCAATAACTTTAAAAGTTAGATGAAAATATTCATCAACAAAATACATGTATACCAAAAAGCAATTAAAAATTTGTTGTTCTAACAATTACTTTTTCAAAAGTAATCTAATACAATTCTGATAACTTTCCAGAATTAGAAAAGAATAAATGATAATCAATACAATATCAATTACATCACAAGTTATTGTGATTACAGTAATTCAAATACTATTACCTTTATACCAAACTGAACTATATATATTTGTGTTATGTGCGTGTTTGTGTGTGTGAATGATATTTACATGCCTTAACATATCTGGACACCCCCCTTCAAAAATAAATAATAATAATCCTAGATCTGCAGCTGTTTTTTTCTATGAGGATGTCAGCCCTCACCTTCATTTCACTGTCCGGTCTGCAACTGTGTCTCTTCTCCTGTATTAAACTCAGAGGTGTGCAAGTGCTTCATGGCTTGAAAACCATTTTTTTTCCATATGGCCAGTGGGCTGTGCTTTACAGTGGATTATCCTTCAAGCCCATTCAATCTTGTAGGATTTTACAGGCTCCAACTGCTGCCTACAAATTATACCATATGAAATAAATCATCCATGAAGAATATTTGCCAGATATACATGTACATCCATTCAATATGTACCTTTCAAGGCCATAATTCATTCTGTAAATTTGAATACTTAAAGTGGGCAACAATTTATCAAAGATCCAGAAACTCTGACTTGTCCTGTTGCTTCATTTATTCTGAGTTATTATTTTGTGACTATATTGCATTTACCAAATTGTTTTTTAAGTAGTAATCTGATCAGTTACCATATGCAGTGCTGTACAGCAAAGTCATAAAATGCCATTCAGTGGATTTTGAACCATTAAGATCTTGTATTTCAATGCTTTAAAATTACACTGACACAAATTTCAAAGGCAACATTTACATCTCGAATAAACACATTTGCTCACTACTATCAAACTGTTGGCTGGGATGTGATCAAATTCCGGAGTAACTCAAGAGTGCCATGGCCACAGCTTGGCACACCTGTAGAGAAAAAGAAGAATTAAGCAATATCTTCCAAGCATTAAGAGCATGATCATAAACCTATGAAATGTATGTATTTCAGTATATCACGTAGACTGATATTAGGCACTGCTCTTTATTTAGATATAGTGATGCTTCAGTGGGATCACCAAATTAAGTGGAAAATTTCAACCTCCACAATGAGGAATCACAGTACTGTGAGAATAAATGCACTGAAAAAGTTCACATGAAAACATGAAAAGCAATTTAATAACTATATAAAATTTCAAGGGGGTCAAATAATGGAAATATGTGGAATCTTGAAATGTGTTTATGATAATCCTTGACGCAACAGTTCAACAACAAATTTGTATTACAGAATCAATCTGTGTAAAGGGTCAAGGTCAACATCCCAGGGCATGTCTTTTGAAACACACAAAATAAAATATTTTCATATGACATGACCAAATAATTTGTATGAGAGTGTTTTTACATGGAATGCTTATAATGGGCATATCATGCTGCTACAACCACCTCTCTGTAACAGTCACCTTGCTATTACAGGCAACTTTCTATCATGGTCACATCTTTACTATGGACACCGACCTATTTCGGACAGCTCTCTATCATGGACACCTCTCCATTATTACCTTTATTACAGGTAACGCTCTATTACAGCCATTACTCTATTACATGTACCATGCAGTTAGTTTCTTTATTACAGAAAATAATACATACAATCACTTCTCTATTACAGGCACTTCTCTTGTACAGGTACCAATATCTTATGGGCAAAATATATTATACCTAAGTAGGTTAAAGTCTTATACCAATATACAGTGAAATGACATACACCCCAAAGTTTAATCTCAAATAGCCTTTAGCTATAACAGGCCTCAAATTTCATTTTTGGAAATGACAAGCTACTGCTGCCTGTCAAATTTGAACTTGCCAGGCAACAAAGAAATTTGACAGGCAGCTTTCATTTTTTTCGTTTGTTTGCATTATTTTATTTGGAATAAAGTCTTAATAAGAAAAAAAAAATATCCGTGTATGTTTTATTCATTATTCACAAACAGTCACCAGGTGACCCCGAGTCATCTTTGGCCAGTCCTCAAAACTATCGTGTCGACGGTGGGTGAAATGGAGACACGGATGGTGGTTGGGATATGGGAATTTTTTTACCAGGTCATAATTTAATAGCAGGCCTAATTTGGATGATGATAGACCTGATTATAGATATATTAATGGTGTTCCCAGTATTTATTTATATACTATATATGTTAAACATGAGGTACACAGGTTTTTACAACTGAACACAGCGTAGATACGATGTAGTTTCCTGCGAAATTGTATTACCAATATCCTTATACAGAGGACCAATCCGATAACGCGTAACATAATGTAGACGTGTTGCCCATGCTGCAGTAACCGCTATGCTTAGCTATGATTGGCTGATAACAGCCGGCAATAAAAGATCATTTTTCTGATTGGCCGACTGGTAGCCATTTTTTATCTGTGATGTTCCCAGAATTTTCCCCGAGTAGATCAGAATAGTGGCTAGCTTAGCGCCACCGTGTGTCACTGTAAGGGACTATCGGCTCTTTTGCTGGTTTCCCAGGCCAGTTTCCTCGTAAACAGGGAACCAGTAACACTAAGTTTTTTTTTAATTAAAAAGAATATAGAGTGGCTGGGATTGTCTACAGACAAGAAGGACGCAGTGAGGAATTTTTTTGCTGCCGGTCAGGATCATGGCTGACGGCAGCCAGCCAATTTTAACGGTTGCCGGTTGTCAAATTCGAGGCCTGTATAATATAGGGAAAAAATGAAAAAATACTTATAAATTAACCTTAACAATTAAAGGTAAGAGAGATTCAAAAGATAGTACATTAAAGGGAGTAATATGCTGCCAATTTCCGGTGAATTCAATGGAAACCCTGAATGCCATCATGTGACCAGAATAAGGTGTGCACATAGCCTTTGTTGTTACATTTCGTTTGAATTACAGCTCACCAGGCATCCTATGTGCCCATTCTCTCTGAGCCTGTACGTTGCCTATTCAGAGGGTTACCGGGGCGATGAGCTGTCACACAAAACAAAATGACCAACATTGGCTCCGTGTATTCCTTGCTTGGCTTTGTCTTCCAGCACAAGGTCTCATCTGATTGGACAAAAATAACAGTGGTCCCCTCTGGTGTAGCAATTCAGGATACCAGGTCATAGCAAACAGCGCTTATGATATGAGTAGTAGGCTGTGTAAAGAGTGTACGTCTTTTGTAAATTATGTAATTTCTTGAGCATCTATTTCTGAGCAATTATTTCTCATATACCTTCAAGAACTGCCAAGGATCTTCCCTTCACCTGCACTGGTTTTAGTACCCTAGTATACCAGGGCTACATATATCCCAATCTGAGCTCAAGGATAAAGCTTGCAGCTAAGTTCAGTGACAGATATTAAATAGTGCCAACTACTTATATAAACTCAAAAATTTCACCAAGTAATTATACAATCAAGGCCTACAGGCCTCGTGCGAACTTGTGCAATGGGATATACAACAGATATAATGCCTCCATGCAGGCCTGTTACTTTCAAATACATGTGTGACATGTACATGTACAATGCAAGTACTGAACATTTTGAACATGAGTACATGCACCAATTATACAAATGTCAATGCTGAAATACTGACATGGGTGCATAAAAATCATTTTAGGTGGTACCACCAGTCTTGTGAATGATTAAGCCATCAAAGATAAAGTATGGATATGCAAAATTTCAGGTAGATACTTCAAAGGACTCTTCAGCTATGTGCACAGATGCATGAAACAAGTGAAGGTGGCACCACAAGTCTTACAAGTATATAAAAACTATTTAGGTGTATAATTTCAGGCTGATATATCAAATCATTCCTGAGGATTAAGAAGGAGCATACACTGCAAAAAAATTATTGAGGGTGGCGCCAAGTGTGTTGCATATAATGAAGCTATCTGAGTTGTATACATATGCCAAATTGCAGGCTGATATATCAAAACCCTCATGAACAAGGGACCCATGGGTCACGGCGCTCAGCTGTTATATATGATAAAAAATATGATTTTGAAATGAGGCACATGCTGGTTTTGTGTGGAAATAAATATAAGCTGTATTATGAGTTGTTGGTGTTTAGCTTATTTATGATTTTGATAGTTTCTTTGGAGACAGGGAAGAGACTGATTTCAATTGTTTTATTAACAAATGGAGTGCTACTGTCATACAGATTTTGACTTGGTCATATAACTGATAAGCAGCACATATAAGATAAGAGTTTAACTATATATTAAAATTTAGTAACAAATATTGTGCCAAATATAATTTCTATTAAAAATAATAAGAGAATCATATGATTTTTTAAATAAAATATAACTGAAATGATTATTAAAATAATATTATAGAATATATTCATGAATGCATTCATGAATACATTTTGAAAGTATTTGCACTGGTATTCAAATACTTTCATGTTTACCTGAATTCCCATTCCTATGCAAGAAATTTTATAATGGAGCACATATTCATATTCATATTCATATACATTTGCAAAGTATTTGCACCATGTCTGGTATTTATTCAGTTTTAGCAAAACAATGATGTTGAGAATCCAGAATATAAACAAAGGACCCATGGGTCAAGACACCCAGTTTAAGTTTGAAATTTTTGCAAATGCAAAATATGAAAAATATTCTATTGTAATGTTTTTCATTTATATAAGCATATGAGAAGCTAAGAGGAAAGGGCCCTCCTACTTGGTTATAGTAAAGTTCTGAATATATGATTGCAAACTAATACTCTGACAAGACTGTCATGAAGAAAAACAGTAAAAGTTTTGAGATACTGTGATGCATATGAAATATTTACAGATGGACAGGAAATTGGACAGAATGGACTAATACCTTTATTTCACTTTCAAGGGAATAATGCATATAAGTTTATATATAAGCCTATTTTTTTAGCATATCCACTTTTTCCATTAAGAAGTTTTTCTCTGATTCATTTTTTTTTATTTACAAGTGTTATAAATTTGTAATATAAAAACTGAAAATATAAGTTAACATATTAGAATTCTAAGTTGCAATCTCTATATATCATACTGGGTCATATTATGCATACACATATATTTTATTATTTTTAAATCAAACGTTTAAACTGAATGTAAAAGAAAATAATGCCACAACATGGCATCTTCAAAATTATTCCTTGAATCCCTATTAAAAAGTTTTGCACATTGGAGTTTTCAGTACATGCTTAATTTTATTCACCGGAATAAAATTAAAGATTCAGTAAATTTGATAAAATAAAAACATCTTTTCAAATAAAGTATACACACTGTTGGTTGAATGAGGGACAAACAAAATCATTATGCTAATTACAATCTCAGCTATAATTAATTACTGGAATTAATAGTCAATTTCTCACCTGGTGAAGTTTTACTCTTCTGAAGTAAAGCATTACTTATCTGATGAACACCCACACTTTCATAGCAATACACCACTTTGTGGACACAATTAAATGTGCACTTAAATCATTGTAACCCTGATGGTAGAATACAAAATCTAAAATAAAGCATGTCCAAGAATAAAATAAAATACAGAAAATTACAACATTCATCTAGTTTATGCACCAGCTGGGGGGGTGAGTGCAGGGCAGAGGGGATGCCTGCTAGTAGTGGCCAAGCTGGGCCAAGGCAAGCTGCCTGGGGTGGGTTACATAATGCAAGTGAAGGCTGTACTACTAGGTAGGCCAGATGTAAACAACACCTGACATGGTGTATGAAAACTTGAATAAAAGCTACTCTTTTCAAACAATTACTTTGAAATTTCAGATTTTTAAATATTAAATCCTTATGTATATATGCTGTGAAAATTAAATCAACAGTGCTTACAGGGAAAAAATGTGCCACTGCCAAAGCTGGACAAAATTTAAGGTATTGAATTTTTATTTATGCTAATAACTTGAAAAATTTGCAAAATTCAGATCTAATTTTGGGTAAACAATTGAATCTTGATGAAATAAAGTTATATTCCTGAAAAAAAGCTTCCAGCTTCAGCAATTCTCATGTTAAATGAGCAAATATATTTCTTGATTTTTAAATAATTGCATTATATTTGGGCCTATAACTTCAAAATAATACCCAATACTGACCTAATTTTTTGTATGTGCACAGAAAATGTATGGAAAAATATGAATACTAAATATGATCAAAAACAGATCAGTGGTTTTGATATTAGGCAGCCTTGAAGTGTAACAATGGCTTTTTTATGGAAAACGGAGGTTTTTTCTTAATATCTCAAAGGAACGAAGTTCTAATGACCCAATTTTCGGTATGGTAGGAGATTTTGGGGACATCTAATGGTATGCAGAATTTTGGATTCGTAGGTCCAACGGTTTTAAAATGTGCACTGTTAATGGACGGCCAGCCGGCCGGCCGGACGAAGGACAAAGGACCACGACTATAGCTCAGATGACTTACAGTCAGCTGAGCTAAAAATAAGCAGGGACATACACACTGCAAAAGTCATTGTAGGTGGTGTCAATCTTGTGTACAAGAAAGCCATCAAAGATGCATGGACAAGTCAAAATATCAGGCCAATACATCAAACTTCTCTTGAGTCAAATGCAAAGATATAAACAAATCCAGGCTGAAATGGCTCCGTTGCCAAATCTGAAATAGTTGGCAGTCTGTCAAGCTAATTTTACATACAAACAAAATCTTGGCATGTTGCCAATTCTGTTTATACATACTAAAGCACTGTGGCTGCAATGCTTTTTTCAAGCTAAATATTTAACAGATGCCTATTGAAAGCAAATTATGAAATCAGAATACATATATGTTTTACTCAAGGATTAACCTACATATTAGCTGGATATAGAGCCAATAATTGTCTGCACAGCTTTGCTTATAAACTTTGTTAGTACAAATAACTACAAGCTTTATTTACCAAAGTATCTCACAGTCCTATCATTGTTAAGGTCGAATAAATCTGCCAAAAATAATTTCCCTAACCTTGAACAAAGGCCACCACTGAATAATTGTGTTGTGCAATAAAAAAGAAGCTAAAACAAAAGTTTTGCAGAAGAAACTATTGCAGCTCACAGTATGATTTAGGATAAAGATTAAAGTCATCACACTTTATCAAAGGTGTTGGTACTAGCCTAACCCTTAAAAGGCTCAGGTCATCACACTGACTGTCACAGTAAAATGTGCTTGTCACAAAGGTATGGGTACATACCCTAATCCTTGAAAGACAAGTCATCACACTTGTCATAGTAAAATGTGCTTGTCACAGAGGTGAGGGTTTAACACAAAGCCTTGAAAGACAACAGGCCATCACACTATATCAAACAACAAATCATCACACTTTATTAAAGTAAAGGGTCCTTGTCACAAAGGTATAGGGTATAACCCTAGGCCTTGAAAGACAACAAGTCATAACACTATATCGAAGTAAGGAAAACAAGTCATGACACTTTAACAAAGTAAAGGGTGCTTGTCACAGAGGTATTGGTACTAACCCTAACCCTGCAAAAACAAGAAATCATCATACTTGTCAAAGAAAATGTGCTTGTCAAAGAGATATGGGGTATAACCCTAAGCCTTGAAAGACAACAAGTCATCACAATATCAATGTAAAGACAAGTCATGACACTTTATCAAAGTATAGGGTGCTTGTCACAGAGGTATTGGTACTAAACCTGACCCTTCAAAGACAACAAGGCATCACACTTGTCAAATTATAATGTGCTTGTCAAAGAGGTATGGAAGTAACCTTAAGAATTGAAAGAAAACAAGTCATGACACTTTACCAAACTAAAGAGTGCTTGTCTAAGAGGTATGGGGTAAAGCCCTAAGCCCTGAAATACAACAACATTTGTCAAAGTAAATGGTGCTTGTCACAAAAGAATGGGTATTAACCCTAACCTGTGAAAGACATCTAGTCATCACCGTAAAATGTGCTTGTCACAGAGGTATGAGAACAAACCCTTACCCTTGAAAGAGAGCATTTAATCACAGTAAAAAGTGCTTGTCACAGAGGTACGAGAACAAACCCTTACACTTGAAAGAGAACATGTCATCACACTTTATCAAAGTAAAGATGACAAGTCATCTCACTTTTCACAGTAAAAGGTGCTTGTTACAGAGGTATGGTACAAACCCTTGAAAGATAATTCACCACACTTGACACTGTAAAGGAGGTTTGTCACAGAGGTATGGGTACTAACCCTAACCTTTGAAAAACAACAAGTCATCACACTTGTCACAGTAAAATGTGCTTGTCACAGCATGAATGGTACTAACCCTTAACCCTAAAAGACAACAAGTCATCAATAATATGACAGTATATAGTTTCTGTCACAGATGTATTGGAACTAACCCTAACCCTAGAAAGTCAATAAGTCAGCACAATTGTCACAGTATATTTGTAGTATATCACAGTTGTATGGGTACTAACCCCACCCTTGAAAAATAATAAGTCACCACACTTGAAACAATAAAATATGATTGTCACAGAGGTATGGGTACTAACCCTTACTCTTGAAAGACAACTAGTGACCACACTTGTCACAGTAAAAGGTGCTTGTCAAACAGGGATTGGTACTAACCCTAACCCTAACCCTAGAAAGACAATAAGTCAGCACAATTGTCACAGTATATTTGTTTAGCACAGAGGTATGGGTACTAGCCCCAACCCTTGAAAAACAACAGGTCATCAAACTTGTCACAGAAAAATGTGCTTGTCACAGCATGAATGGTACTTACCCTTAACCCTAAAAGACAACAAGTCATCAATAATATGACAGTATATAGTTTCTGTCACAGATGTATTGGAACTAACCCTAACCCTAGAAAGTCAATAAGTCAGCACAATTGTCACAGTATATTTGTAGTATGTCACAGTTGTATGGGTACTAACCCCACCCTTGAAAAATAATAAGCCACCACACTTGAAACAATAAAATATGATTGTCACAGAGGTATGGGTACTAACCCTTACTCTTGAAAGACAACTAGTGACCACACTTGTCACAGTAAAAGGTGCTTGTCAAAGAGGGATTGGTACTAACCCTAACCCTAACCCTAGAAAGACAATAAGTCAGCACAATTGTCACAGTATATTTGTTTAGCACAGAGGTATGGGTACTAGCCCCAACCCTTGAAAAACAACAAGTCATCAAACTTGTCACAGTAAAATGTGCTTGTCACAGCATGAATGGTACTTACCCTTAACCCTAAAAGACAACAAGTCATCAATAATATGACAGTATATAGTTTCTGTCACAGATGTATTGGAACTAACCCTAACCCTAGAAAGTCAATAAGTCAGCACAATTTTCACAGTAAATTTGTAGTATATCACAGTTGTATGGGTACTAACCCCACCCTTGAAAAATAATAAGTCACCACACTTGAAACAATAAAATATGATTGTCACAGAGGTATGGGTACTAACCCTTACTCTTGAAAGACAACTAGTGACCACACTTGTCACAGTAAAAGGTGCTTGTCAAACAGGGATTGGTACTAACCCTAACCCTAGAAAGACAATAAGTCAGCACAATTGTCACAGTATATTTGTTTAGCACAGAGGTATGGGTACTAGCCCCAACCCTTGAAAAACAACAAGTCATCAAACTTGTCACAGTAAAATGTGCTTGTCACAGCATGAATGGTACTTACCCTTAACCCTAAAAGACAACAAGTCATTAATAATATGACAGTATATAGTTTCTGTCACAGATGTATTGGAACTAACCCTAACCCTAGAAAGTCAATAAGTCAGCACAATTGTCACAGTATATTTGTAGTATATCACAGTTGTATGGGTACTAACCCCACCCTTGAAAAATAATAAGTCACCACACTTGAAACAATAAAATAGGATTGTCACAGAGGTATGGGTACTAACCCTTACTCTTGAAAGACAACTAGTGACCACACTTGTCACAGTAAAAGGTGCTTGTCAAAGAGGGATTGGTACTAACCCTAACCCTAACCCTAGAAAGACAATAAGTCAGCACAATTGTCACAGTATATTTGTTTAGCACTGAGGTATGGGTACTAGCCCCAACCCTTGAAAAACAACAAGTCATCAAACTTGTCACAGTAAAAAGTGCTTGTCACAGAGGGATTGCCACTAACCCTAAACCCTGATTCACAACAAGTCATCAAAATTATGACAGTAAATAGGTGCTTGTCACAGAGGTACATGTACTAACCCTAACCCTTGAAAGACAACAAGTCACCACACTTGTAACAATAAAAGGTGCTTGTGACTGAGGTATGGTACAAACCCTTGAAAGATAATTCACCACACTTGACACTGTAAAGGAGGTTTGTCACAGACGTATGGGTACTAACCCTAACCTTTGAAAAACAACAAGTCATCACACTTGTCACAGTAAAATGTGCTTGTCACAGCATGAATGGTACTAACCCTTAACCCTAAAAGACAACAAGTCATCAATAATATGACAGTATATAGTTTCTGTCACAGATGTATTGGAACTAACCCTAACCCTAGAAAGTCAATAAGTCAGCACAATTGTCACAGTATATTTGTAGTATATCACAGTTGTATGGGTACTAACCCCACCCTTGAAAAATAATAAGTCACCACACTTGAAACAAAATATGATTGTCACAGAGGTATGGGTACTAACCCTTACTCTTGAAAGACAACTAGTGACCACACTTGTCACAGTCAAAGGTGCTTGTCAAAGAGGGATTGGTACTAACCCTAACCCTAACCCTAGAAAGACAATAAGTCAGCACAATTGACACAGTATATTTGTTTAGCACTGAGGTATGGGTACTAGCCCCAACCCTTGAAAAACAACAAGTCATCAAACTTGTCACAGTAAAAAGTGCTTGTCACAGAGGGATTGCCACTAACCCTAAACCCTGATTCACAACAAGTCATCAAAATTATGACAGTAAATAGGTGCTTGTCACAGAGGTACATGTACTAACCCTAACCCTTGAAAGACAACAAGTCACCACACTTGTAACAATAAAAGGTGCTTGTGACTGAGGTATGGTACAAACCCTTGAAAGATAATTCACCACACTTGACACTGTAAAGGAGGTTTGTCACAGAGGTATGGGTACTAACCCTAACCTTTGAAAAACAACAAGTCATCACACTTGTCACAGTAAAATGTGCTTGTCACAGCATGAATGGTACTAACCCTTAACCCTAAAAGACAACAAGTCATCAATAATATGACAGTATATAGTTTCTGTCACAGATGTATTGGAACTAACCCTAACCCTAGAAAGTCAATAAGTCAGCACAATTGTCACAGTATATTTGTAGTATATCACAGTTGTATGGGTACTAACCCCATCCTTGAAAAATAATAAGTCACCACACTTGAAACAAAATATGATTGTCACAGAGGTATGGGTACTAACCCTTACTCTTGAAAGACAACTAGTGACCACACTTGTCACAGTAAAAGGTGCTTGTCAAAGAGGGATTGGTACTAACCCTAACCCTAACCCTAGAAAGACAATAAGTCAGCACAATTGTCACAGTATATTTGTTTAGCACAGAAGTATGGGTACTAGCCCCAACCCTTGAAAAACAACAAGTCATCAAACTTGTCACAGTAAAATGTGCTTGTCACAGCATGAATGGTACTTACCCTTAACCCTAAAAGACAACAAGTCATCAATAATATGACAGTATATAGTTTCTGTCACAGATGTATTGGAACTAACCCTAACCCTAGAAAGTCAATAAGTCAGCACAATTGTCACAGTAAATTTGTAGTATATCACAGTTGTATGGGTACTAACCCCACCCTTGAAAAATAATAAGTCACCACACTTGAAACAATAAAATATGATTGTCACAGAGGTATGGGTACTAACCCTTACTCTTGAAAGACAACTAGTGACCACACTTGTCACAGTAAAAGGTGCTTGTCAAACAGGGATTGGTACTAACCCTAACCCTAGAAAGACAATAAGTCAGCACAATTGTCACAGTATATTTGTTTAGCACAGAGGTATGGGTACTAGCCCCAACCCTTGAAAAACAACAAGTCATCAAACTTGTCACAGTAAAATGTGCTTGTCACAGCATGAATGGTACTTACCCTTAACCCTAAAAGACAACAAGTCATTAATAATATGACAGTATATAGTTTCTGTCACAGATGTATTGGAACTAACCCTAACCCTAGAAAGTCAATAAGTGAGCACAATTGTCTCAGTATATTTGTAGTATATCACAGTTGTATGGGTACTAACCCCACCCTTGAAAAATAATATGTCACCACACTTGAAACAATAAAATATGATTGTCACAGAGGTATGGGTACTAACCCTTACTCTTGAAAGACAACTAGTGACCACACTTGTCACAGTAAAAGGTGCTTGTCAAAGAGGGATTGGTACTAACCCTAACCCTAACCCTAGAAAGACAATAAGTCAGCACAATTGTCACAGTATATTTGTTTAGCACTGAGGTATGGGTACTAGCCCCAACCCTTGAAAAACAACAAGTCATCAAACTTGTCACAGTAAAAAGTGCTTGTCACAGAGGGATTGCCACTAACCCTAAACCCTGATTCACAACAAGTCATCAAAATTATGACAGTAAATAGGTGCTTGTCACAGAGGTACATGTACTAACCCTAACCCTTGAAAGACAACAAGTCACCACACTTGTAACAATAAAAGGTGCTTGTGACTGAGGTATGGTACAAACCCTTGAAAGATAATTCACCACACTTGACACTGTAAAGGAGGTTTGTCACAGAGGTATTGGTACTAACCCTAACCTTTGAAAAACAACAAGTCATCACACTTGTCACAGTAAAATGTGCTTGTCACAGCATGAATGGTACTAACCCTTAACCCTAAAAGACAACAAGTCATCAATAATATGACAGTATATAGTTTCTGTCACAGATGTATTGGAACTAACCCTAACCCTAGAAAGTCAATAAGTCAGCACAATTGTCACAGTATATTTGTAGTATATCACAGTTGTATGGGTACTAACCCCACCCTTGAAAAATAATAAGTCACCACACTTGAAACAAAATATGATTGTCACAGAGGTATGGGTACTAACCCTTACTCTTGAAAGACAACTAGTGACCACACTTGTCACAGTAAAAGGTGCTTGTCAAAGAGGGATTGGTACTAACCCTAACCCTAACCCTAGAAAGACAATAAGTCAGCACAATTGTCACAGTATATTTGTTTAGCACTGAGGTATGGGTACTAGCCCCAACCCTTGAAAAACAACAAGTCATCAAACTTGTCACAGTAAAAAGTGCTTGTCACAGAGGGATTGCCACTAACCCTAAACCCTGATTCACAACAAGTCATCAAAATTATGACAGTAAATAGGTGCTTGTCACAGAGGTACATGTACTAACCCTAACCCTTGAAAGACAACAAGTCACCACACTTGTAACAATAAAAGGTGCTTGTGACTGAGGTATGGTACAAACCCTTGAAAGATAATTCACCACACTTGACACTGTAAAGGAGGTTTGTCACAGAGGTATGGGTACTAACCCTAACCTTTGAAAAACAACAAGTCATCACACTTGTCACAGTAAAATGTGCTTGTCACAGCATGAATGGTACTAACCCTTAACCCTAAAAGACAACAAGTCATCAATAATATGACAGTATATAGTTTCTGTCACAGATGTATTGGAACTAACCCTAACCCTAGAAAGTCAATAAGTCAGCACAATTGTCACAGTATATTTGTAGTATATCACAGTTGTATGGGTACTAACCCCACCCTTGAAAAATAACAAGTCACCACACTTGAAACAAAATATGATTGTCACAGAGGTATGGGTACTAACCCTTACTCTTGAAAGACAACTAGTGACCACACTTGTCACAGTAAAAGGTGCTTGTCAAAGAGGGATTGGTACTAACCCTAACCCTAACCCTAGAAAGACAATAAGTCAGCACAATTGTCACAGTATATTTGTTTAGCACAGAAGTATGGGTACTAGCCCCAACCCTTGAAAAACAACAAGTCATCAAACTTGTCACAGTAAAATGTGCTTGTCACAGCATGAATGGTACTTACCCTTAACCCTAAAAGACAACAAGTCATCAATAATATGACAGTATATAGTTTCTGTCACAGATGTATTGGAACTAACCCTAACCCTAGAAAGTCAATAAGTCAGCACAATTGTCACAGTATATTTGTAGTATATCACAGTTGTATGGGTACTAACCCCACCCTTGAAAAATAATAAGTCACCACACTTGAAACAAAATATGATTGTCACAGAGGTATGGGTACTAACCCTTACTCTTGAAAGACAACTAGTGACCACACTTGTCACAGTAAAAGGTGCTTGTCAAAGAGGGATTGGTACTAACCCTAACCCTAACCCTAGAAAGACAATAAGTCAGCACAATTGTCACAGTATATTTGTTTAGCACTGAGGTATGGGTACTAGCCCCAACCCTTGAAAAACAACAAGTCATCAAACTTGTCACAGTAAAAAGTGCTTGTCACAGAGGGATTGCCACTAACCCTAAACCCTGATTCACAACAAGTCATCAAAATTATGACAGTAAATAGGTGCTTGTCACAGAGGTACATGTACTAACCCTAACCCTTGAAAGACAACAAGTCACCACACTTGTAACAATAAAAGGTGCTTGTGACTGAGGTATGGTACAAACCCTTGAAAGATAATTCACCACACTTGACACTGTAAAGGAGGTTTGTCACAGAGGTATGGGTACTAACCCTAACCTTTGAAAAACAACAAGTCATCACACTTGTCACAGTAAAATGTGCTTGTCACAGCATGAATGGTACTAACCCTTAACCCTAAAAGACAACAAGTCATCAATAATATGACAGTATATAGTTTCTGTCACAGATGTATTGGAACTAACCCTAACCCTAGAAAGTCAATAAGTCAGCACAATTGTCACAGTATATTTGTAGTATATCACAGTTGTATGGGTACTAACCCCACCCTTGAAAAATAACAAGTCACCACACTTGAAACAAAATATGATTGTCACAGAGGTATGGGTACTAACCCTTACTCTTGAAAGACAACTAGTGACCACACTTGTCACAGTAAAAGGTGCTTGTCAAAGAGGGATTGGTACTAACCCTAACCCTAACCCTAGAAAGACAATAAGTCAGCACAATTGTCACAGTATATTTGTTTAGCACAGAAGTATGGGTACTAGCCCCAACCCTTGAAAAACAACAAGTCATCAAACTTGTCACAGTAAAATGTGCTTGTCACAGCATGAATGGTACTTACCCTTAACCCTAAAAGACAACAAGTCATCAATAATATGACAGTATATAGTTTCTGTCACAGATGTATTGGAACTAACCCTAACCCTAGAAAGTCAATAAGTCAGCACAATTGTCACAGTATATTTGTAGTATATCACAGTTGTATGGGTACTAACCCCACCCTTGAAAAATAATAAGTCACCACACTTGAAACAATAAAATATGATTGTCACAGAGGTATGGGTACTAACCCTTACTCTTGAAAGACAACTAGTGACCACACTTGTCACAGTAAAAGGTGCTTGTCAAACAGGGATTGGTACTAACCCTAACCCTAGAAAGACAATAAGTCAGCACAATTGTCACAGTATATTTGTTTAGCACAGAGGTATGGGTACTAGCCCCAACCCTTGAAAAACAACAAGTCATCAAACTTGTCACAGTAAAATGTGCTTGTCACAGCATGAATGGTACTTACCCTTAACCCTAAAAGACAACAAGTCATCAATAATATGACAGTATATAGTTTCTGTCACAGATGTATTGGAACTAACCCTAACCCTAGAAAGTCAATAAGTCAGCACAATTGTCACAGTATATTTGTAGTATATCACAGTTGTATGGGTACTAACCCCACCCTTGAAAAATAATAAGTCACCACACTTGAAACAATAAAATATGATTGTCACAGAGGTATGGGTACTTACCCTTACTCTTGAAAGACAACTAGTGACCACACTTGTCACAGTAAAAAGTGCTTGTCAAACAGGGATTGGTACTAACCCTAACCCTAACCCTAGAAAGACAATAAGTTAGCACAATTGTCACAGTATATTTGTTTAGCACAGAGGTATGGGTACTAGCCCCAACCCTTGAAAAACAACAAGTCATCAAACTTGTCACAGTAAAATGTGCTTGTCACAGCATGAATGGTACTTACCCTTAACCCTAAAAGACAACAAGTCAATAATAATATGACAGTATATAGTTTCTGTCACAGATGTATTGAAACTAACCCTAACCCTAGAAAGTCAATAAGTCAGCACAATTGTCACAGTATATTTGTAGTATATCACAGTTGTATGGGTACTAACCCCACCCTTGAAAAATAATAAGTCACCACACTTGAAACAATAAAATATGATTGTCACAGAGGTATGGGTACTAACCCTTACTCTTGAAAGACAACTAGTGACCACACTTGTCACAGTAAAAGGTGCTTGTCAAAGAGGGATTGGTACTAACCCTAACCCTAACCCTAGAAAGACAATAAGTCAGCACAATTGTCACAGTATATTTGTTTAGCACTGAGGTATGGGTACTAGCCCCAACCCTTGAAAAACAACAAGTCATCAAACTTGTCACAGTAAAATGTGCTTGTCACAGCATGAATGGTACTTACCCTTAACCCTAAAAGACAACAAGTCATCAATAATATGACAGTATATAGTTTCTGTCACAGATGTATTGGAACTAACCCTAACCCTAGAAAGTCAATAAGTCAGCACAATTGTCACAGTATATTTGTAGTATATCACAGTTGTATGGGTACTAACCCCACCCTTGAAAAATAATAAGTCACCACACTTGAAACAATAAAATATGATTGTCACAGAGGTATGGGTACTTACCCTTACTCTTGAAAGACAACTAGTGACCACACTTGTCACAGTAAAAAGTGCTTGTCAAACAGGGATTGGTACTAACCCTAACCCTAACCCTAGAAAGACAATAAGTTAGCACAATTGTCACAGTATATTTGTTTAGCACAGAGGTATGGGTACTAGCCCCAACCCTTGAAAAACAACAAGTCATCAAACTTGTCACAGTAAAATGTGCTTGTCACAGCATGAATGGTACTTACCCTTAACCCTAAAAGACAACAAGTCAATAATAATATGACAGTATATAGTTTCTGTCACAGATGTATTGAAACTAACCCTAACCCTAGAAAGTCAATAAGTCAGCACAATTGTCACAGTATATTTGTAGTATATCACAGTTGTATGGGTACTAACCCCACCCTTGAAAAATAATAAGTCACCACACTTGAAACAATAAAATATGATTGTCACAGAGGTATGGGTACTAACCCTTACTCTTGAAAGACAACTAGTGACCACACTTGTCACAGTAAAAGGTGCTTGTCAAAGAGGGATTGGTACTAACCCTAACCCTAACCCTAGAAAGACAATAAGTCAGCACAATTGTCACAGTATATTTGTTTAGCACTGAGGTATGGGTACTAGCCCCAACCCTTGAAAAACAACAAGTCATCAAACTTGTCACAGTAAAATGTGCTTGTCACAGCATGAATGGTACTTACCCTTAACCCTAAAAGACAACAAGTCATCAATAATATGACAGTATATAGTTTCTGTCACAGATGTATTGGAACTAACCCTAACCCTAGAAAGTCAATAAGTCAGCACAATTGTCACAGTATATTTGTAGTATATCACAGTTGTATGGGTACTAACCCCACCCTTGAAAAATAATAAGTCACCACACTTGAAACAATAAAATATGATTGTCACAGAGGTATGGGTACTTACCCTTACTCTTGAAAGACAACTAGTGACCACACTTGTCACAGTAAAAAGTGCTTGTCAAACAGGGATTGGTACTAACCCTAACCCTAACCCTAGAAAGACAATAAGTTAGCACAATTGTCACAGTATATTTGTTTAGCACAGAGGTATGGGTACTAGCCCCAACCCTTGAAAAACAACAAGTCATCAAACTTGTCACAGTAAAATGTGCTTGTCACAGCATGAATGGTACTTACCCTTAACCCTAAAAGACAACAAGTCAATAATAATATGACAGTATATAGTTTCTGTCACAGATGTATTGAAACTAACCCTAACCCTAGAAAGTCAATAAGTCAGCACAATTGTCACAGTATATTTGTAGTATATCACAGTTGTATGGGTACTAACCCCACCCTTGAAAAATAATAAGTCACCACACTTGAAACAATAAAATATGATTGTCACAGAGGTATGGGTACTAACCCTTACTCTTGAAAGACAACTAGTGACCACACTTGTCACAGTAAAAGGTGCTTGTCAAAGAGGGATTGGTACTAACCCTAACCCTAACCCTAGAAAGACAATAAGTCAGCACAATTGTCACAGTATATTTGTTTAGCACTGAGGTATGGGTACTAGCCCCAACCCTTGAAAAACAACAAGTCATCAAACTTGTCACAGTAAAAAGTGCTTGTCACAGAGGGATTGCCACTAACCCTAAACCCTAATTCACAACAAGTCATCAAAATTATGATAGAAAATAGGTGCTTGTCACAGAGGTACATGTACTAACCCTAACCCTTGAAAGACAACAAGTCACCACACTTGTAACAATAAAAGGTGCTTGTGACTGAGTTATGGTACTGATCTTAACCCTCCAAAGACAACTTGTCATCACACTTTACACAGTAAAAAGTGCTTGTCACAGTGACAATTGGTTCTAACCCTTTACCCTGGAAGACAAGAAGTCATCATAATTATGACAGTAAATAGTCTTGTCACAGTTGTAACTGAACTAACCCAAACCATAAAAAATCAAAATGTCAGCACAATTGTCACAGTATGTTTGTTAGGCACAGAGGTGTGGGTACTAACCCAACCCTTGAAAAACAACAAGTCATCAAACTTATAACAATTAAAGAGGATTGTCACAGAGGTATGGGTACTAACCCATACCCTCGAAAAACTACAAGTCACCATACTTGTAACAATAAAAGGTGCTGATCACTGATTTATGGTACTATATCTAGCTCTAAAAAAAATTCATCACACTTATGCCTGTCAAATGTGCTAGTCACAGAGAAATGGGCAATTACCCTAACCCTCCAAAGACAACTTGTCATTCCACTTGTCTCTGTCAAATGTGCTTGTCACACAAGTATGGGTACTAACTCTGACCCTCCAAAGACAACTTTTCATCACCCTTTTCACAGTAAAATATGCTTGTCAAGGAGGAATGCATGGTTAATAATCCAAACCTTTGAAAGTCAACAGGTCATCGAACTTGTCACAGTACAAAGTGCTTGTCACTGTGAGATTGGCACTAGCCCATATCCCTAAAAGACAACAAGTCATCAAAATTATGACAGTAAATAGTGTCTGTCACATATGTAACTGAACTTACCCCAACCCTAGAAAGTCAAAATGTCAGCACAATTGTCAGTTTATTTGCTTGTCACATTAGCTTGTGCTAACCCCAACCCTTGTAAAAAAACAAGTCAACACACTTGTCACAGTAAAAGGTGGTTGTCACAGAGGTATGGGTACTAACCCTTACCCTTCAAAGACAACAAGTCTTTAAAATTGGGACAGTAAATAGTCTTGTCACAGATGTATTGGAACAAACCCTAACCCTAGAAAGACAATAAGTCAGCACACTTGTTGCAGTAAAAGGTGCTTGTCACAGAGGTATGGGTACTTACCCTAACCCTGACAGACAACAAGTCTTCAAATTTATGACAGTAAATAGTCTCGCCACAGGTGTATTGGAACTTACCCTAACCCTCGAAAGCAAATAAGTCAGCACAGTTGTCACATTATATTTGCTTGTCACAGGGGGATGGGTACTAACCCCAACCCTTCAAAAACAACAAGTCATCACACGTGTCATAGTAAAAGGTGGTTGTCCCAGAGGGATTGGTACAAACCTTAAATCCTGAAAGACAACAAGTATTTAAAATTATGACAGTAAAGTGTGCTTGTCACAGAGGTATTACACTATCATGGTATTGGTGCTTGTCACAGAGGTACGTGTACTAACCCTTACCCTGAAAAGACAACAAGTCACCACACTTGTCTCAGTAAAAACAGCTGGTAACAGAGGGATCGGTACTAACCCTTACTCTTCAAAAATATTTCATCACACTTATGTCAGTCATATGTGCTTGTCACAATGGTATGGGTACTAACCCTAACCCTCCAAAGGCAACTTGTCATCACACTTGTCTCAGTAAAAACAGCTGGTAACAGAGGGATCGGTACTAACCCTAATCCTTTAAAGACAACAAGTCATCACACTTTTCACAGTAAAAGATGCTTGTCTCAGATGTATGGTACTGATCCTAACTCTTTAAAAATAATCATCATACTTGTCACAGTAAAAGGTGTTTGTCACAGAAATATGGGAACTAACCGTAGTCATAACACTAAAACAAAAGACAACAACTCCTCACTACTCAAGTTATGCTCTATTAGCAGTGGTTACACTAATCCCAACTAATGGCTATGTATACTAACTGCTGCAAGAAACCACGATTGCCCATCAGGTTTTGCCACCAGACAGTGCAGTCTCTGAGGAAATTCTCCTGTGTAATATTTTACTAATCACATTGTAGGTATCACCAGCACAATCAGATGTTCTAATGGGTGCCCATCAATTTACACTGTGGTCAACAGTGTTTGGTGGCACAGACTTTTTCAACAGCCCCTCCATGTTGGAATACATGTTGCAATTGTCACCTTTCTAGAGAGCCTCTATACTTACTTGCTGGTATGGCTTGAGGTCAGATATCCCCAACTGTTTGGATATTTCCTCTTGCAGTGCCACAAGAGCTTGCCACTGGTGTACCAATGTTTGATTACACGCCAATCAAAATTTCTTTTACCAGCTCTGCAGGTTGCAGGCATCTAATCATTGTTTACATGCAGAGCCAATCATATACCTTTCCAAGGGCAAACTGACTGGGTGTTTGGCAGCTTGCCAAACCTAAAGAATCCTCAGCTTGCCAAACCTAAAGAATCCTCCATTTCTCATAGCCTGTGAGTGTAAGGTCATTGGGATGTCACATGCTGTGTTCAGTGCTATATACATCAGAGCAAGTATACATCAGAGCATGTATATAATAGGACTGGATACTGCCTACAAATTTATTACTGCAATATACTGTGATATCTGATAGTGGACTGCGACATTTACATTATATTAAATTAACAGAAAATAAGTGTGCTTTCTGTATATATATATTATTATTTTTATTACTGATAATTCTTTATTATTATTATAAAAATATTTATACAGCACTAAATCTGGAAGGGAATCTTTTGCTTAAACGCTGTACAATTAAAAGCATGAAAGCTAAAGTAAAATGTACAATACAATGAAATGTAAGAATGATAAAAATTAATACATGTACTGTAAGAGTTTAGATACAAAATGATTTAAATTGATGTTTTTAAACATGATTTGAAAGTAACTTAAGAATAAGCATTTTTTCAATGTCAGGTAAGCTGTTAAACAGCTAGAGCCTGGGCAACTATCCTAAAACATTTCTCCACAAAAATGACAGTCCAGGTCATCGGTGTTGCCAATGAGCACTTTTTCAAAGAATGCAGGGCTGTTTATAGAATGTGTTGAACAAGAAGATCACTTGGATATGATAGGTCCAGACCTTTCAAAGCTTTGTAGGTACAAAGGAGAATCTTAAACTGAATCTAATATTCCTAAGTTAACCAGTGCACTTGTATCAGTATTGGGGTGATATGGGCACTTTTTTTACATCTGAGTTATAATCCTGGCCTCAGTATTTTTAAAAGCTGTATCGTACTGATGAGTGATCCTGGCACGCCATAGTCTAATCTGGAAGTGACAGTTGCATTTTTAAGTACAATTACAAGCATCATCTGTGATATAATGACATATTTTTCCCATATTAAGTAAATGGAAGTAACCTGATTCTGAAATTGAGTCATTCCAACTGAATCAACAAATGGATGTTGCACTACTTCTTCATATCTTTATCATTTTTTTTCTTTTCTTTACTGTCAAACTTAAAGAACTGCAAAATATTTTATTTTTTCTTGTGGAATAATTTATGAATTGTTACAGTACCCTGATGAGCTGCAATTTAAGAGGCTTAAAAAGTATTAATACTCTTTTTGTTGGTTTAATTGTTTTTTCTTTCAAAGTATGTATATAAAGTAATTGAAAATCTATCTAAATGTGGTAAAATCTCAATAGTTTTTGCAATAAAAAATCCTGTAAATGCATTTTTTTGCGAATATTTTTTTTCACTTTTTAAGGATCATTATCAATTTTTCCTCTAATAAATGAATAGAAAATTCATACTGAATTTGCTGAATATACTTGCCTGGTTTTCCTCAAAGGCTGTAAGCTTCAAATTTGAGAATGTGCTCAATAAAGTTGGTCAAAAATTTAAAAAAGCATACATTCAATTGCTGAAAAATCAATGTGGGCCAGATAGAAGATGCTCAATATTTTTCATGCAGCTATTAGATATGGAGAATTCCTGGACAGACTTTGTTCCAGGATTTGATCATCTGTAAACCAAGTGTGAAAACTGTATAAAATTACTCAGTGCCTGTATTTTTAATGGTTTAAAAGAATGAATGTAGTGATTACATCTTCTTTTGCATCAGATTTTTTTTTTGGAATGGGTGGTGTCCCTTCCAGCATGTAAATAATACTGATTTCAAATGTGTAAATATATTGCAGAAACATAAATCAGCACAAAATAATCCTGAAAACTTATTTTTATTAGTTATTCTTTTTATCTTTATTTCCCATGGCTCACTGCAAGGATTCAATATTACAAATACATTTGAGGTGGCAGAATATTTTAACAGCATCCAGCAAATTGAAAATTATCAAACACCTTTCCAGCACATCAATATAAATCAATTTCTTAAATTTTCAGTTTAAGGACTGATTCAGAATGTGGTAAATGGTACATATATATGGTGCATTGATATTTCCTAGTTGGAGATAGAAGTATTCATTCAACCTCTGTGCACCATACACCAAAATGTAATGCTGATGGCATCTTGCATAGGTCCTGATGTCACCTACCACATGCTGATTACAAAGCTTGTCTGTACTGAAGACCACAAGCAGTGTGTGCTCCACATGTGTGACAACTATCCTGGGGAAGCTGGTTTGTGACAGAACCAATGGGTAGATAAGTGGGTTCATACTAACCAGACAGCACTGGTAACCCATGAACATGAAGAGACATGCTCTGCTTTCATAGAAAATCTCATCACTAAAGTAGACCTAGTCACCAAACACCACTGCATAGCCAAGGTCCAGAGTTCCTACTTGTCTGATTAAAACAAGAAAACATTTTGCTGATGATACTGCAATTTTGTGGTGACCATTCAGAAAATAGTCCTTTGTCATTTTAAGATGC
Source organism: Sipunculus nudus (assembly GCA_026874595.1). Classification (NCBI taxonomy): domain Eukaryota; kingdom Metazoa; phylum Annelida; class Sipuncula; order Golfingiida; family Sipunculidae; genus Sipunculus; species Sipunculus nudus. The sequence goes on along the minus strand of CM049321.1, from coordinate 42,968,303 downwards.
TGCTCAGGCCTTTCACTTGGGGAAGAGTGTGGCCATACTCCATCCATTTGTGCTCTACAATAATCTCAATGGACAAGTGGAAGCAGACATTTTGTGTTTTGTGACTGTTTAAAACATGACACAGTGCACACCTTCCAGAAAGTGCTTGTACCATATATCATGACTATTCATCCAGCTCTAAGGAAATTTATAGACTACTTCTCAGATGGAGCTTCTTCACAAGCTAAAAACTTTATGATTATGTCAAATCTGTGAAATCACTAGTGTAGAATGATTTTGGACTCACAGCAGAGTGACACTATTTTGCTACAACCAATGGCAAAGGGCCCTATGAAGGGTTGAGAGGAGCCAGTCTGCAAAGCCTAAGGTTGTGAAGAGCACATGCACACATTAACCCCAGAGGAAGTATACTGCTGGGCTAAGATGAACATCACAGTTCTTTGTGAATAAAGAACGTGTTCTTGCTCTGGGCATTAGCTATATGTTGGATTTGACAATGCAAAATGTTTTCAGATGTTGATGGTTTTGTTGCTTCACTATCTAATCAAGAACCTTATGGAAGCAGAACCTCTACTAATGAGAATTAAGGTGTGCCTGGTGACTCTATCACCATGACTTCCCTCCAAGGCCAATATTTTTACTTGTATTTTTGACAAAAGATGGTGAGTTGAGATTGTGTCTGATACATCTTATGAATTTAATGAACTGTTTGTAAATTCATGCATCCTGGCAGACCAAGCGAGAATTTTTCATGGCCAAAATGAAAGACATTGTTTCGATCCCAACAGCACACATTCTTTGTCCTATCAGCATTCCTACAACCTGGACTTTAGCAAATATATGATGAGGGCAGCAACCTTACCATAAAGAAATCTGACCTATTCAAAGCACAATATAATAAAAACCAATTCAAAATGGCAGGAACTGCAAATTCCTATTGTTCAGATTCAGATCATGTAAATAGACTGTACATTAAAAACGTTATGTAAAAATGTTATTTTTAAGGTTTTCATAACCACCAGAAGAAATGCAGAATTACATTCATGTTTAAGCTTATTATTTTAAGGTTTTTGAAAATGTGATTTTTCATTTCTGTAGCATAAGTAGGGCACATTTTCAGACATACTGGCTAAATCTAGCCAAGTATAATTTTCAGTATTATTAGACATTTTGAACTTATTTGCAAGGTAAAGGTATTGTGATTGTTTTAACTGGTGACATTAAAACACAAAATATGAAAAAATGTAATCTTGCCTGATATTTATGTGTTTTCTAGGGGCTTGTAACACACACAAACTATATTATATTATTGATCTGACTATCTATCCATTAAGCCAGTACAGAATGTTCAATCTGCAAAATATCTAGTCTCATGGACTACCCAGTCCAAAGATATGCCTCCTTCAAAACTGCACCTTTCCTTAAAAAGTTCCCCTCTGAGTTTGTAATAACATAATTCAGTCACACAGAAATTGAGAGTATTTGTTAGAAATTTCCCAAATTTGGTCAAGTACCTATTATTATATGTCTCTATCAGACAAAGAAGTATTAAGCAAATTGGGAGAAGTCATGCAACAATACTCTCTCAGATCTGCTGAAATGAGAAGGAATAACTCAATCGCATTTATACGCATCTCAACAGAAAAATGGATAAATTTATATATTGACACAACAAAAGGAAAATTAATTTTTTTTCACTTAAGGTTGGCCACATTTACAGTTAAGTACAAATATACATACGTTTACTCCAGGAGGCTGCAAAAAAATAAATATTTTCCAAAATATTTCTGGAAATATACAGTAATTTTCAATTTGTGAAATCCATTTCACCTTCATCCCTTATCACTCTCAACATACCTCATATGTTCAAACACTGCAATAATATGATGACTGTGAATGAATTAACTTCAGATATTTATGGTCATGCAGAGATGGTTTCCATGAAGACACCATTGTCTTCAGTTGAGTTCCTTTCACCATCAATCATAATATTTTTATACAGATCAGAGAAACCAGGGTTGGAAAATTTCTGCCATTGCCTAGCCCTGCCTTGGCTTTAGTATTTGCGTTTACAAATAAAATGCTTAAAATAATGGTGAAGTAGCCAACTGGAAGCCCAGAATAGGCGATGACTGAATGAACCATGTTGGTTTTGAAAAAGAATCTGGGAAAGAACACTGCTGAAATCACTGGAAAAGACCTTAGTTCAGCGAGTCAGTGATGGGTGGCGCTGACCGTCTGGGAACTAGCCAAGATTACCAGCTAGTCCATGAAATAAGAGGGTCAGAAAATTGTAAATTAGTTATATGAGTTGCCGCTAGATGGTGGTACTGTTAATAAGTGCAAAACAACGCGTGAACATTTGATTTCTCTGTCAGAAGCAACAATTAAGTCATAACAATTTCATGGACTGGGCCAGTCTAGTCATTGCCATGCTGCTGTCAGTTTTGCCTGGCAACTGCAGTTCTGCAGAAATACCTTTCTGCCCTTGTTTCTGCCATTAGGGCAGAATTACCCTGAAACTGCGATAAAATGAATATAATATTGCTAACCAACTTAAAATATGATGGAGCAAATACAACAGTATTATAATAGTAATGAAAATGAACAAAGTGTAAACTTGTGACAGAATATATAAATAATTACTGGAGGGTCCAGGTACTCCCTGAAGAAGGTCTGAGAAACCTAAACAAAAGGAAGGTTGGGGGGGGGGGGGTGGCTTGACTGATCACTCGGTCAGAAATAAGCTAAACATAAGCAAGTTTCCTGTAGAGGTTCAAGTCACAGGCTCTGTTACGTCATCATATAAAGTATATGTCATGCATGAAAGATCACATTATCTTTCAACATCACTCTCGTTAATATAGTAACCACTTGACTCAGGCTTGTCTACCCTATCCCCTTAGATGCCAAGCCTTAGCAGAATGCTACTGGAGCAAGACTCTGTTGCATTTTTTCAGGTACTAGTGAAACATAAATGTCTATGTAAATAAGTTAATGCATATCAGCAAACCTAAAGGGCTATGATGATGACATTACCTCAGCCTAGAACCCATGTGCCACACATATGTATCGTCTCCTGCTTTGCAGGAACCTACAGGACAGTACAGGCTCTACCGCTGGAATTGCATACTCCCAGTCAACTGAAAATCATGCATCACATAAACCTGAAAATTTTGAGCCAAAAACAGCCCTTTGACTACATTGTTTGAGTCACTACACATGTGATAAAGCTCTTAGTCATAAATACAGGCAAATTTGGTGTTATACAAAGTGCTGTTTTTAGCTGGCAATTGAAACCAGTTTATAATCCTGTTGCTTAATCCTCCTCTCTCCCTGCCTAGGACTTGCAAACCTCGCTTGTTACAGAATGTTAAGAGGCACATTGGGCATTGTTATAATTGACTATATTCAATAAAATGACTATAAAACTAAATACATTAATAAAAGCTTGCATTCAAAGCAGGTTTTGATTTATTAAGATAACTATCTCTTTTCAAAAACCAATATATATTTTGACAATTTTATCTGCCATTTCTGGTTTTCTGCCTAATTTCTGCCATCAGCAGGACAGAAATACCTTTCTGCAGTATTTGGATTATTACTATTTACGTGGATTATTTATATAAAAGGACTCTTGTTGAGCTGTGACAGTGGTGTTATCCATGCAGAAATCAAAGCCTAGCATTCGGACACTCTGGCACTTTACATTTTATTGTTATACTGTGTAATTGTAGTGATTTAGTGTGTTGAAATGTTAGGATTGTTCTAAGAATAAATTATAATTATTTGTTAACACAAGGGACCCATGGGTCATGGCGCTCAGCTGTTATATATGATAAAAAATATGATTTTGAAATGAGGCACATGCTATTTTTGTGTGGAAATAAATATAAGCTGTATTATGAGTTGTTGGTGTTTAGATTATGTATAATTTTGATAGTTTCTTTGGAGACAGGGAAGAGATTTATATCATTTATTTTATTAACAAATGGAGTGCTATTGTCATACAGATTTTGACTTGGTCAGCACATATAAGATTAGAGTTTAACTATTTATTAAAATTTAATAACAAATATTGTGCCAAATAATTTTTTTTTATAAAATTAATATGAGAATCATATGATTTTTTAATAAAATATAACTGAAATGATTATTAAAATAATATTATAGAATATATTCATGAATGCATTCATGAATACATTTTGAAAGTATTTGCACTGGTATTCAAATACTTTCATTTTTACCTGAATTCCCATTTTATGAAAGAAATTTTACAATGGAGTACATATTCATATTCGTTTTCAAATACATTTGCAAAGTATTCACACCATGTCTGGTATTTATTCAGTTTTAACCAAACAATGATGTTGAGAATCCAGAATATAAAGAAAGGACCCATGGGTCACAGGGCCCAGCTTAAGTTTTAAATTTTTGCAAATGCAAAATATGAAAAATATTCTATTTTAATGTTTTTCATTTATATAAGCATATATGAGAAGCTAAGAGGAAAGGGGCCCTCCTACTTTGTTATATTAAAGTTCTAAATATATGATTGCAAACTAATACTCTGAAAAGACTGTCATGAAGAAAAACAGTAAAAATTTTGAGATACTGTGAGGCATATGAAAAATTTACAGATGGACAGGCATGTGGACCAAATGGACTAATACCTTTATTTCACTTTCAAGGGAATAATGCATTTAAGGTTATATATAAGCCTATTTTTTAAGCATATCCTCTTTTTCCATTAATAGTTTTTATCTGACTCATTTTTTTTTATTTACAAGTGTTATGAATTTGTTAAAAAAAATGAAAATATAAGTTAAAATATTAGAATTCTAAGTTTGCACATTGGAGTTTTCAATACATGCTTAATTTTATTCACCAAAATAAAATAAAAGATTCAGTAAATTTGATAAAATAAAAAAATCTTTTCAAATAAAGTATATACACTGTTGGTTGAATGAGGGACAAACAATATCATTATGCTAATTACAATCTCAGCTATAATTAATTACTGGAATTAATAGTCAATTTCACACCTGGTGAAGTTTTACTCTTCTGAAGTAAAGCATTACTTATCTGATGAACATCCACACTTTCATAGCAATACTTCACTGTGTGGACACAATTAAATGTGCACTTTAATCATTGTACCCCTGGTGGTACAATACAAAATCTAAAATGTAGCATAGCCAAGAATAAAATATAATACAGTAAATTATAACATTCATCTAGTTTATGCATCAGCTGGGGGGTGGGGGGGGGAGTGCAGGGCAGAGGGGAAGCCTGCTGCTAGTGGCCAAGCTGACCCAAGGCAAGCTGCCTGGGGTGGGTTACATAATGCAAGTGAAGGCTGTACTACTAGGTGGGCTAGTTGTAAACAACACTTGACATGGTGTATGAAAACATGAATAAAAGCTATTCTTTCCAATTAATTTCTTTGAAATTTCAGATTTTAAAAGATTAAATCCTTATGTATATATGCTGTGAAAATTAAATCAACAGTGCCAAAGTTGGACAAAATTTAAGGTATTGATTTTTTATTTATGCTAATAACTTGAAAAATTTGCAAAATTCAGATCTAATTTTGGGTAAACAATTGAATCTTGATGAAATAAAGTTATATTCCTGAAAAAAAGCTTCCAGCCAACAGCTTGGGGAGCATAGAGATGTGCACTAAATGACCTACAGTCATCAAAGTGGACTGCTTGACAATGACTAAGGGAATACAACAAGAGCCTCCAAAAAATTCAATAACTAGCCTAATTTTGCAGCTTTTATTTTCAAATTTCAGATTTTAACAGATTAAATCCTTGTGTATACATGCTGTGAAAATTAAATCCACAGTACTTACAGGAAAAAAATGTGCCGTGGCCAAAGTTGGGCAAAATTTAAGGTACCAATTTTATATTTTTGCCAATATTTAAAAAAAATTAACAGAATTTTGATCTAATTTTTGGTATACAATTAAATTTTGATTAATTAAAGTTGTTTTACTGGAAAAAAGTCCCTACCTTTAACACTTTTGGTCTTAAGTGACCAAATATCTTCCTGATTTTTTTACAAAGTCCATTATGTTTGGGGCCATAACTTTTTTAAATTATATAATACTGACTTAATATCTGGCATGTACATAGGAACTATATAGAGGAATATTTATGGTAAATATGAAGAAAACCAGATGAGTGGTTTTGATATTAGGTAGTCCTGAAGTGTGATAATAGATTTCTAATAAAAGTTGAGGTTTTTCCTTAATATCTTTAAGGAACGAAGTCCTATTGACCCAATTTTCGGCATGGTAGGAGATTTTGGGGACATCTAACAGTATGCCAAATTTCAGATTCGTAGGTCCAACGGTGTCGAAACGTGCCAGTCTTACGGATGGACATCCAGACAGACGGACAGACAGATGGACCGACGGACGACGGACAATGGACCACGACTATAGCTCAAATGACTTAAAGTCAGCTGAGCTAAAAACACTGACTTCTTTATTCATTCCCCTAGACATTTTACACTGCCTAGTGTTACAGAATCTGTTTTTTTTTATCTCTGTAACAAGATTTGTGCTGGTCATGATGACATGATCTGTTGTTATTAGGTTCCGTAACAATATAACAACCTTTGAACACACCGTTCATTGTCATATTGTTTTCATATTTAATTTATATACATGTTTATATATAATTTCAATGAGTCAGTTTCATTTGGAATTAAGGTTTCAAAACCTTTAACACAGTTCCCAATGTGGTGAGTGAAGCAATTTGATTCAGATTTTTTTTTTTCAAACTAATAGTTCCCCATTTTATTATAAAAAAAATATCCTCTCAAGTGAATATAGAAAATATCTTTTTTATTCAACAGGATAAAAAGAAGTATTGCTGTTATTGTCTTTTTCATACATGCATCATTAACAATGACTATAGCTAACAAAAAAGTGAAGACAGTTACTTGATATATGTCTATTCCAAAGGTATGTTAACAATGGAAAAAGTGAAAAAAATTAAGTGCATTTAAAAAAAGTCATCTCCAAAACAAAGACTAGTAAACACCATACTATAAATTAAGGAATTGTATGACTTTCCAGACTTCTTTAACTCAGTAATTTTTCATAATACTTTTATCACTTATTGACAATAACAAAGTAAGAAGAATGAGTAAACTAGGGCATTATTCTGTTGGTCTTATTAAATATATTATTGATATATATATTAAAATGGTAAAAATGTCATCAAAATAAATATGGATGCAGATTCATTGCCATCAACTTAGGTCATGATTGAATGCAACAGATATAGATTATATGCTACTGCCCAAAAGGGGTGATATGTAGTACGTGCTGTGAAGAGAAGAGACTGACCAAAAATCAGAAAGCTGAATTATTAATTAATTGCAAAAATGATAAACAAAACTGTTACTTTTAGCTTAGTTGCATATCTTTTTTAGCAATAAAATTAAATGTGCTCTGTTAGACCCAAAATCAGCCTTAATTACTAAACCTTTAGTGTAAAAGGGCTCTTGTATGCAAAGACAGAACTTGAACACACTTTAAATTGTTATGTGGTATCAGGGACACTATTGTTTATGTTCTTTCATAATTTACATGGGGCAAATATATTCATGTAAACTACAGATGACACACCAGATGATTTGTTGTTGTAATAACTATATAAGATTCAGAAGCCACTACATGTACTTGTTTGAAAAGATTTTTTAACAAATCATGACAGTATTTTTAAACCATATTTGATTAAATTCTTTTAATGGTATACCCAATGTGTCGACCTGAGACAGCAGATTGAATATGTTTGCCAAATGAGTACCATGAGGTATTTCAAGATACAGGGATCAAGAATGAAGGGCTTGGTTTCGTTAGGGGTGTTTGGTCCAGTTGAGAATCTACCTGTATAGAGATTTTGGTGGAAAGGGGGCTTGTATCGGCAAAGTTTAGAGAGTGGAATAACTCATCCTTTAGACCACACCCTAGTTCTCAACTTAGAGCAGGATGTATTTATTAACAAAGAAATGATATTTAAACTACAACTGATAGTTTAAGTGAACAACAAAGCAAATGTAGAAGGTATAAAGGAAATGAGATAAAAAAAACTCAACATATTGACCTCATATATATAACAAACCCTGTAAAATCAGGAATGTTCATGATTTATTCGTTTGGAAATCGATTCAGCATGTTCTAATACCTGGGATTAAAATCAAGGGACCCATGGGTCAAGGGGCTCAGCTATTATATATGATCACAAAATATGATTTGGAAGAGGAGGTAGGAAAAAGCTGGTTTTGTGAGGTAATATAAGCTCTATTATGAGTTGATGGTGTTTAACTCAAGTTATGTAAGATTTTGATAATATCCATGGAGACAGGGAAGAGGATTGATATCACTAATATTATTTACAGTTGGAAATATTTTGACTTGGACATAAAACTTTACTTACATTGCAGCAGAATTATTTGAAAAGTTAAATTATTTATATAAAATTAATAACAAATAATGTGTCAAGTATAATTTAAATTAAAAATTATAAAAGTATCATCTGTTTTTGTTTTCATCAAAGATTTTTTTCAACAATATTATCGAAATAAATGATTATTAAAATAATATTATAGAATATACTCATGAATGCAGTTGTGTTCAAATACCTTTATTTTTACCTGTATCCCTATCCTTATACATGAAATTATGGAGTGCTTATTCATATTTGCATTCAAATACATTTGCAATGTACTGCACCATGTCTGGTATTTATTCAGTTTCAACAAAACAAAGTTCTTGAGTATCGAGAATAAACAAATATCACAAATTTAAATCATGATAATAAGTACATGGTTTTATGAATTTTATTTATATTAAAAAAAATAAAACTATGATATTCCCTTTGGACTACCTTCACATCAATCTATGAACTAGACATAGCAAGAGTCTTATGACAATTATTAACATTACAGTCTTTACAGAAATCATAATGAGAACTTGTCTAAGATCTGATTTTTCATCATATTCAATTTTTTTATTTGAAAAAATGTATCAGAAAAAGATTTGAAGTATCTCAGCCATTATGTGTAAAAAATAACCCGAGGATAAGAACACCCTATAAATTATACAAGGAGAAAACTAAAGATGGGCAAGTGAAATTTTATTAACTGAAATATAGGAACCGGTAATGTAAATTTTGATTATTTACATAGTCTTGTGACAGCTGTTACAGCCAAATGTCTGAATGTCATAAGTGAAACATATTGTTTTCTTAATCAGTACTTGTTTGAGTAATATTAAAAAATTTTGACATTTTAACTTGTTTTTATAAATTTTGAATTAAATATAAATTAACAAGCTGAAACGCTTGGAAAAGACCTGGGAATTTAATTTATATTATCAACTGCATCTTTGTCAATCATTAATTTCCTCCCTAATAGTATAGAACAATATAATTAATTTTTTTTTCATTATTAAAATTGAAAAGAAAAATACCATAGGTGACTCAATGGTGTTATTTGGAATACATTTTCATCAATCCATACAAATCCATAAAACATCAGTAAGTGTAAGTTAATTCTCTGTTACTCATCAACTGTCAAATTCCTTTTCTATTGATTATTTTTAAAGTTGTTACTATAGACCTATAAAAATTTATTGATTCATTGTTTATTGCTATGCTGTTGGTCTAAACAACTAATAGATGAGCTGGGTTGGACACCTGGATCAGCTGTGGCCAGCAATAAGCTGCCCAGCTGCAAGTATATGCCCCACGTCAAGCGTGCATAATTGGCCTGAAAGGTCAATTAGAGGACATACAGGTGACTGAAGAGGGGCTGGGTAGAGCCTGGGTCTGACATGGTCTCATAAAAAACTTTAATAAAAGCTACAGTTTTTGGCCCCATTTTTTTCAGCTTTCAAAACTAACAAGTTGAAATCCTTATTCCTGCATGACATGAAAATTATATCAACAGTGCTTACAGGAAACAAACATGCCATGATCAAAATTAGGCAAAATTTAAGGTACTGATTTGATATTTATACTAATAACTTATAAAATTTGAAAAATTCAGAACTAATTTCAGGTTTACAATAGAATCTTGATTAAATAATGTTATATCCCTGACAAAAAAAAGAAATCTCTAGCTTCAGCAATTTTCATATTATTGGAGTAAATATATTTCTTGTTCACAAAGTGCATTATGTTCGGGCCAATAACTTAAAACAATTTCGCAATACTGACAACATTTCTTGCATGTACATAGCCAATGTATAGAAAAATATGTATATTATATATCATCAAGTCAGATCAGTGGTTTTGATATTAGGCAGTCTTGTGTAACAATGGGGTTTTAATGGAAAAATGAAGTTTTTCATTAATATCTCGAAGGAATTAAGTCCTTGTGACCAAATTCTTGGCATGATAGGGGATTTTGGAGACATCTAACTGTATTCCAAATTTTAGGAACTGTGAGGCGAAGCTAGGGAGCTGAGCTCTAGCAAACTGCATAACACTAGCTTGAATGTAAACAATATATGGCATGGTGCTTGAAAACTTGAATAAAATCTACAGTTTTTGATCAAATGGTTTCAATTTTTTGTGTTAACAGATGAAATGCTAGCAAATACATGCTGTGAAAATTAAATCCACAGCAGTTACAGAAAAAAAATGTGCAATGGTCAAAGTTGGGCAAAATTTAAGATACCAATTTTTTTTTTTTGCTAATATCTAAAAAATTTAAAAGATTTTGATCTTATTTTGGATATACAATTTAATTTTGATTAATTTAAGTTATACTACTGGAAAAAAAGTCCTTAGCTATAATATGTTTGATGTTAAGTGATCAAATATCTTTCCTGATTTTTTTACAAAATGCATTATGTTAGGGCCCATATCTTTTTTGAATTATACAATACAGACCTAATTTCTGGCATGTACATAAGAATTATATGGAGGAATATTTATGGTAAATATGAGGAAAAACAGATGAGTGGTTTTGATATTAGGCAGTCCTGAAGTGTGAAAATAGTTTTTTTAATAAAAAATTGAGGTTTTTCCTTAATTTCTCAAAGGAACGAAGTCACAAAGACCCAGTTTTGAGCTTGGTAGGAGATCGTGGGGACATCTAACATTACGCTGATTTTTGTATTCCTAGGTCTTACGGTTTCAAAACGTGCCAGTTTAATGGATGTACGGACGGACAGCAGACAGACAAAGGACCACGACTATAGCTCAGATGACTTATAGTCAGCTGAGCTGAAAAAATCATTAAAATTTGATGAGTCATGTTTTATTACCAAAAGCCTGATCTGAAAGTGGTAAATGGCAGCCATCTTGAAAATTGCCACCATCTTAAAATTTTTGTTGGCTTAAGTTCCTTATGAAAAAGATAGGCCCTCTGGATTACACATACCAAATTTAGTGCTTCTGTCACCAGCTGAAGTATTCTGCACCTATCAGCTGGTCTAAAAGATATAAATAGATCCAGACTTAACTTTGGTCTGTTACCAAATTGAAATAGTTGGCAGTCTTCAAAGCTACTAATAGATACAGACACAATCTGGCATGTTGGGTAATCTGTTTAAACATACTAAAAGTCTTTGGCTAAAAAGTTTTATTTAACCTGACAAAGATTATCATATCCATCAATCATATCGGATTTTTTTATCAGAATGTTTAAAACAATAAGCGGTCCTTTCATTGTTAAAGATCCAATAATTCTGTCAATAATCATGAGTGCTCATTCAGGCACAAAGTTTATTGATCTTGCTGTTTTTAGGGAATATATACTGTAATTAACCCCCACCTAATGTTTAAAAGATTGAGAACTTTAATGTTTTTCATCACCAAAAAAATATTTACATTCTTATCAATTACACCAGGTTATAATGCCATGGCCACTCACTTGAAATCCAAATAAACATTTACTGCAATTAAGGCAGTTTACATGATTGAAAGGAATAATTGCCCAGTAAAACCTATCTGGCTGCTCTGCCTTACCACATGACATAGTAAAACTCATAATTACTCATATTTCATTTAATTATGGAGCAAATCCAACCAATTCTTAACAAAACTGTAAGTTGTATACTTGTGCAAATGTAACAGAACACCTGTATAGTAACACTTCTTACACACCAGTGAAAATTGAAATGTATTAAAATGATTTGCTACTTTTTGAATTGTGAATTGAATTTGAATTGAATAAAAAATTATTTTAATTGAATGGGAAATGATATTTTTCTCCAGCACACTGAATCAAATTGAATTGGAATTTAAGTTTCATAAAAGTTCTTAAATTGGAATTGAAAATTTTGCATCGATCGACACCAGGTCTGCTTATTTGGCCAAATGCTAAAGTACACAATAAGGTAACATGGCCAAAATTCATCAAACCCACACCATTTGGACAACTTAATAGAGCTCATCTCTGGGATCATTTCTGTGAAATATTGAACAAATTGGCTGAATGTTTTCTGAGAAGAAGATTTTCAAAGTTTTTTTTGTAAGATGATGAAGGTGGCACCACAAAACTCAATCGATCCAACAACATTTGATATGTGACAGCTTTTTCTATAAAATTTGGGGATGCTAGCTCCTGCCATTCCTGAGAAATTATGGGTTAATGTACTGATGACCAACAAGGGACCTATGGGTCACGGCGCTCAGCTGTTATATATGATTAAAAAATATGATTTAGGAATGAGGCATATGCTGGTTTGGTGTGGTAATAAATATAAGCTTTATTATGAGTTGTTGGTGTTTAGCTTATGTATGATTATGATATTATCTTTGGAGACAGGGAAGAGGATTGATTTCATTTATTTTATTAACAAATGGAGTACTATTATCACACAGATTTTGACTTGGCCATATAACTTATAAGCAGAACATATGATATAAGAGTTTAACTATTTATTAAAAAAAATTACAAATATTGTCCCAAATATAATTTTTATTAAAAATAATAAGAGAATCTTATGATTTTTTAAAATGAAATATAACTGAAATGATTATTAAAATAATATTAAAGAATAGATTCATGAATGCATTCATGAATACATTTTGAAAGTATTTGCACTGGTATTCATATACTTTCATTTTTACCTTAATTCCAATTCTTTATGCAAGACATTTTATAATGGAGTACATATTCATATTCGTATTTAAATACAATTGCAAAGTTTTCCCACCATTACCGGCATTTATTCAGTTTTCGCCAAACAATTATGTTGGGAATCCAGAATATACAAAATTCACACATTTAAATTATGATCAAAAGTACCTGGTTTTATGACTTTTATTTATATAAAAAAAAAAAATGTAATATATTCATTTTGGACTAATTTCACATCAATGTACACACTAGACACAGTAGGAATCTAGATTAATAATATTAACTGCATCTTTGTCTATCATTAACTTCCTTCATATGATCCCTAATGATTAGTAATGAATAATATGATTTACTTTTTTATCATTAAAATTGAACTGAAAAATACCAAAGGTGACTGCATGGTGTTATTTGGAGTATGTGACATTCTATCCATCGATACAAGATTCTTTTATCATCAGTAACTGCAAGTTGATTTCCTGTTATTATAAACTAACAAATTCTTTTTTATTTTTCTTTAATTTGTTATTAAAAAACAATAAAAATTTATTAATTTATTGTTAATTGTTATGTTGTTGGTTAAAACTACTAGATGAGTTGGGTTGGACACCTGGATCAACTGTGGCTGGCCATAAGCTGCCTACCTGCAACAGTGTATGGCTCGCCTCAAGCATGCATAATTAGCTGTAAGTTCAACAGGGTCAACATACATGTGACTCTAGAGGGGCTGGAGAGAGTTAAGGTCTGACATGGTCTCATAAAAACATTAATAAAAGCTACAATTTTTGGCAAATTTCTTTCAGCTTTCTAAACTAAAAAGCTGAAATCCTTGTGTGCATGATATGAAAATTATATCAACCGTGCTCACAGGAAACAAATGTGCCATGGTCAAAGTTGGGCAAAATTTAAGGTACTAATTTTATATTTATACTAATAACATATAAAATTTGAAAAATTCAGGACTAATTTGGGGTATTCAATTGAATCTTGATTAAATAATGTTACATCCCTGGGAAAAAAAACTCTAGCATCAGCCATCCCCTTGTTAAGGGAGTAAATATATTTCTTGATTTTTTACATAGTGCATTATGTTTGGTCCCATAACTTAAAACAATTACGCAATACTGACATCATTTCTGGCATATGCATAGAGAATGTATAGAAAAATATGTATATTATATATGATTAAAGTCACATCAGTGGTTTTGATATTAGGCAGTCTTGAAGTGTAACAATGGGTTTTTAATGGAAAAATGAAGTTTTTCATTAATATCTCGAAGGTATTAAGTCCTAGTGACCAAATTCTTGGCATGGTAGGGAATTTTGGAGACATCTAATTGTATGCCAAATTTTAGGAACTGAGAGCTGAAGCTGGGGAGCTGAGCTCTTGCAAACTGCATAACACTAGCTTGATGTAAACAATTTGTTACATGGTGCTTGAAAACTTGAATAAAATCTACAGTTTTTGATCAACTGGTTTCAAATTTTTGGTGTTAACAGACAAAATGCTAACAAAAACATGCTGCGAAAATTAAATCCACAGTACTTACAGTAAAAAAACGTGCCATGGTCAAAGTTGGGCAAAATTTAAGGTACCAATTTTTTATTTTTGTTAATATTTTAAAAAATTTAAAAGATTTTGATCTAATTTTGGGTGTACAATTTAATTTTGATAAATTAAAGTTATATTACTGGAAAAAAAGTCCATAGCTTTAACAAGTTTTGTGTTAAGTGATCAAATATCTTTCCTGATTTTTTACAAAATGCATTATGTTTGGGCCCATAACTTTTTTAAATTATATAATACAGACATAATTTCTGGCATGTACATAGGAACTATATAGAAGAATATTTATGGTAAATATGAGGGAAAACAGATGAGTGGTTTTGATATTAGGCAGTCCTGAAGTGTGAAAATAGGTTTTTAATAAAAAATTGAGGTTTTTCCTTAATTTCTCAAAGGAACAAAGTCGCAAAGACCCAGTTTTCGGCTTGGTAGGAGATCTTGGGGACATCTAACATTATGCTGAATTTTGGATTCCTAGGTCTTATGGTTTCAAAACGTGCCACATCTACGGACGGACGGACGGACGGACGGACGGACGGACAGACGGACGGACGACGGACAATGGACCACAACTATAGCTCAGATGACTTATAGTCAGCTGAGCTAATAAAACCCATACAAACTGGGTACCCTTGGGTCTCAACGCTCAGCTGAATTTGTCTATGATATTTTTTTTCAGAATGACAGTCTTGACCTTAACCAATGACCTTGTGACCTTATTATCCTTGAACTTGCAGCATTTTGATTATTGTTACAATCTTTTTTTAAAACAAGTGACCCATAGGTCATGACGCTCAGCTGACTGGGAAGAGATTCGCAAAAGGAAATTTTATCATCTGAATGGTAGTATATACCCATTCAACTGAAGCATCATACAGAATAACCAACAGGCCAAGATTGTGTCTGCATTTATATATATTTAAAAAAAAAGAGAAAAAATGCATAAACTTAAAAAAAATACAGGTGGCTCCATGAGTCTGCAGAAACTAATAAAAACACTTAATGGTCAATATACATGCAAAGAATCATGGTGATCTCTGCATTAGTTGTTCAGATACTTCAGCTTTTGTATCAAATTTTCCATTATTCTGAGGGATACTTCGAAGTCCTATAGCTTGAAGGATATGGGAAACAGAGACCTAATTTCAGGTTTCCACAGACACTTTTCATGGGCCTCCTTGCATGACAAGAATGTAGATTCTAGGTCCAATTGTTACTATTTGTACCCTGTTGACATATAACCACATCTTAAAAGGTCTCAAAATAGAGAAAAAAATTCGTAAAAAGAGTTATTAAGATATTGGAGTTTTTGTATCAAATTTTTCATTATTCTGGGGGGTATTTTGGAGCCATACAGGTTAAAGGATATGAGTAACAGAGACCTAATTTCAGGTTTTCATAGAGACTTTTCATGGGTCTCCCTGTGTGTCAAGATTGAAGATTCTAGGTCCAGTTGTTATGATTTGTGCCCTGTTAACAGATGTTCATATCTTTAAAGGTCTCAAAAATAGAGAAAAAAATTCATAAAAAAACCTGAACAAATACAGGTGGTGCCACCAGTCTGCAGAAACTGATGAAACACTCCGTGATCAATATCCATGCAAACAATTATGGTGATCTCTGCATTAGTTGTTCAGATACTTCAGCTTTTGTATCAAATTTTCCATTATTCTGAGCTGTACTTTGGAGTACCATAGTTCAAAGGATATGGGTAACAGAGACCTAATTTCAGGTTTCCATGGAGACTTTTCATAGGTCTCTCAATGTGTCAAGAATGAAGATTCTAAGTCCAGTTTTTATGATATGTGCCCTGTTAACAGATGTTCACATTTTTAAAGGTCTCAAAAATAGAGAAAACAATTCGTAAATAATCAAAAAATACAGGTGGCGCCACCAGTCTGCAGAAACTGATGAAACATCTCATGATCAATATGCATGCCAAAAATCATGACCGTCAGTGATGTAGTTAATGAGATATTGAAGATTTTGTATGAAATTTTTGACTATTCTGGGGGGTACTTTGGGGCTTCATAGCTCAAAGGATATGGGTAACAGAGACCTAATTTCTGGTTTCCACGGAGACTTTTCATAGGTCTCTCAGTGTGTAAAGAATGAAGATTCTAGGTCCAGTCTTTACAGAATTGGGCCTTGTTAACAGATGTTCACATTTTTAAAGGTCTCAAAAATAGAGAAAACATTTCGTAAATAATCGAAAAATACAGGTGTCACCACCAGTCTGCAGAAACTGATGAAACATCTCATGATCAATATGTATGCCAAAAAATCATGACCATTAGTGATGTAGATAATGAGATATTGAAGTTTTTGTATGAAATTTTTGACTATTCTGGGGGGTACTTTGGGGCCCCATAGCTCAAAGGATATTGGTAACAGAGACATCATTTCTGGTCTCCAAGGAGATTTTTCATTGACCTCCCAGAATCTAAAGTTACAAGTTTCTAGGTCCAGAGGTTAAGCTTTGTGCCAGGTTAACGGACGGACGGACAGACAGACAGACGGACAGACGGACGACGGACAAAGGGTGATCGCTATAGCTCAGATGACTTACAGTCAGCTGAGCTAAAAAAGTGGATCCAGTGACCTTGACCTCTGACCGGGTAACCTCAAATTCTACAGATTTCCTCACTTTGGGCAAGTAAGCCATGTGTGAAAGATGGAAAGTTTGGGATTAGATGTTTGATTTACATTGCATCCACAATCCTTTAAAGATGTGGCTCCTGTGACCTTTACCTTTAATCTCTGGACCCTGAAAATCAAAATGATTCTTACTTGAGTGGTTGATCATTAATAATTCAAGTTTGAAGCCAATCTGTCAATCCAAAGCTAAATTTTCATCTTAAAACTAATTTGTAAATGGATAGGCCCTGTGACCTTGACCATTGACCCCAAAATGGAATAAAATCTTCCCCTACTGGCAGGTGAGCAATATCTTGAAAATGGAAGGTTTATGATGAAAAGTTTGGCTTGAAATGCATACACATTCATTTTAAAGAAATGGGTCCTGCAACTTTGACTTTTGACCATTGGACCCCCAAATCAACTGGATTCATACTTTAGTGGTGAGCCATATATACGTTAAGTCTGAAGCCAATATGTCAAACTAAACTGGAGTTATGACATCTGAAAACTAATTCGTGAACAGAGGGCCCCTGCGATCTGGACCTTTGACCTTGTGACCCCAAATTTATTTATGCTCTACCCATACTGGCAATTAAGTCAGCTAAATGCACAAGATGGAAAGTTTGGGCTGAAAAAATTTGGCTTAAAATGCAGCCATAATCTTTCTAAATATTTGACTTCTGTGACCTTGACCTTTGACCTCATGACCAAAATATCATACAGGTTCTTGCTTTAGTTGTGAGCCTTAAAAGTCAAGTTTAAAATTGATGTGTCTATCCAAAGTTATCATCTGAGGATTTATGTGGATGGACAGATGGAAAGACAGACAGACGAACAGCTAGACAGACAGACAGACAGGGTGATTACTATAGAGCATCCACTTGTGATCAATAAACACACAATGTTTTGGGACACTGGATGTAATCACAGCTGAGAAACTAACATTTTTGTTGTCATTTTATAGTAAAAAAAAATACAATATTTGTTACAATAAGACACTAGATGTGTCGGAACGACACAAATGCCCTCGCCTTGGGCAAATTAGAAACATTTGTTAAATTTTGTAAAATGTTCAGGAGGTGTCGTATGGTCAAAAGTAGGTCAATAAGGGCAAAATGCAAACTTGATCTGTAACGGGTCATTATCAAGCAAAACACCAAAAATCAGGCCAATATCTGCAGGCATTGTGAAAAAAAGTCCACACATGTGCATCTTTCATGAAATTTTCTATGTTCAGGATCTGTCATATGGTCAAAAATAGGTCAACTGGGACAAAATGCGAACTCGATCTGTAAGTGGTCATAATGGGCCCACAGACCAAATATTAGGCCAGTATCTGTAAGCATTGCATTGTGAAACTAGAATATAAGCAAAAGCTGATAATTGGTTATAAATTTAAATCGGTGAGGTATGTAACATGTTTCATAAAAATCCACCAAATTCTTCCTGAGAAATAAGCTCCTATGCTTTTTTTCTATACTAAGCTCTGTGACCTTGAAAAGTAGGTCAAGATCACCAATCTTTGAACTTGACCAAGATTTTGTAAATATCATGCAACAACACTGAAGAAATGAAGTTCCTGTGTTGAATACCTTTGCAGATATCCTGCACAAAATGCGAAAATTGAAAAATCCGATAAAAATTCATTAAAAAATCAGAAATTGTAGGTGGTGCCACCGAAATTGTGCAGCACGCACAGACCATCATTTTAAATGATCATAGTAAGTTTTGTGAAAATCCACATAATGGTTCCTGAGATCTAAGCTTCTGAGTGTTTTTGTATAATCAGCTCTAAAACAAAGAAAAATAGGTCAAGGTCACCCATCTTTGCACTTGACCAAGATTTTGTTGATATACATCTTCACTGATGAAATAAAATTCCAACAGTGAATCCTTTTAGAGATATCCTGCTCAAAAGGTAAAAGTTAACAGACGCAGGATGGCCTGACTCTGGACGGACAGACAGACAGACGGACAGAAGGACAGCTTGGGTGATTACAATAGCCCATCAGCCTATTAGCTGAGGGCTAAAAACGGTTGTACATGTACATTTGTCATGAAAATTTATATTTTTCATGAAATTTTCTATGTTTAGGAGCCGTAAAACAATCAAAAGTAGGTCAACCGGGACGAAACGCAAACTCCATCTGTAACTGGTCATTATCTGCCCACACACCAAAAATCTGGCTGTATCTGCAGTCATTGCGAAAAAAAGTCAGAACATGTGCACTTGCCATGAAAATTTATATTTTTTATGAAAATTTCTATGTTAGGGCACCGTCAAATGGTTAAAAGTAGGTCAACTGAGACGAAACTCAAACTCGATCTGTAACTGGTCATTATCTGCCAAAACACCAAAAATCAGGCCAATATCTGCAGGCAATGCAGAAAAAAGTTGGTACATGTTTATTTGTTATGAAAATTTATATTTTTCATGAAATTTTCTATGGTCAGGAGCTGTAAGACGGTCAAAAGTAGGTCAACTGGGTCAAAAAGTGAAACGTGAACTCTATCTGTAACTGGTCATTATCTGCTCACACACTAAAATTCAGGCCAATATCTGCAGGCATTGTGAAAAAAAGTCCGTACAACTATTTGATTTTGGAATGATGGAAGGACGGAATGACTGACATGGGTAAAACTATATGTCCTAGCCACTTAAAAATAAAGGTGGCAACACCTCTTTTCCGGAACTGACCCAACTAGTCATGCTCAATATTCAAGGCAAGATTCATAACAACCCATGCATTAATTATCAAGATATTGGGATTTTGTATCAAATTAAGGATTATTCTGGGGTGTACTTTCAAGCCTTATAGCTCGGAGGATATAGGTCACAGTGACCTTATTTCAGGTTTTCAGGGAGATTTTTTATTGACCTCCCTGGATGTTCACTTAGAAGTTTCAAGGACCAGCAGTTACAATTTGTACCCTGCTAACTGATGACTGGAGCCGGGTGGCTGGACCCCTGCACCGACGACGGACAAAGCGCCATTCTTATACCCAAGTTGACTTAGTCAACCAAGCTAAAAAAGCTTGAAGCATGTGATACCACCAACACCTCAGTTTCATAAATGACTTAAGTGACCAACATTTGCATAAAAATATTGTAAAAAAAGCTGTTTCTGATGTTGTAATTTTTGTATCTTTTTTGGCAAAATTACCAAGTTCAGCTTCCTGCAACTCGGCCAGTATTCATCAGAAAACTGGAACCATTCAAACAAACCTGACAGATGGTTTCATGAAATATTTCTCTGAATTTATATTAAACAATTTGTCTAGACAGTTTCAGAGAAGAAAATTTTTAAAGGTTTTTATTAGCTTTTTTTCCAATAAAAGTAAATATAAAAAAATAAGCAAAATCAAGTTTTTTAGATGACTGATTTTGCATAAAATTTGGCTATGCTAGCCAGCTCCTGTCATTTTTGAGACAGTATTGGTTACAGTACGGTCGGATGACAGAAACGCAAACCATTGTATAAGCTCACAGGTTAACTAAATATGTTCTGCCATATGCATTATGCAAATCACTGTATCATGGTATATAGAAATATTGATAATATTGTGCAGCTCTAGTAGACAGTGCTTGTCACAAAGTAAACTAGATAAAGCTGTATTATGAAGCACCCATGGTCACATAATTTCAGGAATTCATATCAACATACGCCTAAAAAATCTGATTTGTGTTGACAAACAAATGATGTCCAAATTCTACTGTGACTTGACCTTGAAAGCAAAAGTAAAGGCAAGAGTAAAATTGGTACTTTTACAAACACTGATGAAGAATGCATCATTTGGTCCAGTTCTAATAAATAATAGAGGAACCAATTACATTGATAATGGTATCCTGTCTGACCAGGTTTTATGTCAAAATTAGGTCAGAATGAGGGGGCGAGGTCAACCGAAGGTTAATCAGTCTAACATGTCAATGCCTTCAACTAAATTAAAACAAAATCCAATCAAAACCCCTGATGCTATCCAATTCTAATGCATAATAATGGAGTCAATAGCATTTATATAAGCATGCTTCCTGACCTAGCATTATGGCTAAATTATATCAGAGTGACCTAATTTCAGAAAACTATGCAATAATGATATACAAGAATATTTGACAGTATGCAAAAGATACACCTAAAACCACTCTTTGATGAAATTCAGTCACAGGTGAAAATACCAAAGTGCTAATAAATTGCATAAATATGGGTCAAGGTCAACCACAAGCTAGTCAATTCTAGAGAGACATCATTCAATGCCTTCCACTAAATTAGAACAAAGTCCAATCAAAGCCCTTGGTGCTATCAGGCTAACAAACAAAAGATGCCCAAAGTCTACAGAGACCTCCAGGGCATAAGTCAAATTCACAGCATCAGGAAAAATTATTTTGCCTCAATAATACAGAAATATGATATAATATATGTTGATGGCAGCATTTTGGAGATATAAGAATTTTAAACTGCAGATGTGAAAGCCCACCCGGTAAAACAAGGGGGCACTGAATTACTTTGGCTACACCATGAAGTTGCCTTGTGACCGCTGACATCATTCAATAAATACATGTCATGTGCAGATTTCAACTGTATTAGAATTTGGGTGAGAAAATCAATTAGTGAGAAGCAATATTGTGCATCTCCTTTAAATCCATCAATGGACAGATGTGGATGTACTTTAATATATCCAATCACATAGCCATTTAATAAAAACTCCTGACTTCCCTAATTATCAAAGAATTCACTAACTTGTTAGGCATTTCATACTACCGGTAACCCAAATCTTAGAAATATAAGTCATCACATTTTGTCCCTGTAGAAAGTGCTTGCCATGGTGCAGTTATTACTGCAACACCACAAAGTTGACTAGTGACCCCTTAAATATGTGTTGATTTTGCCTATTATTGGACTTGGGAAATTATTCGGTAAGTGGTGCATTTCCATCTTCTATCAAATCCCTGCTAAGCTATCACAACACTTAAAGTTAAAGGGGTCCAGTCATCTATCTTGATTCCTTGGAGCATGTATAACAAGTGACCAATGGGTCATGACACTCAGCTGCCAAGCATGACCTGCGACATCATGCGCTGAAATTCACAACTTCCAGTCAAAATTTTGAAGAACCTATATGCAAATTTTGTTGAAACATTCTAAGATGACAAAAAAATATATCACATATATGTCTGGTTAAAACATAGTGACTTGATGGTCTGAGGCAAAATGTATGGTTGTTGAGCTGACAGGAACTAATCCTATAGCTTGCTTGATACTTGTCAGTCTCAAAAGGAACACCAGACAGGCTAAATATAAGATCAACATTTATAGCAAAAAAATCAAGGATATTGGATAAGGCCATATTGGATTTCTGACAGGTCTGAAATCCCACAACAAACATCATCTAAAAGGGACCAAACATTAAAAAAAGTCACAGAAACTGCACTGCATGGTAACAAAATTAGTGTCCTAGAAATCTAAATATTTTTTATACAAATCATCAGATATCCAAGCATGTGTTTGTTCTGATAATTTTTGGGTTTGTACCTGGATTTCTGACAAGGCTGACATTTGATATCACATATCCTATAATATGAGACCAAACTTGTGGCAATTGTTCCACAGAATGTTACAATAATGAATGTCCAAAACAATTCAGTAGCATGATAAGGTTGGAGAGCTCTCATATCAAATTTATGGACATGCAAAGGCAAAAGTGCAAGACCAATATTTTCTTTAATTATCACCTTGCTTTTTAGTTGGGTCTGCAGGGTAAGTAAACTGCAAAACCTGAAAGAAAATAAATGCAGAAAGCGTCACTAAGAGTCTTGTAAAACAAATAAACCCATGTCCAAAATCCAGGTACAAACCCAAAAATTATCAGAACAAACACTTGCTTGGATATCTGATGATTTGTATAAAAAATATTTAGATTTCTAGGACACTAATTTTATTGCTATGATTCCATAAAATAACTGCAAAATGTTCCCATCATCTGGTAAATCAGTAGCTAAACCTTAATACAATACTCTTAGTCTTAACTCCTACCTTGTGCTACAGAGTGTATTTGTTATGCACTAATGATGTTCTTATCATTCAGTGGGCTGATACTAAGGGATCGAGTCCTACATCACAAGTGACGCTCACAATTATGGCCCACAGTGAGATGTACTAGTTGGAGTACAATGGTGTATACAAGAAAAATAGAGATGGTCTACAAAATAAGTATTTATTGTGAACATCCCTGACCTATGACCTTGGCCTTTTGCCCACATCTTTGGATTCTTTCTAGAGTGATGGGTACTTCTAAGAACTTAAAACTGGAGTAATCATTAGGCAACCACTGTGTGAATAACTTTTACCTGCAACCTTAAACCTCCTGACCAGCTGACCAACAAATATCAATAATTTATTTCTTCAAACAAAAAGACCCATTAATATGAAGTTTGAATCAAACTAAGTGATGCATAGATGGCAGCATAGATGGGGCATATGTGAAAGACTGAAGTTTTGGGATGAAAAGTTTAGCTTGAAATATGTTCATAAGCATTTGGAACTATTTAGTAGTGTGACCTTGACCTCTAACCTTTTTAACTCATCATTAATAGGGTTATTCCCCTTTTGGTAGGTAAGCCATATATAACAGATGGAAGGTATGGGTTGAAAAGTTTGCCTTTAAAAGACTCCACGCAAGAAGTTGGGGCTGTGAATTTGACCTTTTAATTTTAAAATTATCACCAGAGTAATAATTTTATGATAATTCAAATCATTATATTTTACCAATTTTCATTAGATATTATAAGGTGATCACTCCTATGGAATGAAACAGGTATTTAGTAGACTTCTGTGCAGGATAACTTTCTAATTACAATTCAGTTTATTATTTAACTGTCAGCCCTTTGATAAGTGCTCACAGAGAATTCATTAATAAGCACATTCATACATTTGACTGGGTTTACTCTAGTGTTGGGACGATATGGGTTTTTGATATCATGATGATTATTCAAATTTTATCGTGATATACCGTGATATCGAGATATTTTTAATAATAGATAAGAGCATTGATAAGCCATCAATAATGATATTAATAACAACCACCTTTAAATTCTTGACTTTATAGGAGGGGTTAACTATTAATATTATTTATACCCATTGTGCCAGTACCACAAATTAACTCATTTAGTGATTAAATTGCATGAAGGCGCTGCAGGTGTGTAAGTTTGAGACGCGGGAAGTCCTGCCCCAATCGTCAAATCACGCTTGTCAGAACGTTTCACCAGTTTCCTATAGTTACAAAAAAGCTGGATAATCCCGGAATTTTCGGAGAGCGTGTCATACCCATCATGGCTAAATATTCCAATCCAATTTTATATGGCAAAATATGCAACCCGTAAGGAATGTTCGATCCTGTGGTGACACTTTTATGTTTTATCGTTCCATGCAATAAAAGCATAAATATGTTTTATTGCTCTTCTTTATAATGTTATTTTCTCCTGGAATTCTCAAGCTTTTGTCCTCTAAGATTCATCCTGCTATTTCCGGACATTTCCCGAAGTCCGTAAGCACACGGTTCCACCGACACGCAGGTATTCAAATACATGTGGTTTATAAAAATAAATGTGATTCTTGGAAATACATTTATTTTGAACATGGACAGACTCTTATGATGCCAGTTTTCTCCAGAAATATATAATTCAATGGCTTGTCTGTGAACCATAATCGTGAACAAAAATTGATATCGTGATATCGCGATAATAGGAAAGTTGACGGTATGATAACCGTGGCTGTGAGATATCGTGATAATACCGTATACCGGTAACCGTCCCAACCCTAGTTTACTCTTAAAGTGACAGGCACAGATAAAATTAATTAACAGTTTAGACTGAGGTGTTCACAGGAGGGCAAGAAAGCTGTTGAATGTATTATATAATATGTCTTGTATTGATGCTGTAAGAAATTCCTTAAATCAGGAGATCCCAGACTGACTTGCCAAAAAATAGTTAAACATGTTCCCTCTGTCTGAAAAACTACATCTTATGGGTGACAGTTGGACTTCTGTTCATGTGGCCATGTTATGGTAAACAGACACATGTAGACTGTGTTTATAAACATGTAGAGCCCAATAAAGCCATATGCAAGGTACTGAGATGGTTCTGCTGAGTAACTTTTGTGTAAAGCAAAACTGACCTGAAAGTGTGAAAGAAAAGGCATAATATTGCTCCTGATAATGTCCCTTCAAAATGCATCAACAAGCTTTCAAAGAAGTGGGTTCTGTGACCTTGACCTTTAACCTTGTGGCCTAAAAAATATGGTTCTTCCCCTGTTGGTAGGTGAGCCATTTGTGAAAGATGGAAAGTTTGGGATGAACATTTTGGCTAAAAGAATTAATTCTGGAGGGTGCAAATACACCCAATAACTCGAAGAATATAGGTCACAGTGGCCTAATTTCATGTTTGCAAGAGATCTTTTAAGAACCTCTAAGACTACATAGGGTTCATGATTCTTGCCCTTACGGTTAAGATTTGTGCCCTGCTACTGGCTGAACGACCGGCCAGCCTGATGGACAGACAGAAGGATGATGGACAAAGAACCATCTCTATAGCACAGCATGACTGAAAGTCAGCTTAGCTAAAAATAGGCCAGAAGAAGTCAATATAACTGCACACAGGCTGCATGTTTTGTTTATATCAACATGTTTACAACATGTGGAAGCATACCCAAAAAAATCAAAATATAATAAAAAAGGCATCTAGCTGGCAGTTAATCAGATAAGCCACAGCTATGCTACAGTGTTTTGCAGTAAATGACCTTTGTCCCTCCCCATATGTGCAACCTACCACCAGAGGTTACATGTTTTTTCACAACTTTGCTGTGTTAACAATAACGTTGATGATAGTCAAGTTCATTCATCCTTCATGAAGGCTTTATAAGAACTTTTCACAACCAACATTACCAAAGGATCCTTAATTATACATATAGGAAGCCAGAAATATTTTTTTTTCAGAAGGTGGACTGCTTTTACAGGCAGAAGCATGGACAGATATGAGTATACCATTATATGTCCTGTCACATCAGCCACATAATGACTCTTCCCTGACTTCCCTTATTATCACATTTCCCTAACTTGTTAGGCAATCCATGACTTTTCTCTGCTTTGCTAGAAACACTGATAACATTGGGTAAATAAGAAATATTACAGAAAAAATGGGAAAACAAATCTTACAAGTACCTTTGTCATGTAATAATTATTTGAGTATTAATCTTATATGAATAAAGCAAACTGAGAGGATTCTTATGGGACACTTCATGTAACAATCTTACAACAAGGGACCAATGGGTCACGTTACTCAGCTGAATTTTTGAAAATTTTAGCAAATGCAAAATATACTAATTTCTTTTGGCTTTTTTATATATTTTATCATTTCATAGGCTACAAGGAAAAGGCCCTGCTAAATTGAAACCTTTAAATTACAGAAAAATGGACATGAGCCAAATTATAATATAATAAAGATTAATTTATTAACTTAAATAAAATGCTGTAAAAGTATACAAATGAACAAAAATAAGATATATATCTCTTTTGGACTGAGCAATAAATGAAACTTTTGGCCTGAAACCATTTAATGATGCAAGAAGGAAAATTGGGCCTGGGTGTTACATGGAAGAACACATTTCATAAACTAAAAAAGTGCAAATGAAATTAGGTTAAAATAGTTAAATATATGTCCATATAAACAAAAATTTAAACCATGAAAGTTTGCCAAATATTCCTGATTAACTAGGTCTTCCCTAGGTCCAGCCAACTGAAAGAGATATAAATGAAATGCTACAAATTATCTATATTGTATTAAATCTTTAAACATGTCAATGAGCACTTACATGAGAACCTTATATTTAATACAATTGAATATTAAGACTTAAATCCTGGGTCTTTTTTTAAATTAAAATTGTTCAAGTCTGAAAAAATGAATCAAACACTGAAATTATTAGATTTGTCTTATTTATTAATCCCATTTATTGAAAGGGTGGGTGGGTGGGAGCAGTCTGGTTACTGCTGGTTTATGAAAAAAATTGTGAAATGATAAGATTTATTGACATGTTGGTCAGTTGCGTATGTCTGTTTGTGGGTGTTTGTTTGTATGTTTGTTTGTCAAAACTCTCCTGGCTACAATTTTTTAGCAATCAATCTGAAACTTGCAGGGTTGATTGTTTCTGGTTAACATAGGTTAAAGGTAAAAGACAAGGTCATAGAAAAACATCAAAACTTTATTTCCATCATAACTTTGACCTATCTTCACAAACTTGGGCTCATTTTCTTCCTCTGCATTTTCTCCATACCATGGTCTATTCACCTTGTCTCAAATTTGTGTCACTTTGTCAGTATGTCTGTCTGTTTGTCAGTTGTCCTCAAATTCGCCTTCTTGCTGTTTCTTGTGTATAACATAAAGCATTCTACAGGCCACAGTATTGCAGGAGTCCTTTTGAAACTGATACATCTCATGCCATACACTTATTTCTCGAAAGTGATCTTTCAGTTTTGAAAAATAGCCACTAGGGGGTATTGCACACAAAACACTACAACATATCATTTTTTTGGCCATATCTCAAACACTTAAAACCTAAATTACATAAACTATAGCTTATTTTCTTACTCTGTGACTTTTTAACAACATGGTCTAGTCATCTTGACTTCACTTTTTGTGGCTTTGTCAGTATGTTTGTCTGTCTGTCAGTTGTCCTCAATTTCTCCTTCTTGCTGGTTCTTGTGTCTTACATATAGCTTTATACTGGCCACAGTTTAGCAGGAGTCCTTTTGAAACGGTACATCTCATGGCATACCTTAACATCTCAAGACTGTTTTCTCTGTTTCAGCAATTAGTGCCTCCGGGGGCACTGATCACAAAACACTACAACATACAATGTTCTGGCCATAACTCTGAAACTATAATTCTTAATTACAAAAACTATAGCTTATTTTCTTCCTCTGGATCTTCTTCATAACTTAATTGAGCATAAAGTCTCAAATTTGTGTTACTTTGTCATTATGTCTGTCACTTTAAAACACCTCAAAATGTTATTTTCCTCATAATTTTGTCAATTCTGGTCCTATCTTCACAAAACAGGGCTCATATTTTTCATCTTTATCCTCTGCATAACTTAGTCTAGTCAACTGGTCTCGACTTTATGTCCTTTTGTCAATATGTCTGTCTGTTTGTAAGATGTCCCCAATCTGCCTTCTTGCTGGTTCTTGCCTCTGTTATATAGCATTCAGCAGGCCACAGTTTACCAGGAGTCACTTTCTTACTTTCACCTATCATTTATCAGTACAATTTCTTGAAGCTGTATGTGTATTTTTAAATAGGTCAAAGTTCAAGGTAAAGTTCATGAAAACATGTAAAATTTTGATTTTCATTATAACTGTGTCAATATTGGTCCAATTTTTACAAGATATGACTCATTTTCTTCCCCTTTGTTTTCTTTATGGCATTTTCTAGTTATCTGTGGTCAGAGTCTACCTGGTAGGCCATTGACTTCTGGTTGTCTAGCCTTGTTTATTGTACAGGTCTGTCAACAGAATGGGGAGGAGAGAGAGAAGCTCTCTGTCCAGAGGGAGCTGGATAGAAATGATGTGATTTACATAAAAGTCTGGGGAGCTGAGTGCTAGCTCACTTGATGTGAACAATACTTGACATGGTGCTTATAAACTTCAATAAAATCTTCAGTTTTGGATCAAATGGTTTCCAATTTCAGATTTTAACAGATGAAATGCTTATGTAAAAAAGCCATGTGAAAATTTTATCCACAGCACTAACAGGGAGAAAACATGCCTTGGTCAAAATTTGGCAAAATTTAAGGTACTGATTTTATATTGATACCAAAAACTTGAACAACTGACAAAATTCAGATATAATTTAGGTATTATATTTAATTTAATCTCAAGTGATTAAATGAAGTTATTTCCCTGAATAAAGTCTCAACCTTAAGGAATTATCATGTTAAGTGAGTAAATATATTTCCAGTATTTTTAAAATATCTGTATTGTTATAGTGTATATGTATATAGGATTTTCACTTAATTAAAAAATGCTGACAGGATAAAAAGTTCATTCATAATTATTTAATATTTAACAAGGCCTACAGGCCTAATGCGAACCTGTGCATTGGGAAATACACTAGGTATAATGCTTCAATGCTGGACCATGACTTCCCATGTATATGAACAATGCAGGTACTAAATATTTTGAAGGCAGTTGCCCCGAGTGAACTGTGACAAATTTGCTAGCTCAGGCTACTGCACTTAGTGAACTCATGACCTGCACCTGGCTAGACTGGGTGAACTTTTGACCTGTACCTGGCTGCACTGAGTGAACTCTTGACCTGTTGCCTAATCTGATACAGTTGGCAGTCTGCCAAAGCTATAAATAGATTAGCTCCACATGCAGCCCTGAGGGGCATGCCACCCATGAGGTGATCAAATGGTGCCCATGAGGTGTTCACATGTCACCCATGAGGGGATCACAAGCCTTGTGCTTGGCTGCACTGACTGAACTCTTGACCTATATCTGGCTGCACTGAATGAACTCTTGATCTATTGCCAAATCTGAAACAGTTGGCAGATTCTTAACCTATGTAAATATAAAGAAACAATCGTTGCCTGTTGGCAAAGCTGTTTACACATACTGAAAGACTTTGGCTTTTTCCAAGCTGAAATATTCATAAACTTTTTATCAAAATATCTAGAAAAATAAAAGATTCAGTTCTTTCATTGTTAAAGGTCCAATAATTCTGCCAAAAATCATTCAAGTAAATTTTAACTAAGGCCACCTAAGAATAATTTTTGTGCCATGTAACAGAAGTTATAATTGAAACAATAATTTTGTAGAAGAACAGTTTTGCAGTCCTAAGTTTGAGTTAGACATAATAATGGCCATAAGACCAACTTAAGATTTTCTGATATGATTGAAAGAACCATGTCCTACAATAATTCTTTTGAAAAATTGAACGATTCAACTTGACACTTTCATCATAAACATTTTAAGCTGAAAGAGGCTAAAATTATGAGGTTTTTGCCCATAAAAAATAGGTCATTGTAGGTGGCACACCAAAATCTGCAACTTCAAATATGAGTCATGTGACCAACATTTGCACAATAATTTGTAATGCTAGCTTCTGTCATTTCTGAGATAACTATGTCGGTATGCTTACTTGGCCAAATGAGTAATTCATTTAACTCCACTAAAATTCATCAAATGCAAATCATTTGAACAAACTTGAGAGTGCTTGCCTCTGGGATCATTCTGTAAAATATTGAACAATTTGGTTGGACCGTTTACAAGAAGACTTTTAAAGGTTTTTCAGTTTTTCCCCTATAAAACCTAAGTAAATGCAGATAGCAAAAAACATAAGCTAAATCCCACAGCATTTGATATGTGACAGATAATTGCATAAAATCTGGGGATGGTAGCTCCTGCAATTCCTGAGAAATTATGGATTGATATACAGAGGACCAATGACCCCTGTACAAAAAAATGTCAATGCAGGTGGTGCAACCAATACCTGAATTTCATATATGACTCATGTGACCAACACTGGCATAAATTTTGGTAATGATAGCTCTGGCCGTTTCTGAGATTGTCATTTTAGTATGCTTTTTTGGACAGATGACTAGGTTCAACTTCCTGTAATTCAGCCAAAATTCACAGAACTTGAACCATTTGAACAAACTTGAGAGATATGGTATAAAAGATAATTTCTATGAAATATTGAACAAATTGGCTTGGTTGTTTAAGAGGAGAAGATTTTTTAAATTTTTTTCAGCTTTTTCTCTATAAAATCTAAGAAAATGCAGATTTTTTTCAGATGGCAAATTTTTTGCATTAAATTTCATGATGCTAGCTAAAGTCGTTTTTGAAATAGTATGGGTTAACGTATACCTGTGATTGTAAACATTAACTGGCATGAAGAATATATAAAATCATAAATCTACATTTTTTAAAAGTTTTTAAAAAACATTGTTGTCAATATTAACCAAAGATAACCTGAAATCTAAGTGTCTGGAGTCATGTAACGGATGCTAATAAACTGGTTCCAGGCTAGGTGTATCTGCTTCACACAGCTAACATATAGTAAAATGACTCAATTCAATCTTTATTATTCAGCCAAAATCATTCTTTGGAAACCCTAAAGACAATTATTATAAGAATTATTCAGGGGATTTTTCTTGTAAAATATTAAACAAATTGGCCTCAGTGGCTTCAGTCAAAAAACGTTTTGCAGGTTTATAACTCATATGGGAAAATAAAGCAAAATGGCTAAGTTAAGCTTCTAATAACTCAACCAAACATCACTGAACTAAAACCATTTGAACAAACTTGAATTATCAACATCTAAGGATAATTAATGTGTGAGATTAAAGAATTTGGCCGAGTGGTTTTTGAGAAGAAGATCTTTGTAGAAACTGAGCTAAAATGGGCTGTTATGGCACATGACTAAATTCAGCTTCCCATAACTCGGCCAAAAGTCACTGAACTGAGACCATTTGAACAAACTTCAGAAAGCATTACCCTATGATCATTTCTGTGCGATATTAAACCATTTTTCAAGGAAAGTTTTATTGGAGTATATTAAAGTTGTGTAATGGAGTGGAAACAGCATTACAATAAAGGAGATACAGTGAAAACAATAACAATTAGCGCATAACACTTGGTGGGTTGGGTTGTGTTTGGGGGGGGGGGGGGGGATTGGGGTGGTGATATGAGAATAACTGTACACCTGTTACGGCAGGGTATCTCCTCCAGTGACTGTAACAATCAGAAACCCTGGCATAGTTGACTTCCAGTGATCTAGAGTGGGACCCTGCATCTGGACAAAGCAATGAAGCCTCAAGAAAAAAGCAATAAATATCCTAATTTTCAAACTTTTATATTCAAATTTCAGATTTAAACAAATTAAATACTTATGTTTACATGCTTTGAAAATTAAATCAATAATACCTTCAGGAAAAAAAAGTGCCATCATCAGAGTTGGGCAAAATTTAAGGTACGGATTTTATTTTTATGTTAATAACTTAAAAAAATTACAAAATTCAGATCTAATTTTGGGTAAACAATTTAATCTTAATTAAACAAAGTAATAAACTTGGGAAAATAGTCTCTAGTTTCAAAATTTTTAATGTTAAGTGAGTAAATATTTTTCCTTTTTTTTACAGAGTCCATTATGTATGGGCCCATAACTTAATGAAATTATACTTAACAGACTTAATTTCTGGCATGTATATAGGAAATATATGAGAGATTACTTCTGGTAAATATTAAGAAAAACAAATAAGTGGTTTTGGTATTAGGTAGTCCTGAAATGCAATAATAGATTTTTATTGGTAATTTGGAATTTTTCCTTAATATCTGGAAGAAACGAAGTCATACTGACCCAATTTTAGGCTTGGTAGGAGATTTTGGGGACATCTAACAGTATGCCGAATTTCAGATTTGTAGGTCCGACGGTTTCAAAACGTGCCAGTTTAACGGACGGACGGATGGACAGCCAACGGACAAAGGACCACGACTATAGCTCAGATGACTTATAGTCAGCTGAGCTAAAAATTAGCAATAATGAACTAATTTTTGGCAAGTACACAGCAAATGTGTAGAGGAAAATGCATATTAAAATGATCAGGGTCAGATCAGTGGTTTTAATATTAGGCAGTCTTGAAGTGTAACTAGGAAAATTAAGATTTTCCTTAATATCTCAAAGGTATCAAGTCCTGGTGACCCATATTTAGGTATGGTAAGAGCTTTTGGGGACATCTATATGGGGATATGCCAAATTTGGGATTCATTGCTCCAACAGTTCCAAAACGTACCCTGTTAATGGACGACTGGATGGGTAGCCGGACCAGCAGCTGACCTTGACTATAGCTGAGATGTTTATAGTCAACGTCACTAAAAATGTAACTTTTCTTGCTCCTGTGCATATTTGTTTCTTTCATAAAATAAATATGACACTTATTGGGATATAACAGTATCTTCTTATATGAATTTTACAAAAACCTCACAAATGTTTTGCTCATTTTCATGCAGAATCCTTTAGCACTGTTACAGGGAGAAAACAATTGTTATTCTTGTTCATAGGAATCTTATGAAAAACTTTAACAAACTTACAGAAATA
Source organism: Sipunculus nudus (assembly GCA_026874595.1). Lineage (NCBI taxonomy): Eukaryota > Metazoa > Annelida > Sipuncula > Golfingiida > Sipunculidae > Sipunculus > Sipunculus nudus. The sequence continues at coordinate 42,934,839 of CM049321.1, read as the reverse complement.
CTGTGCAACTTAAAGTTTTCAATAAGATTCCTGTGAATACTTTATTTTGATCAATCTAACAAACTTACAGAAATACTGTGCAACTTAGATCGATCAAAATATGAATTATTACCATGAAAACATACCATACAAAAGACTGTTCATCAGATGTCACGTTCAATGTTGTTACAACTGAAAAATATAAACTGTTTGACATGCCATTCGTGTCAATGAGTGTGTTTGAGTGGGCGATAAATCAAGCTGATACTCTGAAAATGACAAAATATCCGGGTCTGTCTAAAACGCAGAGAAACCGCGGAGAGATGGAGAATTCGCAGAGAATTTGTGGAGACTTTGAGGAGAGTTTTTATATGCAATGATCCTTTTAAATACACATAAAAATCATTTAAAATCTCCAACTATATTACTCTTAACATATTTGCGCACTGTTAAATGACCTAAATAAGTAAAAAATCTGTACATAATTAAGGATTTTACGCTCAACAATGTAGACTCACCGACGAGTGAATGCGGTAGGCCTACGCAAAATTTAACACCCATCTATATCACCAGCTGAAACTGACAGATCATTAGACGAAACGGCAAAACACCTCATATTTGGACAGTTTATTGTGCAAACCTTAACAAAACCACGAACGTGTATAAAATTTATAGGGGGTGAATGAAAAATATAATATATTAAATAAATCATAACTTTACCTACATTTATTGTTAGATAATAGCACTATCACCATTTATAGTATATATAGACCCAATTTACACCACACTTCTTTCTGATCATAACAATACAGAGTATAATAATAATAATAAAAAAAAGGAGAAAAATATAGCACAATGTACACATATATACAGCAATAGTACAATAATTTATTTGTACAATCTTCACAAAACCATTTCATTAATTGTTTTATTTATTTTTAAGACAAATGCACATTTAAAATGAAACAACTTATTACAGTTTTTTTCTCTCTTTTTTTTTATTACACCCAATCATGTCCTCAAATACATCTTCTATCCCACATTCACATTTAATCCCAATGGTTACAGTTGCTTTATATTTAGGCTTTGGTATTCTGGGAGAAAGTTTTGTTTTAGGAAATAGTGTATAAATGCCTGAACTGAAACAAGAAACTAAGTGTTTTGCATTAATCCTTGGTTAAAATGTTCAGTTTGTTTAATTTCTGGATTGGAACAAAGATCAGCTGCATTTGCAATCGCCAATAGCCCACAGTCTCCTGATGCTATTCGTTGTCTCTTGCGTGGCACAAAAAAAATCTTAAGAGATGAGCCCAAGCAACTTAGAGCTGAATTTTAAATGAATGTACAGATTTTTAATTATTTCTGTCATTTAACAGTGAACAAATGTGTTAAGAGTGATATAGTTGGAGATTTTAAGTGATTTTAATGTGTATTTTTAAAGTATCATTGCATGTAAAAACTCTCTGCAAATTCTCCACGAATTTTCCGCGAATTCTCCATCTCTCCGCGAATTCTCCGCGTTTTAGACAGACCCAAAATATCCTTCTTTTAACCATAACCTAGACCAGACACTGAATCTTGTTCTTTAATAATGACTATTATGGGAATAAGGGTAATAGTGCCAGAAGCCTAAAGTTTGACAGAATTAAGAGTTTACGAAGGTAGTAATATTTTTTAGTGTTAATTTGATAGTGGTGCCTACAGCCACATCTGTTGCTAAATTATTCATTTCTGGGACAATTTCATTCTTTAAACCAGCTCACATACCAGGATTAGTAAATAAACATCAGCATAATTTTACTCTTTAAATTTTGTTCTCTGTCCTAATTTTTCCGTACAATTATAAAAACAGCTTCAAACTTTCTTCATTATAACTATACTGATCATCAATGTAAGGCTGTCTGTTTGTACAGAGACCTTGATATGCTTATACTGGAGTTTCTTTAACTGATTTAGTGTGACACCAGATCTGTAATCAAGAGGCTTACAATTGGTGTCTCTCCTATTTTTTAAGTGTTTCTGGGATATCAAAAAAGCAAAAGATTGGACATCTGGTCTTGCACTCTTAGTATGGTAAACAAACAGTGTGGACTCTAATCACACAAACACTTTTTTTAATGTCCATGCATGCACTTTCCCTATAATTAACACCACTGTCTCTGTTTCTCACACTTTCAGAATGCAAATAGCACATTTGTCATAGGCATTTTCCATTTAAAAACTCCACTGTCACTGTCCCTATGCTGAACAGGATTGTCACTGTACTGACACCAAACCATTGTCACTCTCATTCGGGCTATGCTTAACACTAACAGCATTGTCAATGTCACTTTCACACAGTTAATAATTGTCATTGCCACTGCGGCTATGCTATAAGCATTGTCATTGTAACTTTCCAACCACTGTCACTGTCACTGTTACTATATGCTTCATACCATTTTCACGTTCACTGTCATTATGCTAACACCATTGTTAAGTACAGTCATTGTCATTATGTTTATACCACCATTGTCATTGTCACTGTTGCAGGGTTTTTAAATTCCCAGGAAATCAGCAAATTTCTCAGGACAATGGGAATTCCCAGGATTACCCAGAAAATACTGGGAATTATATAGATAATAGTCTCACCTTTCAGAATATTTTATATACCAGTATGTCTAACAATTATTACTACTATGCAGGTAACTCCTCATGTCAAATTTCTGAATTTACCTTTATCAAAAGTCCCATTCTTACCTTATTTGTGGTAATTATGACAGGAAAAATGAGCTATTGACTAATGTGGACATCCAGCACCACAGAGGGTCTGAGAGTGAGACATCTCATTATCTAATATGGCTGGATCATGGCACTATGTAGTGGGTAAGGTTTGAGAGAAACCCTAGAAAACCATGGACCTTGGACAGGCCACTATAACCCAATCTCATAAGCCACCCCTGGAACTGAACCTGGGTGGCCAGTGGAGAAGGCCAAGCATTTGACCACTCAACTGTCTGGGCTCATGAAATTGGGGGCTTATTTCGGGCAATTCCATAAAAATCTCCAGATAACAATCAAATATGATAATATATTAGGTAAAACTATTACCTCTTTGTCTATCTCTACAAGCAGTACAACCCAGTACGATACCACATTGATCATCAGACAGAATTGTTCAAATATGTTTGGGCACATATTTCTTGTGCAGCAGTAAGACACCATATAACCCATACATATTTTCACTGATGCAGATAATTAGATGTCATTCAGACAGAGACCAAAGTTACTGCAGAACAGTTAGTATGAACGAAATTATGGTCACTGAGTTTAAATAAAATGAGAGATAATGAGGGAATATATCCTCAAGACCTAGCTGTTTTTGCAGGGGTAAGGGTTCATTTGCACAAAATTTGCATTAATTTCCTACTGGACCTGTCCAACGATCCACAAGTTAAACTGTCATTGCACATGGTTGTGTTCAATAATAATTTTACCAAATTGTTACCAGATTTTACCAACTGCCCATCCTGCATGCTTGCGCATGTTATGTGAGGGGATGTGAGTGTGTGTGTGTGTATGGAGTGGGGGCAGGGGGATGGGTTGTCAGCAAAGTGTAAAAATACATGCTACAACACAATCTGGCTCATTGATAAATTTGATACCTTTATGAAATAGCATGTCATACCATGTTCATAACAGGATCTTTATTATTAAACTAGATATTTGGTGCCATAGTATCCCCATACAATTAACCCCCCCCCCCCCTCCCCCGCCTCCCCCAGCCTCAAAGAATAGGATCCCATCTTGAATTCAGATGCAGAGACTGACACTTGGCAAGCCAACATGGTTTCTTATAAGTATGGGCATATTTAAGGTAAAGATCACCCTCGAAGGAGAGGTCATGATCCAAACTGAAATCTCATTCCGTAACCCATGTCTATATACATGATAAGAATGAAATCTGTCCATTAGTTTTCAACTTATCAGGCTCACAATGCTGTGAAGTGGCAATGGTGGGGTATTACAAGGAGCGAAAGCAAGAAAATGACAAAAGGTGGCACCACCGGTATTCTGCAGAAGACAAAATAACCAAGATTTTTAAAAAAATTTATTTAATCCATCTATCAACTTAAAAATATAAGTATGGGAATATCATTTTAGCATTATCACCTGTGTGACCTTGAAATATACATCAAGGTCACCCATATTTTAACCTAACATAGCCCTTGATAAGATGCATCAAAGCCGTTGGTTTGGTGACTGTATCTCAAATTCTTTTGAAGTTATTGCGTTAACATCATTTTAACAAGAAAACGACACAACATGTTGCCACCTGCATGTCTTCTGCAAAAGACAAAGCTCTCCAAGATCTTCAGTCAGTTTGAGTTTTGGATTATTCCATGTATCCCTTACTGAGATATTAAAGACTGTGTGAATTTCACCAAATATGGAAATATTCAAGGTCAAGGCCACTCTCATAGGAAAGGTCATGACCCCAATTTAACTAAACACTATCCCATAATCCAACCAACCAAACAAACCAAAAGTGGTATATGCTCATCGAGCAGCTACAGGTTGCTGCGGTTAAGACCTCAGCCCTTTGCGCTCCTTTAGCATGTTCTCTGAGCCAACAGTCACAGTGCCATGCCAAGCCAAGCAGGGATCCGCAGAGGCCACCACTGTCCATCTCAAGCATGTGACCTTTTTAGAAAGCTACAGCATCCACAGCCACATAGCCAGAAGCAACCCACATCCCCTCTACCAATCCCAGCAGCGGAAACCCAGCCATGCCATTCGAGAGCCGAAACTCGATCTTTTGAACAACACTGTTTAGAGATCCATAGCCCTTGTACTTGCGGTTTTTGGCCATATGGACCATATTAACCGGGTTTCCGAGTATATATGCATAATATAAAAGAAATCTGTCCATTAGTTTTTTACTTATAATGCTCACAGTACTGTCAAGTGGCAATTTTTGGGGGTATTAAAAGGCACGAAAACAAGTAAAGAATAACAGGTGGGCCACCAAAGTTCCGGTCACAAACTCAAATTTATATTCAGATTTTGAACAGAAAATTCACATGTTAATCTCCAACCCCCCCCCCCCCCCCCCCCCCCATTTAATTCTTTACAGTTTTCCCCTGGCAATGGGTATCAGAGTTTGGATCGAGATACGCTTAATTCAAAATATTGTTAAGACATTATGAAATGAAACAGAAATGGGTCTAATTACCCCAACAACCCAAATGGACCCAAAACAGTCCCTCCCAATGGACCCAAACGGATGTGACTGGTGACCCTAACAGACCAATATAGGACCCAAACGTTCAAATTATTTATTTCAATTTACATTACTCACAAATAACAAACCCTTACATTTTTCTCAGATTAAACCAAATGTTTGAGTTTTTTTTTTTTTTGTGCATTAACTTTGACGTTAACAAATCAAATACAAGAGCAAGGCAAACATGCATAATACACCTGTTGTGTATCTGATGACCTCTGACCCCATTGAATATTTGTGAAATTTGATGAGAATGTAATTCAGGGTAGAAACTCTATTAATAAATATGTATTATGAGTTCCATGAAAATCCATAGGATTTTTGGCAAGTCACCCAAGTGCAGTGGTCTGATCTCATAAAATACATATGGATTTTTTTAAGAAAATCAAACTTTGGTGAGTTATTATATTAACATTTCTGATGAGTTTTATCAAAATCCCTCATATTCTCTGCATGTTATCACAGCAAAACGACAAAGTAGCCTAGTGACCTTTGAACATAATAAATACTGCCCATCAATCCAATCCTAGTAAATTATTCCAGCGACACTAATAGTTAATGGACAGACAGTGGGTATACCAAAATACTCCCATCATATGATGGGTGTATAATAAAGAAAAAAATGTTACACTTTTTATTTTTTTAACTCAAGCTCATACATAAATCATGCACTATAAAATATGATGAGGCTTTAGTATTGCTTTTGTAGTCATGGCAATAATTTTGGTATGAATTCAGCTTCGTGTTTAGTTTTAATAGGTGAATTTTAATATTTAAAAGTTATAAATATATTTAAACTTCTGTGTGCCTTTGCAGTGTGCAGTTGCCATAATATACTAAACACCATACTTTTAAAGGTGTCAGAGCAACTCTTCAGCACTTGAATTATTGAAAAAATAATCGTTTATTCACACATATGCATACATACTTCACTACATCAGGTTTTTTCTTGTACTTCTGGCAGGCTTGCTAAGACATTAATTTTTGTATGGAAATTCAATTATAAACTAAATACTATTCCAAAATATTTAATTTACTTTTTTTATGTATTTTATACATTTTATTTACTGTGATAATTTACATTTCTAAAACGTGATTAATTCATTAACAAGCTTGCAATGTGTTTGCACAGCTAAACATAATTTGCTAAATCATTCAGAATTGCCTCAAAAAGTTTTTAGACTTGTTTTTTTGTCATATAATTTTCCTTGTTTTCTTGAATTAAATATGTAACTTTCTCAGGAACATGGTATTATAAAAAAGGCATGCACATGAGCTAAAAAAGATTTAGGGACATACTTGTATCAGCCACCACTGATTTCAGGCAATTTCAGCTGCCAGCTCAAGTGAGCCACAGACGGCTATTGACTCTTGTCTCAGTTTTCTGGTCAACAATATCGGCTGCAGTGTGAACTGGAGAGTACCATTTGGGCTCTGGTTATGTGCAGGGCCCTTTATCACTAAGTTTACAAAGCCTGTCAGTTATAACTGAATATGTTTGGCTCTATTTGCTTTCATCTATTAAAGAAATGAGGGTGACTTTTTATTATAATGTCTAGAAACTTTCATCAACTTTGAATGTTTAGTTCTGCTAGTATTTTCTTTCTGTCATTTCTATCAAGACTAATTTTTCACAGACACAGGTATCCATTTTTTTATTATATTTTTAACTTACACATATACTAAAAGGAAGTGCTTATTTCCACTTCCCCCTCCTTGAATTGAGATAAAGAATGCTTAAGTATTTCCACACCCAATATATTATATAAAAGTTATATGTTTGTAAGTTTAGAAAGTAATTTACATCAGCTCTGCATAGGATTGCATGGGTCAATATAATAGAAGATGGTTATTTGTCCTACCATTAATGTCCAAATTGGTGACAACAGTCCTATCATTACTCTTACATGCATCCTATATGTTTCTTTGTAGTTCTGGTTTTTCTTTTACTTTGAACAAAGTTACATATTTTGACACTATAGTCATGTCATTCAAATTGTTCTGGATAAATTAGGTATAATTAGGTATATATTCGCATGGTTGATAAGTTGTTATAGTAGGCCTACTATAAAGTACTTAATTCTAAAAATATTTATTTATTAATACAATTTTCTATTTTCTTGCGTTGTCACGGTTATTTTCACACTAGGTAATTAGGCCTATAGACATGTATTTGATGTCTGCTTCTGAAATCTTAGGGGTGAAATATTCGGCTCAGGCAGTTTCATGATAAATTTAACCTGTCATAAATATTTTCTCTCTTTAAAACAAACTGATGTTAGGGCCTGTTTAGGTCAATCTCCACGTCCCTTTGTGTCCATTTGGATCAATATTTAAGTCCGCCTTTTAATCAGACCCACATTAATTATAAATAACACACGTGAGCGATAATAAAGGCATAAGCGATAACCTAACGCATTCACCGAAAATAATGACAATTTTTTTCATCTGAAGAAAACTGTTAGTGGGTGGCTTTATAATGTATTAAAGAAGAATCACAGTGAATATGTTATGTTATTCTATATGGCCAGAAATATGCACTTACCAAGTACTTGCCACTGCCGGATTTCCTGCCCCGCTTCACGCTGGTTCATTTCTTCCCGCCAAAGCTAGGTGAACGGTGATTGGTCAAAATCGTGACGTCAGATAAATGACAATATTTGTTCAGAAATGGTTCTCTGAAGTTTATTAACTGACAACTAAACCGTGTTAGCTGCTTGTTAAAAAAATAATAGGCCAAGAAATTGGACGAGGACTAAATACTAGTATGTGAAGGTTTCAGTTTAATTTTAATTGTCTTTCAGATTCAAGACGTTATCGTTGTTCAATCTGAACACCAAATATAGGCCTTATTATAACAGCAATTGAAACGTGTTTATTATAATTCGACTCTACAACTTTATCAGACCTATAGGGAAATATATATGTATATATGCTATATCTATATCTAAATGGAGAGAGAAATACTGAGCGGAAAATGCTGTACAAAATATCCAACGAACACCAATAATAAATGTATATTTATATATATATATATATATATATATATATATATATATATAAACACACATTTCCAACATCAGTTTACAAGAAGACCATAATGCAAGTAAAAAAAGCCAGGATGACTGGCAGAACAATGGGATTCTGGTAGGTACATACAGGTCATACCCCCAGTATATAGCAAAGGACAGCATTGACTCAGCCGGTCCTATGCATGCATCACTGCTTTCTTTACCCGTCATCCCTCCCTCCCTCCTCCATGATAGTTTTTATGTCTCTTATACATGTACATGTTTGTGTATGGCGGTTACTCCACCATACATGGGTTTTATTTCTTATATGAATTATTTTGTCTTTTTTGGGGTGCGGTATAATTAATAAAATTATTGGCCCCAGTGGGGTCCAAGATCAAACAACTGACATCTCATGTTTTTTTATGGGTGTCTGGGCCTGAATGTGACTGAATATATATATATATATATATATATATATATATATATACACTTCCAACATCAGTTTACTGGAAGAGTATACTGCAGACATTCATTTTCAAACCTAGATATAGACCAGGTTTGGCTCGATTATTAATCGATTTTATATAGAGCCCGAAATTAGTCAAACCTAGTTGAGCTGGCAAAGCTATCTTAAAGAAAGCTTTGAACCCTATGATTGACAGGCCGTAAATCATATGCCCGCCTGTGTGTGAGAGAGGAGTGTGGTGATGAAGGTGGGGGGGGGGGGGGGGGTGAACCATGGGGAAAATGTCACCCCGTTCTATCAAATTTAATGTTGTCTGTGCTACTACCTGAATCATAACTTGATAACTTGTCCGATTATACCCCGTTTTCAACAATTTATGCAGAAGTAAACAGTTCCACAATAAATTAAAATTATTATGTTCCCATTATATAAATAAATAGTTCAAGGGAGCCGGAACAAATTAGAGAGTTAGCAGTGCTTATGTTGAAATAATACCACTAATGTCTTGAACACACATAAAATGTAGAAATAACAGTGCATAAATCAATAAATTAAATTATATCAAACATCATCGGATCTGTGGTTTTATACTTTTCATATGAAGTGTCGGATATACGTTTTCGGTTAAATAATTAATCCTTATACAGACCATAATGATACACTCAGTTTGCATTTAAGAAAGGACAAGGTAACTTGGGGTTTCATTTTTGTTTTCATATAAAGTATCAGATACATAGTCCACTTTAATGAAAACATTTATTTTCAAGCAATTTATATCTGGGAAAATTTAAATAATTGCAATGTTTGCTTTGACGTTAGAAAAATAAGAAACCAACATTAAATGGAATTTGATTAATGCTCGAAAAACATAAAGAACGTGTTAGCATGCATATATGGAATATATATAAATACGCTCAATTGAATTTAAAAAAATCAAGGTTAATATGGACCTTATCCTTTAAGTTTTAGATACATATCTAAAAGAAGAATAAATTTATTTTCATAAAATGTATATATGGACAAAGTAACATTAGAGCAATGTTTGCCTGGCGTTAGAAAACAATGTTACATAGTATTATTATAAATAACATTCGAACAATAAACGGATAACGTTCGGAAAAGGTTAAAAATACACATATAACAATAAATAACATCTGATTGATGTTCGGGAAACATTAGTAAATATTAGCCGATGGAAAAAAATTAATACGCTCAATTTCAAAGAAACCTCAGAATAAATTCGATCTTATCTTTGTTCTAATACTTTCATAACAAAAGAATACATTATTTTCATGAAATGTATATATGGATATATATTAACATTAGAGCAATGTTTGTCTGGCGTTAGAAAAAAATGTTATATAGTAATATTAAATAACATTCGAACAATAATCAGACAACGTTCGGAAAAGGTTAGCAAAGTTCAAAGTAAAAATACACTGAATTTGCATTTAAAAGAAATGACAAGATAATTATTGGATTTCATTTGTGTTTTTATGAAGTATCCAATACATTGCAAACCATTGAATAAATTTATTTTCGAGAAATATTAATATGTTATAGATAATAAGTTTTAGATACATTCCTAACAAAGGAATAAATTTATTTTCATGAAATGTATAAATGGATATAATAACATTAGAGCAATGTTTGCCTGGCGTTAGAAAAAAAAGGTTATATAGTAATATTGAATAACATTCGAACAATAGTCGGATAACGTTCGGAAAAGGTTAGCAAAAGTCAAAGTAAAAATACACTATATTTGCATTTAAAAGAAATTCAAGATAAATTTTGGATTTCATGTTTTGTTTTCATGAAGTATTAAATACATTAAAAACCAGTTAATACATTTATTTTCGAGAACTATAAATATGGAAAACATACGTTAGGGCGATGTTTGCTTGACGTTAGACAAATGTTTTATAGTAATATTGAGTAACATTCGAACAATAGTCAGATAACGTTTGGAAAAGGTTAGTATGGGTCAAAGTAAATACAGACTACGACAAGGTAACTCTGGATTTTACTTTTGTTTTCATAAAGTATCAAATACATTCGCAAATAAAGAATACGTTTATTTTCAAGAGATGTATATATGGACAAAATAACATTGGAGCAATGTTGTCCTGGCGTCCGATACAAATATTTCCCCAATATTAAATAACATCTGATTAATGTTCGAAAAACGTTAGGAAAATATTAGCGTATGGAAAAATATAAATACGCACAATTTCAAGGAAAACCTCAGAGTAACTGTGATCTTATCTATTTTCTAATAAGTTTTAGATACATTCCTAACAAAAGAATATATTTATTTTCATGAAATGTATAAGTGAATATAATAACATTAGAGCAATGTTTGCCTGGCGTTAGAAAAAAAGGTTATATAGTAATATTGAATAACATTCGAACAATAGTCGGATAACGTTCGGAAAAGGTTAGCAAAAGTCAAAGTAAAAATACACTATATTTGCATTTAAAAGAAATTCAAGATAAATTTTGGATTTCATGTTTTATTTTCATGAAGTATTAAATACATTAAAAACCAGTTAATACATTTATTTTCGAGAACTATAAATATGGAAAACATACGTTAGGGCGATGTTTGCTTGACGTTAGACAAATGTTTTATAGTAATATTGAGTAACATTCGAACAATAGTCAGATAACGTTTGGAAAAGGTTAGTATGGGTCAAAGTAAATACAGACTACGACAAGGTAACTCTGGATTTTACTTTTGTTTTCATAAAGTATCAAATACATTCGCAAATAAAGAATACGTTTATTTTCAAGAGATGTATATAAGGACAAAATAACATTGGAGCAATGTTGTCCTGGCGTCCGATACAAATATTTCCCCAATATTAAATAACATCTGATTAATGTTCGAAAAACGTTAGGAAAATATTAGCGTATGGAAAAATATAAATACGCACAATTTCAAGGAAAACCTCAGAGTAACTGTGATCTTATCTATTTTCTAATAAGTTTTAGATACATTCCTAACAAAAGAATACATTTATTTTCATGAAATGTATATACGGATATATTAACATTAGGGCATGTTTGCATGGCGTTAGAAAAAAAGGTTATATAGTAATATTGAATAACATTCGAAAAATAGTCGAATAACGTTCGTTAGGGGAACGTTATCCAAATATTATATAACATTCGACAAAACGTTCGGAAAACGTCCAGAAACTGTTAGCATAAGGTCAAAGAAAAGGCACGCTCAATTTGTTTTTGAAAGAAACCTCAAGGTTACATTGGATCTGATATTTTTTATACTGGGTATCGGTTGCTTTTCCAACTGAATATACCCCTCTTAAATCATAACTCTTCACCGTAATTCGGTAATCATTGATTCGCAAGAGAATTAATAGCTAGTTTTTTTTACTACGGGAATAAACGAAAATAAAGATAAATATAAGCTGATTGAAATATTCACAACGCATAATTTACGTGTTTAAATTGCCAGTGAATATAAATTCTTTAAATAAGTTTGTACAACGTTTTCCCAACCTATAAAAATAAAGTGTCTTTCAAAACCATCTGACAACCATTAAGCATTGCTCACCAAACGTTGCCTGGATGTTGTGAAAACATTTTAGTGAAACTAGACCAAGGGCAAATTATTACATTAAATAACATTATATATGATTTGAATAGGAAAAATATGAAGATATATATTATTCTAAACTGAAATTAAAGAAAACTTTCACGTGATATTTATATTTCCATACGACATTGGGAAAATGTTTCTGTAAGGTAAAATACTAAACGTTTTTCCCATAACGTCTATACACCATCCGCCGCTTCCCTTTTGCAGCCTGTTCATGTTGCTTCAACGTTGTGACACTGTAATGTTGTAGCATAACTTTCTGTCAACTTTATCATGAAAGTTGCGGAAACGTTATGTGTTAGCTGGGCTTCTAATAATGCGGGTGAATTGGACTGGAGCTAGGACAATAAATACCGAATGGTATATATTTAAACTGGTATTGTGCATCTGGAGTCACAAATGCGGTGAACTCGTTTGACTGTTCTGACATTTGGGATTTGCCAGTATCCCTTTGTCGGGTCCAGTTTTTTAAATAGGTGCTATTGTTCAGGGTCGCAAACAACTCTTCAGGATTTGATATTGTTTCCGGATCGAAGAGTGTAATGCGGTTGAATTTCCGGAATCAACAAGGAACCTTACACTATTGTCTTTCTTACGCACTATTACAACTGGTGATGCATACCTCGCGTCTGATCTCTATATAATCCCAAGGGATAGCATATCCTGAATCTTTTTTTATTGTCTCTCTTAATGCACAAGGGACTGGATATGGCTTAGATCGTACCGGCTGAGCAGCAGTGATGATGTGTCACATTCTATCACATGGGTTTTTTTTTGGGATGTCTGTTAACACGCTTTCATGCCTATCTTTTAGACTAATAAGCTGGGCTTTCTGCTCAGGAGTTAGTTGGTCACATACCTGTATCACAGCAAGGCCCTGCTTTCGTACAACACTTAGAATTGGTATGATAAACATCCAATCATTTATCATCTCATCATCAAGACTCTGGTCTCCTATACTGGTTTCAATTATATTTGCAAGAAACATAACTTCATAACATGTGTCACATGGTATATCAAACAAGCACATTTGCAGAAAGATTTGAAGCAGTTCTCTGAACTTACTTTTTCAGCAAATTAATGTGAAAATATTTTACTTTTTCTTTCATTTTGATCCTGTAAAGACAGTCGTTTAATCTAAGAAGGACATATGGTCCTTCCTATTGCAATAGCAACTTATTCCTATCTGTAGGAAGTAATACTAAGACCTCTAAGGATCTGGGTTAAGCTCTCCTCCCATAGTACTCTTTAAATCTGCATTCTGCCTTGCTTAGCATATGTTGTACAAAGTCAGTGGTGTCTGACAGTCGCTGTTTTAAATCAATGACATACTGATACGTTGTTTTAATGTCAGAGTCGGTACCTTCTTTTGTGAGTAGTTCTTTCAACACTTTCATGGGTCCTCTCACAGGCCTGACATATAACAGATCAAAAGGGGAAAATCCGCCTAATGATTCGATAGGAGACTCTCGATATTCGAATAGGACTGGAGCAAAAACAGTGGTGCCAATCCCTGGGCTGTTCAGCAAACATTCGTTTCAGCATTCCTTTGAGACTGTCTTTTAATTTTTCTACTATTCCTTTGAAACTTCCTCAGGTATGCCAAGTCTACTATAAATGTCAAATACGGCCTCAGCCACAGTTTTCGATTCATTTTATGTAGTGCAACAGCTTCCAGATACCGTGAAGCGTAGTCCATTGGACACGAGATAAATCGCTTACTTGTGTCTGATCCAGGGAAAATCGGACCCGCCAAATCCAGGGAATGCGCTTAAAGGGTTGGTCAGTCAGAGGCACTCTGCCCAACGGGACTCTAGTAACCTTACTTCTTGTATAGTCTTTTGACAAATGTCACAGGACTTACAAAATTGTGAGAAATCTGCATGAACACCTGGCCAAAAGAACTGAGTGCCAGAGTGCGAGCAGTGCCTTGGAGACCAGACATAAGGCTTGCATGGGCCAGCTTCATAATGTCTTCCCTGCAACATGTCGGAACAATAAACTGGGTTTGGAATTCACCTGAATTATATTTATCTGCCCGCAGACGCACTACAGCTCCGTTCGTGATGGCATACTTACATTGACCATCATGAAACTGTGATACCTGATCCCATTGGTATGAAATAGAATGATCATTTTACTGAGCATCAAGAAAGTCTCAGCGACTCTCCGCAGATATCGAGCTGGGAACAGACAGAGGCTTTTGAGACTTACATTTATTCCTAGCTATGGCCCTTGTTACTACTGCACTAGCAACATCAAGAGTGTTGGGTAATAATAGGAAAAATAACTCTGATTAAATCTATTATTTTGCCAAAATTAATTCTGCCACCAACAATGTTAAAAACGGATAATTTGTTACTAAAAGAGATAACTGGCAAATTGTTAAATTTTATATGGCCTGCTAGAGAGAGGATTAAGAGGAATACTATCATCGGAAAATATGAAGATGGTGGCTTAAGAATGATCGATTTAGAATCTTTTGTACAGTCACTGAAAGCTGACTGGTTTCCTAGATTATTAAGTTCATCTTCACCTTGTTCAATATTGGTAAGAACTGTATAAAACAAATATGTAATGATATTAATATCTTATTGCCTGATAACTTCATCATTAAACAGGTCACTGGGTTGGAGAATATAGCAAGATTTTACTCTGATGTGGTTTGTGCATATGTAAATATTTGTGATCATGAAAAATCAAATTTACCTAATCAGCAAATATGATTTAACAAGATGTTTCTAAATTGGTGCAAATGTTTAGACTATCAACACTGGATCGATAGTGGTTTTGTATATGTTAAAGATTTCATTTCGGAAACAGGAAATTATGTGTCTGAAGAAATAATTTATAAGCGTCTGAAATGCAAGGGAAACTGGTTGTGTGAATATATGTTTATAAAGGTACGATAAAAAGATAAGAATCACTCTATAAAAATGACCTTATTGGTGGCCATATTAAAAAGAATCAGAGACTGGTATTGCCAGATAGATGGTCAAATATATAGCTTATCAGAACTTAAGTGTAAACTTAAACGTAAACAAAATTAAATAAGCAAAAAATTTCAAGAGCCTGTTTCTGTAAAATATTGGAAAAGGAAATACTACATGATTGGGCTTGATTTCAAGGCCCTGTATAAGAAAAAAATAAAGCATCAACAAATAAGTCGAATATCCGAATTTAATTACCGATTAATACATATTTTGATTTTAACAAACAGTATGTTAAGTAGAAATGATAGAACCATTTCACCTCTGTGTTCTCTTTGTAAGCTAGAGGAAGATAACGAACATTACTTATATAGTTGTAAGGCTACTAAATTTCTGTGGAATACAGTTGAAAAAAAAAATTGAATGTAGACTTGAATGGAGACTGATTTTGTTTGGATATCAATTTGGAATTACTACACAGATTTTATAGAAATGAATGTCTTTCTTGGTATGTGCTTTATACAAATACAAAACAAGATGGAAAATGAAAGGAGAAAAATACTGTGAACAGTTTGAACTTGAATGTTTAAAAGAAACTAAGTATGTTAGAAAAAGTAATTATATCGAGAAATCAAAGTATTTAATTACAGCCATAAAAAGTTAGGATGAAGGAATTAGGTTTATTCCTATCTCTACCTGCCGGATATTTAAAAACTGGAGAATATAGTGATGTTCATGTCACCAAAACTTAATGTCTAATAACAAAGCTACCCTGCTTACCCTGATCGTGTGGTAACCCTGATGGGAGTATTTGTAAAATCATGATCATATGTATGAGTATTCTGATGTTGAGGATTACTGGTACATACTGCCATATGTTTTTTTTTAAATAAATGTTGTTTAAAAAAAAAAAGAAAAAAAAGTGTTGGGTGTATCTATAAGCGGATAGACCCAACTGGTATCTGGACATTGTGGCTCTCTTGCACCCTTAATATTACCTACTATCAGGTCATAAACAGGGTAGTCAACACACAGAGATTCTACTTCAACTGTAGAGAATGAAGTGTTGACCATGACCTGTGCCATTGGAAAGGTTCTTACAGTTCCACCAATAAGTATGCAGGTTTGGGACTAATTCAAGCCCTACTACGGCATTGCTACACCCAGTGTCTTTTAAAACAGACACTTCACAATTGGAGATAACACCTTTACAGGTGGGGATGCCAGGTGGATAACTTTCTGATTTACCTACAGTAGGCTGACGTGACATATTAAGGATCTCTAATTCCCTTTTACTTAGAATCTCAGATTGACTTTCTGCAGGGAATATATTAGACAAACAGGCACTACCTTCAGAAGGAACCTCATCTGTAAGCTTTAAAGCCTTCTTTAAAGCAGTCCCGCTCACTCAAGAAAACACAGTTGTTAAGAGTATAATTTCAGGAGTTGCTCCCGTAACAAAAGGTTTACTAGAGACTGAATCGGGCACCATATTGCAACAGGGATTCCTGACTTTCCGGCCTACATGTTCGGAAATTTGTCCGATAGCCTTCTTCAGTCATTTGTTACCGTTTACATAAAGCTAAATTTAGACTGTCATAATGTGAAGCATCAACAGAGGGAAGACTTGTATAAACTTCAAGGGACTTATCTACTAGTAAAGCACCAAGTCGAATAGCCCAGTCCTTTTTCTCCCATTCCTGACCTCCAGAAAACCTTACAAATCGCTCCAGGTAGGCATCAATTCTGTCGCGACTTTCCTCGTGGCTGGCATCTTAGAAGAAGTCATACCTGAAGGCTTTACTTGAGTTTTGGGAGGGGACTGTTTTCTGCAATTTGTAATTTTAATTTCATTGTTTCAAATTCATGAGCTTTAGCTTCCTTTTTTCTTACAGTTTCTCTCGCTCTATCAGCTCGCTCTAGTTCACTCTGCTTTTGAGTGGCTTTACTCTCCCTGACCGCATATTGTTTGAGATCTTTTCCCCCCATAACCTAACTTTTCTCCCATAGCAAGCAGTTCCCTTAACTCCTCTATATTTATCACAGAAACACATTGTGACAGTTAAACAATAAACAAAACCAATATGCTGATATGCATCACCTCAAACTCAATAGATTCAGTCAATATAATTTCCACTATCTATATGCCTTAGCAAAAATCAAGTGAAATGTGCCATAGCACCACGACAAGCAATAGTTACCTCTGCACAGTATAAAAACAGAGGCCGTAGCCGTAAAACCACCTTAAACTTAGGGACAACCATTCAATATCTGCTGGAGAAGAAATTGAGAAAAGGATAAAGCCTACCACTGTTATAAGACTCGGCTGTACTCCAGCCAAAGCTATTATCTACCAGAGTATTCCCTGACCTCGAGGAGTTTGCCTCTTTCCATAGAAAGCATAAAAAGCAGCCACGACAAACTAGCTACCATAATATCACTCATGGCTATCTCATATTCCCATTATAGAAGATAGACCACTGTATCTTGACCTGTTTTAGTATCTCGTATGTATATATGTATATATATTTGGCCCAAGAAAATGGATTCTAAGAAATGGCTGGAGCTATCATCACCAATTTAAGGCAAATGTTGGTCACATGACTCATTTGAAATTGAGGTATTTGTTTCGCCACCTGCATCGATTATTTTTGTATGGAGGTCATCAGTCATCAGTTCATTTAACCATAATTTCTCAGGAAGAGCAGGAGCTGGTATCAACAAGTTTTATGCAAAACCTGTCACGTATTAAATTTTGTGAGGTTCGTTTTTAGCTCAGCTGACTATAAGTCATCTGACCACGAATCGTGATCCATTGTCCGTCGTCCGTCCGTCAGTCCGTCCGTCGATGTGGCACGTTTTGAAACCGTAAGACCTAGGAATCCAAAATTTGCAAAATGTTAAATGTCCCCAAGATCTCCTACCAAGCCGAAAACTGGGTCTTTGCGACTTTGTTCCTTCGAGGAATTAAGGAAAAACCTCATTTTTTTTATTAAAAACCTATTTGCATACTTCAGGACTGCCTAATATCAAAACCACTCATCTGTTTTTCCTGATATTTACCATAAATATTCCTCTATATAGTTCCTATGAACATGCCAGAAATTAGGTCTGTATTGTATAATTTAAAAAAGTTATGGGCTCAAAAATAATGCATTTTGTAAAAAATCAAGAAAGATATTTGATCACTTAACACAAAACATGTTAAAACTAAGGACTTTTTTCCAGTAATATAACTTTAATTAATCAAAATTAAATTGTATACCCAAAATTAGATCAAAATCTTTTCATTTTTTTTAAATATTAGCAAAAAGAAAAAATTGGTACCTTAATTTTTGCCCAACTTTGGCCTAGGCACGTTTTTTAGCTCAGCTGACTATAAGTCATCTGAGCTATAGTCGTGGTCCATCGTCTGTCGTACGTCCGTCTGTCCGTCCGTCTGTCCGTCTGTCCGTCCGTACGTCCGTAGATGTGGCACGTTTTGAAACCGTAAGACTTAGGAATCCAAAATTTGCATAATGTTAAATGTCCCCAAGATCTCCTACCAAGCCGAAAACTGGGTCTTTGCGACTTTGTTCCTTCGAGAAATTAAGGAAAAACCTCAATTTTTTATTTAAAACCTATTTTCACCCTTTAGGACTGCCTAATATCAAAACTACTCATCTGGTTTTCCTGATATTTACCATAAATAATTCTCTATATAGTTCCTATGTACATTCCAGAAATTAGGTCTGTATTATATAATTTAAAAAAGTTATGGGCTCAAACATAATGCATTTTGTAAATAATCAGGCAAGAAATTTGATCACTTAACACAAAACTTGTTAAAGCTAAGCACTTTTTTCCAGAAACATAACTTTTATTAATCAAAATTAAACTGTATACCCAAACTTAGAACAAAATCTTTAAAATTTTTTTAAAATATTAGCAAAAATAAAAAAATTGGTACCTTAAATTTTGCCCGACTTTGACCATGGCACGTTTTTTCCCTGTAACTGCTGTGGAATTAATTTTCAAAGCATGTTTTTATTAGCATTTCAATTGTTAACATCAAAAATTTGAAACCAGTTGATCGAAAACTGTAGATTTTATTTAAGTTTTCAATCACCATGTTACATATTGTTTACATCAAGCTAGTGTTATTCAGTTGTGTAGAGCTCAGCTCCCCAGCTTCAGCTCTAAGTTCCTTAAATTTGGCATACAGTTAGATGTCTCCAAAATTCCCTACAATGCCAAGAATTTGGTCACTAGAACTTAATTCCTTCGAGATATCAAAGGACATCCCATTCAATCATATCAACCAACCATGGCCTAGATTACCTCTTTCTCTCAGACTTTATCTACATTTCATAATGTTTTAGATTATAACCTTCCAGGTGTTTAAGTACTGTTGAATGTTCCGTCCCTCTCTCTCTCTGTCTCCTTTTCTCTCTACATCCAACCCTCTTTGCTGCCCACGCTGTTTCCTTTTCCGAACCCCATCCCAATGTCAGCCTCAGTACACGAGAACAAGATGAATCAGATATATTCATATTTTTATATATTGTATAACTATTTGTTACCTATGTACATGCCAGAAATTATGTCAATATTGTGTAAAATGTAGACGTGGTGGGAATCAATATAATGTACCTTGTCAAGACCTAAGAGATATCATGTCATACAGTCACAATTCATAAATCCCCTCTTCAGCATAGTTAGTCATAACATTATATCTGTCAAATTGAAATCTTGCGGACTTCCATGCACTATAGATCCTTCAACAAATAGCCTTATCATCATTCTATCACTTCTTAGTGTACTGTCATTGCATTCATATTTGCCCAAAAATATCCCTATTTACAGCAGCTCCCAAATAAATAAAAAAATAAACCACTTTATTTACTCCATATTAATCCATCAGTCAGGTTATTTCATACATCATTTACTCACATATTACATTATATTCCTTTATAATAGCCTAATATGTCCATGATATTCATAAGGTTTGTCGACTCAATATAGTATCACAATGGTGATACATTTATAGTCCAATCACAATCAGCTGAGCGCCGTGACCCATGGGTCCCTTGTTTCCTGTAAGTACTGTGGATTTAATTTTCACAGCATGTACACATAAGGATTTAATCTGTTAAAATCTGAAATTTGAAAATAAAAGCTGCATAATTAGGCTAGTTATTGAATTTTTTGGAGGCTCTTGTTGTATTCCCTTACATTGTCAAGCAGTCCACTTTGGTCACTGTAGGTCATTCAGTGCAACTCTCTATGCTCCCCAGGCTGTTGGCATAATATTATGCAATCCCATCACTAGGGCAAGCCCTCTCTCCACAGAGCTGAGCTTGATCAGGCTGTCTGCAGTTAAAACCATACCATAGGGAGCCTTTTTCTCTCCCCCCCCCCCCCCATTTTGTTGACAGACCTTTACTATGAACTAGATGAATCTTATAATTTACATTTTTTTTTCAGCAATGAGCAGTAACAACGGAGACCCCTCCCCCCCCCCCCCCACCCACCCCTTCAATACACACGACTAATGAACAAGATGAATCTTATAATTTTAATGTTAAATAAATTCTTTTTTATGAGACTTTTTTAAGAAAAAAAAATTCAGGAATTTAATCCTAATAATCAAATGTGATAAATATTAGGATCTAATGTAAGTGCTAACTGACAAGATTTAAGAAGATATAAATACTTTGTAGCATTACATTCATATCTCTTAAAGTTGGCGGGGTCGAGGTGTGAATAACACTGTTAACTTAGTATTAAAATTAGAAATATTGGTCAAACTTTGTGTGATTAATTTTTAACTCATATTGCCATATATTTAACTTTTGAAAACTTAATTACCTTCACACATTATGGGGGATGCCTTACATCTTACTGGGGAAAAGCTAAACAAACTTCTTCTCTGAAAGCATTCAGCTGAACTGTACTATATTTCACAGAAATTATCCCAGAGATTAGCGCTTTCAAATTCGTTAAAATGTTGTGGGTTTGATACAGTTTGGCTGAGTCACAGGAATTTGAACTTAGTAATTTGGCCAAGTAAGCATACTCATAATTTTAGCCTCTTCCAGCTAAAATTGTTTACGATGAAGCTTACTCGTTTAATTTGTCAAGAGAATTATCCAAGGGTAAGGTTCTTTCAATTGTGTAAAAACGGATTTGGTTCGTAGATTTTTGGTAGAGTCATAGAAAGCTGAAGTTTGTCTTGTGGCCACAAGTAAGCCCATTTCAAACTGAGGGCTGATATAGTCTTTTTCTGCAAAACGTCTGCACCATTGCACAGAAATGATTCTTAGGAGCCTCGGAGGTCTTTGTTCGAGTTTACTTATATGATATTTGGCAAAATTATTGGACCTTGGACAATGAAATAACTGCGTCTTTTATTATTCTAATCATTTTGAAAAAAAAATCTGATGAATATATCAGCTTGAAAGAAAAACATTTTAGACAAAGTCATTCAGTATGTGTTCTCAGATTTACCAACAGTCCAAGATTGTGTTTGAATCTATTAGTAGCTTGGCAGACTGTAAGCTATTTCAGGTTTTGCAACAGACAAAAGCTCAGTCTAAATCTATTTATAGCATTGGCAGACTGCCACCTGTGTCAGATTATGAAACAGTTCAAGAGTTCACTCAGTGCAACTATGTACAGGTCAATAGTTCACTCAGTGCAGCCAGGTGCAGGTCAAGGGTTCTCTCAGAGCAGTAGCTGTGGGGGTTCCGGTTCACTCTGGGCATCGGCCTTTCTCCCCTGACCTTGGTCAGCCCAGTGCAAATGACTCAAGAGATATTTGATCTATTGGCCTGACATTTTGACTTGTCCATGAATCTTTGGTGGCTTTATCTTAAAAAAGACTGGTGTCGCCACCTAATATAACTTTTGCACAGAGTATGTACTTGGATTCAACGAGATGTGCGTGTGCATGCGTTTGCTTGCTGAAGGTGAAAGAATCTTTGGAATCACTTTTTTTATAGTTATAATCGTGATTTGTAGTCATCGACCTCCTTTAATTACTTGGAATGATAGGTTGTGTTTTCGAGCAAACAATGAACCACTTTGTTGACCCTTTTGGATAGGAATTCCGGCAATTTGGTCGGGGCATTTCTGGAGGAAGCCCTTAAGAGCAAGCTTGGAGCTTCAGCAAGGGAAGCTGGCCCAAATGCTGCTTGCAATACGTCGTGTACTGATCTAGTTCAGTCTGACCAACAGAAAAGTTCATCGGCAAACAGCTCGAGCTGGGCGCTGGGGACAAAGGATGAAACTCTGGCACACGGGGAAGCACGGCACAAGCCATTATTGCCCAAGATGGCGGCGCGGAAAATTGGGTCATCCACAAAAGGGACAGGACCAAATCGAATCACATGACCGAGATCTGAGCTCAGATTTTGGGATAATCAAAACTGCAAGTGTTGAGGAGCCGGAATCTGAAGGGCTGGATTGCAGGAATGAACTTTATGCTGCGGTAAGCAATGAAGAGGCAAGACGGCCTGATATTCAAGATAAAATGGCCATACTGATGGACAGTCTTAAACATGTACTCGATGTGCGTATTGGACATTGAATAAGTCATTCATATACGAAAAAGAGTATGTCAACATGACTAACCAATTGTAAGATGAATTCCGGGACGCATCTAAAGGTTTCGGGGTAATCTACAATTGTCATGGGATCTGTGTAAAACAGAAATTTAAACAATATCGATCAATCTGAGTACACACGAAGCCAAAGAAAAAAAAAATAGGAAATCACACCTTGTGAATAAGTTACACGATTTTGGCAAATAATCCAAGAGATCCCGACCTAATCAGGCAGCAAATAAATATTCGTAAAGAACTGGACTTAATGGCTTCCTATTAAGCCTGCAGTCCTCAATTCAACCCCAAAGCTGCGTGAAAGGAGAAAGGTGAGAAAAATACTAAATATTTTCTCAGATTAGAAAAATGTCGTGCCTCTAGAAAACTTATTCGAAGTCTAAAGACCACTGACAGATGGCCGTATTATGTCTGAGCAAAATAACCTTAATCAAGGAACAGAGAAATTATTTTAGTACTAAATATAAGAAAAGGGAGTTCATAATCTTACTAAAATATTTGAAAATTTTGTTATTGATATATAGATACGCCTAAATTACACATCACAGAACGTTACCAATGTGCGGACAAGATTACCACAGATGAACTAAGCAGAAGTCTTCATAAAATGAACAAGCAATTCGGGGAATTAATGTCTTCCGCTTTGGGCTCTTGTTGTCTTTCATGCTTGATAAGCAACCCAAGTTATGACATGTGGAGAAATCTTGAGGGCACATGAAAACGTAAACAGATCCACTATGACATGTGGAGACGTCTGCAGGCGAATATAAAAGCTAAAACACATAGAGAAATTGGACCAAAATTTGATTATTTTATTTCGAGCTGGAGAGAATTATTTTTCAGACAGACACTCCAAAACCAATCCAAAACAATGTATGCATGAGAGGAATCACTGACCAAAATTTGAATGAAATCGGATAATACTGAGGAAAGTTATCGCACGGAAACGAACCTGACGGACAGACAGACACACAGAAAAACCCAAATATATGTCCCCCGCTTCCGCGGAAGCAGGGGACAAAAATAACAGTAGTGACCTAGGGACTAAACGGCTTGACCATCGAATTTTTATAAATTCTTCTTGATCAAAATAAAATATTTTACAGAAGGTTTTTGGTCATGCATTTGAAAAAGGTGAACTATCAGCGATTCAGAAACGCTGTATAATTACTCTAATACATAAAGGTAAGGACCTACCTGAGGACTAGCTTACTTACTGGCGCCCTTTACACTAACAATTACCGATTACAAAATATTAGCGAAATCACTTGCTCTCAGGCTTGAAAGCATTTTATCACAAATAATAACCCAGTCCAGGTAAGTTTTATGCAGAACCGAAGTATAGCATCAGCCATCAGAATGTTTGACGATATTAACTTATACTTACATCAGCCTAACGTCAGCGGACTGGTATACAGCAAAGGAATGCTGTAAAGTGGTCAGGCTACAACTACTCCACTGGAAAATACTTAACCAGAAGCGCCCCCCCCCCCCACCCTTTCCAGACCTGGGGACCTTTTTTTAGGATTTTCGTTAGTCCTCCTAGGTTGGACCCCACCTTTTCCTAAATCCTGGCTCCGCCCCTGTTTACAATATATTTCCCACAAATGTACTGCTACATAAAATGGATATAAAAGACTCCATTTAATGTCGTTTTTGTGACGGCACAGACTACATCGAACACTTTCCTATTCATGCGAAAAACTTGCGTAATACTCCGATACAGAAGTGAAGATAATAGTGAGACCACATCAAAAGTCAATCACATTATCCTCATAGCAAAAATGTGTATCATTAAATTCATATACAGCAATACAGACATCCTGAAATGTGTCTTCGAAGAAGAAATGGAGATTAGAATTTAAACTGTTATTGTATAATATGTAGTATTCTACGGTCCTAGGTTCTAGCTGTCGGAACCTGATCCGATCTTATTTGTAAAAGGCAGCTTATTGAACAATAAACTGTGAAAATAAGTGTAACCCGAAGTTGTGGGGAACATTGAGACCAGAAAGGTGATCAGGGATGAGATGAAGATGGAGGATGATGACATCGAGATAGAGAGGGCTCATAGGCTGCCATGGAAAATTTCCAGGGAAACCTAGGCCTGTTATAGTGAAATTTGGAAAGTATAAGCAAAGAGAGGGGATCCTTGTGCAAGCATGGAGAGAACTAAAGAAAACCAAGTCCAACATTTATGTCCAGGAAGATTTCAGTGAGCGAGTGAGAGAGGCAAGAAAGCATCTGAGAGGAAAACGAACAGAGTTTAATGAGGCTAATCCGGACATTAAGGCACAACTAAGATATGACAAACTGATTGTGGGGGGTGAAGTATATGTATGGGATGAAGAAAATAACAACATAAAATGTATCAGAAAGAGAAATGTGTCAAACTCTGACAGGGGAGAGATACATACAGAAAACCAATAACGATTAGGCCAGGGTCAAGTAAAATGTAATAATGAAGTAGAACATGCATGCAGTCCAGTCGGTTGTTATGTGTCTGAATGTAAAGAGAGTAATGGTTCTATGTGTCCTGATTGTGGAGACCTATTGGTTAATGCTGAAACTGTATGTCATACTGATTTAAATTGTTCACATGTTTATCATAATGTTGATATAAATAATGATACTACACGAAGTACAAATATGAATTGTATACAATTTTCTCGTTCAAGGTCTGCACATGGAGAAAATGATGCACATACTTTTCTCACTGCACTGCACTCCTTCACTAAACATGATGATAACTGTGATGCACTTTGCACTGAGAACCAGCCTGTAGGTGATTTGACATCTTGTGCACATACAGTCAGTGGTCAGGTAAGCACATTTTTCAAAACTTATCCAGTTGTCAATTTGCACCATGAAGCTCCATTGGGTAAACAAAATACTATTTTACATTTAACCTCTTGGAATGCTCAAGGTTTAAAATTAAAACTAAACTCGCCTGAACTTAGACAAATGGTAAAACAGTCTGACATTTTGTGTATTGTGGAAACATGGGCAGTAACACCAGATGAATTTTTTAATTACTTTGTTGATTTTAACTGTTACAGTGTTGTCAGTAAAAGATTATCCAGAGGGGGTGTCCTGGTTTGTTTAAGAAAGCGATGTAATTTTCATGTTTTAAAGGTTTTCAAATACACTGATGTCATTGCATTTATTACTGATGGTACTTCATGCAGCTTAGTGAAAAATGTACTATTGATATGTGTATATATTGCTCCAGAGGGGTCACCTATTCGTTATGAGACAGATGAAAGTGATGGTATAGTAAGATTAGAAAATATGTTAATGGAAATTATTTCACAGTTTGGGGATATGAGTATCATAATTATGGGTGATTTTAATGCCAGGATTGGTCACTTACCTGATTTTATTGAAAGCGATAACTTGGAGTTTACTGGAATTGGTGATTCTTATCCCATGGATGATTTTGAACTTACTAGAAACTCCAAAGATGGAAAGACAAATAAGTTTGTTTTTTCTTTACAAAACCTTTGTTGTTCATTAAATTTACATATACTTAATGGTAGAGTTGCACCAGATTCAGTAGGGGAGTTCACTTGTATAACTCATGCTGGGCAAAGTGTGGTTGATTATGTTATGATAAGCTCTGATATTTTTAAGACCGTGAAATCATTTAAAATTTCTACTGTAGATATTTCAGATCATTTTCCATTGTTTTGTGTATTAGATATAAAATCCAGTAACATTATCAATGAACCTAGAGAAAATACTATGTGTACTATTCCACGTGTTAAATATAAATTGAAGACTCAAGATGTTATTGAAATAAGAAGTATATTTAACCATGAAGATTGTTACATTAACAAGCAGGCATTCCAACAGTGTGTTCAATATGATATTAATGAAGCTGTGAACCTGTTAACAAATATAGTGAAAAGGGTTTCAAGGAAAGAGAAAGGAAATTCAGATGTTAAAAGTTTATGTCAGCCTAAATGGTGGGATGAGGATTGTACTACAGCAAAGGTTAATAAATTCAATGCACTGAATAGTTACAGAGTTTCACATACACTGGATGACTTGAAGGCTTATAGAATATTAAAACAAAAGTTTAAGAATATATGTGCTGAAAAGAAAGAAAAACATGAAAATAATTCCATATCAAGAGTTTTGAACACTAAAAATATTAATGAATTATGGAGATATCTAAAGAACTTTAAACAACAAAGAATATCAACTGGTATTGATGCAGATTGTTGGTTTAAATATTTTAAAGATTTGCTGAATGGTAGTAGAAATGAAATTGAAGGGCATAGAAACAATATGGTGAATGCATATATAGCAGAAGATTTTGATGAAAATAAGCATTGTGTTAATCTTAATAATGATATCACTACACATGAGATTGAATATGCAGTTAAGCAGATGGCGACAGGTAAAGCACCAGGTCCAGATGGTTTGACACTTGATATGATAAAATTTATTATCAAATTTTTACTTCCATTGTTAGAAAAATTGTACAATAGTATACTATACACAGGTTTTTTTCCCAGATGAATGGAGCAAAGGAATTATATATCCTTTGTACAAAAGTGGAAAGATAAACGATCCGGCTAATTACAGGGGAATAACTTTATTAAATGTATTTGGTAAATTATTCACTAAAATTCTGAATAATAGATTGTTGGTTTATGTGGAGGACTCAGATATATTGGCAGAGGCACAGGCAGGGTATAGGAAGGGTTATTGTACAATTGATAATGCTTTTGTTTTGCAGGGGTTAATACAAAAATATTTAAGTAAAAGAAGGGGGAGATTCTATTGCATTTATATCGATTTTTCTTAGGCTTTTGATTGTGTCCAACATGATATTTTATGGTATATTTTATTAAAACAGGGTATTAATGGAAGAATTTTAAAAGTGATCAGGTCAATATACTCCAAAATGCAATCATGTATTCTTACAGATAATGGAACTACAGGATATTTTTCTTGCACTTTAGGGACGAGACAGGGATGTATGGTAAGTCCGTTATTATTTTCTATATTTATAAATGAGTTTTATTTGACACTGAATAGTTCTGGTTGTCAGGGAATTTATATTAATGAACACCTTCCAAATTTAGTTACACTTATGTTTGCAGATGATATAGTAAATTTTTCAGATACACCGGGAAGACTTCAGAGACAAATAGATCATATTGCCAATTTTTGCCGCAATTATGGTATGAAAGTAAATTTAAATAAAACTAAAGTTATGGTTTGTCGTCGTGCAGGTATTTTACGAAAATCTGAAAAATGGCTTTTTGAAGGTAAGAAACTAGATGTTGTATCTCACTACAAATACCTTGGAATCACCTTTACTAATAAACTTTCTTGGACAAAAACACAAAAGCAACAAGTAATACAAGCAAATAAAGTAGTATGTATGATAAAAAAATTTAATTATAAATACCAGCATCTAAATATCAATCAGCTTTTTAAGCTCTTCGATATTATGGTTGTACCAATTATTTTATATGGAAGTGAGCTTTGGGGCAATAGTAGAGTTGAGTTGATAGAAAGAGTTCAATATAAATTCTGTAAATATATTTTAAAAGTAAATAGTAGCACTGTAAATGCAGCAGTATTAGGAGACTGTGGGCGTCTTCCTTTATTTATAAAATACTCTGAGCGCTGTTTGAAATATTGGCTTAGACTTCTTCATATGGATGAAAGTAGTTATCCCAAACACATTTATAATATGTTGGTAAAGCTAGATTATAAGGGAAAAACAACATGGGCTACCCATATGAGATCCTTGTTATTTCACACTGGATTTGGTTATGTGTGGATGGCACAACATGTTGGAGATTCTATTTTTTTCTCATGTGTATCAAACAACGACTAAAAGATATGGCAGTACAAGAATGGCATAATGATATAAATATTAGTAGTAAATTATATGCTTATGGAGTTTTCAAATCTATGCTTACACTTGAAAAATATTTAATATGTGTTACAAACAAAGGTTACAGAAATGCATTGGCCAGATTTAGATGTTCTAGTCATAAATTAGCTATAGAAGTTGGCCGTCAATTGGGTATCAACAGAGAAGAGAGGATCTGTGAATATTGTTTTAAGAAAGGTTTTAATATAATTGAAGATGAAGCTAGAATGTCCTATGTGCACGGATTTGCGTAATAAATATTTGCCAATAACATACCATGAACCTAATGAATATAATTTTAGAAAATTGCTTAATATGGACGACATGTTTCAGATAGTTCAATTAGCAGCCTACATTTTTCATGCTTTCAAGAAAAGATCAATGTTTTTGGTGTATAATGCCACATCATAATAATCATGTACCTTTAAACAGAAATCCATATATATGCTCACTATTTCATAAGATATATTTAAGAAGCTTGTTATTTAAATGTTTTGAAATCATTTATTTATATCTTTACTTATTTAATTGTTTGACGTTCCTTCATATCTTTGAGTACTATTGATGTATTATTCTTGTAGGAACTTTGGGCCTGAGGGCTTTTTCTTGAATAAAACACTTGTTCTGTTGTTCTGTTCTGAAAAACTTGCGTAATACTCCGATACAGAAGTGAAGATAATAGTGAGACCACATCAAAAGTCAATCACATTATCCTCATAGCAAAAATGTGTATCAATAAATTTATATACAGCAATACAGACATCCTGAAATGTGTCTTCGAAGAAGAAATGGAGATTAGAATTTAAAATTTTATTGTATGATATGTAGTATTCTACGGTCCTAGGTTCTAGCTGTCGGAACCTGATCCGATCTTATTTGTACAAGGCAGCTTATTGAACAATAAACTGTGAAAATAAGTGTAACCCGAAGTTGTGGGGAACATTGAGACCAGTCATACGATACAATGACAAGTCCATGCAGAACTGTCTAAGCTTATTGTTCAGTGGACTTATATCCCATTTCTGCAAGTAGCAGATGCGTGTACTAAACACATTGAAGAAGATTGAGCTATGCCGGTCCCTGTGGACAGGCTAAAAAAGCTGAGTGATGGTATCACCCTACTAGCTGGGCTCGCCTTTGAAATATCCAGGAAATATTGTTATATGCAGCATGAAGAGTCAGATAATTACTAAATGGTAACGAAAATTGCAATAATAACATTTGAATGATAAAGAAAATATATACACACTTGCGTACGGATGTTATGTATAATTATAATAATTTATTAACGAACATTTATCTTTATTTAGGGAGGGACTATCATGTACAACGTATTAGACAATTTCTTAAAGTACACATTTAATGTATTTTGGGGGGACATTCAGTGTGTATAGTCTAAAAGAAATTAATGTGAACTAGAATAAAACTGAGATCCCCAACTTGCATAATAACACAAATAAACACAAACGTAACACACAACACTTTATTGTTGCAGAAATTCTCATCCAAAGTAACAAAGATACAAAAAAAACTTAAATTTCACAGAATAACAGGAACTCGTTAGCTTAAAATAAACAATTATAAAACTTAATTATTTCAAGAAGAATAAAAAAGCGTCTGTGTTTAAATGAAAAAAAAAATATAAGCTGTAGAGTCACAAGGGGGCGGTTTTGTAAGAGCTTCCCACTCTGTTTTACTTTTAAACATATATTTCACTCATTTTTCCCCTTCGACTTGCTTTGCTCATTTACAATTTACAAATAGCGCGTACATCTGTTTTCATGCATCTTACACAAATTTATTTTGCAATTCGTTATATCACAAATACATCTGATATATATATATATATATACATATATATATATATATATATATATATATATATATATATATATATACTAACAATTTGCCATAATATTACTACTGGTATATTTTTAATTGTCTTAGAACGATTAACAAATATCATATATAAATAAATGTGATGAAGAGAACAGAACCATGATTTAAAATAAAATATATCTGTTTTACTTTTTCCTCTTATTGCTAAAAAATTTGTATCTTGAATCGGTGTTCATGAATCGTGATAACATGAATTGATAATAATATACATTTTCTTATTTCAGTTTCTTTTATTACACATTCAATTGTCATTACAATACAACAATACAAAAAAAATGAAACTGTAATGTATAGAATAGGAACTTATGTAGTATATGGATTTTTCGGTCGAATCAAAGTGGTTTTAGTTGAATGAAGACCTGTATTAGGCCTCTGTCTTTTTAACGTGCAATTCTGGAATGCATACACGCGTTTTAGTAACACCCCCCCCCCCCCCCCCCACACACACACACGTCCAAAACCCGCTATGTACATCCCACTACTCACTTAATCCACTACCGACACTGCGTTTCACTCAGGGTAGACATGGTACGTTTACTTTCGTGTCGCAGTGTAGTGCATCAGCCAGAGGGGTCATCGGTACCAAACAGGTGACATTTGACCTATTCACCACAGCCAAAATGCACCGCCCTTTTAACTTATTATTAAAATTAGCCCCTAAAACGCTCCTACACATATGGACTTCCATGCCCATGGTAATGGGAGCTGATTTTAACGTTTTAATGACATCATAAAAGGGCGATGGCGCTTGACGTCGCATTGACTAACGTCATCAACTGGTATCACCTGACCATTGTTTACTTTATCGCAGTCATATATGAACTGTGTTGCAATATATATTGGATTATTTGTCCCACACGAATAATGTTCCAGGTAAGACATTATTATTCACTCGGTAGTCGGAGGAATGGCTCCCGCAACCTATATAGCCGAGATTGTTTTATACTGTACCATTTTTATAAACAAAATATCCCGGGAAACATGCTGACCTTGGTATAGACTGGTACCCCCGCTCTATTATGGCATCGGTGCGCTAGGCCAATCATAGACTGAGGGCCATAATAGAGCAGGGTACCAGTCTAACCTGGGTACTGCCTCTTGGTACAGACAACACGTGTTCTGTTTGACAGAGCTCTGTCAAATTATGCAAAATATTATTATTTTCATGTGATTGACACTTTACAATGTTTAATGTCACCTGATTGGCTGCTCCTTGGTCCCATGCTTATGTTTATTCATTGAAAGAATATGCGATTAAGGTCGCATAGAGTTCATGGAAAGGTCAATTGCTATCAGGGTACTTCTACAGAAAACGTCGCATTTCAAGGGTTTTCTTGGTGATTTTTTTTTTTAAATCCTGATTTTGATACATAAAAACTTAATTTGTAGAAAAATATCGTTAGAATTGTAAAATAATGCAAGTAGTGCACTTTTCAGTTTCCTTTTTTTATAAATAGTCCAGGTAAGGGGGAAAGATGAACCTTTTTCTCGACACCGTGACACGCAGTAAAATCTCAATTGCACATTTCAGAAATTGTTTTGACTAGATTTTTTTGTGATTTTCGATAAAATCAAAATTAATAGCCTTTGATAAAATCAAAACATAAATTTCAGTTATGAATTTAACCAAAAGAAGTGTGTAAAAAAGAACATATTTTCTTCTTTTTAATTAATTTTTGAAAAAAAAATTGTCTCTATTCCTATTTTTGCTTCCAGGCGGGTGCATTTGCAGGGGTTTACCGGACAAAGTACTTTGGTACATCTACCTTCAGAATTTGAGTCGAAATACCTTGTTAATTTTTTTTAATGCACAGAAAATAAAATTTAAACATGGTTTTAAATCCTCTAGGTAACGGTGTTGTGCATAGATAACGGTGTTGAGCATAGGTAACGGAGTCGAGCTTCTGAAGTAAAAATAGCCGTAGTGACTACTTGAATACCAGTATTACGTATTAAAACAAGCAAATGCCTGTTTGAATAGAAGAAACGCAAATGTTTAAAATATTTAGCCCAAAATATGTTTCAAATTCTATTTCAATCATTTGGATTTAATACCAAGTTCTCGACACCGTTACCTTACTCTCGACACCGTTATTTTTCATGCAGGTAACGGTTTCGAGTGGTAACAGTGCTGAGATTTTTTCATCTGTTCGTCAGATGCAGGACAAAAATTTACTTCCATACCGTCCCTAAGAGGGCAGCACGTGTTATCATTACATGAACGACAAGAGGAAGCCATTTTCGAAGGGTTATATGTGACGGTTAATTTTTCGCAGGTGTAACGGTGTCGAGTCCAAATAAACATACGGTGATTTTTTTAACCCTTTAATGATTAGCAGAGAACACTGATATGACAGTTACTAAATTTAATTGTGGATTATGTGTACAAAATTTCCTGAACTCTAATCAACGCTGCTCCCTGCATCAGCAAAGTGGTTTCTGTTCACGCGCTGCAAGGTCAAAAGGTCAGGTAACGGTGCCGAGTATATTTTGGGAGACATATTTTTTATATCCAAATTTTTGTATTAAAAACAAAACGGTCAGGAAAAATCAAGCCAAAATATCATCTTAATAAACTTTCACCGCTGTGACAACGTGGAAAACAAAATCTATATGAATGGAACAGTGGTTACAGAAAAACGCTGTTTTGAATTTAAGATCCGAGAGAAAGGGACAACTGAAATTTAAGGGTATTTAACGTTTGCAGCCTTTTTCTGTATGTATTTCTGCCCCGATTTAAATTATTTTTATCTCATAATAATGGTTATATCTTTAGCAACACTTTGAATGGTTGTTCATGTCATTTTTAGCATTTGCTAATTTCTCAGTAACAAATATAGTTACGGGACATGAAATGCGACATTTTTTGTAGAAATACCCATCAATGTTTTTTGAAAGGCGTATGTTTGTAGATAATAAAAATGCCCGCGATAGCAGTATGAAAGTGGTAGCTTTCTGTAAAATATCAACCTGTTTTGAAATGTACTCGCACCGAAATTGCAATTTTGCGGTACATACTGTTTTATATATATATATATATATATATATATATATATATATATATATATATATATATATCATTTAGTTATAAAATTTTATATAATGCCTGTTTTAAAACAAGTTTGATGTCAGTTGATAGTAAACATTTATAGCTTTCATCTGGTGTTATTCATGTATATAGCTTTCCAAATTCCACTGATATGAATATTTTTCCTCATCCTGTATCATAGCAATTTGTGTAATTAAAGCTAATTTATTAAAAAACAAGGTGTATTTCTGATTAGACCTACCGTGACCAGTTTGGTTTAAATGAAATGATTAATGAAGTCTGAAGTCTTTGAGCTGAAAAAAAAACATGCCTGGCACCCAACTACAACTTGTGGTTTTGGGCGTGGTCACAGAAAGGTGTTATTCCGTTTATTAAGTTAGCCGATACGTGTCCCATTGCCACCAAATGTCCGCATACCCAAGCACTTAGTGAACTATGATTGGTTAATCTTCCAACTTATTCCACTCGTCTGCTTTCGTTGGCCGATACATAGACTAAAACTCGGATGTCGCAAGCCGAATGTCACACATGACAGGTATGCAGGCCGGGTACTCGGCTAGTTGTTTAAATATATGTTTTGGCATGTCTCCACTTGAAAAAAAGAAAAGGGCGACAAGTCGTTTTGAGCAGTATATTTTTATTTGTAAGTTTCTATTATATTTGTACGTGATTAAGTCACTTGCAAACTTTGCCGCCGTATCTGCACTTCTGGCCAAATTCGCTTTCTTACACGAAATATAAAACAGCCTTCGGCTGAGAAAGGGCTATGTTGTCTGCTGAAATATTTCCATGCAAATATTTCCTATAAACTTAACATATACAATCAAGGCAAGAGCAGTACAATGTACCTACAACATTTGGCTTAGGTTGCACCATAAGAAAATGATATATATTGCAGCTTGCCTTTGTGTCAGGACTAACTGTGAATGTGAAGAAGAGCTGTAAGTTATTCAGTCTGAGTTGCCTCTGTTTATACTGTTAACATTTCTTACAGGAGATAGATTTCTAAATAAATATCACTTTCTGTAACGGAAACTAGGTGTTCGTTTGAACCATGGGGCAAACAGAGTTTAATCATGAATATAAACCAGTTTGCTCTATTGCCAGTAAGTACAAAGACTCATACTGTTCCGGTTTTATGTTAAGACAAAGTCTAGTAAATGCTAGTGCCCAAATAAATCAAATCAATTGTTGAACAAATCTAATTTAATTCTAACCTGCTTTGACTCAGGAGTTCAGGGATTATATCTCAAACGAAACCCCAGCAGTCCAGTGTCAACTAACTTTTCCGGATTGGAAGGCATACATGGTTCGCCTTGCGCTATGTACTTGCACCATAGATGTTATTAAGATCCTTTTTATTTTAATCTTTAAAATGCAATCTTTCACTTAACGGTCAGAGCAAAATGTAGCCCTGTCATTCCCCAGGTTTAAGGGAGATCATGATAATCACTGACTGTTGTACTGGCCTATAAATTATAATATCAATGGGGTTTATGGTTTTGCCCTTAATATTATATCATCTCTCGCTTACTAAGATATAATTGTAACTGTTAGATCACAAGATCTAGATACATATTCTAGATGTTTTGTTTTCATATTATTTCTTTTATTTAAACGTTTCACAAGAAACACACATGATAATAAATATAAAAAAATAACTTATTATAATAAATATAGTCATTTTTCTGGTGATTTCTATTTTAATTCCTTGCAAGTGCTAACTTTCTTATGACTTCATTTGGCTTCTGTGGCTCAGGGGTAGAGCGCAGGACTCAAAGCCGGGAGATCGTGGGTTCTTATCTCAGCCGAGGCGGTGAGGTTTTTCACGGTCGGCCGCCACCCAGGGTGAGCGCTCTGCAGGCTTAATGGGAAGGATGTACCCCACAGCTGTGTATCATTCACATACGAGTGCGTCTTTTGGGGGTTCCTCGGTGTTATGACCCAGCATTGGGGATGATTACACACCCAGGACCCACAGGTGCGGTAGACACCGGGCCTGGGTGACACCAGGATACAAAATTAAAAAAATGATAGGAAGCGCGTGCTACCGCCCTGTCAAGTAGTCCCAAGCCGAAATGGAAACCCTGCAGATGTACATACTTCAAAATACAAAAGGGCCTAATTGTGAAATAATCGATGTAACAAACAATTCTTTAAACAGTCTTTATCACACAGCGAACATTCATCCTGAACAGTGAAACTTTACATAAGTAAACAAATTCTCTATGTTTAATACATTATAATCTGTTACTTCTTCTGTTGATTTTAAATGTTTAACTTTACCAAGTGCCCCACTGGCCATAACGCTCAGCTGAATCTATATTGGTCAGCGATCTAATTCTTATCTACTAAGGAGAGTTAAAGAGAACCTGTATACACAATTTCTGAACATCCCAGGTCAAGCGATTACTAGTTGTGCCTTGGAATATATCACACTGATAGGCCTAATTGCAGTCTGTCATTCACAAAAGAAACTTAAAAGTCTTACATTATCTTTTTGCATTGTTTAAAATCGCGAATAATGATGGAACAATAGAGAGTGAAACTAAGAAATACCATTTCAGCTCTATTCCATCATAATCGGTCAGCTACATGGGCCTATAGATTAAATTTTCTTATCATTCAGGACAAAAACACCTAAAAATGTACCGGTTTTTCTCGAAGAAGAAAGGTAAACATAAATGGTGCTATCTGTAGTTCATATACTCATAAAAGTCACATAATCAATGTTTGGTAAAGCACATTACATAGCCTATTGTAGGTAAAATCAAATATCAAATACAACAATAAGCGAATATTAGCGTATAACTACGCTAAGGTAACGCTATTCTCACATATCGCTATTTTCTTTTATTTCCTGATTTGAGTAGAAGGAACTGAAAAAGATCATATTGACTCTAGTCAGCATAATTGGCGATACTTGCAACTGACGCTGACATACCTGTCATGTGATCAATATGCTGGGTACTGGTCATAATATTATGACTACTTGTAAACACTTGTGATCAGCAAAGGTAAAATAAAGTAAAGACAAAAGTTATACAGGAGTTATTTTATTTGGCTTGCACAAGTTAGGACAACCTACAGCTTACAAATAAAATACCAGTCCAATAAAATAATCAATATTTCAACAGAACTTGGAGCTAACAGTTACGGCAGTTCCTGCTGTTTTCGGTTACCGACAAAAGGCTATATCTGTTGATGTATTCTATATATGGAGTATTTTTCTTAAGGATATGGCAGAAAGGGGGGGGGGGGGGGGGGGGGAGAGGGGAGGGGAGGGTCCAGGAGTTCACAACCCCCCTTTTCCAGTCGCCATCCTTTTTTAAGGGTTTCAGACTAAGTTTAGTGTCCTGGTCCTGGAACACCCCCCCCCCCCCCCCACTTTTCCGGATCGGACCTGGGTACTTAGGCTTTTTTCGAGATTTTCCTGGCGTGGACCACTCCTTTAATTCTTAAATCCTGGATCTGCCTGTGTGAGGGCATACTATAAGCAAGTATAACTGTAGGTGCATACACCTATTGATCATAAATGATACATCATTGAAAAGAGTACTTTGCTGGATATAAGTTTGGCATATAAAATTGTATACAATAAATTTATATAACCACTCGTTTGTCGTTTTTCCTAGGGGTGGGTGTAACTATAAGAATGTATTACATTAGAAGTATATACTAAGGGGTCATAAATGGCATTTCATACTGAAGCGGATGATGTAAGCTATCATTTGAGACCACATTTGACTGGATACGTTTTGCATATTAAGTAGTATAAGCCTTATAACCACTGAAGTCAATGTCCTCGAATTAAAAAATATACTAAATTGTCCGCTGATTCTCCAAGAATTCTGAAAGGATCCTCCGATTTTTAGACAGACCCCTCTATTATCGCACAAACTTCAGCTGATCTGTGCTCACCCTTTGAACATTGAGAAAGGTATGCAGAATAGAAATAATGACAACAGTGCAGTTTTGTGTACATTTTGTAAATGTTATTACGTGTTCAGAATTCGGTCTGCGTTCTGGAACATGAAAATATAGATAAAACTGCCTCCTCTTTAGTCTTTATTAATTTTACTTCCTATGATTCCCTGTAGAAGTCCTAGACCCATTTGTCGCTCTGTTGTGAACACAGAGCCACAGGTACCTGCCTTCATTTATCTAGCGGACAGGAGCGCATGCAGGTGACGACGATGTACCAACTTTGAGGACATTTAGCCTGTGGTTAAGCCCCGGGTGATTTGCTGGTGATTGTTTCAGGCTAGCCGTATGCACTGCACGTGTTACATCACTACTGGCGCACCCAGCTGAAATGTTATACATGCGTCTGGCCAGCTGAAACAATCATGCAATGTGTTACCTTGGTAATAACACTGCCTGAAGTCAGTGGTCTTGTGTATCCAGTGGTCCAGTTACAGGACACTCACACCATGCACCAGACTTGGGTCCAAATACTTTTAAAGTAATTGATTACAAATACAATTACTATTAAAAGTAATTGCAATTACTTTTCGCAATTGCTTTTGTGTTTTAGGATCATTTACCGCATGCAAGAACAGCACCTGGGTTAGAGATTGGTTTGAGCTCTTTTAAGATCAGATGACTATAGTCATCTGAGATACAGTCATAGTCCTCTATCCGTCGTCCAGCCAGCCAGCCGGCCGTTAACAGGGCACATTTTGAAACCCTTGGACTTAGCAGACATGGGGTCTATTTCAATTGTTCTATTACTATTATTTTCAATTAAATGTATATATTTCATTAAAATGCAATACATTTACTTAATTACAGTTAAACAAAGTTATGTTATCTCTAAACACTGTCAGTTCTGCAAAATTTATTTGTAGATAATTTCAATCCCTTTGTGGTCAGTCAACAATGCCACAGAGTACCAGGGAAGGTCATCGGCTCAAAGGATGTGTTAATGAGTACTAATTACACTCACTAACTTAGCCCCCTCATTTGATGGACAAAACCGCAGCTTCAGGATTATTCTGTAAACTTCATAATACAACCATAGGAACAACTATAATGAATAAAATTAAATATACAAATAATTTCATACATGAAAAAAGTTATACCGGTACCATAAATTAAACCATTTTGTACATTACCGTAACTAACCTAAAGGTATAAGATGATATATAAGTAAGAGGGGTATCTAAAATTTATATATTCAAGTCCCATTTTATCCGATGGGGACTGATGGGCATATTCCATTTTTCACATCTTGTGTCAGGATTTTTAGCTCAGCCGACTACACGTCACCTGAGCTTTAGTCATGGTCTGTTGTCCGTCCGTCTGTCCGGCTGTCCATAGATGTGGCATGTTTTGAAACCGTAAAACCTAGGAATCCAAAATTCTGAATAATGTTAGATGTCCCCATGATCTCCTACCAAGCAAAAAACTGGGTCTTTGTGACTTTGATTCTTTGAGAAATTAAGGAAAAACCTGCGAACCTGTGAGCTTATGTGATGGTGTGGCGTCGTCCAGCGTCCCTCGTCTGTACTAAACCCATACTATCTTGAAAACGGAAAGAGTAAGCATCACCAAATTTATGCAAAAATTATTCATCTAAAAAGCTCTATCGGATTTTGCTCATTTTTTAGCTAACTGCATTTTCTTAGATTTTATAGGGGAAAAAAAAGCTTTAAAAATCTTCTTCTCCGAAACTGTTGAGCCAAATCGTCCAATATTTCACAAAAATCATTCCTGGAACAATCTCTCTCTAGTTTGTTCAAATGGTTTAAGTTGGGTGATTTTTGGTCGAGTTACAGGAAGTTGAACTTACTCATCTGTCCAAAAAAGCATACTAAAATTACAATCTCAGAAATGGCTGAAGCTATCATCACCAAATTTTATGCCAATGTTGTCACATGAGTCATATCTGAAATTGAGGTATTGGTGGCGCCACTACGCTCTTTACACAGCGCTTTACTCATAGGGCTACTACCTATATCATAAGGCGCTGTTTGTTATGACCTCGTATCCTGAATTGCTACACCAGAGAGAAGCACTTTATTTTTGTCCAATCAGATGAGACCTTGTACTGGAAGACAAAGCCAAGCGAGGAATGCACGGAGCCAATCATGTTCATTTCGTTTTGAGTGACAGCTCATCGCCCCGTGTAACCGTCTGAACAGGCCACAGGCTCAGAGAGAATTGCCCCTGACGTGGTTTGCTTAGGGCCTTGGGCACATAGGATGCTCGGCCGGTGAGCTGTAATTCAAACGAAACGTAACAACAAAGGCTGCGTGCACACCTCGCTGGCTGGTTTCAGTTCTGCAGAAAACAGGTACATGGGTAAGCTAACACAGTCATAATGTCATAATCTAATCGGTCGATGATACAAGAATGCAGAGGGAGCAATTTAAATTTGACCGGAAACTCATCAAGCGGCGCTTGGAGCACAGCAATGGGCTGAGCCAGCATGCCTGTCGAGTGTTTGTTTATTGGCATCTGATTGGATCCTTGTCACATCATACACATGTTTATTTCAGCGGACAACGAACCGCCATCAGTCGTCTAAATATATCATAAACGGTCAAAGCTGGCAATGTGAAAATCAGTTGCTTCTTTAGAAGCGCAAGATTTCCGCTGCCTTGGGAGTGTATGGCGCCACCTGCATTGACCTTTTTTGTACGGGGGTCATCAGTGCCCATATCATACTGACGGCTACAAAAACTCTAAAACTGTATGGTCAAATTGTTTAGTATAACACAGAAATGATCCTAGGGTAGTGCTTTCTGAAGTTTGTTCCAATGGTTTCAGTTCAGTGACTTTTGGCTGAGTTATAGGAAGCTGAATTTAGTCGTATGCCATAAAAGCCCATTTCAGCTCAGTGGCTACAAAGATCTTCTTCTCAAAAACCCCTGGACCAAACTCTTAAATCTCTCACAATAATTATCCTTAGATGTTGATAATTCAAGTTTGTTCAAATGGTTTTGGTTCAGTGATTTTTAGCTGAGTTATGGGAAGCTTAACTTAGCCATTTTTCTGTATTTTCCCATATGAGTTATACACCTGCAAAATGTTTTTTGACTGATGGTTAATATTGACAAGAATGTTTTTTAAAAGCTTTTAAAAAATGTAGATATATGATTTTAGATATTCCTTATGCCAGGCAATGTTAACAATCACAGGTATACAACTCTCTGTGGGTATATAAAGACGGCTATACATGGATTATAAGTAATTGGTGTCCATACTCAACTTAATTCACGATATTGCCATCAGTGAGATGCATACAGATGCATTCAGTATGCATCTGTAGTAATTTTTGGTGAACCTGTGAGCTAATTCGATGGTGTGGAGGCGTCCATAGTCCATTGTCTGTATGTTAACCCAAACTATTCAAAAATGATTGGAGCTAGCATCATGAAATTTAATGCAAAAAATTAGCCATCTGAAAAACTCTTCATATTCTTAGATTTTATTGAGAAAAAGCTGAAAACCCTGTAAAAATCTTCTCCTCCTAAATGGTCAAGCCAAATTGTTCAATATTTCACAGAAATAAACTTTTATATTATCTCTATCGAGTTTGATCGAATGGTTCAAGTTCGGTGAATTTTGGCCAAGTTACAGGAAGTTGAACTTCGTCATCTGTCCAAAAAAGCATAATAAAAATGACAATCTCAGAAAGACTGGAGCTGTCATCACCAAATTTTATGCCAATGTTGGTCACATGAGTCATATATGAAATTCAGGTATTGGTGGTGCCACCTGCATTGACCTTTTTTTGTACAGAGGTCATTGGTCATCTGAACATTAACCCATAATTTCTCAGGAATAGCAGGAGCTACCATCCCCAGATTTTATGCAATAATCTGTCGCATATCAAATGTCTTGGGATTCAGCTTATGTTTTTGCTATCTGCATTTACTAAGATTTTATAGGGAAAAGGTTGAAAAACCTTTTAAAGTCTTCTTTTTGTAAACGGTCCAGCCATATTGTTCAATATAACACAGAAATGATCGTAGAGGCAAGCCCTCTCAAATTTGTTCAAATGGTTTGCATTTGATGAATTTTAGCGGAGTTACACAAATTTGAACTTAGTCATTTGGCCAAGTAAGCATACTGACATAGTAATCCCAGAAATGACAGAAGTTAGCATTACCAAATATTGTGCAAATGTTGGTCACATGACTCATATTTGAAGTTGCAGATTTCATGGTGCCACCTACACTGGCCTTTTTTTTATGAGCAAAAAACCTCATAATTTTAGCCTCTTTCAGCTCAAAATGTTCATGATGAAACTGTCAAGTTGAATTTTCTAATTTTTCAAAAGAATTATCCTTGGACATGGTTCTTTCAGTCATATCAGAAAGGATTGAGGTTGGTGATTTTTGGTTGAGTTGTGAAAAGCTTAAGTTGGTCTAATGGCCATTATTATGTCTATTTCAAACTGAGGACTGCAATAGTGTTCTTCTACAAAATTATTGTTTCAATTATATTTTCTGTAACATTGCACAAAAATTATTCTTAGGTGGCCTTTGGTCAAGTTTACTTGAATGATTTTCGGCAGACTTATTGGACCTTTAACAATGAAAGGACTGCATCTTTTATTATTCTAGATATTTTGATAAGAATTTTATGAATATTTCAGCTTGAAAAAAAGCATTTTAGCCAGTCTTTCAGTATGTGTAAACAGATTTACCAACAGGCAAAGATTCTGTCTGTATCTTTAAATAGGTTGAGAAACTGGCAACTGTTTCAGATTTGGAAACAGATCAAGAGTTCATTCAGTGCAGACAGATATAGGTCAAGAGTTCAATCAGTGCAGTAGCCTGAGCATGCAATTTGTCACAGTTCACTCAGGGCAACTGCTTTCTCACCTAAGCCTGGTCAGCCCTATGCATCAGACTCAAGGTAAGTTTAATGTATTGGCCTAATATTTTGACCTTTCTATGTGTCTTTGATGGCTTTCTCACTCACAAGACAGGTGTCGCCACCTACAATGACTTTTGCTCAGTGTGTGTCCCTGGGTTTTTCTCAGGAGGGGTTTGATATTTCAGTCTGACTGGTGGTGCCAGCTACAATCATTTTTGTGTTGTATGCACCAATGCCAGAATTTCAGCAGTGATGTTTGTGTAATTTTTTCTTATTCAAAATGTTTAGTACTTGCATTGTTTATATACATGAAAAGTAATGGTCCAGCATTGAAGCAATATACCTTGTGTATTTCCAAATGCACAGGTTCGCATTAGGCCTGTAGGCCTTGTTTTATTAAAAACCTATTTTCACACTTCAGGTCTGCCTAATATCTCAAACCACTCATCTGTTTTTCCTCATATTTACCATAAATGTTCCTCTAGGTCCCATGTAAATGCCAGAAATTAGGTCTGTATTATATAATTTAAAAAAGTTATGGGCTGACACATAATGCATTTTGTAAAAAATCAGGAAAGATATTTGATCAATTAACCCAAAACATGTTAAAGCTAAGGACTTTTTTTCCAGTGTTATAATTTTAATTAATCAAAATTAAATTGTTTACCCAAAATCATATAAAAAATCTTTTAAATTTTTTAAAATATTTGCAAAAATAAAAAATGGTACCCTGGAACCAATATAGCTGTACCTGTTATAAGGTACTCCAGGTAGTTATGGGATACTGAAAAATGACACCATGCTTAGGGTAAATACATGTACAAAGCTGTCACAGATGTCAGGGCAGCTACCTTTCTCAGGCAGGGGTAATTACAAAGCATTCAGTCCTGTTGCCTTTATAGCTTGCTGGGTAAGCAAGCTGGTCAGCCTCCGGCCTTTAAACAGGAAATTCATTAGGCATTATCAGCACAGGTATAGGGCAACAAACAAAGGATAGGAACAGGGCTGCCTTCATGCCCCATGTAGAGAGTTGCCTTGTATGAACACAGAACAGGTACTTGTACCTAGGTTCTCAATTCACAAGTTTTATGAATTACAGGTTTGATATTGGAAATGGACATCAGATTTGGTCAAGCAAGTG
Organism: Sipunculus nudus; assembly: GCA_026874595.1. Lineage (NCBI taxonomy): Eukaryota > Metazoa > Annelida > Sipuncula > Golfingiida > Sipunculidae > Sipunculus > Sipunculus nudus. Next base: position 42,891,144 of record CM049321.1, on the reverse strand, counting down.
AACTGAGATGTCACTCCTGTCAGGGCTGTTACCTAAACCAGACAGGGTTAATTACTTAGCTTTTATCCCAGCAGCCTTTAAAGTTGAGTGGGCTTGGGCTAGTAGCAGGCTGGCCTAACTACCTCCAGCATCTACACAGGAAATTCATTGTGGCATTATCAGATACAGAGGAAAGGATATGGACAGTGTCACTTACATGCCCCATGTAGAGAACTGTTTTCTAGTATACAAAAAACATAGGTGAAGAATGAAGAAGTGAAGAAAGTACATGTTATATCACTTTACTCTCAACTTGTGCCAAAAAATGCAGAAGATTCTGTTTTACAGAAAAAACAGCCTCTGCTCAAACACCAAATGCAGGTGCTATCGAAACATTCTTTAGTGTGATTTTCAGCAATGAACATGTTTATTTTTTACTTCTAATTATATATGTATTACTGTCATGATGTTAATCTATAAAATTGATTGTAAGATTTCCCTTTACAGTCAGACCTTTTTTGTAATTATCTGAAGAGAAAATATGATTCATAAAGAATTTTTTGTATTTAACAAGGTCCAGTGGGGTATGATTGGATCTGATGGGGTATGATTGGGTCCAATTGGGTACGATTTGGTCCTATGGGGTCCGATTTGGTCCAATAGGCCGATTCGGTGATTAATCTGAACCTAACCACCTACCTCTTAAAAGAGAATTTATGTGATTTCTGGCTTCTTCTCTGTATAAATTAATGATCTAAAGGTAATTTTGGTTGTGAAATGTTCTTATAAGGGCTTCGTAAAGGATGTGTTAATTTTATTTATCAACAACATGATTGTAAACACAGCAATATTGACAAACGGGAAAAACATGTAACCTAATGTTGTGGGTTGCATTTATGCTGACCTGGGGTCAATTCTAAATGAATCGTAATTGAAGAGAAAATTTTATGCATTGGAATTGAATTGAAAAAAAGTGGAAATTAAATGAATTGAAATTGAATTGGAACTGAAGTTTACAGGCTCCACTGAATTGATCTGAATTGATGAACACTAGTTCAGGGTCTCATATTTTCCGATCTGTCACTCATTGAAAGTTGCTCAAGGTCAGTTTAAAGGGCAGTCATGCAGTATTTGGTTAAAGTCAAACACAACTGCCTCTCACGGGTGACTCAAGGAGTATGATTACAACTGAAAGGCTTCTTACTCACTGTCCTGGATTGTTTGTATCAGCAGTTCAGCAAAACACATGAAGACAGTATACAAAATATTATAACATGATATATAGTAATTGATATTTTCAGCTTTCCATACATGAGCAGTTAACTATTGCAGCTGTTCCTATAATTCTATTGGCAGATTTACTTTTAAGCCTGATAAATATGGTTTGTATGTGTAACATGACATACCAGAGTTAATTAGAACCCCGCTTGACAAGCGGTACCCTATAGTGATCACCGTGTCAGTCCGTCCTTCCGTCCATCTGTCCTTCCGTCATTGACACTTTCCTTCGCACGCGATAACTCAACAAAAAAATTCTGCAGCTTTCCCAAATTAACAGGGTTGATTTGTACCTATGAGAGCTCCAGACCTATCGAGTTACAGACTTGTCGGAATTACAATATGGCCGCCACAGCCTAATCACTGATTTTTTTTTCGCGCGCAATAACTCAACAACAACATACTGCAGCTTTCCCAAATTCACAGATATAACTGGTACCTATGAGGGCTCCAGACCTATCGAATTACAGCCTGTCAGAATTCCAATATGGCCACTACAGTCCAATGCCTGATTTTCTTTCGCGTTCAATATCTCAACAACAACATAATGCAGCTTTCCCAAATTCACAGGGAAGATTGATACCTATGAGGGCTCCAGACCTATTGAATTACAAACTTGTCTGAATTCCAATATGGCCGTAACAGCCCAGTTGCTGATTTTCTTTCGCGCGCAATAACTCAACAACAACATACTACAGCTTTCAAAATTCACAGGGTTGATTGTAACCTATGAGGGCTACAGACCTATCGAATTATAGACTTGTTGGAATTCCAATATGGCCGCCACAGCCGAATTGCTGATTTTATTTTGCATGCGATAACTCAACAACAACAAACTGTAGCTTTCCCAAATTCACAGGGATGAATTGTACCTATAAGGGATCCAGACCTATTGAATTACAGACCTGTTGGATTTCCAATATGGCCACCATAGCCCGATGGCTGATTTTCTTTCGCACACAAAAACTTAACAACAGCCTACTGCAGCTTACCCAATTTCACAGGGATCATTGGTGCCTATGAGGGCCCCAGACCTATTGAGTTACAGACTGGCTGAAAATCAAAAATGGTTAACAGATTACATTCGGTGATTTTCTATTGCACACATTATTTTAGACTTATGTTCTTTAATATCATTTGATCCAGTAGGATTTTTTCCCTCATGCATATGGATAAAAACCTGTTTCTGTTTGTCATATTTTACAAATTTAACTTAATTTTACACCCATATGTAAACTAGTCCAGCACTTACAGAAACGCGGGGCCCCCTGAGGACCATTGTCGGACCACATCTAGTTATTAATGTTTCTTCAAATTTCAGACTTGAAAATATATGAAAAAGCGTGGAATAAAGCATATTCAGCAAGCTCCACTATTTAGTTTTGGGTTAACGAAATGTCAGAGTTCCTCTCATTCTTTTTTTGAAAGTCATACTGGGTGTTAGGATTGGTGAAATTTATTTTAAAGATAACTGTCCTGAGGGAGCTTTTAATAAAATTGCCCGTCAGTGTACACATTCTAAGAATTAATCCCTTCAAAGCATATTTGAAGGTATAACATCATTTGCCGTTATGCATTACAGTTTAATCAAAGTGTGCAAGCAGTGAATAAGGCTGTCCCGATTAATATCCGGGATTCCTTTAATATTTGTTGTTATGTCATCTAGCACAGTGAGGAGATCCCAACAGTCATTTACATGTCATGGGCTGCTCATGTGCTTGCCTTTGATCACTCAAAAACACCTCATGGCATCATAGATGTCGGCTCACTGGGAACCTTTTGCCATACAATGGCTGGTCTGACAGTGGACAGGCCTCAGTTGCATGGTTTAAGGTTTAATTTCCATCTAATAAAAAGATAAATATAAATAAATACCTAAACATAATATTCTGAACGATCCATTTGAGAGTACATGTACAGTGAAGTTGGTATTCCCATGTAAAATTCTGCATCATAAGTCTTAAAAAGCAAATGCAAAATCTGTATCAGACCACTTTTACCTTTATTGTCTGTGCAGTGGAGAGAAAGAACACGTTATAGCATCAGACTGATCTTGAGAAATTAAACTAATCCATAAAATTTGTGTCAGAGCCTATTTGTTCACAATTTCATGTATTAATGGTGCCTAAGTTCTAAACGTAATCTCCCCAGACAATTGAAATAATGATAATGTTGCCATTGTGACTTGTTATTCATGTACAGCATGAGCAGTTCATACTTAAAAGTGAACGTTAGTATTGACGGTTCGCTGAATAAATTTGTGTTTTTCTTTTTGCTACAGGTTTTTGTGTAAAATGGATTCAGATGAGGTGATCAAACGAGACCCGGAGACATTTGTCAAAGAAGAAAATGACCAGGGATATTTAATGGCCATACCAAAGCAAATTGAAGAATCCGGTATAAAGTTCATTAAATGTAAAGAGGAACAACCTGACAAGCCCACGTCAAACAGCATTGATACACCGATGTTCAATACAACAATTGAAAATGAAAAGACAGAAGAAATAACGATACATGTGGAACATGTTATATTTGACACTCATCAGCAAGGTTCAGATTTGTGTCGAATTGAATCTGAATGTTCAGACGGACAAAACATGCTACCAAATGACACTACCTTTAAATGTAGCCTCTGTGAGATAGAATTCTCTGATGGAAACAGATTAAGAAAGCACATAGAGACTCACAATAAGGAAAGTATTAGGAAAATTGAACATGACTCTGGCCCCAGTGAAGTGAAGCGATACGTAAGAAACCATACTGGAGAGAATCCATTTAAATGTAAAAAGTGTGGCAAATGTTTCTCGCGTTTAAATGTTCTGACAAGACACAATAAAATTCATACAAGAGTAAAAACGTTCAAATGTGGCCAGTGTGGTAAATGTTTCCCCGCATCTTCTTATCTAACTTTGCACAAGAGGACACATACTAAAAAGAAACCATTCAAATGTGAACAGTGTGACAAATGTTTCACTCGTTCATCTGATCTGAGTAAACACATCAGAATTCATACAGGAGAGTCACCCTTCAAATGTGAACAATGTTACAAATTTTTCACTCGTTCATCTGATCTGATTAAACACAACAGAATTCATACAGGAGAGAAACCCTTCAAATGTGAACAATGTGACAAGTGTTTCTCCCAGTCTTCTCATCTAAATGTGCACAAAAAGATTCATACTGAAAAGAAACCATTCAAATGTGAACAGTGTGGTAAATGTTTCTTTAAGTTATATCAGCTGACTAGACACAACCAAATTCATACAGGAGAGAAACCCTTCAAATGTAAACAATGTGACAAATTTTTCACTCGTTCATCTGATCTGACTAAACACAACAGAATTCATACAGTAGAGAAACCCATCAAAATTGAAAAATGTGACAAGTGCTTCTCCCAGTCATCTCATCTAAATGTGCAAAAAAATATTCACACAGAAAAGAAACCATTCAAATGTGAACAATGTGACAAATGTTTCACTCGGTCATCTGATCTGAGTAAACACATAAGAATTCATACAGGAGAGTCACCCTTCAAATGTGAACAATGTGACAAATGTTTCACTCGGTCATCTGATCTGAGTAAACACATAAGAATTCATACAGGAGAGAAACCATTTAAATGTGAACAATGTGACAAGTGTTTCTCCCAGTCATCTCATCTAAATGTGCACAAAAAGATTCATACTGAAACGAAACCATTCAAATGTGAACAGTGTGGTAATTCATTTACTAAATGTTTACATAATCTTTATACACGCAAAAATATTCATATAGGAGAGAAACCTTTCAAGTGTGAACAGTGTGATAGATGTTTCTCTCATTTATATCTGCTGAATACACACAACCGAATTCATACAGGAGAGAAACCATTTAAATGTGAGCAATGTTGCAAGTGTTTCTCCCAGTCATCACATCTAAATATGCACAAAAAGTTTCATACTGGAAAGAAATCCTACAAATGTGAACAATGTGGTAAATGTTTCTACCAGTCATCTGATCTGACTAAACACAATAAAATTCACACTGGAGAGAAACCATTCAAATGTGAACAATGTGACAAGTGTTTCACCCAGTCATCTCATCTAAAAGTGCACAAAAAGATTCATAATGGACAGAAACCCTACAAATGTGAACAATGTGGTACTTGTTTCTCAATGTCATCACATTTAACGGTGCACAAAAGAATTCACACAGGAGAGAAACCATTCAAATGTGAACTTTGTGGTAAATGTTTTCGATATTTGTATCAACTTACTTCCCATAAGAGAATCCATACTGGACAATCAGTAAAAGTGTAAACAAAGTGGTTTGTCCTTTTCCCACTTATTCTTACTTATTTAAGTTTGCAATATAAGGTTCATCTTGGGAAGAGAGTATTAAAAAGTGTCTTGAAACTGTTTCTTCGGCTTATATCAGCTATCAGCACAAATCACACTTCATATATTACAGGAAATATTTTTAGCTCAGCTGGTTGAACGTTATCCGAGCTATTGCGGTCACTCTTGTTCCATCGTCACGATCTGTCCGTCTGCCCATTCCGTAACAGGGCACAACACGCAACCGCTGGATCTAGAAACTTTCAACTGAAAACCCATGGAGTTCCATTAAAAATCTCCTTTTAAATGGCGTATATTTTACAAACTGAGAATATGATTTTGAGCAACCAGACGGTGCAATTATTGTATCCGCTAAGCTGAGAATCTTCTGTCGTTACACCGATGAAGGTAAAAAAATATAACATTGGAAACTTTAAATTAGGTCTGTAACCAATATGCTCCCGAGTTATGGAGCTCAAATGTAATTAAAAATTTGATACATAAGCTCCTATATCTGAATAACTAATATATATTGATTGCCATGATTCTTTCCATGTATATATTGGCCAGGGAGTGGTTCATCATTTCCTGAAGCCTGTTTGCGCTATCTGTATTTCTTTTCTAATTTTACACATTTCCTCTCTATATTTGAGACCTTCAGATGAAGAAGTTTGTCCGTTAACAAGGCACAAATCATAACCGTTAGACCTAAAAACCTCTAATTGTACATCAAGCGAGGGCCAAGGCCAATCTATCACTAGGTGATGGTGTATTTGCGAACTACAGACTGAAAACATGATTTTGGCACTCAGATCCGGCACTAATTGTATATGCTATGCTTAGAATCTTCTCAGGTCGCAACTCCAATTTTATTTATTAACCATGAAGTATCTTGTTTGAAGTTCTTTCTATGACTTACTTTTACCTCAAATAATCGCAAAGATATTATCTTTCGTCAGTGTATACAAAAGAGACCATAACACAAGACTAAAGTAACAAATGAATTTATTAAATTAAAAAGAGCTGTCGAATGTATGGACTGAATGGTATCTGGTTACACCAAAGGCGGCATTGTGGACCCACTGCAGATGTTCACCGACAGAAACCACTGAATCACTTAACGAGAGCTCTAGTCTAGAAAAAGACAGAAGGGCAAGATTATTAAATGCCTGGGACCATAAATAGTATAAAGGAAAAAGACATATGAACAAAACTGTTTTACTCGTTCGGTAGGAGTGAAAACCACAGTATCAAATTTATACTTTTTACAACCAGGGACTGGGTATTTCAGACTAACAGCGACTTAGTATAGAAGCAAAGTATAGTAACTGAGTTACTGACTGGACATACTTTATAATATTACATATATAAACCACATAAAGAAAGTTCTGTCATTGCCTATCGAGAAAATTGTATATAAGGCTCACCATATCTGAAGTCCCTCAAAGTGCATAACAGAATCATGGTTTCGATGTCACCAATATCTCCGGGCAGAAACCAGTGTAAAATTCTCAGCACTGCGTCTTGAGTACCATCAGCCTGGGTTGCTTGTGTCCACGGCGCTATTGTTTACCATCAAAGGCTCAGCCTAGGTTGCTTGTGACGTCCCTCGGTGGTTTAGGTTAAGCCTAAGTTGCTTGTGAGTCCCTCGGTGGTGAAGGTTCAGGCTAGGTTGCTTGTGAGTCCCTCGGTGGTGAAGGTTCAGCCTAGGTTGCTTGTGACGTCCCTCGGAAGTGAAGTATACCATGCTTATGGTGAAGTAGAGTCCACAGTTGTTCACCCCATTTGACCTTGTAACTCTGACCTTACGGTCAGATCCTCAAGTAATAATTGATCCGTTGCAAGTTTACCCTTACCAACCTTATTACCAAGAAATCCAAGGTCAAGGAAACCAAAACAGCATTTGGTTGGGTTTTTTTTTTGGGGGGGGGGGGGGGGGGTGGCTAAATTTGCCTCTTTCAGTATTCTAAGAACCTGCTCCTGCAATCAAGTGATCTGTCCATGACGAGGTTTGACATCATCAGTAAAACAACATTCGCCATTTACATCAGCAAATAAACTTCTTATAATGCGGGTGAATTGGACTGGAGCTAGGACAATACCGAATGTCATATATTTAAACTGGTATTGTGCATCTGGAGTCACAAATGCGGTGAACTCCTTTGACTGTTCTGACATTTGGGATCTGCCAATATCCCTTTGTCAGGTCCAGTTTTTTTTAAAGTAGGTGCTATTGTTCAGGGTCGCAAACAACTCTTCAGGATTTGGTATTGGTTCCGGATCGAAGAGTATAATGCGGTTGAATTTCCGGAATCAACACAGAACCTTACACTATTGTCTTTCTTACGCACTATTACAACTGGTGATGCATACCTCGCGTCAGATCTCTCTGTTATCTGCATATCCTGAATCTCTTTTTTTTTGTCTCTTTTAATGCACAAGGGACTAGACATGGCTTAGATCGTACCGGCTGAGCAGTAGTGACGTGGGTGTCACATTCTATCACATGGGTTTTCTTTGGGATGTCTGTTAACACTTCATGCCTATCTTTTAGACTGATAAGCTGGGCTTTCTGCTCAGGAGTTAGTTGGTCACATACCTGTATGACAGCAAGGCCTTTCTTTCGTACAACACTTAGAATTGGTATGATAAACATCCAATCATTTATCATCTCATCATCAAGACTATGGTCTCCTATACTGGTTTCAGTTATATTTGCAAGAAACATTACTTCATAACATGTGTCACATGGTAAATCAAACAAGCACATTTGCAGAAGGATTTCTTTCTTTCATTTTGACCCTGTAAAGACAGTCGTTAAATCTCAGCAGGACATATGGTCCTTCCTATTGCAATAGCAACTTATTCCAATCTGTAGGAGGTAATACTAAGATCTCAAAGGATCTGGGTTTAGCTCTCCTGCCATAGTATTCTTTAAATCTGCATGCTTCCTTGCTCAGCATATGTTGTACAAAGTCACTGGTGTCTGACAGTCGCTGTTATAAATCAATGACATACTGGTGCGTTGTTTTAATGTCAGAGTCGGTACCTTCTTTTGTAAGTAGTTCTTTATACACATTCATGGGTCCTCTCACAGGCCTGCCATATAACAGATCAAATGGGGAAAATCCGCCTAATGATTCGATAGGAGATTCACGATATTCGAATAGGACTGGAGCAAAATAGCGGTGCCAATCCCTGGGCTGTTCAGCAAACATTCGTTTCAGCAATCATTTGAGGCTGTCTTTTAATTTTTCTACTAGTCCTTTGCAACATGGATTGTATGATGTAGTTGTCAACTGTCTAATGCTGAGTACCTCAGATGCTTACCTCGCGCATTTTGGATGACGTGAACTGGCAAAAAATTTCAAGAGCCTGTTTCTGTAAAATATTGGAAAAGGAAATACAACATGATTGGGTTTGATTTCAAGGCCCTGTATAAGAAAAAAATAAAGCATCAACAAATAAGTCGAATATCCGAATTTAATTACCGATTAATACATATTTTGATTCTAACAAACAGTATGTTAAGTAGAAATGATAGAACCATTTCACCTCTTTGTAGGCTAGAGGAAGATATCGAACATAAATTATATAGTTGTAAGGCTACTAAATTTCTGTTGAATACATTTGAAAAAAAAAAAAAATTGAATGTAGACTTGAATGGAGACTGGTTTTGTTTGGATATCAATATGGGAATGACTACACAGATTTTATAGAAATGGGTGTCTTTCTTGGTATGTGCTTTATACAAATACAAAACAAGATGGAAAATGAAAGGAGAAAAATACTGTGAACGGTTGCTGAGGAACTTGGTAGTGTTTGAACTTGAATGTTTACAAGAAACTAAGTATGTTAGAAAACGTAATTATATCGATAAAGTAAAGTATTTCATTACAGCAATAAAAAGTTAGGTGGAAGTAATTAGGTTTCTGTCTGTCTCTACCTGCCGGATATTTAAAAACTGGAGAATAAATATAGTGATGTACATGTCACCAAAACTTAATGTCTATTAACAAAGCTACCCTGCTTATCCTGATCATGTGGTAACCTGATGGGAGTAATTATAAAATGATGATCATATGTATGAGTATTCTGATGTTGAGGATTACTGGTACATATTTCCATATGTTTTTTTTTAAATAAATGTTGTTTTGAAAAAAAAAGAAGTGTCGGGTGTATCTATAAGCGGATAGACCCAACTGGTATCTGGACATTGTGGCTCTCTTGCACCCTTAATATTACCTACTATCAGGTCATAAACAGGGTTGTCAACACACAGAGATTCTACTTCAACTGTAGAGAATGGAGTGTTGACCATGACCTGTGCCATTGGAAAGGTTCTCACAGTTCCATCAAGAAGTATGCAGGTTTGGGACTAACCAGTCATTTGTTGTGGTGGGACTAACTCAAGCCCTACTACGGCTTTGCTACACCCAGTGTCTTTTAAAACAGACACTTCACAATTGGAGATAACACCTTTACAGGTGGGGATGCCAGGTGGATAACTTTCTGATTTACCTACAGTAGGCTGACGTGACATATTAAGGATCTCTAATTCCCTTTTACTTAGAATCTCAGATTGATTTTCTGCAGGGAATATATTAGACAAACAGGCACTACCTTCAGAAGGAACCTCATCTGTAAGCTTTAAAGCCTTCTTTAAAGCAGTCCCGCTCACTCAAGAAAACACAGTTTTTAAGAGTATAATTTCAGGAGTTGCTCCCGTAACAAAAGGTTTACTAGAGACTGAATCGGGCACCATATTGCAACGGGGATTCCTGAATTTCCGGCCTACATGTTCGGAAATTTGTCCGATAGCCTTCTTCAGTCATTTGTTACCGTTTACATAAAGCTAACTTTAGACTGTCATAATGTGAAGCATCAACAGAGGGAAGACTTGTATAAACCTCAAGGGACTTACCTGTTAGTAAAGCACCAAGTCGAATAGGCCAGTCCTTTTTCTTCCATTCCTGACCTCCAGAAAACCTTACAAATCGCTCCAGATAGGCATCAATTCTGTCGCGACTTTCCTCGTGGCTGGCATCTTAGAAGAAGTCTTACCTGAAGGCTTTTCTTGAGTTAGGGGAGGGGACTGTTTTCTGCAATTTGTAATTTTAATTTCATTGTTTCAATTTCATGAGCTCGAGCTTCTTTTTTCTCTCGCTCTATCAGCTCGCTTTAGTTTACTCTGCTTTTGAGTGGCTTTATGATTACTCTCCCTGACCTCATTCTGTTTGAAATCTTTTCCCCCATAACCTAACTTTTCTTCCATAGCAAACAGTTCCATTAACTTCTCTATAGTTATCACAGAAACACATTGTGACAGTTAAACAATAAACAAAACCAATATGCTGATATGCATCACCTGAAACTCAATAGATTCAGTCAATATAATTTCCACATTCTATATGTCTTGGCAAATATCAAGTGAAATGTGCCGTAGCACCACGACAAGCAATAGTTACCTCTTCACAGTATAAAAACAGAGTCCGTAGCCGTAAAACCGCCTTAACCTTAGGGACAACCATTCAATATCTGCTGGAGAAGAAATTGAGAAAAGGATACAGCCTACCAATGTTGTAAGACTCGGCTGTACTCCAGCCATAGCTATTATATACCAGAGTATTCCCTGACCTCCAGGAGTTTGCCTCTTTCCATAGAAGGCATAAAAAGCAGCTACGACAAACTAGCTACCATAATATCACTAATGGCTTTCTAATATTCCCATTATAGAAGATAGACCACTGTATCTTGACCTGTTTTAGTATCTCGTATGTATATACTGGGCATATTCTTGGTGAATGATTCAAATTTCATACTTTTTCCTCAAAAAAGAGTATCCTGGCACGCTTGCAAATGCCAAGGTCACAGCTCTAGGTTTATCTTTTAAGCATGAAGTAACTTGTTTCAAGTTCTTTCTATAACTGACTCATGCCACAAATACAAATACTGAATTTTAATAAATTTTTACCCTTTTTTTAGCAAACGTGTGAGCTTTAGCGAAGGCGCATGCTCGTCCGTGCGACTTATATTTTATAGATAAAAAGCTAAAAAAATGTAAAAATCTTCTTCGCCGAAAATGTTCAGCCAAATTGTCCAATATTTCACATAAATGATCTCAGAAACAATAACTCCTGCTTGTTTGAATGAATCCAGTTCAGTGAATTTTTTGCCGAGTTACAGTAAGCCGAACATAGTCATTTTGCCAAAAAAAAAAGGATTCTCAAATTACATTCTAAGAAATGGCTGGAGCCATCATCACCAAATTTTAGGCAAATGTTGGTCACATGACTCATTTAAAATTGAGGTATTTGTTTCGCCACCTGCATCGATGTCATCAGTCATCAGTTCATTTACCCATAATTTCTCAGGAAGAGCATGAGCTGGTATCAACAAATTTTATGCCAAACGTGTCACGTATTAAATTTTTTGAGGTTTCGTTTTTAGTTCAGCTGACTATAAGTCATCTGAGCTATAGTCGTGATCCATTGTCCGTCGTTCGTCCTTCTGTCCGTCCGTTGGTCCGTCGATGTGGCACGTTTCGAAACCGTAAGACCTAGGAATCCAAAATTCGGTATATTGTTATATGTCCCCAAGATCTCCTACCAAGCCGAAAGCTGGGTCTTTCCGATTTCGTTCCTTTGTGAAATTAAGGAAAAACCTCAATTTTTAATTAAAAAATAATTTTCATACTTCAGGACTGCCTAATATCAAAACCACTCATCTGTTTTTCCTGATATTTACCATAAATATTCCTCTATATAGTACCTATGAACATGCCAGAAATTAGGCATGTATTATATAATTTAAAAAATAATGCATTTTGTAAAAAGTCAGGAAAGATTTTTGATCGCTGAACACAAAACATGTTAAAACTAAGGACTTTTTTCAAGTAATATAACTTTAATTAATCAAAATTAAATTGTATACCCAAAATTGGATCAAAATTTTTTAAAATATTAGCAAAGATAAAAAATTGGTACCTTAAATTTTGCCCAACTTTGGCCACGGCACGTTTATTTCCTGTAAGTACTGTGGATTTAATTTTCACAGCATGTGCACATAATGATTTAATCTGTTAAAATCTGAAATTTGAAAATAAAAGCTGCAAAAGTAGGCTAGTTATTGAATTGTTTTGGAGGCTCTTGTTGTATTCCCTTACATTGTCAAGCAGTCCACTTTGGTCACTGTAGGTCATTCAGTGCAACTCTCTATGCTCCCCAGGCTGTTGAAATAATATTATGCAATCCCATCACTAGGGCAAGCCCTTCCTTAACTGAGTTGAGCTTGATCAGGCTGTCTGCAGTTAATACCATACCACAGGGAGCCTTTCCCCCCCCCCCCCCCATTTTGTTGACAGACCTGTATTATGAACTAGATGAATCTGAAAATTAACATTTTTTTCAGCAATGAGCAGTAACAACGGAGACCCCTCCCCCCACCCAACCCTTCAATACACACGACTAATAAACAAGATGAATCTTATAACTTTAATAATAAAAAAATTGTTTTTGATAAGACTTCGACAATTTTTTATGAAAAAAAATCAGGAATTTAATCCTAATATTCAAATGTGATAAAATAGTAGGATCTAATATAAGTGCTAACTGACAAAATTTAAGGAGATATAAATACTTTGTAGCATTTCATTCATATCTCTTAAAGTTGGCGGGGCCGAGGTGTGCATAACACTGTTAACTTAGTATTAAAATTAGGAATATTGGTCAAACTTTGTGTGATTATTTTTTAACTCATATTCCCATATATTTAAATTTTGACTACTTAATTACCTTCACACGTTATTTGTTTATAAAATGTTACTTTTATATAACACTTACCGTTGGCCTTTTTGTTTCCATGGTGCATCACTAAATGGTTTGGCTCATGTCCATTATTCTGTAATTTACAGAGTTTCATTTTAGCAGAGCCATTTCTCATAGCTTTTCTAATGATAATATTCATGAAAAACCAAAAGAAACAAAAATATTTTGCAGTTACTATTATTTTCCAAAATTGAGCTGAGCGATGTGGCCCATGGGTCCCTTGTTTTGGGGAATGCCTTACATCTTACCGGGGAAAAGCTAAACTAACTTCTTCTCTGAAAGCATTCAGCTGAACTGTACAATATTTCACAGAAATGATCCCATAGAATAGCTCTTTCAAATTCCTTAAAATGTTGTGGGTTTGATACAGTTTGGCCGAGTCACAGGAATTTGAACTTAGTAATTTGGCCAAGTAAGCATACTCATAATTTTAGCCTCTTCCAGCTAAAATGTTTTACGATGAAGCCTACTCGTTTAATTTGTCAAGAGAATTATCCAAGGGTAAGGTTCTTTCAATTGTGTAAAAACGGATTTTGTTCGTAGTTTTTTGGTAGAGTCATAGAAAGCTGAAGTTGGTCTTGTGGCCATAAGTAAGCCCATTTCAAACTGAGGGCTGATATAGTCTTTTTTTGCAAAACTTCTGCACCATGGCACAGAAATGATTCTTAGGAGCCTCGGAGGTCTTTGTTCGAGTTTACTTAAATGATCTTTGGCAAAAATATTGGACCTTGGACAATGAAATAACTGCATCTTTTATTATTCTAATCATTTTGAAAAAAAAAATATCTGATGAAAATATCAGCTTGAAAGAAAAACATTTTAGACAAAGTCATTCAGTATGTGTTTTCAGATTTACCAACAGTCCAAGATTGTGTTTGAATCTATTAGTAGCTTGGCAGACTGCCAGCTATTTCAGGTTTTGCAACAGACAAAAGGTCAGTCTAAATCTATTTATAGCATTGGCAGACTGCCACCTGTGTCAAATTATGAAACAGTTCAAGAGTTCACTCAGTGCAACCATGTACAGGTCAATAGTTCACTTAGTGCAGCCAGGTGCAGGTCAAGGGTTCTCTTGGAGCAGTAGCTGCGGGGGCTCCGGTTCACTCTGGGCATCTGCCTTCCTCCCCTGAGCATGATCAGCCCAGTGCACATGACTCAAGAGATATTTGATCTATTGGCCTGACATTTGATTTGTCCATGAATCTTTGATGGCTTTATATCAAACAAGACTGGTGTCGCCACCTAATATAACTGTTGCACAGAGTATGTAATTGGATTCAACGAGATGTGCGTGTGCATGCGTTTGCTTGCTGAAGGAGAAAGACATCTTTGGAATCACTTTTTTATAGTTATCACCGTAATTTGTAGTCATCGACCTCCTTTAATTACCTGGAATGATTGGTTGAGTTTTCGAGCAAACAATGAACCACTTTGTTGACCATTTTGGATAGGAATTCCGGCGATATGGTCGGGGCAGTTCTGGAGGAAGCCCTTAAGAGCAAGCTTTGGGCTAGAGCAAGGGAAGCTGGCCAAAATGCTGCTTGCAATACGCCGTGTACTGATCTAGTTCAACCTGACCAACAGAAAATATCATCGGCAAACAGCTCAAGATTGGCGTCTTTGAAGAGCACGACAGACGACGCTTGGGACAAAGGATGAAGCTCTGGCACAAGAGGAAGCATGGCACAAGCCATTATTGCCCAAGATGGCGGCGCGGAAAATTGGGTCATCCACAAAAGGGACAGGACCAAATCAAATCACATGACCGAGATCTGAGCTCAGATTTTCGGATATTCAGATTGTAAGTGTTGAGGAGCCGGAATCTTAACGGCTAGATTAAAGGAATGAACTTTATGCGGCGGTAAGCAATGAAGAGGCAAGGCGGCCTGATATTCAACATAAAATGGCCACACTGATAGAAAGTCTTAAACACAGACATGCCCAAGATATTGTTTGATGAGAGATATACAAAGAATACAACCCGCCAGGTAACTGTACCTATATGACCCAAATCAAGTGTAACCAGAAGTTCCAATACGACGGGCCTCGACGTGCGTATTGGAAATTCAATAAGTCATTCATATACGACAAAGAGTATGTCAACATGATTAACCAATTGTAAGATGAATTCCGGGACGGATCTAAAGGTTTTGGGGTAATCTGCAATTGTCAAAGATCTGTGTAAAACAGAAATTTAAACAATAACGATCAATCTGAGTACACACGAAGCCAAAGAAAAAACAATAGGAAATCACACGTTGTGAATAAGTTACACGATACTGAGCGACTTTTGGCAAATAATCCAAGATATCCCGACCTAATCAGGCAGCAAGCAAATATTCGTAAAGAACTGGACTTAATGGCTTCCTATGAAGCCTGCAGTCCTCAATTCCATCCCCAAAGCTGCGAGGAAGGAGAAAGGTGAGAAAAATACTAAATATTTTATCAGATTAGAAAAATGTCGTGCGTCTAGAAAACTTATTCGAAGTCTAAAGACCACTGACAGATGGCCGTATTATATCCGAGCAAAATAACCTTAATAGAGGAACAGAGCAATTATTTTAGTACTAAATATAAGAAAAGGGAGTTCATAATTTTACTAAACTATTTGAAAATTTTTTTATGGATATATAGATACGCCTAAAGTACACATCACAGAACGTTACCAATGTGCTGCAAAATAACCACAGATGAAATAAGCAGAATTTTCATTAAATGAACAAGAGAAATTTGTGGATTTAATGTCTTCCACTTTGGGCTCTTGTTGTCTTTCATGCTTGATAAGCAGCCCAAATTATGACGTGAAGACATCTTGAGGGCACATGAAAACGTAAACAGATCCACTACGACATGTGGAGACATCTGCAGGCGAATATAAAAGCTAAAACACATTGAGAAATTGGACCAAAATTTGATAATTTTATTTTGAGCTGGAGAGAATTATTTTTCAGATAGACACTCCGAAACCAATCCAAAACAATGTATGCATGAGAAGAATCACTGACCCAAATTTGAATGAAATCGGATAATATTGAGGAAAGTTATCGCACGGAAACGAACCGGACGGACAGACAGACACACAGAAAAAAAAAAACAAATCAATGTCCCCCGTTCCGCGGAAACGGGAGACAAAAATAACAGTAGGGACCTGACTAGGGACTAAACGGCTTGACCATCAAATTTTAATAAATTCTTCTTGATCAAAATAAAACATTTTACAGAAGGTTAATATCACCCATTTGAAAAAGGTGAACTATCAGCGACGCAGAAATGCTGTATAATTACTCTAATACATAAAGGTAAGGACCTACCTCAGGACTAACTTACTTACTGGCGCCCTTTACACTAACAATAGCCGATTACAAAATATTAGCGAAATCACTTGCTCTCAGGCTTGAAAGCATTTTACCAAAAATAATAACCCAGTCCAGGTAGGTTTAATGCAGAACGGATGTATTGCACCAGCCATCAGAATGTTTGACGATATTAACTTATACTTACATCAGCCTAACGTCAGCGGACTGGTATACAGCAAAGAAATGCTGTAAAGTGGTCAGGCTACAACTACTCCACTGAAAAATACTTAACCAGAAGCGGATCCAGGGGGGGTCCGGACCCCCCCCCCCCCCCCCCACTTTTCATCAAAAACAACGTTTTTTAAAGGGCTTCAGACAAAATTTTGCGGCCTCGACCCCCCCCCCCCTCCTTTTCCAGACCTGGGGACCTTTTTTAGGGTTTTCATTAGTTCTCCTAGGTTGGACCTTACCTTTTCCTAAATCCTGGATCCGCCCCTGTTAACAATATATTTCCCACAAATGTACTGCTACATAAAATGGGTATAAAAGACTCCATTAAATGTAGTGTTTGTGACGGCACAGACTACATTGAACACTTTCCTATTCATGCGAAAAACTTGCGTAATACTCCGATACAGAAGTGGAGATAATAGTGATACTACATCAAAAGTCAATCACATTATCCTCATAGCAAAATGTGTATCATTAAATTTATATACGGCAATACAAACAACCTGAAATGTGTATTCGAAGAAGACATTTAGACTAGAATTTAAACTGTTATTGTATTATATGTACTATGTAGTATCCTACGGTCCGAGGTTCTAGCTTTCGGAACCTGATCCGATCTTATTTGTAAAAGGCAGCTTATTGAACAATAAACTGCGGAAATAAGTGTAACCAGAAGTTGTGCGGAACATTGAGACCTGTTACAAGGTATAATGACAAGTCCATACTGAACTGGCTAAGCTTATTGTTCAGTGGATTTATCCCATTTCTGCAAGTAGCAGATGCGTGTACTAAACACATTGAAGAAGATGGAGCTATGCCGGGCCCTGTGGACAGGCTTAAAAAGCTAAGTGATGGTATCACCCTACTAGCTGGGCTGGCCTTTGAAATATCCAGGAAATATTGTTATTTCCAGCATGAAGAGTCAGATAATTACTAAATGGTAATGAAAATCGCAATAATAACATTAGAAAGATAAAGAAAATATATACACACTTGCATACGGATGTTATGTATAATTATAATAATTTATTAACGAACGTTTATCTTTATATAGGGAGGGACTATCATGTACAACGTCTTAGACAATATCTTAAAGTACACATTAAATGTATTTTTGGATGACATTCAGTGTTTATAGTCTAAATGCAATTAATGTGAAGATCACTATGTGTTATGTTGGAACTAATATTTCAGTGCATGGTCAAGAATAAAACTGAGACCACCAACTTGCATATATAAACACGCACGTAAGGCCAAAATAAAAAAAAAGGTATGGTTCTCAGGCACTTTTTTTCAGAAATCAATGCGGGCGGGCGCTTTTTTTTATTTTAAATTTTTTGGTATGTTTCGATAATAATGTCAAATGATAAGAGAAAGGCATGAAAATAACAGTTTTATTTTGCTAAATAAGTAAAGGCACTACAAAAACAAGGAAATTGTATGGTTTTATCTTCTTGAAAGAAATGTCGGAGCGGCAGCAGCTCAAAATTGGAAAGTTTTTATTGAAAATCAAAATAAAAATTTTTGATGCGGGGGTTTAAAATTGATGCGGGCGGTGCCTGAGAACCATACCTTTATTTTTTTTTTGGCCTAACACACAACACTTTATTGTTGCAGATATTCTCAGCCAAAGTAACAACGATACAAAAAAGAAACTTAAATTTCACAAAATAACAGGAACTCGTTAGCTTTAAATAAATAATTATAAAACTTAATTATTTCAAGAAGAATAGAAAGTGTCTGTGTTCAAATGAAAAAAATATATGCTAGAGTCACAAGGGGGTGATTTTGTAAGAGCTTCCCATTCTGTTTTACTTTTAAACATATATTTCACTTATTTTCACCTACGCATGGCTTTTCTCATTTACAATTTACAAATAGCGCGTACATCTGTTTTCATGCATCTTACACAAATTTATTTTCCGATTCGTTATATCACAAATACATCCGATATATATATATATATATATACATATATATATATATATGTATGTATGTATATATATACACTTACAATTTGCCATAATATCACTACTGGTATATTTTTAATTATCTTAGAACGATTAACAAATATCAGATATAAATTAATGTGATAAAGAGAACAGAACCATTATTTAAAATAAAATATATCACTTTTACTTTCCTCTTATTGCTAAAATTTTGTATGTTAAATTGGTATTCATGAATCGTGATAACATGAATTAATAATAATATACATTTTTTTTTTCAGTTTCTATTATTACACATTCAAAAATCATTACAATACAACAATACAAAAACAATTAAACTGTAATAGAATAGGAACTTATGTAGTATATGGATTTTTTGGTCGAATCAATGTAGCTTTAGTTGAATGGAGACCTGTATTATGTCTTTTTTTTTGGTGCAATTCTGGAATGCATACACGCGTTTCAGTAACCCCCCCCCCCCCCTACACACACACACACACACGTCCAAAGCCCGCTATGTACATCCCGCTACCCACTAAATCCACTACCGACACTGCATTTCAGGGTTGACATGGTACACGTGTACTTTCGTGTCGCAGCGGTGTGTCAGGATTGGCAGCCCCCAGCGGCTGTGTGTAAAACCCGGACGTCGGACGCCGATTTTACAAAAATCGACATATTTTATTAACTACTCATCAAATACCTATAAAATTTCACATGACCATTGTCCGTATATAGATCTTTGATTCTACAGAGTAACGTGAATAAATATGGACTAATTATTATTTTATTAACCGTCATTCATCTCGGACGTGAGTCGGACGTCGGCCGGACGTCAACTGAAATGCATGTAGTTATGGTGAAATTCATCTGTGCAAAAAGTACTCAGATATACAGTTTTGGAATAAAACCTCAAGCACAGCCAATCCTAGGCTTAAATTCCCCACATTTATTTCGTTATCACCGATTTTGTAACACTCGGATGCCGTAGGGGGTTTATCAAGTGCTGTTCCACAAAATGGGACGCCTTTCCTGCCACATTTGTGACACAAGAGGGCGCTCGTGCCTGTTCCACGCGCATTTTTAATAATCATAATAATAATTAAAATAAAAATGATATTAAAAATATCATTTAAAATTTATACATGTTTTATGGGTTTAACAATAATAATGATGATGATAGTAATAAAAATGATTTTAATAATAATAATAATAATAAAAATTAACAATTATAATAAAAAAAAATAACAACTTTTGATAATAATAGTTATTATAATCAAACTACTATGCCAACTTTAGCCAGACTTTTTTCTGTACACCAGCCAGTTACTCTGACCCACCAAAGTTATATTATGGAAGGGTATACCTCAGGTGTTACAGAAATTGCCTGTTGCCCAGTCAGAGCTACGAGAAGGCAGTTGGCGTTCTGACCACCTACTTTAACTATACATATGGCCAACATATCATGCACTATGCATCCACCAGTGACTACAGACAACGTTCTATTCTTCCATAGCATCAGAGATCCACTATCAAAGTTTTACCAGCATCAGATGGTAGTTGAAGGAGTGAATTATGCAAAGGTGGAGCATTTTTTCCAAGCAGCAAAGGCCAAGAGAAATGGAGCTACAGCATTAACAAAGGCCATGATGGCTACCAAAATCCATGGAAGATCAAGGAGCTTGGTCAGGTTCCACTTGGTGGTGACTGGGAAAGCGTAAAGGAGGAAGTCATGACAAGAGCCTTGACTGCCAAATTTAGCGATAAAGACCTGCAGCAGCTACTACTGGCCACATCATCAAAGTACCTTGCAGAAGGGACAACTGATCGCTATTGGGGGATTGGAGTTTATCAAGGAAACATCCATCAGGTCCAGCCAGCAGACTGGAGGGGAAAGAACAGACTGGGTGTCATCCTAATGGACATCAGAAGACTTGTGTCCAGGCCAGATCTACCAAGATTTTTGGTATTTGGGGCCAGTGAAGCCAACCAACTCGAGTGCTATGTTCGGGAGATGGCAACAGTCCCAAGCCATCAACAGGTTGCTTTCATTGGATCGACGAGGTGGAATGACTGTGAAAAAGACAGAGTCTGCTATGTCACTGGTAGATTCTACAAGCCAGATACAGTTACTATTCATCTTGGAGGGAATGATGTGCCTGCTGACAACACTACCCCAAGCAAAGTGGTGAAAGGACTCATGAGCCTGGCAAACTGTATCTCAAGCAACTTTGCTGTGAAAAAGGTGGTTTTCTCTCCACTACTAGCTAGATTTTCACTATATTGTGGCAGAAACTATCCACAAGATTATGAGAAAAGAAGGAAAGCGGTTAACAAGACGCTGAAAACAGATGCCAAGAAGAAAGGATTTACTGTTGTAAAAGTAGCAGACATCAGAGAAGACGTAGTGCGAGATGGTGTGCATCTGACACGAGACAGCAACAGAAGAATATGGCAGAATATACGAGAGGCTGTATTTTATTAGTTCTGTTTTTAGCCATTATTATATTTCTGTGTATATATGTTCAGGGATATTTCTGACGTTTTCATTCGTAACAGTATACACTTTGTCTTTTTATCTACCTTTCCATGTATATATTTGATCTGTATGTTAATAAAGGTTTTCTTAAACAGGTTCCAGGCTTCTTCTTATTTTATATTCCGAAAAAAAAATTGAGCTTGAAACATTCAAGAAATAAATTAATATTCAATATGTACGTCTCCCTGTTCTCCATATATATATATATATATATATATATATATATTGTTACAGTTTCTTGCAGAGAAATATCACTCAGTATTCCACAAACACCAAAGAATACAAACAGAAGAGATGCCGTAGTTGTGTTGCAGTAGTTTTTAATGTTACTAGTTCTACACGTACACACTGACTCCCTGAAATCCTATCTAGACCTACCCTACCCGACTACCAGTCCCCAGCCAGCCATTTGACAAGCTGCCCTGGGGCCATGTGTCACTGGCTTGCTTTCTGCTGGCTACCAGCTGACCTCACAGGCGGCCGGTCACCGGACCAGGCATCCCTGTTTACAGCCTGCAGACAGTACATGTACACAGACTATTCTCACTACAGAAAAATAACACTACATTACACTGCCCCCTCCCTAAGATTTGTCCGTCCCGGATAAATGACACTACCACATAAACATATAAACCAAACAATTACAAAAACCTAAGTGCCATAAACAAATATCAAAATAACATGTTAAATACAATTAAACAAATAGCATAATGAAAAATTAAATGCGGAGATATAATTTGCCTTGTTCACATCACTACCCCCTTATTTCAGTTAGAGGTATACAGTAGTATAAAAGATGAATAATATATGTGTTTCCTGTTTATATTGATGTTATTGGTTCATCAAGGCAAGCCTAAATTTGCTCACCACTGGCTCAAAGGAACCGAGAACAGAACAGGTACCAATTTTTTGCGATTTGTCACTCTTACTGGTAGGGATGGATTGCGTGTATTAGCCAATGCCTTACCGACAAGTGACCCATCAGTATCATTCATAGGCTCCGGTACTCCCCAATGACATCCCACCGAGTCATCAGTCAGTTTGGCAGGAACAACAGCCTCATGATGCGGAGGCACCACAACATATTTATGGGCGACAACATGACAACAACTACCCTTCCCTACAAATGCCGGTGTTCCAAGGGTATTTCCATGGTTCCGATACGTAGTATCCCGTTAGTAATGTCAACAACACAGTCATGTGCTTCCATGAAATCCAATCCCAGTATACACATATCACTTGTCTCTGCAACCAAAGTGTTGTGCTTTATCTCCATACCACCAATCCTGAATGTCAGCTCGCCTCTCCCAGTCACTGGTGCTGTTTCCCCTGTCACAGTCTCTAACAGTATCCACTAGGATCCGACACGGAACACCATCTACAAATCCGTCAGCCATTAATCCATTATCCGAAGATAGCAAAGTTCCAGTTTTAAAAACGACAGGTGGGGCTTTTTTTACTAGTTTTTCTGGTCAGGAGGTTTGTGAGATGGCACATTGCGCCTGTTTGCGGGACATTCTCTGCGCCAGTGATCCTGTGCTCCACATATCCAACAGCCACTTTGACTCCTCCATTGTTGATTTTGTCTCCTGTCCAACAGTGTGTGTAAGGACTGCTGCACTGTATCTTGCACAACACGTATCAAATCAGCAATACTAGCATCCTGAAATCTTATACTAGGTTGCTTATCAAACTGTTGCCCTGGATAATCACTGGACAAAGTCCGACACACTGTTGGCTCCAATTCTGTCACCGCCCTCACCCGCTGGCGATTGGCTAGCATAAACGACTAAAGCTCCAATGCAATTTCGACTGCTTTTTGCAAATTTGGCGGCCTTGTCTGTTTCACTCGCAACCTTGTGTCATCATCCAAGATGCCATCAATGAACTGATCACGAGCTAAGACATCCTGCACACTTGGTGGTGCCTCATGGAGGCTAATCGTGTCAAACGTTCAATATCTTCTGCCATTTCTGAAAATGTCTCACCTCGTCTTTTAACTCGAGTTTTCAGTTTTGCTCTGGATAAATCACTCTGATGGCCGCTTCCAAAACGGTTTGACAGAGCACCGACGAGTGTATCGTAGTCCTGCCGCCCTTGAGGTAGTTGGTTGCCCAGTACTGCAAATGCTGGTCCTTTCAGGCTTGTTGCCAGGAATGAAGCCTTTTTCAGTGGCGACCATTTGTTCATTTCCGCTGTTATTTCCAAACTGAGCCTGATAGGCCTCCCATGGTATTTCGACACCATCAAATTGAATAGGTCTTTGTATAGGCCTGGACACTGGTATCTCAACGGCTGACACTGACAGAGATCTCTTGTGTGTATCCCCGGTTAGGCAGTCCTCTGTATTGTTACCAGATAATGCAGAGGGATATGGGGATTGTTCTGTTGCCTGGTTGTGTGTTGCATCCCCCAACTTTGCTTCTAACATCACTACACGAGACAGGAGGTTTTTCTGGCCTTGTCTCAGTTCAAGATTCTCTCTCTCTCTAGACAGGCAATTCTCCCTCCTAATTCTATCTCGAGCCGCCTTAGTGTTATTTTCACCTGTTCCAGGGATTGTCTATTGTCCTTTTTCTTGTTGTTGCTGCCATGCTTGATCTTGTTTACGTTCAAGCTGTTGAAGTAGCCCAAGAGCTTGTGTTAGTTCATTAATTGACAAGAGGCGGGGAGCTGGGCCTCTCACCAGTGTCCACTACTGGGCCAGCATGCATGGAATGTTCACAGTCAGTAACACTTACTTTACCTTGTGCCTTGAACTCTACTTCGCTGTCACTGCTTTCAGAAGGCATCTTTTATGTTTATTTGTATATAATCCCACTTCTGACACCAATGGTACAGTTTCTTGCAGAGAAATATCACTCATTATTCCACAAACACCAAGGAATACAAACAGAAGAGATGCCGTAGTTGTGTTGCAGTAGTTTTTAATGTTACTGGTTCTACACGTACACACTGCATCCCTGAAATCCTATCTAGACCTACCCTACCCGACTACCAGTCCCCGGCCAGCCACTTGACAAGCTGCCCTGGGGCCGTGTGTCACTGGCTTGCTTTCTGCTGGCTACCAGCTGACCTCACCGGTCACCGGACCAGGCATCCCTGTTTACAGCCTGCATACAGTACATGTACACAGACTATTCTCACTACAGAAAAATAACACTACATTTCACTATATATATATATATATATATATATATATATATATATATATATATATATATATATATATATATATATATTCAATAAAAAAAATTCCTTTTGTGACATATAACATGTTTATAAAAATTTTCCTAGCAAATGAGCGTAAAAATGGGAATATATTTCAAATGGCACTGAGACCTAGAGTTAAAAAAGTGCGCATTGAAAATGCAGGTGTGACAGAAAGGGTGTCCTATTTTGTGGAACAGCCCTTTATAAACCCCGAACCGCATCCGAGAGTTATAAAATCGGTGAAAACTAAATCAATGGAGAGAATTTTAGCCTAGGATTGGCTGTGCTTGAGTTTTTATTCCAAAACTGTATATCTGAGTACCTTTTGCACAGATTAATTTCATCATAACTGCAAAATACTTGCATTTCAGTTGACGTCCGGCTGACGTCCGACTCACGTCCGAGATGAATGACGGTTAATAAAATTATAATTAGTCCATATTTATTCACGTTACTCTATTGAATCAAAGATCTATATACGGACAATGGTCATGTGAAATTTTATAGGTATTTGATGAGTAGTTATTAAAATATGTCGAGTTTTGTCAAATCGGCGTCCGACGTCCGGCGTCCGGGTTTTACACACAGTCGCCCCGAGCTTCCATGGAAAACTAAATTGTCCGCGGATGCTCCAAGAACTCTTAACGGATCCTCCGATTTTTAGACAGACCCCTCTATTATCGCACACACTTCAGCTGAACTGTGCTCATCCTCGGAACATTGAGAAAGGTATGCAGAATAGTAATAATGACAACAGTGCAGTTTTGCGTACATTTTGTAAGTTTTATTACGTGTTTAGAATTTGGTCTACGTTCTGGAACATGAAAATATAGATAAAACTGCCTCCTCTTTAGTCTTTATTTATTGGCAGGCCTTATTTCCACTCCCCGGGAGTGGAAATAAGGGGTCTGACTAAATACCCCAACGGACCCCAGCAGACCCAAACTGACCCCAACGGACCTATGAATTACCCCAACGGAACTGAGAATGACCCCAACAGACCAGTTTATTACTCCAACGAACCAATTGGTTATATTAACTTAATTATTGAGTGTATATATCAGTTGTCTAATCATAAAAAAAATTAAAAATAACCCCAACAGGACTAGGAATGACCCCAACAGCATTAAAGGCCCAATTCCGGTGGGACCCCACCGGAGTGATCCCATCCCAAGTGAAGCTGGTTGAGACTGACCATGTGATTAATGATCCAGTGTGCCTTGGGGCAGCTTAGGGAATTTCCCAGCCTGGCTGCATGGGTATATCAACGCACCTCTGTGTATCAGTGTAAAACTGAGGACCAGGGATAGAAAGCTAATGAAGGGGATATTGTTTGCTTTGTTTGCAAGCTGTTTAAAAAAAGCAAAAATAATCATGTACCTGTACCATGTGGATTTAATGTGTGGACATTTTTTAACATTTTATATAGATATATTCCAATTGTAAAACTTCATTGTTTATGCATATAACTGTTATAATAAGTGTGTTTACATTATCACATGTTCCCAAATTGTGTCAAAGAATGCAAGTTGTTTTTCTTTTAAAATTTTCTCTCCTTGTTGTCTTCGTGGGTTTTTAACAGACATTCTGTTAGACACTGATGTACTTTCTCTATCCATGTTTTCATTCCACTCAATTACTGACATGTTGCTGCGGCGTTGATACTCATCATAGCCAAATGAGATCCTTAATATTTTATCATGGTAAATTAAGCACGCATTGTTAAAGGACTCAACATAATGGGTGTTCTGGCACAGTATAAAGTCTTCAGCATTCTTGTACACCCTGAGGCCTGTGATGGCTTTCATTAGCATCTGCTCTGCTTTTTGATCTGTAATCAAACATTTTGTTTCATAAAGGGCACCTTCTTCCTTGCATCTAGTTGATGGAAAGCAGTTAGCATGGTTCCCCTTATAATGTTCTACAAGGCCTCGCATGTTTGCCCTCAGTTTGTCAGCTGAACCATCACAGTGCTTCATGCTCCAGTGTATACGAGTACGGACATGGGTCACAAATGGATCTAATACAGAATAATAAAACTGCCAATATCAAAGACATGTTTTACATAGTAACACATTAATTCATCAAGTAGTACACTGTCTGCATTATCATGCCATCATGACTGTTATATAAACTGTAGTAGCCAGCCTTATCAGCAGCTGAGCTTCTGTTGTGATAAGATGATGGCTGGGTCAGAGCAAGCTAGGCCTGTCTTAGTGTCTGGCATGTGGTCTGTGCAGTAAGCAGGGGAAAGGGGGTTTCCAAGCTGTCACATGTGTGCCTCTGTTGTGATACTGGATACCCCAAAGCTAGGACCGGTAAATTCAAATTTGTGTTGGCTGCTGTGTACAAAACTTAGGAATTTTCACTTAAAATAAATCCTTTGTGCTTAATGAAGGAATAAAATGATATCTTTCCAAGAGATGTTTCTCACAGACATTTTTGGGGACAAACAGGTTAGTAATTTTTGATAAAATCCACATTAAAGCTCCTGAAGCCAGGTTTGTGTGAGCACTGCAGTGACAGGTTATATACTGGCTCGGCTGTGGCTCCACTTCTCCTTTTATACCGGAACTGGGCCTTTAAGAATGACTCCAACAAACCTAGTCAAACAGAACATAAATGTTCAGAAATTCTATCCATAATAGGGTCATCCATTCATAATATAAGAGAGCATGATAAACCACACATGAATTAGATATATATATTTATCATTACAATTACTTCCAAAAATTACAATTACAAATTACTTTAATTTTTAAAAGTAATGATTAAATTACAATTACTTTGCCAAAGTAATTAATTACATTCAATTACTTTAAAAAAAATATAATATATAGAGGTATGGTTCACTTAAAGTATCAGTCATGCTAGAATTAGAAAGGTCAACAAGTTAAATTTATTAAAGGACAAACTGCAAACAAAATATATCTAGTCTGGTTCTCATATATATATATATATATAAGTGCATGATGGCTACACTAATGATAATATATCGTTACATAATGTTAAAATTTATGTACTTTTCTCTTATGGAATGTCAAAACTGGCTGTCATCATCATATAGGAACATTGCACATATATGTTTGTAGTATCAGGCGTTGAAACATTCGCTGAATTATTGTTTTGACACAAAATAGAAATATTTGAAAGCACATGTGGGTAAACTATATTTTGAATATTATCTTGAAGTTATTGCAAAAAGTTTTAACCAATATTCTTTTATCACATATTACCCTTTATCAAACAAAATATCTTTCTTATTGATAACAGTGATAACAGTCCAATAAAGACAACCACTATAACTTTGATCCTGTCACATCTGAAAAACATCCTTGACAGCTTATTTGAACATATCCCTTTTCTCACAAATGAGTCATAATTATGAATTGTTTTATATATGTTGTGTATATGTATGCCAGTTAATGCCAGGGTTGAGTAGACTTAGAGTGGTTCTGTTATCTAAGGACAATCAAGTGGGAAATTTACTTGGCCATTTAACAACATAAAGTCATTCTCATGTGTAATATGCATGGATGACTGTATTATGGATATTGCTTTTAATAGTTATGTTCTGTTTGGCTCCTTTTATTGCATTTGGATATATTTTTAACCGTTATAAATAAGGAGAATTTACCACTTTTATTGATGCATTATTATGAGCTGAAAACGATAATTAAAACAACTTGAGTCACAGTCCTGACATTTTTTGTGTATATACATTGTGTTTGCTGTGAATGAACCTTATAATACTCTACAATATTGAGACATTAGGGGCATATATATATATATATATATATATATATATATATATATATATATATATATATATATATATATAATATATATAGTTTTACATGTATGCACTTAAAAAGGTTGAAGTTTTCACATTGAAATGCATTTCAAAGTGAAATTGTTACTGTATTAAACATAATTTTAAACATATGATTCACTTGAGTAAAACTTGCAGTTTACTTACATTCAAAGTTCTTGCCAGATTTTTAAAGATATATAAAATGTATATTTAACTGCAAATAGTTAAATTTTGTCTATTAGTTTGTTTCATAATTGTATAGGTTTATATATTAGGCATGGGTACAAGCTTTAAGTATCCCAAATAGGGCAAGAATGTTTTGACAACACTTGTTTCCTGGCTCAGTCCTTATCAGTTGATTGTTAGCACCTCATCAGTAGGGCCAGTCACAGTAGAGTCTGTGTCTCCATTTGCCCAGACTAGTGGTGTCAGGTCTTAGCTAAGTATACAGGCAAAGTCTAGACAGTTGCACAGGACAATACACTCTGGTTCACAACTATAGTAATTTATCCCACCACTAGCTGATTTTATCCAAAACAATTTCAATGGCATGACTGTGGAATCAAAATAAGTGAACTTTATATGAAAGAAAAACTAGAACTACAAGGAAACATAGGATGCATACATGTAAGAGTCATAATAAGACTGTTGTCACCAGTGTTGGACATAAATATATATATATATATATAAGTGCATGATGGCTACACTAATGATAATATATCGTTACATAATGTTAAAATTTATGTACTTTTCTCTTATGGAATGTCAAAACTGGCTGTCATCATCATATAGGAACATTGCACATATATGTTTGTAGTATCAGGCGTTGAAACATTCGCTGAATTATTGTTTTGACACAAAATAGAAATATTTGAAAGCACATGTGGGTAAACTATATTTTGAATATTATCTTGAAGTTATTGCAAAAAGTTTTAACCAATATTCTTTTATCACATATTACCCTTTATCAAACAAAATATCTTTCTTATTGATAACAGTGATAACAGTCCAATAAAGACAACCACTATAACTTTGATCCTGTCACATCTGAAAAACATCCTTGACAGCTTATTTGAACATATCCCTTTTCTCACAAATGAGTCATAATTATGAATTGTTTTATATATGTTGTGTATATGTATGCCAGTTAATGCCAGGGTTGAGTAGACTTAGAGTGGTTCTGTTATCTAAGGACAATCAAGTGGGAAATTTACTTGGTCATTTAACAACATGAAGTCATTCTCATGTGTAATATGCATGGATGACTGTATTATGGATATTGCTTTTAATAGTTATGTTCTGTTTGGCTCCTTTTATTGCATTTGGATATATTTTTAACCGTTATAAATAAGGAGAATTTACCACTTTTATTGATGCATTATTATGAGCTGAAAACGATAATTAAAACAACTTGAGTCACAGTCCTGACATTTTTTGTGTATATACATTGTGTTTGCTGTGAATGAACCTTATAATACTCTACAATATTAAGACATTAGGGGCATATATATATATATATATATATATATATATATATAATATATATATATAATATATATAGTTTTACATGTATGCACTTAAAAAGGTTGAAGTTTTCACATTGAAATGCATTTCAAAGTGAAATTGTTACTGTATTAAACATAATTTTAAACATATGATTCACTTGAGTAAAACTTGCAGTTTACTTACATTCAAAGTTCTTGCCAGATTTTTAAAGATATATAAAATGTATATTTAACTGCAAATAGTTAAATTTTGTCTATTAGTTTCTTTCATAATTGTATAGGTTTATATATTAGGCATGGGTACAAGCTTTAAGTATCCCAAATAGGGCAAGAATGTTTTGACAACACTTGTTTCCTGGCTCAATCCTTATCAGTTGATGGTTAGCACCTCATCAGTAGGGCCAGTCACAGTAGAGTCTGTGTCTCCATTTGCCCAGACTAGTGGTGTCAGGTCTTGGCTAAGTGTACAGGCAAAGTTTAGACAGTTGCACAGGACGATACACTCTGGTTCACAACTATAGTAATTTATCCCACCACTAGCTGATTTTATTGAAAACAATTTCAATGGCATGACTGTGGAATCAAAATAAGTGAACTTTATCTGAAAGAAAAACTAGAACTACAAGGAAACATAGGATGCATACATGTAAGAGTAATAATAAGACTGTTGTCACCAGTGTTGGACATAAAAGGTAAGCAAAATAACCATCTTCTATTATATTCTGTACGGCATACATGGCTGATGAAAGTGAATTTCTTAACTTACAAACATTTAATATTTCTATTATATATATATGGTGTGGAAATAAGAATTCATTTTTAAACTTCCAGGGGGAGTGGAAATAAGCACTTCCTTATTTATTTTACTTCCTATGTTTCCCTGTAGAAGTCCTAGACCCATTTGTGGCTCTGTTGTAAACATAGAGCCAAAGGTACTTCCCTTCATTTATCTAGCGGACAGGAGCGCATGCAGATGATGACGATGTACCAACTTTGAGGACATGGCAGAACTATAGAAACCGGGCTGCAGCCTACCGCCGGTACCTTATGCACAACAGGTGTTGCTTAATAAATTGTTTCCTGACAAAGGCCGGCACATATTATTTTCCTAAGAATTCCTGTATTTAATTTTGCTCATAACTGGAGTTTATTATATTTGAGGAGGAGGGGTCCAGGGAACCTGGTTTCCCCGCCTGAACGGGGGTGTGGGGGCAGAGCCCCCACCTTAAGCTTTATTCTCCTGTTCAAATAGTAAATGGTTCCCCATTTTTGCAATAGATGGCGCTTCAGTTGCAGCTATAAATGAACAAAAAACTCGCTCCTGCTGGTGTCTCGTCTTCACGGCTCACTTAGTAACGTGTAGGGCTCCTAGTCTAGAGATTGTAGGTTCGATTCCCGACTTCTGATGTTTAGTA
Source organism: Sipunculus nudus (assembly GCA_026874595.1). NCBI lineage: Eukaryota > Metazoa > Annelida > Sipuncula > Golfingiida > Sipunculidae > Sipunculus > Sipunculus nudus. The sequence goes on along the minus strand of CM049321.1, from coordinate 42,859,783 downwards.
GTTGTTTATGTTAGAACAGTTGATATGAGTGTAGGGACATCTACAGAAAAAAGTAGGAGTTAAAATAGGGAAAGAGAAGAGACAGTTTTATTTCTATTTTCATGTTCCTCAATAGAAGCGAAGCCCGCATTCTATAGTGGCTCCAAGGACATTTAGCCTGTGGTTAAGCCCCGGGTGATTGGCTGGTGAGTGTTTCAGGCTAGCCGTGTGCACTGCACGTGTTGTAAAAATCACTTCTGGCGCACCCAGCTGAAATGTGCAACATGAGCCTGGCCAGCTGAAACAATCCAGTGTAATACCTTGGTAACAACGCTGCCTGTAGTCAGTGGTTGTGTGTATCCAGTGGTCCAGTTACAGGACATTCACACCATGCACCAGTGTTGATGTAACACATGCCTGTACACTGCAGCTTGAAGCCTTGAAAAAATCCCACAGGGGCACTGGGATATAGGTACCCAACAACAGGTGTAGCCAGCCTACTCCCGTCCGCTAGATAACTGAAGGCAGGGACCTGTGGCTCTGTGTTTACAACACAGCCACATCTGGGTCTAGTAGATGTCCCTACACTCATTTCACCTATTTGAACATGAAATATCACTGGGAACTAACTGCATTATATGTGGCGATATCCAGGATCCTTGATACCGCCTCATAAAAATCTTCAGAGTAAACTGGAGAAATTAAAACCCTTGTCAGGAAAAAAAATCGTGTGAAATCAAATATTCCTTTTATGACAAGAAAACTTCAAGTAATCTAAGGAAGATGTACTTTCTTGGAAAGACCAAGAAATTCAGCTTAATACTATGCTTTTTTATGTAAACATGACATGCTTTTAAAACTTTGCTCCCTGGCGCTTGAAAATGTCTCAGGATCAGAAACAATGAACTGCTTGACCTTTGCTCGCTGAGCCAACACGGCCCATTACCACTGGTTACACAGGTGGCTGCTGGCCAGCCGTGGCTTGGGAAAAACCCAGAGCAGACATCCTTACCTGCGCATCACCATTTATGAGGACAAAATATTCTTCAAATCAACATTTAAAGTGGACAAACACTGTCTAAGTGGTATGTTATATGTGCATTTGATAAAAAGAATATCGTCATTTCATAATGAATACAACATTTTCAGACGAAGTATAAAAATTTAATTGTCATGTGTAATGGCTCCAGTTTTCTCAAATCATCTTCTAGGGCTCGCGCACAGCGTAGAGTATTAGGAGAGCTCAGGAGCTCTCAATAAAATGCCAGGTATACGTTAAAGAAATACAGGAATTTCTCAATAAAACGTGATGTATCGGCCTTAGTAAGGAAACAACGATTTATGCTACAACCAATATGACTTGGTGGACATAAAGGCCAGATTCTGAACAACTGCCTTTATGACCTTATAATTTTTCTTAACAAGACACATTATACATTAAATTTTTTTTATTTACATTTATATTACTTACATCAGAAATGGACATTTACCTGATGTAAGAATGCCCTATGCCATAATAAATGATCAATGTAACTTAAACATGATGTAACATACACACGACTTGAAATGGTGCAATGACACAAAATTGTATAAAAAAATGTAACATTTATGCAAATAAATTAATAGACAAAATTAGTCTTACATTAAACCAAAAACACTGTGTGTATAACCAAGCTTTTAATACATGTATATATAATATATGTAAAATCTCAAAATGCTTCCAATGGGCCTTTATCAGAAAATGGGGTTAGTTCTTGATTTTGCATGCCCCTTATTGTATCCGCCAAAACAGAGTTTTTAGGATACTATGTTTTCAGCCCACCGCCGCCGCCGCGTAGGTGTCCGGAGAACCCCTCTGTAACTGCCGGGCGGAATTTTACGAAACCCGGGATTATGTTTGGGTCACATGTGAACTGCTGCGCCCCGTTTTTGTTTTGACCTCTGTCCTTTCCTCTGCGCTCTGCGTCCGTTTGTGTGTCTGTTTCTACACATAAACCCACATATCTCGGGAACCGTTTGACCGATCAGGAAAAATTTTTTGCACAAATGTAGCCCTTGGAGAGCTTTATATCATACACAAAAAATGGTGGCGCCACCTGCAACCATGTTTGCACAGTGTCCATCTGTTCGTCTGCCTTGGGTTAAAATCACTCATATCTCTGCAGTGGATTGACTAATTTACCTGAAATTCGGCATGCGTATACATCCTGGATAGCTTATCTGATTTTATGACAGGTGGTACCACCTACATTCACATTTATGCTGCAGACATCAAAGCACATATCTCGGGAACTGTTTGACCGATTGGGCCAAAATTTTGCATGTGTATAGATCTCACTTTAATATGCGCAAAACTGGTGGCGCCGCCTGCAACCATTTTTGCACAGCATTCGTCTGTTTGTTGGCCTTGGGATAAAATCACTCATATCTCGGCAGTGGTTTGACATATCTGCCTACAATTTTGCAGGTTTATACATCCTGGACAGCTCTCTTGATCTTATGACAGGTGGTGCCACCTACATTCTAGTTTATGCTGCAGACATCCAAGCTCATATCTTGGGAACTGTTTGACCGATTGGGCCAAAGTTTTGCATGTGTATAGTTCTCACATAGCTTTTTATCATACGCAAAACTGGTGGCGCCACCTGCAACCATTTTTGCACAGTGTCCGTCTGTTTGTCTGCCACGGGCTAAAATCACTTATATACATGTAGTGGTTTGACTTATCTGCCTTAAATTTTGCATATGTATACAACTTAGACAGCTTTCTGGATTTTGTAGTAGGTGGCCCAACCGACATACACATTTCGGCTGCAGACATCCATGCTAATATACAACACTTCACTCTATTTCACCTTGCCACTCAATCCATGCCCCACTTCACCCGTTCCACTCTGATTTAGGCGGATACACGTAGTCGCTTGTCGACTACCCGTATTAAGAAATAATCTACTCGTATTAAGAAATAATCACCAGTGAGCTCATTTGTAGCTAAAGTATGTACCGCTTGACCCACAGGGACCCAAAACAAGCCTCCACTAGTCAACAATACTTGCAGTGCTACCTGTCAGGATAGGCCAGTTCCAGGATAGATAAGTGCCAGATGGGCCAGTGCTTAAGTTATACAGGTCACAGCTGTCCTGCTTCATGTCCGAGCCTCTTGTGTACATACGTATATGTACACTTTTATCTTATAAGTCTCTAATTATAAAAATTATGATATGATTTGTGCTTGTATGTTAAGTCCATGAAGTCCTTTACCCTCTACCCCTTAGCTGTCATGCATTCTCAATGCATTATTATTCAACTAACTTTTTGTCAAATTTAAGCATGTCTGCCAGCAGTACGTAATATGACTATTAAAACAAGGGTCAACATAACATCACTTAACATGATAATTTGTGGTGTCTTCTGTCCATATTTATACCGTGTAATATGTGAACGATTTCAGTGATGTCAACGCTGTTTGCTGCCTTTCACAGAGATATACACAGAGACACGCATGCTTACAAGACAACCAGTAGAGCGTATTAATTATACATAAGAACAGCGAGTGCCAAGCAATGCAATATTTTTATAGGTTTGTAGTATTCAGCTATGTCACGAAACGAAAATATTTTTAAAACCAGCTTTTGAATATTTTCAAAATACATCGACATATTGAGCATAAAATAAGACAAGATAATAACATCGTACCCCATCGGACCTTGTTATATACAGATACCCCTTTGTGAAAAATGTTCTCTTCGGATAATTACTAAAAAGGTCTAATTTAATGTTTCAGTTATGTTTTTACAACAAAAAATACAATCTGTAACCTTTATATTATAATGTGATAAGGTAGCCTCTAATTAATCTGTAAATGTCAAATATATTTTTCTTAATAAATGAATCGTATTGAAATGTTACATCCTTTCTTACAAATTTGAAAAGGGGGGGAACTTCAAATTAAATAGCCCTCTAAATACAGGTCCATTATATTAATATATGAATACACCAACACAATTATACTCAGGAAAAGGACCCAATCGGCCCCTCTAGAAGTCCAAATCGGACCTTGGAATGTTACCACTTTTTTTTTTACTTATGGAAGAAAATATAAATTTCAGATCCATTACAAACACTCATACACATGTGTACACTATAGTTGACATCTCAGTTTATGTGATGAATTTTGTTTATACTGTCATGTCTATAGTTTAACAGTACGTTTTCCCATTTTTTTTTTCATGAAAATGTTTCTGTGTAAGTCATGGCTAATAAGTCTTCTTGTTGTATTTTGTCCAAAGTATGTATTTAGAATAAATGTATATTTTTCATTAAAATGCAATACATTTACTTAATTACAGTTAAACAAAGTTTTGTTATCTCTAAACACTGTCAGTCCTTCAAAATTTATCAGTAGATAATTTTAATCCCTTTGTGGTCAGTCAACAGTGCCACAGAGTACCAGGGAAGGTCATCAGCTCAAAGGATGTGTGAATAAGTACTAATTACACCTACTACAGGATTATTCTGTAAACTTAATAATACAACCAAAGGAACAACTATAATTTATAAAATTAAATATACAAATAATTTCATTCATGAAAAAAGTTATACCATAAATTAAACCATTGTGTACATTAACCTAAAGGGATAAGATGATATATAAGTAAAAGGGGTATCTAAAATTTATATATTCAAGTCCCATTTTATGGGATTGGGACTGATGGGCATATTCCACGTTTTCACATCTTGTGTCAGGATTTTTAGCTCAGCCAACTATAAGTCACCTGAGCTATAGTCATGGTCCATTGTCTGTCTGTCTGTCCGCCCGTCCGTAGATGTGGCACGTTTTGAAACCGTAAAACCTAGGAATCCAAAACTCTGCATAATGTTAGATGTCCCCAAGATCTACTAAGCCGAAAACTGGGTCTTTGCAACTTCGTTCCTTTGAGAAATTAAGGAAAAGCCTCAATTTTTGGCAAACCTGTGAGCTTATGCAATGGTGTGGCGTCGTCCAGCATCCATCTTCTGTCCATATTTATACCGCGTAATATGTGAACGATTTCAGTGATGTCGACGCTGTTTGCTGTCTTTCACAGAGATATACACGGAGATACGTATGTTTACAGGACAACCAGTAGAGCGTATTAATTATACATAAGAACAGTGAGTGCCAAGCAATGCAATACTTTTATCGGTTATCTATAGTTAATATTGACAAGAAAGCTTTTAAAAAATGTAGATATATGATTTTAGATATTCCTCATGCCAGGCAATGTTAACAATCAAAATGGTTTAAGTTTGTTCAAATGGTTTAAGTTTGGTGATTTTTGGCCGAGTTACAGGAAGTTGAACTTAAGTCATCTGTCCAAAAAAGCATACTAAAAATGACAATCTCAGAAACAGCCGGAGCTTTCATCACCAAATTTTATGACAGTGTTGGTCACATGAGTCATATATGAAATTCAGGTATTGGCGGTGCCAACCGCATTGACTTTTTTTAAGAAAAGGGATCATCGGTCATCTGTTTATTAACCCATAATTTCTCAGGAATAGCAGGAGCTACCATCCCCAGATTTTATGCAATAATCTATCACATATTAAATGTTGTGGGATTCAGCTTATTTTTTTGCTATCTGCATTTACTAAGATTTTATAGGGATAAAGCTGAAAAACCTTTAAAAGTCTTTTTTTTTTGTAAACGGTCCAGCCAAATTGTTCAATATTTTACAAAAACTGCCAACTGTTTCAGATTTGGCAACAGATCAAGAGTTCATTCAGTGCAGCCAGATATAGGTCAAGAGTTCAATCAGTGCAGTAGCCTGAGCCAGCAATTTGTCACAGTCCACTCGGGGCAACTGCCTTTCTCACCTAAGCCTGGTCAGCCCCATGCATCAGACGCAAGGCACAAGGCATGTGATCACCTCATGGGTGACATGTGAACACCTCATGTGCACCATGTGATCCCCTCATAGGTAGCATGTGATCACCTCATGAGTATCATGTGATCACCTCATGTGTGTAATGCCCCTCAGGGCTGCATGTGGAGCCAATCTGATAGCTTATGCATAGGTGTGGCTACTATTTCAGATTTGGCAACAGGCCAAAGGTCAGTCTGGATCTCTTTAATAGCTTTGGCATACTGCCTTATGTATCAGATTCGGCAACAGGTCAAGATTTCACTCAGTGCAGCCAGGTATAGGTCAGGAGTTCACTCAGTGCAGTATCTGCATTCTATTTATAGTGTAGGCAGCCTGCCCACTGTATCAGATTTGGCACCGTAGTTCAGCCTAGATCTCTTTATAGCTTTGGCTTACTGCCAACTGTCAGATTATGCAACAGGTCAAAAGTTCACATAGTGCAGCCAGGTACAGGTCAAAAGTTCACTCAGTCTAGCCAGGTGCAGGTCAAGAGTTCACTCAGTGCAGTAGCCTGAGTAAGCAATTTGTCACAGTTCACTCGGGGCAACTGCCTTTCTCACCTAAGCCTGGTCAGCCCCATGCATCAGACTCCAGGTAAGTTTGATTTATTGGCCTAATATTTTGACCTGTCTATGTGTCTTTGACGGCTTTCTCGTTCACAAGACAGGTGTCGCCACCTACAATGGCTTTTGCTCAGTGTGTGTCCTTAGGTTTTTCTCAGGAGAGGTTTGATATATCAGTCTGAAATTAGGCATATGTATATATCTCTGATAGCATCGTTGTATACAAGACTGGTGGTGCCAGCTACAATCATTTTTGTGTTGTGTGCACCCATGCCAGAATTTCAGCAGTGATGTTTGTGTAATTGTTTCTTATCCAAAATGTTTAGTACTTGCATTGTTCATATACATAAAAATTAATGGTCCAGCATTGAAGCAATATACCTTGTGTATTTCCCAATGCACAGGTTGGCAATAGGCCTGTAGGCCTTGTTTTATTAAAACCTATTTTCACACTTCATGTCTGCCTAATATCTAAAACCACTCATCTGTTTTCCTCATATTAACCATAAATTTTCCTCTAGGTCCTATGTACATGCCAGAAATTAGGCCTGTATTTTATAATTTAAAAAAGATATGGGCACAAACATAATGCATTTTGTAAAAAATCAGGAAAGATATTTGATCACTTAACACAAAACATGTTAAAGCTAAGGACTTTTTTCAAGTAATATAACTTTAATTAATCAAAATTAAATTGTTTACCCAAAATTATATCAAAATCTTTTAAATTTTTAAAAAAAAATAAAAGATTGGTACCTGAAACCAATACCCCTGCACCTGTTATAAGGTACTCCAGGTACTTATGTGACACTGGAAAATGACACTATGCTTTGGGCAAATGCTTGTACAAAGCTGTCACAGATATCAGGGCAGTTACCTTTCTCAGGCAGGGGTAATTACAAAGCATTCAGCCCTGTTGCCTTTGTGGCTTGCTGGATAAGCAAGCTGGTCAGCCTCCAGCCTTTAAACAGGAAGTTCATTAGGCATTATCAGCACAGGTAAAGGGCAACTAACGAATGATAGGAACAGGGCTGCTTTCATGCCCCATGTAGACAGTTGTTTTGTATGAACACAAAACAGGTACTTGTACCTAGATTCACAATTCACAAGTTTTATGAATTACAGGTTTGATATTGGAAATGGACATCAGATATGGTCAAGTAAGTGAACTGAGATGTCACTCCTGTCAGGGCTGTTACCTAAACCAGACAGGGTCAATTACTAAGCTTTCATCCCAGCAGCCTTTAAAGTTGAGTGTGCTTGGGCTAGTAGCAGGCTGGCCTAGCTACCTCCAGCATCTACACAGGAAATTTATTGTGGCATTATCAGATATAAAGGATACAGAGAAAAGGATATGGACAGTGTCACTTACATGCCCCATGTAGATACCTGTTTACTAGTACACAAAAATATAGGTGAAGGATAAATGAAGAAGTAAAGAAAGTACATATTATATCACTTAACTCTCAACATGTGCATTAAAAAGCAGAACATTCTGTTTTACAGAAAAAAACAGTCTCTGCTCAAACACCAAATGCAGGTGCTCTTAATTCTCAAAACAGTCCTCAGTGTGATTTTCAGCAATGAACATGTTTATTTTTTACTTCTAATTATATATGTATTACTGTCATAGATGTTATTCTATAAAATTGATTGTAAAATATATGAAAAATATACAATTTTTACACTTTTAATGCCCAATGAGGAATAAACATGTTCAGTAGGCTTCACTTATCAAGTTTTGGTTTACGATATGTCAGAGTTTTTCTCATTCTATTTTAAAATCATACTGGGTATTAGGATTGGTGAAATTCATTTTAGTATAACTGTACTGAGGGAGCTGTTAATAAATTTGCCCATCGGTGTACACAATCTTGGAACCTGTCCATTCAAAGCATATTTGAAGGTATAACATCATTTGCAGTTATGCTTGAGAAGTTTAATCCAACTGTGCAAGCAGGTAATAAGGTTTTCAGGATTTAACATCCTTGAATACTTGTTGTTATGTCATCTTGCACAGTGAGGAGATCCCAACAGTCATTTACATGTCATGGGATGCTCATGTGCTGGCCTTTGATCACTCAAAAGCACCTCATGGCATCATAGATGTCGGCTCACTGGGAACCTTTTGCTATGCATGGGCTGGATTGACAGTGGGCAGTCCTCAGTTGCATGGTTTAATTTCCATCTGCTTCCATAATATAATATTCTGAACGATCCATTTGAGAGTACATGTACAGTGAAGTTGGTATTCCCATGTAAAATTCTGCATCATAAGTCTTAAAAGCAAATGCAAAATCTGTATCAGACTACTGTTGCCTCTATTGTCTGGGCAGTGGAGAGAAATAACACGTTTTAGCATCTGACTGATCTTGAGAAATTAAACTAATCCATAAAATTTGTGTCAGAGCCTATTTGTTCACAATTTCATGTATTTATGGTGTCTCAGTTCTAAACGTTATCTCCCAGACAATTGAAATGATGTTGCCATTGTGACTTGTTATTCATATACAGCATGAGCAGTTCATACTTAAAAGTGAACGTTAGTATTGACGGTTCGCTGAATAAATTTGTGTTTTTCTTTTTGTTACAGGTTTGTGTGTAAAATGGATTTAGATGAGGTGATCAAACGAGACCTGGAGACATTTGTCAAAGAAGAAAAGGACAAGGGGTATTTTATGAGTATACCAAAGCAAATTGAAGAATCCGGTATTAAATTAATTAAATGTAAAGAGGAACAACCTGACAAGCCCACATCAAACAGCATTGATACACCGATGTTCAACTCACCAATTGAATATGACAAGACAGAAGAAATTATGATACATGTGGAACATGTTATTTTTTACACTCATCAGCAAGGTTCAGATTTGTGTCGAATTAAATCTGAATCTTCAGACGGACAAAACATGCTACTAAATGACACTACCTTTAAATGTAGCCTCTGTGAGATGGAATTCTCTGAAGAAAACAGATTAAAAAAGCACATAGAGACTCATTCTAAGGAAAGTATTAGGAAAATTGAACATGATGAACATGGCTCTGGCCCCAGTGAAGTGAAGCGATACATAAGAAACCATACTGGAGAGAAACCATTTAAATGTAAAAAGTGTGGCAAATGTTTCTCGCTTTTACATGTTCTGACAAGACACAATAAAATTCATACAAGAGTGAAAACGTTCAAATGTGGCCAGTGTGGTGAATGTTTCTCCGAATCTTCATCTCTAACTGTGCACAAAAGGATTCATACTGAAAAGAAACAATTTGAATGTGAACAGTGTGGTAAATGTTTCTCAAAGTTACATCAGCTGACGATACACAACCGAACTCATACAGGAGAGAAACCCTACAAATGTGAACAATGTCACAAATGTTTCACTTGTTCATTTGATCTGACTAAACACAATAGAATTCATACAGGAGAGAAACCCTTCAAATGTGACAAATGTGGCAAATGTTTCTATCATTCATCTTATCTGACTAAACACAACAGAAATCATACAAAAGAGAAACCCTTCAAATGTGACCAATGTGACAAGTGTTACTCCCAGTCATCTCACCTAAATGTGCATAAAAAGATTCATACTGAAAAGAAAGAATTCAAATGTGAACATTGTGATAAATGTTTCTCTAAGTTATATCAGCTGACGAGACACAACCAAATTCATACAGGAGCGAAACCCTACAAATGTGAACAATGTCACAAATGTTTCACTCGTTCATCTGATCTGACAAAACACAATAGAATTCATACAGGAGAGAAACCATTTAAATGTAAACAATGTGGTAAATGCTTCTACGCTCTATCTGACCTGACTAGACACAACCGAATTCATACCGGAGAGAAACCATTTAAATGTGAACAATGCGACAAGTGCTTCTCCCAGTCATCACATCTAAATATGCACAAAAAGATTCATAATGGACAGAAACCCTTCAAATGTGAACAATTTGGTAAATGTTACTCCCAGGCATCACATCTAAATGTGCACAACAGAACTCATACTGGAAAGAAATCCTACAAATGTGAACAATGTGGTAAATTTTTCTACCAGTCATCAGATCTGACCAAACACAATAAAATTCACACTGGAGAGAAAGCATTCACATGTGAACAATGTGGCAAGTGTTTCTACCAGTCATCTCATCTAAAAGCACACAAAATGATTCATAATGGAAAGAAACCCTTCAAATGTGAAAATTGTGGTACTTGTTTCTCTCAGTCATCACATTTAACGGTGCACAAAAGAATTCACACAGGAGAGAAACCATTCAATTGTGAACTTTGTGGTAAATGTTTCCAGTATTCATATCAACTCACTTCACATAAGAGAATTCATACTGGAAAAGCAGTTAAAGTTTGACAAAGTGGTTTGTCCTTTTCCCAATTATTCAAGTTTGCAATATGAGGTTCAGCTTGGGAAGAGAGCAGTGAAAAGTGATGAGTCCGGCAAATGATTCTTCAGCATATATCAGCTACCTGCACAAATCACACTTCATATAGGATAGTTACAATTCTAGCTCAGCTGGCTGATAGTTATGAGCTATAGCCTTCACTCTTGGTCCGTCGCCAGTCTGTCGGCCCATCCATATGGCCATTCCGTTAACAGGGGACGAATCGCAACTTTGGACCGAGACTGAATTTTAACTGAAAACCCTTGGATTTCCATAAAAAAATCTCCTTTGAAATCAGAAATTAGGTCATTTTGACCCATATGTTCTGAGCTATGGGGCTTGTATCACCCCAGGAATAATTAATACTTTGATACAAAAGCTCCAATATCTGAATAACTAATGCATTGATTAATACTTTCCATATATATTAATAAACTAGTGTTTCATCGTTTCCTGATAACTGGTGACATCATCTATATTTCTTTCTCATTTTTAGCTCAGCTGATTATAAGTCATCTGAGCTATAGTCGTGGTCCATTGTCCGTCGTCCGTCTGTCCGTCCGTCCGTAGATGTGGCACGTTTTGAAACCGTAAGACCTAGGAATCCAAAATTTGGCATAATGTTAGATGTCCCAAAGATCTCCTATCAAGCCGAAAACTGGGTCTTTGCGACTTTGTTCCTTTGAGAAATTAAGGAAAACCTCAATTTTTTATTAAAAACCTATTTTTACACTTCAGAACTGCCTAATATCAAAACTACTCATCTGTTTTTCCTCACATTTACCATACATATACCTCCATATAGTTCCTATGTACATGCCAGAAATTATGTCTGTATTATATAATTTAAAAAAGTTATGGGCCCAAACATAATGCATTTTGTAAAAAATCAGGAAAGATATTTGATCACTTAACACAAATCAGGTTAAAGCTATGGACTTTTTTCCAGTAATATAACATTAATTAATCAAAATTAAATTGTATACCCAAAATTAGATCAAAATCATTTAAATTTTTTGAAATATTAACAAAAATTAAAAATTGGTACCTTAACTTTTGCCCAACTTTGACCATGGCACGTTTTGTTCCTGTAAGTACTGTGGATTTAATTTTCACAGCATGTTTTTGTTAGCATTTTGTCTGTTAACACAAAAAATTTGAAACCAGTTGATCAAAAACTGAAGATTTTATTCAAGTTTTCAAGCACCATGTAACTTATTGTTTACATCAAGCTAGTGTTATGCAGTTTGCAAGAGCTCAGCTCCCCAGCTTCAGCTCTCAGTTCCTAATATTTGGCATACAATTAGATGTCTCTAAAATCCCCTACCATGCCAAGAATTTGGTCACTAGGACTTTATACCTTCGAGATATTAATGAAAAACTTCATTTTTCCATTAAAAACCCATTGTTACACTTCAAGACTGCCTAATATCAAAACCACTGATCTGACTTAAATCATATATAATATACATATTTTTCTATACATTCTCTATGCACATGCCAGAAATCATGTCAGTATTGCGTAATTGTTTTACGTTATGGGCCCAAACATAATGCACTTTGTAAAAAATCAAGAAATATATTTACTCCCTTTACAAGAGGATTGCTGAAGCTAGAGATTTTTTGTCAGGAATGTAACATTATTTTATCAAGATTCAATTGAATACCCAAAATTAGTTCTCAATTTTTCAAATTTTATAAGTTATTAGTATAAATATAAAATTAGTACCTTAAATTTTGCCAAACTTTGACCATGGCACGTTTGTTTCCTGTGAGCACTGTTGATATAATTTTTATATCATGCACACATAAGGATTTCAGCTTTTTAGTTTAGAAAGCTGAAAGAAATTGGCCAAAAATTGTTATTTTTATTTATGTTTTTATGAGACCATGTCAGACCTTAGCTCTCCCCAGCCCCTCTTGAGTCACCTGTATGTTGACCTTGTTGACCTTTCATCATTTTATGCACGCTTGACGCGAGGCATACACTGGGGCAGCCAGGCAGCTCATGGCCGGCCACAGTTGATCCAGGTGTCCAACCCAACTCATCTAGTAGTTTTAACTAACAACATAACAATAAACAATAAATTAATAAATTGTTATTGGTTTTTAATAACAAATAGAAAAGGAATTTGTTAGTTGATAATGACAGGAAATTAACTTGCAGTTACTGATGATATAAGAATCTTGTATCGATTGATAGAATGTCACGTATTCCAAATAACACCATGTTGTCGCCTATGGTAATTTTCAGTTCAATTTTAATGATAAAAAAATAAATCATATTATTCATTACTAATCATTAGGGATTATATGAAGGAAATTAATGATAGACAAAGATGCAGTTGGTAATATTAATCTAGATTCCTGCTGTGTCTAGTGTGTACATTGATGTGAAATTAGTCCAAAATGAATGTATCACATTTATTTTTTTAATATGAATAAAAGCCATAAAACCAGGTACTTAAGATCATTATTTAAATGTGTGAATTTTGTATATTCTGGATTCTCAACATCATTGTTTGGTGAAAACTGAATAAATACCAGACATGATGCGAATACTTTGCAAATGTATTTGAATACGAATATGAATATGCACTCCATTAAAAAATTTCTTGCATAAGAATGGGAATTCAGGTAAAAATGAAAGTATATGAATACCAGTGCAAATACTTTCAAAATGTATTCATGAATACATTCATAAATATATTCTTTGATATTATTTTAATAATCATTTCAGTTGTATTTTATTTTTAAAAATCATACGATTCTCTTATTATTTTTAACAAAAATTATATTTGGGACAATTTATAATTATTTTTAATTAATAGTTAAACTCTTATGTTCTGTGTATTCAAAATCTGTGTGACAATAGCACTCCATTTGTTAATAAAATAAATGAAATCAATCCTCTTCCCTGTCTCCAAAGATACTATCAAAATCATACATAAGCTAAACACCCACAACTCATAATACAGCTTATATTTATTTCCACACAAAACAAGCATGTGCCTCATTTTCTAAATCATATTTTTTATCATATATAACAGCTTAGCGCCGTGACCCATGGGTCCCTTGTTATGCATTTTTTTCTCTATTTTTGAGACCTTCAGATTAAGCAATTCGTCTGTCAACAGGGCACAAATCGAAACCGTTAGACCTAGTAACTTTTAACTGTACATCAGCGGAGGTCCTAAGCAAATGTCATTCGAACCTTAAAATTAGGTTATGGTGTCCTATATTTTACAAACTGAGAAAATGATTTGGAGCACTAAGAGGGGCACTTATTGTATTCGCTAAGCCTCGAATCTTCTAACCTTACACCCATCTAGGTCCATAAAAATATCAAAGGAAACTTAAAATCAGGCCACTGTAATCTATATCCTCCTGAGCTATGGAACTCGAAAGTACCCTCAACCCCCCCCCCCCCCCCCCAAAATATATAATTAAAAATTTGATACAAAAACTCTAATAACTGAATAACTAATACGTTGATTGCCATGTTTCTTCCAATATATATTGATTACGGAGTGGTTCATCATTTCCTGAAAACTGGTAGCGGAATTTTAACACATTTTTTCTAGCTAACTTGTGAGCTTATGCAATGGTTTGCGGCGTCCGTCGTCTGGCGTCTGTCCGAGAACCCATACTATCTTGAAAACGGCAAGAGTTATCATCACAAAGTTTTATGCAAAAAAATTAGTCATCTAAAAAAACTTGGATTTTGCTTATTTTTGGGCTAAATGCATTTTCTTAGATTTTATAGAAAAAAAAGCTAAAAAATCTTCTCCGAAACTGTTCAGCCAAACTGTCCAGTATTTCACAGACATGATTCCTGGAACAATCTCTCTCAAGTTTGTTCGATTGGTTTAAGTTCGGTGATTTTTGGCCGAGTTACAGGAAGTTGAACTACGTCATCTGTCCAAAAAGCATACTAAAATGAAAATCTCAGAAACGGAGCTATCATCACCAAATTTAATGCCAATGTTGATCACATAGGGGACTCTTAAATTCTATGCATGCCACACATACCAGAGGCCAAAGCGAGGCCAATGGGGAATAACAAAGACACGTACTCACTTGTCACAGCAGTAACACATGTGCTGATACAGTTTAGCTCAGCAAGGCAGGTTGTGTCACAGCCTATTCTGTTCCTTCATCCTACTCATTTACTAATTGGACATCAGATTTGATTTCTCATTAGTTTTCATAAGTGATCCAGGTAGAAAGAAACAGTGGAAATTACTAATTAATTCATACATCTGGACGAAGGACTCTTTGTGATTGTGTGTTCATATGTTCCTGGTTTGGTCTGCTGTTTGTTATATTTGTTCATAGAATTAAGTAAATGAACAACCATTTTAGAACAATGATTTTTAATGATCTGTATCAATTTATAAAGGCACATTTTAAAATATCATTTTTATATGGTCCATGCCCTCATTTGTTTTGCCTTACCTTTATTATGTACGTGTCAAGATATTTTAAAATACTGTGCTGTTTCACAAAATCTGTGTCCATACACATGCAATTAATTGTACTTTATTAAAATAAATAAATAACCTAAATAGATAATGATAGAAGACTACCAACATATTTAACTTGATGGTGACATTTAGCAAAGATCTGCATATAGTTTTTACCAGCCAAGCATTGATCCCCTTACTGGTTTATAGATCATAGATACATTGGTATGTCTCAATTGGTTGAAGGGGCTTACATTTTATATTACCAAAACTTAATGTCATCATTTTATCTCATTTTTACTTGAGGCCCTCTAAGATGGCATCTGTGGATAGCTTTAAGGCCCTTAAATAACATGATTGCGAAACAATTATAGATATATCCCCACATGACCAGCCTAGACCCACTGCAATTTAAAGAATATTTAACTCAAGCAATTCTTGTGTCACCGTTTCCATTGTTTGTTAATGCAGTTTATGTCACACAGCTGTAGGACACGCCGTCAGTATATTTTAACTCTTTATTCATAACAAATATGACGTTTTAGTACATGACACATTACTTTTCATATTCGATTTATAAAGAATTTTTGAAGGAACTAACCTGAGTTAAAAGGTGTGGAGCTGGTGAAGTGTTGAGCATTAATTAAAATGAATATATTATTCCATAATTCATACCTTACATATTTTTATATTTTTTTCTCAAATTATGTAAAGTCTTGCGGGAAAAAGGTGTCATTTATAAAATTCTGTTTCTGCCCATGCACTAATATAATCCTTGCCATGCCCAGGAACTCACCATATCACTATCTAATGAGGAGCGATATATTTTTTTAAATGACCTGTGACATAGTGTTTCACTTGACAGCTATGTGTTGGTTATGTCACTAAAAATACAGTGTATTTTCTATTGGTCCTAGATACAGCATACCTACATCTATATTTTTAATAGGCTTGTGAATAGAAAACATTTCATAATTTCATTTCAGAACACTTTTAACAATCACAGAGGCAGACAGGTTTCATTTATGCTTTATTAGTCTTTATTAAGTTAATGACTTCATAATGGCAGTATAAGCAGCGTACTGTCGAAAGTGTTTTGGAGTGTGTCTCTCGGTGCCTACCATGCACAGACCACCTCATTCTGTGCCGTCTGGAATGTGTATCAGTCAGCACCTGTGCCCGACACTTGTATATATTGATATTTTAATAGACCTCGGGCAATTAATGGCATCCTGTGGTTTGATTCATAGCTAGCATAGACCGTAGAGCCAAGAAGATGTGAGCCCAAGGGTCTTTAAGTTTATTATGTTAAGAGTCACTGGAAAGTACCTCCCTTACAAGTCGGGTTCACATTGTACTCATAGCAGCAGATTCCTTTGGATTTATACTTCTTTCCAGATGCTTTTAACAAAATTTGTTTGTAAGCATTCACAAATTTGAAGTGGATAAATGGAACAACTGACAGGTCTGTGTTGCTGTACATAGCCATGGTGAGTGAGCACGTGCTCCCTGTTATTCCCAGTAAGCCTCGCTTTCGCTAGCTGATTAATTATTCATGAGGAATATTAAGAATCCCCTATGAGTCGTATCTGAAGTTGAGGTATTAGTGGCGCCACCTGCATCAGCATTTTTTGTACGGGGGTCATCAGTGCCCATATCATACTGACAGTAACAAAAAACTTCTTCTCTGAAACCATATGGCTAAATTGTTTAATATCACACAGAAATGATCCTAGGGTAGTGCTTTCTGAAGTTTGTTTAAATGGTCTCAGTTCAGTGACTTTTGGCTGAATTATGGGAAGCTGAATTTAGTCATATGCCATAACAGCCCATTTTAGCTCAGTGGCTACAAAGATCTTCTTCTCAAAAACCACTTGGCCAAATTCTTAAATCTCACACAATAAATATCCCTAGATGTTGATAATTTAAGTTTGTTTAAATGGTTTTGGTTCAGTGATTTTTGGCTGAGTTATGGGAAGCTTAACTTAAACCTGCAAAACGTTTTTGACTAACTCCACTGAGGCCAATTTGCTTAATATTTTACAATAATAATCCCCTGAATAATTCTTAAAATAATTGTCTTTTATGGTTCCAAAGAATGAATTTTGGTTGAATTGAGTCATTTTACTATATATATGTTAGCTGTGTGAAGCAGATACATCTAGCCTGGCACCAGTTTATCAGCATCCGTTACATCATGCCTCTAGACATTTAGATTTCAGGTTATCTATGGTTAATATTGACAAGAATGTTTTTTAAAAGCTTTAAAAAAATGTAGATTTATGATTTTAGATATTTCTCATGCCAGGCAATGTTTACAATCACAGGTATACAGCTCTCTGTGGGTATATAAAGACGGCTGTACATGGATTATAAATAATTGGTATCCATATTCAACTTAATTCACAATTTTGCCATCAGTGAGATGTATCTGTATTATAATTTTGCATTCAATATGCATGTGTAGTTATTTTTAGCAAACCTGTGAGCTAATGCGATGGTGTGGCGGCGTCCGTCGTCTGTACGATAACCCACACTATTTTGAAAACTACTGGAGTTAGCATCATGAAATTTAATGCAAAAAAATAGCCATTTTATAGAGAAAAGGCTAAAAAAACTTTAAAATTCTTCTCTGGGACAGTCCAGACAAATTGTTCAATATTTCACAGACATAATCTTTTATACCATCTCTCTAAAGTTTGTTCGAATGGTTCAATTTCGGTAAATTTCGGTGGTTTAAGTTCGGTGATTTTGGCCGAGTTGAAATACGTCATCTGTCCAAAAAAGCATACTAAAATGAAAATCTCAGAAACGGAGCTATCATCACCAAATTTTATGCCAGTGTTGGTCACATGAGTCATATATGCATTGACCTTTTTTGTACGGGGGTCATTGGTCATCTGTACATTAACCCATAATTTCTCAGGAATAGCTTTTATTTTATTTTATTATTTTTTTTTTTGCTATCTGCATTTACTTAGATTTTATAGGGAAAACGTGAAAAACCTTTAAAAGTCTTCTTGTATTGTAAACGGTCCAGCCAAATTGTTCAATATTTTGCAGAAATGATTCCAGAGGCAAGCCCTCTCAAGTTTGTTCAAATGATTTGCATTTGATGAATTTTAATGGAGTTACACGAATTTGAACAGTCATTTAGCTAAGTAAGCATACTCATATAGTAATCTCAGAAATGGCAG
Organism: Sipunculus nudus; assembly: GCA_026874595.1. Classification (NCBI taxonomy): domain Eukaryota; kingdom Metazoa; phylum Annelida; class Sipuncula; order Golfingiida; family Sipunculidae; genus Sipunculus; species Sipunculus nudus. Next base: position 42,841,274 of record CM049321.1, on the reverse strand, counting down.
ATGTATTTTGCATATGTTGGTCACATGACTCATATTTGAAGTTGCAGATTTTTTGGTGCCACCTACATTAACATTTTTTATGGGCAAAAAAACTCATAATTTTAGCCTCTTTCAGCTTAAAATGTTTTTGATGAAACTGTCAAGTTGAATCTTTCAATTTTCCAAAAAAAATTATCCTAGGACATGGTTCTTTCAATCATATCAGAAAAGCTCAAGTTTGTCTTATGGCCATTATTATGTCTATTTCAAACTGAGAACTGCAAAACTGTTCTTTTACAAAATTATTAGGGCCCCGCTTGACAAGCGGTGCCCTATAGTGATTACCGTGTCAGTCTATCCTTCCGTCCTTCCGTCAGTGACACTTTCATTCGCACGCAATAACTCAACAACAACATACTGCAAGCTTTCCCGAATTAACAGGGTTGTTTGGTACCTATGAAGGCTGCATACCTATTGATTTACAGATCTGTCGGAATTCAAATATGGCCGCCACAGCCCGATCGCTGATTTTCTTTCGTGCGCGGTAACTCAACAACAACCTACTGCAGCTTTCCCAAATTCACAGGGATGATTGGTACCTATAAGGGCTCCAGACCTATCAAATTACAGACCTGTCGGAATTCAAATATGGCTGCTACAGCCCTATCGCTGATTTTTTTTTTTTTTTTTTTGCACGCGATAACTCAACAACAACATATTTTAGCTTTCCCGAATTCACAGGGATGATTGGTACCTATGTTGTCTCCAGACCTATCTAATTACAGACTTGTCGGAATTCAAATATGGCCGCCACAGCCCAATCGCTGATTTTCTTTTGTACGCGATAGCTCAGCAACAACATATTGCAGCTTTCCCAAATTCACAGGGATGGTTGGTACCTATGAGGGCTCCTAACCTATCGAATTATAGACTTGTCGACATTCAAAAAGGCCGCCACAGCCCAATCGCTGATTTTCTTTTGCACGCAATAACTCAGCAATATAATGCAGCTTTCCCAAATTCACAGGGATGTTTCGTACCTATGAGGGCTCCAGACCTATTGAATTACAGACTTGTCGGAATTCAAATATGGCCTTTCTTTTGCACACGATAACTCAACAACAACATACTGCAGCTTTCCAAAATTCACAGGGATGATTGGTACCTATGAGGGCTCCAGACCTTTTGATTTACAGACCTGTCAGAATTCAAACATGGCCGCCACAGCCTGATTGCTGTTTTTCATTCAGGCGCAATAATTCAACAACAACCTACTGCAGCTTTCCAAAATTCACAGGGATGATTGTTACCTATGAGGGCTCCAGAACTTTTAAATTACAGACCTATTGGAATTCCAATATTGCCGCTACTGTCCAATTGCTGATTATCTTTCATGCGTGATAACTAAACAACAATATACATCAGCTTTTCCAAATTTACAGGGATCATTGGTCCTTATGAGGCTTCACGACCTATTAAATAATAGACTTGCTCAAAATCAAATATGGCTAACAGACTACATTCGATGATTTCCTATTGCACACATTTTTTCAGACATATCTTCTTTAATCCAGTATGATTTTTCCCCTCATGCATATAGATAAAAACATGTTTCTGTTTGTGATATTTTGCAAATTTAACTTAATTTTTCACCAATATGTAAACTAGTCCAGCACTAGCAGAAACGCGGGGTCTTCGAAGGACCATTGTCCGAGCACATCTAGTTGTTTCAATTATAACTTCTGTAACATTGCACAAAAATTATTCTTAAGTGGCCTTTGTTCAAGGTTACTTGAATGTTTTTGGCAGAGTTATTTGACCTTTAACAATGAAAGAACTGCATCTTTTGTTATTCTAGATATTTTGATAAAAAGTTTATGAATATGTCAGTTTGAAAAAAAGCATTGTAGCCAAACTCTTTCAGTATGTGTCAAAAGATTTACCAACAGGCCAAGATTTATGTCTGTATCATTAAATAGGTTGAGAAACTGCAAACTGTTTAAGATTTGGCAACAGATCAAGAGTTCATTCAGTGCAGCCAGATATAGGTCAAGAGTTCAATCAGTGCAGCCAGGCACAAGGCATGTGATCACCTCATGGGTGTAATGCCCGTTAGGGCTGCATGTGGAGCCAGTCTGTGAGCTTATGCAATGGTGTGGCTAATATTTCAGATTTGGCAACAGGCCAAAGGTCAGTCTTAATCTATTCATAGCTCTGGCAGACTGCCAACTGTATCAGATTAGGCAACAGGTCAAGAGTTCACTCAGTGCAGCCTGGTATAGTCAGGAGTTCACTCAGTGCAGTAGCTGCATTCTATTTATAACGTTGGCAGACTGCCCACTGCATCACATTTGGCACTAAAGTTCAGCCTGGATCTATTTATAGCTTTGGCAGACTGCCAACTGTGTCAGATTATGCAACAGGCCAAGAGTTCACTCAGTGCCGCTAGACACAGGTCAAAAGTCAAAAGTTCACTCAGTCCAGCCAGGTGCAGGTCATGAGTTCACTCATTGCAGTAGCCTGAGCCAGCAAATTTGTCACAGTTCACTCGGAGCAACTGCATTTCTCACCTAAGCCTAGTCAACCCCATGCATCAAACTCAAGGTAAGTTTGATGCATTGGCCTGATATTTTGACCTGTCTAAATGTCTTTGATGGCTTTCTCGTTCACAAAACAGGTGTCGCCACCTACAATGACTTTTGCACAGTGTATGTGCCTGCTTATATCTACATAGGAATTTGATATATCAGCCTGAAATTGGGCATATTTATATATATATATATATATATATATCGAATAGCTTTGTCGTATGCAAGACTGGTTGTGCCACCTACAATAATTTTTGCACAGTGTGTATCCCTGCTTAATTATCAGGAGGAGTTTGATATATCAGTTTGAAATTGGGCATATGTAAAAATCTCTGATAGCTTGTTTGTATACAAGACTGGAGATGCCACCTACAATCATTTTTGTGTTGTGTGCACCCATGCCAGAATTTCAGCAGTGATGTTTGTGCAATTGTTTCTATTCAAAATGTTTAGTACTTGCATTGTTCATATACATGAGAAGTAATGGTCCAGCATTAAAGCATTATACCGGGTGTATTTCCCAATGCACAGTTTCGCATTAGGCCTGTAGGCCTTGTTTTCTAATATATTTGAGACCTTCAGATGGAGCAGTTTTTCCGTTAACAGGGCTCAAATCGTAACCGTTAGACCTAGAAACTTCTAATTTTAAATCAAGCAAGGGTCATGGTCAATCGGCCACAAGGTGATGGTGTATTTTGCGAACTGCAGGCTGTAAACACAATTTTGAGTGCTCAGTCCGATGGGGCACAATTTGTATCCCATCCCATTCAAGTTTTAGAATCTTCTAACATAAGATTCAGGCTGGTCCTTGGTGAATATGCATGGAAACCTGAAATTAAGTCATGGTGACCCGTATTTTGTGAAATATTTGCCAAAAATATGAAATTGCATCTGCTAACCCGAGATTGATCCAATGTAATATACATTGAAGTTTTGGGCAATCTCCATGGAAACCTAAAATTAGGTCATGGTGACCCATATTTTGCGTGCTACCAGCCAAGACATCATAAGCAGTCTCCAAGTAAACCTTAAATTAGTTCATGGTGAACTATTTTACGGAAAGAAACATTTAAAGCACCCAGACAGGGTACATACCTTAACTGTTGTACCTAGAAACTTCTGTCTGGTCAAGGGATGACCTTCAAAACTGTGCATGGTCATTTTTAGCTCAGCAGACTACACACCAGTGGCTGGATTCATGGGAATGGCGGACATATTATTATGAAACGTTTCCTTAATGTTGATTTTGAAAAAAAAAACAATAGTTACAGTGGAATTGGGATACCACCTACACAATTTGGAATTCAGATGAGAAAATTCCTTTTGTCAACGTCTTCCTAGTCAACCTAGCGTCATGACCCATGAGTCACTTGTTATGTAAACAGTATGCTTAATGTCTCGCCCATCGTCGTGATTTAACTGTGCATAAAACAACTTAATCCGGGGGGGGGGGGATGTGAACTTTGCGATTTTTGGCAAAATGTTTGGACCTTTAACAAAGAACGAACAGCATCTTTCATTATTCTAAATATTTTTATTTAAAAAAGGTCTTATGAATATATCAGCTTGGAAAAAAGCATTTTACACAAAGTCATTCAGAATGTGTAAACAGATTAACCAACAGGCCAAGATTGTGTTTGTATCCATAAATAGCTTGGCAGACTGTCGGCTATTTCAGATTTGGCAGCATATCTTTGGCAGACTGCCAATGGTGTCAGATTATGCAACAAGTTCACTCAGTACAGTAGCTGCGGGTGGTTCTGGTTCACTCGGGCAACTGCCTTCTCACCTGAGCTTGGTCGGCCCAGTGCACCTGATCCAAAAGAAATGTGATGTATTGGCGTGACATTTTAACTTGTCTATGCATCTTTGATGGCTTTTTTAGCTCAGCTGACTATAAGTCATCTGAGCTATAGTCGTGGTCCATTGTCCGTCGTCCGTCCGTCTGTCCGTCCGTCTGTCCGTCCATCCGTAGATGTGGCACGTTTTGAAACCGTGACACCTAGGAATCCAAATTTCGGCATAATGTTAGATGTCCCCAAGATCTCCTACCAAGCCGAAAACTGGGTCTTTTCGACTTTGTTCCTTTTAGAAATTAAGGAAAAACCTCAATTTTTATTAAAAACCTATTTTAACACTTAAGGCTGCCTAATATCAAAACCACTCATCTGTTTTTCCTCATATTTACCATAAATATTCCTCTATATAGTTCCTATGTACATTCAAGAAATTATGTCTGTATTATATAATTTGAAAAAGTTATGGACCCAAACATAATGCATTTTGTAAAAAATCAGGAAAGATATTTGATCACTTAACACAAAACATGTTAAAGCTATGGACCTTTTTTCCAGTAATATAACTTTAATTAATCAAAATTAAATTGTATACCCAAAATTAGATGAAAATCTTTAAAATCTTTAAAAATATTAATAAAAATAAAAAATTGGTACCTTAAATTTTGCCCAACTTTGACCATGGCACGTTTTTTCCTGTAAGTACTGTGGATTTAATTTTCACAGCATGTTTTTGTTAGCTATTAAACTGTTAACACCAAAAATTTGAAACCAGTTGATCAAAAACTGTAGGTTTTATTCAAGTTTTCAAGCACCATGTAACATTGTTTACATCAAGCTAGTGTTATGCAGTTTGCAAGAGCTCAGCTCCCCAGACTCAGCTCTTAGTTCCTTAAATTCGGCATACAGTTAGATGTCTCCAAAATCCCCTACCATGCCAAGAATTTGGTCACCAGGACTTAATACCTTCAAGATATTAATGAAAAACTTCATTTTTCCATTAAAAACCCATTGTTACACTTCAAGACTGCCTAATATCAAAACCACTGATCTGACTTTAATCATAAATAATATACATATTTTTCATTCTCTATGCACATGCCAGAATGATGTCAGTATTGCGTAATTGTTTTAAGTTATGGGCCCAAACATAATGCACTTTGTAAAAAATCAAGAAATATATTTTCTCCCTTAACAAGGGGATTGCTGAAGCTAGAGATTTTTTGTCAGGGATGTAACATTATTTAATCAAGACTCAATTGAATACCTAAAATTAGTTATGAATTTTTCAAATTTTATAAGTTATTAGTATAAATGTAAAATTAGTAACTTAAATTTTGCCCAACTTTGACCATGGCACGTTTGTTTCCTGTGAGCACTGTTTATATAATTTTCATATCATGCACACATAAGGATTTCAGCTTTTTATTTTAGAAAGCTTAAAGAAATAGGCCAAAAATTGTAGCTTTGATTAATGTTTTCATGATACCATGTCAGACCTTGGCTCTCTCCAGCCCTTCTTGAGTCACCTGTATGGTTGAGTGACCTTCATTGGTTGGCCGACGCTCTAAAAGCAGCGGTTTCGCAATGCTCAGCTATTCGCTAAACTAACCGCTGTAAGAAACCGCGGTTGCCGATCAAGTTTGGCCACCAGGGGATGCTGTCTCTTTGGAATTTCCCCTGTGTAATATGTTTCCAACCACATTGCAGGTATCAGCAGCACAATCGGAAGTTCTTCGAGGTGCCGGTCGATTTGCACTGCGGTCGAAAGTGCTTGGAAGCACAGACGTTTTGCATCCCCGCTGGATGCACAAGACGGTCTCTGTACTAACTTGCTGGTGTGGCCTGAGGTCAGTTATCCCCAACTGTTTGCATATTTCCTCCCTTGCAGTGCCACACGAGCTTGGCCAAGTTTGTTTACACGCTGAGCCAATCAGATTTCTTTACCAGCTCTGCAGGGCGCAGATACTTTTTTTTACATCCTGAACCAATCAGATTTTACCTAATAAAGCGCCAATTGACAGGGTGTTTTACAGCTTGCCAAACCCGAAGAATCGTTCCATTTCTCACTGCAGGTGAGTGGTAGGTCACACCTGGAGGTCACGTGCTGTTTTCAGAGCGTATGATGGGCCACACATAAGTTAAGTTTGAAAGCAGTATGTCAAAACAAACTAGATTTATCTTATGGAAACTAATGTATGATGATGGCCCCTGTAACCTTTGATCTTGTAACTCCAAATTCAATCAGGCTCTTCCACTATTAGCGGGTCTGCTTTAAGCGCAAGTTGGAAGAATTGGGATAAACGTTTGCCTTTAAATGCACCAACAACCTTTTTTTTATATGTGGGCCCTATGACTTTGAACTAATGACCCCAAATCATTAGGGCCCTTGCTGCCTTGGTGGGCCATTCATAACTGATCTTTCAAATCCATAAGTCAATCCAAATTTGAGTTTTCATCTGAAAACAAATTTGTGGATGGACGGATGAATGGACAAACAGACGGACGAACAAGGTGATAACTATAGGGCACACACGTATGGTCAGTTAACAAACAGTGTCGGTAGAATATATTGTGAGAAAATATTAGTTAGGAGTGCAATGTCAAGTTTGGCTTTTACTGCAATGTTAAGCAGGTTAATATTTGAAACTTCCAAATGTGATCACAGATTCCAAATTCTGCTACCTGTTTAATTCTCAATGTATTGTCCAGATATGTAAAATGTTATACATTTTATACATAATAAAGAACATTCAAGAAATTCTGGGCATTTGTCTTTGTTTGAAGGAAACGACTGATAAAAGAACTTGTACTTAAGTACAGACTTCTCTACTTGTACATGTATTTATACTCAAGTACTCGTAAACATTTCTGTACTTGTACTTAGATTTGTACTTGTCAAAAGCTGAAGTTCAGACCCTCTGTCCTTTTCACAAGCCTGGTTACAATTGCTGCGAGTAATAAAGATGTGTCAGAAATGCCTTTGCTTAACCAATAACTGAAGAAATGCCCGGAAAAGAGCTTAATTAGTTCTGCGTCATTACACCGGGATAGAAGCTCATATCTGTTGATTCCTGGCACTATGCCAGAAAGGGTTTCAGCGGACCAATGAGAACGGGTGTCACATGTTAACAATAAAGGTGAATGCACAATGCAATAGAAAGCTTTGCGGTCTAATTCCGTGCCTGTGCGCACCCTGGTGTTTCTGCTCAGAGAACATTCCCATAGGAAGCAGCGGTTACAAAAAAATATATATCTGGGATGTCTGCAGTGAATGACCGCTGCACGAGGAGCGTAGATAATTGGGACACACAGCGCTAAACCGTACCCATGCACATCCACTAACAGTTTAATTTCTCTTTATCCCGTTTGTCGAATGTAATTTACTGAAAACAAACACGCATATAAATCGCCAGCAAGGACCCATATTTGTGATCTGACCATGTGTTTCCCAATGTTGAAACTGGCGCATGTAAGAAGTTTGTAAATATAAAATGTTTTTCTGTGATCAGTGGTTGTTTGTTTGTTTATATATATAAGTTGATAACAGTGCAGTAGTTTACACATTTGTTCAATTAAAACCTATTTTATTATTAAACCATTTGTTTCTATCTAATAAAATGTATACAGTTGCCACAAGTTTCCCAGTCCACAAGTGGAAGGACTTGATAGTGGGTTGGTGGGGGTCTGACGGGAGTTGCTAAACCTCTGTTTATATGTTCTTATGTTCTTTATGCAATCAATTTTATTTTATGCAGTTGCAATAAAACTATTGTCCCCAGTGCTCAGGTGCAAGGACTCAAAGGGGAATGGGGAGTGCGGGGGAGGGGTTACAACCCCCTTGAACCCCTTGCATATACATACAATATATGAAATTAAATCCCCTTGGAATCATAAAACTAGGTCTCTGTTACCCATATCCTCCGAGCTATGGGGCTCCGAAGTACCTTCCAGAATAATAAATATTTTATAAAAAGCTCCAAAACCTGCCTTAAACCTGCGTATATGGGTCCTAATGAACCTAAGCTTCTAGGCATGAATGGTGGCACCACCTGTACTATCTTAATATTAACAAATTTGTACCTGTATTTTTTAGAATACTAGGTCTGTTTAACAAGGCACAAACGTACCCGTAAAGGCTCGAATCATGAACCTGTGCATCCCGAGAGTTCCTCAAAAGTTCTCCCCAGAAACCTGAAACTAGGTCAATGTGGCCTATATTCTCAGTTACGGGGGCATGATTGGGCACCCCAGAAATCATGCAAAATACAAACAAATTGCAAGTTTCCTCTGGAATGGATTGGTGGCTTGTTATTAAATTTGGTGTGCTCATGGGTCCTGATGAACTTAAGCTAATTTACATGAATGATATTACCTACGTTTTCTTAATTAGTTGCATGTGCAAGGACATATCGTCAACATGTCAGTCGGTCACTTGTTTTTAATTTGCAAAAGAGTAAAAATAACACTAGATTCAGAATTCAGCATTCTAAATTGCACCTTCATATATCCATGAATTGGCATATATATTATCCAATTATGCCTGCTGATGGGTTTAATTATAATCTAATTCGCTTAAATTATTTAAAAGAAAAATTAATTTCTTAAAAAATGCTACATGACCATGGCATCTTCTGGATTATTCCTTGAATTACTTTTTCAAGAAACATTTTCTAAATTAGAGTGGAAACTTTTACAATTAAAGAAATAGAGTTAAAAGAAAATAAACATTATTGCAATACACTGGGGGGGGGGGGGGTAACATGAGAATAACTGCACACCTGTAACAGCAGGGGAGCTCGGCAAATGTTGCATGCCGAATTTTTTATTTGTAGGTTTAACGGTTTCAAAATGTGGCAATCTAACGGACGGACGGACGGACAATGTTATATAACTATAGCCCAGATGGCTTTTTTCAGCTGAACTAAAACCGGGCAGAAGAAAGATTTTGAGTTGTAAGTGTAGGCCTGCTTGGTTCATTAGGACACGATCATGAATTATAGGTAACTGGGTACTTCAATTATTTCACGCCGTATGCTGGGAGTTAAAGGCCCAAAGAGTATTACTTCATCTAACAAATATAGTTCCAGTGATGGAAAGCGAAAACAGCAATTTTGTATCTAGCGCTTTTGAAATCAAATGTCTATAGGTGTATAACCTCTTACGAAGGTTTATTGGCATCTCCGAGATGGGCAGGAGCAGACAAACCAGGACCTCTTGGTAGTGCTTCAGTAATTAAACGGGCTGTGACGAGCCCTGAAGACAGCTGTTATTTATTGTTGTTTCGTTACATAGGGGAAAAAGAAATGTCTTAAGTATTTTTTATTCACGCTGTCGTCCTGAGTAAATCATTTCCACGAGAAATTATTAAATCTCATGTTGCTTGTAGGAAATAAACTTCTAAGCTTGTTGGGTTAGAGCCAAAAAATAAGGCACTGTGGACATTCTTTACTACCATAACTATACTGGTTTATGATTGAAATATAACATATCTATACATCTTTCAAAATGTGTTTTGGTAGATATCCAGCACTGATTATAAATAAACGTACGTTGATATAAAGTAACGTATCTGACATGTTTAAACGGGTATGTATAATGAGCCCTGTAGCCTCCTGTTATGCATTCAGTTGTGGAAAACCGTGGCGCATGCCGTCAACATTTGTATTCGTTTTCCGGAGAATTGTCTTATTACACGTACATTTCTCTCACGCTGTCATCCATAGTAAAACATTTCAGTAGCAAAATACTAAACATCAAGTTAGCTGGAGGAAATAAAACTTTTAAGCCTGTTTGCCTGGAGACAAATAAAAGCACTGTTGGCAATCTTTATTACTACTGACTAAAATGAATGAAATGACGATCATAATCTTATGTGTAAAATATAAAACTCAATACATATTTTTAAATTTTTGGTAGTATTCCAGCATTACTTAAAATTAATGTACGTTGATATAAAGCAACATATCTGAATGAAATATTTATATATGAATCACTGACAACTAGAACACGGTTACTTTTGGCCGTGCAAAAACTGATATATGTCTCCTCTTCCTATGGGGCTCTTTTCAGTTAAGGAAAAAAATTACGGACTACTTTAAAAAGCCCCAGCATTCACAAATAATTTTCAAATATGGGGCTCTTTTCGGTTGAGTAAAAAATTACGGACTACTTTAAAAAGTCCCAGCATTCACAAATAATTTTCAAATCCGGCTGATTTGACCTTAAAATGAAGGTAAAAGTCACTAGTTATTAAAACATATCCTAGGTTTTCGATGGAAACATTTCACTAGTCAAATTCTATAAAGATAAACTGAGTGGTTCATAAGTTATAGCATTCACAAATAATTTTGGTTCTGCCTAATTTGAACTTGAAGATCCAGGTTAAGGTTTTCGAATTCGTCCGACATTTTGTTAGAAACATTTCACAAGTCGAATTTCATAACAAGGCCTACAGGCCTAATGCGGACCTGTGCATTGGGAACTAAACCAGGTATAATGCTTCAATGCTGGACCATAACTTTTCATGTATATGAACAAGGCAAGTACTTAAAATTTTGAATAAGAAACAATTACACAAACATCACTGCTGAAATTCTGGCATTGATGCACACAACACAACAAGGGACCCATGGGTCACGGCGCTCAGCTGTTATATATGATAAAAAATATGATTTGGGTAAGAGGCACATGCTTGTTTTGTGGTAATAAATATAAGCTTTATTATGAGTTGTTGGTGTTTAGCTTATGTATGATTTTGATAGTATCTTTGGAGACAGGGAAGAGGATTGATTTCATTTATTTTATTAACAAATGGAGTGCTATTGTCACACAGATTTTGACTTGGCCATATAACTTATAAGCAGCACATATTATGAAGAGTTTAACTATTTATTAAAATTTAATAACAAATATTGTGCCAATATAATTTTTATTTAAAACAAATAAGAAAATCATGATTTTTTAAAATAAAATAAAACTGAAATGATTATTGAAATAATATTATAGAATATATTCATGAATGCATTCATGAATACATTTTGAAAGTATCTGCACTGGTATTCAAATACTTTCATTTTTACCTGAATTCCCATTCTTATGCAATAAAAATTGTTAATCCAGTACATATTCATATTCGTATTCAAATACATTTGCAAAGCATTCGCACCATGTCTAGTATATATTCAGTTTTAGCCAAACAAAGATGTTGAGAATCCAGAATATACAAAGATCACAAATTTAAATAATGATCATAAGTACCTGATTTTATGGCTTTTATTTATATTAAAAAAAATAAATGTAATATATTCACTTTTGACTACTTCCACATCAATCTACACAGTAGACATAGTAGGAATATATATTAATATTATCAACTGCTTCTTTGTCTATCATTAATTTACTTCATATGATCCCTAATGATTAATGATTAATGAATAATATGATTTATTTTTTTTATCATTCAAATTTCACTGAAAAAAAACCATAGGTGACTGCATGGTGTTATTTGAAATAACATTGACATTGGCATTCTATCCATCCATTCAAGATTCTTACATCATCAGTAACTGCAAGTTTATTTTCTGTTACTCATCAACTAACAAATTCCTTTTCTATTAATTTTTCTTTAATTTGTTATAAAAAACAATACAAAATTATTAATTTATTGTTTATTGTTATGTTGTTTTTCAAAACAACTACTAGATGAGTTGGGTTGGACACCTGGATCAACTGTGGCTGGGCATTAGCTGCCAGGCTGGCCCAGTGTATGCTTCGCTCAAGCATGCATAATCTGATGAAAGGTCAACAAGGTCAACATACAGGTGACTGAAGACGGGCTGGATTAAGCCTGGGTCTGATAATGGTCTCATATAAACATTAATAAAAGCTACAATATTTGGCCAATTTCTTTCAGCTTTCTAAACTACAAAGATGAAATCCTTATGTGTGCATTAAAAGAAAATTATATCAACAGTGCTCTCAGGAAACAAACGTGCCATGGTCAAAGTTGGGCAAAATTTAAGGTACTAATTTTATATTTATACTAATAACTTATAAAATTTGAAAAATTCAGAACTAATTTTTGGTATTCAATTGAATCTTGATTAAATAATGTTACATTCCTGACAAAAAATCTATAGCTTCAGCAATCCTCTTGATAAGGGAGTAAATATATTTCTTGAATTTTCTTAAATGTTTGGGCCCATATTTTTAAACAATTACCCAATACTGACATCATTTCTGGCATGTGCATAGCGAATGTATAGAAAAATATGTATATTATATATGATCAAAGTCAGATCAGTGGTTTTGATATTAGGCAGTCTTACAGTGTAACAATGGGTTTTTAATGGAAAAATGAAGTTTTTCATTAATATTTTGAAGGGATTAAGTCCCAGTGATAAAATTCTTGGCATGGTAGGGGATTTTGGAGACATCTAACTGTATGCTAAATTTAAGGAACTTAGAGCTGAAGCTGGGCAGCTGAGCTCTAGCAAACTGCATAACACTAGCTTGATGTAAACTTCATGTGACATGGTGCTTGAAAAGTTGAATAAAATCTACAGTTTTTGATCAACTGGTTTCTAATTTTTGGTGTTAACAGACAAAATGCTAACAAAAACATGCTGTGAAAATTTAATCCACATTATTCACAGGAAAAAAACGTGCCATGGTCAAACTTGGGCAAAATTTAAGGTACCAATTTTATATTTTTGCTAATATTTTAAAAATTTAACAGATTTTGATCTAATTTTTGGTAAACAATTAAATTTTGATCAATTAAAGTTGTATTACTGAAAAAAAAAGTTCCTACCTTTAAAACTTTTGGTCTTAAGTGACCAAATATCTTTCCTGATTTTTTTACAAAGTCCATTATGTTTGGGTCCATAACTTTTTTAAATTAAACAAAATCTGACTTAATTTCTGGCATGTACGTAGGAAATATATAGAGGAATATTTATGGTAAATATGAAGAAAACCAGATTAGTGGTTTTGATATTAGGCAGTCCTGAAGTGTGAAAATAGATTTCTAATAAAAAAATTGAGGTTTTTCCTTAATTTCTCGAAGGAATGAAGTCCTATTGACCATATTTTCGGCAAAGTAGGAGATTTTTGGGACATCTAACTGTATGGCAAATTTCAGATTCGTAGGTCCAATGGTGTCGAAACGTTCAAGTCTTACGGACGGACATCCGGACGGACGGACGGACAGACAGACGGACGGACGACGGACAATGAACCACGACTATAGCTCAGATGACTTATAGTCAGCTGAGCTAAAAATGATTGTAGCTGGCACCACCAGTCTTGTATACAATGAAGCTATCAGAGATATACACATGCCAATTTTCGGACTGATATATCAAACCCCTCCTGAGAAATAAGCAGGGACACACATTGTGCAAAAATTATTGTAGGTGACACCACCAGTCTTGTATACGACAAAGCTATTCGATATGTATAAATATGCCCAATTTCAGGCTGATATATCCAATTCTTCTGTAGAAATAAACAGGCACATACACTGTGCAAAAGTCAATGTACGTGGCACCACCTGTCTTGTAAATGAGAATACCATCAAAGACACACAGACAGGTCAAAATATCAGTCCAATACATCAAACTTCCCAAAAGTTTGATGCACTGAGCTGACAAGGTTTAGGTGAGTAAGGCAGTTGCCCCCAAGTGACCTGTGACAAATTGCTGCCTCAAGCTACTGCACTGAGTAAACTCTTGACCTGCACCTGGCTAGACTGAGTGAACTTTTGACCTGTACCTGGCTGCACTGAGTGAACTCTTGACCTGTTGCATAATCTGACACAGTTGGCAGTCTGCCAAAGCTATAAATAGAATGCAGCTACTGCACTGAGTGAACTCCTGACCTAGACCTGGCTGCACTTCTTCCTATCCTGGCACTGTGCAACTAGAATATCAGCAAAAGCTGACAAAAGCCCTCAGCCAAAAGAACAGTGTTTAGAGGAGGTAACAGTAACAAGTACTAAATATCTGTTCTCACATGGATGTATATCTGTACTTGTCTCAGTTATACATTTAAAATGGAGAGGTATGTACTATGATTCATAAAAATCCACCAAATGCTTCCTGAAAAATAAGCTTCTAAGTTTTATTCTATTATCAGCTCTGTGACCTTGGAAAGTAGGTCAAGGTCACCCATCTTGGAACTTGACCGAGATTTTTTCGATATACATCTTCACCAAAGAAATAAAATTCCTATTGTGAATCCTTTTAGAGATATCACGCTCACAAGGCCAAAGTTGAAAAATCCAAGAAAAATTCATTAAAAATCAGAAATTGCAGGTGGCGCCCCCAAACTTGAGCAGCAGTTACAGACCATCACTCCCTATGATCATAGTAAGTATTGCGAAAATCCAGCCAATGGTTCCTGAGAAATAAGCTTCTAAATGTTTTTTCTATAATCAACTCTAAAACGTAGAAAAATAGGTCAAGGTCACCCATCTTCGAACTTGACCGAGATTTTGTCAATATACATCTTCACCGAAAAAATAAAATTCCTACGGTGTATCCTTTTAGAGATATCCCGCTCACAAGCCAAAAGTTGAAAAATCCGATAAAAATTCATTAAAAATCAGATATTGTAGGTGGCGCCACCAAACTTGTGTAGCAGGTACAGATTATCAGTCCCAATAATCATAGTAAGTTTTGTGAAAATCCACCAAATGGTTCCTGAGTAATAAGCATCTAAGTGTTTTTCTAAAATCAGCTCTAAAATGTAGAAAAATAGGTCAAGGTCACCCATCTTCGAACTTAACCGAGATTTTGTCGATATACATCTTTACCGAGGAAATAAAATTCTGACGGTGAATCCTTTTCAAGATATCCCGCTCACAAGGTAAAAGTAAACGGACGCCGGACGACGGACGGACGGACAGCTTGGGTGACGACAATAGCCCATCAGCCTAAGGGCTGAGGGCTAAAAACTATTTATAGAGCTGACATCATCTTGGTTAATGGCCCACATCAAGGCACTGGCAATCTGCCAATGGTAAACCAAGTGCTGCCATCTGAACACAAAAGTGGTCCCTACTTGAAATAACTTTGAAATTTATTTTCCCATTACAAAATGCTTTTCAGTTGACTTTTTATAAAAAAGACATCAGGAATATATGTAAAATTATTACGGATGCATACTGAATGCAAAATTAAAATACAGATATATCTCATTGATGGCAAATTCTTGAATTAAGTTGAGTAGGGATACTAATAATTTATAATCCATGTACAGTTGTCTTTATATAGCCACAGAGAGCTGAATATCCATGATTGTAACATTGCCTGGTATGATGAATAACTTATATCACAAATCTATATTTTTTAAAAGCTTTTAAAAAAACTTTCTTGTCAATATTAACCAAAGAAAACCTTAAATCTAAATGTCTTGTGGCATGATGTAACAGATGCTGATAAACTGGTACCAGGCTAGATGTAACAGCATCACACGGCTAACATATATGGTAAAATGACTCAATTCAATCTCCATAATTCAGCCAAAAATCATTCATGTGGAACCATTAATGACAGTTATTATTAAGAAATATTGTAGGAATTATTCTTGTAAAATATTTAACAAACTGGCTTCAGTGGTATCAGTCAAAAAAAAACATTTTGCAGGTTTATAACTCATATAGGACGATAAAGCAAACTGGCTAAGTTCAGCTTCCAGTAACTCAGCCAAAAAGCCAAAACTATTTGAACAAACTTGAATTATCAACATCTGAGGATAATTAATGTGTGAGATTTAAGAATTTGGCCCATTGGTTTTAGAGAAGAAGATCTTAGTAGCCACTGAGCTTAAATGAGCTGTTATGGCATATGATTAAATTCAGCTTCCCATAACTTAGCCAAAAGTCACTGAAAAGAGACAATTTGGACAAATTTCAGAAAGCACTACCCTAGCATCATTTCTGTGCGATATTAAACATTTTGGCCATATGGTTTCAGAGAAGAAGTTTTTTGTAGCCCTCAGTGTGATACAGGCACTGTTGATCCCGTACAAAAAAGGCTGATGCAGGTGACGCCACCAATACCTCAATTTCAGATATTACCTATGTGACCAACATTGGCATTAAATTTGGTGATGAGAGTTACAGCCGTTTCTGAGATTTAAATTTTAATATGCTTTTTTGCACAGTTAACAAAGTTCAACCTCCTGTTACTCGGCCAAAAATCTCCGAACTGGAACTATTCGAACAAACTTGAGAAAGATTGTTCCAGGGATCATTTCTGTAAAATATTGGACAATTTGGCTGGACAGTTTCGGAGAAGAAGATTTTAAAGCTTTTTTAGCCTTTTCCCTATAAAATCTAAGAAAATGCAGTTAGAAAAAAATTAACAAAATCCGATATAGTTTTTTGGATGACTGATCATTTGCAAAAAATTTGGTGATGCTAGCTCCTGCCGTTTTTGAGATAGCTATGGTTAACGTACAGACGACGCACGACGCTGCACCATCGCATAAGCTCACAGGCTCCCTAAAAATATATTGAGTGGTTCAAAAGTTAAAGCGTTCACAATTCATTCTTACTCCAGCTGATTTGACCTTGATCATCAAGGTCAAGGTCACCAGGTTTCCGTCTCTTCAAAAATGTAGTTGAATCAATTAGTGTTTCAAATAAGAGGATAAAATATGCGATACTTGAAATGTTATGTGAATAAAAGTAAATTCTATTTCGGCCAATTTGACCTTGATGATGAAGGACAAAGGTCACGTTTTCGAATTCTTCTAAGATACTGGCAGAAACCAATTAAATTTCAAATTTCATGAAAAAATGTTGAGTGGTTCATAAGTTATCATGTTCACAAGAAATGACACAGACGACTCAGCCCCTGAAAGACAACGACAGAGTAAACACTAGATGTTTCCCCTCCTGTCTGGGGGGTGGAGGACATAATTACCTGTAATTTTGTTTCAAATGGTACATCTGAATGCTATCATTGTCATAACAGTCAGGTTTGATGTTAGCCTTTCAGGCATTTATAACAGCTTCTATTTCTTTTCTACAATATATATTTTCCAGGCCGAAAGCTTTTCTGCCTTTTGCATTGTTAGCAGATTGAAAATCTGTTTGACAATGAGAGTCGCATAGTTTAAGGTATTACAGAATCAAATATCTGTCCTGAATAGGATAATATATATATATATATATATATATATATATATATATATATATATTTTCTAGCAGGAATCCTGTGAGATCAGATGAACTGGAAAAAACATTTACCACACTGATTATGTGTATGGTTCCTCTCACGTGTGAATTTTATTATGCACATTTAGATTTGATGAACATGAGAAACTTTTGCCACACTGTTCACATTTGAATGGTTTCTCTCCAGAATGAATCCTACTGTGCAAAGTTAGATAATACATCTGGGAGAAACATTTTTCACATTGTTCACATTTGAACGGTTTCTCCCCAGTGTGAATTCTGCAGTGCCGAGTTAGATCACCCGAACTAGAAAAACATTTGGCACACTGTTCACACTTGAACGGTTTCTCTCCAGTATGAATCCTGGAGTGCCGAGTTATATGAGATAACTGGGAGAAACACTTTCCACACTGATCACATTTGTATGGTTTCTCTCCTGTGTGAATTCTATTGTGTACATTCAGATCAGATGAACTTGAGAAACATTTATCACATAGTTCGCATTTGAATGTTTTCTTATGTTTGATTTGTGTCTTTCCAGAATGAATCGTATTATGCAAGGTCAGATTATATGACTGAGAGAAACACGTTTCACATTGCCCACAATTGCATGGATTCTTTTCAATATGTCTCCTTTTGTGCAAAGTTAGATTAGATGAAGAGGCGAAACATTTACCACACTGTTCACAGTTAAAAGGTTTCTCTCCGGTATGAATTCTTTTGTGCAGAGTTAGATCATACGATCTGCGGAAACATTTACCACACAGTTCGCATGTGTATGGTTTCTCTCCAGTATGAACCCTAGTGTGCTTAGTAAGATCAGCTGGAAGAGAGAAACGTTTGCCACAATATTCACATTTAAATGGTTTATCTCCCGAATGAATCCTTTTGTGTGATGTTAGTTTAGATGACTGGGCGAAACATCTACCACATTCTTCACATTTGTATGGTCTTTCTCCAGTATGACTTCTAACGTGCACAGTCAGTTGGGATGATTGGGAGAAACATTTGCCACAGTGTTCACATTTGTATGGTTTTTCTCCAGTATGAATCCTATTGTGCGACGTAAGGTGAGACACCCTGGCGAAACATTTACCACACTGCTCACATTTGAACGGTTTATCTCCAGAATGACATGTTTTGTGCCTGGTCAAATGAGATAAAAAAGAGAAACGTTTGCCACATTGTTCACATTTGTGTGGTTTCTCGTCAGTTTCTGTTCTGAGGTATTGTTTCATTATACTGGAGTCAAGATCACATTTGTCATTTTCAACGCCCCTTACACTTTCATTTGTGTGGCCATCTATGTGCATCCTTAATCTTTTTTCCTCAGAAAAATATGATCCACAAATGTAACATTGTAAGCCTGTATCATTTGGTAGCATGGTTTGTCCTTTTAAGGATTCAGATTTAAAGGCATACAAATTGGATCCTTCGTCTTGAGTATTATAAATCTCATTTTCTACATGCATTGAAATTTCTTCTGTCTTCTCATTTTTTATTGTTGCATTAGAATTTGCTGTGTCAGAGTCTGTTGATGTGGCATGATCAGGTTGTTCCTCCTTATATTTACAGAAATCTTCGTCTTGATATATAAAGCTTGATTCTTCAGTTTGCTTTGGTGTATATTCCTGGTCCTTTTCTTCTTTAATAAACGTGTCCAGGTCTTGTGGAATTAACTTATCTGAATCCATTTTACAAACAAACCTGCAACAAAATGGAAAACATATAATTACAGAGTGAAATCAGATTCCATGTAAAAGTCAAATTTAGATTTATTTAATATGTGACCTAGACCTTTGACCCTCTGACGCCAATGCCAACTAGGTTCTCCCTTGAGAGATAAGTCACATATATGTAAAGACTGAATAAATCATGACCAGTTTATACAGGTTGTAAAAAAAGAAAGGAAAGGATCAAGGTTTAGGTCACCAGTTTTCAAATTAATCTGACAACTTTGATACATTTGTTCTGTCAAGTTTGTTGAGAGAGAGAGAGAGAGAAATGTTTCGAACACACAAAGTAATGCCATATGATAAAATTGACCACATCTATATGAGTGAATGCAGGCTGCCTTATACATCTTTATGGCGTATATTTTCAGGTATTTTCCTTAAGATAATAACAGATCCAGTCATTTCTATTTTTAGGCTTTTTCCATTTGGCAATAGAGATATCATAATTGCTGGATTTTATCTCAAGGTCTTAGGGTCTGACCGGATCCCAGTGAATGCAGACATACAGCAGGCTGTCATATGCATGGAGAGTGCTGTGCACTGGAGTAGGTCTTCCATTTCTTAACAGGTCATGACTGCCTGTCTTAGAGGATCCGTGAGGAAAAAGAATCAAAATAATATATTCTTGAAGTAGGAAAGTACAGTTGGTCCTGCATAATTGTATATCGTATAATTGTATATAATAATGAAATCCAAAACCTTTTCCTATGTCTCCTAAATAAATTTTGGAAGTGTCTAGGCAGATGACAATGCTGTTACCAAGTGTTGATCCCCTGGACTGTCTAGGCCACCGACTATAGGCTCCGTCCTACTGGTTTTGGGACAAAAAGGTTCCCTATCATCTTATGTCCTACCATTTCCCCCTCAAGCATTTCTCAGATTATTTTCAATTTCTCTTGGTCTATTATAAGTCTTATATTTATTGGTAAATAAATGTTTAGGTGGACCCAAAAAAATGGAGAAACAATATTTTACACAACACCTCAAAAAAGGAGGACATGCTGTTAAATGTAATGGAATGAGACAGTGTTAAAGATGGAAATATGGATATACCAGGAAAAAAAAAATTCTAAAGAGATAGGAGTCATACAAGCATGTCTTATAGTTATACTTTATAGGAGTGGTATATGCATGTTTTGTGCCCTGAGAATCATGGTAAGGTTGGACAGGCACGGTAGGACGGATTCTATAGTTTGGCCAAGCTGGCTGCCTAGACAGTCCACACTCGAACCACGGATGGCAGAACTATAGAACGCGGGCTTCCTGAAAAAGGCCGATACATATTATTTCCCTGAGAATTCCCGTATTTAATTTTGCTCATAACTGGAGTTTTTTATATTAGAGGACAAGGGGTCCGGGGTCAGTCAATTTACCCAAAACACAGGTGTTTTCGGTAAATAGGACGAAACACTACGAAACACCTATTCAGTCTCAATATTTAACAAATTTAACAACACACGTCGTTAGAATATAACATTATTCACTTACAGGCGTCGTTTCAAAGTAAAATGTTGGATAATAAAGTAAATTTTGAGTGTTTAGTTTGAGATCGTTTATGCCGGCCACAAGAGCCCGACTTTTTCCATTACACCCCTTGATCGGTAGTGCTGCCACCCCCTGGAGGATATGAAAACAACAGTGCTCCAGGTTGGTCATGCAAAACATTTTGACTCCCACCTTAAACATGCCATCTACCTCGTTCCAGAACGGGCTACATGTTTATGGTAAATTTATAGCGCTGATTATGTGATTTGGAATGTTATTATTATATAATGGATATTATTACTGTTGTTGCTACTGTGGGCCAGATGGACGAATGAATGAAATAATCGATTGATTCATTTATGTGAATTATGTCTATGTGAATAATATCATTATTAATTTTACTATTATTATTATAACTGTTATTGCAATGGGTCAGATGTATAAATAAACGAAGGGAAGAGTGGACGGATGAAAGAAAAAAAAATGAATTCTTTAGTCCAACTCTTATTTTTGTTAATTCGCTTTTGAATAACAAAAGACACAAATGAATGTTAATATAGTACATCATACTGTCTTTCCTACAGGCCTATGTGCATTTTAAAGCTGAATTAGAATAAAGAGCTAACAAGAGGTTCGTAGTTAGAATTCATTTCTTGTTACTCCATGCATGAACATGGAAAACTAGAATACGGGTTGTGGACAAGCGACTACGTGTATCCGCCTAAATCAGAGTGGAACGGGTGAAGTAAGGCATGGATTGAGTGGCAAGGGGAAATAGAGTGTTGCATATTAGCATGGATGTCTGCAGCCAAATGGTGTATGTAGGTTGCCCCCCCTACCACAAAATCCAGAAAGCCATCCAAGTTGTATACATATGCAAAATTTAAGGCAGATAAGTCAAACCACTACATGTATATGAGTGATTTTAGCCCGTGGCAGACAAACAGCTGAGCAAAAATGGTTGCAGGTGATGCCACCAGTTTTGGGTATGATAAAGAGCTATGTGAGAACTATATACATGCAAAACTTTGGCCCAATCGGTCAAACGGTTCCCAAGTTGCAGGTGGCGCCACCATTTTTGTGTATGTTATAAAGCTCTCCAAGGGCTACATTTGTGCAAAAAAATTTTCCTGATCGGTCAAACGGTTCCTGAGATATGAGCTTGGATGTCTGTTGCAGGTGGCGCCACCATTTTTTGTGTATGTTATAAAGCTCTCCAAGGGCTACATTTGTGCAAAAAAATTTTCTTGATCGGTCAAACGGTTACTGAGATATGAGCTTGGATGTCTGCAGCGTAAACGTGAATGTAGGCGGCGCCACCTGTCATAAAATCAGAAAAGCTATCCAGGATGTTTACGCATGTCGTATTTCAGGTGAATTAGTCAAGTCACTGCAGAGATATGAGTGATTTTAACCCAAGGCAGACGAACAGATGGACACTGTGCAAACATGTTTGCAGGTGGCGCCACCATTTTTTGTGTATGTTATAAAGCTCTCCAAGGGCTACATTTGTGCAAAAAACTTTTCCTGATCGGTCAAATGGTTCCCGAGATATGTAGGTTTATGTGTGGAAACAGACGCACAAACGGACGCAGAGCGCAGAGGAAAGGTCAGAGGTCAAAACAAAATCGGGGCTCAGCAGTTCACATGTGACCCGAACATAATCCCCGGTTTCGTAAAATTCCGCCCAGCGGTTACGGAGGAGTTCTCCGGACACCTACGCGGCGGCAGCGGCGTGCAGCTGAAAACACAGTATCCACAAAACTCTGTTTTGGCGGATACAATGATCACTGACATCGTGTCAGGCCACAACTTTTTTTAAAACTAAGCCCACGGCAATACAAGTGCATATTATAAGATTTGAGATATATACTTACATTTATTGTTTTCATTAAAGGGAGCAATTCCAACATAGCTATACGCTCTCTTCAATTTTGATGTATATTAATTTGTCAAGACCGCTTATGTATTTATGTATATTTTCATAATCCATCTGTCATGACATGGAGGGCCCCTGAATATAATTTACTACATTGTTACAAGGCCAACCAGGGTGAAAATTTGCAAGGATTTATTATTACTGTATATTCAGAAATATTAGTTGGAATTTTATTTTCATGGGTAAAGATAATCCCTGATTTCAAGATCCCAAAGATAAAAAAAAATCACCGAGTTATCAAATAACATACATTGAGAAGTATATAACATGTATTCATTGACGGGGCAACACGGGATCGACCTCAACCAATATGTTCGATGAATTTTCAATAAAGCTTCATAAACTTGTCTTTTATTATATTATGACTGAAACTAGTTAATAATATGTACTGATTTATAAAGCATATCTTTTTTTTGCAATTCTGTTGTTCTTCTTTTATCTTAGGCCTATATGTGAATTTCTCCTGACATCGCTCAAGAACACCCAAATGTTAAATTTTTATGTGGTATTAAATTCATGTATGTAAAATCATATATTGCAAATATTTGACGAATTTTTTACTAAATTACATCTCATTTCCGGTATCCATTAGATTTTGTCATTAATTATTTCTCGTTAAGAAATATGAGGGAATGACGAGCTAAGGCAGATAGGGGAAATCTGTGTAATTTGGACCCCTTTAAGAAAATCTTCGAAAATTTTAAATATATAAAACATATAAAAATTGTAAAATCATTTTTATTGGTACATAAGAACACTTTACTGTGAAAGAAGACTTGCAAAATTAATATCACCCACTTTAAAGTCAGTGACAAAAATAATTAATTCTGCTCCATATTACACACTCTGAATGTAATATTGACCACATAAAAGTGTAATTTGGACCATTACCTCAAAAGATTATAATAAAGTTAATATCCACTTCAACAGCAGAAATATTATTTTGTACTCCTAAGTGACCAATAATGAAGAAAAACATATATCTAAGCATAAAAGTCAAACATTTTTTCCAATTTATCATGAAAGAAAAAGAGTTATAAAAAACATATTGTAGATAATATTCACTGTAAATACAGCTTGTATGGAGGCAAAAATTAAACGAGACAGAACATAATACTGCATTTACAATTACAATTTTTAATTCAAGTTAAAATCCACTTCAACAACGGAACTGTTATTTTAACACATTTATTTACCTATATATGCATGAAGAAGAACATGCACCTAACATTAAAGCCAAACATGATTTCTTATTTATTCCTCAATGTGTGTGCAATTAGTATACTCTCCTGTACAGGACTGTAATAGACTATTCCCCCTCCCCATATCAACCCTATATATATATATATATATATATATATATATATATATATATATATATATATATATATATATATATATATATATATATATATATGTCGTCGGATGCCCACTTGCAATATTTGCCTTTTGCTTTTGCACGCGTAGTCATGTCGGCTAGTTCTAGCCCTTTAACCCTTTACTGTTTACATTTATTTCAGATTTCCGACAAATTCTTACACTATTTATATTTACACTAACAGCCATATCTTTTCAAGCTTTTTTTGTATCTTTATCAAATTTTCAACAGTTCCCACTAAGAGGGTTTGCTGAAGATTATTGAAAATCATTGAAACTTAGAAATAATATGCACTATTTTTGTCCTGAAAGAATCTATACATGTCATGGCATTCGAGTTGCCCATTTTGAGTGCTCTTTAGTGGCTTGTAAACAGTAAAGGGTTAAATATGCCTTTGTTTGTGTAAAGGTATGTTTCCATGTGCGCGTATATGTGTACGAGCATACATATTGGCGTGAAACAATAGGTGTTTCCATGTGCCCGTATATGCGTATATGCGTGAACTGGCAGACATAGGCCTATATACTTGTACAATGGATCGAGCAGGCCTTCCACAATATGAGGCTGAAAAAACGTCATTATACCCCGAATGCTGTGGCAATTTTCAAGCATACACGCTGACGGATACATGGAAACACCCTAGTTACAAAATCATATGAGTGATTTTTCACGCATATGCGCATATACGTGCACATGAAACACCCAGCCCTTAAGTCAATTGCAATCTAATCTAGGAGAAGGAAGTAAATTGAATGATATTTTCCTTTGATGTGTAAAATGAACCACCTGTGTGTAATTTGTACCACCGGTCCATCTTACACTATAGGGCCTGGTCCATATTACACACAACAAGTCGATATGCAGATTTTGACCCTGACCTTATTTACATATTATTAGCCAAAATCAAAATGGCCAGTTCTAGACCCATGTTATAAGGCTGTGTAATGTTGGGACATGATGGGATCTTCATTGAATAACAGGCAGAATACTTCGAAATTTATATGCATGGAAAATAAGAAATAACTATGAAATTAACATCTTCAAGTTGAATATTCGCCAAAACTTGGACCTAGCTTTCCTGCACCGTCATTGGATGCTTCAAAATGGTCGATGCTACAGTGATGAACTTGCCTCGTTCTGGTACTATTTTTCCAAATATGGAAATTTTGGGTGTTTCAAATTACACCATGGTTCAAATTACACAGATTTCCCCTACGTATGTCAGCATGCGCTTGTCATGGCTAATTAAACTTGGAAGAAGGCACAGTGCAGCGGGCCCTCCCTCCTTGGACAACACTTGCGTAATGATTGCGTGGAAGCACACCGTGAGATTTGCAGATCAAATGAGTTGCCGATGTATATGCCGATAATGGACTCTTTTTCAATAAAATGTACGTGAAGATTGATAAAACCACAAATTATACACATTTCCAGTCTTATTCTACGAATTCAAATACCCCACAATTTGTTTTATAACACAAAAACCATGAATTTGAGGCCCACGATAGTATCTAAATATACAGTATTAACATCAATGTTTTACTCAGGAGAATACACCCTGTATTGCCTGCTTACGTTAAATCCCTCGCCATCATTATGTGCAACTGTTTCAAGAATTTAAAGGGAAGACCTATGCTTCTATCTATACTGTTAATCATTGTTAAGGGGGTTTTTATTATTATTATTATTCCTTAGACTACAAGTTCTTGTCTAGTTAATTCAGGTAGTTACAAAAGTTAAAATCGAAAGACCTATTGTGATATATATTATTTCAAACTTGTAAAACATCAGCTTTGTTATCTTGGGCCAGAGGGGGCAACCTATACGTACAGGACCTCATGACATTTCACACATTACAAGCCTTGTTCCCACGATGGCCGGTACTAATTGTACCACCTGCAGCCGTGGTCAATTGGGCCCTTGTTTGTGAGGGCCGCGAGATCAGCCGTTAATCTCGTTATTGCTAGCGCTAATTGGTTGCCGGGAGTCTGCCGATAAGCAGAATCTAACCTGTCTTAATATCAACGAGCGCCCCATCAGGACATGCACGTATATCACACAGGAGTATGCCCAAATTGTCCATGCAGGGTCCATAGCGTGGCCGCAACACTTCGGCCTTCTATCCATTTGTCGATGACTTCACGAGGTCCCGTTTGGGGGGGGGGGGGGGGGGGGGGATGGATAGATGAGGCCCGGAAATATATATATATATATATATATATATATATTTATATATATATAAAATCTATAAATCACTTTGAAGAAAAACAACACTGTAATTTCACTACAGTCTCTTTCGCGGGATGCGACCCGATCATCAGGTGAATGTTGTTAGAATCCATGGAGACGTAGACAGTATACAGATTTATTAAAATTTCTCGCTCAGAGAATAAAGTTACAGAAAATGTGTTCAGCATTTGTAGACACCGTGCTGGTCGTGGATTTTTTAGTGCAGTATGGTGGCATTTTATTTTACAAGTATTTTGTGCATCAGCTGACCATAGGAAAGAGGATTTTCCAAAATGAATAAACTAAAAACAGACTGAAAACTAGATTGAGGATCCAGTCTTAATATCCATTATTGTAATTTTACATTATATGGAATGTTCTGAATTTCCAAGTGCTGATATATAGGGCAAGACCTGTCAGATGTAAAAAGACTATTTCATTGACCCCAAGGTGCAACTCATGGGCCTATAAGACTCGCTAAAAACAAGTTTATTCTCCTTTTCTTGATTTGTAGGTCTATTATCATGAGCATGTAGCCCGTTCTGGAATGAGGTGGACAGCAAGTTTAAGGCAGGAGTTACGATGTTTTGCCTGACCAACCCAGAGCACCGTTGTTTTCATATCCTCCAGGGGGTGGCAGCACTACCGATCAAGGGGTGTAATGGAAAAAGTCGGACTGCTGTGGCCGGCGTAAACGATCTCAAACTAAACACTCAAAATTTACTTTATTATCCATCATTTTACTTTGAAACAACACCTGTAAGTGAATAATGTTATATTCTTACGACGTGTGTTGTTAAATTTACTAAAAATATTGAGGCTGAATAGGTGTTTCGTAGCGTTTCGTCCTATTTACCAAAAACACCGGTGTTTTGGGTAAATCGACGGACCGGGGGTCCGGGGAACCCAGGTTCCCCGTCTGACCAGGGGTGTGGGGGCTCTGCCCCCACCTAAAACTTAATTTTCCTGTTCAAATAGTAAATGGTTTCCCATTCTCGCAATAGATGGCGCTTCAATTGCAGTTATAAATGAACAAAACTCACTCCTGATGTTATCTTGTCTTCATGGTGCACTAATGTGTAGGGCTTCTAGTCTAGAGATCGTAGGTTCGATTCCCGATACAGGCGACTTCTGATGCTTAGTAGATGGTAATGTAAGAAGAGTTGAGTGTAGGGACATCTACAGGGAAAAGTAGGAGTTAAAATAGGGAATGAGAGGAGACAGTTTTATATATATTTTCCTCAATAGAAGCGAAGCCCGCGTTCTATAGTGGCTCCCCACGGATTTACAGATAAATGGAGTCCGTACGTGTCGGGCTACCCGTGTGTCAAGGATTTATAAGGGCGGCCTTTAAGCTTTATTTCACAGGTCTCAGAATGCAGAAAATGGACTGGATTTTAACAAGCTTTGGTGATTGCACTTACCTTTCTAAGCCTGAAGAATACAACACTGCTGTTAGAGAAACTTGGCAGAAATTTAATTCATAATCCGACCGGTTGCTGCCTGAGCGACACGGGTGGTTGGTGAAAAGGAAAATGAGCGATAATATGGCAGTGAATACATGAAAATCTGCAAAAATTTTAAATATCCCGGCGCCTCACAAGGTAAAGACTAAAACCCGGATGTCGGAGGTCACATCCAAAAATGCATGGACCAAAACCAGGATGCTGTTTCCGGATGTGAAACAAAATGAACTATAACTCGGAAGTCAGATCCAAATATTGTGGGTTATATATTGAGACATAAGATGTCCGACGGCATCCAATTATGATATATTACTTGGTCAGTGGGCCTACATTATCTTATTTTAAGGTCGACATTTCCTGCATCATTGAGGATTTTTTTAATAAACCATTACATTACATCATAAAACCTTGACCACAATATTTATTATTCCATTAATTATGTAGAGAATAAAAAAAGATTTTACACTAAATATAATATAAATGGAATAATAATATCTTATATGAAATAACTTTCAAAAATACATATTAAATACATAAAGAACCCGATTAAAAGTAAAATCACTTAAACTGAAACTGATATATTTACTTCCACATACACATATGTAATAACCATATATATATATATATATATATATATATATATATATATATATATGTATATATATATATATATATATATATATATATATATATAATATGCCAAACAAACCTTCAGCCCGCAACCCTGCAATTGTGAAAACTCCCCCGCATCTATAAAAAATAAATCGCCCCGCAAGTTTAACTCTCAACCCGCATCCGCCCCACCCTGCAGTTTTACATAAGGGACAACCAAAAAGAAAGCCGACTAAAAAAAGAATTAAGTTTTTTTTTTCATTTATTTGTAATGAAAGACCATCTTTTAAGCATACAACATTGCCATGTTTGTTGATGGTTTGACTTTTTCATTTTTTTCGCTGGTAAGACGGAGTGTTACAAGCACAGGATTAGCTTTTTTTTAAAGAATTTCCACTGTACAAAATACAATTATTTACCCCACAGTAAGTGGAATTTTCAGACAAAATAATCAAATATTGCCTTCGTGTTTCCGGCAAATATTTAAAGAAATTATAAATTCAGCCTTTTCAGATGTTTAGCTAACATAATTTACATAATTAAAGTTTAAACATATTTCCATGTATATGTTGCCTTATATTGAAATATTAAATAAAACTTAAGCTTAAAGCAATCAATTTCTATTAAGCATGGTTGCCTAGTACATATACTTAAGACCAGTATGTTACACTACTGGTCACAAGCAGCACTAGCGGGAGGACAATATTTGCTCACCACAGTTCACATCTTTTATTTGACCAAGAGTTTAATCCTGTTCAGTCACGATCAGCTAATTGACCTATCCATGAACTCTATGCGACCTTTAAAATCGCATATTCATTCAGTGAATAAACATAAGCATGGGACTAAGGAGCAACCAATCAGGTGACCTTAAACATTGTAAAAAGTCAATCATCTGAAAAAAAAAAATGCATAATTTGACAGAGCTCTGTCAAATAGAACACGTGTAGTCTGTAAATACTACCAGTACCCATGTCGTCATGTTTTCCGGGATATTTTATTATACGAAGGAGACAGTATAAAAAGTTTCTAGGCTATAGGCTGGGGAGCCATTCCTCCAACTACCGAGTGAATAATAATGTCTTACCTGGCACATAATTCGTATGGGACAAAAAATCAAACCCTGCAATTGTGAAAACTCCCCCGAATCTATAAAAAATAAATCGCCCCGCAAGTTTAGCTCTCAACCCGCATCCGCCCCACCCTGCAGTTTTACATAAGGGACAACCAAAAAGAAAGCCTACTAAAAAAATTAATTTTTTTTCATTTATTTGTAATGAAAGACCATCTTTTAAGCATACAACATTGCCATGTTTGTTGATGGTTTGACTTTTTCATTTTTTTCGCTGGTAAGACGGAGTGTTACAAGCACAGGATTAGCATTTTTTTAAAGAATTTCCACTGTACAAAATACAATTATTTACCCCACAGTAAGTGGAATTTTTCAGACAAAATAATCAAATATATATTGCAACACTGTTCATGTATGACTGCGATATAGTAAACAATGGTCAGGTTATACCAGTTGATGACATCAGTCAATACGACGTCATGCGCCATCGCCCTTTGTGACGTAATTATTATGTTATAATCAGCTCTCGCTACCATGGGCATGGAAGTCCATATGTGTAGGAGAGTTTTGGGGGCTCATTTAATAATAAGTTAAAAGGGCTGAGCATTTGGGCTGTGGTGTATAGGTCAATTAACTGAAAGGGGAAAGGCTATATGGAACTGCAAGTGGGGTAAACTCTACGTCATGGTCTCTAATGAGCACCATGCTCTATATCTCATTCTGCTTTGCCAATGCATTCTAAACTAGCCAGTGCTCTTTGGCTCCTCCATGTTGAGCACACCTCAGCCTCTGTGAGTTTTGTATTAAAGCTATACCCTGCTGTTGACTTAGCCAGATGCAACCTATATGCAGTGACTGTGAGAAGACCACATGTGCAGGTAATACTCCTGGTGCTCTACCCTCAGCCATGTTATATGTAATGTTTGAGACTGGCCACAAGTACAGGCCTACCGAGCTGTCCAAATATGCAACACTATATTGACAGGTACATTTGAACAATATTATGACTTGTGGTCCCTGCAAAGATGGATCTGTCTCAAAACTCAGGAATTTTATATTTCACAAGTGCAGAATACTAATTCAGAAAGAGGAATAAGCAAGGAACGTAAGCAGACCTGCAGTACTTAAGTAAATGTAATAATCCCCTCGCTTTAACCATGTTTTTGGCCCACAGAAACCCGTACTAAAATATGATGTAGCCCGCTCCGCCCCGCATAATCATGAAAAAGACAGCCCGCGGGAACAGGGCCCGCAGGGCGGGTTAGGGCCCGAGCAGGGATCTAGTGTATAATCCTTGGCCGTAAGGGATGCTCTTGCAGGTTAAGTAAACCTATTACATGTGCGTTTGTTGTGTGATTGGAGGATTTCATCCAAACCCAGACTTTGTTCTGATTTGATTGGCTGGTACACATGTGACATCATGGACTGAATTTTATCAACAACTCAGATCTAGTAATGCATGTTGTTTTTTTTCTCTGGTGAAAATTTGGGACTGAAAGATGCAGAAATACTATGCTTTTACTGGGATCTAGAATTTTTAGTCACAGGCCCAGTGGGCAATTGATGTCAAAATGATGTCAAATACAGGTTTAATTTTAAAGTCGAATTGACGTCAACATTTAGGCATCAAATTGATGTCAAACATTGATGTCAAAATGATGTCAAGAATAGGCTTAGTTTGCAGATCAAATTGACGTCA
The DNA here is from genome assembly GCA_026874595.1 of Sipunculus nudus. Lineage (NCBI taxonomy): Eukaryota > Metazoa > Annelida > Sipuncula > Golfingiida > Sipunculidae > Sipunculus > Sipunculus nudus. The sequence goes on along the minus strand of CM049321.1, from coordinate 42,810,106 downwards.
AAAGTTTTGACATCAAGATTTTGATCTAAATTTGCTGTCACTTTAAAGTCAATTTAATTTCATGTAAATGTCAAGTTATGTTAAAATTTCACCCTGTAGATGTTTTCCTTTAGTGTTAAAACACATCAAATATCAAGTGTAGGAACTGTTTTATTTTTATTTCAAGGTCCACTAAACTTGAGTGCTGGAATGGGATCTTCAGATTTACAGCTGCCATCTGAAAAAGAATATAGAGTTTTTTAAGCATTTTCAGCCTTTAGTATGTACCAGGAATTTTGCAATAGCAGGAAACATTTTTATTATTCTAAGGTGTTATTTTAATTATAATATCAAAGAAGGGACAAATAATGTTTTCTTTAAAGCTCAAAGATGAAAACACAACATTGTCTTAAAAGCATATTACCAGCATGGAAGGGTTAAATCTTTATGTTTTATTCAGCCAGTAGGAATACCGAAAAAGGAGCATGCTTTTTTGACAATACATCTTTAGTTTCATTATGTTTGGTTAAATGTAAACAGTTACATATGCCTTTTTCATGGTATAAACATAAAAAATACAGTAAATATGTATGTAATGTAAAACACAAAGTATATTGCAAAAATGATACTGCCACAAACACTGCCCACTCCTACGAGAAAATATATATATACTCCTGAGTTGCACATGGGCAGCAAATATCATTTGCATTGCCAACTGAGCGAGCTGAATAGTGTAAAATCCTAGCCATGCGCTGCCCACCATGTATTTTTGTATGGGTTTACTTGTTCACTGCTATATTGCACTTTTTGCCTTAATGTTGAGTGTGCAAGCAAAGTTAACAACCAAAATATTACTAATTATACCCTCTTCATAAGTAAATACAATATCAGATTAATGGAAATTAACTATGATGCCATATTAGGCAGAATAAACCAATTTTTAATAGGATAGCGCAATAGTTTGTTTTAAATATACATTAAAGAAAGTTTTGATATAAAAATAAGATGTAATTCCTAAAATTTAAGTTCTCTAATATGTATAGTAAATCCTGAGTTATAACAATATAAAAAAGACAATCCTCTTTTCAGTATGGTAGGATTTGGTAAATTAATAAAATAGGAAAAGTCAGCTGAGCACCAGGACTCGTGGCCTGTTGTTATTTTGAGGCAAGTATGCATTCGGCCATGCACTTTTATTTATGTATCGGTATATGTCACAGTGTACATATTCTGTATGGAGCTCCAACAGCTTACTGGTTTTCTATTCAGAACTCAACATAGCCACTAATATTCCAAACTTAAATAGTGACATAACCAGGTTTTTATGCTTTTACTTATTTACTTTAAGATTTTTTATAAAAGAATAATGGTAATAAGTAACTTCATAATCACAATAATATGGATGTCATATTATAAACATGAGTGAAGCACCTTATTAAAATCGCTTGTTATATTAAATATATTTTACGTCTAGATGACCACTTTAATGGGAATTAAGTAGCAGTAAATCACACCCTTAAGCATGGAATGGTTTCTTGTGTATTTACTAACATTTTTGTAAATGCTTGGTGAAAATCATGATTTGTTCAATTATTAACTTTTTAATATCATATATTTTACTGATTATTATATACCCCTTTTAATCGCTAACTGTAACTTTTATGCATGTATATAGTGCTTCAAATACATAAAAGAATTGAAAAAGTTGTTAAACACTTTTGCCCCATTTTTACTTTTTTCATTGGTACGTTTTTTTATCACTTAAAATTACTAGTTCTTTTTTAATCATGTTCAAAAATGGTAACTTAAAATTGTTTTACAAATTTATTCATAAAAGTGTCTGTATAATTCTCGCTTTACAAGCCAGGCCTAAAAGCAGCAATATCCTATGTCAAGTCCAGAACTGATTCCCATACCTGCATGCTCAATGCTTTATTATAAGACTCTCCCTTGAAAGGCTTCATTTTTACCGTCAAAATGGCGGCCTGTATAAAGGAGTTTAAAAATCTGACATTTTCAAGTGATACCAACTTCATGTACTGCATGTAGTACATCAGTACATCAAAATTATTTAAAGTTTTTTTTTTCATTTTTCCCTTATATTTTATTTATTAATTTTATTTTAATATTCAATTTAGCCACCTTTTCTTGAACTTCTAATTGAATAATCTTAAAACAAAAATTACCAATGTTATTTCATAAAAATTATGTTTTACAATCTTATGGTAAAATACTATATAATTTACATAAATTAATATATTCATTATATATATATATATATATATATATATATATATATATATATATATATACATGTATTAGAAACATTTGAATGTGAATATAATACCATGGTCATTTGCTTTATTAATGTCATTATAAAGTTTTTCATGAAGATGAAATAAGGGATGAGGTCAACATTGCACTTTGTTAGGGCAGAGAAGGCTTCAGTGAATATGCATATAATGGCATAAGATGACAGCCTGAGCACTGTTGTGGCTCAAGTTGATAAATGAGGTGATGGAGAAAGAGAGGGGATAGTATGATCTGTATAGGCCATGTTGTATAACCTAAGGAATGCAGCAGGTTCAGGCTAGGTCAGACAATAATGGCTTTGGCTTCCTTTGCTTGAGTTGGTGTAATGCCCCCTGGCAGCTTCTCAGGAGCCAGTCACACTGATATGTGACACTATGACAGATCAACTACATGTACAGAAAACTATTAGTATATAATCACACACACAGTCACACACACACATTTGAAGACATATATATATGCACAAATACCTCTATTAACACAACACACGTAGACACATACATATATATTATGTACAAGATGAGAAAAATATGCAAAAGTTCAGTTACTATATATATATATATATATTTATATATATATATATACCATCTATAGAAAAAAACAATGAACCAGCATGGCTATTCATACATCTATACATACATATATATATATATTCTGATTTCAAACATAAACATAAATGGACTTGGCCAGGAAACCTCTCCACTTAATTACCAATAGTTGTCATTATTTAACAATGCAAGTATTAAAGCAGGAAGGAATGAAGAATTAAAATATACTCACAATGCGTGAACACGTCTGGCCGATTTGACTGTTTTGGCTGCACTGCTGATGTTTCCCGCCAGAATGTTGGCCTCACAAGGACACAGAAACCAAAGACGAACCCAGTGCTGCTGGTGGTGGGGAGGGGTTACACAAGTGCACTTGAGGGGATCATTTGATAAGTGACAGACTGACAGTTGATGTGAGAAGCTGCAGTGTTCACAGGTCAAGTGAGGTTGCTGTACAGTCCACCAATTAATTAATGTTTCCTTGATAAATTTCAAGTTTGGAAATAATGGCACAGTTTTGAATTACCAGATTCTTGATTGATATATATTACCATTTTTATTTTGTTCACTGAAAATACAAACTTCTGTCAGGAAAACAAATTAGCTTCTAAATTTTTAATGTATTTTATTGCTTGGGTGTCAGTGCCGTCACATCACAAAAATGTTGATAGTATGTCCTTAATTACAGCATGCATTTTATAGCAATTTTCACATATTTGACCATTTACAATAATTTCTGACTGTATATAAATTGCACATTATTTGAATCACAACATCATCCCCATATAATTAATATCATTAAAAAAATTAAGGAAATGTGGTTACACTTTCTTGTGAGAATCTTAGGCTAAATGAACATGATTCCCCTATACTGAGCAGCATGCAGGCACTCTTACCAAAAAAAATATTGATATCAGTTTGAGGTCAATTTGACATCAATTTGTTGTCTAAAACTTGACATCAATTTGATGCCAAATGAACATCAATTAGATTGACCAAATTTAATATAAATATTATAATTCCTTTTAAAAATGATTTGCTTATTTTCTTATTCTACTTCTAAAGTAAATACAATCAAATAAAATCTGAAATGACATTGTTTTACATTTTGATCAAATCTCAACCAATATTTGACCTCAAATTTACGTCAAGGTGCCCACTGGGGTGGGGGGGGGATTTCCCAGTGTGTGACGTCACTGCCGAGATGGCAGAAAATTTTTTTCCTCCATGGATTGGGCTTATTTTATGTTATATCTAAAGTAATATTTTTTCATAGGCAATTATGTTATATGATAATAAAATGAGATTTGGTATACGTTTGCTTGACCTGCAGCTCATTGCTCTCGTGATTAACACTAACAGATTTACAAGTGACTACCTATGATAACACGAGCCTGCACAGGCTGACATACCGCAGCAAATGGCTTTCAGGTCTTAACAGCAACGGAATAAGGAATTTTCCAGAAAATTAGGCACGTTTGTGCTTAACCTAAACCAATAATTTACACCGGGTATGGCATCCGACTTCACGAGCTGCATATCCGACGTAGCATCCGATTTGGCATATGACATCCAACATCCGGGTTTTAGTCCGTACCTCGTCGGAATGACAGTAAAATAAGGAGTCGTATCATTAATTCTTGGATCCCAATGCAGTTCAGCCGAAGCGGGTAAAACAATTTTGATTTTAGAGATTCCCTTCTTTCATGCCAAATTCATCTTAGAATCATACAATACAAGTGAGTAAATAATGTGTACATATGAGTGTAACTAGATTAAACGTACATGAAAAGGTTAACGATATATCGAAAAGGCCGGAATTGACATAGGCCGAGTTTTATATACCACCACCAATACTAGACTGGTACCCCGCTCTATTATGGCACCGCTGCTCTAGGCCAGTCATAGAGACGGGCGTACAACGCCATCGTTTGTACCCCTGGCAGACTGGTTCCAACTCCAGTATGTATTATATATGATAAAAATAAGCATTTCGTTTGTTCAGAGAAGTTACCAAAGGTTGGCTGTACATAACGTGTGACATAATGATAAGATTAATAGGTATGAATAATAAATCACTGCTACATACAGTGGAATATCAAAGATTCAGTATATATCGTATTATCTATACATGTATCCATTATTCACTTTTTGTGCAACAACTCATTCTTAAATATTTGAAAACTAGAAATAACTAAAGAAAGTTATTTTATAAGAAATCTTCACGGATAACCAACCAGGATCGCGTGAACGTCCATGGCAACCGGTATGAGCGTGCTTACTGGAGTTGGAACCAGTCTACAGGTTAGTCAGGAGTTGCAACTAGGAGTACTTAAGATGGCGTTGTACGCCTGTCTCTATGCTTGGCTGAGGGCCATAATAGAGCAGGGTACCAGTCTACACCAATACAATAAACAGCAAGCATTACATCGTCTGCGACGAGAGTTTATTATGTTAACATTTCCTATTCAGCAACCACGGTGTACAACCACGCTCCTATTGGTTGAAACAGTGTGTAGCCATAGACTGGTTCCCGTCATATAACATGAACCTCGAATATTTTTATAATACAAAACCCATCCTGACATACGTCCAGTTTCTATGAAATGAGATAACAACAATACCAATAATAATAATAATTATTATTATTATTATAATAATAATATTTATTATTATTATTATTATTAGTAGTAGTAGTAGTAGTAGTAGTAGTATTATCATCATCATCATCATTATAAGCGTGGTTCTCATATCAAATATTATATATATGCGTGGTTCTCTTCTTAGATATGATATATAAGCGTTGTTCTCCTCTTAGATATTATATATATACGGGGTTCTCCTCTCAGATATCATATATATGCGTGATTCTCCTCTAAAATATTATATTTAAGCGTGGTTCTCTATTTAGATGTGATATATAAGCGTGGTTCTCCTCTCAGATATCATATATATGCGTGGTTCTCCTTTCAAATATTATATGTAAGCGTGGTTCTCCTCTTAGATATGATATATATCCGTGGTTCTCCTCTTAGATATTATATATATATATGCGTGGTTCTCCTCTCAGATATCATTTATATGCGTCGTTCTTATCTCATATATATTATATATATATATATATATATATATATATATATATATAAGCGTTGTTCTCCTCTCAGATATCATATATATGCGTGTTTGTTCTCTAAAATATTATATTTAAGCGTGGTTCTCTACTTAGATGTGATATATAAGCGTGGTTCTCCTCTCAGATATCATATATATGCGTGGTTCTCCTTTCAAATATGATATATAAGCGTGGTTCTCCACTTAGATATGATATATAAGCGTGGTTCTCCTCTCAGATATCATATATATGCGTGGTTCTCATCTCATATATATATATATATATATATATATATATATATATATATATATATATATATATATATATATAAGCGTTGTTCTCCTCTCAAATATCATATATATATATATATATACATATATATATATATGCGTGGTTCTACTGTCAAATATTATATATAAGCGTGGTTCTCCACTTAGATATGATATATTAGCGTGGTTCTCATTTCAGATATCATATACATGCGTGGTTCTCCTCTCAAATATTATATTAAAGCGTAATTCTCCTCTTTGATTTCATTTATATGCATGGATCGCCTCTCAGATATCATATTTATATATATATGTGTGTGTATGTGTGTGTGCGTTGATCCCCTCTCAGTTTTTTATCTCGTTCCCACGCGATAGTATCTCGTGGCCACGCGATAATTATCTCGTTCCCACGAGATAGTATCTCATGGCCTTGCGATAATTATCTCGTTCCCACGAGATAGTAACTCGTTCCGACGCGATAACTATCTCGTTCCCACGCGATAGTATCTCGTTCCCACGCGTTAGTATCGCGTGGCCACGCGTTAGTATGCCATGCTATAGCTTAAGCCCCCATTTGGACTAGAATGTCTGTGGTCTGTTTTATATCGAGCGTCGATGCAGCTTAAATTGTTTGAACCACGCTTATATATAATATTTGAGAGTGAACCAGGCAGATATATGATATCAAAGAGGAGAATATATGATATCATATATATATATGCGTGGTTATCCTCTCAAATATTATATATAAGCGAGGTTCTACTCTCAGATGTGATATATAAGCTTGGTTTATCCTCTCAGCTATCATATATAAGCGTAGTTCTCCTCTTAGATATGATAAATTGGCGTGGTTCTCCTCTCAGATATCATATATATGCGTGGTTCTCCTCTTTGATATCATATATATGCCTGGTTCTCCTCTTCGATATCATATGTATGCGTGGTTCTCCTCTCATATATTATATAATAGTGGTTCTCCTCTAAGATGTGATATATATGCGTGGTCCTCCTCTCAAATATTATATATATATATATACATATGCGTGGTTCTCCTCTTTGATATCATATATATGCCTGGTTCTCCTCTTTGATATCATATGTATGCGTGGTTCTCCTCTCAAATATTATATATATACGTGGTTCTCTTCTTAGATGTGATATATAAGCGTGGTTCTCCTCTTTGATACCATATATTTGCCTGGTTCACTCTCAAATATTATATATATAGGCGTGGTTCAAGTCTCAGATAAAATATATTTGCTCCTTTCTCCCCTTAGATTTGATAAATAAGCTCAGATATATATGCGTGGTTCTCCTTTTTGATATTTTATATATATATATGAGAGTGAACCACGCATACATATGATATCAAAGAGGAGAACCACGCTTATATATATCACAGCTAAGGGGAGAACCTCGCTTATATATAATATTGAGAGGAGAACCATCCATGGATATCTATATATATATACATATATATATATATATATATATATATATATATATATATATATATATATGATATCTTTGAGTAGAACCACGCATAATTAACATATCTAACAGGAGAACCACACTTTTAATTTATATATACATGTTTTATCTGAGAGGAGAACCACGCATAAATTTGATATTATCTGAGAGGAAAACCGCGCATATGTATATATATGACATCTGAGGGGGAATTAAACCTCGGGTATTTATAGGACCCATACAATATTTCTTTTTCAAACATTCTAAATTACCGTTTAAAAATCTTTTTTTGAATGTATTTATTATGTATTCATTATTAGTATGATAATAATTATTATTATTATTATTATTATTATTATTATGATTCACGCCAGGACGGTTTCGCTTTTATAAAACTACTCCAGTGATAATAGTGTATGACGGGTACCAGTCTTCGACTCGACAAGCAGGATCTCCCTACTACGTCATAGGGATCTCCCGTTCAGCCAATAGCGGCTTGGTTCTAACCCGTGGTTACTGAGTGTAAAATGTACTCCACTTATATCTCCTGCGACAAGATCACAAAGCATGGATGTCTAAGGTATTATTTCAAGAGCATGGATGTCTAAGGTATAATTTTAAGTTAGTTTTCAGCTGTGCTTTTTAAGTTTTATTAGATTTTATAACGAATTATGTAAATACCGCAAATAAATTCGGTTGGCAATTCAGACATATATGCCAACATCTCTTTGTTGTCGATTGTCGAAAATGATAGACTAAAACCCGGATGTAATAAGTCGAAAAGCGTAAGACTACACGATATGAAAAATAAACTGATGCACAGGATGTCAAACTTGAGGACTGACACAAAAAAAATGTATTAAAAGTCTAGAACATCTCTGACGAAACTATGTTTGTAACATCATAAATCTATAATAATTGTTAAACAGCTTATAATCAGCTGAATGGATAATTAAATGTATAGTTATTTTGATACCCATTTCAGAGATTTAAAATTAATGCATTTGAATTGAAGGATATCAGTCTAATTTTTAACCATTTTTTTTAAATAATTTCTCATTTTATGATATAAGTGCACACACTGTTTAAGTTAGTACAAGTGAACTTTGAATTCGTGCAGCATCAAAACGTAAAGATATAGCCCCGATGAAAATGTTAATAGTTTACCTAATGGCCTAAACGGCAACCTTGCACATAAAATATCAAATATATTTGTATTGTGAAACAAATAACCATCATGAAAAGTAAAAGAGCTATAATATGAAATGGTTATTAGCAGTTAAGTTTCAAATTATACCAGTTGCAGGGATAGTGTTTCTTATAGGTAATAATTTAGAAAATTAGTGTGGTATTTACCCATTAATGTAGTCATATTATAGACAGAAGCCCAGTATAATTCAAAATATTTTTCATGCATGAATTTAGTTAGGTTGACTAATATCTAATACTGTGTACTGTAATGCTATGCAAGATACATAAATCAAGTTACATTTTAAATAATTAAGGGACACAATCAGAAGCAGTATTAATTATGCCTATTCTTTCACACTCTCTGTTCAGTGTGGCTTTATACAAATGTTACCGAGTTAGATTCCAAACAAGGATTAGTCCGAGCATCAATTGATGAAGGTCAACAGTTAAAAGGGCATAGTAATCACCCTGCCTGTCCGTCTGTTCTTTTTCTGTATGTCTGCCAAATTTGTTTCCTGGTGATAACTCCAGTTTTACTGCATATATATATATATATATATATATATATATTTCAAACTTGACTTGTATATGGCCCACCAATAAAGTAAGAACCAATTTTTACTTCGGTGCCATGACAGGGTTCGTACGTCCTTAAAAAGTCATGATTTTTGAGATTTAAAAAATCAGAACTTAAAAAGTTATGCTTTTTTTTTAAATTCTCAAAAGTCATGAGAAACCATGATTTTTCATTTTATGATTGTTTGAAAAGATTTTGTATCAAATTTATTATATTTGTCAAAGATTGAAAGTACGTGATTTAATGAGAACCACCTAAACCAGACTACACCTGGGCTTTTCTCCCCTTATAGTGCTATTCCAACTTAGGTTGGCATCCGCTCTTCCCTATCTGGGCGATCAACCCCCCATAGCCGTCATACTATTCTCATGAATACTTTCGTAAAATAAATGCCAAGCAGTCTTCATTAAGCCAAACATGCGTCCAAGATCTACAAATTCAAGAATTGAGTTTTGTTCGTAGGATACGAAGCGAACCAAATTCTAAGCTTTTCTGTAGTGGATTGATCAAGGCAATACTATGTTCTGTGCAAATGCAGTTTGACATCACAAGGGATAAGCTAAAAAGTGGTAAGTATATGAGACGAATAAAAATGGTTGGTATTCCACGGTCGTTTGCAATAAAAAATAATCACTTGAGTCTTTGAGTTCAAGATGTTAAATCATAAATAAAAAAAAAAATTTTAGATAATTTTCATTGATGAAAGACTGTTGTGTATTGAAAATTGGAATTTAAAAAATGTTTTAAAATGAAAGAAAAATATAATATGCTACGATTTTCAGAAAAGTATAAATAACAGAATGTTTCTTTAATAGTCATTACGAAGGCATTATTGTATCCGCCAAAACAGAGTTTTGCGGATACTATGTTTTCAGCTGCACGCCGCCGCCGCGTAGGTGACCGGAGAACTTCTCCGTAACCGCTGGGCGGAATTTTACGAAACCCGGGATTATGTTCAGGTCACATGTGAACTGCTGCGCCCCGATTTTGTTTTGACCTCTGACCTTTCCTCTGCGCTCTGCGTTCGTTTGTGCGTCTGTTTCCACACATAAACCCACATATCACCGATCAGGAGAATTTTTTTGCACAAATGTAGACCTTGGAGAGCTTTATAACATACACAAAAAATGGTGGCGCCACCTGCAACCATGTTTGCACAGTGTCCATCTGTTCGTCTGCCTTGGGTTAAAATCACTCATATCTCTGCTGTGACTTGACTAATTCACCTGAAATTCGGCATGCGTAAACATCCTGGATAGCTTTTCTGATTTTATGACAGGTGGCACCACCTACATTCACGTTTACCCTGCAGACATCCAAGCTCATATCTTGGGAACCATTTGACCGATCAGGAAAATTTTTTGCACAAATGTAGCCCTTGGAGAGCTTTATAACATACACAAAAAATGGTGACGCCACCTGCAACCATGTTTGCACAGTGTCCATCTGTTCGTCTGCCTTGGGTTAAAATCACTCATATCTCTGCAGTGACTTGACTAATTCACCTGAAATTCGGCATGCATATACATCCTGGATAGCTTTTCTGTTTTTTTATGACAGGTGGCGCCACCTACATTCACGTTTACGCTGCAGACATCCAAGCTCATATCTCGGGAACCGTTTGACCAATTGGGCCAAAATTTTGCATGTGTATAGATCTCACATAGCTCTTTATCATACGCAAAACTGGTGGCGCCACCTACAGCCATTTTTGCACAGCTTCTGTCTGTTTGTCTGCCATGGGATAAAATCACTCATATCTTGGCAGTGGTTTGACATATCTGCCTAAAATTTTGCAGGTTTATACATCCCCGACAGCTCTCTTGATTTTATGACAGGTGGCGCCACCTGCATTCTAGTTTATGCAGCAGACATCCAAGCTCATATCTTGGGAACCGTTTGACCGATTGGGCCAAAGTTTTGCATGTGTATAGTTCTTACATAGCTCTTTATCATACACAAAACTGGTGGCGTCACCTGCAACCATTTTTGCTCAGCGTCCATCTGTTTGTCTGCCAAGGGCTAAAATCACTCATATACATGTAGTGGTTTGACTTATCTGCCTTAAATTTTGCATATGTATACAACTTGGACGGCTTTCTGGATTTTGTGGTGGGGGGGGGGGGGCAACCTACATACACAATTTGGCTGCAGACATCCATGCTTATATGCAACACTCTATTTCCCCTTGCCACTCAATCCATGCCTCACTTCACCCGTTCCACTCTGATTTAGGCGGATACACGTAGTCGCTTGTCGACTACCCGTATTTTAGTTGTTATTGTTATCCAGTCAGACTCCAACCCTCCCGTTTAGCGGGAGACTATACCGAAGTTTAATGCTTAATCACCTGCCCTCCCGTGCCTTCTGTTGCATATAGCGAATTTAAATATCCATACTCCAAGCATTCGTGTCTCTCTTTAAGTTTATAACAAAACTTTTAAAAACGGATTAATTTTATATGTACTGTCTTGAAGTTGTGAGAAAGTCTCAACCAAAATGCAAATGAGGCCTCGTGTATGCACATACGTGTATAACATTTCATAACCTGTGTATTCCAGATGGTTTGGCGGGAAACCGTTGCCGCCTAAACGTGTATTCATTGATTCGGCCTGTACTCTTGTTGGTAGAACTGACGGGACGTTATGAATACACATACCAGTCTGATCAATAAATCGCAAAAACGAAGAGTTAAAATAAAATATTTAAGGTTTAAAAATAATAAATGGAGGACTGACGAAAAAATTTTCCTGACAGATGTAGCAGATAAAAGAGCCACGGTCTATTTCAATGGAATGAAAAAAACAACACCAAGGGCGCTAAAGTTTTCCCGCCTTATTACTCCCCGATAACTTTGATGGTGTTTTCCGGTGCAAAAAAAATTGTAGCATGCTTCTTAATTATATGTACTATTTAAATAGCTAAAATTTGTGCGGTTGTAAAAAATAATTTTAATATCCCATATTTTTCTCGAAAATAAATCTTCCTACCACTGATCTATTTCAAAGTCATGTCCTGTACACAGAGAGCCAATTAACGTGCGCGTTGGTGCAACCGTGAATGCCTCATGGCTGACGGCATGAAATATTATGACAGGACTTGACAGTTTTGGAACTGGAACCGTCCAAACACTTATATAGGTGTAGTTTACTGAATTTTATGGATCGATTATTGAGAATATATTATATTCCATGATTATGTAGATAGGGTCATGATAATTCAGAACATTTCTTAGGTAACCAGAAGCGTTATATGAGCGATAATAGGGGAATTAAATGCCGACGTGAGCTCAGATTAAAGTGACAGGTTCACAATCACACTGTATTAGTATCTAATGTGATTGGACCTTTAAGTTAGTTGAATTAATAACCTTATAATCTAGATAGATCTTTCTTTTTCTTCCATATATCAAACTGATGACATTACATTGATTAATTTTAAATAGTAATACAGCAAAGTTAATGGTGCAGTTCTTGCTGACCCTAATTAAACAGTGTTTGTTTTCTGATATCATTTACCCACCTGACTGATTGTTGGGTTCTTGCATCTCTGTGTTTGAAAGTAATTTTATTGACAGTTTGAAAGCTGTTTAGGTGTTATATTTCATTCTCAGTATGAAAAAGTTTTCATTTAAACTTGAATCTTAAAATAAAAAAAAGAACTCATTGCAGGGCTGAACTGTTAAACTGGATTGTTTTTACTTAATCATTCAATGTGTTCATTTTAATGGTTTAATGTCCAAATGGCCATGCAAATATTTTTTAACAATGAGAGTAAAATTTTAAAAAATCCACATTTTTTAAATAAGTACTCTTAAATATATTTTACTATTTATGTATTCTTTTAGCTATATTCTTCATATCTTAATGAGCAAGGATGATGTACTTCAAATTTCTTAAGTAACATTTGCGTGTCAAAGTGAAGAGAAAAAGAAAAGGGTTTTATTGTCTCACTTCATATTAAGTCATGAAATTTTGATTTGCTCGAAGTGTATGAACCCTGCATAAGGTCAAAAGTCAAGGTCACAGGGCCGACTTCTTTAAAAAGGATTGTGGTAGCATTTTAAGCCAAAATTTTATCCCAGACCTTCCATCTTCTAGATATTGCTCAACTGCCAGTAATGGAAGAAATGTATGGATATTTGTTTCACAAGGTCAAAGATCAAGGTCATAGAAGTCATCTGTCCGCGTATCTGTTTCCAGATTATAACTCAAAGTTGGACTGAAATTTGTGTTTCAAACTTTTCTACACTAAAGGAAGAAGACGAGTTTAGGGGGTCATGAGATCAAACATCAAGCTCACAGGACCTACTTTCCTAAAACAAGATTGCGTTCGCATTTTACACCAAACTTTCCATCTCTGAACTTCCATCTTCCCCACGATGTTCATCTGCTGGAAAGACTCTTTTTTTTTTTTTTGGTTCACAAGCTCAAAGGTCAAGATCACAGGTCCCATCCATTCCCCATTTTGTTTATGGGTGAATATTCAAATTAGGATAATCAGATTGGCTTCAAACTTGATCAAATGACCAACATATTGGTAAAGCTAAAAACATATGCTTTAAGACAAGTTCAGCTTAGCGTCGAGGCCAATTGTTCCTAGTAATTCATTGTGTGAAAGGATGTGGCGATCAATCAAGTGTTATCCATTAGAAAACAGGACGCATATTTAGACCAGACAGATAAAAATTATAAATTATATCAGAATAAACTTGGACACAATATGGTAACAGAGCTGGCAAAAAAATAATAATAATTGCGGACCGCATAATGTATACATACTTTTAAACCTGGTACAGTTTTCACCCTAATGATATACCTATATTTTAACTTTTAACTTGTTTAACATGATTTTGTAACAAAAGCGCTTTTGAGAAAGTTTCATGAGGTTTAATAATATTAGCCTGCTAAGAACTGGCTCGCTGTTACCGGGTGCTTAAAATAGCGTACGGTTGAATAAAAAAAAAATGAATGTTATAGTATCATATAAAAGAAAGAAGATGTCAAAGATATGTACACCACCAGAAAGTACATCGTACCACATTTAAATGATGTATACTTTATGGTCCTAAAATGCATTTAAATTAACTTTAAAATTGATTTTATACATACGGGGTTTTTTGGCAGCTCTCCTTCCGTAATGAGGTTCATTTTGACCCAAAAGTTGTCAGTTAAAATTTGTAAGCCGAAACAACTGTTTATTTTGTGGATTTTGATCAAACAAAATGTTATTATTTTTTATTTTTCACTCCTGTTTAGCATGATCTTACATGTCTTTGTAGCCTGACGTGTTTAAGAAGAGTACGGATTCGAGGATGGAATATGTAATTTATTGAAAGTGTGTTTTACACTTGAAGTCTTTGGAAAACGTGGTGACAAGGAACAAGAAACAAGAGAAGTGTACATAAATAGGTAACTGAGACCAGGTCCGTGGTCGAAGAAGACTAAAAATAAAATGCATCAGTCAATATATATATCCGGTGATATCTTATGCTATGATTATAAATGAAAGACAGTACGCAAGAGGTCCGCACATATTCCATTTACTAAGCTTGTGACACTGCTAAGAATAACAACTGTAACGAGGATTCTGGTAGTAAACAGATGGCAACAAACTCCTTAATGAATTCTGGAGTCACAAATAATACTGTAACAGAGGAGGACATATTTAAATGTGACCATTGTGAGAAAGGCTCAGGCATGCATAATCATTTGAGCACCCACAGAAGAGAAAAAACATTTAAATGTAAATATTGTGAGAAAGTTTTCTCACAGAAAGTAAGTCTAAATCGACATGGGATAACCCACACAAACGAAAAACGATTTAAAAGTAAGGACTTTGGGAAAGCCTTCGCCCGCAAAGATAGTCTAAATATACACGTGCGGACCCACAGGAAAGAAAAAACGTTTAAATGTGAAGACTGTGAAAAAGCCTTCTCAAGGAAAAGAAATCTTATTCAACACATCAGGGTCCACACAGGGGAAAAGCCATTTAAATGTGAGGATTGCGGTAAAGCCTTCACGTTTAAGAGTAATCTCATTTCTCATGTGAACACCCACGCAGCAGAAAAAACATTTAAATGTAAATATTGTGAGAAAGGTTTTTCACAAGAGGCAAGTCTGGTTCGACATGAGATAATCCACACAAGCGAAAAGCAATTTAAATGTATGGAATGTGGGAAAGCTTTCTTCCGCAAAGATCATCTAATTATACATCTGCGGACCCACACGAAAGAAAAAACATTTAAATGTAAATATTGTGAAAAAGCCTTCTCAATGAAAAGCATTCTTAATTCACATGTCAGCACCCACACAAAAGAAAAACAATTTAATTGTAAGATTTGTGGGAAAGCCTTCGCCCGCAAAGGTAGTCTAAATCTACATGTGCGGTTCCACACGAATGACAAACCATTTAAATGTAACGACTGTGAAAAAGCCTTCTCAAGTAAAGGTAATCTTATACAACACATCAGGATCCACACAGGGGAAAGGCCATTTAAATGTGAGGACTGTGGTAAAGCCTTCACGCTAAAGGGTCATCTTACTTCTCATATGAACACCCACACAGGGGAAAGGCCATTTAAATGTGAAGAGTGCGGAAAAGCCTTCTCAAAGAAGAGCAATCTTACTTCACATGTCAGTACCCACACAGATATAAAGCCATTTAAATGTGAAGAGTGTGGCAAAGCCTTCTTAAAGAAGAGTTATCTTATTTCACATTTCGATACCCACACAGGTATAAAGCCTTTTCAATGTGAAGACTGTGGCAAAGCCTTCTCAAAGAAACGGAGCCTTATTTTACATGTCATGATCCACAAAGGTGAAGAACCCTACAAGTGCGTTGACTGTGATAAAGTCTACACACAGAAGGGTAATCTTATTGCACATAGAAGGACCCACACAGGGGAAAAACCATTTAAGTGCCACGACTGTGGCAAAGCCTTCACACAGAAGTGTACTCTTAATCGACATATTAAGACCCACACAGGAGAAAAGCCATTTAAATGCGATGACTGTGGCCAAACCTTCAAACAGAAGGATAGTCTGATTCGACACATCAAGAACAACAAAGGGTTTTTTAAAAGTGAGGACTCTGGTAACCCTACTAACAAGATCACTCTTATAAGAGACATCCGTGATGATTGTGGTGACTATGATCAAGACTTCTCTACTGAGGTTAATGAGAAACAATCACCTGAGAGGGATGTCATTTCAAAATGATATGTTGCTGATTACTCTGGAAAGAATGGTATATGCATGGTGCAAAGCGACATTTGTCATAAGAGAGTCAGAATTAGGTGGTGATATTTTGAAGTGATCCAACATAACACTTCCGATCCCAAGAGCCAGTGAAACGATTGTAATGTTAGGACCATGTGTGTTAAAGACGTCTCACTAACAAGTAAACACGCCAGAACAACGAACTGATAGATATAAAACAAACCATAACGTGTCAAAGAATTCTTCTTTGGAGCCAGGGAAATTCCTTGAAAATTATATTTTCAGACTTGTGTTTCCAAGAGTGTTTCATTTTGCTGATCGAGAAATATTATGATTTCACGTTTTAATATGTGGTTTTAAGTCTGTTATTCCACGAACACTTGTCAAATCTTTATAAAATCTTTTAGAATGGTTTATTCATTTCAGTGCTATGTGAATTTGTCCACAGATAGCACTACCTGTGGGAGCATACACTTTGTGAGGTGAAAGAGTATTGTCTTTTCATTACTCAATCGGTGGAGAAAAGTTTAAATTTGAGCCTTTCTTCCATGGTCAGCTCTATCTTAGATCAGGGGAAATTTACAGGTGTAACCTAAAAATATTTATTTTTCAAAATAAGTTTTTCCTGTTAATTAAAGTGTAACCAGTCACAAAATATTATGATAACAGGTGTGTTTTGATCAATTTTGGCTTCTTAATAAAATAAAATAATCCGAAACCCTGCTCCTTGGATGGTGAAAATAGTATACATAGGTTAAAATAGATGTGAATAGATAGTGATTCTAACTATCCAACAAGGATACATGGGTCCAGTAATAACGGGATGGTCCCCTGAACGATTGCCCTTGATACCCATGTGTTTACACACTAAATCTGTGACATGAACCTTTCCCTGGGTTGAACGATTTATTGAAGCCTACTATTTGGTCACATTTTACAGAAAGCTCTTCATATCCATCGGCTGGTCTTAAATATATACATGTACCGTGTGCGAGTAAAAATTCGAATTTCTGACCGCATGGATCCAGGAATGACTGACACGGGTTACTAGACGATGGTAAACATGTATGCGATACTAGCCTTGACAACATGAACCTTAGACCTTTTAAAGTAACTGATAGGGGCCTGTGAGTCATGATGCAAGTCATATTAGAACACCCATTCTGAGGGTCTGATCAAACAATTTGCTGTGTGGTAGAACTTGACTTCAGAGGCTTATATGGTCGTGTTATATTTGCTAAATAATTAAGAAATGATTGTTTTTATACTAAAATAATTACATGAGTTTCCTCCTTTCTTTCCAATGTCACGGATTCATATAAAGCTGTTGTGCCATCATGACGGACACAGAGACAAACTTTCTGAGTAAAACTAGCCTCGTTTATAACTGCTGCATGAATATACGTAAGCAAATCGATGCAGTATTTATAATTTTTCCATACAGAATAACTTTCCTTTATATCTTACTTTGGCACAATAACAGTTCAACGTGCAAATAAAAAGAACTGTAAGAATGTGCGTGCCTATCTGCATGTATTATTTTTTTTCTTAGATACAGAGGAAGTCATAGTTGTAGACAAATTCATACCAGCCGAACCCAAGTGCAACACCGAGTCCATACCCAACGAGTCTAAATGCAAGTACGAGTCCTTTAAGTTCGAGCCCAGGTCCACCGGCTTTGAGTTTTTTTCGAGAATCCTTTCGGCCAAATCCTTGTTGACCGACGAGCCATCTTTTGACAGAAATTGTTCTTGGCGAAATTCTGCGGGTGATTCCCAGGAAGTTTCGCATTGATTGGCAGACAACAGATTGATAAGAACTATGATATCCTTATCGATTCTGTAACCACACAGTTCTGTGTCTTAGATCGTTGGATGCGTGATAGCGAGTGGAGATATCGTCGAGTGTCTGAATATTTCAAGAATGCAAGCCTCAGTGTAAACTAAACAACCCCGAGCAGCAGAGGGGACGTAAAGATTTTGTCCAATGACGTCGTCGATTTATCTTTGAACTTTTATCTGGATAAAAGGCCCACTTTAGTTGCGTAGCTATAGTTGTTACCCCCGCCCCAATCAGAACACACTGAAAGCAAGATGGTTTCGTTTCTTCATTTAAACCAACCAATTATTTGACTTTATCCGTTATGTCCTTGGCAGCCTTCATTAAAGCATCCATTGTGTCACGGAGAATGCCGTCTTTGAACGTTTTTCTCGTGCTCTGCAATCCGTGGATTCACAGGAGCCAAATATCTGCATTAACACCAATAAATCTTTGGAGATTTCCTCAAAAAAAGACACTTGCCATAGGTAGCATGTCGCTTGGATTACCCGCGGTCGACTGGAATCTCACAAATTCTTAAGTTATTATATTGGAGACTTGAAGCAAGGGTCGATCCTGTACTCAAAGCAGCTTCCAAAATTATTGAAAAAATAATACTGACGACAGCGTCGTCAATGTGTTCCGCGGGGTCAATGAGTCGGTTACCTCCCTGGAACAGTTACTCTATGAGCAGTTGTGCTTCTTCATTAATGACGTCATCAATAGGTGTTTTCCTACTGGTCCTACTGGGCAAAGCGGAAACTGTAATTTTCTGAAGCAGTCACCAGCGTCGGCTATATGAGTCAAAGATTGAGGTTGACCCTTTTGCTACATACCTAAAGGACTCAAAGTGCGGCCGTCCAGCGAAGTCAAGACTTTAATACAAAAGCGCCTCCCCTATTACTTCATATCCGTTAATCATGACAGCAGGCCGACTGCCCATCTGATTACGAAACACCAGTCCGTATTTCTTATACACGTTCATAAAAGTTAAGTGAGGGTATATACCTAACAGAGGCAATTATCTGAGAATCGTAAATCTCCATGGTCCTGGAGGTAGACACCTCGTGGTTTTGAAATTTCGAATACCTAACACCAGGAGAAGAGTGAACAGGAAAATAACCTTCATTTACTTTGCGCAGAGTATACCTTTTGAGAGCACTATGTTAATTTTGTGTCGTTGCGCTAATGACACTCGTGTCGTGACGTGCTTATGAGTCATATAGGCTCATATATCACACAGTGAGTAGAAGAAGTACATGGCTCCATTCCTGAGAACTTCGCACACCGATTAAGCGCTACGTCACGCTGTGTGTACACTTGCACACATATCCCACACATACTTTTCGTGTGTAGTAAGGTGGTGTATGCGTGGTAGGTTCTCAAATGTCCATACCTGGCCAACAAAGGTTTAGTCTACGTCCTTCTTTTTAACAGACTATCGACCATCTCTGTCATACACCTCAATTCATACATGGCCACCATAGGTTTCAGATGGTTTTCTCTAGACAGCAGCCGTCTTAAAGCCGGCTTTTATCTACCGATATTTTAATGTCGGCCGATTTTTATTTTGTAGACCGGATAAATCTGCAAGTCTCCCCGGCCGGTAAGCGCCCTACCAATTTTCCTTCAGAACAAGAGATTTCTCTGGTCATTTTTGGTCCCTTATAATATCGGCTCTAGGATTATTTTTTCGGGTCAGAAATAATAAACAAGAAAAAGAAAGGTTGTTAAGCAGTTTTATTAAGTATTTTGTTAAGTATTTTGGTTCCATCATCAAATCTACTACATAAGCCCTCCGGAAACTCTTTGGAAATGTCAAGAATTTTGCAGCTAATTTTTTTTCCTAATGATTTTTTTTTAATCTGGCCTGCAGCACCCTTACATCTACCGATCATACTGTTTCATGGCCGAGGGGAATATGGGTAGGTGGGAGGCCGGCTTAACAGATCTATTGTCACACGAAAGATCTGAGAAAAACTAAACGACTTTCTTGAGGTATTGTTTGATGAAGAAGTTCGCCAAAGGTACAAAGAAAGAAGCACGCCTGTCGGAAGGTGAGACAGGCAGACGGACTAATTAAACGGACATACTTTTTGAGAACAAATCCCCCTGGTGGTCATGTCCTATAGAAAGAAATATTTTCGGAGTGTGTTGGTGGTTTATAACATATCTGCAAAATTTGCATCTGCTGAGCACCTTTGTGTAAAATATCGCCTAAACCTTTCTGACGGGAAACGGATTTTACGAAGACTTTGAACTTCGTCACAGAAATATAAGTCATCGTCGTAAAAAACATTTAGACATATCTCTTTTAGCATGCTCCGAGATGTGGCATAGGTCCGGTAATTCAGGTACAAGACAGTCGCCTAATTTTCTTTATACAAAGCACAATCTGCTCAAATATACCTTAAATATCCGGTAAAACCAATATGTCGTCATACACCTCCAGGTGGCGCTATTTGCGTGCAAACCACACTATTTACTATCTAGCATAAAAATTGACACAGATTAATCTAAGTATTTTCACATTTAAGAACTTCAGCCTTATATTGTATACCAAGGTAACAACACAATAAGGCCACCTGCCGGGAGGAATAATGCTATGGATATTAGATGCTACCGTAATTCATAATATATTTTTCAAAGTGACCTATTTAGTTTTGATTTAAACAGCGTGCCTATTTGCTTATGTTGGTATATAAAGTGGGACATTCCTGGGGCTTACAGTTACGGTTTGAACCATGATGAAGCAGGATCGACGGACAGACAATGGACACATTTGATCTATTTGAATACGCCTACTGCCTCAACTTCTGTTACAATGGCCATTTAACAAACATATGATTAATTTAAAGTGGTCCATTCACATACCAGGTATGTTTTATATGCATGAAATATACTGTGCCCTCCTTTCAGATTTCATGGTATCTGACATTTCTTTCTAATCCCGTTTGCTTTATCATGTTCACTAGTGGAAATCAGCTTGCATCGGGCGCGATCAATCACGCAAAACATACACATGGCGCGCACACGCCACATGGTGGCCTACCATGCAGCTTCACGTAAATATTTCCAGTTTCAAAGCCATGTTTCTCCCTTGTCTTCTTCTTGCATGTATCTTACCTTCGTTTGGTAGTTTTGGTGCACCAGATCAGAAGTCTGGTCAAATGGTAAACAAAAATAAGTGGACTGTGCTAACTCACACAGATTACCATAACAACGTATACAACAGGTGAACTGGATATAGTATGTCAGTGTGCAAGACGGTTTTTGAATTCGGTCAAAATAAACTAACGCCGTGTAATATGAAAATATTATTGCAAATGATAAAGTACCTTTAATGTCAAACTGAAATCTTTGTATGCCATCTTCGCCTTTAATGTTGGTCTCTCTCTCTCTCTCTCTCTCTCTCTCTCTCTCTCTCACCACTGTACATATGCTTAAAAGGTACGACTAGAATGTATAACATTTTTATTCGCACAGCTTACAGAATTTAAATTATTGAAACTTATTTAAAACAAATGATTACGGAGGACAACAATTTTCTCATTTTTAATTATTTACAAACAATTTACATCAATAATTAACACTTCAAGTAACAAGTAAGATTAAAAACCCAAATAATCCATATCGATCTGAACATTTCTGCAATAACCAGACATTGTCTATCTTAATCTTTAACTTCCAATCCAGTTGTATATGATCTCATATTCGAACACATTAATTTAACACATTGTGGTTCTGTCTACATCCAGAATTGGTAAAAAGGTCGGTGTGATTTCTGCTTGAATGTGTTTTCCAAAAGAGAAAATACCAAATCGGAAAATCAATCAAATATGGATTCTCTCAAACGTTCATAGGCAAACCTGACACTTAAATCCTAATGAAGTTTAACCTCGCTCAATTGCCACCCGTTTTCTCCCGAAACTAGTTTTCCTGACTATGAACTTGACATCTGCCAGGTACCATTCCTTGTGTTTTTCGAAAGTGTCTTTGACCATGACCGTTTTTCCATATATTTAACGTTGACATTCCTCATTTAATGCAGATTTTACATAAAATATATCATCATGGTTTAATTCCTGATGGCAAAAGTCTATTTTCATTTTTCTCCCCATTATGCATCAGATTCAAACCTTACAGAATACTCCGTTCAATGGGATATGATTTGATAATGTTTTGTTATTACTAATCAAATCCAGTAAAAACACAAGTTCCAGCATTAGGTTAAAGAATGAAAATTTCAATAATTTTTCATACAAAACTTAATGCTTAAATCTATGCATAATCCTCCGTCTAACATGCTAAAAATGATTAAATCAGGTTAGAAACTTTAACTTCTTTCAGTGTATTTATTTAATTTAAAACATAATAAATAGAACTTTTTACCTAACATATATTTCTTTAAACATGCAAGATATGCAAATTTCTTGTTTTTTTTTCTGAGAAATATCGAACAACCGAAAAACGATAGCTTTGATTCCTCTTTCACCCTCACTTGTCGCCAACTTTTCCTGTGCTCTAGGTTTTGGCGAATGAACCAGGTTATACTGATTATTCATTATGACATAAACTAAACATTTATACATATATTTTATATATTCTTTACAACCCACTGATTGACCATGCCGTTGATTTGAGAATGCATTATATATAGGTCTTCCTTTGAGTAAACAAATTTAAATGTTGGCATCATAGAGATCGTAAACAAATATTAGATTACACACGTTTGCATGCAAAGCATTGGTTTCATAAAATGATATAAAATTTATGTTGGAAGCCGTGTTCTGGAAAAAAACTACATTTGTTCTTTACGTTCATTTACATTCATTTACATTCATTTACATTAATTAAAAAAAGTCATTAAATTTCCAGTTTATGTTGGATGCACCTTTGTACAACATTTTGCAGACAATCTATACTAAGATATATAAACATATAAAGAAAAAATTAACATTTTAATAAGCATAAACAAGCACAGGCTATTATCTATTCACTTCGCAAAGCACCCTAGCTCAGATCTCCCCAACCATATGATACATGTGAAAAATACAAAGATATCTTCACGTTGAAATATGCAAGCAAGCCTAATCTAAATATAAAAGTTCAAAGCAATGGCCAGTTATGGAAAATGTAATTGTTTAAGTATTATGTAGTCAACAATTACAGAAAAACATATCACATAAAATATTAACGTCAAAGTACGTTTAGTTTGTAACAGATTATTCATTGATCTGTAGTTCCTACTGTTCTATCAGTAAGTATAACGTTCTTCTTCGGAAACTATAAAACGCTTTTTGATTCACGGTGCGGCTGACACGCATGCGTCTTGAACATACTCTATATTCTTCAGATAATCAGGATGGGTCTGACAACGACGCCGATTAGATGCCTTGCAGAAGAAGAAAATGGCGACAACCAAGATGGCAAACATCAGGACGGAGAATACTGCAAGCACCATGATGACGGGCCAGCTTCGGAAGCAGGCGTCCGAACCACTTCCGGTCGAAGGGCCAGTACGAGATTCTGTGAGAGCATGCGTAAATGTAAACGTATCGTTTCTACATTAGTTACCCTCACATGCAGCTTACGGGATATATTGCAATAAAATGCAAGCAGTTTATATTTTTATTAATAAAGACGTTTAACTCGTGAAGATAGCTTAACATTTTTGCCTCGGCAAAAATATATGCGTTCATTCTCGTTCGTGTTTCTTTAAGTGTTCGAGTATGTCTCTACATTTCGAAAATGTACCAATGGAGAACGGTTTAATTCTGGTGTTATTCCGGCACATGGCCCGAATTCAGGATCGTCTTCAGAAGTACTTTTGACTGGTACACAATGTAAAGCAACCAGTAAGAGCAAACCACGTTTTATTAACATAAAGCTACTTCATAATATCTTAAAAGGTTTAATTTTTCCCCTACCATATTTTTGTCCATATTTAAGAAAAATAAACATTTATTTAATCAAAATTTGAAAAATTAAATTTTAATTAATTTTATCCTGTATCATGTTTTTGTCTAAATGATATTAGCCCATTAAAATGTTGTTTGCTTTCATTGGTTGCTAACAATTGTCTACCATTTTAAATCAAAATAAAAAATGTTAAAATTTCATATTAAAATGAATACGAATTTCATAAATCCATATACAATCAGAAAGAGCTCTGTACAAGGTTTAAAGTATATAATCTTTGTGTGTGTGGGGGGGGGGGGGTGATACGCATCTGCAACAGCTTTTGGACTCTTTTTAAATACTGATGTTTTTGTCAGGCTTGCAAGTGTCGACTAAAGTGTCGACTATACTCTTACCCCATACTCTGGATCTTCGTCTGTCCTGGACATACAAGGTCAGATTCAGCTGCCGCATGTCGTCTGTCGGCTTTGGATGACGAAGCAGTTCCCGCTTAATCCGTTGCAATTTCCCATCCGAGTTCAAGGTCAGGGTCAAGGTCATCCCAGCCTCAGCGTTTCTTTTCTTCCGAAATAAACCTTCTGGTGTTGCAGTGGTCACGCCCTGATTAACTTCCGCCGGAGTTTCCCCTGTAACTTCTTCCTCCGGAAACTCGTCCCCCGTCGTCTCAGTGGGCACTTCAGTGGTTCCGATTTCGTTCGGAGTGTTATCAGTCGCCGTTCCATTGGCACCCTCTTCCGGTTCTGGTTCCGGTACTGTGGCGTTGACGTCACCTTCACCTTCACTGATTTCCGGTTCCGGACGCCCTCTCTGGATGTCAAGGGATTCTTCCCGACAAATCTGTAACACAAAAAGGACATTGTTTTGTTGATAACGGGTTAAGTAATTCATTTATTTATCTGCAACAATGATATTTAACATATTTAGCGATCAGTCTTTGTCCGTTATGAATGTCTGAACGTTAACAGGGCACAAATCGTAATCGCTGAACCTGGAATCTTCTCACTTCACATCCAGATAGGTCCATTAGAAATGTCCTTTGAAACCTAAAATTAGGCCTCTGGTACCCATATCCTCAGTGCGATGTGGCTCAGTAGTACCTCCCAGAATAATGAAAAATTTCATACAAAAGCCCCACTATCTGAACAACATATGCATTGATTTGCATGCATATTGATAATGGAGTGTTTCATCAGTTTTTGCATCCTGGTGGCACAACATGTTTTCTTCGATTTTTTACGCATTTTCTCTATATTTTTGAGACCTTTACAGAAGCCGTCGTCTGTTAACAGAGCACATTTCATAACCACTAAATCTAGAATCTTCTAACTTGACATGCAGGAAGGTCCATAAAAACCTCTTAGTAAACCTGAAATTAGGTCTCTGTTACCCATATCCTCCAAGCTTTGTGGCTCAGATTTAGTCCACAGAATAATGGTAAATTTTATACAAATGCTTAAGTATCTAAAAACCAATGGTTTACTCACTGGTCACTATTCTTTACATGCATATTGATTATGAAGGGTTTCATACAGACTAATGGTGCAACCTGGATTTTTTTTTCGATTGTTACGATTTTTTCTTTATTTTGAGACCTTTAAAGATGCGGCCCTCTGTTATCCGTTGGACCTGAAAAACAAATGCATTGATCCCAATGATTCTTTGCATACATATTGATCATGGAATGCTTCATCAGTTCCTGCAAACTGGTGGTGCCACCTGTAATTTTTCCTATTTTAAAGATTTTTTTTCTGTATTTCTGAGGCCTTCAAAGAAGCTGTCGTCTGTTAACCGCTAAACTTGGAATCTTCTTATTTTGCATTAAGGCAGGTCCATGAAAAATCTCCTTGGAAGCATGAAATTATGTTTCTGTTGCACACATCCTCCGAGCTATTGAGCTATTGGGTGTATAAGTAACCCCCCCCCCCCCCCCAGAGTAATTAAAATTTGATACATAAACTCCAGTATCTGAACAACTAATGCAATGATCACCATGATTCTTTGCATACATATTGATCATGGAATGCTTCATCAGTTCCTACAGACTGGTGGTGTAATTTCCATTTGTTACTTTTTTTCGCTATTTTTTTAAGACATCATTAGAGGTCCATTTGGTAAATATTGCAAATACCAATCGGTCTATCAGCTGAGCGTTATGACCCATGATTTACTTGTTTTATATTGGTATATATCACATCTATTGCGTACAAGCATACTTAATACCAACATTTTATCTCTTTGAACGGGAAACCCATTTGAGCTTTCAGGTTTCTTTTGAATTAACGTATATTTTGTCAAACAAACGCTTTCTAAAAGAGGGCTGCATTAGGACACAACAATTAATTCGAGATCTCAAGATAAAATTTCCGAAATTTTTTTTTTATCTTGAGATTTCGAGACAAAATTTCACGGGAAAAATGTTTTTAGTACCCCCCCCCCCCCCCCCGCGTTGGAATTTTCTTGTGAACGTTTATGCTGAGATCTCTAGATATTATCTCAAGGACTCGAGGTACATTTGTTTTGTGTCCTATGCTCTGTGCACAATATGTGTTCACGAAATCAGGCGACAATTTTGTCAAAAGTATACGGTGGCTAGTATGGAATATGGAAAAATTTTATTTTAATCTCATTCCCTCGCTATAGTATCGCGTTCCCAGGTGATAGTATCTCGTTCCAACGCGATAGTATCTCGTTCGCATGTAATAATTAGCTCGTTCCCACGCGACAGTATCTCGTTCCTAGGCGTTAAACATTGCAAGCGTAAGTATGCCATGCTTGCTAAAGCTCTATGTGGACATGTGTGCATGTCTGTTCTTTAATTGATGTGTGCCAGAGAAGTAATGTATGTAATTTATTGTATGTGCGTTTACGCCGAAGGTGTTGAGGTCAATTTCACAACTTTCATTTGGTTAAAGATTTATTCAGATATATATCGGGTGTTTGAGAAAAAGAGTCTGGAACTTCAGGTATTTATAGTTTTATAAGTAATGTATGTAAATTGTTCGTAGTTGGTATGTAGAAAGATAAATAAAATTTGAATATGTCTCGAAAATTGCTTTGGTCAAGGAGTTCAACTTTCTGATTTATGTCAAGAATAAACATTTCTATAGTGAAATTTGCCGCATCTGGTGCTTGACACTATATGTTTCACCTGGCGGTCGGTGTGAGCGGTCATACAGGTAGTGGTCATTGGGTACAGGAGTGATGGCCTTACTGGAATCAGTTTCTCATTAAGTTTGTCAAAAAAGTTTGTCATTAAGATTTTTAAATATTTTGTTAATCTGTTCAATGATGTTTGAGTTATTCCCACTTTACTGCCAATTTTCCTTTGTGGTTCATGTGTACCGGATTGTTCTCGTGAGAAATAACTTTCTCTTTTGTGTGATTCTTTTTCGCCTCAGGGTGATTCTTGTTCGCCTAAGTATTATTCCTGTTCGCCTCAGTGTGTTTCCTGTTCGCCTCAATATGATTCTTGTTCGCCTCAGCGTGACTCTTTTTCACCTCAATTCGATTCTTGTTAGCCTCAGTGTGATTCTTGTTCGCCTCAGTTGGATTCCTGTTCGCCTCAGTATAATTCTTGTTCGCCTCAATGTGATTCTTGTTCGCCTTAATGAGATTCGTGTTCGCCTCAATTTGATTCCTGTTCGCCTTAGTATCATTCTTGTTCGCCTTAGGGTGATTCTTGTTCGCCTCAGTGTTATTCTTGTTCGCCTCAGTGTGATTTTTGTTCGCCTTAGTGTTATACTTGTTCGCCTCAGTGTCGTTGTTGTTCGCCTGAGATACTGTAGTCCTTGGCCTGCCAATCCCTGTTTGCCGGTCAGAAATATTGGTAACCTTATCAACCAAACATAGATTGATCCCTTTCCCTGCAAATCTCGTTACGTGTCCCTCACCATCCTTTTTCAGGAAGCAAGACATGGACAATTGCTTATAAGCAGAGCTAAAAATCATTCAGTACACAGAAAGGTATGGATCTCAAATGAACGGAATATTATTTTTTTTCGCATGCCAAGGATGTACCTGGTCGCCCCGGAGCAAATGGCCATCATACCTGTACTCAATTCATCTGTACCGAGGTGGCACTTGACACCGATATCTATTTCTTCAGGGACTTTATTGAGTTTGTTAAGGTTTACTGGTTTTAGGATTAGGGTAAGGGTTATGTATAAACCCTTGTATCATTAACATATTAAACAAACTGAAACGTTTGTTTGTAATTTATCTTATTTTTTAGGGTTAGATATACCAAGATATACCGAACAGGGGAAACGACATGTCGCTTTGTGATATATGTCAAGGGAAACGCTTTAAATGTATGTTGTCAGCCTTGACACTTCATGGCTAAAGCGGGGGCGGGGGACATCTGCCCTCACAAGTACATTTGGCCCCCTCACTCTGCATGCAAATAAATCCACCATAATCTTAATCCGTTGTAGAGAAACATAGGATCAGGATTTAAGATGTAGGTCTTGCTGTATTGTCTATGTACATTAATCGCGTGCAAACGCGATACTTCGGGAGAGAACGAGATACTATCGCACCGTCGCGTTGGTTGGAGATATTTATCGCCAAGGAACGAGATACTTTCGCGTGGGAACGAGATAATATCGCGTGGGAACAAGATACTTTCGCGTCGGGAGGAGATAATTATTGTGTTGGAACGAGTTACGATCACATCGGGACGAGATAGAAAATAATCGTTTCTATACGAGCACCTTACAAGTCTCGGATTATTTAATTGATTTATGTTTCGTTAGTTACTTTTGAGTTCAAGCCATTTGTAAGTTTAACGATTGACCGGATGGAAAAATAAGCTTAAGGCAATGAAAGCACCTACCACCTCTGCACAAGCTCCGCGGCAGAGTTTGATACTTGACCTTATGTTGACTTTCTCTGACCGTACATACTTAAACATACTGAACTTGAAATCCGCCACCTTTGCTGTTGTGTACTGCATGTCGAGGAAAACGGACTGGCCAAGAGGCGTAAGACAACTGAAAGGATGAAAATATGCACACAATATATCTATTTACGAAAGACATTAGTGACCAACTTACCTATGGAAATGAGAAAGAGGTAATTTAAAAATTAAGTTGCTTGTATATTACACGGATTTTGTCGTAACAAAAATCGTGGGTTTTGTCAGGCTATTAGAGACATATATATGGTAAGGACACGTCATTTTTTTTTTTAAATATCACTATTTCAGATTTTATTTATCTACATGGTAATAACAATCAAATGTTATAACCTGTCGTATTTAGAAGCGGCATTTAGAAGCGAAAGCATAGGAAATATACCCGTTCTTGTAAATCTACTTACATATAATTTTTTATCTTTGTTTAAATTACGTAGGTTTGTCAATCAATGTGAGGTATTTCGAGTAAAATAAATAAATATACTTTATCGACTTGTACCTTACAAAAATATATTGATTTTTTTGTGAATAAAATAGAAAATATAAATCTATATAATATTCAGTGAATATTTTTATGAATATAACTGTATAATATGTATCTTTTGCTAAACTAGCATAGATTCCTTTTTTATGGACAAATATTATTTAAAAGTAGCTTGAGAATCGTAAATGTGCACATTTGAAAACTCAACTTAATGAATATTTGGTATGTACAAATATGCACACTCGTTGAAATAATAATAATAATAATATAAGGTGATTTCAGGAATAAAATTTTAATTCACTCATGATAATTGTGAAAGATGTAAATGAAGGATTAATAATTAACTACCTACCCCTCTTGGACAATATCATTTTCCAGATATTCATCTCCCTCTAGACCATTATCAACTACTATGTTCTCGATTGAAAACCCATCATATCCTGCAAATAGAAACAAGAAACGAACAATCTTGTGTTGATTCTCCAGTCAAAATGCAGTGCAGCAAGAGCTTTATCATAACTGACTTTTGATGATTTGGGCGTGGTTCCTAAAAAGCGTTTAACAATTCTAAACTCTGCTGACATACGTCCCATTGCCACCAACGTCTTTCCTCAGATTCTTTCATTCTCCGCCTTGATGCTGTCCACGGGACTACTTTTGTGTCGCATACTTTCGGGGCGAACTCTGACAGGGTTGTTTCATATAGCAGCTCGAAACCACTCATGAGTCTGCAATTTTGTGTACACACTTAAGCTAACAGACTACACAGCAACCCTGGAAATTTGTGTAACCGATAAAAAATCACTGATCAGCTTTATCAACAATGACTCTTGAAATCGACAGGGTAAAAAATAATAGCCATGAAAAACACTGTAGCGGAAGCAATGTAATGATTAAAGCATGAGGTTTAATGGTTGTTTCTTTGGTGTTATCCTTTCTCTAAAAAATTAACACAATCAGTCTAGAACCTTTTGCGGAAATTTGCACACAGACAAACCAAGGGTAAAACATAACATCTCTCGTAACCTAGTATAACAATATAAAAAAATATATATCTTGAGACAGAATTACGTGTAGGCTCGTACCAGGCAGCATAAATATCCCTATCCGTTTCTGAGATAAGAGCTCTAATACTCTCAGCAGCTTGTCATCCAATACACGAGAGAGTTCTGCTGTCATGGTATGTTAAATTGTAGGTACTCTATCATTAAAGTGATCATATAATTGCCATGAATAAAATAAAAACAGATTGTCATCTTTAGGTGCGAATATTAAGTATATTGTGCTTTCAAAGATGTAGCAATAAATGCTATATATTGTTTGATCAAATAATATACCCTTTTCCTGCTCTTCAATAACTATTACTAATGCTAATTACCAAGACAACTGTCGATTTTTATTCCAAATATAAAAAAGTAAAAACACTTCCAGAATTCTGGCCCTATACTACAGTTGTTTATCGGCTGTAATATCATGACTGGTCAGTAAATATCGATTGATCTTTACCCGGCCGATAATTAGAATTTATCGATTATTTGATCAAGAGTATGAAGTTTCGGTCAAATAAAGACCGGAACGTCGTTCTCAACATGTTCTGAATGTCTACACATGGGCTAATATATCTTATAATTGTACAGTCTATATGTGTATATAGAAAGCTTATGTCCGGTTTTATTAGTTAACACAGACATTCCATTAATTTCCTTGAGTGTACCCTTATTAATTGTATGAAAATGTATGTTCCCTCACTATATATTGCACACGTAATATGAACAACATATATAGCAATTCTATGAATAAAGCTCAGCTCGGGGCTTGGTAATCTTACAGGGATTGCGATAAAAGGGTAACCATTAACAACGAATGGGCTTGGCGTACAATATGTTCCGCTTCAATATAATCCCAAAATTTCGTTAACAGAATAACATAAACATATGTTACATATTACTGATTTTAATAACGTTACAATCGTTCATGAAAAACTAATTCTACTCAAACAGAATCTCCTTTGCTTTCCCAATAATAATAATAACACTAATAATAATACATTTAATAATTATTAAAAAGTAATAAAAATACTACTATTACATCTAGTAGAAGTAGTATTAGTACTACTTTTACTAGTACTACTAATTCTTCTTCTACTACTACTTCTTCTACTAACAATAATAATGTATCAGTAGATAAAGATTACAACTGCTATTAATTATATTAATAAAATAAGAAAATGAAAATTATGAGAGAAAGAAGAAGAAAATACGAAAAAGAAAACGAAGAATAAGAAGAGAAAAACAATGATAATAAGAAGAAGAAAAAAGAAGAAGTATATTGATAAAGATAAAAGCAAAAAGAAAGAAAGAAAAGAAAAAAAAAACGAAGAATAACAAAAATTATACTACTACTTCTACTGCCTATACTGTTTATAACAATAATGATAATAATAAAAATAATAATAAAGCACTACAACGGCTATTTATAATACTAATCTTACTAATGTAATTACTAATAGCAATAATAATAAATCATACAAAAACTTATAATAACAATAATTAGAAGAGGAAAATAAATAAAGAAAGAAGAAGAAAATAAGAAATTTAAACGAAGAATAAGAAGAATAAAATAAGAAGAAAAAGAATATTGATGATAATAAATAATATACTACTTCTTCTACTACTACAACAAATAATAATAAATAACAGTTATTTGATTAATAATAAAATTATGATTGATAATAATGTGATGATTTATAATAATTAAAGTATTATAAATAATAATAATAATGATAATAACAATAATAAAAGTGGTAATAAATATGATAATAATAATAATGAATAAAGGATGATTAATTACCCAGATCTGGCAGCATTCCATAATGCAGGGAAATTTCGTCATTGACGTAAACATCCCCGTGGAACGGCTCGGAACCTTTGTACACTTCTAAGGTCATGGGGAGGTCAATGTCTTCTCTGAATTCTCCTTCCGGTACCGGTTCTCTGAAAGGGAAAGCCCCAACCCGAACTATTTAAATTTTCTTCCTGGAAATGTGTTCAGTTTATGCAAAATATATATTAGTAATGTTTTTATAGGCCAGTAAGTTGTATGATACAATAATGAGATTTTGAACATGTGTGACTTTTATGCTGCAATCTTATAACTATTTCATCCTTTTTACACACAAAACTTTTTCAAAACGATTTGGGCAAAACGGTTTGACAAAATCGGTTGGACTCTGTGTCGTGCGTTCACACGGGCATCTAGCACCAACACATAAAGCGTACATTTCACATGTTGAACAATGTTACATAAGGCTGACACAAGCATTTGCGCTCGTTGTTGTTGCTTGAAAACTTGAAAACCATTTAGCAAAGCGGATAAACCGATTCGCATTCAAAACGGTTTGAAACCATCTCCTGATGTGGAACTAAAACGCATAGGCCAAAATGGTTTGAAAACCCTTTTCAATGTATTCGAACGCTCAATTCGCATTTAAAACGATTTGAAACCGGTTTTATTTGTCGTGTGAAAGAGGTATATCTAAAAGAGGTTTGAAAAACCTGAGAGGTGGTGGATTAACCACCAACACTTACTCTGCGGGTTCTATGACTCCCACTGACGTGTTAACATTGATGGTGGCGTTCTCGGAGGGAATGACGCACACAAACTTGAGGTAATTGTCCATGTGGGTTTTAATCTGCCTTTGTCCTCTGATGATGACTTTAAACGACTTCTCTATACCCTCCTGTGACAAAGAAATACGTATATGTCACTTAATCATTCCAATATTTGTTTTATCATATCGTTAGTTCAAGTCTGTACTTTTATTGTAATGCGTTATTTCATCGACTTATTCATTAAAGGGGCCCAATCACCTATAAAGCTACTGAATTTACACGAAAACAAAATGCTTCTTCCCTTTAAAATAAATCTGTACCTGTCAAAATATATTCCTGAAACAGTTTGCTTACTTCTGTGAACGAGTGTTGAATACAGTGGACCGGGCGCAATCACAGGTGTCATTATAAACAACGTGTGCATCGCCCGGGCCGTAACATGTGTCAATCAGGAGATGCCAGATTAACTTGGCCCAAAATCTGTAATTTATGTATTCGTTGGCTGAAATATGCGGCTCACAATTGGACATTGGTCACGGCCTTATGATATAAACAGACACACATGTACCGTGTTTACAAACACGCAGAGCCATAACAAGGTGTAACACAGCCTAATGCGAGGTACTGAGACTGTGTGCTGGGTTGACATTGCTGGGAAACTTTTTTATAAACCGATCTGATAATGTGAAAGAATAGGCATAATATTACTCTTGATTGTGTCCCTTTAAATATGATGGTTTGTTATTCAAAATAAGATAACTGCCGCACGGGAAAAATGTAAGAAAACATACAATTAAGTTAACAGCCTACCCTTCCCATATTAAATAGGACAACTCTAAAAATGTGTATTAAATTGGTGCATGCATGTAGGAGTGATATAAATGCTGAGCAAAGATTGTAATAAAAGAGGGAAGTGTTAAGGCGGTTTCACACCGGATGCGTCCGAACGAATATGACACGAACGAAAATTTCTGTCGTTCCGACTAAAATCCTGTCGCATCCAAAATTTCATTCACACCAAATCCGAACGATATTTTTGGTTTCCGACCGAGGAATTTTCGTCTCCGAAATTCGTATTGGACAGATATATGAGCAATATATCGGATGCACTAAAATATAGGCTTTATAGCCATATATATATATATATATAGAGAGAGAGAGAGAGAGAGAGAGAGAAAGAGAGAGAGAGAGAGAGAGAAAGAGAGAGAGGGGGAGAGAGAGAGAGAGACCTATACAAAATTTTCGAATATTTCTGAACGTGTAAATTGATTTTCTCATTAATTTGTAATTAATAATTATTGATAATAAAGTTTTTATCTCTGAGTGTACAAGATTTCCATTTCAACATGCCTTGAAAAATAATTGCGCAACCTCATGTTTCAAGAGAACAAATTCCATTGTAACTGCTGCATTTCAAGTTAAATTGAAGTTTGAATCACTAGTTAAGTTTGATTTTTATTTCATTTTCAAATCTGCCAATTTGATTTTGAGCAGTCTGCGCACAGCTATGAAACTTCTGTTTAAATGCAAAACGTTGAACTAAAAATAATACTATGATAATAATACAAATGACACATGAAAAAAGTTATTATTCCATGATTTTTTTCTATATTTACCGCGGATCATTTTATTGGTAATGAACACCAAGTCTTGGATAATGTCGCTAATTTGTGTTCATACCGCTTACACAGCTGACTTATATTCAGGGGCGTCAATATGGGGGGGGGGGGGGGGCTAGGAGGAATGATCAATGTTATCATCCCTCCCCCCCCCCCCCCTTTCGGAGAATAACTTTATTATATTGCAAATAATACAAATAATATATTAAGAATTAGAATTTACCATGAATTATAACATCTAAATCTGGATTAAAAGTCTAAATGTTTTGTCCCCGATTGTAAATTAAAATAAGTGGCCAAGCGGCGATTGAAATCCCTTTTGATAAAAATATAATTTCCCCCCAGGTAATTTACACATGATAAAAAAAGAAGTCTCATTTAAATGGAAAAATCATTGGAGCTAACAAAATTTATAAATATCTGTTTAAATAAAAAAAATGATTGAACTAAAAATAATCCCTTTTTTATATTTTTATCACATAATTTTAAACAATGGACAAGGAAACAAGATTTCTTTGTTGTACAGTATTACATATATATCAAATAGGTAACGTACAAATGAACCAGTCTCGTTATAAATATTCCAGCTCTTTTGTGTTGAAGGTGAAAAGAAGCCATTCTTGTCCGATGCGAACGACAAAAAATAGAACATGTTCTATTTTTTTCGTTCGGATAGCATCGTTCGGAATAGGTGTGTATACACCAACATAAAATAAAGTGTTTTATTTTTTCGTTCGTACAGCAAATTTTCGTTCGGACGTAAAATTCTTTCGAACGCATCCGGTGTGAAACCGCCTTTACTATTGTAAATGAATAATAAGTACAGCAAAATATAAAAAAAAAATAATATCAGTGCCGTTGTCTGAACAAGTGAACAAGCGCTGAGAGAAATAAAGACAATGTGGTTTCTTCAGTTTTAAAGACATACCGCTTTCCTCTCCTCCATAGCGCCCCCACACTGGTCAAACGCAGCATCGAATTCGTAT
This sequence comes from Sipunculus nudus, assembly GCA_026874595.1. Taxonomy (NCBI): domain Eukaryota; kingdom Metazoa; phylum Annelida; class Sipuncula; order Golfingiida; family Sipunculidae; genus Sipunculus; species Sipunculus nudus. Next base: position 42,774,072 of record CM049321.1, on the reverse strand, counting down.
CCCCCGTCGGTGCTCTCTTCCATAGAGCAGAACTCACCCTCCACCTCCCCCGCCACGACAACCGACACACCCTCCCTGTACGGTCTGATGTGGACCATCATTCCCTGGCCAGAACAACTTATCTCTCCTGTGCAGGGTATATTATTAGAAAAAATTAGAACTGAACATTAATGCATTTTGTGCCCCTTTTGGGGGGTAACCGCCTCCATTTTCTAATGTTAGCTTACCTAAGTGTATATATATATATATATATATATATATATATATATATATATATATATATATATATATATTGTTACGGGGTGACATAAGCGGAGCGAAGCGGTTGGTACGCCGGACTTGTACGCCACCGACCTGGGTTCGAAACCCCTCATTTATTTGTCTTCGTACCAAAATGGGGGCTCGTCCGGGATGACGATAATACTTTGTGGCCCAAAGAATAAGCTCACCAAAGTGTGACTCCTGAGGATAATTAGTCTTGTTCTGATAGCAGAACCCTCTTAAGAGGGGGTGTGTTACGGGGTGCTTTGCTAGCGGATCGGTTGGTACGCCGGACTTGTGCGCCCCCGACCTGGGTTCGACTCCCGGATCGGCCAAGGATTTTCCCCTAATTTATTTGTCTTCGTAACATCTATATATCATCATATATACATCTGCAGAATTCTATTCTGGTTTCAGACTACTTGACAGGGCAGTAAAACACGCTTCTCTCTCATTTAAAATCCTGGTGTTAACCAGACCCGGTGACTATTGCACCTGCCAGCCATGGGTGTGTAATCGTCTACATTTCTGGGTCACACCACCGAGGAACATCCGAAAGGCGCAATCGTGCATGAGTGAAGCACGGCCGTTAGGCACGTCCTTCACATTAAGTCTGCATAACGCTCACCTTTGGTGAGGGCCGACCCGAAAAAAATCTCACCGCCTCGGCTGAGATTCGAACTCACGATCTCCTGGCTTTTAATCCTGTGCTCTGCCCCTCGTGCGTGAGTGAAGCACGGCCGTTAGGCACGTCCTTCACATTAAGTCTGCATAACGCTCACCTTTGGTGAGGGCCGACCCGAAAAAAATCTCACCGCCTCGGCTGAGATTCGAACTCACGATCTCCTGGCTTTTAATCCATGCAATAAACCGTTCCATGGTCAGCATAAGATAAACCTTATGTAGTCCAACTATCAAAGGAGTAAAATGTTGCGGCAATGTATACATATATCTGTGGGGTTTCATTTTGATAAAAGTTTAAACTAAGGTCGATGTTTTGTCATTATATTCATTGATGGTGTATATAAATTATCGTCAATAAATTATGATTGGAAATATGACAAAACATGTACTGTTATTCGGAAATATTGCAGAATGTCTCCAAACTCATACTAGGGCCAATAACATGACGCACAGCCTTGAAATATTTGATCGAAATAGATTGATTTATTGATTTACTATTTTACCCACGGGCTTACTGAACTTATGTTCGTTTGTACCTAGGGAAAAAAACAATATCAACAGCACATTTTCCATTTACAACTAAAGCGTTAGAAGATACCCTGCCAAGTTAAAAACGAATATGTGTGACTTCTCTCGTAAAACTTTGACAAAGATATCAAGATTGATTTCTCAGGCAGACAGGGACAGCATAATGATAATATGATTGTCTTTGCTGAACATAAAAAAAAACAGAACATAAACAACAGGATTTTTATTAAAACAACATTTTCTTCCTTTAAAGACATTTCCCAGTGGCTGGAGCTAAAAAATCAGGATAACATTTTCTTAAGAAAGCGGAACTTCTATATGTTGGAACCTACGCTCTTTACACAGCGCTTTACCTATAGGCCTACTACCCATATCGTAAGCGCTGTTTGTTTTAACCTCGTATCCTGAATCGCTACACTAGAGGGGAGCGCTGTATTTTGATCCAATCAGATGAGACCCTGTGCTGGAAGACAAAACGTTTACCAGCCAAGCGAGGAATACACGGAGCCGATGTTGTTCATTTCTTTTTGAGTGACATCACATCGCCCCGGCAACCGTTTGAACAGGCCACAGGCTCAGAGAAAATGGCCCAACTCGTGGTTCTGGGCGGAGCCTGATGCCTGTCGAGTGTTTGTCGACTGGCATTTGGTTGGCTGCTAGTCACATCAGCAGTTTTTTCAGCAGACAGACTCACCATCTGGTGTTAAAGTGCGTCATAAACGGTCAAAGCAGGCTGCGGGAAAATCAGTAGTTTCTTTAGAAGCACAAGATTTTCGCTGCCTCGGGAGCGTAGTTGGAACCTGTTCTATTGGTGACCTCCGTAAACTGGACACCTCAATGTTGTGGGCAGATGTGACGGCTCCCTTTCCCACCTACTTATTATTTCTTTTACAGTCATGAATTTATAATCGGCATATCGGTCAAGTTGACAGTTCGGCCTAGTCCCAAGGGTGCTTAGGTTTCGCTCTCCCCCCCCCTCTCTCTCTCTCTCTCTCTATATATATATATATATATATATCTATATACACATATAAAAGTATATATATGTATATATATATATATATGTATATATATATATGTATATATATATATATATATATATATAATAAATATCTGAAAATATAACTTGATTCAGAATTCACAAGGCTAAATTCAACCATTATGAATTGCGAATTCGGTTCACATGTCATCAAATTATGCAAACTGCTGGGTTTAATTTAATTGTATTTTGAATAAATAATTTTTTTTATATTATTTAAAAGGAATTTTTTTTCTTTTAAAATGCCACATTACCAAATGCTTTTCTGGACTACTGCTTGATTACTTATTGAATAAACTTTTGTATATTGGAGTTGACACAGCTTAACAATTAAGGAAATACAGTTCAAACAATAGCAAATATGGCAGAACACTTGGTGTATATTGCTGTAGGTGTATATATATAAGGGTGAATTCCGACCTCTGGGCAGCTGACAGGTGTCGCCAGTGTAATCCTGGGGGCAGTAACACTCCTCCACGCCGCTGGTCGTGTGACAGGATCCGCCATTTTGACATTCCTTTGCACATCCAGTTGTCGCTGTATAGAAGAATGGGGAATCATAAATAATTATTGATACAATTCTGTATCAGCATCTTTAGTTAAATCTAGATATTCAATTAATTTGAATTTTTAAATTTCACTTTTGGTATAACCGCATTTCCATGTATATCGTTCACCTGACTGTGAAGAATATTAAATTCTAAATTTTAATTTAAGAATTATTATACACGACAGTAAGAGCAAAGAGTGTAATATGATTTGGTAAGAGTAGAATTACTATAACAATGACGCACGATAATTTTTCTTTCATTGATAAAAGACAGCATTTATGTGCACATGTATCCCATAATATTGAAATCTGAATATGAAAAGGATAAAAAAAATTCAGAAAACCGTTTTGTTTGCTTGGGGGGATTTAGGGGGCGCCCCCTTGCCGTCATATTATTATAATTATCATTGTTATTATTATTATTATTTATTATTATTATTATTATTATTATTATTATTTTTATATAGTTATACAGGGTTACTTGTTCAGAGGTCATTATGTTCTTCCACTAGGCTCTGTGAAAATTATACATATAAAATACATAAACATAAAAATACATATGATCATATTAATACATATATACACACATTAAATCTGTGAGACGTATAATGAAATTTGAATCATGCACATTGTGAACATATAAAATTAAAGCATAAAACATATCATTCACTGCGAATTTTGTGGGAATGAAGGAAAAGGGGTGATTAAGTCTTCATGCAAGTTATTAAGTGACAATAAACCATAATTCGAAGGCAAAATCTTCATAAACAAATCTTGGAAACACATTGACTCAGACCTAGGCTTAATACCATGCGAAACAGTCCCTCTTGTACCGCCTCCATGGCGGTTCGAGCCCACCTAAGCTGTTTCTCTGCCCTTCCCCATTCTAAAACCCTCAATTCCTCCCTGATTGTACCCGCCAGTAGGATATGCTTTCGTTCCCGTTTGTGTGTTTGTCTGTGCGTGTTTGTTCACAACACAACTGCATGAACTAATTATGCTCGGAATTTTAAAAAATCGACAGGGTATTTTGGGAATCTGCCGAAGGAGATTCGGCTCCAAGGATTGAAGAACTTTTGGTGTGGTTCCGGCACATGATCAGGATTCAGGAACGTCAGCAAGGAACATTCACAAGTGTACAGTCACTTATGCACGCATCGACCTGGGAATGTTGGCCGATAAAATGAATGGCGGAGGCTTGCATTCGTTATAACGCAGATTTTTATTTTGTTTTATTTTTTTCCTTTTTGTGTTTGTAAATATCTTTACATAATGAAGATTAACAGTTATGCCTCAATTAAAAAGTATGACTTGTGTTACACATTTCTGCAGGTAAAAGAGCAAGACTTGTATGTGAGATTTCTTTTGTCGGAAAGAGTGAAGTTAAGAATTCATATGCAGTTAATGAGGACGTCCATATGCATGAACGCAATGTGGAATGAGTTTGATTTTATTTACGTATGATAGCATGGTGTAATCTCTTTCTGTCTTCCCTAGTATCCTCTGCAGATTTGACCCAAAAAAAAAACAGTCCCGATTGTGACAAATATATAAACTAAGCTTTTCATGTATGTTTCTTCAGTTACGAAGACTATGATTTGTATGTTAGTATTCTAAGTTGATTATATAGGACCTCTTTTATAATATATGCGCACGCATGCGCAGTAATATTGACAATACTCACTGTTATCTACAGCACAGTTGTAACCTATCATTCCTTCAGGACAGTTGCATTTTCCGGTAGCGTCACATGTAGAATTTCCAGCGCACTGCACTCCGGCCTGGCGACAGTCAAACCAATCTGGCAATAGAAAGTAAATGCTATACATGAATATACAGTAAAACTTTGCCTTACGACCACCTCGGTTTAGCGACCACCACATATAACAACGACCACTTCTCACAGGTCCCTATTCTTTATCGCTCTTTATATACGTTCTCGCTCAGACGGCCACCACGTAAATAAGACCACTTTATCGAGGTCCCGATAGTGGTCGTAATTTCTCCGATATCATGTAAAAATTGTAAATTTTCGTTATTAACAATATGAACTAAATCCTTTTGTTAATTATATCTTTTATGCTCAATGCTGTGTATGGGTGTTTAGTTTCACTTTCACAATAAATATATAAATGAAATCAAATATGTGACAGTATTCATTGATAATCATATTATAGAAAAATATATTTTTTAAATATAAATATTTTATAGTCATAAATAAAAAAGGGCCTAGAGGTACTAATAGTACCCCGCCATATCTTTAACTATAGGAAGGTTTTGACTCAGTGATGGGACGGACGGACGGATGGACGGAGGGGGGGGGGGGCAGACGCGGACAATTTTAATAGTTCCCCCTCCTTACGAAAGGGGACTAATTAAATAATTTAAAAAATAGTAAAGCCAACGGACATGTTGACACAAGAAATTCTTTTTGACATATATCTTTCAAAGTTTTAATATGGATGATTTTTTTTTTTGTAAATTTAACTAGAAAAATATACTAAGAAATCATAATGGTTTGGACAACAGACGCCGCAGAGCTCTGCTGACTCACAGTAGGCTGTCCGTTCAGACTATTTATATTTTTTATCAATTTTGCCTTACGCAGTGCTGTCAATTCACTTTTGTTTTTTTTTTTAATGGTTTTGATATCGGCTGTTAACCTGAACTAATCGAGTGCAGCAGACAATTTGTGTCAATATTTCATATGAGTGACATTTTATTGACGATACCAATATTTTTACAAATTCATTGGATATATGGAATACATGAATATGTATATACTTTCCTACAGTAAGCTTGTCAACAAGTATCACATGCTGTAAAATATATACAAAACAAGGGACCCTTGGGTCACGGCGCTCAGCTGAACTTTGAAAAATTTCAGCAAATGCAGCATATCTTCTCATTTCTATTTTTTTTTACATATTAATATTTGAAAGGCTAAGAGTAAATGGCCTTGCTATTTGGTGATAATTAAATACTAAATATATTATTGCCAGACAAATAGTAGATGTGCACTTTCTTTACTACATCTAATTTAAGGTTCAGGATCTTCCTATGATAAAATATTTGTAAAACTATCTGTATTTTAACTATGTGAAAGTAATACGTCTTTAAATACCCACTGGAAATATATATAACCCTGTATGATGAGGAATAAGGAAGAAAGTGGAGATCAGCTGTTGTTTAATAATACACATTTAATTTATTGAATTAAATAAAATACTGTAAAATTTAGAATTGTACATCTTCAAATGAACATAAAGTAAATCTTTATAAGTATTTTTGTACTCTTTAATATAAACCTGAACCATTTAATCATGCAATAAGGAGAAAAGGTTATAGACCTAAAAATTAAAGGATATATTTAATAAACAAAAAAAATGTTTAAATGTTATTAATAATCTTAACTACAGTTTAAAGATACGGCAAAATGATCAAAAGACAAAATTCCAGGGAAGTGTGGCCAAATTCTTGATTGAGTGTACCAGTGGTATGCATGGCAAGAAACATTAATGGAATTCTCCACACTTTTATTGCAGTGCATAACTGTGTTGGCACAAATAAATGTGTACTTTAATCATAGTAACCTCTTGTGATACAATGCAAAATCCATAATGTTTCAAAAGTAAAGAATAATAACGAATTAAATAGGAAAAATTATAATTTTCATTTAGTTTATGCATCTTATCTGTGGAGGAATTATAATATTCATCTAGTTTATACAGCTGTCTTGGAGGGGGGTGGGGGGAGGTTTGCAGCGGGCTAGTGAAGCTAAGCTGGACCAAGTTAAAGTTCAGCAGAGCTCAGTTGCCTCAAGTGAGGAGTGATTACATAACATCACCCGCTACACACCACTGTTAGACTAGGCCAGCTTGTGTAAACAGTACTTGAAATGGTGCTCGAAAACCTGAATAAAGGCTTTAGTTTTTCAGCAATTTGGTTTTAAATTTCAGATTTAAACAAAAGAGATGCTTATGTAATTGTGCTTTGAAAATTAATTCAACAGCAGTTTCAGAAAAAAAGTGCCATAGTCAAATTTGGGCAAAATTTAAGGTTATAATTTTTTATGCTAATAACTTAAAAAAAAAAAGTTAATTTTATATCTTATTTTGGGTAAACAATCGAATCTTGTTTAAATACTGTTATATCCCTGAAAAAAAATTATCTAGGTTCAGCAATTCCGATGTTAAGTGAGTAAATATATTTCCTTATTTTTTACAAAGGGCATTATGTTTGGGCCCGTAACTTCAAGAATTTACGCAATACTGACCTAATTTCTGATATTTACATAGAAAATGTATAGAGGAATAAGAATATTAAAACTGAAAAGAAAATCAGTGGTTTTGATATTAGGCAGTCTTAACGTGTAACAATGGGTTTATAACTGAAAAGTGAGGTTTTTCTTAATATCTCAAAGGAACAATGACCTAGTGACCCAATTGTTGGATTCGTAGGTCCAAGGGTTTCAAAGGGTGCCCTGTAAACTGACGGCCGGACTGTTCCAATGTAATGCTATAATATTTCACTTACCGAACGCTCCAGTGCGCTGTGACGTCATAAACCACACCAACAGTCCAATGCTCAGCAGTGACAAGTTCTGTGGGAATTGTAAAGGAAATGATGTTGTTATATATTTAACTCTTATACACGCGTACGATTCTTGACTGAGGTTTCAGTAATAATTTGCCATCAAAAATAACAAAAAAATCTAATTTAGTCTTTGAGTACCAAGCAGTGTAACTAGCTTGTGTATATGCATAAGCAAGTCGTTCTTAACCACTCATAACTCGCACACACATACTCACACACGCACAAAGACATCCATTCAGAAAATGATAATTTAAATAATTTAAGGAATTGCAGAAAATGTTACTGTATTTGAAATGGTACGCATTTTCCGGTGTGTACAAACACATTCACAACCGAATTGCAGAAATAAATGCTTTTTTTTTGTATTCGCGCCATACAGATTTATATCCATTCCATTGAATCAACAACCTTTTGGTATCGTCACTAATCTGGTACTTGATTTTGCTACCAGTTGTCAACACTAATGGGATTTCTTTCATGGGTGACGGTTGTACAAAATGTATCAATACGATATCCATTTATCATAGTTTGTTTCACCACACATCTGCAGAAAAACAAGGGACCAATGGGTCACGGCGCTCAGCTGTTATATATGATAAAAAAATATGATATGGAAATGAGGCACATGCTGGTTTTGTGTGGAAATAAATAAAAGCTGTATTATGGGTTGTTGGTGTTTAGCTTATGTATGATTTTGATAGTATCTTTGGAGACAGGGAAGAGGATTGATTTCATTTATTTTATTGACAAATGGAGTGCTATTGTCACATAGATTTTGACTTGGCCATATAACTTATAAGCAGCACATATAATATGAGTTTAACTATTTATTAAAATTTAATAACACATATTGTGCCAAATATAATTTTTATTAAAAATAATAACAGAATCATATGATTTTTTAAAATAAAATATAACTGAAATGATTATTAAAATAATATTATAGAATTTATTCATGAATGCATTCATGAATTCATTTTAAAGTATTTGCACTGGTATTCAAATACTTTCATTTTTACCTGAATTCCCATTCTTATGCAAGAAATTTTATAATGATTTATATGCGTATTCAAATACATTTGCAAAGTATATGCACCATGTTTGGTATTTATTCAGTTTAAGCCAAACAATGATGTTGAGAATCCAGAATATACAAAATTCACAAATTTAAATAATGATCATAAGTACCAGATTTATGGCTTTTATTTATATTAAAAAAAATAAATGTAATATATTCACTTTGGACTACTTTCACAACAATCTACACACTATACTAGAAACAGTAGGAATCTAGATTAACATTATCAACTGCATCTTTTTCTATCATTAATTTCTTTCATATGATCCCTAATGATTAGTAATGAATAATATGATTTATTTTTGTTGTCATTAAAATTGAACTGAAAAATACCATAGGTGACTGCATGGTGTTATTTGGAATACTTGACATTCTATCCCTCCATACAATTTTCATACATCATCAGTAACTGCAAGTTAATTTCCTGTTACTCAACAACTAACAATTTCCTTTCCTATTAATTTTTCTTAAATTTGTTATTAAAAACCAATAAAAATGGTTTACTTTTATGTTGTTGGTCAAAACAACTACTAGATATATTTGGTTGGACACCAGGATCAACTGTGGCTGGCCATAAGCTGCCTGGCTGCCCCAGTGTATGCCTCACCTCAAGCGTGCATAATTTGCTGTAAGGTCAACATACAGGTGACTGAAGAGGGGCTGAGGAAAGCCTGCATGGGTCTGACATGGTCTCATAAAAACATTAATAAAAGCTACAATTTTTGGCCAATTTCTTTCAGCTTTCTAAACTAAAAAGCTAAAATCCTTATGTGTGCATGATATGAAAATTATATCAACAGTGCTCACAGGAAACAAACGTGCCATGGTCAAATTTGGGCAAAAATTAAGGTACTAATTTTATATTTATACTAATAACTTATAAAATTTGAAAAATTCAGAACCAATTTTGAGTATTTAATTGAATCTTGAATAAATGATGTTACATCCCTGACAAAAAAATCTCTAGCTTCAGCAATCCTCTTGTTAAGGGAGTAAATATATTTCTTGATTTTTTTTCAAAGTGCATTATGTTTGGGTCCATAACTTAAAACAATTACGCAATACTGACATCATTTCTGGCATGTGCATAGTGAATGTATAGAAAATATGTATATTATATATGATCAAAGTCAGATCAGTGGTTTTGATATTAGGCAGTCTTGTGTAACAATGGGTTTTTAATGGAAAAATGAAGTTTCTCATTAATATCTAAAAGGAATTAAGTCCTAGTGACCAAATTCTTGGCATGGTAGGGGAATTTGGAGACATCTAACTGTATGCCAAATTTTAGGAACTGAGAGCTGAAGCTGGGGAGCTGAGCTCTAGCAAACTGCATAACACTAGCTTGATGTACACAATATGTTACATGGTGCTTGAAAACTTGAATAAAACCTACAGTTTTTGATCAACTTGTTTCAAATTTTTTGTGTTAACAGATGTTAACAAAAACATGCTGTGAAAATTAAATCCACAGCAGTTACAGGAAAAAAATGTGCCATGGTCAAAGTTGGGCAAAATTTAAGGTACCAATTTTTTATTTTTGCTAATATTTTAAAAATTTAAAAGATTTTGATCTAATTTTGGGTATACAATTTAATTTTGATAACTTAAAGTTATATAACTGGAAAAAAGTCCTTAGCTTTAACAAGTTTTGTGTTAAGTGATCAAATATCTTTCCTGATTTTTTTACAAAATGCATTATGTTTGGGCCCATAACTTTCTTAAATTATATAATACAGACCTTATTTCTAGCATGTACATAGGAAATATATAGAGGAATATTTATTGTAAATATAATGGAAAACAGATGAGTTGTTTTGATATTAGGCAGTCCTGAAGTGTTAAAATAGGTTTTTAATAAAAAAATGAGGTTTTTCCTTAATTTCTTAAAGGAACGAAGTCACAAAGACCCAGTTTTCGGCTTGGTAGGAGATCTAGGGGACATCTAACATTATGCCGAATTTCGGATTCCTAGGTCTTACGGTTTCAAAACGTGCCGGTTTAACGGACGGACGGACGGACAGCCGACGGACAAAGGACCACGACTATAGCTCAGATGACTTATAGTCAGCTGAGCTAATAAAACTGACGTCGACTCTAATACGTTTAAGGGTGCCCATTCGCCTACATTTTGAAAAAGAATTTATGTGATTTCTGACTTCGTCTGTGTATATATTAAAGATCTAAGGGTAATTTTGGTTGTGCAAAATTCTTATAACTCCTTCGTGAAGAATGTATGAACTTGTTGATTGATTGATTGATTGATTGATTGATTGATGGGTTGCATATATGCTGAGTTAGAAAGGTCACTTTTTGCAAAACGCCATTTGCAAAGCTCTAGCTTATCTGACATGTCGCCACATGCCCTTATTTGATTATTTTGGAGGGTCCCCACATATTGTAAACATATTGATATAAACATAATAAGCAGCCTGTGTGCACGTTTTCTGGCCTATTATATATATATATATATATATATATATATATATATATATATATATATATATATATAAGCTCGGAGGGGTAAATTTTGTTTATAATGGTCATATGGATGATTTGACCCTTTTAAATAAACGGATATCCATTTTGCGTTCGCAAAAGAATCTCAAACAGCAAGAAGTCATTTGCTTAGTGAATTGTTAGAGATAACCTGATGACAATCGAAAACAATTACCCAAACAGGATCAAGAACAATGCCTGGTAATTTGCAGGCTAATTTGCTTAAAGTACAATGAGACGCCAAAGCCCTGATTATTAGATCTCCATAAGATTAATCAAAATGTTTGACCAATCAGGGCATTGGTCTCATTCTTTAGTAACACGCGCTTGGTTTTGAGCCAATGAGAGAATCAACCATATAGAGTTATGAACGCTGCTGCCATCTAGCGGTTAATTTTATCACTAATGTGGATGTAATAACAGCACCCATGACACGTGCATGTGTTTCTGAATTTCGACAAACCTGGCTGTCAATAACACAAACTTGTTTTTATCTCTGCTACCACCTGAACACATTCAGTATAAATAACATTTTCATTCCTTACATATGAACATAGGTGTATTGTGATACAAGCTATATTAAGGAACACAAAATTTATATGTTCTACAAATGAGGGAACAGCTGTGTTACTTGATAGAAATCAATGTAATTTTATTTAATGACTTGCAATATCATTCTTTCATTCAACAAATTTCATTGTATTTAAATAATGGATGATACCCATTCACTATCGGCTACATTACATCAGAACAATTCATGGTGCAATAAAGTATTGTAAGTCCATACGTGTGTGTATTGGAAAAAAAACACCAAATTTAAGGTCCCTTTACACAGGGCTGGGACCTTTGTGCTACCTTCGAAGAAACAACAAAAATATGGCCTTTAAGCCTCCTTTGAACAACTAACCTCCCCGGCGACCGTTGTGCGACTGTTTTGCACATGTTTAAAATTTTACTATGACCGTGGCGTCCATGGCGAAGTCTGAACCTCCTGCATGTATACCACCTATGAACGACCTAGACAACTATTTTGCCCAAAGGACGATTTGTCAAATTTTATGCAGGGGCGTAGCCGGGGGGGGGGGCGCATGGTACTCCCCGCCTTCCCGGAATTTCACTTAGTTTAATAATGATTAAATTTTGTAAAACACAGTCATCAAATTCCTGTCCCTAGTATCCGCAGATTTGTGACTTATTTCAACATATAGCATTGCAAATGCAACAATCAACGTATTGTTTGTCGATAATTCTATATTTCCTTAGGTTTTATCCTGCATATATGGAATTTTTATTTATTTATAAATCTTGTACAATTGATATTTGTAATTGGAATTGATACATGTGAGGTGTTTTATATATATATATATATATATATATATATATATATGCTTCAATTGCCTTTGCCAAATATTTCGGCCCCCTCCCCTCCCTCAGTCCTGGCTAGGCCCCTGTTATTACGGTTGCACACGGGAAGCACAAAACTAATTATATGTGGTCGCACTTTCTTAAAGGTGTTATCATTTGTAGCAGTTTCTTATATATCGCGCTGCGGTTAAAAAATATGGAAAATATGGAATATCATTCTCGACAGTTCAAGACCAGGAACGAGCATTTCTGAGGCAAGGCCACAGGGTTGAGGGATAATGGTTGAGTGGCATCACCATCAATATAAAAAAGTATCCGCCTAACAAAAGGTCTCACGATGCTCTTTGATGCAGAGGGCTTCCAATTTGATGTATAAGAATATAGTTTGAACTAAAAATCAAGAAAATTTTGCTCTCATTATGATAAGTAATAAATTATCCTTTCATGAGGGGTACATATCCCCCCCAGGCACACACACGTTTTAGCAAGGGGAGATCGTCAATGTAATCATCCCCTGATATTCAGAGAATAATATTTATATATATTTTTTAAATGAAATATATAAATAATTATAATTAGACTTGTTTTCCATTTCTGAGTTTACGATGAAATATTATTTACCTAAACCTGGTTTAAATTAACATATACTTGAAATATAAAACCTTATTTTTTAAACATTTTAATTAATTGGTATATATATAAAATGTGCCAATAAAAGTTTAATTTTAAACCGACTTTATTAACCCTCCCATGCCTGCGTGTCATCCTCTCAACCTTGAAGATAAATTGACGCCACTGATTGATCCGTTAAACCTGTGATATGAATAGATATGACGTATATGTTACCATAAGGAAAAAGCAAATTGCTGACCTTATAAACCAATTGTGCTAATACTTGTTTTCTTTCCCTCTAGTTGGCCTTTACCTTGAAAACAATCTGTGTCATTAACACTTTATACACAGTGTAAGCTATTGTTGACCTAGTGAATTTTACTGACTTTCTGACTCCGTGTTATAGCTAAATCTGATATAGCATGATAGAAATTCAATGATATACTGTATGCAACATTGGTTTATACTACACACATCAACACAGACACAAACACACGTGTGTATATATATATATACATACATATATTTACATATATATATATATATATATATATATATGTAAATATGTATATATACAACACAGTGATTTGAACTTTACATTTCATTCTACTAGGTTTCAGTATGATTTAGCCCATTAATGGGGAATTTTCTTTTATATTCCATACAAGAGGGGGGGAATCCAATTCAACAACCCTCCCACCTCGGGCGCACATTTTCTGTCTACACAAGGTTAAGTGCTCATAGACGCCCCTGTATGATTTGTCAATCCCAAAGAATACAGCTAACGTTATGTATAGCGGTGACGTGTTAGAGAGTGTGGGACAATTTTTTTTTACATGGGCGGAAAACGAGTAATAACTACGTTACAACCGTGCCCTTTGGTACGCCCACCTGTTTTTCTTGGCGCCTACGTCTTCTTTTATCAGACTTCACAAATTATATCAGAAACACAACTACTAGCGGCAGCCTGCTACACAGACGTCGAATTTTAATTAACTGAAGGCCCAGTTCAGTTATTTAGAAGTTCTAAGTGTCATGTTGTCATGGTTACACAGCTACGTGATTCACCCTTTCTTTTATATTAGAATATTCGGAAATATTATTAGGGCAAAATAATAAAAAAAAATGAAAGTTATTGGGCGTCCATCCCGTCAGATAAATATGGATTTAAAGGTAAAATGATTTGACAGGAAATCGTAAAAATTAAACCATAAAAATTATAAAGTTGTCATCATGCTGAGAAAAAACTTCAGCCGAAAACTTCTATATATATATATATATACATATATATATATATATATATATATATATATATAGAGAGAGAGAGAGAGAGAGAGAGAGAGAGAGAGAGAGAGAGAGAGTGTGTGTGTCCAAAGGCAGTGAGTCTTCCATTATCAAAATAATATTATGTATGTGCAGGTCTAATAATTTGCTTGTTTCTTTTATAGCTCACACTGGGGAACATGACTTTTCTTAACTTTCATTGGTAGCAATCTGGATTATATCTGTGAAAAATTAATGTACATATGAATGAATTGAGTGAATTTATCGAATAATATACCCAGAGGAACAGCGTCATCCTACCTTGACTTAGTCAATTTTAGAAATATCAGAACTTTTGACATAGCCAATATTTATCTAGGTTTCATCGATCCTTTCATCACTCAACCGTAACATTGAATAAACATTGTTTTCTTCCTTTGTTTACTGTTAAACCTTTTCCTCAAATTAAGTAGCTCCTAAGTAAATATTCTATTTAACCAATTTACTTGTTCATAACATTTGAAGTTATCATCTATCCTTGCAGACATGTTTGAGGACAACATTCTGCATTTTATACCACACACACGACAACTCAGTATATGTATAGGAGATATATGTGTGGAAGCGAGTCAGGAAAATAATTATATTATCAGTTTATTGTTGGCCATCTTTTGTGTTATGTTTCACATTTCCACCTTTTATTCAATTATAATTATATTGTATCGGGCTAAATTAGACATTTCGAGACCCAAAAACCTGCAGAGACAACAAGTGCGCAATGAAAGAATTCTTCATTGCCATAAATGTTGTACATCTTTGTTGGAGTCTTGAATTTACGTTACATGCTTTAGTAAATAATGGCACTTAGAACGCATAGTAAATATATTAACCCTTTGAAACGTTGGGTATGGACAAATAGTGCAGCAATAATGTAAACAGCTTTGCCGTGTAACCGTCTTGCTGTAACGGCCCTCTTACTGGCAGCCATCTTGCAATGGGCGCCATTTAGGATTTGTCAGTTACTTGATTTTTCAGCGATACTATGGTTTGTTTCATTTGACCTCTTGCCCCCCCCCCCAAAAAAAAAATTATAAACCATATAATCAAAGTTTACAATACTAGGATAGAAAATGAATGCATTATGACCATTTTTTGGTTATGGGGCGACATTGGGAGTCATTTTGCAAAAAAACTAGCTTTCCGAAGGTCGAGTTTTCATAAATTGTTAGTATCTTATTCCTGATGTGAAATACTTTCCAAACCAATTGAGAAAAGCCTTAGCTCCTATAGACAGGAAGAGTAGTTTGGTATCTTTTACTTCAAATTTGCCCGTCCACTGGGACTTCATACAGACTATAATCGCCTTGTCCTTCTATTATCGCTCACTCCTTTTCAAATTACATTGCTCAAACACTGCTTTAGGTACATCATGTAATGTTCCGATTTTCTTGCAATAATGTATGATAGTTTTTCAAGAAAAATGCTCCACGCAACAATTATTAGAAAATTCAAGCACCTCTTGAAACATTTTGACTACACGTTGAAACAATACGCGTACAAACATGTCCACTCTGTTTGTATAAATATTGATTCGCAAAAAAAGGGATGGCTTTATGAGTAGAATTTATATACTAGTAATTCAATGATGTGAATAATAGGTACAGAAATGAGAGTTCTTAACAACAGAACTAGCCATTTCTGTTGCAAGGAAATGGGAAATCTGAATAGATATGATCTGGGTAAGGAAGTGTAGTCAAATGGTTTAAGATTTTGTTCATGAAGACATCACTGCATAAACACTCTGAATAGAGGCTAGATACACGGAGATAATTGCAGAACACGGAGAAATATAGTACATCAATGTTAATTTAATGATGTAGCCAGTTAAATAGCTCGATGCACATGCAGGTGTGTCGAATGGGCTACATGAACATAGTTTTCACAACGAGGCTCTCAAGTGTCACGTGACAGGGAAATGTAGGCGACAGATCGTTCACAGGTCCGTGTGAAGTAGCGTCCCTTCAGGGAGCCAGACCAGCTATCTGTAGGACGCGTGTGTGAAGCGAGCAAAGTATGTATTTATATGTCAAGTTGTGTAAAAAACAGTCCCAGGTGCTCCAGGATGCTTCGACTCTCAACATTTGCATGCTGACCTGTTCATCACGAATGAAAAGTCCATATGCACTCAACATTTACAAAAGAAAGAAGTGAAGTAGTCGAGTCAATAAAATCCTAGTTGGAGCGCTGTTCAGAGTTCAGCAACTCTAGTCTAAATCCTTTAAGTTGGAACGCAATTCCGCCTCTTTTTGAGTCAGAGGCATAAGAAACTCGAGTACAAGTCCCACTCCGATACAAATGTTCTTATAAAGCAATTTAAAATGGTAATTTGAAATTAGCATGGACATTATTAAATTAGTTCAAACAGGCTTTTACTATAAGCCGGCCAAACACGAGGCGACATGCCCAGAACACGCTTTTTCCGTGATAAGTCGCACCGTGTATATGGGGGTTCGTCACACGTTTTCATGGATGTGTCTTCTTCCTGCGACTTGTCGCGCGACATCAGGCCCAGTGTCGGGGCAAAACCAACGAATATATAACGATTGATCATGCATGTTATCCTGTGATAAAGTGACAGTCCATGGTTCCATCGTGTCTGATGAGGGTGTCATGTGTTTTGCGTGGTCAACAGGAAAATCAGAAAAAGTTGTGTAGCTATCCCAAACTACCTATCCCAATTTTCTCATATTTCTATATTAATAAAGAGAAACTAAAAAGAATATGTCCTAGGCAGAATACATTTTTCGTCCCACGCAAATATGAATAATTATATAGTTACCATACAAAATAATGGTTGATGCATGGAAGTTATGTTTGCTGCATGTAGTTTTTATCATAGTTTTGCAGGACATGTTGCAGAATATGTCGCTGTATGGACTGTTCATGTTGAGCGACATGTCCCAGATCATTGAGTTCTGCGGCGCCTCGTGTGTGGCCGGCTTAATGGTAAATTACATTTGGCTCTCGATGCAGAGCTAGGTATAATAGAATTGTTTATTTTGTAATAGTAGTTCTGTTAGTAGTGCGCACATGTATATAACGAAGTTATTACAGTATGTGACTTTTTTTCTGATGGTCTCAAAATGGACTCGGTCTGATTTCTGGAGTCCTTATCTCTAAGTCCAAGTACAAGTCCTGCATCACTAAAAGACAGCAATAATTAAAAGATATAATCCCACGAACCCCCGAGTGAGGGTACTGTAAAATATATATTACTATATATTAAGACTAGGCATACATCTCCCGGTAACATACGTTTTTACCATTCTATAGATTCTAGCGGGGAAATCATACGAAATTAAGACACGTTTGTTTCGTAGGAATTAAAGTCAGATTTGTGTCGAAGACAGGAGATAAAGTCACAGTTTTAAGTTAAAAAAACAGACATTAAAATTGAAATAATACCCTTAATCTCTCGCTCTTTATGTTTTACTGCAATTTGAGTACTGGAGTTTTAAACAAGGTCGATCAATCAACAAATATTTAGGATTATCTTAAATGTTAATTTATGCTCAAGAGTGAAACAGAATGAACTTTCTAGCTTATAACATATTGTATGATATTTTCGCGCTCAGATATTGATACCATAATACATATCGAAGCAATTAATTATTTATCATTTTCATTACTCTCTCATAAATTTAGAAGTTTTTAGAATTCAGGTCTTTTTCAAGTCACTGAGTAGACAGAAGTGGCACCTTCAATAATCATGAACTTGTGCAATGGTTTGAAATAGTGACCTAATATTCAAAATTATAGTCAAAATAAAAAATGCTCTTTACGAATAAATTTGAAAATGAAGGGTTGTTTTAAATGAAATACAATGTATTTTATTTGACTCTCTGCTCTACTCAGAATGTCACCTTATGACTGTCACTTTCTTCCCACACAAATTTTTGTCTATATTTCCTGCCCAAGATTGTGGGTTTTTTCCGTGAGCCTTATTTCCGACCTTAAATTTTGACGCATTTTCCTGTGACCTTTTTCGTACGACTTTTTCAGGTCAACAACCATTCAGTATTAGTATACGAGTAAATTTTCCTCCTCCCCACCCCCTCCCTCTTTCTCTCTCTCTACCTCTATGATATATATATATATATATATATATATATATATATATATATATATATATATATATCCTTAAATCTTATTTCTCCTGCATCGTCTTTTTATTTTCTGTTCCAGCTACGGCATATAACTGGATCCCAAATATTAAACATACCTAAAATTTCCCTTCATCTTAACATTCATTATTTCATAGATTCCGAGGTGATAAAAACAATACTAAAATTGAGTCATATAATTTCGTACCCATCAGTATAATACAATTGAAAATATGATATCATTTCTATTAAAATTTATATGAATATCCTTTGATGTTTCTTATGAGTATACATGGAGTGCAACATGTTAATTTTGTTTGCATTGCGTTGTGGAAAATTTCATTATAGAAAACCTTGTATACTGGTATTTTATTAATATAAAACCCTAAAGGACTGATGTAGCTGTATTATTAACATCAAGCCAGTATACCACGTATACCGAGTGAGACACTGAGACGTGCCTGAACATGTATTGATTGCTATATATGATGACATGATATTATTGGCAGAGGCAAAAGATAACTCTCTTTGCTATAAACACATAAACAAACACACACACTAACATATACATGTATGTGTGTGTGTGTGTGTATAAACTCCAACATGCTTTTCCATTTTAAACTCTATAAAGCCCAATGAGAGTTCTTGCTGTAATATTTTAAATTATACTTGCATATATTTAGGAGTCTCCAAAATGCATTATAATTAAGTGACCACTAAAATTATGTACATTTGAATAAACGACTGCTGAAGAAGGGCATGATGTTTGGCAGTGACCAAAGATTTCTTTCTTTATACTGTAAACACATATGTGTGCGTACAATAATTCCAACACACTTTTCTATTTTAAACCTTCAATATATATATAATTCTTGAGAAAAGTCATTTTCGTTGGTTTTCAATTCGTACGTTTATGCAAAAAGGATTTAACGAAATGCTTTATTAAGTGCCCATATAGAATAAAAGCACAGATATTTAAATAAACACTTAAATTCATGCATACAAATATCCGTGGACACGTGTATAATCCTATAAATGCATTTTACAATGATTGTACGATGGGTATATATATATAAATATATTTATATATATAATATATATTATATATGTAAATGGATGTTTCTACATTATGTATGCCATACAAATCACTCTTTGCTTTTGGCTCACACGAACAACTCTCTCTCACTCTCAGGGCTTGCAGATTGCTGGTAAGAAACTAGACAATGTCCGAATCGGTTATATCCCAGTACAGAAGATATCCGTGAAAGTTTAAAAGAAATTATTCAGTTACATACTTTTCTCATTCTGGATGCTAGTTGATGTCACGCCCTGTTTGTCTTGTGGTGTACAGCCCAGTGGTGTCTGCCTATACTGATATTGCGACCAGCACAGGACTTTTACAGTCTTTATAACACCTGGAAAACGCACAGATACAGGTGTTGCGCCAAGTGGTACAAGAAACGGCTACCTCATTTAATGTTTGTTATAGGTTTCTGCTATTAGTTTCGCATGCTGGTGTTACAGTCCTATATGGACCACTTGCACTGCAGCCGTAGCTTGCCGCCTTTTTTTTTCTTTTCATGCAGGCGTGTTCTTTCCTAATAGAGCCGAGCACAGCGAACAAACGAAAAACACTATGACCGTAGAAAATCAATTGTAGTTGGTCCTGAATTGGCTGGGCTCATTTCCGAATAGAAATGTGTCTTATTTTCTTTTATTTTATAAATTATATAGCTGTGCGACCAAAAACATTATCGGCAGTAGTTCAAGAGACCAGCCCTAGGTGACAAACTGTAACCTATTCACATACCAGGATGTGAAATATACAAGACATACGGTGTTTCACCATAAAATATTACGGTTTCTGGTACTACTTCGTTCTGAGACGGTCTGCTTAATCCGATATACAAATATAAACCTTTTATGTAAAATTTATGTATGTGTGTATATATGTATATATATATTTATGTCATAAATATGTATATTTATGTCATAAACTTGGCCTGAGCGCGATTTGCGATGAAATCCGTAAACCTAGCGCACACGCCGCCTAATCAAGACCTTTAAAGCTTCCGATCGATGTGCTTCTTTCTTTTTTCTTCTCCTTGCTCATGCCTTATTAGACAAATTGAAGGTTAGGTTAAATTAACTTGTTCTGTATCATTGGATTTAGGGTTGCAATATGTCTTAATTTGGCCTTGTTTATTATAGCTTTGTTGTGACCTGTATGAACTCATTTCTATGCAGTCATTGTAGTTTTTTGTTTCTTGTGCATGTGTAGTAGTAGTAGTTTTTGTTTCTTTCTTTGTAGGTCATATGTTCAGTTTTCTGATGATTAAAGCCTACACTAGGGTTCAAGAGTGAATTTGAGCTATCCTTGTTACTTCTCAATCACCACAATTTAATCATCAGAAATGGAACGCCTGCTACGTCCTCAAGTGTTTGAAATCGACCCGTCTCACCCAGAAGCAGCCAAACGATGGACCCACTTTTACAGAACTTTTGAAAACTTTATTGGGGTCATTAAACCCGAAAAGGGGACAGACATCGAAATCATGAAACTCAAAACTCTTATAAACTATATATCTGCTGACGTGTTCGATTTTATTGCTGAGGCTGAAACATATACTGCCGCAATAAAAATGCTTAACACCCTATACGTGAAACCTAAAAATGAGGTATTTGCACGTCATGTTCTTGCCACTAGACGCCAGGAGGCTACTGAAAGCCTTGATGCATATATGCAAGTTCTGAAGTCACTGAGTAAAGAATGTAATTTTCAGGCCGTTGATGCAGATCAAAACCGGAATGACTATATTCGTGATGCCTTCATTAATGGACTACAGTCTAATTCCATACGCCAAAGGCTTCTAGAGAACACAACTCTGACACTGCAGACTGCTTTTGATCAAGCCAGATCACTTGAGAGTGCTCAAAAACAAAGTGCAACTTATCACTCGTCCTCTTACATGCTGAATGCCGCCACAAACAAACCACTTAGCACAAGCAAGGAAAGTTCTTTGTTTCCAGATGAATGTGATTCCCGTCCTAGTGACAATCTAATGGCAGCGGCCACAAACAAATTTAGCTGTTTTTTCTGTGGAAACCCACGGCATCCTCGGAGTAGGTGCCCTGCTCGAGATGAGGTATGCCATCGATGTCAAAAGAAGGGGCATTTCTCAAAAGTTTGCAGGTCTGCACCAAGTAAGAATGCGTCAGCTATTGTCCCTTCTACACTTGCAACAGTCACTGCTACAACTGGAACAAGTAATTTACAGAGAACACTTGTTAAGTGCAAACTAAACGGTCAGTATGAAACTGTTGTTTTGCTAGATACAGGAAGCTCTGACAGCTATATAGACACTGAGCTGGTGAAACAACTGAACATTGACTTAATACCTTGCCTCAGCAAAGTGAAAATGGCTGACTCCTCACTCAATGTAGATATTGAAGGTTACTGCTATGTTACCGTTAGTTTGCTAGGGCAGGAGTATACTCAAGTAAAGCTCCTAGTTCTTAAATCTCTCTGTGCTCCAGTGCTGCTAGGCCATGACTTTCTTGGACAACACTCCTCCTTAGAAGTTGCGTTCGGAGGATCAAGGCCCCCACTCAGGTTGAACTCTGTCACCCCTGCTTCTGTGAGTGCACCACCACTTTTTAAACACCTCACAGCTGACTGCCACCCAATAGCTGTGAAGTCTAGACGCTTCTCAGAGGAGGACCGCAACTTCATCCGTCAGGAAGTAAATAGGTTGCTAGAACACAAAATCATTGAACACAGTGAGTCACCCTGGAGAGCCCAAGTTTTGGTTACCAAGGATGAGAGACACAAAAAAAGGATGGTGGTTGATTATTCCCAGACTATCAATCGTTTCACTCAACTTGACGCATACCCCCTTCCGAGAATCGATGAAATGATTGAAAATATCGCTCAGTTCCGCATCTTCACTACCCTGGACTTGAAGAGCGCCTACCACCAAGTACCTATCCTTGAACAAGAGAAACATTTCACTGGTTTTGAAGCCGACGGGAAACTCTATCAGTTCACTCGCATTCCATTTGGTGTGACAAAAGGTGTGGCTGCGTTTCAGCGGACAATAGATAATATAATCGCAGAAAACAAGCTTTGCGGAACCTACGCTTATGTTGACAATGTAACTGTTTGTGGCATGAATCAGCAAGAACATGACGACAATCTCCAGAAATTCTTGCAAGTAGCAAATCAAAAGAAGCTAGAATTCAATGAAACAAAGACTGTATATTCTACAGAAACACTGAACATCCTAGGCTACACAGTCTCACATGGCAGTTACAGACCTGACCCAGAACGTTTAAGACCATTGCTTGAGCTTCCTCTTCCCCAAACAAAAAAGGAACTTGAGAGAGTATTGGGTATGTTCTCTTACTATGCTCAGTGGATCCAAAACTTCTCCACTAAAGTGCATCCCCTGGTCTCGTCTCAGTCATTCCCTCTAGCCAAGGAAGCTGTTGAAGCATTCAGAGCCCTGAAACAGGACATAAGCTCAGCAGTAGTAGTAACAGTTGATAGGGATGTTCCCTTAGTCGTAGAGACAGATGCCTCTGAGTTTGCGATTGCTGCTACTCTCAATCAAAATGGTAGACCTGTTGCCTTCTTCTCACGAACACTGAATGCCTCTGAACGCCGCCATCCAGCTGTAGAAAAGGAGGCATACGCTATCGTGGAAGCACTGAGAAAGTGGAAACACTACCTGCTTGGAAATCATTTCCAATTAGTGACTGATCAGAGATCTGTCAGTTTTATGTTTGACAAACAGAACAGAGGAAAGATCAAGAATGAAAAGCTCCAAAGGTGGCGCATTGAACTCGCAAGCTACAGTTATGACATTGTGTACAGATCAGGAGAGAAGAATGTAGCACCTGATACTTTCTCTCGCATTCAGTGCTCCATGGTTACAAGTGATGAGAAAACATTGAAACATCTCCACGAGTCTCTGTGTCATCCAGGAGTGACTAGAATGATTCATTTTGTGAAATGCCGTAACCTCCCCTACTCAGTTGATGACATTCGCAAGTTGTGTAGTTCTTGCCCTGTTTGTGCTGAGCTTAAACCTCGATATCAGAAGTTTCAAGGCAAACTGGTAAAGGCCACCCAACCACTGGAGCGACTCAACATAGACTTCAAGGGCCCTTTGCCCTCCAGCACGAAAAACCGCTATCTGTTAGTAGTCATTGATGAGTACTCACGTTTTCCTTGGGCCTATCCATGTCCTAATGTTGATGCTGACTCTGTTATTAAGTGTCTTACATCTCTCTTTTCCACTTTTGGATTGCCAGCATATATTCACTCTGACAGAGGAACTGCATTCATGTCATCAGAACTAACAAACTTCCTGCATAGTCGAGGTGTGGCCACTAGCCGTACAACTGCTTACAATCCGCAGGGAAATGGGCAGACTGAAAGGTACAATGGTGTTATCTGGAAAGCTGTCAATCTTGCTCTCAGGTCCCATGACCTTCCTGTCGCAGCTTGGGAACATATGCTTCCAGATGTCTTACATTCTCTGAGATCCCTGCTGTGTACAGCAACCAATGCAACTCCACATGAGAGAATGTTCGGGCATCAACGCCGTTCAGTAAGTGGTTCTTCTGTTCCGACCTGGCTGACCAAACCTGGGAAGGTGCTACTACGTCGTCATGTTCGGGCTAGCAAATATGAACCTCTAGTAGAAGAGGTTGACCTACTGCAGGCTGCTAATCCAGCTTACGCCCATGTTCGTTTACCTGATGGGCGTGAAACTACCGTTTCTGTGAGACACCTGGCACCTAGGGGCGACCCGAGTCCATCCACTGTTGGAAATGAAGAATCTGCTCTTCCTGATGTAACAGACAGGGACCATGAATCTGCAAACAAAGATGCTGTCACACCAAGTGCCCCTGTTACAGCTCAGCCAGAGACACTCACTCCTTTTCTACAGACCGAGCAATCTGTAAACTTCCCTGCGGACTCTGTCCCTGCCAGATGCACTCGCTCTGGACGAGAATACTAAATCTTACCCTACCGGTGCATTGCTCCGGCCCAGAATCTTAAAGATTAACTTTTAAGAATGTCCCTTACTGAACAGATTCTCATTTGTCTTCAAGAAGTTAGTTTTAAATAACATGATCTGTGACCTTTTTCCACCCAGAGGGGGGAAATGTTGTGACCTGTATGAACTCATTTCTATGCAGTCATTGTAGTTTTTTGTTTCTTGTGCATGTGTAGTAGTAGTAGTTTTTGTTTCTTTCTTTGTAGGTCATATGTTCAGTTTTCTGATGATTAAAGCCTACACTAGGGTTCAAGAGTGAATTTGAGCTATCCTTGTTACTTCTCAATCACCACAAGCTTATTTGCCGAAAACCTATTGGATGTATTCATCTCCACCAATCCAATACTTATATTTACGGTACAAGAATCCTTAATTATACAATATTTGTCTTATGGACGCAGAATCTGGCTACTTCCATGTTTATCTTCAAAATGCTTGTAAAATGAATTCCCGACCAACGTCTGTCACGCCAGGTAAATAGTACATGCACGTGTTCAAGTATACATTGTCCTCGTAACGGCAAACATATGTTGTGAAATCTCCAGTTATGTAATACGTCAATTAACAATATGTCTCATTGATACGGGCCAGTATCCCAGTCTGTTTATTATTTATTATTCGCAATGATTTTCATATAGATATATTTAGATATATATACACAAATATATATACACATATACATATTATATAAATATTTATTATATATACATGCATATATATATGAATATTATTGTATATATATGTGTATGTGTTTGTATATATATGTATATGTGTGTATATATGGCATATATTTATAGTATGTATTGTATATGTATAGTATATATATAGTATATATAGTATATATATAGTATTTATAGTATGTATATAGTATTTATAATATGTATTTATAGTATATATACAGTATATACAGTATATATAGTATATATAGTATATATATATATATATATATATATAAGCATTCAATTTGTATTCTCTCGTATCTACTCTTCTTCCATACATATTTCTCTCATGTAAATTATACTCAACTTTCTTTCACATCCCAGGTCACATGACATACACCAACAACACGTGATCAAATTCAAGATACTGTATTTGTTACAACTTGAGGTAGATAACGGCTGTACAGCCCATGTGACATCACAAGTACAAGACTGTGGCGCCCCCTGTTTAACATTTCCATAACAACAATACAAATACTAACTCTAAAACAGAAAAAGAAGAACAAAAGTGAAAGAAACACCCAGATATTTCAAATACAAGACATGCGAGAACTTGACACGTGACCGGAAGTTTTGTAGGGGAACTCCTTTTCTCATTTTGTCTCAAAACCACAATCCGGTTTTAAACATTCATTCTTGGAATATTAAGATTCATTCTCAACCGATCTCAGCTGGCACTGAATCAATGTACCTATATGGCAAAGTTGTAAACACAACCACGTTAATCAGTATGACGTCATAATGACTCAAAACACTCATTTTTCTTTCTAACAGCTGCTGGTTTGCAGTAGACCATCATTCAAGCAATATGGCGACAGGATGCGGAAATACAGAGCATTACGCGACAGTAACATACATAGTCGGGTCCCTGCTCATATATGTACCCGCGGCTTTCCGAATCTCCTCCAGAGGTCGCTGGAGTGGACACTGGCGACCTTTCAGGTCAGGAAAAACGTTTTAGGATCTATTATGAGCACCATGTGACCAGTCTATACCACAACCACCTTGGCACTTTGCCAATCACATTAGTACGAATACTTTATAACACAATATTTATTAATACGATACGCACCAGGCCCTGCCCTCACCAGTATATACGGACATCAGGCCGTCCTCCTTTACAATAATTGCTTGTCACCGGGTAGCACACAAAACTGAACCAACGTGCTTCAGAATAAATATCCAAAAAGAAAACTGGGAGACATACATTTTATGCGACATCTGACCAGACGATCAGGAACTGCGTTAAATTACATGCAGAGCTTTGAAAGAACAGATGCAATATAATACTTACTCTTCGAAATTTGCAAAAAAAAATCTTTAAACTATTAAAATTCAATTTTCTATGTATAAAAAGAGATATATCCGCGTATTTACAGCAATGGCTCACATTCACTATGGCATTTAATCATGTAAATTTCTCGAGTGTATTAATACGTTACGCCCATGAAATGTAAATATACTTGTCACTTTCTTAAAACATTCTTACCCTGGAAAATATAATCCAAAAAAGACGCTCATCGGTGTATTGTTTGTGCTGCATCTACGCATGACGTCACTGCATTGAGCTAAGGGCCAATATATACCCCTTAAACCGATTATTAGTTGTATTCTCTCGAAGAACTCATCTAAGCTCCCGGACACCCCACCCTATCCCATAAAAAGTGCACTTTATATACAAATGCCACCTCAGTACAAATGAAAGAACGTTGGTTTTTTGTCTTAAATATCACCAACAACACCGCAGTGTTGCATCATGGACATATCCTGCCATTGTTAACACTTCCCAATCACCTGTCTCGTATAGTTGGTGCCCACTGCAAATTGGCCAGGGTCCTCTCTTTCTTTTATTTTCAAAAATAGGCATAGAAATTAATTTTGGAGCAATGGCTAATTTTTTTATTAAATAAAAATGTCTATTAGGAAATAAATAATTTTTTATTGATTTGTTAATAATATTGACGGGGGTATGCGCTCTCTTGGGCGCCGCCGGATTTTCTTCAGGAGTCTTTACCAAAGATGAAATGTTAAAGATTTATTTTTTATACATCAATCTGCATTAGAATAAAAACTTTTTCTAGATTTTATTTTCCAAACAGGAAATTGCCATATTCCTTCGGTGCAACTTGCTTCTTGGAAATCAATTCCAGTTTTTCAAAACAACTACCAAGTTTCAGTGGGCACCATGCGCGGAAAAAGTCCGAGAAAGGCTGCATCATATAGCGCCGTTTTTGAAAACGCCAAAACATGCAACCGATAAGCATACAATGTACCCTACACAAATCTGTATGGAACCCGCTTATAATTGCTGCCCGCCGTAACAGAGACATTCAGCCTAAACCGGTAACACATTAAATCATAAAATATCAAATAAACCCCTACATGTCTACTACAGCCTACAAAATATTCGCTATCCAACCAGAGAGTATCATTAAGTCCTAATTTTTATTTTTTTCTTGGGTTTTTAAAGATTCTACATACTGAAGGGCACAATATTGAATTACAGTATACATATGATATTATGTTCCGTGGTTTTTGTCAATTAACCGCATGGATTTACTTAAAGGACACATTTATTCACTGTTATTTTGTTGACTATGCTACACACTAGGAATATGTACCGCACATATTTCCGAAAATCACATACAAAATGTCATAACAGTTGCTATAAAAAATTTTCCATTACACGCTACCGTAAGCACAATAAAGAACATGACACAATACTCTTCAACAAACGTTGTCACATGATTTTTGCAGATCAAGAAAATTTTCCTAACATCACTTTTGAAGTGGAATCATATACATCACTTTTGAAGTGGAATATCAATTAGTCTAAATAATTTGGTAAAGCGATTAAAATTTGACCGGGATGTATAATGAAAATGTAATGAATGGTAAAAATGGAATAATCCTGCAGCTAATATGAACGAGCGCTTTTGATTGGACAGTCGTTGGCAAGCGAGCGACAGATCACGTGATCTGGTCATGTGACCATATGCTTATCAGCTAACCCACCCAACGTATCACATGATGACAGCGCATGGATGAATAGCTGCAGGACATAAAAGGATCACCCGTTTACCCGTTTCTGCATGAATATTCAGTATCACTATGAATATTCATGCGAACTTTCTCACAACCACTCACATGAAGCATGCACAGAGTGACAGTAAAGTCACCCGATTCACCCTAATTTGCATATGTTAATGTCCATGTGTGTGAACATGAAATGACTATTCATGAGTCTGTCTCCGGCCCTTCATGGAACATTTCTAAGAAGAGGGGGGGCAGGTCGTGCGGCGCGTCAAGTTTAATACACAGGACTCTTTCAGCATAGCGAGTGCTGATCGTGCGAAGGTCAGTGACCTTCATCAGAATCTTCGCCCAATGCACCGGCTGCTCGGGTCTCTGTTCAGCTATGTAACGTTTGTAAGCACCCAATATGGCGTCTTGTAGCTTCTCTACCATTTCCGGTTCCTTTAAACCGGTTCTGTCTGGAACGAAACAAATAACACTTATATTAGTATGGAAATCGATCATGTCCATCTTATCTTCACTTTTAATTGCACCTTCGTGTTTTATTTTGTTTTTCTTGCGGTCACGTGTGTATAACTTAAAATGCATGAGAGCTCTAGTTAGTAGATTTATAAGGGCAAGGGAGATTTTTATAAATATTTGACAGATGATCACCGAATGTTTGGGATTAATTTGCCGAATACTATACACGTGTAATATTGAAACGGAACAGTTAACACACATGCACAAATATTAGGGTTTATGCAGATAAGACAACTGTATACATATCAACGACAGAAAACCTCGCCGAGCTGTTATAACTGTGACGAGGAAGAATCCAAGAAGATCTTACGTCCTTTAATTTCAATGAACTACTCGGTATTTTCTGGGGGGGGGGGGGTTATACTCGGAATTAAGAGTGTGTTGAAATCCATGAATTTGCTAATAATGGAGACGATCACGACATATTATGAATAATGCTATTTTTATGTGCTTTATCATACTGACGTTATTCATTTGGCAAAGATAGGTATAATAACTAGGTGCAAATAAGGTTCCACATGAAGGCCAAGTAAGAAAATGAACACAAAAACCAGCTAAACATTTTTAGGAATGACTGAATGGCTGGTCGTTAGTTATTTACGGTGTACATTCTTAAAGTCTTAAAATATGGCACCACATACTAGAAATTCTGTTGAAACTCAATATACATATACATGTACATGTACTGATAAATGAAAATGCAGTACAGGTGCCAAGAAAGATACCACTTATATCAGCAGATTGATAAAGGTGACAGTTCACAATTACAATACATTCATTTAATATAAAGAAATGTTCCGAGCAAGAACACCAGATGGCGCTGGTATGCAAGTGAGCTATTACCGTAAATAAGAATGGAAATTATTTCAATTTTCCATAAACTATAATGAAAGAACTTACCAGATTGCATCAACAGAACGGCCGCCAGGAGCGCGATCTCTGTCGAGTCTAATTTTAGTTTTGAAAGACCAAGGGCAAATTCAAACACCGGTTCTACCAGCAAACCGACTCCGCCATTAGTGAGCTGAGATTTTTTAATGGCGAGTCCGTTCATGAGGGTTAATGTCTCTGTGGAGTGGTCGTAACGACAGGCGGCTCGCAGGCACATAATCTCCATACAGCAGGACTTAAGAAGCAATATCTGGTCCTCGACTATGAGCTGAAAACATATATATGAATGGCGGTTAGAGTACAGTTTGGATTATATAGATATGACGTCATCACATGTTTAATTTATAAATTGTAAAACCGTTTTAGTTTTAGGAATTGTATTATTAAATTGATGAGTATTGTATATGTTGCGTTTGGTACAATTTTATTTTGATGACAAATATATTGCATACAAAACTGTGTGAAGCAATTCGAAAGGCGTCATTTTTTATACGAATTTGTTGTGAAGGGAATGTGCGTTTTGGTAATTTGTCCGCTACCGCTGAGCAGAAGTCTTGTTTGGCACTGTATATGAATTCTTTATTATAATAATAATAATAATAAAAATAATAATAATAATAATAATTATTATTATTATTATTATTATTATTATTATTATTGTTATTATATGCATAAGGTAAAAGGAGACAGAGAGAGAAAGAAAGAAATAGTTGGCCTTACCTCTGTGAACCCTGGCACTCGTTTGGCGAATTCAACCACTTTGACTATAGATGGCTTCAGTACTTCCGCTAACTGTTGCCATACTTCCGGATCCGCTTTTACAGCTTCTCCATTTTGATCTCTGTCAGGCTGAAGAAAAGAATTGCACATGTTACTAATTAATAATTCACATTGGAAAACATATTTCTTTTCATATCTATGTATACAAATATTAGGATTCAAACTTGCTTTCTTTTTTTTTGTCTTTTTTTCTTAATCAGCGTATATACTTATGTTCAGTTCCATTTCAGTGGGACTTCGTGACATGGTGGTAGCACTTTCTTCCTATCATATTATTTTGGTTTTTGATTCACCTTGGCCCGGTGTCTGCCGCACCTACCGTTCCCGGGGATGCCATTACTCCCATTGCTGGGTCATAACACCAAAGAACCCCCGAAGTATAAGCATCCCAAAGATGATACATCCATATATTACATTGGACATGAACTCTTTGATATCTTCACTGATTATTAATTTTGTTATTTCTGTGTTATTTCTTTTTTAGTATACTCACTATTGTGAAAGACTTGTCTATTTTGACCGAAGTGAACTCGTAGGCTGCGACTATGTCTTGGACTAGAGAACGGTCATCCTCGGTCATTTTGTCATGGTAACATTGGTCCAGTTTGTTTTTTAAATGAACCTGCTCTTGTCGTCGGCGCTCCCTGTTTTCTTCGATTAAGCGTCGCTTGGCGATCCGCTGCTTGTCGTTAAGAACAACTGTGAAAATACAACAAACGTCATAGTTGATGTCACGTGATAGAAGTCATGTGATGTAAAAATACCCAGAATTGTTTTAGACCAAATTAATTGCAAAATGGCGAGAGGTTTTGAAAACTGGACCGTCCCTATTTTGAATTCTTCACCTCATTAACAAGTAATTAATTCAAATGATATTATAAACAAGAATAGAAAAGTAGTATATGTGCATGTATATTGTACCTTTACATAGTACAATAATGATAAAGTGCACCTTGTCATCTTCAATTAGCCAAATATATACATTTAACTATATATATTGGGTATATAATGTACCCAATCTTTTATTTTTTCAGGATTTTTCAGTTACACCACGAGAAATAACAAAGATGGACGATAAAACACAATGTGTGAATATACAACATATACCAGTAAAAATCATGATTCATAATAATATAATATTGCAAAATGTCATATTGGCTCTGAAAGCAAGTGTACAGATCTAGTATGGGGAGGTAAAAGCCTGATAGAATTTCCTATCCACCCGTCCTAAAGAAATTAAAAATTATAGATGTTCCATTTAGAAATTAAACTGGTCGAGTGCAAGTTTAAATGGTGAATTTCAAGCTCACGTCCACTTGCCTATTTTATATGTAACTTTGTCTAGTATGCTACTGATTAATATTCAAATTTTTTTGCTGGATCTTATTTATGCGGTATTTGAAACATGCCTTTTTCTTCTGTTGATATCATGTACATATAATGTAATGAAATGTACATAATGCACAATATTTTCCTTTTAACCAAATCCATTAAAGTTGCAAACAAATAGAACCATGGCCGAATCTTTGAAAATCCGTTTGTTTAATACTTTTTCTCAGTCTGATACAAAGGAATCTCGGACAAAAAGGTATTTAAAGTGTTCGTTTTAGGAAAATATATAATTGTTTACAAATGTAGTTTGTGGATACTTACGGTCGGCAGCCATGCCAACAGAAATGCATTTCCGGAAACGACACTGTTGGCACTGGTTACGACTATTTTTATCTATAGCACAAAGGTTGTTCCATTTACAATGGTACTGCAGGTTCTTCTGAATGGTTCTCCGGAAGAAGCCCTGGAGGAGAAAATGAAATGGAAGTTACAAAAGCAACTAAATTTGAGTAGCAATGAAAGCTATTCTTAAATAAAATTGTGCAGATACTTCTAATGCTCTGAGCTCTTTCAGTGACTAATGCATGCCTTAATACACACCTAGAAAATATATTTTGCCACTTAAAATAACATAACAGGCGTGCTTAACAAAATTTTCATCGTTTCACTTTTGGGTAACAAACCAGTTATACAATTGAAACTCATAATATTTTTAATATAGCATCATCTTCCTTAAAGCGCGCCGAAGATGGCCATGCAGGCGCATCAGATTGCTAAAGTGAACTGCCATCTGGCGGACAAGGTGAAAACAACTCAGAAGAGCGAAGTAAGAGGAGGTTAATTGGTGATGCATATATATATATATATATATATATATATATATATATATATATATATATATATATATATATATATATATACATATATATATATGGTGATATTTGCAAGATAAACTTATCTACACATTTGAATACCTATCAAATAAATTGTGTAAAATTATAAATTAATAACCTATAAAATGAATTATGTATATATCATATATTTACAATGATAGGCCCTATCAATATATAATGGAATATAAATAATATATAATTTTTTAAGACTAATTATACAACATAAACAATATTTACATGTACATATTACAATATTTTAGTAAATGATATAAGTGTAGGTAAATATGATATTTTATAATTATATTATATACAAGTAATATATAATCCAATATAACAGTATACACACTGACCTTACAACCCTCGCACGTCATACACCGGTAGTGATACCCTGTAGCGGCGTCCCCACAAACCACGCAGGGCTCAGGTCCGTTGGTAAGGTCCATGTAACTTGGGATGTACGGCGTCCCTGAAATAGTTATGGTAATGTAGATTACTTGGTTTATATACGGTAAAATTAATATTGACAATTCCAAGGAGATTCAATAATTATCGAATCTCCTTGATGATTGGGTAATTTGGGCTTAAATACGGTTAGCTAGTAGTAGGAGGCAGGGTAGTATGGCAAATTTTTCATATTATTGTAAAGCTACATATATATTTATTTAAAGAAAATATTAAAATATGCAACAGGCAAACTAAATGGAGAATTCAATATAAATGGTTATGGTGGCCCATTAGTAAATTTACGGTACTTTCCAACAATATATGGTGTCATAACAAGTGCTTTGCAGTCGCTGGTTGGTTTATTAATTGATAAAAGTTGTCAAAGGGAATTTTGTACTGAGCCAACAGTCACAGTGCCACGCCAAGCCAAACAGGGAGCTGTAGAGGGCGCCATCCTCTCTCCTGGGTTGTTGTCCTTGTTAGAAAGCTACAGCATCCACAGCCACAAAGCTAGAAGCAACCCGCATTCCCTCCACCGATCCCAGCAGCGGAGACCTAGCCATGCCATTCGAGAGCCGAACTCGATCCTTGTAAACAACCTTACTTCGAGACCCAAAGCCCTTTTACTTGCGATTTCCGTCATTTGGACCGTTTTAACCAGTTTCCCGGTTATGCAAGTTTACAAGTTTTTTCGTCATCGGCATGACAAGTAAACCACACGAAGGAACTTTATCTGTTGGACACAATGAACCTAAAACGGTTGAAATGAGTATGTATTCTATGTTACAATGCACCAAACTTTACCTTATGCATTTGGGCCTACAAGAATATTGCTGATGTTTAAAATTTCAGCCTTTTATCTTTTAATCAAAGGAACATTTAAACGAATATCTAAAGTCAGTTAAAATGAATATTGTCTAGTGATGACTGCGGTGTTCCTTTATATGATAGGGTCAATGTAAATTGGCGACCCATTTTTTCTGTGTGGACAGATGGCGTATTGGGTTTCCGTCGGGTATGTTTGCTCAGGGTTGCGTTTCGCTGGACGACCATTCATCACCGGCTAGCATTGACTTGAGTCACAAGGGATTAAACCTCAAGGCATTAGAGCTCTTTATTCACGCCCTGTCTACGACCATCAAGCTCCAGACCAGGATCAATCAGTAGCCGACGCAAATGCGCATGCGTGACCCCAGACGGGATCATGGGTGTTGCGTAATACACTGAGCCGTGGGTTTAATGCAGTTTCCAACTGACCAAATCCAAGTCAATACTAACCGCATTCACCTTCAGCTGTGTAAAGACCTCACAAAGCGTTCTTGGGCGCAGAACACGGTAACCGTGCCCTCTTCAATCTTAATAACAAGCACAAATCACGACTTTTAACATGGTATCTGATTAACAGTACCAAACCAACATAGTTATATACATGAAAACACTGAGTAGACCAAACTCCGAGGGGTTAAGCATGTGACCTGGAGATTGGGTAATATTTGGTAACACTGGTCCATTAATCGACCCCAGTTGTCCAGCGGGTCAATTGTTCGGATGCAGAAAATGAGACGAGTACACAAATGAAATGACACCACAGCTGTTTCGCGAGACAATATGTAAATCTGTGCTGAAGTGGATATATTATTATTAAGTGCGTACCTCTGCGCTGAACAAACCCCTAATGCGCCAACAGTGTTAATTACGCATGTGTTAAAATATACACAGAGACTTGTCCGCTCCAGCGCTAGTTAAGCGTCACAAATACCCAAAAGGACGGAAGTTGAAAGAATAATCGTTTTGTGTAAAGTTTTTGCGTAATTACTATTGTGCGCACGTGCAATTCAAGGAACATAAAAAGTCTCAGAAGGGAATGTTCGTTTTAAAAGATTTAACATATCAAACATTTTACATGATCTAAATGTAATATTTTGAACGGTTGTTCCAAGAAATCAAACTTCCCTAACGTAAATCTGAGCAAAAAGATGAATATTTATCTATAAAGATGGTTTCTCCGGTTTTTGACTAAACCCGGTTTACCGGGGGGGGGGGGGACTTCAGTTTTGTAGCATCTGAAATTCATTATACATGCAGCTTATGTCCGAAATTCTAGGGGGGCGTTTCCAGGCCGTCACAAATAAACCAATGATGAAAATTTAGAATGTTGAGTTGGCTTATTATGGTTGGCTAATTAGCTTAATCTGACAGTTGTTTTACTGCCTGTCAGTTGCATGACATCATGTGACGTAATCGTCCGTCCAATTAATTATCCGAGCAAATGTGTTGCGGATATATGGTTACTTCTCATATCGCCTGCTCCTACTTAGCTGATATCCGAAAAAGCTGGGCACTGTCGCTATGAGTTTTGGGGAGATTGATCAATCTTAATATAGCGACTGTAAATTAGTTTAAGTACATGAAAGTCAATAAATTATTGCTGTTGGTTTGCTCAAACGTAGCTGGATTTTCTAATCCGATTTACATTTATTTTAAAATAAATGTCTATAAAAAGGTGATTAGCGGGAATGTGGTAGTTTACTTATCTAGTTCTAACAAATAAACCGACATTTAGATCTTAAATAAATGCACCTTTGATGATACTCCTTTAACGTAAAGACTAGTGACCTTGCCCTTCAGGCGATTGAGATAAACATGTCAGCATTGTTTGTGCTTTCGCCGGGATCAGAGTTGAATAACACACTACCGTTGATAACGTCGTTAATCCCGGCAGAGCGTTATTATCATCTCACAGAACGCAGGGCTACAAGAGAAACTTTTTATCTTTTGATTTACTTGCAAGGTTTGATGTAAAGAGGGATGGCCTAGGGTGGCGCCCCGCTCGTCTGTTTATTTTAGGATCACGGGCTTTCATGTAGAGCACGCAGCTGATAGTTGGCTGCCGTTCACTTGGTCGCCAGGTCGGGGGCGTTATGTAACGCGCGCAGCCGTGTCAAAACGTTAATCAATTCCCGAGCCTGACCTTCATACTCATCGCAAGGTCACTGTGACCCAATTTTTGTGCCCCTTTGCCAAAAGCTGCCAATCATACAGTAATGATGTATGATTAAAAAGTGTAAAGGTTTAAAGAAAGCCAACGAGTCACTCTGAATATTCATATATACATTCTCTACTACAGGATCTGTTCTCGCGTGAAACCACGCACCACACAATTCTGATGTTTAGGCTTACTGTACCAGGTTTCTGACAAAAGGTTCCGTTCGCAAATCATGATGAAGAAAGTATATGAAAAATCACTTTTCCTTTCGTCGGCGTCACCTTTCCTTTCCTATCTTCATTAACGTACAAATGAGGCTACAAAGAGCGACGTTATGACTTTTGGTATATCATGAAGTTCCCATCCATTTACATACTTAGCTTCAGTGTTATTTCACCGTACTCGATTCATTTGACAATAAGCCGCCCGTTCCTATATCTACATTTATATCGTTCATTGGTCCTTTCCTTTAAATTTTAAACAATGAATAAATCCCTGTTTTTATTTCTTTA
Organism: Sipunculus nudus; assembly: GCA_026874595.1. NCBI lineage: Eukaryota > Metazoa > Annelida > Sipuncula > Golfingiida > Sipunculidae > Sipunculus > Sipunculus nudus. The sequence continues at coordinate 42,737,251 of CM049321.1, read as the reverse complement.
ATTCTCCATTAAAATATCACAGAGGAACCGTTTTTGTTCTTGTAGTTAAGGTTGGATATTCAGTAGCATAACAATATATGTTGTGGCGGAAACATTCGAACCATTTACCAAAATGAACGTGGTTAGCTACAGATTGCTCATGCATCTATATATCTATATCACAGTGCTATACTGGTATAACAATATTTCATACTAGGAGGACAAGGCATTGTGAAGTTAGCATTACAATAAGGCTTCCGGTTAGTTTTGACTCGGGTCGGTGACAAGGGAGTATCCCACAAACCAAGAATATATGATGTATAGAACGACCCCGACCCGCCCCCCCCCCCCCTCCTTTCCAACCATCCCCACCACCACCAATATCGTGCAAGGTAAACAATGTCCCGGTCAACCCAACCCCCGGGGGAACCTTTATGATGAAGACAACGAAAACCTCTTCCCGTGAAGGAGGTAAAAATTAACTGGTTTGATGTAAATATTATAAATGTTAATGAGATGAAATGAAAGAAATCAGTCTAGAGAAATTAAAATTCTAAATTCAAACAATTTTGAATCACCTTTTGATTTTTACAACTTGCTCTGAAAGTAGTCTCTCAAAATCACACAATTGGGTGACATTATTTGACGTAGAAACCAAATTAAATTGATTTAAAATCCTAAATATTTTGTCCTTAAAGTGATGGATGAATTTCCCCACTTATGATATATTAATGTCACGTGGTGATTGCAATTGAAACAGCAGAGGTTCTGTTGTAGACCGTTTAATGCTATTGGTTCTATGCAAAATTCAAAATATCACATTTTTTTTTACCTTATTTGACAAGAAACCTAATAAGACCGATTTAATATCCGACATATTTTGCCCTAAACGGTTTGATGAATTTCCCCACAATATTAAATAAGTGTCACGTGATGATTAGCACATAACAGCAAAGGTTCCGAGGTAGACCATTAAAATATGTTAATATATACACGTGCACAGTTGTTTCTATTAGTGGCATCTTCTCGGTGGATATTGCGTGACCCAATATGTAAAGCAGGGAGGATTTGAAACAGGTGTAGCATTGACTATTGTCCACCTGACGTATACAACTGCATGTGGGACCGGTCATGTAACCTTCCATCTGTCGCCGCCCGGGGGACATTCGTGGGATCCGGGCACCAGTCTTTGGGGGCCGGGTACCAGTCCACGCCCTTCTTTGTCCTGACCAGTTCACGTGCACGTTATGGTTTTCAGTCTCTAATCGAAACTCACTTTCCCTTTTGTCACCTGTTACGTCAGCAGGAAACCTGTGACGTCATCACTGATGACACAACGGCTAACGAGGTGGTCGGAAAACTTAACTAAAGACCCCTGCATGTCAGCAAAATAAGACTGAATGTTAGGTAAAATCGAAACCACTAGGGAAACTCAAGTAATTATGGTAGAACTCTATACACCCCTATATATAGGGGTATAACTTTTTAGATTCCTTCATATCGAGTTAAATACTAATTATATGCAGCTTAACAAATTTTCTTATAAATCTGAATTATTAATGGCCCGACTTATACATCATTTTGGACATCCATATAAAGAAATATATCATGTGGCAAACTTAAATATATACCTCGATCCCCGTAGGCCTAACTATAAGGTTTACCATTTTCCATTCACAATAAAGACGCCATTTTGTTATGCCCATATCGGTATTCACTTAATCAAAGACAGTTAAGAGGCATTTTCGAATAATTTAAGTAATCATTGAAACAGTCTTTATTTTGAGTAATGTTGTTCATTGGATCTTGGTATTCAGTACGGCAAATATGAACGGTATTCTTTTTTTTCGGTGATAATTAAGAGAGAAATCAACTGGTAAAGTGGTGATAAGTTTAGTGTTGATACATATTCCGAAATTAAAATTGTAACAAAAGTCGACCATTATGACTAACTGGAAATTTATAATTAAACGTTAATACAATTATGCTTCAGACAGGCGTAAGTTTACTCTTTATTTACAAGAGCACTGTTAAACCATTCGCTGAAGTTGCCACATGGGTGTCAACTGACATATAGTATTTATAGTTTGTATTAGTGCTATTTGTGTTAGCGCTGGGTCCACACACTGCATGTGATATCAAATGAGAAGAACGATCTCTGTCCCTTTACAGGGCAAATTTTCAAAATATATTGCGAATTTGAAACCAATGCGTATACTTTGACAAGTATTGAATTTCCAATATAAATACATATATTGCCGGGGTACAGGATCAAAAATGAAGGGACATACAGCCGGTCACTCAGGGACACAAAACGTCATTATTTTCTGAAATCAAGTCAAATAGTAAAGGACCGATGATGAGTGCCAAACACTGCTACGCAATCTATCGGCCACAAAAGCAACTGTAACATGTTACCAAACACGGCACTCCTTTTAAGCGTTTCCAATAGAGGCAACAGAAGTAAATTGTAATTTTCTGTAGGTAAATGACGCATGATAAAATTGAATGAATGGAAATTGAATGAAATTACTGCGATATGCTTTAATTTGGTACTATGGTATGCGATTGTATATTTGAAGTGAATATGTAAATAATATATATATATATATATATATATATATATATATATATATATATATATATTATTTACATATCATATAGTTCATGAATAAACGTAGGCCCACAGCTTAAGTGAACGGACCAACATATTTATAAGTCAAAACACTCTCAGATAACCATCTCCCTTATAAGCAATCCAAAAGAAGCAAATTTGTTTATCCGACAGTGGAATCAAAATATAATGCAACATTAAACGTATTTCTCATAAGTTGACTGTAAATACGTACATTAATATATAACTTTAATGAAAATGTTAGGGCAAATGTCACATACTGCAAAAAAGATCATTTCAAGACCCTAAATTGAAGCATAATAAAATATTCTTTTTATAACACTTAACATTATATATATATATATATATATATATATATATATATATATATATATATATATATATATATAGGCCTACATACACAAACACATAGAAAAGAATCAATCACTAGACCGCTGAGAATTAGAGGCCAAATTAGTGCAAAAGGGTCATCTAGGTATCCAGACAGTTCGTGATAGATAACGTCTGCAGGCTGTAGCCACTGACTACCAAAAAGTCAACTGGGGATCTAACGCAGATCCCACCCCGATATCATGAGGTATGCTTTGAAGAGGTTAACGAGTGCAGACATGCGCATTTGTCAAGTCCATGCACCGACGGGCCATTTTTCAGGCCATCACAATATCAGAACCTGTATATAGACGCTACCCAGAGTGCCCATCCCTTCCAGTAAATATCTCAAAAATAGTTTAAACGGTAGTCTGAACTCATGCCAAGAGAACTGTTGGATAAATGACATGTTAGGGCCCCTTTTATTATATATTCTTTGAGACTATTTATTTTTTTATACACAAAACACAGAATAATTTGGGATAATTTTCGTGTATCAACTTATACACAGTTTTATTTAATTTAATAATTTAATATTATAATTATATCTTCATCTGTAAGATTCTAAGAGACTTTAATTTAAATGGTAGTTTTACTTCAGTTAATTATACTGAGATGTATCAAGGCAAGAACCGTTACATGAAGAACGTGTAATTATAACAGGTAACTTATATATGTAAACTATATGATGTATGTTTGTGCTCGTGCGTGCATGTGTTTACGTTTGTGTGGGAACATTCATTGTATTTGTCCGTATGCCGTAAATTATTTTAAACTAGGTCGTAACATTTCCGTTTCCATTTGCATTTATTATAAACAGTTTTATTCAGATTGCTTTCATATAGACAATTTAACATTAATTTTAGAATTACTCATTCAGTGGTTGTCGCTTTGATATAATTCCTCTAATGATACAAACAGTGTGCATGTTGTTATACACAAAAAAAAGTTGGGTGGATCTTACTACCTTTTTAATTCAATCATTTTGTTTTACTTACTACATCTGCATAGGTATATACATGCAAATTAAGCCCAAAGAAACCCCGAAAGGGAAGTTGACAGCGCACTTCGTGGGCCTGTGCAAGACATAAGTATATATAATTTATTCCTCTTATTTCTGACTGACGTAATTTAACCTCTCTCAAGGTCAACATTAAAAGCGAGCAGCTGCGTCCTGTTTTAAAACATGGGCTGCGCCAGCTTTGATCTCGTGATTACGTCACACGTGCTTTATCACGGGGTAAATACAAATTCTTTGAGGGCAAATTAAAAGGGAAAATCCCTCAGATGAGCACACTTCGGGTCTTTTAGTCCGACAGGTTCACTTCTTTTCATTAATAGACACCCCCCCCCCCCCCCCCACCAAACACACACATACATTCGTGGTAACTGCCAGCAGTATGAGAAAGGTATATTACGAATAATTTTCTTTCAACCTGCTCAGATATATTTCCAACTGCATGCGGTATACAATAAATTCGGAGATAATCTAATTTTCTTACAATCAATTTAGACGAGAGCGAGAGAAAGATACATCTGTGTCTATACGTGTTCTATGACAGTAAAAAGGAGTGGTCTGTGTGACAAACAAGCACAGATACATGCATAGGGATATGATTGTTTAATATATATAAGCAAATATAGACGCATGGACGTCTGATGAAGGGTATATATGTCTTTCATGTAACAACAAATCTTATATTAAATCGGTTCTGTGCTTAATTTTTCTTGATGATATTTATAAATGTATATGTTATCAATGTATTTTGAATGAAACTATGAAAAACTGTATGCAATTATTACAAGAATTTAAAAAATTTAGAAAGAAATAGAAAATTTTGAAACTAAATCCAGGGCCAATTATATGAGGGGTCAAAAATTCAGATTTTTTAAGCATGGGTATAAGATGGGTTTCCAGGCTAAGATTAGAATAAACTTTAACTGTTAACGTTAACGCAAAATCCATGATTACAACTGTGCATTTTCTGTTCAAAACTACACGAATAGGTATCAACTGTGAGGTAAAATATACCCTGCGCCGATTGTGCATGGGGCATGCCCGCGGGGTTTACATTTATTTTGGTATAGGTGCATTATCCGGGGATGAATTTCAGGGGGCTAAAAATACCAACTGCACCCACATTCTCGTTTATTTTTAATGTGAGCTCAGTGCCTAATGGGTTTATATTATTTAAAAAATAATATATTGATATTTTACATTAATATTTGATCAATATTGTAAAAGCTATACAGGAAAAAATAGAATAGTCAATGCTTTACTTATTTTTCTTGACGCGATATGTGTACAAGACGTCATTGACAAATGTACCAAATGTGGGTTCATCATAAACATGCATAGATCAGTTAGAACATGCAGTGAACCTAGTTCAAACCTAATATGCTTCTACAATATACTGATATGAATAATTTATAATAATATTTTATAAGTTAGAAATATGTAGTGAAAATTAGGCTCACTTCTTGACTTAATTTCTTGACGTGTTACGTAATGATATTGAAAAAAAAACTTTAAATGTGGGTTCACTTTACACAAAATAAATGTGGGTTCACAAGTAGAAATGTGAAAATTTGTAAAAAAAAATATGTGGGTTCACTATAATATATTTGACCGTCCATTAGGTACTGAACCAACATTTTTCTGCATAAAAATGTGGGTTCACTTGTTGTTTTAGCCCCCTGAAGTTCACCCCCGTATTATGCACCTATGTACCTGAATCAAAACTTTCTCAGGATGTATAAGGGATTTTCAAGTATAATATATAATATACAGAAAAGGTAGCATCTCTAAAGTTTTGTTATAATTTAATTAATAGTTCATTTAATTAACAGTTCTATTTTATAACCACTAACAGAAGTGACGTTTGGTTACAATTAATAAAAATATATTAATGGTGTGTTTAGAAAATTATTAAACAATACAATACATGCACTATAAGAGAGAATATATACCCTTGCAAGCCATATAATTTACCCATCTGGGCAACAGATCAACTGATTGGTCTTCGGCATCATCCAAAAGTGTGTGTAAGAGAGAGAGAGAGAGAGAGAGAGAGAGAGAGAGAGAGATGAAAAGTTATGAAAAAAATAATAATGTTTATCCCGATAAAATATCTGAAAGGCCAGGTAAACGTATACATTCGTAAACGCCAGATCTACCTTTTTTCTTTCCGAAGAGAAAAGATAAACACTTTCAACTTAGCTATCTGAAAATTCTACTAAATACCTTTCAGCATTTTGAGGTCAAGCTGATGTGTCAAATCACTTGTGTGTTCACGATCAATTTGGCCGGAGGTGTGATAACTTTTACTATCGCTGCATCTTAAAGTGGAAGGCATCCTATTATCGGCTTGGTTAATGTACCGTATTCGGGATTTCATTAGCGGCCGGGGAATTTGGAAATTTTACCTTACAGAGCGTGACACGTTTACATCTATGACGTAATGACAACGTCACGAGATCCGCGTTACGTCACCATGACAAATGTCGTTAACGTGCTTCATAGATACGGCCCAGAGCTCCTCTTTGTTGGGGTATCGTTTGACCATTGTAGTTAATGGAATTGCATCTCCCAAGATGGGTCTATCCACACTCTAATAAGGTTAGGCTACCCACATGGAATTCAATTTGTAAACCCCCCGTAGCTTTTCACTTAAAAGAATTAAGATTTCTTGCATTTGACAGAGTCGTCGTGAAGGATTGAAAAACCTGATATCCAGGAACGTTATCACCAAACTGACACTAATCCAAAGATGTATCACATGATAAAATTAATAAGAATGGGATAAAAGTGAGAACAGAATATATCCATCTTAAAAGAAATAAAATTTCAAATTTCTCAGTTCCAATCATGAATTAATTGTCTTTAATTTTGCTATTTCTTAGTACAAATACTCATATTTAGATTAATAAATTTGTAAATATATATAATTAATCGTAGTGATAAAACATGATTAGATCTATATCTTGACGCACAATTTTTTTGTCTTTTATTGAAACACAAGTTATATGCGTATTTGATGAAACTATAAAATTAATACAAACAGTTCGATAAATATTGGAATTAGACATTAAACAGATTATACTCCGTGTATCAGGCACGTGGAAATATTTCGATACAAATGCAGTTGTGTATATATATGCATCGTGCATGGTGGACATGAGCTTATACTTGTGTCTTGTTAAAATATTTATTCAGGCATGGAGGCGAAACAAAATAGTCTGCATGTTGTCTGCATTCATTATGCCGGCCAAGTTCTGCTTTATTTACACATGTCACGGTTTTAGTGGCGTGGACCAGAGGTGTTCCAGTTTAGGACCAGAGGTCACTGGTAATATATGAGAGCGGTCAGTCTAGACGTGTTTTGACCAGGCTGTGGCCCCCGTGTTATTCGAGGTTTCGCCTGGACACACAGATAATGTTGTCCGCAGCTAAGGTACGAAGCCAGCGGGCGCTGTGTGTTAGTTTAACAGACGGTGAGAAAGAGTTGAAAAGGTCACTGGTATCTGGGGCAAGCCTTGGCGAGTCGTGCCCCAGTTCCCGTGACCCTGTGACGTCATCCATCGCCATTGCGCTATGCAAATTAGCGCCCAGCTGACCTCAGCTAGAAAGAAATAATAAATGAACATGGCTCCCGGCGTCGGATATCGAACGCTTTTGGTGATTGTAGTTTTGCCGACGGGTCATGTAGTTAATCTGGTTTGCTTGCAAAATGTTTGAGCTCCTACACAAAGTCAATGCCTCCGAGCCTTGTTTGAATTAGTTATCCCGGGAGGGAGGGTTTAAAGACCTGAAATGTACAATCCTTAAAATGTCTATTAGTTTGACAGAGAACCGAGTTCTCTGTTTCCCTTTTTACCAAATTTTCCACGGTTTTAAATTGTTTACACTTGTGTCACAAGTAGAATACTACTTATATTATAATATTGTAGTATATTATTCTAAAATCACAAATAAATATAATTTTCCAGTTATTTTTTTCCGTGAACCACTTAATATATTCGTTTTTGACAATACGCATATTAAAAGTGGGCAAATTTTGTACGATTAAAATTAAATATCAAAACGCTTTTGATGGGCAGAAATCATTCTTGCAATTTTATAACCATTTGTTCCAGAATATATCAATATGCAACATGAAAGAAAAAAATAAGAATTCAAAGAGAGCGCTGGTAAGCATGTATTTAAGACTGTTGAGAGAGAGAGAGAGAGAGAGAGAGAGAGAGAGAGAGAGAGGGAGAGAGAGATAGATCTAGTAAACCCGTACATTTCTTCACCGAAAAGCCATATTAATATTCCTTTATGTATACTATAGATAATGTTTATTATCGGCTTATATCCATTCTAGACCACCTACTTTCGAATAATTTTATATTAGCAGTCTTGGAATCCAACTCTACACTCCCACACTGGTCACATTTAAAATATGCGGATGGTTCCATTCTTTGTGTCGATTAATTGTTGGGTGCATGATTGGGAACATTTCTCGTTTTTTCATCCAACCAGAAAACCAGAAAAACTTCCTTAAAACAATCCTTCTGATTATATCCGGTAAACGTGTCCATTAAATCTATATTTTTGTCTATCTGCATGATATACTGATAAATACTGGTTTCCTCCACCCTTGCCGACAACTGAGCGCCAACATCAGAGGCATGGAGAGTGCCTCGTATAAGTTATTATTACTAGTTGTACAATCCATTTAAAATTAAATAAAGTTTATTTATTTACTTCATTCCTTGACTGAACAAGAATTTATAGGACGAAAAATAGTCAGCTTGGGCTTAATTCTCTCCCTCCTTGTATAACCTTGTATATGTAAAAAAAACTGCCTCTTGTTTATTTCATTATTTAACTACAACATTTTTACAATCAAATAAGAACAAATTACTTATTAATTTTACAGTCACATTTATCTAAAACATTTACTGTGATGGAATGAAAATTTGTTTAATGCAGAAAGAAATGCATTATTTCATACTAAATATAGCTGACAAAATTAGTTTTGGCACTGCCACATCCAAACATATACGCCCATCTGTAATACAATATGATAACAGAGACAGTGGTACACCGAGTGACACCTGTCATCAAGTACTGAATGAAGACCGCAAGAACTCGAAATAAACAGTCGCAAGTACGCGAAAATAAACAAACCGCAAGAACGCGATATAAGCAGACGTGACTCCGTCTGAAGTTAAATTATATTATGTAACTACAAAGCTGTAATAAACATTCTCAGAGTGTTCGGCAGAGACTGGCATCTACAGAGGGCGAAATCGCTGTATAGACTGACGTCCCTTCCCTTACTGGTAGTGAATTACCTTATCGACACCCCCTGACTGTCACATTTGATTAGGATACATTTGACAGCTCTGTGTTTTGACATATCTAAACTGTTTTGACATACTCAAGAGTGTTAAACTACTGGATTTTCAGCGTTTGCCAAATTATCAGGTAAATAAGTGACAGACAATAAAAATTAACCCTATTTCTCCAAAAGTGTCCATATGGAAAATTAGTAAAAATATATTTTAAAGCTGATGTGAAGCTAATGTAACTTGTACATAAAGAAATATTAATATGGCACTGAAAAATGATGTTGTTAGGTATTTACAAACATGCTTCATGCTATAGACTAATTTGAATTTCCAATAATTATATGAGAAATCTTATAACTCCAATTTTTGGAAAAGGGAAATTAAATTCTAATTATAAATTTACTTAAAATTCATCTTACTGTCAATAATGAAGTAACCTTATATGTAAAGGCGACAAAATATATGTGGGTGAATGCCCCTGTGCGGGTGCATGTGGGACATTTAACCATACTGATTATGATTCCATGATAAAATCTCTCGCCTTGGTTTCTTTCGGGGAAATTCCAATCAAACGCAGGTTCGGAGCCTGAAGATGCAAACTTTCTGATACACAACGATTAACTTATAAGAAATAAAATTAAATTTCGCTTGTAAGATGCAGAATCTCGTCTCTTCCAGGCTGCATTTCAAATTGCAAACCAATGATGTCAGCTTAAGAAATTTCTTCAAATCATTTTCCAGGCGTACTCTTGCCAAAGGCCTGGTGCACAATGCGCAGGCGCTTGCAATGCCCCTGTAATTCCTTGTGTTTGCAGGTCTCCGCTCCATGCTCGGAACAATACAAGCCACAATTAGCGAGTGATTACGTCAGAGTAATTAACAGCAGAGACTTCAACAAGGCAGGATTTCAGATGGTCGTGTCCTCATGGCTTTTGAGGGCTCTCTACGGTATCGGTATCGCAAAGGAATTCAGAAGCGACACAAACGATGTACCTCACGCGCTCAACATAAACCCACAATTTTGGATTCTATCTCTGCTTCTAGATTTTGTTAGAGCGTTTGATTACCACTACAGGCTCCGAACTGATAACGGACGGTGCTAAAGAAAAGCATGTTGCGATGGTAACGCTGTCCAAGTTCGATGCAGAAATGGAAATAAAGTGTAACAATAACACCATATCAACTGTGTCCAAGTTTCGGCATATCGTTGACTCGAGGTCTGAGGAGTAACTTTACTAAAACGTGCGATCCATAGCATTGATCGTCCTTACTTGTATCATCAGGTGTTGTCCTGTTGATATTAATGGTATTTTATGTCGATGTACATGATAAGTAAATATTTATGTATATGTATAGGCATAAGAAACATTTATGTATCATGTGTTTGTTTACCTTTGGTTCTTTTTGGGGTGGAGTGGTTGGAATTGTCTGATCCATCCGTACTGTTTCCGTCTTGCATCTCTCCCCCAATCAGACAGACCCCTGCGTGGTGTTCCACCTCTGCTAACATTCGATGGCTTTATGGCACTTCAGCATGTATAATTTAATGTTAGGGCGAAGCCCAGTTAAGGGATTTCTTGTTTTTATCGGGCTCCTACGCTCAGCCAAAGAGAAAGATGGTTTCTCCTCTAACCCGACTCGGGTTGATGTGTGATGGCTTCCTCGCGTTAGGACCACAAGCTCACCTCCCTAGGTCCACCAGATAAACATGGCCGGCCGATGATGTAACAATTAGCAAGTGAATAGTACGGGCGGGTCCATTAAAATCAGGGGATGACAGGTTGCTGACCAGGCCTGCTTAATTTTTCCCTGAATCATAAGTTTTGCAGGAGCATAATTTATAGTTTGATTAATAAAATTCAAACGTATTTATCTAATGAAACTTGAAAACTGTATAGAAAGTTTGGCTTGTATAAGTGAGGTTATTTTGTTTAAGAATGATATTGAATCGTAAAAAATTGTGATTATTGAAAATGTGTATATTTGTGAAATAGTTTCATTCATTTGCACTCGAGTTAAATATATAATTAACATAACATTTCTCAGTTTGAGGAATTAAAGTATGAACCTGACCACCCCTTGAATGGACTGGCCAACCCAGTTGAGGACACAGAGAAGGAGAGTCGGATTGGGGTTCATCAACATAAGTTAGGCCTAGGCTTGACCAGTTGCTTATTTATCCAGGTCAATGGGCGGGGCTAGTGCATGTGATTGACAAGTGAGAATTGAGTAATCTTTCCTAATCAGCAAGTTGAGGTCATGGGAGAGGGTGATGTTTTCTCCAGCTTATGGGGTAGATTTCGTTCCGGAGGGAAATTATAATTCCACCCCATCCAGGCCAAGCTGCAAAGCACACGTGGCGTGTATAGTGTGAGGTGTTCCATATTTTGACGTTTCGATATGCAAATTAGTTGACCTCGTTTATACACGAGGTAAAAGAACAAGAGGAAAGTGATGAGGGGTTGTAAATTATACCAGTAATGTTTAAGTTAATTATAGTCCAGGTAATAAACCTGCCAAATTTATCTTCAAGCCTCGCCAGACTTGACGGCAGCCTTACATTAACTGCATGTTTTACTTGAGCCCTGATCTGTATACCCTCCCACAGGTAATTTTAACATAAAAGATTCCAGACCAGTTGATCACAACGAAAGAGCAGCACATATGTGTTAATTTATATAATTATAATTTATAAATCCTGAGATTTTCGTGCATACGCTTGAAAGGAGAGTCCAGTTCCGTAAGATTGACAATAATGATGCGGTCAATGTATCCACACTATATATGTTAGTCATTTTATGCTTATAATAGTTATATCATTTTTTGGTACACCAAAATATGAATATATTTGAAAGAGAGAGAGAAAGAGAGAGAGAAAGAGAGGAGAACAAACAGGTCGGCAGATACCGACACTAGATACCGACACTTATATTCTACTTTATATGTATTAAAAGAATATTTCTGTAAATAATCTCTGTATTTTAAGTATGTTTATTATAATATAATATAATTTTATTTAATATAATATTATTATTATTATTATTATTATTATTATTATTATTATTATTATTATTATCATTTTACTATAAGCGGTGTATGAGCAAAATTGTAAATTTGAATGTACTCGCCATATCACTATTTATATCTTCATTTTTTTCAGTTATTAAATCAATTGAACCCATAATCAGCTTCAGCCTACTATTTACTCATCTGATTCGTTTTAATAACAATAACCGTTGATGAAATAATATAACATTCCAAATCACTTCAAGGGAAACCTGGTTAATATGATAAATTCTAATTTCATGCGTTTCTTTTTGTGTATTTGAATGATTTGTCTGATGCCCCCATCTTATACAAATTCTTTTCACATTATTAGCTTATATTGATATATTCTCTATTCGGCATTGGCTCAACCACATTATCGGCATTCAATACGTCTGTATATGTTGCTATTTACATTTGAGCCTCGGTCTTAATATATAATATAATTTCAAATAAAGAAAACATTTATTTTTTTTTCATCTAATGCTTTATTGGTACAGAATTTATACGTGAAAGTTTTGAACCTTGTAAAAAAGTATAATTAGTACCTGAATTTGTGTGCGTGAATCGCTTTGTAAAAAATATAGTACGTAATTGACTGTGCGTGGAGATATTTTATTGAAGGGCCTTCGTTCTGGGAATCTCGGTAAATGTGAGACACTGGATCACGTTTGACACGATTATGGTGACCCATTCCCCACTAATAGATATTAGTCGTACTCTAACTGTAATAAATCTGACTGCCACGCCAGCTTTAATGACCACAACTTGGCACACGATGAGGTCTGCCGATGGATGCCAAATATGGCAAGGACGAGCAATGCGCATGCGTGAACATCCGGCGTGCAGCTGACGTGGGGGCGGCCTCAGAACTAATGCCCGACGTTTTGCGGAAATACGGGTGAACGTTTTACGTAGGCTAAATTTTTATGTGTGTATATATATATATATATATATATATATATATATATATATAATATTCTCTCTATCTCCTTCAATCCACCCAGTCCTCTCTTTCACTCATTGTTGTGGCTCTATATTTGTTTTTATTTTTGGCTTATGGTGCAATTTTTATGAATTTATTCTTACACGAAATACACAATGTCATATAAAGAAACATCATAGTTTTAAACAGGTTATTATAATAAGTATCACCAGAATGAATACGTAATAAAAATTTATGCCTTATTATACAGAATAAAATCCATAACTATTGAGTTATATCATATTGTATTACTATAATATATTTAATGTAATATAATATAATATAATATTGATATAATATAATATATAGAATTATAATAAACATCCTATATATCATTAAATAGTCTTCATTAACATGTCTTTTTCAAATTATTTTATATATTCCCGTGTTCAGTATGTCGTTTCAGTGTAACATATTATTAAACAAACAGAGCTTTGTGAACGAGAATTCCCATAAGACAACTGGGATCAACCAAACTCGCTTACCCTCTTGACCTAAAGAGTGCTCCCCCCCCCCCCCCCCCCCCGTAATCCCCGCCCGTGACCTGACCTCTCCTGTTACTCCATCCTAGGCTTGACCCGAAAACCTGTTATGCAATACGCTCGCCTTGGCCGTCTGGGCTAGAGAAATGGTATCTTAGCAACACGCGGTGTCCAGAGCGGCTGTCCACTTCAATGCACGCTCAAGTGCGAAAGTTGTGATCGATGGTGGCCGAGGCGGATTACGTCACACGAGTAAATGACGTATTGTCAGTCTGAATTATGAGGCCGTAAGACTAAGAGCTGTCACGCCAAGCCGGTCTGTTTGCCTGCGCAAAGGTATCTTTGTAATCGAACCCCGCGTGCGTGTGAACTGACCACATCTGACAATGCACTGAGTGGCTATTTCTAATATTGAAATTGACACTATTCGCCGATATTGGCCTGAATTGTTATTTAGGCGTGTCCATTCCGGTAATATTTAACTGAACTGTTGGTGAAACATGTATACAGTTAGAGAAAACTGAGTTAACTAAACTGGATGGAGCCTTTTTAAGACACGGTCGAAAATGGCCTTTTTTCTGATTGAATTCATTTCGCAAAATTCATATAAAATAAAAACGATTTAAATATATGAATTACGGAGGGTGACAGAGACGAAATGCGTAAAACGGTAGGTAGACAATCGAACCCCCAATAACAAACAGAACAAAATCCCTCTTCCAAAAATATAAAAATTGTCTTCACTTCATCACATATTATGCAAATTTTCATTATGCATAAACAGTGTTTCCTTATTTTCGCACTGTTATCCGTCATATATATTTGTTTTGATTATTCCAAAAGGGTTAACATTGTACGATTAATTCAATGAGGTAATTGACACATGGGATAACCTCAAATTTCTCCAAATATGAGATGCACAATTAAAAGATTATTTTAGAAACTATAGTGAAATTTACCTATCGTGTTTTAATCCCCTTAAAATTAAGTGTTCGGGACAAAATGTAGTTTGTCTCCGAACCATAACAAATGAGGGGCATACCCCCCCCCCCCCGTCCCCCTCCGGAACATTACCCGTGGTAAAATGCAATAAATCACGTTTTCCCATCGAGGCCTTCAAAATAGGACAATATGTTTCCCTGACAATACCATGGCATGATTATAAAATCTGATCTACCCAAAAACCTACCTTTTTCTATTTATATGATTTTGTACTTCACAGAAAAGTTGTTGCTAAAAATGTCTCATACCTAAAACATATAAGGTTGATAGAGTGTAGATGATATCCTCGGATTCTTTACATTTCTATTCCAAGGAAAAAAGAAAATACACAGAGTAGAACGGCATGCCCAGTGAGATAAAAAAAATGCTTCCGCGTTTGCGTTCATCCCATTGGGGTGTGTTTGTGTGTTTGTATAAAACTTAACGCATTCATGAACGGAATCTCAAGAAATTTTTCGAGCATATTGGGAATGATTCAATGAAAAATCAATTCTATTTTAGTATGGTTATACCACACATGATCTGAAATGGCTTGCTGGTATTGGGTGCTGTGAATAGCGTATAGTGTTTAAAATAATTTTTAAAATTTAAATGTTAGAATATGTTAAAATGAATGAAAAAAAATTACAACCGCACAGAGAGGGGGCAATTAAACGTTAAAATATATCCTGCCTTTGAACTAAAGAGTTTGCTCCAGAAGTTGCAAATACGACGCACAACTTTATGTGTTTGGACTTTGGTGTTTAGATACATGTGACCTGTCACAGTGGTGGACGTGCACCTGCAATCTCAGCTGCAACAGTCCCAAACCCCACCGCTCCTCTTTTGTTAAGGCACCTCCTGCTATTCCCGCTGCATGGTCACGTGGTCAAGTCAACTTTAATCGGTCGGCCCTCCTAGAGCTGCTTTGGGGCCTGGACAGCTGATTGGTAAAACGGTAAAACGCTCGGCCTTCTCCGCTGGCTGCCAGGGTTTGACCCCAGATGCTGCCATGAGAATGGGTTGTAGTGGCCCGCCCAAGGTCGGTGGTTTTCTCCGGGTTCTCCGGCTTCCTCCACCCTTCTTGTTACGATCTTCAACTGTATCAGTATTTTCTTTTTTCGCCTTAAATATCTAACTGTATATGCCGACTCAATCTGTCAAACTTTGTCGTTGCAGAGGGAGCCAGTGCCGGCCGGATAATCCGGAGACCTCAGATTGGCTCGAGCGCCGATTTCACTTTCAATCAATCAAATCAATCCTTAAGCTGCTTTTAGTTATTTTTAACATCATCAGTACCCGGGTTTTTCCTTTCCTTGAAATGCGTACAAAAAAGTCAATTATTTAAAATTCCGACTCTTGTCTTCAATTGGTGAAAAATACAAATACATAACCCATAAGGTCCATGTTTTTCACAGTGTTTAAAAAAAAACACTGGGGCAGAAAGTCCCTTGGTTCGAGTCGCACTGGTGCCTCAACATTATTTAAAATAATAAATCAGCAGGAATCTTGATAGAACCGTAGAGATTCATTCCAGTGTCTTACCGAGAAGCTATCATTTCTGGATTATAAGTTCCGCGCATAAGAGAAAATAAAAATCTAGAATGCTGGTCATGGTTCAACAACTCTGTACATGATTGGATCACAGGTCAGTTTAAAAAAAAAAAGACGGTCCCCGATAACAGTACATGGCCCTCCGACAGGATACAGAAAACGCCCTGTATCATAAAGTTAAAAAATCATTTAATAAAAAAATTCATATTGTGGTGACCAAGATTACTTGCTATTTCCAAAATTCAATGGATTGTTTTTAAATAATTTTCCAGGGTTATAATTCAAGAACATTTAGGTACCTTTAGGCATTTTACGGTACCGTTCCGGAATTTCTCATGAACTTAGCTGTACTTTCGGCAGTTTTTGGCTTTTATCAACAAGTGGTATTTCGACACTAAAATACAGTTCTATAAATTTGTTTTTAATAATTGTTATTCAGAAACATTTCGGTAATTTTACCGCACTTTATGATATCTTTTCGGAAATTCCCAACAATCTTTCGGCACTCTTCGGTACTCTCGGCACTTTCCGGCTGTTATCAAGACCTGTCTTCGCGACAATCAAATGTGCTTTTATAAAGCTGTTTTTAAACTATCCTACGAATTGTCATACAGGGTTATAATTCAGGAACATTTTTGTAACTTTTCGGCACTTCATGGTTATATTTCCAAAAATATCAGCAGCTTTTTGGCATCCTTCGAATCTTTCGTTACTTTCGGCTATCACAAAACCCAGCTACCATTGCGACACTCAAAAGAGTATATAACGATGTCACAGAAGTCAAGTTTGAATTCCGCAGATGAAAGGAGATAGTATTTCAACTTCATTGCAGTACAACCTGAATATTGCAACATGTTGGCTTGTAGCATTTTGTTGATTTAAGACGAGTTGCGCATATGGCCTGATATCTATTAAAGTAATGATTAATAGTATATATTTGCCCGGTAGGTGGCGCAGAAGTAAACGGTTGAAAATGACGTTTCAACTGAAGACGAGGAGACATGTTGAGTGGAAATGTCCGGTAGAGGGCGCACAATTTAGCTGTATTTCAATACTTGGATCAAGTAGGTAATAAAGCCTTCTCATTGGATAAAGCACCAAACAGGACACAGGATTATACTTGTAAAAAATAATTGGAACTCCTCATATCTTATACATCTAATACTTATAAAAGGAATTCGGTTTACCTTTGTTCGCAAAGTTCTCTAAAACCGCTTTTCGTACGATAATGTTCGATACATCATTTTAAAGGTTATTGTTCCAGCAGTGTCACATGACGTGTCCTCGCCGATATGAGAATAAATAATTTTCAATTTACACATCATCTTGAGTGATTTTTGCATATGTTTAATGGTCTGCATGGAGGTTTCAACCGAAAACAGCCGTACTGCCTTCTGCAAAGACCGGCGGATTGTCTGTGCGGTCCAACGCGCAGCACAGGATTAAGGACTATATTGTGCCAATAAATAACTTAAGCTTTCAGTGAGGAATTTAGGCAGTTTTTGCCTGACATTGACCCAGGTTTTGACCAAGGTACACGTGCGTGGTCAGTAAACCCGAAAACACATAACTTTAGATTTATGAAAAGGCGGGGTTCTACCCTAGGAATAAATGACAAGACATAATACAAGGTCATCACTCACCAGGTCTTCAAAGTAAACATACCGGTATATAAATTTCTTGCCGTGACCGGCGCCACAAAATAAATGCACATACTATTAGTACATATCCTATCATGACAGTATCCCACTGAAAATCTATAGTTCCTGTTAACTTGTAAACTTTTGGAATAAAAAAAATAGCCAACATTCGTGATTAGTTTATTCATCTACCCAACCCTGGTAAAAAGCCCGGTATACCGGGTTTATCAGCTAAATTTTAGACATAACCAGATAAAGCTTAATAATAGTAGTATTATTAGTAGTACTAAATAGTTTAAATAATAATAATAATGTAAAAATTATAACAACAACGACAACAACCATGATAGCAATAATAATAATAATAATAATAATAATAGTATTAATAAAAATATTAATAATAATAATAATAATAATAATAATAATAATAATAATAATAATAATAAAAATAATAATAAATAAATAAATAAATAAATAAATAAAAATAATAAATAAATAAATAATAATAATAATAATAATAATAATGACGATGATGATGGTTAAGAATATACATATGCATGTCACTCAAATATATGATATATATGTATAATATTTAAATTTTATACAATGATACAATTTAAAAATAATAAAATTGTCAAACAATGGCCTTTAGGGAAAGATTAAAATGATTACTATTCAAAGTAGTAGTAGTAGTAGAAGTAGTAGTAAATACAATAGTTTCAGAAATTTGTGTTCTTGAATAGTTACTAGTATTGATGCATTTTATAATTTTTGGCACAAGTTAAGATTTACGACTCGGAGAAAGAGGGTTCGGATTAGAACACACATTCCAATTATTGTCACGTGATATTGATATTTAACATTCACTACACGAGAGGAACGGTACAGAACATGTGTTTGGGGGCACCTGCCAGGGCGTCTGTGAATCCGCGGCTTCGCGTGTTGCTATTTTTAGATCGTGGAGATAAGTGATTGGGGTGGCCAGCAACATGGGGGTCTTCTCTACCTCTTGACCTGAGGGGGATTAATTAGTACCCACCGACCTCGCGTGTGTAATCAACAAGGGAGGCGTCTGAGCAGGTCTGTAAAGTCACTTGACCCAAAAGCCCTCCCCCCCCCCCCCCCCCCCCCACACACACACTCTTCTAAGAGCGTACACAAGCAATTTGTAAATGCTGATCCTATATATAAATATATACTCAGCCTACATATGAAAATGTAGTTTAATTTCTTAATGCGTAATTGTCCGTCCGTGCGCCTGTCTCGCCTTTTCATTTATAAAATGCATGGACGAACAATGATTTAAACAGAGGAGCATGTATAGGATTAAGATATGATAAACATAAAACACTGTTTATTCGATGTACAGTATAATTGATTATAATAAACGTCACATCATGGATTTTAATGTAATTTTATATTAAAATTATTATTATTTTTTTAGGTTTATATTGAAAGAAAACATATCTAGTCATTAAAATTTGCAACCTGCATTTAATAACTGACATTTTAGGATGAAACTAAATTGGTAAAAATCATTTTTTTGTTTATTTGTATTCAGCAGGGTCCCCACCAATCTAATACGCACACAGATAAGAAATTATATGGTCCCCAAATATTCTGAAATAAGGGTAAACTTTCTCTTTTATCCAGTCATGGAAAAGTCAAAATATCTGAGGAAACATCTTAATTCAGAGAAAAATCTAAAAATTGTGGTCGAATGTATTCTGTCATAAGGCAAAACAACATATGTAATGCATGGGTGATTTGCTGTAATTAAAGACTTTTTAAAGTGGAAATACCCGAAACAGTTCGAAACATATCCTTGAATAAAACCAAATTCATATATGTATATCCGGTAATCAGTGGCGTTTAGATGTTAAAGAAAGTAGTCCCACTGTTTATCGAATTTTTTGAAGTCATTGGCCATCCTAAATATGCTTTCAGACAAATAAGTACCTATTGTTCCCATTGATAACTGGGACATATATCCAAATTAACTAATGCAAATTGAACTGTACACTTCATACTAACAGGGGCTTGAATATTTCGTGGTGAGACAACTAGGTTAATTATAAACATAACAAAATGTCTCCGTCACCGGAGAGGTCACAAATAACTGGGGCACGCCTGTCGTCTGCTGAATGTACTCGAGTTGTTTACTTGGGACACAGACCCATTGACCAGCTAACGGCAAGTAGTTACTCATCGAATGATCGCCGAGACAGCCCCAGGAGGTCAAGCGGAGGGCCTCCCATTGACGCAGAGCATGACGGGAACGGTCGTCTGGCAAGAATCGCGCTATGGACCATGATGAAAATTAGCGGCTTCCGTTCTGGATTAAACAAGTTAAATATTCATCTGTTGGCTCTTATTTGTACATTTGTGATTGTTTTACTCGAATACTAATTGTATTATCATATATTTTTATATTTGTGTGTGTGTGTGTATCTGTCGTACGTCTCGCTCAGTGTACGCGTGTTTTTTAGCTTTTGTGATTGCTGTGGACAATTTATAAGTTAAATATAATAAATATATATCATAATAGTTCATTTGAATACAGTTGACATATAATTAACATATAGCTAACATATTATTAATAAATTATGATAAATTTAATAATGATAAAATGAAATCAACTGGGCGATATTGGATTATAAAACCCTTTGATTGTGGTTTCGTACTTGTAGGTGTAATTTTGAGTGTAATATGGGAACCGAAAATGGAGAAAATAGTAAATCTGTACTGCCTTCGTTGTTCATTGTCTGTCATTCTTATTTTAATCCAATTTTTTTCTACAAAGCATCCTCTCTCAGAAAGGGCTTGTCTCAGGCTTTATCATTAAATATCTAAAGACCAAGTCTGTCCTCCAAGGAATCACCACTGACATTTGGCAATATTAGTTTTGCGAATACTATGTTCTCAGCCGGACGCCGCCGCCGCCGCATAGGTTTCCGGAGAACTTCTCCGTAACCCTTGGACGGAATTTTACGAAACTCGGAATCATGATCGGGTCACATTTTAGCTGCTGTGCTTTCATTTTGGGTTGACCTCCGACCTTTCCTCTATGTACAGCGTCCAGCTGTGCGTCTGTTTTTACACATAACCCCACATATCTTGGAACTCGTTTGACCAGTTGGACTGAAAAATGCATGGGTGTAGCTCATGGATATCTTTATATCAGAAACAAAACAAGTGGCGCCACCTTCAACCATTTTTGCACAGCGTCCATCTGTTCATCTGATTTGGGCTAAAATCACTTATATCTCGGCAGTGGTTTGACTTATCCGCCTGAAATTTTGCATGTGTATACATCTCGGATAGAGTTTTCGTTTATATGACAGGTGGCGCCACCTACAATCATGTTTACGGTGCAGAAATCCATGCTATATCTCAGGACTGGTCTGAGGGTTCGGCCTGAAATTCACCCATATTCCAGCTGTGGTTTATCTTATCGCTTGTCGACTACCCGTATTCTAGTTATTAAATGAAATTGCAGGTCTGTTCCTCAAGTTGAGTTGCAACCACTGAGTGATGCGTATGTCTTATTATGTAGAAAAAAAACTCTTGCAAACTGTTTTCGAAAACAATTTAAAACCAATGTCTTATTTTCACATCTGAATCTCGTACAGTGAAGAAGGTCAAGGTCACTGGGAGGCTAGCATGTATAAGAAACCACCTCTATTGCTTTGCTGATTTGTTTTTAAATACAAACGTCATAAAGTTCCTTGAAAAATTGCATTGTCAGATGCAGATAAGCACATTTCAAACCTTGGGAGACGCCACGTCATTTGGCCACAAAATCAGAACAACACGAAACATTATAAAAAAATTAAAAAGAACTTTTTTCTTGTACTAAGCTTCTTTTCTCTTATCCTCTCCATAGGTGTCAAATTTTGAGATATGTTTGAGAGAGTGGTTTCCAATTTGTTATTGATACCCTATAGTGTGGTACTCTTCACTCTGCCGAATGAATGAAAAAAATGGAACTGGTCCATAACCATCAAAGGTTACCGAATCCGAGAACACGAAACTTCAATCACCCCGATGTGGACATGCAGAGTATATAATATTATATTGTGTTGGTTTTCTTCGTCACCTCCAGGTAATATATTCAAATCGAACTCAAAAGGACACACCTGTAGAATAAACACGTTTATTGGTCAAACAAAAAGAACATCGTTCATATTAAAAAAAAAAACAGTACTGAGATAGAATTCCTCATGTTTTAATTTTCAAATTATTACAACTGTGAGTGGTTTATGTTGTATTAGTTGTGATACAGAAAGGCGAATGCACCATAACTTTACAATTCCATGACATTCAAGTTAATTTAATTAAAGATGAAAACATTGACATGAATGCTCTAATATAATATAATTTATCTATATACAGGAATATCACAAGATGGATATTAGTTAAATCTGCACTGATTATATGATGGGATTATATACTACCTGTACTATTGAATTAAACGTATATTGGGGATGTTCAAAATGACGAACCACAACCTATAAAGAAGGATGTAAGAATACGTATAACTATCTTGAATAAATAAAGCGAAGTTTTCATGGATGTATTCCACGATATTCCTTTTGACCCTCTTTCGTGAATATATTAATCATTAAAACAAGGGACCCATGGGTCACGGCGCTCAGCTGATCGTGATTGGACTATAAATGTTTCTCCACTGTGATACTATATCGAGTCGATAAAGCTTATGAATATCATGTACATGTTGGGCTATTATAAAGGAATGTAATGTAATATGTGAGTAAATGATAAATGAAATTACCTGACTGATGGATTAATAGAGTCAAATAAAGTGGTTTATTTTTTATTTATTTAGGAGGGGTTGAAAATTGTGATATATTTGAGCAAATATGAATGCAATGACAGCAGTAATAAGCAGTAGTAGATGATAAGGCTATTTGTTGAAGGATCTAAAGTGTATGGTAGTCTGCAAGCGTTCAATTTGACAGATATGATGTTATGATTAACTATGTGATTTATGAATATGTGACTGTATGACACAATATCTCTTTAGTCTTGACAAGGTACATTATTGTGATGCCCACTATGTCTACATATTACACAATATTAACATATATGGCATGTACATAGGTAACTATGGACGAATAGTTATACAAAATATTAAAGTATGAATATATCTGATACATCTTGTTCTTGCTTACTGAGGCTGACTTTGGGATGGGGTTCGGAGAAGGGAAAAGTGAGGGCAGCACAAAGGTGGATGTAGAAATATTCTATTGTAATGTTTTTCATTTATATAAGCATATGAAAAGCTAAGAGGAAAGGGGCCCTCCTACTTGGTTATAGTAAAGTTCTAAATATATGATTGCAAACTAATACTCTGACAAGACTGTCATGAAGAAAAACAGTAAAAGTTTTGAGATACTGTGTTGCATACGAAAATTTACAGATGGACAGGCAAGTAGACAGAATGGACTAATACCTTTATTTCACTTTCAAGAGAATAATGCATTTAAGTTTATATATAATCCTATTTTTTTAAGCAGATCCACTTTTTCCATTTAAGAAGTTTTTATCTGTATCATTTTTTTTTATTTACAGGTTTATAAATTTTTAATTAAAAAACCTGAAAATATAAGTTAAAATATTAGAATTGTTGCAAAAGTTGCAATCATTATATATACAGAGTAAAAAACATTGGGTCATATTATGCATACACATATATTTTATTATTTTTAAATCATAAATGTTTTAACTGATTTTAAAAGAAAATAATGCCACAACATGGCATCTACAAGAATATTCCTTGAATCACTATTAAAAAGTTTTGCATATTGGAGTTTTCAGGACATGCTTAATTTTATTCACCAAAATAAAATAAAAGTAAATTTGACAAAATAAAACATCTTTTCAAATAAAGTATACACACTGTTGGTTGAATGAGGGACAAACAATATCATTGTGCTAATTACTATCCCAGTTTTAATTAATTACTGGAATTAATAGTCAATTTCACACCTGGTGAAGTTTTTACTCTTCTGAAGTAAGGAATTACTTATCTCATGAACATCCAGACTTTCACAGCAATACACCACTTTGTGGACACAATTAAATGTACACTTTAATCATTGTAACCCTGGTGGTTCCATACAAAATCTAAAATGTAGCATGTCCAAGCATAAAATAAAATACAGAAAAATTATAACATTCATCTAGTTTATGCACCAGCTGGGGGGGGGATGAGTGCAGGGCGAGGGGAAGCCTGCTAGTAGTGGCCAAGCTGGGCCAAGGTAAGCTGCCTGAGGTGGGTTACATAATGCAAGTGAAGGCTGTACTACTAGGTGGGCTAAATGTAAACAACACTTGACATGGTGTGTGAAAACATGAATAAAAGCTATTCATTCCAATCAATTTCTTTTGAAAGTTCAGATTTTAAAAGATTAAATCCTTATGCATATATGCTGGGAAAATTAAATCAACAGTGCCAAAGTTGGACAAAATTTAAGGTATTGTTTTTTATTTATGCTAATAACCTGAAAAATTTGCAAAATTCAGATCTAATTTTTGGTAAACAATTGAATTTTGATTAAATAAAGTTATATTCCTGAAAAAAGGTCTCTAGGTTCAGCAATTCTCATGTGAGTAAATATATTTCCTGATTTTTTTTTAAAATTGCATTATGTGTTGGCCCATAACTTCAAAATAATACTCAATACTGACCTAATTTTTGGTATGTTCATAGAAAATGTATAAAAGAATGAATACTAAATACGATCAAAAACAGATCAGGGGTTTTGATATTAGGCAGCCTTGAAGTGTAACAATGGCTTTTTTTTATGGAAAACGGGAGTTTTTTTCCTTAATATCTCGAAGGAACAAAGTCCTAATGACCCAATTTTCGGTATGGTAGGAGATTTTGGGGACATCTAAAATTATGTCAACAGCCTGGGGAGCATATAGATGTGCACTGAATGACCTACAGTCATCAAAGTGGACTGCATGACAATGTAAGGGAATACAACAAGAGCCTCCAAAAAAATTCAATGACTAGCCTAATTTTGCAGCTTTTATTTTCAAATTTCAGATTTTAACAGATTAAATCCTTATGTATACATGGTGTGAAAATTAAATCCACAGTACTTACAGGAAAAAAACGTGCCATGGCCAAAGTTGGGCAAAATTTAAGGTATCAATTTTATATTTTTGCCAATATTTAAAAAAATTTAACAAATTTTGATCTAATTTTTGGTATACAATTAAATTTTGATTAATTAAAGTTGTATTACTGGAAAAAAGTCCCTACCTTTAACACTTTTGGTCTTAAGTGACAAAATATCTTCCTGATTTTTTTACAAAGTGCATTATGTTTGGGCCAATAACTTTTTTAAATTATATAATACTGACTTAATATCTGGCATGTACATAGGAACTATATAGAGGAATATTTATGGTACATATGAAGAAAACCAGATGAGTGGTTTTGATATAAGGCAGTCCTGAAGTGTGAAAATAAATTTCTAATAAAAAATTGAGGTTTTTCCTTAATATCTCAAAGGAACGAAGTCCTATTGACCCAATTTTTGGCATGGTAGGAGATTATGGGGACATCTAACTGTATGCCGAAATTCAGATTCGTAGGTCCAACGGTGTCGAAACGTGCCAGTCTTACGGACGGACATACAGACGGACGGACGGACGGACAGACAGACGGACGGACGACGGACAATGGACCATGACTATAGCTCAGATGACTTATAGTCAGCTGAGCTAAAAAGCAGTAGAACTAATATATTGGCATGTAACATCTGATGGTTTCATTGTCAGGAAATTACGAAATACCACGCAAATCCAATAAGGAATAAAAGAATTTAAAAGCTCAAGAACATTTCTAAAAATTGAAATGCTCAACCGTGTACTACAAATTATAAGCCATTATTCTTCCAATAATTTATATTTGGACAATCTTTAAACCACAGCGTTAACCCGACATTGACCTTGTAAGCGCCGTCTGCGCCAAATCGAGGCTATGATTGTCCGCGCCAGGGTTTCAGAGTGACCTTTTTGTACTAGCTCACGCATGAGTACAAATCCAATGCGGGACTTACCTGTCTTAATTAAGGTGACTAATTATCATCGTCGGGATACGGAGGTCGTCGCAAACACCGACCTCCTAGACGTAAGGTCACAGACGGGTCGACAACACCTGATCTGCTTGTTGAGATATAATTGATTATCCAATGCCACCGTCATTGACCTAATTGACGTACTGCCAAATAAAAGTGCCAATCTTCCTATAAGACCTCAAATATAAAGGAAGGAAGCCCGTGTATTACGTGATACTGAGAATCATCTACGTTTCATATAAATTGATTGTTCATTATATTATAGAAAGCACACAGAGAGCGCAAATCTCCGCCAACATACATATCAATATATTGGCGCACCGATCAGCTCTCAATATTTAACGTTTCCTTACTTATGACTCACCCCCCCCCCCCCCCCCACAATCTTTGACATTTATCAATAAGCTTTACAACAAACTTTTTTCTAAAAAAGTGTGTCAATGTGGGAAAACGGATTTCATAGTTTCTCACTCATGCATGGTTAGATAACTTGTAAAAACCGACTTTCAGTGTTGTGTATCTCTGCGTTGGTGTTGAAAAAAATATAACACACATCACTGTGACCTTTCTTTGACGAGACTATTAGGAGACTCGCCCCTGCTGAATGTAACTTCTCCTTTAACAGGCTAAAAAAATGTTGGGTTCTCATACACTTTATTAGAAATCATCGCGGGGGGGGGGGGGCGTATTTTAATATACAGTTTCGATGAAATCAGATAACGGACAAAATAATAGTAACACAGACAAAAGCATATCGTAACTAAACGATATGTTTGTATTTTTTCTAATTTTAAGATCGATGCATTTTTTAGGTACTTAAGAGGTATTGTATCGACAAAAGCAACCACATATACATGGCATCATGTAATATTTTATCAACACATTTAAGCATTCGATTAAACAAAACAGTACGTGACTAAAAGGGAAAGATCTTTCACATGTTCAGCTCCTAAAGTAGCTATCAGTCTGTAGTGGCACTGTCTTCAACAGATGACTTGGCGTTTCCATCCTTTAAATCAAATTGGAAACATTCCTACAATGCCGCGTTTTAGTTTTCAGATTAGAGTCTGAACCTTTCTCCTCTTTTTATGATCGATTGTAATTTATTTTTTTTCTTATATCCAAATTGGTAAAAGAGTTTTTATGTGGTCTGAATTCTTCAGCAATAGTTTGCTTTCATCCTGCAGCAAGCCATAGTTTTTCGCTCTGTGAATTAATATATATGCTT
The DNA here is from genome assembly GCA_026874595.1 of Sipunculus nudus. Lineage (NCBI taxonomy): Eukaryota > Metazoa > Annelida > Sipuncula > Golfingiida > Sipunculidae > Sipunculus > Sipunculus nudus. Next base: position 42,709,897 of record CM049321.1, on the reverse strand, counting down.
TATTACTAGCATTTTAAGCGTTCTTATTCGCGGTTTCGGACGAGTTCGTCCGACATATATTTTCCTTGGGACGAGTTTACCATTTAGTGTGGTTTCAGATGGATGTCAAAATCTGTCGCCCACAATGCACCGAGGCTTCTGAATGCACCGGCGGCGTAGGTCTAAATGTAGTGAAGAGAGTAATTTAGTCCATTCTGATATGCGAGGCAAGAATTATATCAAGGCAAATTACATGAACATGGGTGTTTTTTAGGACTTTGAGGAATAGGTAATAATTTGCAAGCATTCGCATATGAAATGTAAAATGATAGCGTTTTCTCGAAATATAATAATTTATTTTTATTTTAAAATTTGACAGTTGAGACAGGCAGTCCAACACAGTCCGTTTAGAAGAGGAACAACCTCTGGTTGTAGGGTGCCTTCGCGACATTTCTAAAATAATGTCACATTCCCCAGGATTTGTGGGGGAACTATATATGCTAGAAGCACCCTCTTTGCATCCTTTCCGAGACTTAACGACAAAAAACGAGCATTTCCGAGCCGTGGCCACAGGGGAGTTGCGTGAAAATGATGTAACGCCACCCACATTTATAATATAGGTTTTTTATTTCCACCCTGCGGGGGGGGGGGGGTGCCTTCCGCTAAATGTCCTTAAAACAGTTTTTCTAAATTCAAGTGAGATTCATCACATTTAATGTTTCAGAACACTTCTTCAATGAAGACAGTAGTAGGAGTCTATGTCAGGGATGTTAGGTTTCAGCATTTTTATATTGTCTACGATGTCCGCCAGAGGGCAGCGTTGTTCACACCCTGATGCTTTCATCCGATTCTCTTTCAGTAAACTACTGCGGGACTCCTTAAATATACACTTTATATTAAATATAAAAAGTTGTATTTAATACATTTAAACCCACAAGAAATAGATAATTTCACAGCTAGCACAGTGGTCTTTCAAAGGGTATATTTTTTTGTATTTTTTGTTGTTGTAAATTTGGTCTTACGCTGTCACTCTAAGCGTATTTATGTCGTTCCACGATTTATTAGACTCTTGCTAAACTATGACAGTATCTTCAGATGTTCATTTATTTCCATTCATCTATCAAACATCTTCATTGTTTAAAATAAAATTGCTTTATTAATCTTAAAAATTAATGGGGGGGGGGGGGGGGGGGACTCAAACTGAAGGGGGGATGGGGAGTCTACATTATTTTTTACTGAAATTAGCAATATTTTTTGGCAATAAATAGGATATCTATTTTGTTCACGAAAGAAAATATCAATCAAGTCACATAATACACGGTGGGTTGGTGGGATTTGAAACAGAATGGTTCGACTAATTCTCAGGAAGAACAATACAACACACAACTTGCTGCCATTATTTATTAAAATGTGAGCGATGATTCAATCCACATACAAGTTCCTTAGGGTTTCTTTAATTTCTTCCGGATTATCTTATGGAATATATGCATTTAAATATTTACACAGATGCACAAGCTATAGCAAAACAACTTTTTATGTAAAATGGTTAATCAGCCTTAATATGGACCTTCTATTTATACGCAAGTTTATAGTTGCATCACTTGCGGGCAGAGGGCGCCCAAGGCTTGCAAGTTTGTGCCCTCGACACCGCGTTAATCTACCTCACTGCATGCTGCACACACGCAAATCAGTTAATCTAACAGATATGTCTTGAGAAGAGTGATTTCCATGGCGTGATCAAATTCAATTGTAAACACAGATGTAGCCACATTCAATGCAGGTGACAAAATTCTATAATATGGCTACACTGTCAGTTACTGAATTTAATTATTATTTTCATTATTTCGCGGACTCAAAACTGAACCTGATTTTCTTGATTTGTCCCCCAAACACTTACAGAATCATCAATTATTCTACATAAGCTATTTGAACGGATTAAACAAGCATTATAAATGGGTTTAATAACTTTAATGTCCCGGACATGGTATTTTTTAGGTATTTACAGAGAAAGATAATGATGGCTGATTCTTAATTAATATTGAATTGTTTTATTTTTTTTATAACAAACACATATCCCGGATTTCATAACATATGTGTTTTACATAAAATGCAACTGGCAGTATACTAAAATAATGCAAGCTATGCCAAATAATGGTTAACCATATACAAAATGTTGTAGACTTTAAAATAGTTTCCAAATGATACACTCAAAACCAAACATAATAAATATCACATGTTGGAAACACAGGAATACATTGAAAAGTAGAAATTTAATATTGTTTCACATTTGTTGTCGGGTTAAAAAAATGCTGCTAGTGACAAACTGTTGTAATACATTTTATCCAGGTTACATTTTAAAAAAAACATGATGAATATTCAATGACACAGCATAAGATTGCCTTGGTAAAGTTTATGCAAATCGAAACTTTGCAGCTGAAAGTGAATGGTACAAATTTTGCAAAGTGTTACAGTTATATATAAGCATGGTAATTAATAATTTATAAGAACAATTCCTGAAAAACAGATCTTCTTTACTCTGTTAAAGACAAAATGCAGTCTGATAAAAACCCAGCATTTTTCTAGCTACAGTCCTGTAACGCAAACGCATTTTCTTTTTTTTTTTTTACCTTCCACTGGAGTCCGAACGTTTGGGCTAGCATTTTCCCAGATTGTGCACACAAGAGATCAACTAGATGCTGCCATCTGTCAACCATTAAAGGAACTAAAGCTGTTTAATTTAAAGCAATGACTGGTGACACCTGTTGGTCAATTTCGGTACTAAATTTCAACGGTTGAAGCAGGGCTTGCATTAAAACGACTTTACTTGATACACAAACAAGATAGGAATGTGAAGCTAACTTCACTCGAACTTTATATAAATGATTTGTAACTCAGAAAATCAGTAGTATTTATGTGAAAATGTTTGCTTTTCGTCTGAGTAGCTTGTTCTACAAAATTTTTCTTCTTGTTTATCCCTGGTTGCTAATGGGTATAAGATGCTGAGGGCAGCATCCCTGTGATGTAACAAGATGTGGATTTACATGAAGATGAGTGTGATGAAGCGTATGACTGATGATCTAGTGTAGGTTCTAGTCTTCCTCTCCCTCGTCCTTCACTTTCTTTGCTGGAGGCTCTGTCCCCTCGTCATCACTGTCAAATCTGGTCTTGCGGCCCTGAAGAACAACCAAATATCAGGACCATATAATAACACTAGCAAATCATTAGCAATTTAATAATTCACTTGAATCTTTATTTAAAACCACCTATTCACCTTCTTTTTTTAAGTTTTAAGAATTTCTGTTTTAACCCACTGTTTACAGGCTCACTAAAGCACACTCTAAAGTTAAACCTACCTGTGGCTACATTGTCTGAGGTCAAACATTCCACGTTTATTTTCATATTTAAAGATTCCCTAGAACTTAAAGCAAACCCTCTCTGAAATTAATGTTAATAATTTGGTAAAAAAAACACAACAAAAGCTTAGCAAGATATTGATTTAATGTAAATGTTAGGAGTGTCTCAATTTGTCTGAAATCTTAAACAAGACCACCAAAAACATGTATTATATGCCTGTCTTGTATCTGGTGACCTCTGACCTCTAATATTGAATATACAATAATTTTGATGAGAAAGTAATTCAGGTGAGGAATATTATGAAATTGATGAAAATCCATAGGAGTTTGGTAAGTCACCACGGTGCCTCCAATTTAGGTGACCTCATTAAATATGCATTGATTTTGCTGGAAATCAAACTAAGGCGAGATATTTTATTGATTAACATTTCTGATGAGTTTTATCAAAATCCTTCATATTCTTCGTATTGGTAACACCACAAAGTAAACTAGTGACCTGTGGCCTTATTAAATATGCGTGGATGTTGCCCATTATTGAACTTGGGCAAGATAATCTGTTGGTAAGTAATTATGGTGAGTTCCGTAAAAATCACTTAGAAATGAAATATTGCCTTTATGTTTAAAGTTAAACCATAAATTTAATTGTTTTACTCAAAATCATGGCAAAAATGGCAGCATAACCTCTTTCAGAATCTCCTAGTCACCAATTTAACATGCAGTAATTTCCTCTACAACTATCATATATTACTCCATGCAGAAGCTATTTCCAAAAAAACAACCTTTACAGCACGTAGAAGTTTGACTCTTGTATAATATTACGGTCCGTATGTCTGAATCAACCTGAAAAATCTGGGATATCACATTTTCGACTACCGACACCATTTGCTTAAACAACACACTAAGTCACCAGTCATGAATATTCATGAATAACTTTCAATATCCACTATAGTGGCGATCGAATCCCAAGGGGTTAATGACTGGAATAGGTCTGGCCCTAATGTCTAGCAATTGAGTTTATAGTGGTACTACTAGGATACTGTGTGTATGTGTACTTCAGACACAAATTCCACATTTTTTTTCACAAACTGAATAAGATTTACACTAGGTATATGTATATATATATATTACTCCAAAAGTCAGAAACATACATTGCACATCCCCCTGCATGAAAATAAGGGCATTTTCCATATATCATGACACATGCTAGACATTTGCGCACAAAAAATTGTGAAGTGTCCCATTCTTGTTCTAAATGGACTGTTATAGCAGCATAGAAAGAGTACATAACGAAAGTTTTTTCAATGAAAAAAAAAATGAATAATGAAAGGAAAAAAATTCTCCTAAAAGAAAGAGTGAAAAAGAAGAATTAGTGTCATTTTCAGTAAATCCTCAAGAAAAAGAGTGACTCTTTTTAGAAAGATTGATTTTCCATTTTGGTAAATTTGGCTTTAATTTGAAATTTTCTACTTGCTTTAGAATTCAATCAAGAATTGAATCGAAGGTTAGGAATTGATAATTGAATTGATTCTAAGGGCCCCCACAATCCACATGCCTGCATCATAATAGATGGATTTACATCTTTTTACAAGGTAACATTTCACGGTTGTATTTACCTGTGGTTGGTAGCGTCCACCCCTTCCTCCCCTTCCTCCTCCACGACGTTTGTTGTTCCTGAACTGCCTCTTGTTCTCTTTAGCCTCCTTCTGAGATCTGAACAGATCTTTCCAGTGAGCAATCTCTTCATCACCTGTAAAAGATAAAGAGAAGTAAACATTTTATTAAGTACAGCAGAGTGCCATTTATCCGAACAGCATGGGGGACAGGGTGTTTTGTTCGGATAAACAATTCTGCATGATTCATCATGACTGCGAAAAATTGCAGTCAGACTTTACCAGAGACTGACAGAAACAAACTAATTGACAGACCTGACTCTGTATCAGTTTGTCAAAATACTTAAAAAATACTGATCTGTTGAATCTGCACAGAACCTATTTATAATCATTCAATGAAAATTAAAGGTTCATATTCATTTGCAATAATGCGCATTTTTATATCATATAATTAGCTCATTCTGGCTGAACACAAATGTTTCTCAGCAAAACAATCCCAGCACATGCGTTAACTATCTCGAGTTCACCTGTTTTATGGTTGTGTGTGAGTAAGCATAGTCAATGTGTGTGATCACCGTAACAAGTCTGCATGACCATAGGTTTGATCTTGCTTACGGCAACAAATCCCAAACAAAAAGAAACAGGAGGGAAGAAACACAGAAGAAGAAACAAATTGCAAGCTTAAAATTGTAGCATAAAATTGTGATATATTTGAGCAAATATGAATGCAATGACAGCAGTAATAAGCAGTAGTAGAATGATGATAAGGCTATTTGTTGAAGGATCTAAAGTGTATGGTAGTCTGCAAGCGTTCAATTTGACAGATATGATGTTATGATTAACTATGCTGATGAAGTGATTTATGAATATGTGACTGTATGACACAATATCTCTTTAGTCTTGACAAGGTACATTATTGTGATGCCCACTATGTCTACATATTACACAATATTGACATAATTTCTGGCATCTACATAGGTACCTATGGACGAATAGTTATACAAAATATTAAAGTATGAATATATCTGATTCATCTTGTTCTTGCTTACTGAGGCTGACTTTGGGATGGGGTTCGGAGAAGGGAAAAGTGAGGGCAGCACGAAGGTGGATGTAGAAATATTCTATTGTAATGTTTTTCATTTATATAAGAATATGAAAAGCTAAGAGGAAAGGGGCCCTCCTACTTGGTTATAGTAAAGTTCTAAATATATGATTGCAAACTAATACTCTGACAAGACTGTCATGAAGAAAAACAGTAAAAGTTTTGAGAAACTGTGTTGCATACGAAAATTTACAGATGGACAGGCAAGTGGACAGAATGGACTAATACCTTTATTTCACTTTCAACAGATTAATACATTAAAGTTTATATATAATCCTATTTTTTAAAGCAGATCCACTTTTCCATTAAGAAGTTTTTATCTGAATCATTTTTTTATTTACAGGTTTATAAATTTTTAATTAAAAAACCTGAAAATATAAGTTAAAATATTAGAATTGTTGCAAAAGTTGCAATCATTACATATACAGAGTAAAAAACATTGGGTCATATTATGCATACACATATATTTTATTATTTTTAAATCATAAATGTTTAAACTGATTTTAAAAGAAAATAATGCCACAACATGGCATCTACAAGAATATTCCTTGAATCACTATTAAAAAGTTTTGCACATTGGAGTTTTCAGGACATGCTTAATTTTATTCACCAAAATAAAATAAAAGTAAATTTGATAAAATAAAACATCTTTTCAAATAAAGTATACACACTGTTGGTTGAATGAGGGACAAACAATATCATTGTGCTAATTACTATCCCAGTTTTAATTAATTACTGGAATTAATAGTCAATTTCACACCTGGTGAAGTTTTTACTCTTCTGAAGTAAGGAATTACTTATCTCATGAACATCCACACTTTCACAGCAATACACCACTTTGTGGACACAATTAAATGTACACTTTAATCATTGTAACCCTGGTGGTTCAATACAAAATCTAAAATGTAGCATTTCCAAGAATAAAATAAAATACAGAAAAATTATAACATTCATCTAGTTTATGCAATAGCTGGGGGGGGGGGGGGGATGAGTGCAGGGCAGAGGGGAAGCCTGCTAGTAGTGGCCAAGCTGGGCCAAGGTAAGCTGCCTGGGGTGGGTTACATAATGCAAGTGAAGGCTGTACTACTAGGTGGGCTAGATGTAAACAACACTTGACATGGTGTATGAAAACATGAATAAAAGCTATTCATTCCAATCAATTTCTTTTGAAAGTTCAAATTTTAAAAGATTAAATCCTTTTGCATATATGCTGGGAAAATTAAATCAACAGTGCCAAAGTTGGACAAAATTTAAGGTATTGATTTTTTATTTATGCTAATAACTTGAAAAATTTGCAAAATTCAGATCTAATTTTGGGTAAACAATTGAATCTTGATTAAATAAAGTTATATTCCTGAAAAAAAGTCTCTAGGTTCAGCAATTCTCATGTTAGGGGAGTAAATATATTCCTGATTTTTTAAAAAATTGCATTATGTTTTGGCCCATAACTTCAAAATAATACCCAATACTGACCTAATTTTTGGTATGTTCATAGAAAATGTATAAAAGAATGTGAATACCAAATACGATCAAAAACAGATCAGTGGTTTTGATATAAGGCAGCCTTGAAGTGTAACAATGGCTTTTTTTTTAAGGAAAACAGAGTTTTTTTTCTTAATATCTCGAAAGAACAAAGTCCTAATGACCCAATTTTCGGTATGGTAGGAGATTTTGGGGACATCTAAAATTATGTCAACAGCCGGGGGAGCATAGAGATGTGCACTGATTGACCTACAGTCATCAAAGTGGACTGCTTGACAATGTAAGGGAATACAACAAGAGCCTCCAAAAAAATTCAATAACTAGCCTAATTTTGCAGCTTTTATTTTCAAATTTCAGATTTTTACAGATTAAATCCTTATGTATACATGCTGTGAAAATTAAATCCACAGTACTTACAGGAAAAAAACGTGCCATGGCCAAAGTTGGGCAAAATTTAAAGTACCAATTTTATATTTTTGCCAATATTTAAAAAAATTTAACAAATTTTGATCTAATTTTTGGTATACAATTAAATTTTGATTAATTAAAGTTGTATTACTCAAAAAAAAGTCTCTACCTTTAACACTTTTGGTCTTAAGTGACCAAATATCTTCCTGATTTTTTTACAAAGTCAATTATGTTTGGGCCCATAACTTTTTTAAATTATATAATACTGACTTAATATCTGGCATGTACATAGCAACTATATAGAGGAATATTTATGGTAAATATGAAGAAAACCAGATGAGTGGTTTTGATATTAGGCAGTCCTGAAGTGTGAAAATAGATTTCTAATAAAAAATTGAGGTTTTTCCTCAAAGGAACGAAGTCCTATGGACCCAATTTTTGGCATGGTAGGAGATTTTGGGGACATCTAACTGTATGCCGAAATTCAGATTTGTAGGTCCAACGGTGTCGAAACGTGCCAGTCTTAAGGACGGACATCCAGACGGATGGACGGATGGACAGACAGACGGACGGACGACGGACAATGGACCATGACTATAGCTCAGATGACTTATAGTCAGCTGAGCTAAAAATTTTGGGGTGGCATGTGTACAATGTTTGTTTGGTGCCGCTGTTTATGCCCTGTGCAAGCTTTTTTCCCACTTGTGTACAGAAGTTGGCAAATGGTTATAAAGCGAAATATTGATATATACTGTAATATTCTAAGGAGAATACACTATATTTCATGTATTCTTAGTTTACCTGGTATGTGAATAGGCCCCTTTAAGGCCTGTTGGTTTCATTTATTCATTCTTTATTCAGTCAATATTTCCTAAATTAATCTGCATACTGTGCCATTACCTTCCAGGACATAACATTCAACCTCTGCTTCCTTGATGACAATTTTTCCATCGCCGGCTGATTTTGCTGCCTCAAATGCTTTACTGGCTGATCCCTCCTCATCAAAACGGATCTTGCCCTGAAATGATATGTAAAAACAATGATTTAGAAGAGCACAACAAGAGTGCATTATAAGTCTGTCCTGTCTTGTGACCTCTGACCTCATAAAATATGTCAGTTTTGTTGAAATTCAAACTTCTCTATTGGTAAATATTTATAATGAGTTATATGAAAATCTTTAAGATTTTTTTTAGTAAGTCATCACTGGGCCACCAAAGTCTGGTTACCTCTGACCTAAAAAAATGCATTATTTTTTTCTGGAAATCGAAATTAAGAGAGATGTTATGTTGGTTTATATTTCTTTTGAGTTTCTTCTAAATCCATCATATTCCTTGTAGGTTATTGTTGATTTTCATGAAAATGCATTGAAAGCCCTGGTAAGTTATAGCAGTGTCACAAATTAAAGGATGGAGGGAGAGACACACAGACGGACTGAAAAAAAGAAAACAAGAAAAAAACATTGCAGCAGCAAAAATTCTACAGAAGGTAATAACAAGAGCACGGCAGATGGTGCATAATACAGCCATTGCATAACATGTGACCTCTAACCTCATTAAATATGGTTAATTTTGCAGAGAATATATTTCAGGAGATTTCTGTTTGTTAACATTCATAATGAGATTAATGAAAATCCATCAGATTTTTAGTAGTCCTTACTGCGCCACTAGTATGTTGATCTCTGACCTCATTAAGTATGAGGATTTTGCAAGAAATCAAATTTAGATGAGTTATATGGTTAATATTTATGTTGAGTTTTGTCAATATCCATCATGTTACTGGTAAGTTATGAAAGCTACACCACCAAGTAGCCTAGGCACCTCTGACTGTGGATTCTAAATAAATCTATTGGTGAGTAGTTAATACAAGTTTCATAAAAAATCTATCAAAGACCCGGTAAGTAATTGCAGCAAAACTAATAATTAATGGAAGGACTATGGGTGTACCACAACAGACTGGCATACAGACATTTTTTTATATGTCCCACTACAAAGTTAAAGAGTTATTACAGATTTGATAGCTGAAGGTCATTTTTATGGGGTAATGCAAAGATGGAGGCACAAGACAGTAGCACAAAACCCATACAGCTATAATCCATAGTTCAAGATGCACCTCAAATTACAATATTACACCATGCCACTTACCTCAGTGTCTCCCTTTGCAAAGTCTGCCCAGTGGACTTTTCCGTGCTGGTTCCAAAACTCCTTTAGTTCCTCTCTCTGGAGGTCAGTGGGCAAACCTGAGATTTTCAAGATGGCACCTTTTGTCATTCTTTCTAGGATTTTCTGAAAAAAAAGAAGAAAATAGACATTGGTGAATTAAGTGTTAAACCACTGACACAGTTTTAAATGATGGGGAACAATATAAGTGGATTTCATTAAAGTAAGTTTAGAAACAAATTTTATACACCTCTGCCACTTTTTTGAACAATCATTAAAACAGAACAGAAATTTTTATTAAATGGTTTGAGAGATTGGGACTGAACTTTTCCATGTAACTGATCTTTTTTAAAGTTAAATAATTTTAATATTAAATATAATCATGACAAAAAAAAAATGATTAAAGAAGAACCATTCTTGCCATCAATAGATGCCAGCTGCATTCCTCAAGTCTAGGAATTGCACTGTGTAGACTAATGCATAGGTAAGCCATTAAGGTTATCTTTATCCCCAACCATGCAGGTATGCATTCATTGTGTGTTTGTTCACACCATTACTAATGCAATCATGAAAGGAATCTCATGCAATTGTTATATTTCAGGAATAGGCCAATGAAGAATACAATTTTGGTGTGAACCAGGCACTATGGTCTGGGGTTCAGGATCATCATCAAGGAATATTCACAAATATACAGTCAATTATGTAATGAATGAACCTTGAAATATGGTCTAATTAAGTGAATGCCTGCATGTATTTGGGAGAGTCCCACAATAGGGACTCAAAACAAGGCAGAGGCTTGCATTACTTAGAATGCTGATTTCTGGTTCTTCTATTAAATATATCTTAAATTATTCTGTCTTTCTGCAGTGTTCTGTAATTATTGTTTATTTCATGTATTTTATTATGAAACCAAATATTCTGTCTGTTAGTCTGAGAAAACATATAATTCTGTTATCTAAAATATTTTTGTAAATAAATTTACTCACATCATCCTTCTCTTGCTTGGCTCTCCTGTAAAAGATGAGCAGAAAAAAAATAATAAAAATTTCATGACAATGACAGACACATTTATAATTTGATTCCAATAAAAACTGATCTTTCATACTTATCATTACTGATTTTGGTTAGGATCAGTGGTCATACACATTACTAATATACTCTCTCTGAATTATAACTTTATAATATATTATCATTATTCAAGTGAGATACTGGTTTGTGGCTGTATGCAAGCAAATTTGTGTGTATCAACATGATATATGAAAAACGGTTGCACACAGGTCAGTAGTGTAGATGCATACAAAAATATACACTTTGAAGTAAAAACTGACTTACGCTTCTTTTGCTTTAGCCTTTTCTTCTCTGTGCTGTTGTACTTCAGCTTTCTTCTTCTTGAAGTAATCTTCTCTAAAAGACAGTGAAAAGAAATAAAACTCAATGAAAAAATAATCCTAAAAGCCACCTATTCTCCTGCCTCATTTGATGATTTATATAATTCCTGGCTTACTCTGAGTGTATATAAATGAAGTGAAGGTAACTTCTGCTAGGAAAGGTTCCTCTAATGCCTTTTTTTGGAGCTTTTTGGTTTATTTTTATAACATGTTTTAGAGATTATCTTTAACTAATACATGTCAGATATCAGAAAAGACTCTTATATTTAAACACAGACCATAATTTGTGTTGTTGTTCCCCTGGGTTATATCTGATATCATTTATGTAACAATGAATATTTAAAAGGAAGCCATATTTTCATTAATAACATTATATACTGGTATATGAGGTACAATCATTATGAAATACCATGTTATGTATCCAATTTTCCCTTTTTAGTATTTTGTGCTTTTGCATGGATTACTAAAATATATATTTAAAATGCAGATTCTTATCCCAAGGAGTCTCAGTAATCTTTCCCATGATGCAATACTGTCAAAAAAAGAGGGCTCAGGAGTGAATGCTTAAAAGGATTTATAACCATCAAATTCAGGTGTCAATTGGCAAATAAGGCATCATACCTAAAACCAACTTTTTTCACCAAAATTTCCATAATAAAATACTAAATATATAAGAAAATTTAGTTTTACTTACTTGTAGTATTTGATCATTTCTGTATCATTATATTTCAGGTCTTCTGTTTCTATAAATTTTTTGGCAGCTTCTTCTGTTGGAAATACAGCAAACACTGATCCCTGGGGAAAAAAATGATAAATAATTAAAACATCAATATTAGGTTGGTGAAAATACTCAAGATTTATTATACCTGTGAATTGCCTAAATAACTGTTTCTTTTGAGAATAAATATCTAAAATAATAATTACTGTTTGCTTTATATGGTTTGTTAAATTCTGTTTCAGTTATCTTAAAGTAATAAGCTTGTTACCATACAAATATAGAGACCCCTGTTTTGCTGATGTATCATTAATGTATAATATTTATAAAATTTATAGGGCGCAATCACCTATAAAGCAGGTTGAGTTAACACAAAAAATAGCTTCTTCCCTTTTAAATAAATCGGTACCTGCCAAAATATTGCTTTGAAACCCTTTGCTTACTCCTGTAAACGAGTGTTATAAACAGTGGACTGGGTGCGATCGTAGGTGTCAACCTAAACACAGTGCGTGGTCCGTGTGTAACACTGAGCCATAACACGTGTCAATCAGAAGATGCCCTGACTGACTTGGCCAAAAAAAATATGATACAAGTTCCTGCTGGCTGAAACATTGCATATTGCCCCTCTTAATCGGACCTCTGGTCACATGGTTTTTTATGGTAAACAGACAAACGTGGACTGTGTTTACAAACATGCAGAGCCATAACAAGGCGTTAAACAGCTGTATGCCAGGAAATAAGATGGTGTGCTGGGATGGTTCTGGTGGGAAACTTTTGTATAAAGCAACACTGAGCTGATAGTGTGAAAGAATGAATTAATATTGCTCCTGATTATTTTACTTTGACTTTTACCTTGAAAGATCGTTTCGGGTCTCTCCTCATGTGAATGTGGTCCATCTCTGCATAGGGACGGAAGAAATCCATGATCTGGTCAAGCGTGGCGTCCATGGGGAACCCTTTCTATGAAAAAAAATATAAGAAAAGATGTTGAAATGCTTTCAAAAACAGCAATATTAGTACTTATTACTTTTGCTTATTTTAAATTGAATAAAATCTTTTAAGATGTGTTTGGCAATCAAGGTTTGGAATCAGTCGTGAAGGTTCACACACTGTAACCCATATATAGTGCTTTAGACCCATGGCCCCATAACCTTGACTTTTATGTCAAGGAGAGTCTACAAACACATGTATCTTTGCTGAACTTCCCTTGGATTTTGTTACATCAATGTTATGGTGTAGAGGTATACAGAAAAGGTCTTCAAGGTAACTGTTACATTTGTACACAGATATTTTTTATCATATATCACTGAAAAGATTTCAAAAGAGAAATCTGAATTAAATATATATATACAGTAAACTCCCGCATGACGACCACCCTGTTAACATGACCACCCCACTAATACGACCACTTTTCTTGGTCCCAGAATTGTGTCATATAAATTATCATATAAGAAACTTCGGTAACACGACCACCCTGCTATCACAACCAACGACCACCTTTTTTTGGTCCCGATCTTCAGATGAGTCCCCGCATCACAACTGCTGGCCCGTAGCGTCCACTGAATGTTGAGCAGATGACACGCTCATCGCCCAGCTTGGACTTAGATAATAGCCCGTGATAAATTAGCCGGGCGCATGGGAAAGCCTGCTTTCATCTGCCCAGCCATAGATTTATATATATTTAGTTAGGCTTGTTTATAATGCTGCTCAACCTGTTAGCCAAACTATACGCATCAATAGATATTGGACCCCATGGTCCTTAGCATTGTAGTTGAGAACAGCTGTTAGATAAGCATTTAGCATACTGATCAAAGAGGAGTTTGGCAAACATAACTTATACCACACGCATACATACAGGTGAGTAAAGTAAAACTGACAAATCACAATCAATGATCAGGCGGACTATATTAATTACACTTAGGATTTGATGTGTTCATCCTGTTTTCACTACATGTTCAACATCAGACCATCTTCATGTTAAGACCAATGCTGTATGAATGACTTCAATGCCAACTATTTGTTTCATTTGTGAGTTTTTTTTTCTATGTGAATACAACTTTTGAATCATATTCATATGTTATTTATTTTTCTTTATATTTTAAGTTTTAAATTTAACAGGGACAACAACGTAACATTTACTTGAAATACCTATATTATCACCTGCGTTATTACTGGCAGACTATTGTACAAGCATCCTGCTAACATGACCACTTTGCATGGTCCCTCAGGTGGTCGCTTTAGCGGGGTTTTACTATATATATATATATATAGGGGACGCACTTTCAGGACTTTTTTAACTGTTTGAATATTTTCTGTATTGTCATCACCTTATATAGCACTGAATATTATTTTCCATATAATGGACATATAACATATACTGATTTCTTTTACCTGTCATAACTACATCTAAAGCAAATTATACAGGACTATGAGGGTCAAAATATCACAGTCATGGCAAAGTTGGTGAACCCTAGAACATGTGAGCCCCACCTACTGTAATGATATGGGGATGCCCATTGAAATGCATTATGGTTTTATGCTGTCTTACAACAATATCTGATACTATTTAATTAAGAAATATAAGAGAAATTTCTTTAAATCTTACATAATCTTACAAGATATTTCTTATTTATATCTTCATTGCAAAAGAAGCATGAAGGAATTTTGTTTATAAAATGATCTCTGCTGATGGGGATGATGGCAGCCATGTTTATTCTCACAGTACAATCACAAAGCATGGACATAGTGAAAATATGCGAAAAAAATTTTCCTATCATGGTTGTGGTAAAAGACCAATTTCAAGAATTCTTAAAAGATTAGTATAGTTTTTAAGAAAATGGAGCATATTGACATATACATTGTTAGCTATGAGCACTGCGCCACTAAAGAAAATAATTTTCATAATGCAAGCTTGGTCCGATATATGAGATATGATAATTATAATATTTAAATATAAGATTTAAAAGTAAAATTGCTCAATAGTTTGACATGATTAACCCTGTATTGAAGTAGATTCATGGTTCATGTATAATTAGGAGGATAAACTGACTGAGGCGGGAGTCCAAGACTTTTTTCAGTTGCGATCACGCAGGTTACCAGATAACCGCATGACACTTTAGCAATTAAAACATTTGATATGGGGGGGGGGGGGGGGTTAAAGTGACATAAGCAGTGTCTGAGAAACATATACCTAATTTATTTTTTGCCTAGTTAATGTTATTTTAATGAATTCAAATCTTGTGATTTCATGGTATGATTTAAGTATTAAAGATGCATCAATACTTACAACATATACGCTACGCATTTTTAATTCTGGGCTTTCTGTTGGCAGAGGCATCTCTGGAGACCGGCGAATCTTCTTTTGATCTTCAGAAATCTAAATACAGGAAAATAATACAAATAAGTAAATGTTGTCACTAGCCATACATTAGGTTGTTGTCTTCTACTTAGGACATAACCTTACCTATAAATAAAACTCTTGTAACTTATGAAAAATAAACCTGCAGCAGTTTGGATAAACAGAACACTAGGCCTGTGAATTGCTGAGGAGTCTTCAATTCAATTTGATTATCTTTTTGATTTGATTCTCAATTTGATTTTTGTATACAGTCACAATACTGTGTCAGAAACGTATATCTACTAGAAGTTTTCATCCCATATGATGCTATAAGATTAAGATTATTTAATCTTCTCATCCATTCTTTTGGTAACATCTAATGAAGGATATAAGGTGACTTTCTTTGTTAAATAACAGTGCTGCTTCATCATATAAGCCATTAATCTGTTCAAGGTAAGAGCTGGAAATGGAAAAGGTATTAAAATGAATGAAAATGCAATGTGTGAAATTAATCAATTATTTCATGCCCCGTTTTATTACAGATAAATGTCTGGCTTCAATTCAATGCATTATTTAATGCATTGTTACAGCCTTAGAAGAATCACCAGAAAAATTGTGATTTGTGAAACGGCATGGTATGCCACCAGGTGGCGTGCACACTGTTTATGTTTTGCACCACTGGTTGTGCTCTGTGCAAGTTTATTTTCATGTGTGTAAAGGAGTAAAAAATTGGGTTACACAATGACATTTTGGTACACAAAATATTAGTTTAGTTCCCACTAGGTACAATACAATTTTATGCAATACTTAATGTATATTTAACATACAAAGACAGTATACAAATAAGTACCTCAATATACTTACCTCCATCAGTCCTGACTTTGATTTCTTCAGCGCTGCAATGAGCTGATCAAAGTCTGTGGTCAAGCTCTTCAGTCTGTTAAACTTGATCATTGTCTCAAGAGGAACCCCTGAATTTTAGTTAAGGAAACTTCTTTTTAAGCATGGCGCGTCTGCTGGATCATTTATATTTAATATAAACCTAAAAATACTTGAAATGAAACATGTGACACATGGGTAGTGTTTCTCATCAACACTACGGAGACAGCATGCTCTGGCTGATAGTATTTACTCTTGTTGATAGTATTTGCTTAAAGGTGCCCATTCACCTACCTTATGAAAAATAATTTATGTGATTTCTGGCTTCATCTGCATAAATATTAATGATCTAAGGGTAATTCTGGTTATGAAAAGTTCTTATAAGGTCTTAAAACGCCATTTGCAAAGCTCTGGCTTATCTGCCACATGCCCTTGTTGAATTTGTTTTATTTTGGCTGACCCCACAAATTATAAACATGTTGACATAAACAAAACAAGCAGCCTGTGTGTGGTGAAATCCACTTTTTTTGGCTTATTTTTATAAAAGCTCCAAGAGATAACCTTTAGTTTATACAGGTCAGACAGGGGATTGGGCCCCTCTAAAAGTATACTGAGCAATAGTTCAGTGTGCATCCTGCAGTGGAATCCTGTGTGATGACCACCCCACTCATCTAATATGACCCCTTTTTTGTCTTAGACAAGTCTTATGATAATGATGATATCATTGATATAAAACCTAACACAGAACATGACTATCATATAGGATCATCCACTTTTATTTTCAAATAAATCCCGCTATCACAACAGCTGGCTATGGCTGTATTCACCCCACAAAAATTACAACAGTTTTATACAGTGGAACCTGTCTGAAAGACCAACTGCCTTATAAGACCACCTGTCTATTAAGACCACTCTTGGGTGCACCAAAAGCATTCACACTGGTCATAAATGACCTGTCTAATTAGACCACTTCTGTTCAGTCTTATGGGTGGTCTCATAACACAGGTTTCACTGTATTGACAAAACCAAGGGATACTTTAAAAACTTTAAAATAATAATACTTTAAAAGACTGCAAATGAGAGGGCATCTTAAGTTCTTCTGGCAGCCATGTGACATACTCATATGAAAATATAAAGCATGCAATGTTTTACGTAATTTGGTAGATGTCACTATGAATCCTTGAATAAATATCCTTGAAGTTCTATTTGGAAGTTCTTGCAGGTGACTTCAATGGAATGTGGATATTCCTACACATTTTGTAATATAAGGATACAGCCATCATCCTCTTTAATCTGTTCCTGGAGAAATTTGTCTTTGCCAAGGTTGAAATCACCAAAGTAGAACTGAAACAAACATACATATATACATACCTACATAAATATCAATAAATATTGATATAGAAAGAGAATTACAGTGGAACCCCACAATTACGACCACCTTGGGGACCGACCAAAGTGGTTGTAAATTGGGGGTAGTCATGCTTGTGAAACTTTAAGTTATGCCAGTCCTATATTCTGGACCAAGAAAGTGGTCATAATTGTGGGGATGGTCGCAATTGCAGGGTGGTCGCAAGGTGGGGTTCCACTGTATATTATGAAAATCAGTTTAAAGTCATGTTTGGTTTCTTGTTCACAAGAAAATTTTGTTTACTTATTCATAACATAAATACATAAATGTAAAGCAAGTCCTTTTAGGTATTTGGAACTTGTGTTAATAAAAACAAAATGGCAAATATAAATTCCAATAGCAAGGAGGTTTATCTGCAAAGGGCTTACAGGCAACATCAAGCATTAATGTCCTGTGGAATGTATTAATTCAAATAGAATGATCAGTAATGTGAACACACTTAAAATTAACTGGAAGAAAGGAGAACAAGAAATAGTATTCTGCTGTTGCCTGTATGTAGCCATAAACTGTCACTTAAGGTAGCATCGCTGTTTGAAACCTAAATCTAAATACAATACATAAGTGGTTTATATTCATAAACCCCACAATGTATACATTATCAATAAGTTGTTGAATAAAAACTTAAAATTTCTGTTTTGGGGTAGATAGAATCTTAATAGAGGAAAAAAAAAACACTTTTTAGATATTGTCATGTAATTTATTATGAATTCATTGAATAGTGGATTTATATTACTGCAGGCTTAAAATAGTGTACCTTTTAAAAATTGTTTTTTTTTTAAATGTTACATAATCATGGGAAAATGAATGAAAAGTTACTAAATATGTATACTATCTGAAAGATTACAGTACAAAGTCTAAAATAATGCATACTTTATTGGGTCTATTATGAATATAAACCACTTTTGGACTGAATTTAAAAATAGGGGTTTCAGTGATACAACCTTAAGGAAACTGAAATATACTATAAACATATATTAACCTCACCTCGATCTGCCTGATGACTTTGGCCTCCAGCTCTGTTGGCTGTTCTGGTACTTCTGACTCAGTCATGACTCTTTATGGTTCTACAAAAATAGAAATTGGAATTTGATGACTGTCACTGGTTCTAGCACAAAGCCAAGAATCTGGCCAATGAGAGCCAGTGTCACATATTTAGAATTTGAGCTGGATGCACAAAGCCATAAAATGCTTTCATTGGTCTGATCTCAATTCTTTGCTGTGCTCACCCTGCTGGTTTGAAATAAGAGAACCTTGCTATAAATTTTTATAGTTTTTTTGGTGGAGGTAACCAACTCAATTTTTTTAAAAACTCTCTTATCTTATTCTTAATCTCAGTATGTACATCTGCAGATTCCATTTTTTTTTTGGGGGGGGGGGGGGAGGGGGCTAAGTGAAAGGGTTGTAGCACTAGCTTCCTATAAGATAAATTTGTATTCTGCTGTCACCCAGGCCTTGAGTCTACTGCACCTGCGGGTCCTTGGTGTGTAATCATCCCCAAGCTGGGTCATAACACCAAGACTCCCCCCCCCCCCCACCCCCACACACTCAGTTGTGAGTGATACATAACCATGGGGCATAGCCTTCCCATTAAGCCTGCAAAGAGCTCACCCTGGGTGGGACCGACCATGAAAATCTCACTGCCCCAGCTGAGATTGAAAACTCACAGCCTCCCAGCTTTGAGTCCTGTGCTCTACCCCTGAGCCACAAAAGCCAGTAAAAAAAAAAAAAGAAATCAGCTGTTACTTAAAATAAAAAGGAGACCTTGAATGACTCATTTTAACTGATCACTAATTGCCAGAACAATAGCAAATTTATGTTCTGGGAAGTCAGATAGTCGGTGCCAGAGAAATAGCTCCCATAGATGTGTCTGGCAGTATTAGTGCCCATGCTCATAGGAAGTGCAAGAACTTTAGCCTGTATGATATGTGTCCGGGTCAGGACCTGTAGCAACAAGCCTTATTAATTAATCATTTTTGCCATTAAACATATGGGAACCAGTTGTTTCGTCACCACAGTTGATTGGTCACCAAAAGGAAAATGGTGATGAAGCGACTGTCAGGATACGTCAGGTGGGACTTTTCCTGGCACTTTCTTAAAATCAGCAATTCAGAATTTTGTATGACAGAGGAGTGAAAATGTTCCCAGAAAATTAGTTAATGCAAAAAGTGTTTTCACTCTGTAAAGGTTCAGATTTTAAAAAGTTAAAGTTTTTTAGCGACTTGTTTCTCTGTGTGGCAACCGTGGACGTAGATTTTAATTAACTAATACCTGAATATCACCCCTGTGTGAAATAAAAGGACATATTCTGATATTCAAACAGGCTACTGTGAGGGAAACATATACGGTGAGCATTGACATAAATAGTCCTGAACACCATGGTGGCCAGTTGCCCATGCTACCTATGTTTGTACATAATTTACCTGTAATTCACTCCTTGCATGGTGTATTCTGGGCAAATTAAACAAGCTTTCCACTATTGGTATCATCGTTATTTGAATTTTAATTGTAGTAGATTAACATTTTATCATGCAAAACAATGGTGAAGAATTGATCGTATGGTACCACATGTAAATTGGTGACGAAACAAACGTGGTGAAGAAATGACGGAGCGAGTCTAGAATTCAGGCTGCTGTTTGATCCATTGAGTTTGAGTTAATGAATAAAACTTCTGGTGTTTATGTTTATGGTTTCTAGTCTCTTGTTCGTATGTCTGCTGTATGGATCTGTGTATCCGTCTATTGGGGAACCTGTAATGAGAAATGCAATTATTAGTACACATAATATGCATTTGTGAAGCTCTCCACCGGGTCTCAACCAGCAATCATTGATTAACAAGTCCTATGCGCTACCACGCTAGACGAGTTGGAAGTGAGGGGTCGAGTGGGGATATTTAAATCTACTTTTCAGAATTGGTCGTAGTTGTTAAAATGAGGGTTAATTTTTGTCAAGCATATGCATCATCCAAGCGCTTCACGCTAAGACGCCGCAAAAGTTTTAAAAAATTAACCCTCAGCCGTTTGTTAACTGCCTGCCACTAAACCGCTTCGCGCGGACAAGGTGAAGTCACTGTTTCATTTGTAAACCCTAGCCCTTGAAATACACTAACTATATCCATGGTGTGTGTGTGTGTGAGCGCACAAATGCCTGGAGGGCTCAAGACAACGGATGTGAATGACGTAGGCAGGACATGTGCACATAAGCCAAGTGGTGTAAAAAAGCAGAGGGAGGAATCATGACGGAGCATGTAAAATTGCGTGAAGGAAGGATAAATTGTACATTATTACAGGGTAAGAGGTACATGGGAAGGATATAGGATACCATAAACATACAAAGGAGTAAACTTGATATATTATTACAATGTTTCACATGTACATGTGGTGTCTTAACGTGTCCTGAACAGTAGCCTACTTAGTAAGCCTCCCAGCGAGGCTTACGAGTACTCTATTGAAAATATTGGTGTGCGAGCGAGGACACAGATATTTAGATAAATTAGATAATAAGCTTAAAATAAACAAATGTGGGTCTTTACTTGGTGTGTGAACCATTTCTAATAAGTGAAAACGAGTAAAATTTGCAGGTGGCTACCAGCCCCGCTTGGAACCATTGTTTTGCTTGCACTTTCTGTTTTATTCACTAGATGGCACTATTTTAGGGACCAGGCAGTAAATGTTATGCTTGGAATTAAGTTGGATTCCCAAGATGAATGAGACTGAAACCAAACAGCCAGTCAGAGAAAGGAATTTGAAAACTTGCTTCTCCCTGTGTCCTTGACCCTAAAGCAACATATTATGTTTGGTTAGAAACCTGCGAGCATCGCTTCTTAACTTTGAACCTGGATTATATGTTTAATTTTCTTATTTGAGCATGAAAACAAGTAAGGAGTCGTAGTTAAGGGTATGTTTGCTAGATAATGTTTGGTAATTTGGCCAAAGGAGGGACATTTAGTAATATCAGACAGGGCACCACAAGAATGCATGCAGTGCTTTCCGTCTCTGTATTATACTTAGAGACGGACACTGTCTACCAGAACAGCAGCCTGAATTCTAGACTCCTACCGAGACGACTGGTATTCAAACATGTAGGCACTCCCCAAATTCACACTAGAAGATCCCCCACCTACTGAAAAGGTACTGAAGGCAGTATTTTGTTCATTTTTGTTGAACACTGACATCGTGACAAAACACATTTACACAGAATGAAGTGTTGTCTTCTTGTCCACAAACCTGCAAACTGTGTGTGTTCCGAAATTTTGACAAAACACGTGGGCACATTGTGGACCCACATCCAGTGCGTTCGGCGTTGATTTTAAACATGAAAGGACTAAACAGTGAACTCCTTACACTTAAACACTGATAAATTGATAAAACACAGCCATACTTACTGTTACACACACTGTACGACGTTTGGAGTGACTGTCCACGGGGCCCGGTGTTTTATAGATCTCGCTGTGGTTGCACCTCGCTGTGTTTAGTTTGCATCAAGACCATGTGCTTCCGGTTCAACGCATTATACCAAATAATTTTAGCGAAGCCACACATTTTAATTTTCTAAAATATGCTTACAGTTTAATATTTTGATACTAAAATACTTTTGGTCTTGGTTTTTAAAAAATGTACACCTGGATAAACATATTAGTAATATAATGTTAGAATTAAACAGTTATAAAATTATTTAATGAAATGTGAGGCAAATGGTTGAGTGGTCAACCGTCAGAGGACAGCACAATACAATGATGGGTAAGATCGCACCAAGCGAAGTGTCCAAAACGGACTTTGAACTTGTACTTCAGTACAACATTTTGGCACTTCCTCTGTGCTTGTATTTGGTATTTCAGCCATGTTCATTACCCGTACCCGCGCCCTATTTGCCATCCCTGAAAATATAGTACATTGCAAGTAGTAGTTAAGTACAGACATTTTTTTTTAATATAAAAAAGCCACATGTCTACTTAATACATACATGGCACGAGAAGGCGTTAGAATGTCTAGAATATCTTATAATATTATCATAAATTGAAACATCAAGACATATATCACTATTTCAATAACTGCTCATTATATCAGCAGGAAAGACCTAAGCATCGTTATAAGTTTGAAAAGTAGATGAAGTATGTGGACATAAGTCTAAATACTGACATTATTAATTCTGTTTGGTGATCATATTAGAAAAAGAAAAACTCATTTAAGGCCAACAAGAAAAATAAAAGGTATGGTTCTCAGGCAACGCCCGCATCAATTTTAACCCCCCGCATTAAAAATTTAAATTTTGATTTTCAATAGAATCTTACCAATTTTGAACTGCAGCCGCTCGGACATTCCTTTCAAGGAGATAAAATCATACAAATTCCTTTGTTATGCAGTGCTTTTACTTGTTTAGCAAAATAAATCTGTTATTATCATGCTTTTCCCTTATCATTTGATATTTTTATCGAAACATACCAAACAATTAGAAATAAAAAAATACGCATTGATTTCTGGGGGGAAAAATGCCTGCAATATGAGAACCATACCTTCTTTTATATTGGCCTAATAACAAATTTATATGAATGCTTACACAATTACATTGAATATATCAAACGATTCGTTTGAATTTCGCATGAATATGATTATGTGTATAAACCAATATAAAAAAATACCACACCGTCCATTCATCCATCCATCCATCCAACCTTCTGTATTTCCTCTTTTGTACAATCCTAACGTCGTAGGTCTCCTCTTATTTTAACCGCTGCTTTGTATGGCAAAATTTTAAGATTCTCTGGGCCTGAACACCAGGGTGCGCACAGAGAAAAGATTTGTAATCAGACCAATGAGAGCGTGGTATGATATATTGTACATTCAGCTGCAAATTTTAAACCTGCGATAGCCGTACTCATTGGTCTAACATAACACCAGGACACCCGCTCTCGCTGGTCTAGCTCTTGATCCCGTGCCAGAAACGGTGTTATGATTTTAACCATAAGCCAGTTATAATAGTGAAATGGTCTTTATAATGTTTAAATTACTGCTGGAATTTTAAAATTTGTTACTACCTTCATGTTATTTTTAGAAACAAATCCGTGGTCAGTTTATCATTGAGAGAGTCCAAAATTTCTGCCGAATGATTTTACATAGTAGTAAAACATTACCTTTTTCATTACTGAATTTGGTTCTAAGGTTTCGATGTTTAAAAATAGTTTAAAAAACTAGACTGGGATAAGTTACTTGTAGGAGCCGTCTCTGTCTCTATAGAAACAATGGTAACTTTAAAGCCAATTACTGGCCAATCTGTGAGCAGTGACTGAAGCAGAGTTGGGTCCAAATGCAAATGCAGTTGCATTGAAATGTTGCACATTTGCATTTGTATTTAAATACAACAATTTATACGCCTCCACTTGCATTTACATTTAAATGCCAGGCTGATGTAGTACATTTGAATTTGCATTTGGATTTTTTTTTTTAAAATGCTACGATTTTGCATTTGCCTTTAAAATATGAATGAAACGTCAAATGCAAAAATTATTTATATTTTTCCAAAGGCGGGGCATGCAACAAAATATATGTACTTGAGTCATGGATATTGTATTAGTATTATGTAATAATAATAGAAAATTACAGGTTTTCAAAGTAATAGTATGAATTAATAGTAACAGTAATAGACAAGGAATTTTAACCTGTAATAGTAAATTATTAATAGTAATAGTGTAGGACCCCAAGTTATAGAATAATAGCTATTCCTTTAACTATTACAAAACCTGACTAAAACAGGTTAAGGGTGAAGCGTGTGTTTGCTTATACAATGTATATTTAAACACAGGAAAAGGTTAATGTTGTAGTTTAATTAGTTCATGCAAGATGCTGTCATGTTCCAGCTAGCACGGGGCATCAGTCACTGGCTTGAGATGATATTCATTTAGATGAACCCTGGGCTTTTTTGTAGATTCATTAATTAGGCTTGGTCAGTAAATACTGCATTAGTTTTTGGCCAGCTTACACGTAATGTGGGATAAGTTATTTTCAGCTGAGGCGTAACAGAAGTCACAGTACGGCTGCAGTGCTGCTGATGTTTGAGTACTTCAGATGTAGACAGTCTGATTCATAACCTCTGATTAGTTAATTATTGGTGCCACCTGCAGACTGTGAATGAGACCCTGTTTGTACCTACCATGCAGTATTGTAGTTAAAATACTATGGTTTGAACAAAACCGATGATCACTTAGTATATTATATTAATATTTCACAGACATTATCCTGGAATAGCGCCTTCTCATTGGTGAGACCGGTTCGGTAATTGTTGGCTGATTTATAGTTCAGGCAATCTGCGAATGTATGCATCCCACCCGCCACATATTGCAACAGAAATAATTCCGTTCGTTTTCTTTTCAGAAACTCTTCCTGATTAATTTACTAGAAACCTGCATTAATCTGGGTAGGGGAACCTGGTTAAAAACAGCCTACTATTGCCACGTAAATCCGATAAATATTGTAAATCCTAGCGTTTTTATGTCTGGTTAGCTATGTTCTTTTTCAAGGTCCCCTTTATCAATTTTACGTTGTAGATGACGTGCTTCTATAGTATTTGCAGGCTCCACTGAAGTTATTTTAACGACAGTGTTACAGCAACTGACATGTATAACGTTTAACATGTTCGAATGCCTTATTGCGTTCTTTGATATTCATGAGTTAAAGCAAATAAGAATGGAACCTGAGCACTTTTTACCTTCTAGCCATGTTTTGTTTTAAATTTTGACACCAGAAGCGAAATGACTGGTGTGATTTCGATGGATGATACCGAACCTCAAGCATTTTATACAGAAATTTTTCACAACTGGGTTGTCTAATATTTTAACTTAAATTATTTGCTTCCTGTTTGATCTAATAAACACCTACTCAAAATGCCAAAGTGGAGCGTGTTGGCGTAAAGGTTAAGGGCGCTGGACTATTTTTCTTTTAAAAATTTGCTTAACACCAAGTTGTTTACTTTCTTTCGAACATTGTGTGAAATGTAAAAAAAAGTGTCTTTTACTACGGTGAATATGAACCTACCGGACTGGATTAATATTGTACTGATCATGATATAGCTTTAAATAATGCTGAACTTAACAAAATTGTAACAGGAACCTCATTTATACTACGGTATTTAAATCTATTTCATTTTCATTTTAATTAAGGAAATAAATACAAGAATTTCTATTCAGGTATAAAGACACGATAAAATTGATCCAAAAATGTTGGTGGCCATTATTTGCAACGGGAAAAGGATATAAAGGGTAAAAAGGAAAACAACTAGGTCACTCTCTAGTGTAAAGTTCCAATGATGCCATTGGATAAAACACGCGTTCACTCACACCACGTAGATTCAATGCTAAATCTGGCCGATGCAAATACTGTGCTGGTGAGTAACATCCGCGTCAAGAATGCCAAGCCAGCAGGCAAGAGTGTCATCGTTGCCATATGAAAGGACATTGAGGCCAAGCTTGTCTAAGAAACCGTCGTCGCAGTCATTCACGTGATTCTCGTCAGACCAGGCCCAACAAGTCCAGACAACAGTCATCACGCAAGGGCAACAACACGAGCCGACCACAGCGACGAGCAGAAGTTCACCACATTCAACAGGAAGAAGACGTTCCACCAGATGATTTCGAGCACCTATCTTTAAATGCGACTAACCACAGTGTAGTAACAGAAAGAAGAGAGGCATACGCAGAAATCCAAATTAAGCCCTACTCAAGTAGCGAAAGTTTAACGAATCTCGAAGGGAAAGCGGGTACGGGTGCACAAGACAATGTGCTGCCGCTCAGGACATATCGCCTTATATTCCCCAAAGCAGTCGACTAAGGTGGCTTTCCTACAATCACAAAACCCAGTAACACTAATTAAGCATTACGCATTATGGAACTATAACAATGCCATGTAGTTATTCTCAGTGTGATTATGTTGATTGTAGTTTCCATGTAGCTGATACCCTGGGACCTGTCATATTTGGTTTACCTACATCAGGCTACATGTACCCAGCTAGGTCTTGTTTCCCTGCGGTGTGTCTTCTAATCAAGGCGCAGCTTCCTCAGAGTTTCCACTCCAAAAATCTTGATAATGTGAAAGCGAATTATCCAGATTGTTTCAAAGGGCTAATCTGTTTGAAGACACACATCGACTTACACTTAAGGAGGACAGCCAACCCGTGATCCATCCAACCCGTCGAGCACCAACACAACATTAGGAAAAAATCATCCGAGCTGAATTAGATCATATGTTGGATCTTGACGTGGTTCGTCCAGTGGATGAAAAAACGGATTGGGTGCCAAGCATTACTTATGTAAATAAGGCAGATGGATCTCTCAGGATTTGCCTAGATCCCAAGGATCTAAACAATGCCTTAAAACGGGGTCAACACCATATCCCAACAGTTGATGAACTCACAAATAAGTCAGTATGAAAGTTTTTAAGTGATCTTGATGCCAAATCAGGCTACTGGAGTGTACAAATTTATTCCGAAAGTCAGCTCCTCACAACTTTCTGCAGTCCTTACGGAAGATTTTGTTTCAAGCGACTTCCATTCGGGATGAAGACGAGTCAAGATATGATCCAACAAGCCATGGACAGAATCCTCAACAACCTAGCTGACGACATTCTCGTGTTTGGAACAGACATAGCCGAGAACACCAGAAATTGTCATGGTTTGTTACAACGGGCATAGAAAAAAGGTCTCTTATTCAACCCACAGAATCGCCAGATTCCCTAGGATGAGATCACATTTTTGGCAACATGTCTGAGTTCGCCCATATCCAAAGAAGGTTAATGCCATATCTGACCAAGCAGCTCCAGCAAACGTCAAGGAATTACAAACATCATTAGGACTAGTTGTATATCTAGAGCCATTTATCCCAAAGTTAAGTGACACAAATTCAATGGCAACATGATCATCAGAGGCTTTCGAGCAGTTGAAAATTCAAGTCGGAAATGGGAAAGTATTTCAGCCCCAACAAACAAGCAGTCCTTCAGGTTGATGCCAGCCAAGAAGAACTAGGAGCTGTTCTTACACAAGACGGCCAACCAATACTTTTTGCATCTAAAAGCCTCACAGAAACAGAAAAGAGGTAATCCAACATAGAGCGTGAGCCTCTCGCATGTGTATTTCAGGCAGAACGTTTTCATACTTACCTATATGGAAAACCATTCCTGATAGAATCAGATCATCGTCCGCTCGAGATGATCATTAAGGAGAACTTGACAGCAGCGCCACCGCGTCTTCAACTGCCTCTACAATGCTACGACTACAAAATCACATATCACCCTGGGAGAGAAATGGTTTTGACAGACAGTCTTTACAGATTGACAAAAACTACCCAATATAAGGAAATCAACCTAGAGAAGCACGTATGCTCGTGCAGTTCAGTGAACTCGGGTAAGAGACACGTCACTCCAAATTCTCATAAAACACATCATGTCAGGCTTACCAGAGAAAGGTCGAAACATTCACGGAATCATCCTTGAATTTTGGTCTTTCCGACAGGAGTTAAGTAATGATAACGGAATTACTCTGAAGGGCCAGCAAGTTCTGGGTTTATCGAACGGATAATACGCACAGTGAAGGCATTGATTAGAAAGTCACCTTCTGACTCCAAAAAGGCTTTTCTAGTATATAGAACCACACCACTTGGTCTACAATTGCCTTCACCAGCAGAATTAATGTTTTGTCGTAAACGTCCAGTGATTCTCTGACAAATTGACAGAGATGAGAGTGCATAGGGAGGAGAAGAGTGAGGATAGCTACAACATGACGAGTCATGAACTCGCAGACCTGAGTATAAACTAGCCGATCTTCAACCAGGATGTTGCTAGCAAGAGATGGTCTCCTGGCTACATTATAGGGTATGGCCTGGAAGCTAGGTAATATACCATTCGCTTTCACACCTCTGGCAGATACCTCAGAAGGAACTGTGTACTGGGTCCACCCAGATCTGTTACATTTGCTGAGGAATCACCCAGTGTCTGTGGTCAACCTACCGACCTATGGCGAGTGTTGCCACCTAAGCCTTTCGCTCCTAGTCCAGTGCAGACCAGCACCAAGCCAACTCCCAATAGTACAGTGAAACTGCAATCTCCAACCAAATTTATTTTGAGGAATACATCAGTATCAATATTCCCTCCCCCCTAAAAAAACAAAAAAAGCAAAAACAAACTGTCAGCCAGCCTTAATCAGTCGAGTTTCTGGTCGGATTATAAAGCCACCGGAATGTTATGAAAATTTATTACTTATAATGTGTATGTATCTACAGTGAAGCACTAGTGCATATTAATGAAATGATATGCTAGTGTGTTATGTAAAGCGAAAACATTGTGTTTATATGTATTTAAAGTAATTTAGGCTATTATGTGAAATATGTACATGTACATTGTATGGTTTTCTTATATCCAAACATGTTAATTTGCTTTTTCGTTCCAATTGCTTATTTGTTTTCTGAACCAAAATACAAGCAGTATTATAATTGTTTATTTATGCCTAATTAGTTTTGAATGTGTTGCACATAAGCATAGAAGTATAAATCGTTATTTTTACAAGTTTTCCATTTCTACATAAAAAGGAGGATGCTCTATTTATCTTTGTTTATGTCAACCTCTGGTGAATGTTTAAAAGTCACACCAGCTTACTGTCTGGTGCCGCCCCCTGATGGACATGTCTGGTACCACCGCAATGTACATGTGCTCCAAATTAACCAAGACATTATACAGTGTCCAGCTTTGGATACTGCTACACGAGGAGATATAACACGCACATCCGATTGGCGTAAGTTTTGTAATACGCTTGTTTTGTAGCATATCAATTATATGAAGTATAAAGTCATGACATGACCGGCAGAGCCGATTGTTTTACAGTTTTAGTAACGGATGTAAGGGATTACTCAAATTGACAAATTATGGTGAACATAAACAATTCTTAAGGGACATTTAGTATTGCACAGGACAAACTTTAGATTTTCAATATTATAAAGGTGTAAATGAGGAAAATTCATCTTATTTACGAACAAAGTTAACGAATAAACCCATATATTTGAAAATATTTATATACAGAAAACCGGATGGATTTTACACCGGTATACCTGCGACGTTATCGTTCCTCGCTATATGGCGGTCGGTCTGAAATCTGATGATAGCGAGTAGAAATTTAAAAAAAAACGCAGATCTTGGAGGTCGTGAGTTCAAATCCCAGGTCTGGAGTGATATATTTTTCACAATCGGTAAAATCCAGGCAGCGCTCTGCAGGCGTAATGGGAAGGCTGTACCCAATGGCTGTGTATCATCACGTACAAGTGCGACTTCTTATGGGGTTTCTCGGTGTCATGGCCCAGAAGTGGGGATCATTTCACACAAATGGCAGGACCCGCAGATGCGGTCTACACAGGGGGAAGGTGACACTAGAAGTAAGATAAATGACAGGACACGAGTGCTACCATCCTGCCATGCAGTCCCAGGGTGCAGGAACCATGGATCGGTCAATAATTCTGGAAATAAAAATCCCAGTGTACGAGCGCTAATACGTTTTTTACACGAGCGGGGGTGGAGTGGTCCCCCTAGTGTTTTGTCAAACCTAAGTGCGGTTATAAATACTAAGTATGTAAGAATTTAAAAAATATTAATTTCTTACACACATTTGTGATCTAGGCCTATGTCCTACGACTTTATTCCTTTGACTTTCTTTCCTGTCCATCCAAACAAGGATATATAATCAGTCTGAATAGCTATTTATGTGTGGGTCATTTTGCCGGCTTTTCATAACACAAAAATACCTACCACATAAAAATCTAAAACAAGATACCACTTTACAAATTTATGTAATATTTAATAACATGATCGATAGTTAAATCATAATCAATATCATAATATTATATATTGTTTCATATGCATTGGAAACCGCGGAGTAACGATCTTTGGGTAGGAATTTATAATGTGGCAGGTATATATGTATATCTAGGCCTAGGCCCTTAATATTGAGAATCCGGAATCTGGAAAAGAACAAACCCATATTTTATTGTATGGTAATGAGGACATTTATAGACAGGAATAATCATATACAAAAATCCTTATTTAAATCACAATCATATATCTAAATGGTCAGAACCACGTATTTCCGGGCAAATGACTTTTACAACGAGCTATCATCGACCTGTTGTCATAGTGCTCATACTGATGTGACATCTGGCGGGATATTCTGTAACTAATCTGACTTTTGCGAGAAATAATATTGGACAAATCTTCCTGAGACATAGTGGTTTCGCTGGGGACTTCCGGATCCGGTGAGTACATTGCACATGTGAAATTATTACGTGAGAATGATTTAACGTCATTCTAGTAAGTAAAGAATATAATGATGACAAAGTGTTGTATTACTATAGAACTTTTGAATTTAACACAACTTAATTAATGTTATGCCTCTTTTCAGCTTCAAACAGCTTATAAACTCATCTGTCTGCACCGGTTCTCTGCACCCGTGACATTGGCAAAGGCTGCGTCCTTGTGGTATTCAGGGCTGAGTGATTGCGATAAAACTAGTGGATTCAACGAAGGCCAGAACTAGTGAAATATATATTGGAACCATGGCTTCACGCTTATTCAATGCAATTGGAAAACTCGGCCTTGGCGTGGCAGTTGTTGGAGGAGTGGTCAACACAGCGTTATATAATGGTAAACTTATGACTTATGACATGTTATGACATATAAGTTATAACGTTACTCATTCACTGACTATCAGTATCACCAGTGGGCAGCCGCTGTAGTTCAACTCTTTTACAAAAACAGACATTGGAGCTTTTATAGAATAGGTGCCTACTGGAAAACTTATATGTATGAAATGAACAGTTTACATACTGACGAGGGCGATATATTGATGTGGACAGTTAAAAAGACTGTGATAAAATGATAGTAAACCCTAGTTAATTATTTTTGTCATATATTCTCTTTGTTCATGGGCATAAACGCAGTGGGCACCTATTCTATTATCATTTCTATGATGTTATATTACAGGAACAACCAAAACTGACCTTGAATTAAAATTTGATATAAAATTTGTTAATATTTGTCATCAGTGTCAGTTGAACTACCACTGTCATACCACAAAAGTAACGGGCCCCTAAACACCGAAAATACCAGAAGAAACGCCACTGAACACCCACTTTAAATTATAAGCAAAAAAGAAAAGCCAATCAAAAATTAATCATCAGTTGAATTTATGTATGCATTATTACTTCTTGTCAGGTGTACAAAACACTTTTTTGTTTTATTTTACAAACTATTTGCACAATACTGCATTGACATAGTCAGCAGATAATAATTTATAAACTGATGGCAGTTTTTTTTTGCTTCAAATTTGAATTTAAATGAGTGTTTCATGGTGTTTAGTCCTGTACTTTGGTTGCCTTTATATTCGCTAGGGGTTTTAATTTTGTGATATTCATGAATATGAAACAATCAACTAAGATAAATATGAGGAGAAGATGCATCTGTAAAAACAGATTACATATCACATCTCTGGAAACAAGATGCTTCGCAATCTAATTGTTGCATGGTATGGGAACTGGCCCATGCATACAAGCACTAATTATTATAAGACACATAGTTATAACATAAGATCTATCAACTATGACACAGGTCATAAGTGAATGATTGAACAAGAAATGAATCAGGTATTGTTGGATATATACTAAATTTAAAATCAGTACAAATACTATTTCACTTAGATTGTATAGGTTCTGAAGTTATTATTTTATGTACCTTCTTTATTTCCATATAATTAAAATTTGCTGGTAAAGGAAACCCGAGAAATTATAACCACCAACAGTACCTCAATAAAGTGGTCACATTTTAAAGGTGGTTGTCTGAGCGAGGTCAAATTAAAACATCAAAAAAAGAATCAGGGGGTATGTATTTTTGGACCAAACATTAGGTGAGGTTTTAATTAAAAAGGCTGCTTACTTGATAAATCATATTATATGATAGTGATCCTACATTTGCATGGTGTATGGTGTATGGTAACAACAATAAACAGAAGGTGGTCCATTTTAAAGCATAACATTAAATAAAAGAACACACAATTGGTCTTATGTAATATTTATGTTAAGGTAATGACCAGAATGTAAACACATGTCTGATGCTCAATATTTAGTTTTAATTTTGTTCAGTTCTTTCTAGATACAGTACGGGCTCAAATTTCTGCATCTCTATTTTATGAAAATTTGTTTTTTTTTTCTGAAATTTAATGTTAAAAAAATTACCACGATTTGATGTTTCTCTTCTTTTGATAGGAAAAAAAGGATTAAAGATGATTAAACATTGTCTGATGAGATAAGGTTGATGCATGTCAGGATTAACATATTAATGAAATGTTGAAAATAATATGCCCAATGTACTAGCAGTATACTTCTTAAAAAATTGTCTGACCTCACATAACTGTACCCTCAATATTCTAAATTAATTTTATGTTCCCAAAACAAAATTCTGATATTAAAGGTTCCACTGATGTATAATTTGCATGTACTCATAATTATAGGTGAAATGTGTGATTTTACACAAAATAATACACTTTGTCTTCTCTGTTTCAGTTGATGGCGGTCACAGGGCAGTAATCTTTGACAGATTTGCAGGAGTTAAAGATAAAGTCATTGGTGAAGGCACACATTTTCTAATTCCTGCTGTACAACGACCAATCATCTTTGACATCAGGTCACGGCCAAGGAACGTTCCATCCCTCACTGGTAGTAAAGGTAATTTGGTGTGGCTTTTACCTATTGAATTACACACCTGTCCAAATTCCAATATGGCCGACATAGCCCATTCGCTATTTTCTTTTGCATGCAATAACTCAACAAGAACATACTTCAGCTATCCCAAATTCACAGGGATGATTTGTACATAAGAGGGCTCCATTATTTTTGAATTGCAGACCTGTGTGAATTATGGCTGCCATAGCTCAATTATTGATTTTCCTTCAAACCCAATATCTCAACAAGACCATGCTTGATCTTTCTCAAATTCACAGGGATCATTGGTGCCTATTTGGGGGGCTTCAGACCTATTGAAATACAGACTTGCTCAAAATCAAATATGGGCAACAAAGAACAATGGGTGATTTTCTAATGCACACATTATGTCAGATATATCTTCTTGAATATAATTTGAACAATTAGGATCTAGGATTTTTTCCCTCTTGCATATTGATAAAAACCTTATTCTGTTTGTCATATTTTTTCCAATTTAACCTAAATTTTCACACATATTTAAACTAGCACTAACAGAAATGCGGGGCCCTCTGAGGATCATTGTCTGACCACATCTAGTTTGTCATTTATAATAGCCATTTTCTTAAAAGCTCTGATCACCTGCTTGGGTACTCCTTCACTTTGAGCCCTGGTCTTGCTTTTAGTGTTCCACAAATATAAAGCTGATACTTAAGAAATTCTTTTAAATTCATAAATGATGTAAAGATTTTTGGAATTTGGTAGCAACCTACCTGTTTAGGTATAAGTTTATGAATACATCATAAGTTTTATCACAGTAAGATGTGTATAAATAGCAAGAAAGCAGGTTTTAAGTATATAGAATTTTGTTTTATTGAACAGAAGAATATTTAACTTTTGAAAAGGATTAGCAACATTCAAACAGAACTTGAAAATCTTTCTCTGTAGTTTATTAGTTTATGAAGAACCTCTCCTGGCAGGCACCTCTGTGCAAAGGGCACCCTTATTAACGGCCATATATGGGCAGTCCATTGAAAGAAGGTTCCAGCATCTATAACCTCCCTAAGAAGAACACCTCTCTATTGTGGGTATAATGTCCAGTCCCATCAGTGTCAATTTAATTCAGAGGTTCTACTGTATGTTAATAATCCTTGTCAAAACCATCAGTCTGATTCAGTCATTAATAAACATATATATTACCAGGCCTTGTATTGATAAAAAGCTGGTTATACTAATATATATTGTGAACCATTCCAACACTTGTGGGCAGTTTTGATTTAAAGTGACCAAAAGGTGTACTTGTTAAGTAGTTGCTGGTGCAAGACACATTTCTACAAGTCACATTTACAGAAAGACCACAGTTCCTTTTTGCCTTCCATATATTACATAACTCACATTTGTGTTTCAAGTTTAACATTTGGTCTCTTACTAGTGTTAATTCAAGGTATAACATTTTTTAGAACTCCTAATCTCTTTTAATTTAAACTACAATCCCCTTGTGTCAATTTTACTAGAAATGCATGAACTAGAAAGTCATGAGATATATCATATGCTTGTTTCAAAGGTTATTCTGACATTCTGTGAAAATGAATTTCTTTTTATGTCCGTTTCTTTTTCCAGATTTACAGAATGTGAACATCACTTTGCGTATCTTGTTCCGACCAGTCCCTGACAGGCTTCCACAAATCTACACAAACCTTGGTGTAGATTACGATGACCGTGTGCTGCCATCTATCACAAATGAAGTGCTAAAGGCTGTAGTGGTAAGCACAAAAAACAGTTTATTAAGAAAGGCTACATACATGTAAGGGTGGTCCCTTACTCTCCTCCGGTATCAGACTGATACAGATATTGTGTAAGCAACCAATTTTCATAATGCACAACAAATTCAGGTAATAACTAGCTTTATCACTTGTGTACCTGAAATTTTTCCATAATAGTTTTGGTTTTCATGTTAAATTAAATTCATATATTCTGACTCTATCGCCATCAATAAAATTTAAGCTTTCTATTGAAAATTGTTGATCTTGTAATAGGTTACTGTCAACTGCAAAGGAGAAGGTTGTTTCAGTTGATAAATGTTTGTCAAACTGAGCAGTGGTATCGTACAATCGCCAATCTAGGAAACTTCATTGTTTTTTTTTATAAATTAGCCAAGCTTTGCTATATTCAGATTTCTGAGCTATAATGATACAGTATACATTTTATCCAGGTTTTGCTATGTACAGATTTGTAAAATATAATTATACAGTATATAATTTTAACTAAGTTTTGCTATATACAGATTTGTGAGATAAAATGGTATAGTATATAATTTAGCTAAGTTTTGCTATTTATACTGATATGTGAGATACAACCCTTTCCTTTTTACATTTATTTTATATTACAGGAAATATTTGATTCCACTTTTGTTGTTTCTTTAAAAAATTTTCAACAGTTCATGATTACAGAGAGGGTTTGCTTTAGGTTTGAGGGAATCTTTCAATCTGAAAATGAATACGCAGTAAGTTTTACCTCAGAGAATCTTACCATATTAGGGGGCTTTAGGTGATATTTTAGAATGCGCTTTAGTAGGTGTTGATCTAGCCGTGACAACCTGACCTGGTAAGTAATTGGATAATTGGGCTGGTAATCCAAGTAATATCGAAGAATGCATCGCAGTAGCCCGATTGAATCGGACTCAATATTATTAGGCCCGCCATATATTGAGTCCGATAGCCATACAGCAAGAGTTTCTACAATATAAGCCTCAAACTACACCCCACCCAGTGCCCTTGTAACCAGTGTCAACAGGGGTTTATTACCCCGTGTCTGCGGTCATTCTTCAGAGCCGGGCCCGTTGAAACAAAATGTAACAACATTTTAGCTGTCAGTCACTCGAGTCAGCAAGGCTATCAGTGTGGTCATCAGGTGCGCCTGTTCAAACGTTCTTCTCTGTCCCTACTAAACTCGCTGACACGCCTCTGGTTAAAACGTCGGTAAATGTTTAAAAATAATGATCCAAGTTTAATTTTAGTTGCCATCAAAACCATGAAACACATGCTTATTGGTGTTAAAATGGTATAATCCTGTGTCTTGTTGTTTGGCAGTAAACAGGCAGTCAAAGAAGATGCAACGGATCCGTTGCATCTTCCGTGGCTTCTATTGTAAAAACTCTCACTGTATGGCTATCGGACTCAATATATGGCAGGGCCTAATAATATTCAGTCCGAATCAATCGGGCTGGCATCGCAGTGGTCTTGCATCAGGTTGCATTCATATTGTGATTGACTGGCCATAATCACAATATTATGCTAAGAATGATAAATAAACACAATAGTATACATGTGAGCCCACAACCCAAACTGAAACATCGTCTCCATGGTCACAGGTCATTTCCTGTATCGCCTGCAAGCTGCTTGCATCCTGTAACCCGTGCAGGCCATGCTTTTGTTCATGCAGTCATAAAATCAACAAACATGCCAAGGGATTTACCAATGTGCTGGGTTAAAACAGAAGTTTTCTCACTCATGTTTGTTATTGTTAGAAAGTACACAAAAAATGCTTATGATTGGTCTGGTTTACATTGATTGACAGTGTACCTGTAGGTCATGAAGCATTGTCAGAAATGAAGAAAATATTTGCATCTTCATAAGGTCTTATAATGAATGAAACTCTGGCGCCAGTAAACTGGTAATAATGCCAGAGGGTCGATATGAAGCTAGTAGTGAGCCTACAAACAGTAAAGAGATAATGACAGTTTATATATTTTTGTAGGCCCAGTTTGATGCAAGTGAACTGATCACACAGAGAGAGCTGGTGTCACAAAAAGTCAGTGAGCTGCTCACTGACCGAGCAGCACAGTTTGGAGTTATCCTGGATGATATCTCTATTGTAAGTATATAAATATTCTTTGTAGGAATTTGTTTTAAAATCATTATCAGTGATTGAAAAATAATAACTTATAATCGAATATTAATAAATTATTTTATGTACTTATTACCTTGAAATCTGTTATATACTAGCAGGGATGCCGCCCGGCACTTGACTGGAAAGTGTCAATGCCCGCCAGGCAGTAATATTTTTAATATTGTTAAAGCCATGAACAAAAATACACGCGTGTAAGCTTATCTTGCGGTGTTTTACCTGTATTACAATTAGTGACCCCTGTCGCATATATCTAAGTGCATGTATGCCACATTAGAAGACATCCAGTGGCGCCCAAATGAATATTTAATAGAAGGTACTCTTTCAAAATGTGCCGTATTAAGTGAATGTTGATGAATAAAATTTGGTACAAAAGAAGTGAACGTAGCTGCTATGGTAGCGCCACCTTGTATCTGCATAAAAGACTAATGCTGATATCAGCTTCTATGAAATCACATGACGCGCCAAACGATGTTTGATTGAATATTATTGATGATCGACATAAATATTCGAATACATTTGTATGGTCACAGTTCCCAATGAGGCCAAACTGCCGTAGAAAAGTGGAATATGATGTTTGGTATCAGGTTTTAAGCGCGGAATACTGAATACGGTCCTTTCTTATACCTATATTATATGGAAGTATTCAACAAATCCTGACTGACAGAATCTGAACTGACGGATGAGTTCACCACGGTATTTTTACTTTTACAATCAAATTTGCTTTCAGTGGCGGCATTGCTGTCGGCATATTGGATATTAATAATATTTCTTTAGTATTACTAATGATTTATTCATGCTGCTGAAATATCACAAATCACGTCTATAGAAATGAAAATTAAAATATCCCGTGCCCCCCCCCCCCCATTTCACGTGCACGGCCCGCCCGCCCAGCACTCAAATTATTCTGAGCACATCCCTGTACTAGTACCTAATGATTTGACCCCAGTAAATAGTCTGCTTTGTACATTGGTATATTAACTGTATTCATAATGACATCCTTAATCCATCCAAATCCACTTGCCACTGGAAGATTGTTGGTTGTGCAAGTTTTTGTTTTGATGCAGTTTGTTACTTTGTGTTTGTATATCTCTGACGGGACAAAATTGTTTGCATGTGCATACATTATCATGTTAAATCAAGTATGCAAAAATGCTATTGATTTTTAAAGAAAATGATCAGTTTAATTAAATAATTGGCACACCACTTATAAATATCATCAACGATTCTGCTCATTCCAATCCAATCCAGACGATCTGTGCAACCAGTTGTCTGTTTTGTTGTTTTATACTTGATAAAGGAGGAAGGGGGTTGGCAGACAATATTAATAATGTACTGTTTTATTATCAATACAATATAACATCTAGGGGGAAAAAGCTTTTGAAGTTATGATCTATTTTAGACAGCTTAATGACTGAATTTCTGAATTACCACACTGTTTTGTGTAAGATTTTATATAGACTTCTGGAAAGAAATGTGGCAACTTTAATTATTTATTGCTCCACTACCAGTACCTTAAATAGTTAATGTAACTTAAATAGTTAATGTTAAAGTGAAACAACAAGAAACATGAAAATACAAGTCGTGATTTTGACTACATCTGCCATTTGTTATGGCAAGCGTTACTGAACATCTTTGGAACTTGGGGTTCCAGAAAGTAAATGATCCATAGATAATGTGGTTTGTCTCATGTGTGGTGTTTAATTTCCATGATTTTCAGTGTTTTGTGATTTCTTCATATTTGTGATTTACCATATAACCATCATAATATCAGTACCTAATATGCACAAATATCTTAACAGTTGTATGAGGAGCTAAAAGTTGAAATTCTTCATGCAATAGTGGCCAATTTACAGAGAATAGATATAACAGTAGAACCTTGAATTTCCTTATCTCTATTTTTCTGAAAATTCTTTTTTTTTTAAATTTAAATTGAGGAAAAGAAATTTACCTTTATTTTCTGAAAAGTAGAAATGCAGCATTTGGCAAATATATATTTTTTTTCAGAATTACTGAATTTTATCCAGATTATACCATTAATTGTAAATGGTTCGCTGGTTTTTATTATATTAAATATGAAATTTATGATTTTATATTTATTTAAAATTTAGAAAAAAATATTCTGATGAGATTATTTTACTGGCACGATGAGGATTAGCTAACATTAGCATGTTGCAACCTTCATATGCTCACGTAATTATAGTAATATTTATTGAAAACAATGCTGTACCTTGCATATTCTGACCTAAAATATCCAAATCAATCTTTTGTTCCTCTAACTATTCGGATATTCGAGGTGCTACTGTATTTAAAGGATCAGTCATTAAATTAAGTGTAAAATAAAATGTATGCTAATATTGTTGCTAAAGGCACAGTATATGTGAGATGCCATTTAGGCTTTTAAATAAATTACTGTTAACTTGCGCAGATGTCTTATTCACAAAAGTTTTGTTTTCGTGATAATATCCCATTTGTAAGTATTGCAGTAAATATTTGTACACTAATGCACAATTACCCTCCATCAGAATATTTTACAAAATCTGTAGACACATCAGACCATATTCCTCTGTTTGTGTTTTAATAATGTATTGTTTTGTGCCACTGAATAATAAGAATTATTTTACTTGTGTAGACACATTTGACTTTTGGAAGAGAGTTCACATCAGCCGTTGAGGAGAAACAAGTCGCCCAGCAGGAAGCAGAAAGAGCCCGTTATGTCGTTGAAAAGGTGAGTGATATAGTGATATTTAGCTTCATCAAGATTTCCAGATCTACTGTAAAGTTCTCAATAGAATACGCTGCCCCATTAGAATACTCGCCCCGTTTACCTCAGATTACACACATACATTTCCACTTAAGTCCCTAACAGTATAAGCATCCAAATTTAGCTCAAACCTGCCCCCAACTTCTTGCTTTTTATGATGGAAATCATAAAAAAAATCTTTGATTACCATATTTATATGTATTTTTTAAGAAGTGAAAAAAATGCATGTATGTATATATCTCTTGATATTTTACCTGTATTAAAATTCATGACCCCTATCAGATATATCTGAAATGTATGTATGCCAAGCTAGAACTTAAAAGACATCCAGTGGAGCCCACATGAATAATTAATTGGAGGTATTCTCTCACATAGAAGACATCCATTGGGGCCCACTGAATATTTTATATTTAGGTACTCTTTCACAATATGCCATATTTATTTACTGCTAATGAATAACATTTGCTAACAAAAGTAGAAAATGTAGCCTTAGGGTAGCGCCACCTTGTGTCTGTTTAAAAGACTAATACTGATGTGCCTACAGAAATCATATAACACCCCCAGCGGTCTTTAATAGGCTACTAATGATAAGATAATCATATATTTACAACTTCCGCTGGAAACACTGTTAAAGAAGTTTAAAAATAAATTTAAGCCTTTTATAAAGAAATTAATGATATTTGTAAGAAATTACGGTAAATTTGAGAGGTCAAACATATTCCCAAAAAAATGAACCCTATTATTGCTAACTCTTAGCAATTTTTCATGCCAGTCCATATCATAATCATATTGATGCCAAAAACATAAGACGCAGGAAGAGCTCATACACACGGCATATAATAAAACCCAGAAAAACTCAGAAATTCTTGGAAAAACTCATAAAAATGGCCGGAAAAGCATAAAAGCACATGTGGAAGAGTAATTCAAATGATTCATTTATTAGAGAATGATTCGGTGCAACCAAACAGCTGTTATTTATTTGCTTATAATGAATAAAACTACTTTTTAACCGACCCTATTAAGTGTTGATCACACTGTAAATTTCCTATCCCAGTCTAACTTTTAAATCTGGCCAGGGCCCCTTGCTGTGGGGATCATTCCCTGATATAATTTTCTGTATAAGTCACAGATAAAACACTGTTAGATTTTAGCTACATTATAAACCATGGAAAATTAAAAAAGTAAATCATCGACAAATATACTGTTTATTTAGTTAACAATTCATGTTAAAAAATAGATATATACAAGTACAACATTATAATGGAGTCGTTGATATATACATTATATAGGTATTTGTGAATCATTTTCAATATGAGATATTATGCACATTAAAAGATTCACAAAAGTCACCTGGCACATTAGTGTTTAAACTAAACAAATATAAATTTTATTACTGTTCTCAAGGATTCAATTGAAACATTTCCACATCTACAGTGTAGTTACAATATGGAATACCTAAGAAAAAATAAAATTTCTTATAACATTTTTAAAATAAATTCATGACAAATACATATACTTTTTTCAGAATTGTATGCACAGTGAGCATTGTTTGGGAATATATATATATATATATATATATATATATATATATATATATATATATATATATAAGATATGCTTCATGTCATATATTGTTAGTCTTTAAAACAAAATTTATATGTTACTTAAGTTATATGATTTCAGGAAATGTTAAAAATACATATGGTGTAAATCTGTGGGTTATCATGGTAACATGAATTGTTTACTTAATAAACAGTATATTTGTCGATGATTAACGTTTTAATTTGTCCATGATTTCTAATGAAGCTAAAAATGACGGTGTTCTGTCTGTGACTTACACAGAAAGATTAGATCAGGGAATGACCCCTGGTGCAATGAGCTCTGGCAAGTTCTAAAAGTTAGACTGGTAAAAATTAAATAGATTTAGATGCCAAAAAAGTATTAATTTTGATTTATTAAAAATCTATGCTTTGTTTCATAATGTGATAGTTTAACAAAGTTTTAAAGAAACATTTACTTTAT
Source organism: Sipunculus nudus (assembly GCA_026874595.1). Classification (NCBI taxonomy): domain Eukaryota; kingdom Metazoa; phylum Annelida; class Sipuncula; order Golfingiida; family Sipunculidae; genus Sipunculus; species Sipunculus nudus. The sequence continues at coordinate 42,667,679 of CM049321.1, read as the reverse complement.
TTCCGAGGAGATAACTTTTTTTTCCGTCATACCATGACTCCAAGATGGCAGACGCAGGAACTTTACAGGGTGATCAACACCCAAAGGGTCGGTTAAAAGTAGTTTTATTATTTTTAAACAATAAAAAATAAGCTGTATAAGCACACTGAATTATTCTCTGTTATATGAATCATTTGAATTACTTTTTTAAATGTGTTTTTATGCTTTTCCGGCCATTTTTTCGAGTTTTATTAATTTCCGAATTTTTCTGAGATTTTCCGGGTTTTATTATATGCCCATACACACTTCCCCTGTTTGTTAATGAATTTGTTAAATTCTTAAAATAATACATGTATTCTATTCAGATTTTTACGCTAGTAAACATTTACCAGTGCTTTCAGTACTTATATTGTTAAAGTATTTTAGGTTTTGATAAACTAAACATTTTAGATTTTTTTTCATATTTCCTAAAAGGAACTCCTGCCTTTTACATGTGCATATGTTTTTCACAAAATAAACTCAAACCTAGCAGTATTAGATTCTCCTCCGTCTTCTATACATATTGGTACTGGTCACTTAATATTTGTTAGATAACACATTCCACACGACGCCTGCTTTAGACAGCAGGGTTTACCATATATCACTGACAGGGAGTTGGCACGTGGTCAAAAATGTTAGTACCAATGCCAGTGAGGAATGCTGGTATTGAATTTTGTAACCAAGTTAAAAATCTGCCATACTTGAATGATTTGTACATTTGTTGACACTTTTCAAGTATGACACCAAAACTTGTTTATTTTCTTCCATCTGTTGTTGGTGAAACAAAAATTTGGTTTTGCTTACCTGACCAAATTGTATATTTTCATATACTCATCTATGACAGGATGTATTATGGTATACCCATGGTCCAGTGGGTCATCTGTCCCCTTTTATTTTAAGTGTTACTGCAATAACTTAACAAGGCCTTGATGGATTTTCAAGAAACTCATCCTAACTACTTACCAATAGATTATCTCACCTGATTTTGATTGTGGTCAAAATCCAAACATATCGAATAAGATCAGAGGTCACTAGGCTACTTTGTGGTGTTTTCATGACTACTTACAAGGAATATGATGGAATTTGATAAAATCCAACAGAAATATTAATCCTTATAATATCTCACTTAAGTTAAATTTCCAGCAAAATCAAAGCATATTTAATGAGGTCAAAGGTCACCAGACTATGGTGGCACTTTGATGACCTACCAAAATCTGATGGATTTTCATGAAACTCATTATGAATATTAACTAATACATTTTCTCATGTGAAGAACATTCTTAGAAATAATCAGTGCATATTTAGGAGGTCAGAGGTCACAAGATACAAGACTTGCATATTATGCAGTGTGCACCATTTGCAATGCTCTTGTTGTTAAGGATTTAATATTTCAAACAATGAACATTAGGGAACATTAGAAAACAACACACTGTGTCTTCTTGTAGGTATAACTTAAAATAAAAGCTGATGTTGGGAATTAGTTATTATTGTAAGGCTTTGCTATGTAGTACAGAATTAATTTAACTCTTTTCCTTCCATCCTAATAGGCTGAACAACAGAAGAAGGCAGCCATTTTGTCTGCTGAAGGAGATTCCATCGCCGCAGAGCTGATCGCAAAATCATTATCAAAAGCAGGAGAGGGTTTGGTTGAGCTGAGAAAGATCGAAGCGGGAGAAGATATCGCGTACCAACTGTCACAGTCTCCAAATGTAGTCTATCTGCCTCAGGGCCAACAAACGCTGCTGAGCCTTAATCGTTGAATATAATGAAGGCAGCATTTATTTCATAAAAGACTGACAGTTTATAAAGGACATCAAACTTGAGGCAGATGATTTCTAAGAACCTCATATGATCATTATGTCATCTCAAGTTAAAAATAACTGTTGAGTCATCTTGCAGATATATATGTCTTTTCAGATAAAAGGATTATATGGTGTGAATGCAATTATGATTCTAAAAGTGAAATGTTTACAGTGGTCTTAATTTATGATAATTTATGAAACCTTGCCACTGCTAATATGTAACCTAATTATATCTTCTCCAAGTTAAAACAAATTGTTTGAGAATTTGTGTGAATATACACAAACATCAGAAAATGGGGCAACTTTCTTCAGTATTTTATTGTATTTTAGCAAATCTTGTTTAATATTCAGTTGCATCGAACACTTCTGCTGATGCAAGTATGACATTACAGGTGTAAAATTTTATAAGGTTAGAGAGTATTCATGGAAGTCTCCTATTTGAAAGTTTGAAAGTAACCATAAATAATTATAGAGGAACAATTTTTCATTGTTGAAAATATTTGTGAATTAGCAGATGGTAGCATACTAAATATTAGAGGTGTGATGTACAAAGCCGGGATGTCCTGGAACAGTCAGTTGATACCTAGTGAAACCTGATATAAATGTACACATATTTCCTTGATCAACAGATAAGCAGTCTCTTAGATATGTAAAAAGTGGGTTATGCATAAAGAGCATGGTGAAACTGAGTTGTTGGAATACATTTTCACCCATCTGAGATGACAATACAGAAATCATCATAATATATAACATACAAATCTGGCAAAACATGGCATACACAGTATGAGTCCTGTTAATTACTGAGATGATTATTTTTCTGCCTCCTTATTGCAAACCAGTTGTTTAAGAGATATGTAAAATTGCTCATGTGTTTATATGCAGGGTTAAATGTGATTCTGTTAATGTCTATGCATGGACTAGTCCTTTAATTTGCATGTTTGGTTTAGATCTGTTATTGGAGATTAGATACACTGAGTGAACAGTAAATTAGGTATTAAAGTGATTATACAGTGGTTAAAATTTTTGTAAATGTCTTAAATTATACATTCTGATTCTAATTATTAATGCTTCACCTTCGGTTCTCGGTAATGATGCACCCCAGATAACTGTGCTTGCCCTAGACAAATGCCATAAGGACTTGAACACTAGTTCATAGAACAAATAAGTGAAGTTATTGAATTAAAAACTGGCCAGCATTTTTGCTAGGGATATACCATGTGTTTCATAGAATAAATGTTTTATACTCAAATTTTGTCATGTCATATGTCAGCAGTACACCTTTGTGACACAAATTGTCTTGACTTGCACTTTTGAATCCCTAACAATCCATTTAAAAGTCTTAACTGATGTGTTCACAGTCACATGCATGTATGTTTACTTTGTTTAAAAACCTTTTGCAACTGTGTTTTATAATACACAAGGTATGATCTGTCAAAGTTTTCACAGATATCGTTTTCAGCCAGGTTATGCTGCCACAGCATCATCAGCCTTCCTTTTTGGAGAACTACTCTGTTGTAACCAAAGATTATCTGGTGTTTACTGATTCAGTGTGACCTTTTTTCTTCTACCTTTGATTGGCATGGGTGAAAATCACCTGTATATCAAGAGGACTTTGATGCATGTCTGCATGTTTATAGCACTTGGATACCTTATGGCGCCATCTGCAATTATGTTCATGTCTTCCATTGTATGTCTGCTTTGAGTGAAAATCACACATATCTTAGGAGTGGTTTGATGTATTGGCCTTGAATTTTGCATATCCATACATATGGATAGCTCTGTCTCCTAAGCAAGACTGCTGATGCAGATACAATTATATTTGCCTGGCATCCATCCATTACCCTATTTCTGTGAATATCTCGCCCATCTCAGGTCTCAGGATTGGTTTGATCTTTTATGTATCAGCTGGAAATGTTACATGTCCCATGATCCTAGACTGTTTAATTGTATTAGTCTAAGCAGAGTTATGCGGATAATATGTTTTTTCACGCGGGTTCCGCCACCTCCGCATTAGTTTCCAGGGAACTCCTCTCAGATCCTTGGACTGATCTTTCCAAAACCCAGAATACTTATTAGAACACATGTGAACTTGTGCGTAACAAAGGCTGGTGGTGCCACCTGCAAGTTGCTTCGTGTAGTATGAATCTGTGTTTTATTGATTACGGCCCATATCTCACTAGTGGTTTAATGTATCTGGCTGAAATTGTGCATGTCCGTAGATCTTGGATCTCTCCATCTCGTACTTGAGACTGGTGGTGCCACCTACAATCAGTTTTGCATGGCATTCATGCATGCGTTTGCAATTTGTTCATCATAGTGATTGGTTCAATGTATTGGGCCGAAATTGTGCATGTCCATTGTCCAATTGTCCATAGATTTCGATTCCTCCATTTTGTACTCCAGACTGGATGCCAACCCAATCTTTTTCGCGTGGCGTCGATCCGTGCATTTGCTATTGGTGAAAATTGCTTATATCTCAGGAGTGGTTCTTGTATTTGTCTGAAATTTGGCATGTCCATCCATCTTTGGGAGTTTTCATTTGGACCAGACAGGTGGCGCCACCTGCCTTCCCATTTTCATAGAATACATTGGTGCACTGTTATGAATTTTTATCCCCCCGGAAGGGGGGGGGGGGGGGGGCATTGATTTGGGTTTGTCTAGCTGTCCCTCTGTCAGTCAGGTTTTCATTTCCTTGCGATTTCATTCAAATTTAGGTCAGTGATTGCTCTCATGCATACCTTGGTTGGGATTGTTTTTAGAGTGTCTTTCTGAAAATTTATTCTCTCCAGCTCCAAAACAAAAATATTAAATTTTGTTCCTATTTCACAACCAAAATAATATGTGGAGACATCTTCAGGCAAACAAAAACTGAAACATATTGGTCAGGTAAGCAAGAAAGACAACAAGAGGCAAAATTCGTGTAGGACTTAAATTCGGCGAATTTAGTCAATTTACTTGTTCTGAATTAAATTCTCGGCAAAACACATATTTATTGAGGTCAGAGTTCACAAAACATAAGTATATGACGGGCGTTTTATGCTCCATTCGCGATGCTCTTTTTATATTAAGAGAAGGGTCATTTCTTTAACCGATTGTTCATTTCAATGCACAACTATCTCTTGGTCAAATATAAATTTGATCATTGTATAGTTATTATAGGAACAAATGAATGGCACAACAAAAATGTCTCCATATTTCTTGTAATCATTGTCGGCGAATTCAAATAGACTGAAGAATCAGTTAATGTTTCCCTGGTAATTCTACAGTCGTGTAAAAATACCAACTCAGATGAAATTGGCCAAATTGATGAACAAAAAAAAACTCATTCAGCGTCTTAGAATGTACCCAAAAAAATAGTTGGACTAGCAATATGCTATACAGATAATGAACTGACATATTTTTCATCTATTAATTTTTGTCAATTACAAAAATAATTATACAAATAAGCAGCAATTTTTTTTTATTTCGAACTGATTTCCTAAATTAAATAATTTTATAAAATTGTGTTCACTTAGAAAATGTAAGGGTGCCTTTCCATACATGCGGATTTTCACCCGCGCGGGTCCCCGCATGCGGAGAGTCCCTTTCCATATGTGCGGGTCCCCGCATGCGGTTGACCCATTAGTATGGATAAACGCATGCACTGATAATCATAATTTCTCAAATTTTAGTGTAATATGTTACGAAAATATTCAGTGTAAACATTTTTACTAACTGATGAGGTAGATTATAGCGAATAAATATCGTATCTCACCAGCCAGACTTAAATTGTGGCTATTTCATGTCACACTCTAACTAGAGCTGGTCCCGGGCCGTATCTCAATGAAGACTGATCATATATTATTTCTTTGCGCAGTCTATGAAGCTCTATCAGATCCTTCATCTTTCCAAAGACAATGACACATGCCTGCTACTTATATGCATGTAGCATCCGCAAGCATGCCCCCGCAAAAATCCAGCACTGCCGAATCCGCATGCGGGTCCCTCGCGGGCCCGCGCGTATGGAAAGGGGACAATGATAACAAACTTGCATGGGTCACCCGCATGTATGGAAAGGCACACTAATTCTTGCATGTATAGAGTATTTAAATTTCTCAAATCACGATATTCTTTACATTCTTGCATAAAGTTTCACCCTCAACAATATATCAAGTTATATCTTTATGGCGTCCCATTTTTATAGCCAATTGATGATTCGAACATCGAGGTTTAGCAAATGCTGCAAGATGCTTTTTATTTGGAATACAATGTACATACCTTTCAAGCGTTAGCATGGATCTAAAAGTACAATGCATAATATTATAATTTACTACAGAACTCAATATCAATATGCATGCCAATTTTTAAAAAGTCTTGTCTTTTATTCTCATTTCAACTTCTTTCACAGAATACTTTACATCTCCAATGCACTGTGCCAACCAAACATATCCAAAACCAGATTGGGACAGCAATGTTCTTACAAGAGATACCCAATCTGACTTCCCGCTGTTGTCTAAATTCATCAACATACACTGTACATGCACCTGTTTCTGCTTCTATATATATATATATTATGACATATACAATAGTTTAATCGATTACTTATTATAACTTAATAATTAATTAGTAAGTTACAAACAAAGAAAATCTGCCACATTATCCTAATGCTGCTGCATTTGGAGTATTCTGACTTACATTTAAAATATATTTGCAGAATTTATACTGTACTGTCCCTTGGCCTATTGCATCTGATTTACTAAAACCCCATAACTCGCATCAATATATTAGCACTGACAGTACCATTTGATCAAAGAGATGAAAGAAATGTTTTGTACTTACATATATTTACACTTTTTGCTGAACTTTTTTAATCATCGTAGTGATAAAGATTTGTTTGCATGAAAAACTTGCTGTTGTTATGTTTTTGACCAAGACAATTTTGTAGAGAAAATAATATCAAGATATTTATAGTACAGGTATATATAACCACTTTTAATTAATTGTTCACTGTTTAAATACCATCTTTCTACTTTCCAAAAATGACCAACTTTCCTAAAAACCATAATCTTAGTTTTATCTAATGAATTTTAAACAAAGATTCTCACAAAACTTTTGTAAGAGATCAGTATTTCTACGATTAACCATATCATGGGCGAAAGTCATTAGAGTTGAATTTACATATATACCTTGACATATCAGAAACGAGCAATAAAATTGTTAATTAAATAAATGTAATAATAATTATACTCAAAACCGAACAAATATAATGAAAATGGTACAATAAGAAGCAAGACATTTCTACACTTATAAATATTTCTAAAGCTAAACTTACGGGTATTCATGAGCTGACATGTATAGCTTTAGAGATATCAACTATGCATGATGTATAGAAATGTATTTTTGGCATATATATATATATATATATATATATATATATATATATATATATATATATATATATGTACCAGGTCGGTAAAGAAGCAGAAATTGTGAGATTCCAAACTCTTGAGCAGTCAATGGACATACATGTTTACCCGGAAAACTTGTTTAGAATTAATAACCCGATCGTAATATTTATAATTGATTGCAACAAAAAATACTTTAAGCTATAACTCAGGGGCGTAGTAGTAAGGATTGAGGAAAGGAGGATATATATATATATATATATATATATATATATATATATATATATATATATATATATATCCTGTAATTTTTTTATTACAGGATTTTCACTGAAAATACCTTTAGAATCAACCGGATCTTGTAAGTAAAAGGAAAATGTTATAAATCTTTTTGATATTTTCATTTAATTTAATTTTATCTTTGTTATGCACTTCAGTTAATGATTTGACTTAAAAAAAGTATAAAAAATATATGATGTAAAACAATGAAGTTATAATTGTGTAATAAAAGCTGCTAATGCACATACATATATGTTAATTATATAATATAATATATGTTACAGCTTTTGTAATGTCAGAAGAGTTGTATAGTTTTTGGAACAATAGGCCCAATATTTCCTTTCTTGGATAAAACTTGTCGCTGTTATATATATATATATATATATATATATATATATATATATATATATATATATATATATATATATATATATATATATTCCGAATTTTTCACAATGTTACGTTTTTAGGGTTACAAGATAATACGGGACACTTCTTTTTATAAGTCATGTATAATAAGTGAACATTATTACATTAGCTTCACTGTAACTTTTCTTTGACAAAAAATGTTGATATTTTTAGCTGGTGAAATCAACATGCGTGCTTGTGATTGATGTGTCTGTTCGTTTGCATTTTCACTTAATGATGATGATGATGATGATAATAATAATAATAATAATAATAATTGTTTTAATAATAATATGCTAATAACAGTATATAATGATGATGAATAAAAATACATTTAACAACGATTTATTATAGATAAAAAATAGTAAAAAAGTATCGTTATTTATTTATCTACTTTTTATTATTATTTTTTAACTTATTTAACATACTTAACAGAAGTTTTTCCAGTTTATTGCATTGCAAGTATATTGTTTCACTCAAACGCGCACGGAATACCTACAAAGTATTAAGCGCCATCTATACAGTGATAATCGCACTAATGTCTTTACCAACTTTATTGTAACCCGCCCATACTGAAAGTTCGAAAGGGGTTAATGGAACCTGTCGGCCGGAGTTTGATTCAGTTTGAATAAAGAAGTCACACATAACCACACCATGAACTGACAAGTCAAGAGGTTAGTATGAACTCTAACCGTGTGCCGTTAATCAAATCAGTGTGAGGAGAAATGCTATTTTTCTGGGCTGGGCCAAATCACATGCATTATCGCCCAGGTCTGTTACTGTTGTTATGCAAGTGACATGATCATACAGTCAGTGACCCGTGCACTCGGGATGCCAAACATTTTATATTAATGGAACTGTCAAGCATTATTTGTTGATCATATTGGTGGTTCAGTAAAATTATGATACAGACATGTTTTATTTATTAATGTTTTATTTGATGACCATTTTCAATTTCACTTTTTCTGTCTCATAAAATGCAAACTAAATTTAGTCTAAAATTAGTAAACTCTAAATAGGTAAAATATTATGAACCAGATTGCTTGAGCTTATAGATGTGTTCAAACTAACAGCTTTTATTCTCAGACATGCCAGAACTTAAGCCTGTATCACGTATGATCATGTCCAGGTCCGACCCTGTTGCAACAACCACGCTCTGCTAAGAACCTTTTCAGTTGTGAACTAGCTTTCGTAGCGTTAACACGTCTTTTTGAGTGTCTCGTAGAGATTATTTAACACTAAAGCGCCTTCACTCTGAACGCCACAGAGTATATAGTCGCCATGGATAGAGGATACATCATCACAGGAATACCTGCTAATATTGTAAACCATAGGTTTAGACGTCTCAGCTTGCTCCAACAGACCTTCCCAGATATAGAATTCGACACCATAGCCAACACCAGGGATCACCTGTATGTCCACACGGATACCCAGGGAGCTGAAAAACAAACTCATGAATATACAAGCTTGGACAAATACCAAGGAATTTAATCAAGTCAATGCCATCCATCCAGTTACACATCGACCAAAAAGTCGAGGAAACCAAAGACAACAAAGGCGAGAATTCCCCGTGGTTGCCAAGGGAATTCCCGTTGACATCACAGAGACTGAACTGATACAATATTTTGAAAATGCGTCACTAAAACCTACAGCAGTAGTTTGCCTAAAAACCCGCCAGGGCCGCCCCACAATGAGAGCCAAGCTGATCTTCGGTGAACAACACACAGCCGCTACCGCTCTGGAACAAGGGATCTCCATTGGACCAGAACGCATTCAAACCGAACAATACTTCGAGGTCAGCATGGACTTCTGTGGAAAATGCCTAGGGTGGGGACACACAAGCCGTGCATGTGACAACAATGCCCGCTGTTATCGATGCGGCCAGGACAATCACAAGACCAAAAACTGTAATTCTGCCAAGATTACCTGTGGAAACTGCCAAGGAAATCATGCTTCAGCTTATAGAGGGTGCCCTGTGTACCAACAGTTAAGGAAAACCACTCAGCCGAGACAAGTACAACAACACAACCAAGAAGAAATTACGCCCATGGAGATTGAAGTAGCGCCCCCAGTTACGGCCACCCACTCACTGAGACCACCTACTACTACACTCAAGCATAGTGAAGCCCAAACAATTATGATGAATCTAACCCAAGCAACCAAAACTGAGAAAGAAACTGAACCTCCTACTAAGACCACCCACCAACAGAGACCACCCAGAGATGTAAAATCACGAGAAGTACAAGTTAAAGTGACAAACAAGACCAAGCATACACAAACTGAGAAACCAGTCAAGAATCAAAAAACAACTGAAACCCAGACCTCAAGACAACCAACCAAGAAAACCCGCGTCACTCAGACAACACCTGAAACTGCAGAGATGACAACACAAACAGAAACCTACAGTAGTACTACTCAAGCCGCTAGATGTCGCCATATCTCCAAAGTAGAAGGAGCTCAGTTTATGGACAGATTTATCGTCAGAAGATGAATTTCAAGACTGCGACGATATCGACCCGTTCGAACAACTTGATGTATATGAAGAAGCAAGACAAGCCAAAATCAGACTGAGAATTGCACAAGGTTTATCACCCACTTCACAAAAAACAGACCATTTCCTAAAAACCGGACAACTGCCTTTTACCTTACAAGAAATGCAAGAAAAATTGGAGCTACTAGAACAACTACAAGCCAAGTCTCAAGATCAGCAACCACAGTCAAACTCCAGAACAAAGTCACCCACCACCAAACCAGTGAAAAAGAAGAGAAAGCCTCAACCCAGATGGAAGTAATCACGACTCAACAACGCTAACAAAAGAAGAATCCCGAGTGTAAAACAATAAAGAGCCAGCAACAAGCATTCTTCGTCTGTCGGCTCATGCGCGACACTGAGATCACCATCATCATCTTCATCACATGCTTAAGGAGCCCACAGCACGGAGTCCTGACCCCTATATGCTGGAGGTGCTCGAGGAGCGAACATCATTTGCCTTGAGCAAAAGCTTATTATTATGTTAAGGGAAGGTTATAGAATAGGTGCCTACTGAGTTAACTCCTAAGTATAATGTTAAAATATTTGCACATGGTAAAAAATGATGACTTTAAAGTTTAAGGCATACATATCAGTTTACCACTACTTATTTTAACTCTATCCCCATCAAATATATTGCATGAAAATTATTCCCTATGAAGAACATAAATCTATTCTATAATCGCTCTATATTATGTAAATCAACAAATGTGTTCTCACATAAATAAAAAAAAAAGAATGGGAGCCACTATAGAACGCTGGCTTTGCTTCTGTTGAGGAAAATATAAATAAAAAAGTTTCCTCTCATTCCTTATTTTAACTCCTACTTTTCCCTGTAGATGTCCCTACACTCAATTTTTCTAAAAGAAACAACTACTAAGCATCAGAAGTCGCCTGAATTGGTAATATAACCTATGATCTCTAGACAAGGAGCCCTACACGCTACTAAGAGAGCTGTGAAGACGAGATACCAGCAAGAGCAAGTTTTGTTCATTTATATCTGCGATTGAAGCACCATCTATTGCTAAAATGGGAAACCATTTACTATTTGAACAGGAAGATTAAGCTTTCGGTGGGGGCGGCTCGCCCCACACCCCGTTCAGACGGGGAACCCAGGTTCTCCTGACCCCTCCTCCTCTAATATAATAAACTCCAATTATGAGCAAAATTAAATACGGGAATTCTCAAAAAAATAATATGTATCGGCCTTTTTTAGGAAACAATTTATTATGCGACACCCGTTGTGCATAAGGTACTGGCGGTAGGCTGAATCCCCCGTTCTATAGTTCTGCCTAAGAATGAAACACTAATAACTGTATAATGTAATTGAAAAAGATATGGGAGTAATAAAATTTTAAATTTCATTTTGACAAAAAATGGGATACATCTATCCATGAGACATTGGTCACACAAGTGCTCTCGTTAACATGACTGTTGACAGTTGTGAGTTGTAAATATATATATGTTATTTTACCAAATATTACTTTATTACATTTCTTGAAATATAAGAAAAATACACCTGTAAACTCACAATTCTACAGCACCAAGCAGCCAACAGGAACAGATTACTGACGACAGCATTGAATCCACAACGTTCACAATCCGTAAACATACATATACAGTACTGATAACTATCTGAAAACAGAAAAATGTTGGTCTTGAAACATTAGAAAAGCTCTGCTGTTTCTGATGAGAGAAAGGATTATGCAGTTTTACCTGTACTTCTAAGGCCCAAACTTAAGGTATGCTTTTCAGGCACAGCCTGCATCAGTTTTAACCCCCTGCATCAACATTTCTAATTTTGATAATCATCTTTCGAGAAGAAAAAATAATACAATTTTGATCAGATTTCCTTTTTTATTTAGTTCTTTCCCTGTTTGCAAAAAAATCTGTTATTATCAATATAGCATTTTTATTGAAACATACAAAAAAAAGGTAATAAAAAAGTGATAACCATAGCCTTTCTTGTTTTTGGCCTTATGAACAAGTGTACATGTTATCGCCATCTTGCAAGCAGCTGGCATGAGACTGAAATATATGAAAAAATTCAAGTATTAACAAGGATTTCTCAAAATTTGACTCTAGGACTCTCCCAACATTTGGACTAACCAACATTTGGACTCACCAAATTATGATAACCCTGTCTACTTAGTAACTTGCTTTGATTTGGCAATTCTCACTCTGTGAATGATTTACAAATATGTTGGCACATACTAGTATACAGCCAGTGGAGAAGTACCAGGTAAATCCATCTATACATTGTGAAAGCAGTGGGTTTCTTATTTCTGCCAGGTAAAATCTATTAAACCAGACTCACTTCATAAAACCTGGGTTGCAAGTATTTTACCCAGTTTTTACCTGTGTTTTACCCAGGGTTTTGCCAATATATTACAAAAGCTTTTCCCCCTTTTTATCTGCTTTTATCAAGCATGACCCAACCTTAGTTTAAGAAGCCACACCACTCACACTTTAAAGGGACATAACCAGGAGCAATATTATGCCTATTCTTTCACACTATCAGTTCAGTTTTGCTTTATACAAAAGTTTCAAAGCACACAGTCTCAGTACCTTGCATACGGCTTGTAAAAACCTTGTTATGACTGCGTGTTGGTACACACAGTCAAAGTGTGTCTGTTTACCATAACAAGGCTGTGTGATAAGAGGTCCAATTGTGAGCCACAACACACTAAATTTCAGCCAGTGGGAGCATGTATTACAATTTTTGGCCCAAATCAGTCAGAGCATCTCCTGGTTAACACATGTTATGCCCAGGTGCTGCACGGCTGTAATAATGTTCACATCTGTGATCATGTCCGGTCCACAATTTTTTACACTTGTTTACAGAAGTAAGCAGACAGTTACTGTTTCAGGGCAATATTATTTAGCTGGTACATATTTATTTTAAAGAGAAGAAGCTATTTTTCCTGTTAATTGAACATGCTTTTTAAGTGAATGGGCCCCTTTAACTCATGTTTTGCTGTCTGAGCACATCACTCTAATCAGTTGGAATTAGGGTAAACATCAAGGAATCCTGGGTAAAAAGTAAAACCTGGTTTTCCCCAGGTGATGGGTGAAACGTGAGCCCTAGCAAGCATTCTATTTTTATGTATTTTTACATCCTTTAATTATGAATATGGTGGCCTGTCAGGTTTAGGATGCCTCATTTTTCATCAGGTTATTAAATTTTTAAAAGTTTATGATAGGGGTGTAACAATTCATTGAATAATATATGCATTGACTTGCAAGTCCTGAATTGAATTGTTATAAAATATTAATCTCTGAATCAATTCATTTTGATTATTATTTTTAGCTCAGCTGACTACAAGTCATCTGAGCTATAGTCGTTGTCCATTGTCTGTCGTCCGTCCGTTTGTCTATCCGTCTGTCTGTCCATCCGTCCGTCCATAGATGTGACACGTTTTGAAATCGTAAGACCTAGAAATCCAAAATTCAGAATAATGTTAGATGTCCTCAAGATCTCCTACCAAGCTGAAAACTGGGTCTTTGCGACTTCATTCCTTTGAGAAAATTAATTTTTATTAAAATCCTATTTTCACACTTCAGGACTGCCTAATATCTAAACCACTCATCTGTTTTTCCTCATATTTACCATAAATATTCCTATATATAGTTCCTATGTACATGCCAGAAATTAAGTCTGTTAAGTATTAATTCTTCAAGTTATGGGCCCAAACATAATGGACTTTGTAAAAAATCAGGAAAAATATTTACTCACTTAACATGAAAAATTTTGAAACTAGAGTCTATTTTCCCAAGTATATAACTATGTTTAATTAAGATTCAATTGTTTACCCAAAATTAGGTCTGAATTTTGTAAATTTTTGGCTCAGCTGACTGTAAGTCATCTGAGCTATAGCGATCACTCTTTGTCCGTCATCCGTCTGTCCATCTGTCCATCAGTTAACCAGGCACAAATCGTAACCGCTGGACCTAGAATCTTGTTGCTTGACATTCTGAGAGGTCCATGAAAAATCTCCTTGGAAACCAGATATTAGGTCTCTGTTACCCATATCCTTTGAGCTATAGAGCCCCAAAGTGCCCCCCAGAATAGTCAAAAATTTTATACAAAAACTTCAATATCTTATTAACTACATCACTGATTGTCATGATTTTTGGCATACATATTGATCATGAGATGTTCCATCAGTTCCTGCAGACTGGTGGCACCACCTGTATTTTTCGATTTTTTACCAATTTTTTTCTCTATTTTTGAGACCTTTAAAAATGTGAACATCTGTTAACAGGGCACAAATCGTAAAGACTGGACCAAAAATCTTCATTCTTGACACACTGAGAGACCTATAAAAAGTCTCCATGGAAACCAGAAATTAGGTCTCTGCTACCCATATCCTTCGAGCTATGGGGCCCCAAAGTACCCCCCAGAATAGTCAAAAATTTCAAACAAAAACTCCAATATCTCATCAACTACATCACTGATGGTCATGATTTTTGGCATACATATTGATCATGAGGTTTTCCATCAGTTCCTGTAGACTGGTGGCGCCACCTGAATTTTTTCCAGTTTTTACAATTGTTTTTTTTTTTTCTCTATTTCTGAGACCTGTTAGGATGTAGTTATCTGTCAACAGGGTACAAATCTTAAAGACTGGACCTAGAATTTTCATTCTTAACACAGTGAGAGACCCATGAAAAGACTCCATGGAAATCTGAAATTAGGTCTCTGTTACCCATATCCTTTGAGCTATGGCACTCCAAAGTACAGCTCAGAATAATGGAAAATTTGATACAGAAGCTGAAGTATCTCAATAACTACAACACTGATGGTCATGATTTTTGGCATACATATTGATCATGAGGTGTTCCATCAGTTTCTGCAGACTGTGTGCACGACCTCTATTTTTTTTCAAATTTTTACGAATTTTTTTCTCTATTTTTGAGACCTTTAAAGATGTGGTTATCTGTCAACAGGGTACAAATTGTAACAACTGGACCTAGAATCTTCATTCTTGTCATGCAAGGAGGCCCATGAAAAGTGTCTGTGGAAACCTGAAATTAGGTCTCTGTTTCCCATATCCTTCAAGCTATATGACTCCGAAGTATCCCTTAGAATAATGGAAAATTTGATACAGAAGCTGAAATGTCTGAAAAACCAATGCAGAAATCACCATGATTCTTTGCATGGATATTGACCAAGTGTTTTATTAGTTTCTGCAGACTGGTGGAGCCACCTGTATTTTTTTTAAAGTTTACGCATTTTTAGCTGAGCTGACTATGAGTCATCGTCAGGCAGTCTGGCTGTTAACAGGGCACGCTTTAAAACCGTTGGACCTACGAATCCAACACTTTGCATAACTTTAGATGTCCCAAAAATCTCCTACCATACCGAAAACTGGGTCATTAGGACTTCAATCCTTCGAGATATTAAGGAAAAACCTCTGTTTTCCATAAAAAAGCCAAAGGCTGCCTAATATCAAAACCACTGATCTGTTTTTGATCATATTTAGTATTCATATACTTCCATACATTTTCTATGAATATACCAAAAATTAGGTCAGTATTGTGTATTATTTTGAAGTTATGGGCCCAAATATGATGCAATTTTTAAAAAATCAGGAAATATATTTACTCACCTAACATGAGAATTGCTGAAGCTTGAGACATTTTTTCAGGAATATAACCTAATTTAATCAAGATTCAATTGTTTACCCAAAATTAGTTCTGAATTTTTCAAATTTGTCAAGTTATTAGCATAAATAAAAAATCAATACCTTAAATTTTGTCCAACTTTGGCAATGGCACGTTTTTTCCCTGTAAGCACTGTTGATTTAATTTTCACAACATACATACCAGGGTTTCCGCCAGAAAAAAATAAATGGGTACGGAGTGGCGAGCACGTGAGGGGGTGGGTGTGGGAGGGGGGATTCCCCCCTTCGACGGTATGAGAAAATTTTGAATTTCAGACCCGAAAATGGCGTGTTTTGGTGATGCCTGAGCGCTAATTTAATCAGTTAGAGACGAATTTGAATTTCTTCATGAATACAGTTTTGACAGTTGGTGATTCATTTCATTGATGGTCATGACTCGCAAGCGATATGAACTTAAATTGCTAAAAAGTAAAAGCATCATGGACAGACGAAGCGCGGCGGTCAGGCATCAGTGCTATTGAGATAACAGTCATATTATTGCTGGAGTTGTAATCCGTTGCGCAACTGATCTTGCGCGCTCATTCCGTTGCACCAGTATCGATGGCTTATATATTTTGATCAGAAAAAAATCAGTCTTCATGTACTAACTTTAAATGTCGTGGCTTAATTAACATGTATGTGCTGTTGCGCGGTGCCCCTCCAGTGCCAGACTTTGCATATTACCACGCGGGGAAAATTGTGAAGCGGCGTGAAATTTGTATATTGAGTCGAACAAGTACAGAGAGTGAAATCAGCTGCCCCAGTCGAAGCGGGATTTTTTGTCAGTGAAAAACACAACGGTCAGACAGACCACGGGGTCGGAGGTCAGATGACGTCTATTCAAATAGAGTCGAGGTCAACCAATCGACGCATGGGTCAAGTGACGTCGATGCAATATCAACCAATAGGTGTGGGGGTCAGGTGTCACAGGTGTCAATTGGATTAGCTTTTCAAGAACGCATGCAGCAAGCACGTATTAGTTTATACATCGGTCAATTCAGCTACTTACATGAAAATTGACCAAACGGCAAACGCTGCCTATCTGATATACATGTTTACTCTTATTTACAGCTTCATTTCACCACGCATTGGTGCCCCAGAAATCGTTCTCCTAAAAAGGCGAGACATGCATTTTAATTGCAGACACAGCGATTGGAAATGGAAATTGGTTCGCAGAGGGTCAATTTTGCGTCGCAAATTGCGATGCGATACCGCTTATTTCGAGTGCTGAAACAATAATAATATGTTCAATTAAAAATAAATGCAAACCAAATTAAAGAACTTTATGTTATTCGCGAGTGCGGCCACCAAATACGCAAGGCAAAACAGTAGGCCTAATCATCAAAAGTTTCCCTGATCAAACTGATCTTAACAGTCTGTTAAACAGACTGACCGAATAAAATCGCTCCCGGCCAGAGTTTTTAATATAATCATGCCATACTCATAAAATGAAAACAATTTAAAATCGCGTATAGTGTATAAAACATCGCTTATACAAATTAAAAATGTAAACAGCAGGGTTGGGTTTTAGGCTGCCCAAAACCTGTTTTCGGCAGGGCAGAGCCTAAAACCTGCCTTTAACTGCCTAAAATAGGTTATAACCTGCCTAAAACTGCCTTTTACTGCCTAAAACCTTATTTACCCTTACCTATGACTTTTAGTTTAACTATGTTTTATTGTTAAACATCTAAATGCATTAAAGAAATATGCTCAACAAATTAAAATTGAGGATCACTTTATTCAAACTAAACAAATTAAACCATGACACAAAAAAAAGCAACAAATGAATCCAACACTACTTCAGGGATTTCCTTATGAACACAGCTCTCGGACTCTCCTACCTCCATTACTGCCAATTTATAAAAGAATGCTCTTACTTTAAGCTTATAACCAGATACCTTTATTGGCTTTTTGATCACAAGGGATTAAATTTTGTGATAAATGGAAAAGAAGTTTTCCTGGATTTAAAATGTTCCATTTACACTGATGAATAGTTCTTTATACTGTAGTTTCACTAACATAACATGTATATTTTGTATGCCTGTAGCTACAATGGCAAAAAGCATTGGATTGGTTTTATAAATTATTACATATCTTTTATGCTAGCCATAAACTAAAAATATGATAATACCCTTTACATTATCTGATAATTAACAAGAATTTCCACTATTTGTTTATTCCCTCAGCTAGGTCATCCCTTGTCAAATTTTAAGATTTTGTGCACATACTTATCTTCTATATAATGATGGATATACTCTGTTAATTGTATGATGAGATTGTGAAAATGGAACCCTCATTAAACACTATAATTAGTATAAAACTGAAAATGTGAAAATATATTGCAATGAATATGTTGCAAACCACAGAATATTCATAATTACTTAGGGGCTGTGTTAAACCTGAAGGCCTGAGGGGCACAGACTGCATCACTCAGTAAAAAGTTTGCTCAAGAACAGTCTTCAGGGCAAGGGCTTTAATTGCATCCTCCTAGTCATGTATGTAAGTTGACATGAACATCTACTAGGACACAGCAGTAGGACTTATGACCATTGGGTCTTATGACCCCATCACCCTGATAAATTGTAATTAACTTGTCTAATCAAGCATGTCCTCCCCTCTGATAGTGATACCCTGTCTTACAAGGGCAAACTGGAGGCTGTATTACTTCATTCCAGGTAGCTGGGCACTCATCAGGAAACCCAAAAGGTCCTGATAATGTCATTACCTTGGCCAATAAAACTATGTGCCACACAACCATGGTCTCATGCTCCAGACACCTATACCGGCTCTTTGAAGACTGCATGGTGCCAGCCAACAGGAAATCATGCATAACTAATACTTGATAGCTTCCAGAAGCCCAGCAAAGCCTTGTGACTGCATCACCCCAGTCAGTTTGGTAGTTTTACAAATATTTAAGTAAAAAATGTAAACAAATATAGGTTTTGGGCACTTTTGGTGCCTAAAACCTGCCTAAAACCTGTTTTAGGCGGGGCAGTTTTAACCAGGTTATAACCTATGGTTAAAACCTTCATGCCTAAAACTTGCCAACCCTGCTAAACAGAGATCGTCAGTACTACTTGATTTTCTGCACCCTCTCACATTCATTTTCAATATTCAGAACTGTGTTGGTAAGTTCACGTAGGATGGCAGGATGGAGGCCGACGATGTCCGCAGGTGTATGAAACAGAATCTCGCGGTTTAACTGCAAGTTGCGCAACACGTCACACCCCCAAAACGCAAGCTTATTCTCTGCTCTTGATGTGTATGACCCTTATATTCTTCACTTATACTTTGGTATTATGTGATTGACACTTCTCGCGTGATTACAATACGACGTTATTATAAATAATATTGCGGGGTGGCTGTCAGCCGACTTGCAATATCACGATAATGTGTACATTGACACGGTTTTCCAATTACCTTTTCCAAATTAACTGATGAGAAACCATGAAAACAAAAACGCATATACATGTTTCTCTATTTTACGGACTATTCTCCCCTTTGTTTCGTTCTTGAAGTCGTTTAAATTTTATCTTGAACTTGAGAAAGTCGTACCAGGGCTGCCCCAGCGGAAGCCATAGGCTAAATGACACAAAATGAGGTGGAACTATAGGCAGAAACGCAACTCTCAGCAATTCGGTACATTCATATCTGACATGATAAACTTGGGAATAATCTGGTTAAACCAACACTTCTTTCTCCCAAGGTTCATAGGAGGCAGGGGGAAAATAAACACCTTCGATCGATCAGGGAGAAATGTCCGTTTACAGAAACCCTGAATTTAATCTTGAATTTGACTGAATCGTACCAGGACTGCCGCTAGTCATGGGACCTGTAGATATTTTAGGCTTACACACAGTGCGTTTTTTTAGGACCTGTCGTGGTCAGGAGTTGATATTCCTTATACACACGCTACAGTCATGCATATGTAAGGAGTGGGGGCTCCCCAAGGAAACCACGTTTGCTGCTCTCGAGTATTTTTAATTCTGTAGTTTAGCGTACATGACAGCTGGTCGAGAAAGGTGGTTGCAAAAGGTGGTTGACACCTATGGCTCAAACATCAAAGCCACTTCACTCCGGTAACCGTCATAAGACTCCCAGACAACAAAAACCGCCCCAAAACTGGTCAAACTGTGAGAACTCAGCCAGCTGCCCCAACTGCGAAATACTGGCGGAACTAGTCTGACGAACAACCTCACCGCGCATGCCCGGGGCAAAAGCGCTACTCAGATTAATCTACCAAATCGTCGCTAGAGGGCAACACCTCTCGGTGTCCCTGAATCATTTAACTAAACTTTGACTAGTTTATCAACCGCTGACTCTAATATAGGTTGATACATGGTCACACGCGCCCCTCCTTTTGCAAACTACACACTCTAACCTAAGTAGAAAGAGGCTATAGTAATACATGGTACTAAATCCTACCATAATAGTGTAAGAAAGCAGAGGAGTCTAACAACTTATACAAACACAGATATAGAATGTAGGGTTCACATGTCACATTAACGGAGAGTACAATCAAAATTTACCAATGTCAATTAGTGTCTCTCCACCAAGAAGGAAACCTTTTGCACAATCAACACCGTGGCATGCTTTGCTCGTCTGGGTTGAAACTGCGGACTTGGGTAGATGATATGGATTGGAATGGTAACCAGCCGTAGTCCTGTCGGTTCTGCGCACCGGCAAAGTCTTTGGTTGTGTCTCACAGCACGGCCCATCAGGCGTAACATCTCCCTGGACTATTGGTTGAGGTTCTACGACTGGCTCTGACAAGTCCAATGGGTTAGGCTGGCGCGTTTCCCATTGAGGTGGCTCCTCGGCTAACAAGAAGCCTGGAAATTCATCGTCCACGTCCGGAGCTGGGTCATCCCCAACCTCCCGCTGTTCCTCTGGCCATTCTGGAAGTAATACTGGTTGCTCCTCCGGCGGTGTGGGGCAGAGTGTCAACTGTCGGCGATTCACCCACATGTTCTCACCCGACCCAACAGCTGGCTCAATCTGATATATGTCATCTTTCTTTCTTATCACTTTGTAGACCGTGGATCCGAAACTATCCTGGATCTTAACTCGGCCGGCCGGATACTGTCTCAGGTAAACTCTGGCACCAACTGACAAAGGCACTTCAGTGGCCTTCTTATCAAACTCTCGCTTTCGATTTATCGCAGCGCGGTTCAACTTTTCCTGCACAAAGGCATACGATTCTTGGAGCTTCCTCTGATGGAGCTCAACCCAGTTGGTTGGAGTCATCTCCCTCTCTCCCTCTGGATCCAGACAAATGCAAAGCCCCAAGTCAGATGGCAGCCTCGGATCTCGTCCGTAGAGCATATAGAATGGCGAATACCCCGTGGTGCTGTGCGGGGTCGCATTATAAGAAAACACTAGCTCTCCTAGGTATTCCGGCCACTTATTCTTTCGCTCCGGGGGAAGGGACCTCAGCAAATCATGCATGGTGCGGTTGAAACGTTCGGTCTGTCCGTTCCCCATGGGATGGTACCTTGTAGTGTGTGACCGCTTCACACCGTACCACTCGCACAACTGGTTAACGACTTGGGCCTCAAACGAACGGCCCTGATCTGCGTGAATGCGACAGGGTGGACCAAACCGGTGAAACCATTCTCTTACTAGAACACGCGCAACTGTAGACGCCTTCTGGTCTCTGGTCGGCACCGCCACCACCCATTTGGTGAACTCATCCGTCAGTACCAAAACATTCTCTCGTCCGTCTGTAGCCCTTTCTAACAGGGTGAAATCAATACACACAACTTCTAGAGGCCTACTGGCTGATATGGATCCCAAAGGTGGGCGCACTTTCTGAAGCCTGGCCAGCTTGCATCTGTCACAATTGTCGATATAACTCCGCACATCCGCTGCCATCCTTGGCCAATAATACTTTGATCTTAGCATTAACTCGGTGCGCTCTACTCCCTGGTGGCCATGTCTGTCGTGTAGACTTTTCAAAGCATCATCTCGCAAAGACTTTGGTAGCACAATTTGTCTCAGTTCTCCCAACAGTGGATCAATGACCTTTCGGTAGAGAATCCCCTTCATCTGGTTCATCCTAGGCCACTGACGAAACATCAACTGCTGTGCAGCAGTCTGGTATTTCCGAACACGTAAAGCAGGTTTCTCGCCCTTCTCCCAGTAATGTAAGAATTCCCCAATGTCTGGGTCGTCGGCTTGTAGTTTCCCAACTGCCTCAAGAGACAATGTCGGCAAGCTAGTTGCACTATTATCGCAATTGACTTGTAACTTGGCTGTAGGAAGTACTTGTTGGTCCTGGAGTGCAGCATGTATGCCTGGTGGGACTTCCGTAACCGATACCTGACAGAGTGTCTGGTGAATCTCCTCAGTGTCCCATGGCCTTCTATCCTGACGCAACAATGCATCGGCATTGATGTTCGCTTTGCCAGAGCGGTACACCATATCAAAATCAAACACGGCAAGCATTGATGCCCATCGTTGCTCCCTGGCAGTGAGTTTTGCCTGTTTAATCAAATAAGTCAGCGGATTACTGTCCGTCAATACGGTGAACTTTCCATACTGGAGGTAATCTCTAAACTGATCACAAACGGCCCACTTCAACGCAACGAATTCCAAGCGCTTGGAGCTGTACTGGCTAGGGTTTCTCTCTGTACCCCTAAGGCCTCTACTGGCATATGCGATGACTTTTTTAGTGCCTCCCTGCTCCTGGCTTAAAACTGCTCCTAGACCCTGCATAGACGCATCTGTCTCTAAGATAAAAGGTAGTCCGAAGTCAGGGTAACCTAGGGGTGGAGTCTCAGTCAGTACCCTCCTTAACTGTTCAAACGCTGCCTGGTGTTCCGGTAGCCACAGACCTGAGAGGTCTACTCGCTTAGACTTGTGCGATTTCTGGTTTCGCATTGCAGTGCCTGTCAATCTATGCAAAGGAGCCGCAAATCTTAGCAAACTGGGGCACAAAACGTCTGTAATACGACGCAAATCCCAAAAATCTACGCAACTCGCGCAGGTTCAGCGGTATTGGCCAGTCTGCCACAGCTCTGATCTTATCGGGGTCCGTAGAGATACCGTCGCCTGAGATCCGGTGCCCCAGGAATTTAACCTCTTTGCAAAAGAGTTCACATTTCTCCGCCTTGAGTTTCAGTCCATGGCTTCTAAGTTTCCGGAGGACAACCTCGAGACGTTCCAAACTTTCACCGATTGTCTCTCCATAGACAATAATGTCATCCAGATACACTAACAGTATCATGAAGACATCTTCCCTGAAGACCTGTGACATAAGTCGTTGCCACGCAGCCGGACTATTGGCAAGACCGAAAGGCATCCTGCTGTATTCAAAAAGGCCGAACGGCGTAGTAAAAGCCGTCTTTCTGCAATCTTCAGGAACCACCTCCACCTGGTGGTAGGCGGAAGCTAAGTCGAGAGTGGTAAAGTATTTTGCCCCCCCCGTAGAGCCTCTAGACTTTCCTGAATCCTTGGAAGAGGAAACACATCTCTTCGAATCTTTTTGTTTAATTTTCTGTAGTCGACACATAGTCTTATATCGCCAGACTTTTTCTGTACAACTACAATCAGTGAAGCATACTCCGAGCTGCTCTCCCGAATGACGCCTTGTTGGACCAAATCTTTCAAATGGTCTCGTACTTTGCTGATAAGCAGTGGGTGAATCCGCCGGTATGGTTCTTGAATGGGCACAGAGTCCTCTGTTTTGATAGGATGTTGAATGCTCTTAGTAACCGGTATTGGTTCCCCTTTCTTCAGGAAAACATCCTTGAACTCTAGCAACAACTGCTCCAACTTTGCTTTCTCAAGGGAAGTCCCCTCAAAATTAGTTAAGTCGACTGAAGGTAGCTCAGTCCTTACGTCTCCCGCACCACCTCGCATAACGCACAAGCCATGCCCATCTTGTTCCACTTGTATATCCTCGAGCTCTTTCTGAACTAACTCAGCAGCGGAGACGAGTCCAACCCTCGTATTTGGCTTCAAAACCACGTCCTCGTGACTTGAGTTGACTACCTGAACCAACAACTGTCCTCTAGGGTCTTCAACCAAGGTAGGGGCTAACATAACGCCTCCTTTTACCAGTTGTGTGAATGGCTCTACCAACAGGGATGCACTGGCTCTTGGAACCCTGACCTTAATAGCACTCACACTGCGTGCTGGAACACGGATCTCCGCAGTTTCACAAACTCTGGCAAACTTTCCCGAGATACTGGTCATCGCCCGGGGTGCCTCAGGTAACTGCTGCATTACAAAATCTTTAAACTGTGGCACAAGGGAGAGGACATTTGTGCCCAATAAACCTGGCATCGCTTCGCGCTTTTCCCTTACTTCAGGGGTGTCCTTTGCTACTAGGATTCCAGCATCCTTAACTACCTGATCACAGACCTTCACATCAACCGTGAGCAATCCCAGGTAGGGAATATCCAATCCGTTAGCAGCATGAAGGGTAAGCCACTCGTGGGTTTCAAGTAAATCATCCTGAGAGAAGTGTTGTTCGAAAAATGCCTCTGACATCGTTGACACTTGCGAGCCCGTGTCAACTAAACATTTTATCTGGTGACCACCAATCTCTGCAACCACAACTGGCCTGCCACCAACTGTTCGAGACATAAGTTCGCCCCCCATGTGTTCATGTGCAACAGCGCCTGACGAGTCTGCAGTCGCACCAGCATTCTCTGTCTGCTGTGTCTGTGGCTCGGCTTTGCGTTTTGGACAATTTCTCCGTATATGTCCAGGCTCCTGACAATGAAAGCATACTAATTGACCATGTCCTGAGGAAGCAACTCCGCTCCCTCGCTTTAGTCGCTCATTCTCCCAGGTGAGTTCTAACTGTTGCTTCTGACTCTCTCTTAACTCAGACCGGAGCCTGCCCAGGTCTCTACGCAGTTCTTTGACCACCTGTGCTAGGGTACTCTCACCGCCAGTCTCATCCGACCCAACCACTACATGGCGTGAAGTCGGCCTGCCATTTCCCTGTGACTCCTCTCCTTCAGCTATCGCAAAAGCCTCTGCACGGAGTTCCTTGAATGACATGTCTCTATTCAGGCGTACAAGTTTCTTTAGGTCACGGCGCAAGTTAGCGTCACGCACATTCTCCGCAAACCATGTTTTCAGCATTCCATCTTTATCCGACACCCTGTTTTTATCTTCACTAATTACCCTTTCCATCAAGGTCATCAGAGCTAGTGAAAATTCACGCAGAGTCTCCTTGGGCTCTTGCCTCCGATGGTGAGAGACGTCAAGCAGCTGTTCCGCAGAGCGTTTTTCGCCAAACGTGCTCCCAAAAGTTCAAATAGCTGCTCTGGTTCTGTAACCACTTCGCACTTAACCTCCGCCTTAGCTTGTCCCTCGAGATGAGCTATAAGCAGGTCTACCGCCTCCTGCCCTTCCAGGCCCTGACTACGAGGAGCGCCCCTGGCCTTCAAAACCCAATCTGACAACCTAAGCGTGTCGCCACTATAACATGAAAGCTTCCTTTGTGCGTAGACCACTCGTACTGGAGCCGGCTGTGGTGCTTGAGGTGGTGTTGCTTCCCTGGCTGCTCCCTCAACTACACTGAGCCGCCCCTGTAAGCTAATTACTAGTTCGCACAACTGATCCACCTCTTGCTGGTTCGCCATATCTCAACCCAAATGAAGCAACAGCAAAACCACAGACCGAACGGTGTCGATCTAACCACAGTACTGGACAGACCGTAATAGGACCACACTCGGACCAACTAACCACTAGACCTCACAGAACTAAACAAGCAGAACCAGTGACTGCTAAAATAAGACTTTATCAACTACAATGGCGTCAACACCATGTAACGAGCTAAGTGCTGCCATTTATATTACTCACTCCTATCACACCAAAGTGATACTCATGTAGACATACGTATATCAATATATAGACAATGGAGGCTGTGTGACATCGAACCTTACCTGTATTCCTCCACCGGAACACAATGACTGCTTACATGGTAGTGAAACATGATATTTATGTGTATATACACAAACGGACTATATGGTCACCCTAGCTGTGACCTCACTGACCAAAGGGGTAACCGTGTGAAATACTCACGAATACATGCAAGTAACTCGACCTGGCCAGTGAACACCAGATTACGCAAAAATCATTAATACTCTCGCCGTAGTTCGTATACAAGGCCATCCGTCGACAGCAAATAAGAGTGCCCCAACACGTTATAACACGTACATCTATAACAATGTCCAAACCGTATCTCAAACAAAACCCTACCCAGAATACCCAGCATGGTCCACACATAGATACAGTCAAGGCAATACCTGTTCATTGGAAACCGGCTCTAGGACACAATACTCGAGCTGTTATCACAGGCTGAAACATAACAAACATTACCCGCACCTATGATGAACATCAAACTGCACATATTAGTAAACATTTCAAGGCCATGATGCAACATCAAGTATGAACAAGCACAGAGTCCATAGTCCAGCAACCGCCACTGTTCCTGAGAAAATACCTGAAGAACCAGTCCTTTGCCGCACAGTGGGCGAACAGTAGAGCAATCCCAGCCTATCTGCTAACGTCAAAGGGCACTGCAGTAACTTCCGCACAAAAACAATCCCTCAAACCATTTCTGCTGCCTCAGCTAGGCCTTCGAACACTGCTGCAACATCAACGCAGGATCACATATCACAGGATCACACATCACAGGATCACGCATCTGGAACACAATTCCAGACAAATTCCGGTAGCTTATGGCAGTCTCCTCGTCCAGTGCCACAACTGGACACGACTTGGTTTGTTGACCTCTAATCCCATCAACCAGTATGGCTCCACCTGCCAACCACCTTTCTGTCATCAATCAATAATCCGTTCCACTGTCACAGTGGCAAACCAAACCTCACAGCAAGCACACCTGTCCGTCGCCACAGCAGCAAATCCCACCGCTGCCACCAGATGTAAGGAGTGGGGGCTCCCCAAGGAAACCAAACACGTTTGCTGCTCTCGAGTATTTTTAATTCTGTAGTTTAGCGTACATGACAGCTGGTCGAGAAAGGTGGTTGCAAAAGGTGGTTGACACCTACGGCTCAAACATCAAAGCCACTTCACTCTGGTAACCGTCATAAGACTCCCAGACAACAAAAACGGCCCCAAAACTGGTCAAACTGTGAGAACTCAGCCAGCTGCCCCAACTGCGAAATACTGGCGAAACTAGTCTGACGAACAACCTCACCGCGCATGCCCGGGGCAAAAGCGCTACTCAGATTAATCTACCAAATCGTAGCTAGAGGGCAACACCTCTCGGTGTCCCTGAATCATTTAACTAAACTTTGACTAGTTTATCAACCGCTGACTCTAATATAGGTTGATACATGGTCACACATACAACGGCCGACTCACTCATTTTAAAGTCAGGACTAGGCTACTGCGTGAGCCGTGACACGTAAGTGATATAGACGCTATAGGGCGGATGCATGGTAACGTGCCAACTTTATCAACAAAAATGATCCCAAAAAAGTTTTTAGGTATATAGTTGTGTTATATATCAAAATTTTACTCAGTTTGTCTACTTTCAGAATTTATTAAAGAAAAATAAATCAGACTAGTGTGAGAGATGTAATTGGGACAAACACACATCAGAGTCTGTGGCCAAAAACTGACAAACCCGCTATGGAAAAACATCAGTCACCTCTAACATATGCCACAAATAATTTTAACTGAAACTTTCAGGAGCAAAATACAAGAAAAAATATGTTCTGAAGTACATAAAGTGGTGTGACTATTACAATTGAATATATATTCTCAAGGAAAATAAAGTATATTTGTACAACAAATTTCAGATGTTTGAAATATTTCAGTGAATTTTCACTCCAATTATTTCCTTTCTTTAAAAAATGTCCAGCATAGCTATTTTAGCACACACATTATACATTTAAAATCTTCATTTAATCAACCTCCACTCTCATAGTACTCTTGCATTGATAGTCACAATAAGACATAGTTGTAAATAAATATTACATCAGTTGTCAGTGAAATGAATGTTACAGGAAGTACATCAAGTGTGTGTGATGCATGTAACAAATCCAATACCATCAGATGGGCTTATTATGGAATATATGTTATCTCCTCTCAAACTATTTAGTTACAAGTCCAATCAATATCTCATTGACATCTGGTGATACAGAATACACCTGCTGTATTTGCCCCTTGACTTTTTTCTTTGATATTTGAAGGTCAGGACTTATACCCCGCACACACTTGTAGTTTATTGCTGCCTTCTTCTTGTCTAGGAAGTAAACATCATCCCTTCTTGGTACTTTTTCAAAGAAATATCCAGTGACTACCATGGCACCTTTCTCAAATTGGTTCCCAAAGTCATCCTTCATGTCTTGGTCCAAAGAGAAAACTGGACCATCTGCTTGGAGCAGGTAGTACGGAGTCAGCTCTTCATCAGCTGCCACAACTATTATGTCTCCCGATGACACAGCCTCCACAATTTCTGTGAGCACAACTGCATCATTCTCCTGCTCCAACATCTCCTCTTGAGTGTCATCTTGTGTTTCTGCGGATTCACATTCTGAAGGGGAGGCCAGGTTAATTTTCACCGGCTTATCAGCTAGGTGCCTGTTTGAACAGGAGTTAAAATCTTCATCCATACACCCATCACAGAAACATGCTCTGTCTCTCTTGATGATAACTCCATGATTTCCTGTGGAGAACATCTGATGAAGTTTCCTTGTACCAGGAAGGGACTTTAAGCTTGTTTTCTTATCCCTTTTGATGGTACCTGATGGCACATAAAAAAATTTACGGTTCACCACTCTCCGATCTACATCATTTCTCCTCCTGCCAGCTCTCTTTTCCAGGTTGGCACTGCAATAGGTGAATAGCTCCTCAGCATTTCTGATCAGCCTGTCCTCTCTAACAACAGCAACTGATGCATTGTGTTTTATCACTGCTCCAGCACCATCAGCCCGCCCCTTACCATGAGCTGTTTCCCACCATGTTCTCACTGTTTT
The DNA here is from genome assembly GCA_026874595.1 of Sipunculus nudus. Taxonomy (NCBI): domain Eukaryota; kingdom Metazoa; phylum Annelida; class Sipuncula; order Golfingiida; family Sipunculidae; genus Sipunculus; species Sipunculus nudus. Next base: position 42,638,624 of record CM049321.1, on the reverse strand, counting down.
GATGTTTTGATGGTCCATTTCATGAGAGCTGATGTCTTCGAAGCTGCTTATGCATTTAAATTGTGAAGCTGCCCCATCACAAAAGTCTAACACTCTTGTGACCTTGATATGCCTCTCATGCTGTAAGTAACTGATGAACAATTTCCTGCAGTGTTTAACAGCATAGTGGTCATGTTGGTGGTCATCGAGTATCGCAATCAGTTCTTCCTCTACAAGAATCTTGCCCTCATCTTCAGGAGAAATGTCATCAAATGCGGCTTTGGCATGTCTTACAACAACCCCTATAAAGAGAGAAGCTTGAACCTGGGTCCAGTGCATGCTCTGGATTTCAAATGGCACAGTACAGGTGTAGTTCTCAGCAAAATCCAGTGTTACAATTATATCTCCTTCTTTGAAGTTGGACAGGGCAGTTTGGTAACACTGAAACTGCCAGTATGCCATGTGACAGTGTTTTGCAAACACCTGCAGACTTCTGTCAACATCATCCAAGAACTGAGAAATGGGTTCTGTTAATGTTGCCAATGCTAGCCGTTTTTTTCTCCTCCCATATTTATCTTCAGTGTATATATACTTAAAAATTTCATACGTTATGTTGCACTGGAGTGAACAATCTGGCTTTGTGCACGTTTCAGAGCACTTCAGCCCTTCAGCTTTTACATCAGCTATCAGAGCTTTAACACCACATTCTGTGCAGTTCCTCAAAATACAGTCCATACAGTGGTATTCAGCTTCACCCTTCTCACAAAGGGTTGCATTTACAAATTCACTGGTGTTCTTGATATGTCTTTTTGTGAGCTTATTGAATGCTTTCAGCATGTAGTGCATATTAACATGATAAATACAACCACAAACAAGACGGAGGTTCAGTCTTGGTAGAATTATTTCCTGTGGGCGCATCATTTCAAATTTTCTTTGTCCTAAAATGCTACCATTTTCAGTTTTGAACAATTTGTATGCCTCTGACAAAGTGAGCTCCATCATTCTCTTTGGAACTTCTAAGTATTTTCCATGGCTGATTTTGATTTTTACCACCTCCTTTTTCAAAGGGAGTTCCCTAGATACTCTGCAGTCATAATAAAATTGGTGCACCTTTTTTCTTGTTTCCTCAGTAAGTGAATCTGACCTTTTCTTTCGGTTGTATGTTACCCACTTAAAATCACTACCTTCCTTCTCTTTTTTGTCTAGCTGTTTTTTCAAGGATTTGTAATTCAGTCCAGTTGACTGCGAGATTAAGGTGAGCTTTCTTCGAGCTGTTACTGAAGCAGCTATGACACCTTTTGCTTTGTTAGAATCTGTATCATACTTTGTCTTCAGGGTTGAAACAGTACTTCGTATACCCTCTAACACTTGAGCATCCCCTTTGTCAGCAATAATGCCATGTTGCCAAAGTCTGGATTTTGTACGGGGAGTGCTGCTTGATACCAGACTTGAAATAAGCTCAGTTTTTGCAGATGGTGACTTAACCTTGTTGATTATTTTCTCAACAGATTTTTTCCTTCTAGACTTCAGCACAGACTCCGATCGGCTTGACTTAGGAATTTTCTCATTTACTGGTTCAGGAGTAGCTGGTGGTTCATCTGTGGCACATAATTTCTTCTTTTCCCTCCAAAGTTTGACTTTCAGGACATTTTTGCGGCGCCGTTCTGCAGATTCCTGATGAGCCTTTCTGTCTTTTTCTCTCAGCCACCGCATCTTATATCCCGACAGGCTTGCTCGGTATTTTTGCTTTGCAACTCTGTTATTTTCTTTATATTTCTTGGGGTCTTTCTTTTTTTGTTGTTGTCTGTAAGCTGAAACTCGCAGCACTTCCTTTGCCTTTTCTTCCTCTATTGCTGATGGTGTCATTTTTGCTAATTTCATTGCTCGCCTTCTTTTCTGACTTTCCCTCAATTTTTTTTTTCTTTTCTCCGCTTTTGCTACAAGTGACAAAGGAATATCATCTTCTGATGACTCATCTGAAATAGTCTGGGGCTGAAAATAAAAAAAACATGATGTGAAATAACATGACATGAACAAAATACCTCATATTAATATGCACAAGGTACCATAAACTATGCCATTAATTTTTTAAAAATTGAAAAATAACGTTTTTCATGATATTTGAAGCCAAATATTTTATTTATTAATTAAGAAATATGTTTTATTTTAAAAAAAACTTTTCTTAACTATGAAATTATAGTTTAACTAGGTGGAACATATCAGTTGCTAAGGTAAAAGAGCTGAGAAATGACACGTTGAAAATTGATGAAAACGAACATTTTTATAGTCAATTTAGCTATTTTTCTTAATTTTGCAGCCCCATAATATGACAATGAGTCCACATATATACACAAACTTGCACATATTATAAACACTTTTATCTATTTTCATGGGAAATATGCAAAAATATGCTGAGAAAGTAAAACTGAACTTATTAATACTGTTTAAAAATGTCAAAAATTTCATTCTGATAATTCTATGTTGACGTAACGGACAGAAATATACAATTTTGCTCCTAAGTTAAATTTATATAATGTGACACAGCCCCACAAATGTTAATTTTATTTTACAGGCTATTCTTTCCAACTTTCATCCAATATTTTGGTTGAAAATTGCATATATTTTCTCACACCAGCTTCTTTCTGGATGAAAAACAGGTGTTGACGTAACAGACAGAATCACAAATGTTCCTGCATAGTGGTCAACAATGGTCAAAAACCCTGCACAATAGGTTATTTTTTTAATTTATCATAAAAAGTGAGCTAATCCACTGAATTATAAACCATTATTATGAAGAAATATTGTTACTTACCATTTTCAGGCATCAGTTGAAGTCAAAACATTCAAATTGGCAAAATCCGGTAACACATGTTGGTTTGCTGTCCAGCACATGGTCAACAGCACAGGAAGTGCTGGCAGCAGTGGGATGCTGGGATTATCAGCCAGGGTCTAAGTGACTGTGCTGACACCTATCTTTTACTTCCAGAGTGATAATGACTTTATTTTTTTCAACATGGAATAGAGGGTAATTTGAAATGTTAACAGGTAACATAGGATTTTTGGGCATTTATGCTTTTTTCATTCGCACATTAAAACAAAAATATCTATCACAGAGCTCTGAAATTTTCAGTAAATATTCTAAGCAACCCTTAGTATCATGAAATAATGATAAAAACTGTTTGTTTTAATTTACTCTGTATTCAATCATGCATCAAATTTACTTTTAAATGAAATTTTTACAATATTGACACTTAGTGTGCATCCGCCCTATAGTACAACTATCAGCAGCGGTTTATATTTAAGAATATACTTCAGATAAAAAAGTTCATTGACGGTGTATTTTTCCTTCATTATGTTAAATATTGCTTTATACAAAAAGGTTATTCTGAGACCATTTTTTGGGTACGTATCTTTACCCTAGCATTTTATTTGGGTACGTAATTTTACCCATTTACCCTCCTGGCGGAAACCCTGCATACATAAGGATTTAATCTTTTAAAATCTGAAATTTCAAAGGAATTGATTGAAAAGAGAAGCTTTTATTGAAGTTTACATACACCATGTCAAGTGTTGTTTACATGTAGCCTACCTGGTAGTACAGCCTTCACTTGCATTATGTTACCCACCCCAGGCAGCTTGCCTTGGCTCAGCTTGGCCACTACTAGCAGGTTTCTCCTCTGCCCTGCACTCCCCCCCCCCCCCCCCCCCCCCATGGTGCATTAACTAGATGAATGTTATAATTTTCTGTATTTTATTTTATTCTTGGCTATGCTACATTTTAGATTTTGTATTGTACCACCAGGGTTACAATGATTTAAGTGCACATTTAATTGTGTCCACAAAGTGGTGTATTGCTATGAAAGTGTGGATGTTCATTAGATAAGTAATTCCTTACTTCAGAAGAGTTAAAAACTTCCCCAGGTGTGAAATTGAATATTAATTTCCAGTAATAAATTATAGCTGAGAAAGCAATTAGCACAATGATATTGTTTGTTCCTCATTCAACCAACAGTGTGTATACTTTATTTGAAAAGATGTTTTTATTTTATCAAATTTACTGAATCTTTTATTTCATTTCAGTGAATAAAATTAAGCATGTACTGAAAACTCCAATGTGCAAAACTTGTTAATAGTGATTCAAGGAATAATCTTGTAGATGCTATGTTAAGGCATCATTTTCTTTTAAATTCAGTTTAAACATTTGTGATTTTAAAATAATAAAATAGATGTGTATGCATTATATGACCGAATATGAGCTACATTCTGGATATATAATGATTGCAACTTAGAATTCTAATATTTTAACTTATATTTTCAGTTTTTTTATTACACATTTATAAAACTTGTAAATAAAAAAATGAATCAGATAAAAACTATTAATGGAAAAAGTGGATATGCTAAAAATAATAGGCTTATATATAAACTTAAATGCATTATTCTCTTGAAAGTGAAATAAAGGTATTAGTCCATTCTGTCCACTTGTCTGTCCATCTGTAAATTTTTCATATGCATCACAGTATCTCAAAACTGTTACTGTTTTCTTCATGACAGTCTTGTCAGAGTATTAGTTTGCAATCATATATTTAGAACTTTACTATAACCAAGTAGGAGGGCCCCTTTCTTCTCAGCTTCTCATATGCTTATATAAATGAAAAACATTACAATAGAATTTTTTCATATTTTTGCATTTGGTAAAAATTTCAAACTTCAGCTGAGCGCTGTGAACCATGGGTCCCTTGTTTCTCTATTTTCGAGATATATAAATACAGACACAATCTTGGCCTGTTGGTTGTTTGATGTTTCAGTTGAATGGGTATATTCTACCATTCAGATGATAAAATTTCCTTTTGCGAATCTCTTCCCAGTCAGCTGAGCGTCATGACCCATGGGTCACTTGTTTAAGTTATTAGCATAAAAATGAAATCAGTACCTTAAATTTTGCTCAACTTTGACCATGGCACGTTTTTTTCTGTAAGTACCATTGATTTAATTTTCACAGCATTTAAACATAAATATTTAATTTGTTTAAATCTGAAATTTGAAAATAAAAGCTTGAACATTAATCTAGTTATTGATTTTTTTCTTGAGGCTATATTGTAGTAATTTGCTTTGATTACATATTACAGATGCAGGGTCCCACTCCAGGTCACTGGAAGTCAGCTATGCCAGGGTTTCTGATTTGTTACAGTCACTGGGGGAGATCCCCTGCTGTAACAGGTGTACAGTTATTCTCATATCACCACCCCAATCAATCCCAATACAAACATTTGTTCATTATTTTCCTGCCTCAGCAGAATTTGAGATCAGGCTTTGTTTTCCCTGTTTTATGTTGCTAATTAGTTATATTTCAACTGTATACATTTCATAAAAAAATACATATATATTTAATAATATATATTATACAGAAAATAGATTCAATTGAACAAATGTGTAAACTACTGAAATGTCAACAGTTAATTAAAAAGCCAACTAATGATCATGGTAATAGTACAGATCATTTGTTCACAAACTGCTCACATGCTTCAGTTTCAACATTAGGAAACACATGGTCAGGTCATTATTTGCAACAATTTCTTGCTCATCAATACAAACCAATCATATAAACCAACCATGGCCTTTATTACCTCTTCCTCTTACACTTTATCTCCATTTGATATTATTTTAGATTTTAACCTTCAAGGTCAACGTCAGCTGAGCATAGTGACCCATGGGTTCCTTGTTTTACCATGTACCTCCCCAACTTTCTCTGTGAGCTCTCATATTTTATAGAGCAGTCCGTAGCATTTTAAAAAAGTTTAATGCATAATTGCACCAAATCTGTGGCACTTTCAACTTTGCTGATGAATCAAAGATGAAGAATTCATAAAACTTTTCCTTCTGAAAGTGTTTTAGTGATTGATATGTTTTTTCCCCAGGAGCAGACAAAATGTTGCGAGCACTGTGCTCTATCTGCACGGAACTGTTCAGCGAGACGTCAGACATCGCTGCCATCTTTTGTGGCCACACGTTCCATCATGAATGTTTACAGAAATGGCTCCAACAGACGGGTGTCCGACAGACTTGTCCGCAGTGCCGCATGCAGACAAGAAAGAACCAGGTATGGGCTAGGTTCAGTTACAATTCTCGCTACTCTTATAAACACTTAAATATTTGGTCATCATAATGTTCTTTACGTTTTTTTCTGCATTTATATACGCTCTTCATGCAGCAGTTATACACTGCAGTCATCCCAGACGTTTTGTCCACTGGGTGACCACCCAGTGCAAAATCAACCAAAGACCAATTTAAAATTAATATTAGAGCCTTAAATTATATTTTATAATTATAATTATAATTTTAACCTGGTACAGTGTTTGTGGTGATCGTATCCACTTAACTATTACTTTTCATATGATATTCAAACATGTGTCTTGGTTGATTAAAAATGCAATTTAAATTTTTTTTATTAAATCAAAATTTTAAATTTTAGTTTTAAGGCAGATAGACATGATAAAACAAATAAAATTTTGAGTATTGCCATATTGATAAATATTAGTCTGCCCAAAAGTGACTTGCTGTTAAAGGGTGCTTAAAATAGCGCACTGTTTAAACAATTTTAAATGATAAACTTTTTAAAATCAATGAAAATGTTTAAAATATGTTTACCATCAGATAGAAAAATGTACCAATTTTAAAATAATGTATACTAGACTTATATGGCCATAAACCAACTTTTTGACTGAATTTGGATTCTGGATTTTCCCAGCTATGATACTTTATTATAGGTCATGATTGACCATGCATATAAAGAACACCGTAGGCCAATAAAAATAAAAGGTATGGTTCTCAGGCATGGAACAAATAAATTTCAACCCCCAGGTCACAGTGGCGAAGATACTAAAAAGATGTTAACACAATAACTCAAACAGAATTTGAGGTACAGTCACCACATTTTTGCATTGATGCACCTTAGCAAGTTTGCACGTTGATGACCTTGACTCATTTTTCAAGTTAAAAGTGGCGATAATTCTAAAATAATGTTAATGCATTAACTTGAAAATTATTTGAGGTACAGTCAATATTTTGGTATTGATGCATCTAAGGAAGTTTGCACTTAGATGACCTTGACTCATTTTCAAGGTCACAGTGGCAATAATGCTAAAATGATGTTAATGCAATAACTGAAGGGCTAGGTCAAGTTTGAACTTGTCTGACCTTGAAGTATTTTTCAAGGTCTCATAGGCGATAATTCTAAAATGATGTTAATGCAATAACTCAAAAAGAGTTTGAGGCTCAGCCACCCAACTTGCACCATAGATGCACCTCATTAAGACTGAGGTCAAATTCGAATACATGTATGGATAAAGTTGACACATTTTTCAAGGTCACATGGGGGAAAATGCTAAAATGAAATTTACACAATAACTAAAGATTTTGAAGCACAGTCACCTTAACTTTGCAGCATTGACGTACCTTATGAAGGGCTAGGTCAAGTTTGAATATGGATGACATTGATGCAGTTTTTAAGGTCACAGAGTTAATCTTGGTGTGTAACATTGACCCATCTCAGATTTCATACAGGTTTTCACAACTTTTTTTTCTAGGTTTTTTTCCAGGCTTGGACATACTAGATCTGTTCCACAGATTAACATTTTCCTTGTATGATAATATAGTTTGTAGATACAATAATGAATTAATATTCAATCATCAGTGTTTTTCTTATCTCTCATTCATCAGACATGGTGTAACAACTGATTCCTTCCTCTAGTATGAACTGTTTTCAGAATTGTACACAACAAAAAACGTCAACATAGCAAACTGCTCTGTTAAATTTTGAGAGCTCACATAGGACTTCTGGATGGTAGAGGCAAAAATAAAAATCAAAATTGAATCAGTTCAGAGGTAAATATATAAAAAAATATAATTTAATCTATTCTTCAGTGCATTGTGACACCCCTGTTAGGATGTGTATCAACCTATTTTACTGCTCCTCATTTCAGGTTATACCAAAACTGTATTTTGACAAAGCGGAGCCCAGTTCAGACCAGGAAGAAGATCCGAGCAAGCTGAAGAATGATTACGACAACCTGAAAGTGCAACTCCTTCAAAAAGATCGTGAGAAAAGCGAACTGATAGAGGAGCAAGCCTCTCTTTATGATCAAATTGAAAAACTCAGAAGTAGCAAGAAGTCATTGGAGTCGAAATACAAGAAGGAATCGGCTACCTGTCAGTCATTACGGAATGAGCTGGTTATGCACGAAAAGCAGCGAAAAGAAGCAGAGTACGCTAAAGAAGATGCACGATTGGTCAGACGGAAACTGGAAGAGTTGCAAAATGTAGAGAAACTGGTCCGAGGTGAGTTTATTTGATTGGTTCTATGAATTTCAAGAACTTCTTACTTACAGTCCAAGGGCATACACTAAATGGCATCAACACAAGAAAATGACACCAGTTTTAAAAATATATTAACAAATATTATTTTTTTTTATGTCATTGACCCAACATGGTTTCGCAAACTAAATTCAGCAGACCCATTTGCTCAAATCAACACATCTGACAGCTCTTTTACTGCACAATCTTCAAACGATCAGTTTGTTGGACGCTAAAGATCAAACAACCACGTTTATCCATGTTTATGCTGGGCTCACCTGTCACTCTGCCGATAATACAGAAGTAATTTCAATTCATTTAAAGCATTTAAGTGAAGCAAGTAATATTTAAGATAATGGTTTGTCCCTTGTCAGATTAAAAAATACATGCAATACTAATTCAAATGACCTACAATTAACTATTTTGCATTAATGCAAATTATTTTATAATATAGTCTTTTCACTTTAACATGATTTAACAAATCATTTCAGGTCATCTTATATCAGCTATATTATTGTTTTCATTTTAATGAAATTTAAGTTTAATTTGTCGTCTTAAAAACTTGCATACAGTAATGTGAGTTCATTTTATATGTCCGCACATAATTTCAGTATTATATATATAAATTGTGTAAAGCTGATTCTGCCATCTTACATGCTTTCCTAAATACACACTTGCACACAAAAAGAACTGAATGTTTTCAATTGTAATACTGTTGTATCAGAAACAGTTTAGTGAAAAAAAATACAGGAAAGAATAGGAGATGAGGGTCTACATGCTGGAAAGAATTAAAAATTATAGACCATGTCATGTTTGTCACTACTTATTTCCAGGTTCACCTATCAGTGGACATGTTTGCTTGTCTGAGACAGGCTGAAATATACAGCTTAAGGCATTATTACCACCCATGATTGATATAAACAATTAATTGTCAGAACGCTTATATATATAAAACTAATAGGTTTATAGAAAGTTTCTTTCTTTATTTCAGGTTTGGAGCATGAGGCCCAAGATGTGATATCCGAAAACCAAGGTGACGCAAAACAGATGGCAACATGGTGCCTGGTGCTGAAAAAAGAACTTGCATTGAAGAAACAAGAATGTCGTAAACTCAGGGAAGAAATTACTGAAACAAAACGTCACTCGAACTCTCAACGCAAACTCTTTGAGAATACCAGCAGTGAACTCTTTGCACTTAAAGAGCAGTACAAACTATCTCAGGATGACCTTAACCATGCGGAGGATGAGATTAAAAGTTTAAAACGGAAAATTGAAACTTTGCAAAAAGCAATTGGTTCACCGAGTGCAACTGCAGCCAGTTTAGCTCATAGGCTTATAAACGAGAGCCCTGCTCCAATGTGCATGAAAAAGAGGCCGAAAATCAGCGGGGAGGAAAATGGTGAAATCAGCTTCAATTTGGACAATACTGATTTGAACACAACCCCGGATTTGTTTGACAGTCCGCCACCGAAAAAGAAAATACGAAGTTCGCCAAGTACGGATCAGGGGTATACTCCTCCTGAAATGCTGAAGTTCACCAGTGCTTCTGACAATCGAAAACCAGCAAAGAAACACGCAAGAGAAATAGGTGATATTAGTAATGTCCCTGCATTATGTAATTTTAATATATTCAAAAAGCACACGTCAGGTACAGCGCAGACATCGATGATACGAAAAGGATACAATGGCATGGGGGGTCATGGGAAGTTCATACAGCCACTGCCGCGTGGGCCTGGGACGGGACTGAAAATTGCTGCGAAACCAGCAAAGAAAAAGACAGCTGTCCCATCAATGAAAAATCTACCTCCATTGCCAAAACTGGGTAGTTTTATGTCTTGAGCACTTTGTTCAATTGCATCGTCCAGGCAGAGGCTTTCTGGCCATCATGTTTCTGCAGGAATACCCATGCATGTTTCAGAGAAAAACCCAAGTGGGCTGTTCCATAAAATATTTGTCAGTCTGAGCAGGGCTTGACATTAACGGTTAACTGCTTGCCTAGGACAAATGAGAGTTCCAGAAAATAGTGTTAGGGCAACTAAAAGTCGACTGGGCAAGTGGGTCCATCATGAACTTTTTCCTACAGGCCTAAAAAGGATGTTTGTGTTCTGTAATACATTCATTGATGTAAAAATTCATGTGTGGCAAGTAAAAGCTAGATGTTACTTTCCCAATCGGGCAAATACTTTCAAAAGTTAATGTTGAACCCTGCTGAATGGTACTTTTTCAAAATCTTTTTGACTGAAGAAATTCTGCTTAATCAAAAAACACATTATAGCATAGGTCTGTGTGACGAAAACCCTGCACCAAACAGTGTAATATTTAAAATGGACATTTACTACACACATTTGAGATGCTTTTCCTCAAATTGATCCATCTCAGTGTTAATAAATATCAGTTAAAGCGTGCATCAGACTTTGGGCAAATACAAGAAAAATGTGTTCATCAATTATAAATACAGCAGAACTGTATGGATACAAATATGAATATCTAAAAACAGTGATGTCTTTGAATATCAGTACAAATACTTTTAAATGCATACATAAATATAAATATGAGTACTTCTTGAAGAAGTAAATAAAAACTTTCAAGTATCATTCATGTGCAAAAGCAAATCAGGAGTTCATTTTTGTGAACAAATAAATGCATTAAGTCACCAGTGTAATTAAGAAAACTTGTCTATAAAAAATATGTATTTTTTTCATTGTCAGAATGTATTATAATATCTGAATTTATTTCAAGTCCAAAACTTTTTTTTCATGCTATTTTTTCTGTGTATATGTTTCTGAAAATGGTTCATTTAGGTGATGAAAGGTTACCTCGGTCTACTGATATAATATTATAACATAACTGAATTAATTCAGGCCATTCCATATACTGTGGTTGGCTTCATATTTGCGAGGCTGAAATTTCGCGATTTTTCCATTTTTAATGTTTTGCGAGGGTTTCATTTTCGTGATCTCACAAGAACCTACTAGTATATCAAATCTTTGGCAAAACCATATACCTTTGTGTTTTATAAAATGAGAATATTTCATGCGTTTGTGACATTTTCTTATATAATGATGGGCCAGTACACGCAGCATAGGTGGTTTAGTTCAAATTTAAGGTTTAAATTTCCCTATACCTGCACAGATGTAATTTATTAAAAAAATTCTCTCTGTTCTAACCTATTACCATACAAGTATTGATTACACTAAATAAGAAGAACATTCTCAATTGGCAGATTATTCCCGAGGGTTTCATTTTTGCGATTATTTCCCATTCGCGAACATCGCGAAATTAAAACCCTTGCGAACAAAAAGGCAACCACAGGATGCATATGCAGCTAGAAATATCACACAAATTAGTTTTCTCTCAGAGTGGTTCCATATGGAGGTATGCAGTAAGTATGGGTATATAGGTATGCATAGGCATTATAACATACGGGGAAATTCCAAACTTTGACATCAGTGATAGGGTACTTCTCTGGCAGTTGACTTCTCCACTCTTTCAGCTCTATACTGAGGCAGTCCTATTTTGCTGCATATTTAAAGCATACTCGTACACATTAATGAATCACATACATTGGTTTTCTAGCTGCCAAATACATACATACTACACACTTGGTATGTATAGGCACCACAAATGCCAATACACAATGCTAGCTATATACAGTGCTTAATATGACCATGGTTTCACACTTTAAAAATGTCCATGTGAACTGTCACTGGAAATGTTGGTTGCACTTGACAAACACCAGGACTTCAAAGATGATATTGATCAGCTATCAGGAACGGTTTGGTAACGTTCTTGCCTGCTACACTGAACAGTCTCTTAACTGATGCAGAGACAGGGACAAAACAGACTCTTGGCATCTGACACACAACATAAATCTATATATCAGTAAGGAGATTACCTCTTAAATATCAATTACATATATGTTATTATGTATTCATGAAAAGTATTCCTGTATACAAATGATTATGCAGTGTATTTGAAATTTTGAATAGAACATGTATTCAACACGTATTCAAATCAGTGTTGCCACTATACTTTGTTTTTAAAAAGTAACATACTTTTTTCAGGCCTTTTTTATTCTTTTTCATACATTTTCAGGGGTTGATACTTAATACCCTTACATCCCCTTACCTGAACAAACTAAATGAGTGAAGCAGACATGCTCTGTCAGTATTTCATAATAGTGGCATTTTATTAGTGATGATTTTTTTAATGAATATATATTATTCTTTTGCAGCTATAATCATCTAATGAATTGAATGATTTAAATCATTGGCATGACAGTTCTGTTTAATTTTGTTAAATCATTCTGTGGGTGTGAATCATGTACTAGGCCATGTATTTAAGTCTTAAAATATCACAAATGTGTAGTGCATTTTATGTTTTGTGGTTGCACTCTTTAAAAAGTTTGCATGAGCACTTCTTTTAAACTATATCCCAGTATAATATAGATTGTGATAATTACTTACATTTCTCAATGTAATGAAGTAAAGTTCAGTGAAGGGGATTCATATCAATCTTCATCTACCAGTGATTATTTTGATCAAATTTGTTATGTACAAAAACAGAGATACATACATTAACATAAAACAGAAAATTGTGAATTTTTTATCCAGTTATTTTTTCTGCTGATATGATTTATTGATGGAAAGATTGCAGGAAAATGATGGTCACCTTTTGCTCCCCCAACCCACCCCAATTCAAATAAAGAATGTGTTGTACCAAGGCCATAAAACTTCCTTGGTTACCAAAGATAACCGAAATCATGTGTATGTCAACATTTTCAATGTCAAATTTATTTAAAATGAGAAGTACATTTATTCCCTAAATTTCAATCATGTTCTTTAATAGACTGATTCTTTAATCCACCTGATAAAAAATAGATTGGAACCAGTTTCAGCGTTATAAATGTGTTCAAAATCATGTTAATATTCTTGTAATTTTCTCAAAAAGCTTCCAGATTAAGTTGTGTTAACCGTTTTTTGTGTCTTATGATTTTCATGGACCACTGCACATATTATATAAGTATGTTTAAATTTTGTAAGTCTGCCCATTGTATACACTTTGTTAGATAAAGTTTACATAAAATGTGTTGTTGTATTGTATATTTCAGCAAACACTAAATATACCAACCAACATGATACCAATCATGGTTCTTGAAACTTTGAACAAAAGATATGGTCTTACCAAAATACTATACTGTCCAAATTTAATGGAAAGAGGATTCTGCACAATGTAAAATACTTCTATATAACAACATAGAAATATGAATTCCCAGGAATGCAGGCCTCCGCCATGTGGGCTCCCCAAAATCTGTTTGCATTCTCATATTTTGCCCATGCTCTCAGGTTCATTTTGGCAGAAGTTCCGCCAACCTGTGATTGCATTCACCTATTTAGCCCCTTGAAGTCTCTCCAAGACACGGATCATGAGGCAGATCCACACCAAAATCTAATTGATTCTTTATTGGCCCATTGCCTAAGGGGTTAAACATTTGATTCAGTTCCAATTATTTCATACCTTCCTGGCTGAGGCAATCAGTCTCAAGAGGGATCACTTCAGGACCATTTGTAAACATGGCACCGGGAATTAAGTCTAGAAGATTGGAAGGTTATATACTTATACTTGCAGTTTATGTCACAGTGCTTAAAATCAAAGATTTCATAACATTTTAAATGTACAAATCAGACATGGGGTCTATTACAGTTGTTCTATTACTATTACTATTACTTTCAATTTCTGATATTACTATTACTATTACCACATTTTATCTTCTATTACTATTACTATTACTATTACTGGGGTATCTGTTACTATTACTATTACTATTACTTAAACTTGTGTGAGGATTCTAGACCCTGCGCAGCCATGAGTGCTATAAACTAGCACTACAATCACGTTTAAATAATATTTAAAGCACCTGTATCATCCAGTTACCTACAAAATTTTCTTATACTGTGTCTGTCATTTACAAGAAGCCTAATGATACTGGAGATCTTAATTATTTCAGCTTCTTTAATTCTGTTTTTAGCTCAGCTGACTATAAGTCATCTGAGCTATAGTCATGGTCCATTGTCCATCGTCCGTCCGTCTGTCCAGATGTCCGTCCATAAGACTGGCACGTTTCGACACCGTTGGACCTACAAATCTGAAATTCGGCATACAGTTAGATGTCTTCAAAATCTCCTACCATGCCAAAAATTGGGTCAATAGGACTTCGTTCCTTCGAGATATTAAGGAAAAACCTCAATTTTTTATTAGAAATCTATTTTCACACTTCAGGACTGCCTAATATCAAAACCACTCATCTGGTTCTCTTCATATTTACAATAAATATTCCTCTATATAGTTCCTATGTACATGCCAGATATTAAGTCAGTATTATATAATTTAAAAAAGTTATGGGCCCAAACATAAAGGACTTTGTAAAAAAATCAGGAAGATATTTGGTCACTTAAGACCAAAAGTGTTAAAGGTAGGGACTTTTTTCCAGTAATTCAACTTTAATTAATCAAAATTTAATTGTATACCAAAAATTAGATCAAAATCTGTTAAATTTTTTTAAATATTGGCAAAAATATAAAATTGGTACCTTAAATTATGCCCAACTTTGGCCACGGCACATTTTTTTCCTGTAAGTACTGTGGATTTAATTTTCACAGCATGTATACATAAGGATTTAATCTGTTAAAATCTGAAATTTGAAAATATAAGCTGCAAAATTAGGCTAGTTATTGAATTTTTTTAGAGGCTCTTGTTGTATTCCCTGACATTGTCAAGCAGTCCACTTTGATGACTGTAGGTCATTCAGTGCACATCTCTATGCTCCCCAGGCTGTTGGCATAATTTTAGATGTCCCCAAAATCTCCTACCATACCTCAAATTGGGTCATTAGGACTTCGTTCCTTCGAGATATTAAGGAAAAAAAACTCTGTTTTCCATAAAAAAAAGCCATTGTTACACTTCAAGGCTGCCTAATATCAAAACCACTGATCTTTTTTTTATCGTATTTAGTATTCACATTCTTTCATTCATTTTCTATGAACATACCAAAAATTAGGGCAGTATTGGGTATTATTTTGAAGTTATGGGCCAAAACATAATGCAATTTTTTTAAAATCAGGAAATATATTTACTCACCTAACATGAGAATTGCTGAACCTAGAGACTTTTTTTCAGGAATATAACTTTATTTAATCAAGATTCAATTGTTTACCCAAAATTAGATCTGAATTTTGCAAATTTTTCAAGTTATTAGCATAAATAAAAAATCAATACCTTAAATTTTGTCCAACTTTGGCACTGTTGATTTAATTTTCACAGCATAAATACATAAGGATTTAATCTTTTAAAATCTGAAATTTCAAAGAAATTGATTGGAAAGAATAGCTTTTATTCATGTTTTCATACACCATGTCAAGTGTTGTTTACATCTAATCCACCTAGTAGTACAGCCTTCACTTGCATTATGTAACCCACCCCAGGCAGCTTGCCTTGGCCCAGCTTGGCCACTACTAGCAGGCTTCCCCTCTGCCCTGCACTCACCCCCCCCCCCCCCCCACCCCCCAAGCTGGTGCATAAACTAGATGAATGTTATAATTTTCTGTATTTTATTTTATTCTTGGACATGCTACATTTTAGATTTTGTATTGTAACACCAGGGTTACAATGATTAAAGTGAACATTTAATTGTGTCCACAAAGTGGTGTATTGCTATGAAAGTGTGGATGTTCATGAGATAAGTAATTTCTTACTTCAGAAGAGTAAAAACTTCACCAGGTGTGAAATTGACTATTAATTCAAGTAATAAATTAAAACTGGGATAGTAATTAGCACAATGATATTGTTTGTCCCTCATTCAACCAACAGTGTGTATACTTTATTTGAAAAGATGTTTTATTTTATCAAATTTACCTTTATTTTATTTTGGTGAATAAAATTAAGCATGTCCTGAAAACTCCAATGTGCAAAACTTTTTAATAGTGATTCAAGGAATATTCTTGTAGATGCCATGTTGTGGCATTATTTTCTTTTAAATTCAGTTTAAACATTTATGATTTAAAAATAATAAAATATATGTGTATGCATAATATGACCCAATATGAGCTACACTCTGGATATATGATGATTGCAACTTTTGCAACAATTCTAATATTTTAACTTATAGTTTCAGTTTTTTACTCTGTATATATAATGATTGCAACTTTTGCAACAATTCTATTATTTTAACTTATATTTTCAGGTTTTTAGCTCAGCTGACTGAAAGTCATCTGAGCTAAAGCGATCACTCTTTGTCCGTCGTCCGTCTGTCCGTCTGTCCGTCCGTTAACCAGGCACAAATCGTAACCGCTGAACCTAGAACCTTGTAACTTGGGATTCTGAGAGGTCCATGAAAAATCTCCTTGGAAACCAGAAATTAGGTCTCTGTTACCCATATCCTTCGAGCTATGGGGCCCCAAAGTACCCCCCAGAAAAGTCAAAAATTTCATACAAAAACTTCAATATCTCATTAACTACTTGACTGATGGTCATGATTTTTGGCATACATATTGATCATGAGATGTTTCATCACTTCCTGCAGACTGGTGGCACCACCTGTATTTTTCGATTTTTTACAAATTTTTTTCTCTATTTTTGAGACCTTTAAAAATGTGAACATCTGTTAACAAGGCACAAATCGTAAAGCCTAGACCTAGAATCTTAATTCTTGATACACTGAGAGGTCCATGAAAAATCTCCTTGGAAACCAGAAATTAGGTCTCTGTTACCCATATCCTTCGAGCTATGGGGCCCCAAAGTACCCCCCCAGAATAGTAAAAAATTTCATACAAAAACTTCAATATCTCAATAACTACAACACTGATGGTCATGATTTTTGGCATAGATATTGATCATGAGATGTTCCATAAGTTCCTGCAGACTGGTGGCGCCACCTGTATTTTTCGATTTTTTTACAATTTTTTTCCTCTATTTTTGAGATGTTTAAAGATGCTGTCATCTGTTAACGTGGCACAAATCTTAACCGCTGGACCTAGAATCTTCATTCTCGACACACTGAGAAACCTATTAAAAGTCTCTGTGGAAACCATAAATTAGATCTCTGTTACCCATATCCTTCGAGCTATGGGGCCCCAAAGTACCCCCCAGAAAAGTCAAAAATTTCATACAAAAACTTCAATATCTCATTAACAACTTGACTGATGGTCATGATTTTTGGCATACGTATTGATCATGAGATGTTCCATCACTTCCTGCAGACTGGTGGAGCCACCTGAATTTTTCGATTTTTTACGAATTTAAAAATGTGAACAGCTGTTAACAGGGCACAAATCATAAAGACTGGACCTAGAATCTTCATTCTTGACACACTGAGAGGTCCATAAAAAGTCTGCATGGAAACCTGAAATAAGGTCTCTGTTACCCATATCCTTTGAGCTATGGGGGGCTCCCAATAACCCCCCAGAATAATGGAAAATTTGATAAAAACAAACTGCAACATCTCAATAACTACAACACTGATGGTCATGATTTTTGGCATACATATTGATTAAGGTGTTTAATCAGTACCTGCAGACTGGTGGTGCCACCTGTATTTTTTCAAATTTTCACAATTTTTTTTTCTCTATTTTCGAGACCTTTCCGGATGTAGTTATCTGTCAACAGGGTACAAATCGTAAGGACTGGACCTAGAATCTTCATTGTTGACACACAGGGAGACCCATGATAAGTCTCCATGGACACCTGAAATTAGGTCTCTGTTACCCATATCCTTTGAGCTATGGCACTCCAAAGTACAGCTCAGAATAATGGAAAATTTGATACAAAAGCTGAAGTATCTGAACAACTAATGCAGAGATCACCATAATTGTTTTCATGGATATTGATCATGGAGTGTTTCATCAGTTTCTGTGGCACCACCTGTATTTGTTTGGGTTTTTTTACGAATTTTTTCTCTATTTTTGAGAAACCATCTCGTTTCTGCAGACTGGGTGCGCCACCTCTATTTTTTTCAAATTTTTACGATTTTTTTTCTCTTTTTTTGATACCTTTAAAGATGTGGTTATCTGTCAACAGGGTACAAATCGCAACAACTGGACCTAGAATCTTCATTCTTGTCATGCAAGAAGGCCCATGAACAGTGCCTGTGGAAACTTAAAATTAGGTCTCTGTTACCCATATCCTTCAAGCTATAGGACTCCGAAGTATCCCTCAGAATAATGGACAATTTGATACAAAAGCTGAAGTATCTGAACAACTAATGGGGAGATCACCATGATTCTTTGCATGGATATTGATGTTTGTAAGTGTTTTTATTAGTTTCTGCAGACTGGTGGAGCCACCTGTATTTTTGTACCCGCCAAAAAGAAGTTTTGTGGATACTATGTTTTTGACCGGGTTCATCCGCCGTTGCCGCGTTCGTTTCCAGAGAGCTCCTCTGGGACTTGATTTTATCAGCTTTCCAAGCTCATATCTCGGGAACCGTTTGACTGATCAGGAAATAAAATTTATACTAATGTAGCCCTTGGATAGCTCTATAACATACACAAAAAATGGTGGCGCCACCTGTAACCATGTTTGCACAGTGTCCATCTGTTCATCTGCCTTTGGTTAAAATCACTCATATCTCTGCAGTGAATTGACTAATTCACCTGTAATTCGGCATGCGTATACATCCTGGATAGCTTTCTTGATTTTATGACAGGTGGCGCCACCTACATTCTCATTCAAGCTGATGACATCCAAGCTCATATTTCAGGAACCGTTTGACCGATCGGGCCAAAATTTTGCATGTATATAGATCTAACATAGCTCTTTATCATACGCTAAACTGGTGGCGCCACCTGCAACCATTTTTGCACAGCGTCTGTCTGTTTGTCTGCCGTGCGATAATGTCACTCATATCTCGGCAGTGGTTTGACATATCTGCCTAAAATTTTGCAGTTTTATACATCCTGGATAGCTTTCTTGATTTTATGACAGGTGGCACCACCTACATTCACGTTCACGCTGATGACATCCAAGCTCATATCTAGGGAACCGTTTGACCGATCGGGCCAAAATTTTGCATGTGTATAGATCTAACAAAGCTCTTTATCATACACAAAACTGGTGGCACCACCTGCAACCGTTTTTGCACAGCGTCTGTCTGTTTGTCTGCCGTGCAATAAAGTCACTCACATCTTGGCAGTGGTTTGACAAATCTGCCTAAAATTTTGCAGTTTTATACATCCTGGATAGCTTTCTTGATTTTATGACAGGTGGCGCCACCTTTATTCTAGTTTATGCTGCAGACATCCAAGCTCATATCTCGGGAACCGTTTGAACGATTGGGCCAAAATTTTGCATGTGTGTAGATCTCACATAGGTCTTTATCATACACAAAACTGGAGGGGCCACCTGCAACCATTTTTGCACATTTTGCACAGCGTCTGTCTGTTGGTCTGCCGTGGCCTAAAATCACTCATTTCTCTGTAGTGGTTTGACATAACTGCCTAAAATTTTGCAGGTTTATACATCCTGGATAGCTTTCTTAATTGTATGACAGGTGGCGCCACCTACATTCTAGTTAACACTGCACACATCCAAGCTAATATCTCAGGAACCATTTGACCGATTGGGCCAAAATTGTGCTTGTGTTTAGATCTCACATAGGTCTTTATCATACACAAAACTGCAACCATTTTTGCACAGCGTCTGTCTGTTTGTCTGCCGTCGGCTAAAATCACTCATATCCATGTAGTGGTTTGACTTTTCTGCCTAAAATTTTGCATATGTATACAACTTGGACAGCTTTCTGGATTTGTGGTAGGTTGCACAACGTACATACACATTTAGGCTGCAGACATCCATGCTAATATGCAACATACCTCACTCTGTTTCCCCTTGCCACTCAATCCATGCCTCACTTCACTCTGATTTTGGCAGATACACGTAGTCACTTGTCGGCTACCCGTATTCTACCCGTTTACACATTTTTTCTCTATTTTTCAAATATATAAATACAGACTAAATCTTGGCCAGTTGGTTAATCTGTTTGATGCTTCAGTTGAATGGGTATCTACCATTCTGATGATAAAATTTCCTTTTGTGAATCTCTTCCCAGTCAGCTGAGCGTCATGACCCATGGGTCACTTGTTTTATTAAAAATTTATAAAACCTGTAAATAAAAAAATGATTCAGATAAAAACTTCTTAATGGAAAAAGTGGATATGCTTAAAAAAAATAGGATTATATAAAAACTTAAATGCATTATTCCCTTGAAAGTGAAATAAAGGTATTAGTCCATTCTGTCCACTTGCCTGTCCATCTGTAAATTTTCATATGCATCACAGTATCTCAAAACTTTTACTGTTTTTCTTCATGACAGTCTTGTCAGAGTATTAGTTTGCAATCATATATTTAGAACTTTACTATAACCAAGTAGGAGGGCCCCTTTCCTCTTAGCTTTTCATATTCTTATATAAATAAAAAACATTACAATAGAATATTTCTACATCCACCTTTGTGCTGCCCTCACTTTTCCCTTCTCCGAACCCCATCCCAAAGTCAGCCTCAGTAAGCAAGAACAAGATGAATCAGATATATTCATATTTTAATATTTTGTATAACTATTCGTCCATAGGTACCTATGTACATGCCAGAAATTATGTCAATATTGTGTAATATGTAGACATAGTGGGAATCACAATAATGTACCTTGTCAAGACTAAAGAGATATTGTGTCATACAGTCACAAATTCATAAATCACTTCATCAGCATAATTAATCATAACATCATATCTGTCAAATTGAAAGCTTGCAGACTACCATACACTTTAGATCCTTCAACAAATAGCCTTATCATCATTCTACTACTGCTTATTACTGCTGTCATTGCATACATATTTGCTCAAATATATCACAATTTTCAACCCCCTCTAAATAAATAAAAAATAAACCACTATATTTGACTATATTAATCCATCAGTCAGGTAATTTCATTTATCATTTACTCAAATATTACATAACATTCCTTTATAATAGCCCAACATGTCCATGATATTCTTAAGCTTTATCAACTCGATATAGTATCACAGTGGAGAAACATTTATAATCCAATCACGATCAGCTGAGCGCCGTGACCCATGGGTCCCTTGTTTTTTATATATTGTAAAACCTCAGTGATCTTTATTGGGGCATTTCAAGTCGAATTTATGAGATAATTGTATGAACTCTTGAATACATGTAATTTAAAAGCAACCCATTGTAAAGGCCCTATTATATGTAAAATATTGATTTATACTTATATGCATACTTGTACATTTTATTTATTTTCATATATATTTCACATAAATTCATTTTATAGTACATACTTCCGTTGAGATTTAATCTTCTTTCTCATAGTTAATAAATAAAGATTTTCAGTGTAACTAAAAATTGTCTCCAGAGGAATTATTCATGATTAATGCATTATTATTTAGTATCAAAGCTGACAATTCAGTCCTTTATCTATGTATCACGAGAAGGATTTATGTAGGGCTGTGTCCTGTTTCCCAATCCTTATCAATATATCCAATAAAAATACTGTTTACGTTAAGATCCTGGACAGAACCAAACTGGAGACAAAAGTAACCCATCTTCTCGGGTGTATATGTTCATTTGGATGTGATGCCATGATTTATTCCATCACATAATACATCTTGAGAGTGAACAGAGAGGTGGTAAACTTTACAATAATGGTAGCATGCATGGCTTTTATTCTTCAGGCATGCCCTTCTTCATTGCAGCAAAACCAGCATAGGGTAATTTAGGAATATAGAGAGTGATTTAAACTTAAATTGATTGTACAAAAAAAATTAAATATTATTTAAATCACTTTCACTATAAATTTGGTATTAAACAATCTTGTACTTTAAATTTTGTACATAACAGGATCTAATTATTTGATATCAAAATTTCAGATATTAAATAATAAAATATTAACAGTTACTTATATTCTCATATTAAATAATCAAATAAATTAAAATTGTGATAAGATTGGTTCATTTAATTTTCAAAATATAAATTAACATAATTTTAGATACTGAATGAAGGTCTGCAAAATTGGTATTTTGAAATAACAGACAAGTATAAAAAGAATGGTTTTAAAAGAATATGTATATAAATTAACTAGATAATACACATGCCTGCAGTATGATTTTATTCAAGTGACTGTAGTACTGGTATGAGTTTATAGCACTGTAGGCTTCAATACATTATGGGTAGTGAAAACACCATAAGCTTATCATGAACATTTTGGGTCTGCACCGGTATCTGGTTTCATATTATATTTTTATGCCCCCGCCACAAAGTGGCCGGGGCATATAGTTTTACCCATGTCCGTCATTCCGAAATCAAACAGTTGTACGGACATTTTTTCGCAATGCCTGCAGATATTGGCCTGATTTTTGGTGTGTGGGCAGATAATGACCAGTTACAGATTGAGTTCACGTTTCGTCCCGGTTGACCTACTTTTGACCGTTTTAAGGCTCCTAAACTTATAAAATTTCATGAAAAATAGAAATATTCATGACAAATACACATGTACAGACTTTTTTTCACAATGCCTGCAGATATTGGCCTGATTTTTGGTGTGTGGGCAGATAATGACCAGTTACAGATCGAGTTCACGTTTTATCCCGGTTGACCTACTTTTGACCGTTTTACGGCTCCTAAACTTAGAAAATTTCATAAAAAATAGAAATTTTCATGACAAATACACATGTACGGACTTTTCTTTGCAATGCCTGCAGATATTGGCCTGATTTTTGGTGTGTGGGCAGATAATGACCAGAGACAGATCGAGAAAACTTAGAAAAATTCATGAAAAATAGAAATTTTCATGACAAATACACATGTACAGCCGTTTTTAGCCCTCAGCTCATAGGCTGATGGGCTATTGTCGTCACCCAAGCTGTCCGTCTGTCTGTCCGTCCATCTGTCTGTCTGGTGTCTGTCCGTCCGTCTGTTCCGCGTCTGTTAACTTTTACCTTGTGAGCAGGATATCTCTAAAAGGATTCACCGTTGGAATTATTGGTTATTTGGTTATTTCATCAGTGAAGATGTATATCGATAAAATCTCGGTCAAGTTCGAAGATGGGTGTCCTTGACCCATTTTTCTACATTTTAGAGCTGATTATAGAAAAACACTCAGAAGTTTATATCTCAGGAACCATTGTGTGGATTTTCACAAAACTTCCTATGTTTATTGGGACTGATGGTCTCTATGTGCTGCAGAATTTTTTTGGCGCCACCTGCAATTTCTGATTTTTTAATGAAATTTTATCGGATTTTTTCAATTTTGGCCTTTTGTGCAGGATATCTCCAAAGGTATTCAACACAGGAACTTCATTTCTTCAGTGCTATTGCATTATATTTACAAAATCTTGGTCAAGTTCAAAGATGGGTGATCTTGACCTACTTTTCAAGGTCACAGAGCTTAGTATAGAAAAAAACTTAGGAGCTTATTTCTCAGGAAGCATTTGGTGGATTGTTATGAAACATGGTATATACCTCTCCAATTTAAATTTATAAATGATTATCAACTTTTGCTAATATTCTAGTTTGCAATGCAATGCTTACAGATACTGGCCTAATGTTTGGTCTGTGGGCGCATAATGACTACTTACAGATCGAGTTCGCGTTTCGTCCCAGTTAACCTATTTTTCACCATATGACAGATCCTGAACATAGAAAATTTCATGAAAGACAGAAATTTTCATGAAAAATGCACATATATGGACTTTTTTTCACAATGCCTGCAGATACTGGCCTGATTTTTGGTTGTTGCTTGAAAATGACCCTTTACAGATCGAGTTTGCATTTTGTCCTTGTTGACCTACTTTTGACCATACAACACCTCCTGAACTTAAAAAATTTTCCAAAATTTAACAAATGTTTCTAATTTTCCCCAGGCGGGGGCATTTGTGTCATTCCGACACATCTAGTTTTCTGTGTGTTATTGCATTCTGAATGATTAAAAAGCAAACAGGCTTGTAAAAACAAATCTAGGTACATTTCAGAATATGCATGTGGATTGATGGATGTGAGATAAGATGTACATGTCACAATAATAATACACTTTTAATCTGTCTCTTAACATCAAACATGCCTGTTTATCCATGGTTTACTAATCAAAGGTTAGATTGTGCCAGGTAACTTATTTGGCTGTGACCCACTGTCCAGTACCCTTCTGTAATTAGCACCAGTGGTCACCAGCAATGGGGCAGCTGGCCCATGCTTGCCTCAACAATAGGCACATCCTGGGCAATTACTGGACAAGAACCTAGTATGTTCAGCATTATTTGCTAATATGCTTCATGATCAAGGGGCTCACAGGGAGTAATAGAAAGTAATATGTATTACTCTATAACTTTGCCTTCTGTTTCCATTACTATTACTATTACAGCTCAAATTTTTGAGTCTATTACTATTACTATTACATGGAAAAAGCTGTAATAGTCTATTACTATTACTATTACTTATTACTATTACCCCATGTCTGGTACAAATACACAATAGATTTATTATGGCAAATAGAGCAATCCGGGTAAAGTTTGAAAACGGCTTTACTGATGGGGAAAATGCCCCCTTAGGATACACTTGGCATAATTCCTATAAATTTGGGCCCCCCCCCCCCCCCCCCCACCCAAAAGGCA
Organism: Sipunculus nudus; assembly: GCA_026874595.1. Classification (NCBI taxonomy): domain Eukaryota; kingdom Metazoa; phylum Annelida; class Sipuncula; order Golfingiida; family Sipunculidae; genus Sipunculus; species Sipunculus nudus. The sequence goes on along the minus strand of CM049321.1, from coordinate 42,613,623 downwards.
TTGCCACCACCAGTAATATTTTAGACCGTGAAATTATATCTTTCCTGTCTATACAGTAATCTTCAATCAGATTTTAAGTGAAATTATCTACTTTATTTAGTCTGTCTACTCAGTTACCAATACCACCCATTATGTTTTAAGTGGAAATATCTCTCTTGTCTTGTCTGTCTGCTCTGTTAGCAGTACCACATAAATATAGTACCCATGCTTGCATTTAGACATGTCAGATTTCAGTTGGATTATTGTGGGACGGGCAATTTATGGGCAAGTCAATGTGCACCAAAATCACTAGAAGTCCATTACCTTGCATAGTTGGGGTTTACCCACTGTCTGGGTTAATTTATTTTAATGTTTACCTGAAGCAAAGTGTCAATCTGTAGACATAATTTTAATAGGAAGGATTCCATTTTGCAGGATAGATTCTTCACATTTTGACAGACTCTTTTGAAACTAAATATTCCACAGGACTATTCAGTTCATCTGGAGGACCCTGGACCTCTCTAAATTGTTGCCCTGTTTGATGGAGTTTCCCTGGAGGCATCATACAGCACATTCTCTCCCATTTAAATATCACAAAAATCATAAATAACTAATATTACATGAGATACAATTTTATTAACTTAAAAACTAACATGCAGTATTACTGGGCACTGTTCTAATAATCCATACAAAATGACAACAATAAAATGTATACAACTATATACATACATAGTAACAGTGCAGCTTGTTCATCATACAGTTGTAGCCAATGTTTCAAGTGTGATATTTACCAAATTATTGAGCATATAAATAAATGAGTTTGACATTGGTGGGTGCTAATGTGCAAGTACTAGTAACCAGTTGACTGAAAAATCAGCCTTATGGGGAGAATAAATGAGATTGGAAATATATATTGTGTAAAAAAAGATTTGAAATATATACTGTGAAAAAAAAGATTGGAAATATCTGCTGAGAAAAAAGATTGGAAATATATTACATGAAATCAACCTAAAGCAAATTTATTGTAATTTAGTTCTCTTAAGACCAGAATATTTCCTTACCTATCTTTTCCACAAATATCTAAAAAATAACCTGAGAAATTCTCTCCCTAGCTTTTATCAATATATGTTAAGAAATCATTAACTTTTTTACATCTATCCATTTCAAAGATTCAGAGAATATTTTACAATATAATATGAAGTATAATATTTGTAAAATAATGTTTGTAAAAAAATGTAAGACCTTGTGTTTGAATCTCCAGAAAAAATATATAATCATTCTTGTTTTCAATAAAACTTAATAAATCCATGTCATGTATCTGAATAACCTGTTTTTACTATAAAACCTGAAAAAAATCTTATATTTACCCATTGCAAATGTCGGAAGTAGGTGCAACAGTACAGTTGTCAATAAATCATAACATGTCATCATCATACAAAATTAATTCATATATTCCAGTTTGACCATGGACTTGTACAGAATTGAAAAGCTTTGGCAAATCATAAGGAGAAGTACCAATTTGGTCAAGGGTTGAAGTAAGGATTTGATTTCTGTATGATATGTAACGATTTGAGCTCTCTATGTCCCAGTTTTAAACCGTGATACAGGAAATCAGTTTCCATGCTTTAACATAAGCATATTTATATCAAAGTGGATTCTGTAGAGACTTAAATTGTATGGTAGTTTTTATTTTATTTACATAATGCCAGCAACATTACATAGAGGTGGGAACACAACTGATAAACTTGGTGTTACCTCCTCACTATTTTGGCAATGCTAAAAATAATAACAGTTATATTAATAATAATGATAATAAATATTTATCAGATATATTTTAGGTAAAATAGATACAATCCTGAAAAGAATTAAAACTATGAATCAGTTTCTGCTCTCATATTTTCCCTACTTAACTGAAAAAAAAATTATCCTCTGAACAATATTTATGTACACTATTATTTACATTCACTAAGCTAAGAGCAATCCTTACTGCAGTTTGTGACTAATACTATAAAATAAAGTCAAATATGTGCACCTGATACACAATAGACAACTACATCTATATTTATGAAATGCAAACAAGCACAAAATGTGTCTGAAGAAAGTGTAACTTTACAGTACTCAAAAAAGTATTTTGTTCATGAATCTGTAACAGGCAGAATGTTTTAAACATGCATGGTGGGTTACATGACAAATATTAATTGATTTGTAGTACCATTAAATATTTTGAAGACATTTGTTAAAGATGGGATTTACTTGTGAGACGTCCAGTCCTACTATCCAGTAAAGGCCAACTGGTTGAATTCTGGCACACTGCCAATCATGCACAGTGCTCTTGGATATTATATACGGCAAAGGCGGCCTTTGTAAACAGTGTGTAAGTGGAACAAGTTAGAATTAATGTTACATGACCACAGCTGTGAAGTATTTTCTATTATTATAAAAAAAAATGATTTATATATGTGTTCATGAATTTTTTTATAATAAATGGATCTCAAAGAAATATTGAGCTTATTCAATTTTGGTGACAATTAATTCTTTTTAATCCTAAATGTACTACTAGTACAGGCCTAACAATTCATGAGCATCATGTTAATCACTCTGACTGTATGACTTGTTAAGATCACATAAAATGTGCTTGGCCTTGCCATCTCTCTGCAAGATTAGGGAAACAAAGATAACACAACCACAGATAATACTGTACAAATGAGGATTTAAAAACATCACAAAACAATTGTTTCAGATCTGAGATATGGTTTAAACAATATCATTAGATTTTGTTAAAAAAATCAGTAAAACCTATATATGAATGTCTGTTGTTGGTGTTGTGATAAAGATCAATATCTTACGTGCAAACTGTACAATTATCTTTCTACAATCAAGGCTCTTGCAGCTAAGCTTTAGATACCTTGCTTTATCAAGCTGCTGTTGCATCTACCAGTACTTAAGGAATAATGAATAACTGAACCAATCAAATGACTCACTCATAACTCCTCTACTTGTTTACATTTATATATATTGGATATGACTGAAAGTTGTGACTTTAGCTTTGAAATATGTAGGCTTGTTCATATTCATGAAATAGATGTCTGAGCAGCTCAAAGAAGATATATCTCTGGTAGCATAGCAAGTGACAACCTTGCTTGTAAGATGTGTATATGCAAGAAATTAAATTGCAGTTACAACAATCACAGAAACTCTTAGGCCACAGCAACAAAATTTTCAATGGACTCTTAGAACATAAAAATATGTTGCAAGCAGGCATTTTTTTCAATTTACAGGTCAATTTATAATAAGTTGAATTTTGCCAGCTTGCAGAGAAATATACCAAAAAAAAATTTCAGTTCTTGGGAGTTGTGCACATAATCACCACCAAGTTTTAAGAATTTATTTAAAACTTGAGACAAGAACACAAATTAGCAATATTATTAAGGATATGGACTATATTTGCAAAAAAAGGGATAATGATGCATGAAAAAATTGGAGCTTCAAATCAGTAAAATATTTTGTTTATTTCTACCAAGAACCAAAGACTTTTTGGGAATAAAAAATGTCCTTTTTTATTCAGTTTTATGCTGAAGAACAGGCCAGTATTGAGCTACAGAGATTATGATTGTCTATATACTATATTCAGCAGTTTTATATTTATGTGTAAAATATAAAACTTATGTACAATATGATTGAATGTTGCACAGTTGTATCTCCAAACATCTCTGATGAGAAGCAGGCTATGGGAAGCATCTTCCTCGAATCATTGAATTAAACAGATGGTGTAACTTACATTGCCACTGTTACCACAGGTTTCATTTCAAGATTTTTACATCACTTAACCAACAGCTGAGTGATGTGATTCCGCGCTGAATTACCAATTGTTTTCTTCTTTTATTTATTATGTAATCATTCTCATATGATGTATCTTTCTTGTAAGAAATAAATATTGATATTGTAGGAAATTTCCTACACAAAAACACATAACACCACTGATAGTCCTGATACAACTTAACACAATACAATAAGACATGAACAACATACACCATTCCACACACTGTACATTCTGGCAAGAACCTTAAAAAGAGTATTGTAAGCGCCATTGTACATAGCTGATACAGAAACAAGTATTGCTGAATATACATTTTTGTCTGTCAATTTACAATCAGTGAATTATTAAAAGATTATTCAACAAAAAATTCCCTCTTGGAAATACAGTAAACAGGATATTTCTGACATGTTAATCCTAGACATCTTTATAAACAGACATTCTCCAATAAAAGAGCATTAAATCATATCTGAATTTAAAAAAAAAAATCTTATATTAGTACTCTTATATCTTATTCTACAAGGAAGAAAGTATCTCTGCCTCGATATACATGTATATAATGAATGTAGTTATGTTGAATAAAGCTCCCAGAATATTCATATTCAATTAGATGCTTAACCGATAACATGTGATGCAAATATCCACATGGTCAAAAGAATATTCATGTCAATTGTTCAGCAGCACATTTCTGATTCATCAAACTGAATGTATATGAATGTGATGCTTAAAGAAACCACTCTAAATGGCCACCTCATGAAAACAGACACTTAACATGGTCCTGGAGATCTGTGACCTTCATAATACAGTCACCTCTCTACTATAGGAAAAAGCTTTCAGTATTTGTAATAAAGAGGTTTTTTATATATATATATATATATATATATATATATATATATATATATATATATATATATATATATTCCACACAGTGTCCGTAATTCGAAGGTTCTACTGTGTATATATACATATATATATATATGTGTCATACTTGTAAAAGGATAACAAAATTTATATACATATAAATGTACTGAGGCTTCGATAGCAGTGCCCAAAGTCTCAAAATGCAGATCTCTAAAAATATACAACTAAAAGCACATATTGGCAGTCTACCAGAGAATGCAAAATAATAATGTAAACTATATAGAACTCTTATATACACACATCCTCACAAATAAAGTTGCCCTGATTAAAAACTCTGCATACATCATTCTACTTGAGACACACTAAAATTGCTTTAAAAATATATAAATATATCACTAATATTACTTTATGAATGAAATACAAAAATACCTGGGAGGTGGCTTAAAAACTTCACCTCAACACTTACACAAAAGGCCACAAAACTAACAAAAATGCAAAAAGATCTATTTTTAGTGCATCTAACAATGTACAAAGTGTCTACTCTTCCTGTTCATACATCAACATTATGGCTATTATTTTATAATCTCCTAATAACTGCATATCTGTAATCTTTCCAACAATTCCATGTTGAAATTATTTCCCAAAATTCCCAGTTAACAAATTATTTCCCACAACCCCTTTCGGCATTACTTCCCTTATCCTATTTTGACATTATTTCCCAGAATTCCCTTTTGACATTATTTCCCACAATGCCCTGTTGGCAATATTTCCCATGATCCCATGTTCTGCTTATCTTTCTCACAGTCCAATGTGAGGCTTGTTATCCAAAGTGCCCTGATGGCCACAACTCCCAAAATTTCTATTCTGTCATGTTGATTGTCATATAATCCCCCAAGACAAAATTACTTGGTTCTTTTTAAGTTTCAAAATTCTTCTGAATATTTAAAAACATTTATAAAAATCCTTTTGTTACATCCTTTCTGATTGGTTAAAATATACAATGCTATAAAGTCCCTCATCATTTTAACCAACCAAACAACACAGCTCAAAGCATGCATATAATAGGTGCAACCTTGGTGGTAATCTACCAAAATGGAACATTACCAATTGTTTTCTATAAACTTTAATAAAATACATGAAATGGTTTCTGGTTTAAATGTGAGTTTTATGGCCTGTGTGATAACTACAACTTGGTCGTAATGATACACCAAGCAATAGAACTGCAGGAGTAATTAAATAAATGGCGCTACATGTGATCAACTTTTCAAATATTAATACTTAACGATGACCAGTTTAATATAAAACCCTCATGCAAACATGTTTTTGCAGGTTGGTACTTTGGTTTCAAACATAAAATGCCATATGTAACACCCATAATAAAAATGATATCATATGAAAATGATACATGAACACTAGATCTCGCTGACACTGTCACCCAGGACAATCTTGGTGTCAGGCGGTTTGTCGCTTTCTTCTTCCTCTTCACAGCGAGACAATAGCCGACTCAGCGTCTTTTTTATCCTCAACATCGTCAAGCGGGCTGCTGGGTTTTGAAACCAGCACTCCTGCATCAACCGACCCATGACGCTTAAAATCTGAAAACAAAATCTATCTTATGATTATATCTATGATTTTATATATACTGATGGGACCTAGATTTTTGCCTGATAGTGCCAGAGTGCCTTAACAGCTTGTATCAAGGACCACACTTTAAGGCTCTCTGTGGATAAATATATTTAAGCAATTTTTGACAATGCCTAAAGTCCTACAGTTGTGCTGTCACTTGACATAAACCAGACCAATCCTTTGCTTTTTTAGTATACTTTCTATCAACACCTACCATGTGGGAATAAAAATTTGTTATACCTCAGCACATTAGTAAATCAATCTGTATGTTTGTTGTATTTTTGACCACATGAATACAAGCAAGGCTCGCACCCGGTTACTGGAAGACAGCCAACTTGTACGCAATACAGGAAATGACTTGTTATCATAGAGATTGATTTTCAATTTGGTTTTCAGATTCATATGTATTTGTTTGTGTTAATTCATCACTTGTAGTCTAATGTTAAGATTATTGACTGTTTACCATGATATCCATGCAACAGGATGGGTGACCATTACAATACATTACCCCATGTGGCTTGCATCATGACTCAGGCTTGGCTTATCTAACACAATATAAATGCCTACTGAGTCATGTATTCACAGCTAGTTGATAACATGAATGGCCAGCTACTTAAATAAAACAAACCAAAAAGATACATAATACAAACAAACTTTGATAATATAACAGCAGTAATACTGACCGGGTCAGCAGCCCATCTGCTGGGTATTGGGGGTCTCTGGGAGTCGTCGCAGACAACTTTCCTCATGTCCTCAAAGCTGGGGTCGGATGGCACTATGTCCCAGAAAGGTGCTCGATATTCATCGGCAGAGCCTGAAAAAATAGCACCACATAAACAGACACCATAACAGATAATACTGAGCTCTCTGATAATCCTACTGTGAATGGCAGATGATGGCACAGTCACCACTGGCAGAACATTCCTCAAGCTACTGTTGGGGCTATTGGCCACCCAGTTAACCTCACCATGAACTTTACGTGACCTTAATAGCATTTTCATTTATTGAATAATCATGAGCATAACTGTTCCGTGCACTTTTCTCTTATTGAAAGGCAAAACTGGCTGTCATCATCATAATTGAACATTGTGTGTATTCTTTTTAGTATCAGGCATTGAACATTTGCCAAATTAGTATTTTGACACAAAATAGAAATATCTGAACCACATATGGGTAAACTATATTCAATACATATTATCTTGAAGTCATTAGTGCAAAAAAATTTCATCTTATATTCTTTTATCACATATTATCCTTTATATGACAAAATGTCTTGCTTCTTGATAACACTGGCATGTACCAGTTAGAGCATGTGTAAATAATTGTTGGTTCAAACCTTTGATGATGGAATTTGTTTTGAAGGACTACCTTAATCCTATACAGTAATCCTACACATTAATCAACTCAAAAATATTAATACAGGTAATTTACCCTATCCCTGGCTAAATTCTAAATCATCAATTTCAGCAATTTTACAGAACAACTTATAACTCATTTCATTTGCAAAGATGACCCTAAAGTCTCAAGTTTATCAGCCTGAACGGTTTGTGGCTCGGTGAAATCTACCATTATACCCCTGTTAAATTATATCAACAGATAATATATATTGAAAACCCCTGCAAAAGCACTGCATATATGTATAAGTGTATAATATTTTCAATGATGATGTTAAAGTACCAAGTTTTAACATGCTTTTACTTACCTTTTGTGTAGCACCTGCGAGTTACCTCCCACAATACCAGACCAAATGCGTAAACATCTACGCGACGGAATGCGTCAAATGAGTCCACGTTCATCGTCTCATCCAAAAGTTCAGGGGCCATGTAACGTTTTGTGCCCACTTTACTATTTTGACCGTAATCGATCTTATTGGTCCTTTGTGTTAAAATAACCGCCAATCCAAAATCGGCAATGCAGCATGTGCCATTACTTTTCACCAGGATGTTTTTGGTTTTAATATCCCGATGAGCTATAGCGGGCTTGCCCTGCGTGCCGAAGATCTCTGTATGCAGGTGAACTAAACCTGTGGCCGCAGAGTGCGCAAATGTCAACATGCCTTCATAATCTAACGAATGAAAGTTCAAGTAATCGTACAAAGATCCATCTGAATGATAATGTGTTATGAGCCAAAGCTGTGTGCATGAGTTGCGGCTTGTCATATCTGCTGCGAAGAATCCTAAAATATTCTCATGTCGCAGCAAAACAGTGTTGTAGATCTCGCTCTCTCTCCGCCATGATTGCTCATCCCTTGAAGAGAAAATCTTTACAGCCACGTTCTCGTCATGGTACCGCCCACGCCAAACTTCACCATAACGGCCCTTCCCTGTCAAAAGAAAGAGAACAGCTGATATCTAAATGACCGACATGTCTCATTCTTTCCATTCATATTCATCCTTTAGCATATTCACCCTGTCCCCCATGAAGGTCACTTGTCTTTCTTTCTGTATGTCCATCTGTTAATAGTTCTTTAGCCTAAGACAACAACTTAACAAATTAACTGTTCTGCGGACTCTGCAAACGAAAAAATGTTGCATGCAGGCAAATTATTTTTCTTTATTTTCTTTTTCCAGTCGAGACATGATACTTGATTTTGCAAACATTTGCTCCGGTTCTTGAAATTATGTATATTATCAACACAAAATTTTAGTCTATTTTCAACACCTGTAAGAATACTTTCAAGGATTTTATGCCAGAACACAAATTAGCAAAATTACCATGGACTTGGTCTTCATTTACAAAAAAATTCTGATCAACAAAAAATGGGGGAGGTGAATCCTTAAAACAATAATTTTTTTTAATGGCTATTGTATAAGATATCTGATAAAATTTTGAACGGAGTTAGGTGAAAGTTTAAAGACAAGTTACAGTCCCTATGTAGTGGTTACTTCACATTTATTCTGACCCATTCAACTTACCAACTGCTTGAGAAGACAGCCATTGTGTTATGCGATACCCAAGAGGGCACTTGCAATGGGCCAAAAATATTCTGATCAATGACAGCAGGAGCATATATAAGGCACGGCAGGTGAAACATCATTGGCCAGAAACAAATTTCATGGCATCCAATCAGCAAACTGCCATAATGCTACAGCCATCGATAATGCACATGACATGCCAATGTGGCGACACTGTATTAGGCTGTTTAATATGCAGTGTTGATCATTTGTCTTACAGGAGGGTATGCGTGCATCAATGTTCATGTGTGCTTTTTTCAGTTTGTTCTTAGCAAAATCCATGCAATCATGTGCAGAATCTCAAGAAAATTTTGGGAATGGGCTAATGAAGAATCCATTAGATTCTGTCCAGGTGTGGATCCAGCACATAATCCAGATTCAGCAATGTATAGTCACTTATACACAAATGAACCTGGGAATATGGGGCAAATAAGTGAATGCAACAAGTGACCCATGAGTCATGACGCTCAGCTGCCAAGCATGACCTGCGACATCATGGGCTGCGATTCACAACTAGTAAAATTGTTGCAGAACCTATATGCCAATTTTGTTTAAACTTTCTACATTGCCATAAATTCTTATCATTTATGTCTGGTTAAAACATAGTGAACTAGATATTTCTTGGCACGGCAGGTGCCAGAGTATCCCCAGACATAGTAGGCCCCCCCCTTTTAAGAATAGGCCCCCATTTTTAGCAGTATATACTGACACTTGGCAAGCAATTATTGTTTCTTCCATCTATCAATCCACAATCTTTTTGAAGATGTTGGTCCTGTGACCTTGACCTTTGACCTCATGACCCAAAAATCAATTGGGGTCTTGCTTTTTCAATGGGACATATATAAGTCAAGTTTGAAATCTATACATCAATAAAAGCAGGAATTATCATCCTTAAACTAAAATTGATAGGGGTCCTCCTCTATTGGCAGATGAACTATATGTGCAAGATGAAAGGTCTGAGATGAATTGTTTGGCTGAAAATTCATCCACAATCTTTTTAAAGATGTGTCCTGTGACCTTGACCTTTGACCTCATGACCCCAAAATCAACTGGAGTCTTGCTTTTTCAATGGGACATATATAAGTCAAGTTTGAAATCAATACATCAATAAAAGCAGGAATTATCATCCAGAAACTAATTTTTTGACATATAGCTCCTGTGGCCTTGACCTTTGTTCTTGTGACCCCAAAATTGATATGGATCATCCACTATTGGCAAGTGAGCTATATATTCAAGATGGAAGACCTTGAAAGTTTGGCTTAAAATGCATCCACAGTATCTTGTAAGATGCAAGTCCAGTGACCTTGACCTTAGACATCATGACCCTAGATCTTATAGGGTTCTTACTTTAGTAGTGGGCCATACATAAGTCACGTTTGAAATCCATATGGCTATCAACACTGGAGTTATCATAAGAGGTGTGTGATTTTCACCAAATATGGACACATTAAAGGTCAAGGCCACTCTCATGGTAAAGGTCATGACCCAAATGTAAACAGACCTCATCCCATAGCCCATCTCTCTACATGTGCATAATATGAAAGAAATCTGTCCATTAGTTTTTGACTTATAATGCTTACAGTACTGTCAAGTGGCAATTATGGGGGTATTAAAAGGCGTAAAAACAAGAAAAGGATAATAGGTGGCGCCACCAGTTTCCGGTATATCACAAGGCTATCCAAGATCTTCGGTCACCTTAATTTTTAGACCAGTCCATGCAAGCTTACTTGAGATATTTAAGAATTTGTGTTATTTTCAGCAATAATGGACCTATTCAAGATCAAGGTCATTCTCCTAGCATCGGTCATGACCCCATTATAAATAGGCTTCGTCCCCTTACCTATATCTATACAAATGTAAAGTTTGAAAAAAATCAGTGAAATATTTTTTGAGTTATCCCACTCACAAGGTTTTTCTGCGGCGGCGGCGGGACCGTCGTGAAACCATAGTATCCCGACTTTGTCTGGGGATACAATGATGGTCTGAGGCAAAATGTATGGTTGTTGAGCTATCAGGAACTAATTCCACAGCTTGCTCGATACCTGTCAGTCTCAAAAGGAATACCACACAGGCCACATTTAAGATCAGAATATAGCAAAAGATCAAGGAAATCCATGCAAGAATTATTGTGAAACGGGTGCTTCCATATTAATTTTTGTTCAATACAAGCCAACTGTACTGAGCTTTCATAAATGATGGTCATATTTATTAAGAAATCTTTGACCCAATGCAAATTAACATTAATATACATCCCACTGCATTCACTTTAATAGTTCTTGAGATAATATGTTCTAAAGGAATTTAAAGATGGCTTCCTGGTGGCCATATTGGATTTCTGACAGGTCGGAAATTGAACAACAAACTTGCTCTAAAAGGGACCAAACATCATAAAAAAATCACAGAAACTGCCCTGGCAAAAGGATTTCTAAAATGGCTACCTGGCAGACATAATGGTTTTCTGACAAGTCTGACATTTGATATCACACATCCTCCAATAAAACACTAAACTTGTAGCAATTGCTTCAAAGAATGTAAGAGTCATGAATGTCCAAAACAATTCAAAAGGCATGATCAGGTTGGAGAGCTCTCATATCAGATTTATGAACATGCAAATGTAAAAAGTGCAAGTCCAATTTGTTTTAATTATCAGCTTGCTATTCAATGGGGTCAGCAGGGTCGGTAAACTGCAAAACCTAAAAGAAAAGAAATGCAGAAAGCATCACTAAGAGTCTTGTAATCAAATAAAGCCATCCTAAATCCAGGTAAAGACCCACATATTATCAGAACAAACACTTGCTGGTATATCTGATGATTTGTATAATAATATTCAGATATCTAGAAAACTAAGTTTATTGCTATGATTCCTTGATATAAACTGCAAAATGTTCCCATCATTTTATAAATCAGAAACTAAACCTTAACACTTAACTCTCATAGTCTTAATGCCTGGCCAAAGCATTCCGGCAACAGTGTTTTTGTTATGCACTAATGATATATCCTTATCACTCCATGAGCTGATACAAAAGGGAGTCATATATCACAAGTGTCACTGACAATTATGGGCACATAGTGAGATGTACCAGTTGTGAGTGCCATGGTTATATATACAAGAAAACAAGATAAAAATAGAGATGGTCTACAAAATAAGTTATTGTGAACATCCCTGACCTATGACCTTGGCTTTTTGCCCACATATCAACTGGATTCTTTCTAAATGATGGGTAACTACTTACCACTTACATCTGGCTGGGTGTAATTACTTGGCAACCAATGAGTGAATAACTTAGACCTGCAACCTTTAACCTCCCGACCAGCTGACCTCAAAATCAATTAGTTATTTCTTCATGCAAAAAGACCCATAAATATGAAGTTTGAATCAAATTCAGTGATGCATAGATGTGGCATATGTGAAAGACTGAAGGTTTGGGTTGAACAGTTTCACTTGAAATATGTTCACAAGCATTTAGAACAATATTGTGACCTTGACCTTTGACCTTTTGAACTCAACATCAGTAGGCTTCTTCTCCTATTGGTAGGCAAGCCATATATGACAGATGGAAAGTATAGATTGAAAAGTTTGCCTGAAAATGACTCCACGCAAGAAGAGGGTGCTGTGAACTTGACCTTTGACCTCAAAATCAACAGGTCTTTTCCCCTGTTGGCAGAGAAGGGATATCAGTGCTGAAAGGTTTGGAATGAAAGGTCTAGCTTGAAATGTGTCCACAACCTTTTCAAAGAAGTGGATCCTGTGACCCTGACCTTTGACCTTGTGACCTCAACATCTATAGGATTCTTCTCCCACTTAGTAGGTGAGCTATATGTGAAAGATCAAAGAATTGGGATGAAAGGTTTGGCTTAAAATGCATCCTGAGGCTTTTCAAAGAAGTTGGTTCTGTGACCTTGACCTTTGACCTTGTGACCTCAAAATAATTATGGTTCTTCCCCTGTTGGTAGGTGAGCTGTATGTGAAAGATGGAAGGTTTGGGATGAAAATTTTGGCTAAAAGAATTATTTCTGGGGGGGTGCAAACACACCCCATAACTTTGAGAATATAGGTCGCAGTGACCTAATTTCAGGTTTGCAAGGAGATCTTTTTAGAACCTCTAAGACTGCATAGGGTTCATGGCCCTAGCCCCTACGGTTACGATTTGTGCCCTGCTAACGGACTGACGGACGGCCGGACGGACAGACGGAAGGAAGCCGGACAAAGACCCATCCCTATAGCCCAGCATGACTGAAAGTCAGCTGAGCTAAAAACCGTTTTGGGAGCATCTCACAATAGCGACCACCAACATGGTGGGGGGGCTTGCCATCCTTAGAAGGCAGATTTCTAGCTTGTTATGATTTTCTTTTCTTGATTATTTTTTCTTTTGCGAATTTGAATTCTCATGAAACAAAGATCCAACCACAGTATATATACCGTAAAACCCTGCCTAACAGGTCACTATGTTTTAACAACCACCTGAAAATAACAACCACTCTTTACAAGGTCCCAATTCATATTTGCTCTATATATTAAGATGACCACCTCAAATAAGGGACTACTTTATCAAAGTCCCGTCAGTGGTTAATATTTCCACATTTCCACTGTATAAGACAAAATTTGGTCATCTTCCATTCTTACTTACCAATACACTCAATGAGCTGAACCTGACGTGCCACTGTTCTCTGGACCAGTAATGGGAAGCCAGAACCACTACCACTTGTGCAGGAATGTTCAAATACATCCTGTATAAAAGAGAACATATTGTTCAAATAACACAACTCAATATGAAAACAAAAACCTCATTTCATGAATATTTCTCTTCTCCTTCAACCAATGCAGTGTGCATTAAGGGTCCTAAAATAATAATAAATTCTCCTTTATGGTAAACATTTCTTGACAGATCAGTAGAATATTATACTTTTTGTATGACCCCACACAGCTCCAATGCCCCCAAAATATTAACCCCCATTTTATTGTAAGGTGTCTATTTCTGAATCATTCATCATAGTTTTTCCTGAGTTCCATCTTATTCCATACACTACTCACTTCGATAATTTCCTTTTTTGCCAAGGCATTAAGTCCTGAAATTCTTTGTCACCCCTTGTGTTCATCCCCATTCGTGTGTGTGTTTTTGTGTGTGTTTGTATGTGTGTCTGTTCACAACATAACTCAAGCAATCATGAATGGAATCTCATGACATTTTCAGTGCATTTTGGATATGGGCTAATGAAGAACTGATTAGATTTAGTATGGATCTGGCACATGATCTAAATTCAGTAACATCATCAAGGAATCATCACAAATCTATAGTCACTTTTGTGCACATGATCATTGGAATATGGGCAAAATCAGTGTATGCAAACACAATTTTGAAGCAATCCTCAATAAGGACCCCCTAAATGGAGGAGGCTTGCATTCCTTAGAATGCAGATATATAGTTTGTTTATATTGTGTAGCAATAATTGTCTGTACAACAATATTTGTTATGCACTAAAAAGTAGGTAATCACTGTCTTAATTCTGGAAAATATTGGAATATAGGAGCCGGTGGAAACCTTGCAATATGTACAATATTCCCTACAAAAGATCATCCCTGTGTTTGACCCTGACAAATCCTGATAGCAATGATGAAGTGTCATGTTTCTCCAGGTTACATTTAAGGCCATTTTTTCTTATATTTCCCTGACCTGCACATCATGAGCTTTGACCCCTTGACCACCTGTAGCATATTTTCCATGACCTATGCATGAACTTTGACCTCAAGCACACCCTTATTGTAGAAATCCAAGACTTGCTTATGAACTTTAACCTCTTGCTCTCCTGCAGCATACTGACCCTGACCTCTATCAAGTATGACCTCCTGCTGTGGATGACCTTTGACCCTATGCTCACCTTTAGCTTACTGTTTTCCGACCTCATATGAACTTTGACCTCTCATTCACGTTGAACTTGCTGACATTGACCTTGACCCTTTTCTCACTTTAAGCGCATTGCCCCTAATGTATATATGAACTTTTACCTTTTGCTCACCTGTAGCACACTGTTTCGGGCCTCATACAAATTTTGACCTCTTTTTCTCCTGCAACTTGCTGACATAATTTTCAAACCTGCATATTAAATTGAATTCTTGCTCACTTATGTTAAAATGTACTAATCTGCATATGAATTATGAACTTTGACCTTTTGCTCAACCCTAGCTTACTATTTCCTGACCTCACATGAACTTTGACCTCTTATTCACCTGAGACTTGCTGACATCATTTCAATCCTGCATATTGGCCTTGATGGCTTGCTACCTTTAACTGCATGTATTGTCTCTGATGTACGTATGACCTTTGACCTTAAGCTCACCTGTAGTGTACTGTCCCCAACCTGCGTGGCTCTAAGATCTTCACCACACATCAGACTCTGCTCCTGCTGTTGTAGGAGCTGCATCTTCTTATTGTGCCAGTAACGACACATATACACCACCAGGGGGATCAGAATTGCAAGCGTTAACACTGGCGCTACTGTCACGATTATCAGCTGTACTGGAAAGATCATCTCAGAACCTGTGGTAAGAATAAATATCTTCACCATGCATGTTCAATTATGGACAGTAAAAAAGCAAATGTATTATTTAAAATCAAAAAATGAATTAAATACAATCACTTTTTAATTATTTCTTAGATTAAAATATATCTTCTAATAACCACACATATTTCAAGAGAAGTATGTTTTAATGGATAAGAGTTCATTCATTAGGAAGTTTTTGTTACCTGTTCAATAAACATATGGAAATTAAAAAATGAATACAAGTGAGAAACACCTGGCATCTGGATAAAACTGTAAAATATCTTCATTATATACAGTAAATTATCATGTTACTCAAATACAGAAATCTCATCCTGTGAACACTAAATAGTGAAAATCAAATTAATTTTCTAAAATAAAATACTAAACACTATTCCATTCATAATTCTAGCATGAATAGGGCATTATTATAATGATGTTCACATTTAATAAACAAATGAAAATTTATAACTCATATACCTGGAGCGGCTACAGGTTCTAGTGGTGGTAACGTTGGGTGTAAGAATCTGTTACACAAGTTCTCTGTGCAGCACTCCAGCACCATCTGTGCTGCCAGCAGCTTGTCGTTGTCGCGACACATGTGGATCGCGACAGAAGTTTCAGAGTCTGACGTGCAGCCACGCACATATTCCACCCTTCCATTATCCTTTCTCTCAACAAATACGAAGCACTGTAAAATATAATAATAATAAATTTTACAAACCAAATAGTGTGGGTGGCTTAATGTTCATATGTATGTTCAAAGTGTCCAAGGCTGACAGCACCTGAGGTGGCAAGACCAAGCTAAAAGATACCCAAGGCCGGGAGAAATAATAAGTCAGTAGGCATCTCAAGAGGCAGGAGAACTAATTAAGGAACTCTTAAAAGGAATAATACTTCACTTGACACAGGGAAGAAAAACCCTGCAAAACTCAGTTAGAAGAGGAAAAGAAGGCAATGAAATGGAACATGAACAGCATGTAAAGTTCCGCTTTTGGAGGCCTGGACATGTTCCAGATAAATGCTTATAATTTCTGCTCATGAACTCACGCCAGTTTTACTCACACAAAGGCTTGGCAGAGCACACTCTTAATGAATAAAAGGATAATAATAATAGCCCTTAGACATGATAAACAAAGTACCCAACTGTCTATGGCAAAGGATCCTTTCCACAAAAATGTAATAAGGCCAAAATAAAAAAAAGGTATGGTTCTCAGGCACTTTTTTTCAGAAATCAATGCGGGCGGGTGGTTTTTTTATGTTTAATTTTTTTGTAAGTTTCGATAAAAATGTCAAATGATAAGGAAAAGCATGATAATAACAGATTTATTTTGCTAAACAAGTAAAAGCACTACATAACAAAGGAAATGGTATGATTTTACCTTCTTGAAAGAAATGTCCGCGCCGCTGCAGCTCAAAATTGGTAAGTTTTTATTGAAAATCAAAAAAAAATTTTTGATGCGGGGGTTTAAAATTGATGCGGGCGGTGCCTGAGAACCACACCTTTAATTTTTTTTGTTTAAGGCGATCCTGAGTTTACCTAATAAATATGATGGATTGCTCACTGGCCCTCCACAAACTTTCATAAAAAGCTGTTAATAATTTTTTGAGTAAATATGTTAACAGGCAAACCAGCCAACCAATGAACCAAAGAAGACAAGAAAGACTTCCACCGCAGGTAAAAACACAATAATAAGCTCACCTTACTGTCTGTGTAGCACACCTGGCGACCTGCACACTTATCTGACGGCTCACATGCACATTCTAACAACTGGGTCCTGTTGCCGATATTTGTTCTGAATTGAAGACCACCGGTGTGCACTGAAATGAAAGAGAAACTTGAGAATGGTAACATTAATACATGAACACAAAAACTACAATTACAATATAAAAGTTTTGTAAATAATTAATGAACCAAAGAGTAAAAAGAATTACCTGAGACAAAAATAGTCTTAGACCACACATCCAAATTTATATGTATTTGCAGATAAAATGAGAATCAATGGTTGGCTTTGTGGGACTTGAATGCTGGTGCTGAAAAAAAATCATAAGCACAGTATAAACCCATTTCCTTGCCAACTTCAGTATGGGACAACTGGAATTATTGGTGGTAGGTGCAGGTGGCATATATGATGGAAGGCATGGATTCATGGGACACAGTGGAACCTGCCTGAAAGACCACCCGTCTCACAAGACCACCTGTCTTTTAAAACCACCAAGGGGTTGAACCAAAGGCATTCACATTGGTTATAAATGACCTGTCAAATAAGACCACCTGTGATTTAAGACCACTGTTGGCAAGTCCCATGGGTGGTCTCATAACACAGAATTCAATGTTTGTTAACGGAGTGCAAAATGCCTGTAATAGTATATGTTTAAAAGTATCTCTTGGGACACAATTCAGATTTTTAGGAACTGCAATTTACTGTAGCCAAGAAAATGGCTGGTTATCAGGGCTAAAGTCTGACATTCATCAATTTGTGCTAGGAAAGCAGAGACGTGTATCTGGTGCAGTACACATGAAATAAATATGAGGGAATAAGTTAAGAAAATTTCATTTTTTTGGAAATTACAAGCTACTGTTGCCTGTTAAATTTTAACTTGGACAGGGTTTGGAAACAGGAATTTAATAACCGGGTCAAATTGTAACAGCAGGCCTAATTTGGATGATAATATAATGGAAATATTAAGGGTGTTCCGGGGATAATTTTTTATAAATGTTTAACAATGGGGACACTGGTTTTAACAAGTGTACACAGCGTGCATGCAATGTTGTTTCCTGCCAAACTTAAATACAAATATCCTTATAGAGCAGACCAATCAGACAGCACTTAATAGGGCTGTAACAATGCATTGAATAATCCATGCACTGAATCAAAGCAAGTCATTAATCAACAAGTGACACATGGGTCATGACGCTCAGCTGACTGGGAAGAGATTGCAAAGGGAAATTTTATCATCTGAATGGTAGTGTATACCCATTCAACTGAAGCATCAAACAGATTAACCAACAGGCCAAGACTGTGTCTGTATTTATATATCTCAAAAATAGTGAAAAAAATGGGTAAACTTTAAAAAAAATAAAGGCGGCTCCATCAGTCTGCAGAAACTAATTAAAACACTTAATGGTCAATATCCATGCAAAGAATCATGGTGATCTCTGCATTAGTTATCCAGATAATTCAGCTTTTGTATCAAATCTCCATTATTCTGAGGGATACATATGGGTCCTATAGCTTGAAGGATATGGGTAACAGAGACCTAATTTCAGGTTTCCACAGACACTTATCATGGGCCTCCTTGCATCACAAGAATGAAGATTCTAGGTCCAGTTGTTACAATTTGTGCCAAGTTAACAGACGACAGCATCCTTAAAGGTCTCAAAAATAGAGGAAAAAATTTTCGAAAAAATGAATAAAATATAGGTGGCACCATGAGTCTGCAGAAATTGATGATAAACCCTATAATCATTATCCATGCAAAGAATCATGGTGATCCCTGCATTAGTTGTTCAGATACTTCAGCTTTTGTAACAAATTGTCCATTATTCTGAGGGATACTTCGAAGTCCTAAAGCTTGAAGGGTATGGGAAACAGAGACCTAATTTCAGGTTTCCACAGACACTTTGATGGGCCTCCTTGCATGACAAGAATGAAGACTCTAGGTCCAGTTGTAACGATTTGTAAACTGTTGACAGATAACCACATCTTTAAAGGTCTCAAAAATAGAGAAAAAAATTCGTAAAAATTTAAAAAAATATAGGTGGTGCCATCAGTCTGCAGGAACTGATGGAAAACCTCTTGATCAATATGTATGTAAAAAATCATGACCATCAGTGTTGTAGATAATGAGATCCTGCAGTTTTTGTATGAAATTTTCCATTATTCTGGGGGGTAATTGGGAGCCTCACAGCTCAAAGGATATGGGTAACAGAGATCGTATTTCAGGTTTGAGGCATGGATTGAGTGGCAAGGGGAAATAAGAGTGAAGTGTTGCATATTAGCATGGATGTCTGCAGCCAAATTGTGTATGTAGGTTGCCCCCCCCCCCCCCCACCACAAAATCCAGAAAGCCATCCAAGTTGTATACATATGCAAAATTTAAGGCAGATAAGTCAAACCACTACATGTATATGAGTGATTTTAGCCCGTGGCAGACAAACGGTTTTGACGCCTGTCATAAAATCAGAAAAGCTATCCAGGATGTATACGCATGCTGAATTTCAGGTGAATTAGTCAAGTCACTGCAGAGATATGAGTGATTTTAACCCAAGGCAGACGAACAGATGGACACTGTGCAAACATGGTTGCAGGTGGCGCCACCATTTTTTGTGTATGTTAAAAAGCTCTCCAAGGGCTATATTTGTGCAAAAAAATTTTCCTGATCGGTCAAACGGTTCCCGAGATATGTGGGTTTATGTGTGGAAACAGACGCACAAACGGCTGCAGAGCGCAGAGGAAAGGTCAGAGGTCAAAACAAAATCGGGGCGCAGCAGTTCACATGTGGCCCGAACATAATTCCGGGTTTCGTAAAATTCTGCCCAATGGTTACGGAGGAATTCTCCGGACACCTACGCGGCGGCGGCCTGAAAACATAGTATCCGCAAAACTCTGTTTTGGCGGATACAATTATAGAGAGAAAATGTAATTATTCCTGTGGAGTCAGAGTCCAGTGTAAGAATAAGAGTACAGGTTTTCAGGAGCAATTATTTCCATTACACCAATGCCATCTTCACGCACTTGTCGGCAGACATGGGGTCTATTACAGTTGTTCTATTACTATTACTTTCAATTTCTGATATTACTATTACTATTACCACATTTTACTGAGGTATCTATTACTATAAGTATTACTATTACATATAATGATGGGAGGATTCTAGACTGAGTGCTATAAACTAGCACTGCAATCACATTTTTATATTATATATTAATATCAGAAGCACCTATATCATCCAGTTACCTACACAATTTTCTTATACCGTGTCTGTCATTAACAATAAGCCTTATGATACTGGAGATCTTAATTATTTCAGCTTCTTTAATTCTGTTTATATATATCTATATATATATATATATATATATATATTTTGAAACCTCAATGATTATTGGGGCGTTTCAAGTCGAAATTATAAGACAATTGTATGAACTCTTGAATACATGTAATTTAAAAGCAACCCATTGTAAAGACCCTGGCATATGTAAAATATTGATTTATAATTATATGCATACTTGTACATTTTTTATTATTTTCATATATATTTCACATAAATTTATTTTATAGTACATACTTCTGTTAAGATTTAATCTTCTTTCGCATAATTAATAAATAAAGTTTTCAGTGTAACTAAAAATGGTCTTCAAAGGAATTATTCATGATTATGTCATTAATATTTAGTATCAAAGCTGACAATTTAGTCCTTTATGTATGTATCAGGAGAGGAATTTTGGTAGGGCTGTGTCCTGTTTCTACTGTTTACATCAAGATTCTGGACAGATTCTAAACTGGAGACAAAAGTACCCCATCTTCTCAAGTGTATATATGTTCATTTGGGTATGATGCCATGTTTTATTTTATCACATATTACATCTTGAGAGTGAACAGAGAAATGTGAAAACTAAAACTAAATGTGATTCTTTGAAATAAATTTATTTTAAACCTTAAAGGCTTGCTTGTGAACCAAAATCGTGAATAAAAATTGATATCGTGGTATCGCGATAATAGGAAAGTTGAAGGTATGATAACCATAGCTGTCAGATATTGTGATAATACTGTATACCGGTAACCGTCCCAACCCTAATCACCAAAGACTCATTACTGTATGATTAGCAATTCACAGGCCCACTACTTTATATATATTTTTCATACGTGATTAATGGACAAAGAATGGACCTATACTCTGGGGCAATGTTTTCAAGGTGTTGCCTCCTGAAACACAGTATAATGGTCAAAACTATTATTTATAGTATTGACACTTTGACAAAATCAGTGTTTATAATTTTAACTATGTTTAAGTTTCCAATCAATCAGAAAAACACGTGTATACAATGTATTCAATTATGCTCGTGTTCAATACGATTAGTGCAAAATCAGGGCTCCGATTAATAATTATTAACAAAATCATCATGGCCATTTTGACCAGACACCTGTCACACGAAGATCCATTTGACAATCTTGATTTTGTGACATGCACGGTCAAACCAAAACCCACAAAGACTGAAAACATACCGATTGAAATACCTTTCAAAAAGCGATCAACGCTATAAAATCGACATTAGATATGCTATTTCTAAATCGAACTATAAATTTGGCCTAGTGATTACCTTGTCCAGTGACCACGGTCCCCAGAAGCAGCAAAAAGCTTGCGATTTCCATCTTGTTTTGAGTCTCAAATATTCGCCATCTTGGCTCCCTGCTGCGACCTTCACCTTATTAACAAAAGACGGAGGGCTGTTCCACTGAAAAGCATTTCGTGCCTGACTGCACCGCGTGAGATTATTCACTACCATTCGGATCACTTAGTAAAATTAATCATGAATATTAAAATAACAGGGCGGCCGAGTAGTTGTGAATGCGGAGCAGACAAGAAGCGCTTTATGCTGCTTTTGTCACTATAACAAGGATGTGAGGCCGTTTGCATAAGGGGCGTTAATAGAAGCTCATTTATCAGCATACTTTACAGGCATACATTTCGCTCTATTTGTCTTGCAATTGATAGTGTTAGCTCGACCCGTTTCAACATTACCCATAGGGCATGCGCAACTGAACTCTTGTTTGCTCCTGATAAAAAAGGTGTGAAAGTGCACACCAAGATGAATAAGTCTTGATCAAAGACGTCTGAGTCACGACTGAGAAAAGACTTTCATGTCGTATAATGTCGTATAAATACATATTTTTTTTTATTTTCACGCACCCAAATATATTTGTGCTTTCAATGAAAATCATACGCCATACGTGCGTGCATGCATGGTGCAATTTTTCAACAAAGAAACCGGAAGGCCTAGCTATACCGCCGGGTAAGTCTGCATGCCCCCCCCCCCCCTCCTTTCTCTCTCTCTCTCTCTCTCTCGCACACACACACACACACACACACATATTCACCTGCCCATATAGTCATATACCTCTTATATTTTATTATATATTTAGAGAAATATGAAAAAAAGTACGAAAATTAATCTCGGGCATATATAGGTATATATATGTGTATATATATATATATATATATATATATATATATATATATATATATATATATATATATATATATATACATATATACTGTATATGTTTAAAAATAATTGGACACAAAAGGAAAAAAAATATCAGATAACATTCTGTAGGGCGACCAATAGGGGTCATCAAGGAATATTCACAAATTCACATTCACTTACTATATATATATATATGCACGAACGAACCTTGGAATAGGAACAATATAAGTGAATGCAAGTAGTACCGTACGGTTTTGGAGAATTCACCTATAGGGATCACGCACCACATTGCGGAGGTTTAACGCCTTCCTTAGAATACAGATTTCTATAGTGAAATCATGTTATTTCTTTCATGCATGCCGTGGACAGTTTTTTTAAATCATGATTAAAATCCATCCCAATCTGATCTGGACGACCACGAAGGCCGGCTTCATTTAATTGTTTAAATCTTCTGTGCGTGGAAACTCGGGCGACTCCATGCAGGATTAGCTAGGGAAGGGTTAGGAGACCACTGGTGGGGGCGAGGGTGGTTCGGTGTGGTTCCAGTTAATGATGGGTCTGAAACTCTGAAATGGAAGTTCTTGGGTATGGGTCCAGCTAGAGCTCCTCCCGCCCCCGGGATATTTGTTTTATTAAACAAATAAAAGAGACATCCGTCCCTTGTTCTTCACCACTATAGACAAAACTGTATATCTTTAAATATACTACATGCACTCACTTCCGCAAATATAAATGCACATACTGTCTTACCTTACTGGTAACACCCACTCTCCACCTCTCTCTCTCTCTCTCTCTCTCTCTCTCTCTCTCTCTCTAAGCGGAGAAAACAATAACATGAAAAAAAATTCTATATGGGTAAAGCGATACAAATATAATATGCTAGGTGCATATATCATGAGTCCGCGTCTCCATTGAGGGCTGATTACTCTTTGGTTACATTTTAATGATTAATTCTATTTCTTTTTATGCATTTTGTTACTCTAAATTTCACACACACACACACACACACACACACATATATATATATAAGCTAGTTTGATAAATATCAACATGACGGTATTTGGCGCCATCACGGGGATACTTAAAGGGACCCAAACACCTATCTGACCTTTATAAACTGAAGTTAGTCCTTGGAGCTTTTATGAAAGTACGCCAGAAAACGTGGATATCACCGTACACATGCAGGCTGCTTGTTCTGTTTATATCAACAATGTTCATAATATGTGGGGGCCCGTCAAAATAGTCCAAACAAATTCAACAAGGGCATCTGGCGGCAAATCAGATAAGCCAGAGCTTTGCAAATACCGTTAAACAGCAAGTGACCTTTCTACCTCCGCATATATGCAACCTACCACATAAGGTTTCTAGTTTTTTCCCGTTTGTCAACATTGCTGTTTTTACTTTTGAATATACCCACAATTCGTCCGCCTGTCCGTCGGTTAAATTGCAGTGTCGCCGTGATAAGTTATTAGCCGCCGGCAGCTAGGGATCTGGCAAAATTTTCACGAAACTCACCATAACCTCTGACTAGTAGATTATCCCACCCGAGTCCAATCATATGCTTAATAAGGTCAGAGGTCACCAAATTTTTCTGGTATTTTAATGACACAGCAAAAATCTGATGGATTTTCATGAAACTCATTAGATAGAATTACATATTTTATTTTCTTCAGAATTAAATTATCTGCAAAATTCAAGAATATTAAATGAGGTCAGAGGTCACAAGACATACGATATGCCACGGGGACAGAGTCTGCCATAGACGGATCAATAATGAATACAGTAAAACCTCCCCTATTAAGAATACCTATTTTAACGAATACCTCAAAAAGACTACTTTTACTGGTTCTAATATATTTCTTTTAATAAAACCTCGTTTAGACGACCACCACGATAATGTGATAACTTTATCGAGGTCCCAGTATGGTGGTCGTATTTTAAAGGTTTTGGTGTATAAAGGCCTATCTATCGAATGGCTTGATATACCAATTTACACAACTTCAGAGTAAACAGTCAGGCCTATTAAGTTCATTGTGAAGTTCTGGAGATATTTGTTTCACAGCAGCTATTATATGAGCTATATATCTGGTTATTCAGAGAGCTGATCATTACAATTGATATGCTGTAGATCGATCAGTGACAGAGTCCCATTCCAGACGGCAAACTCAAACAAATTGCGTTTGCGAGTAAGAGCCAAACTCCAAGGGAGCAGAGATATGCGAGAGGGAATTCCTTTCCATTGTTTTCGGAGTGTTGAGGTTTTATATTTACCTGTATGACCACACTTTCACTGTGATTACTGACCTTAAACCACTGTCATCGATTCCGGATAAACCGCTAGCCGCAGCACCTCCGAGACTTCAGCGTATGATGGTCAAACTTCAAGGCTTTAATTTTACAATGACCTTACCCTTGGTAAGGACAACCAGTTAGCTGATAGACTTAGTCGCTTACAATCGCCAACCAACGCATCCATGATCGATCTCGACCTCAGAGTAGACCTTATATGCTTCTCACCCAAAAGCCAGACCAACCATTTCGAGGAAACCCAGAAAGATGAAATTCTGATCAGTGTCACAGAGGTAATTATTTCTTGATGGCCGGATAATGTCAGAGATATGTCAGATGATCTGAAGCCATAATAGAGCTACCGTGACGAACTTACTGTGAACAATGGCTTAGTCCATAATGGAAGGAGAATCCTCATTCCAAAGAGTATGCAAAAAGACATTCTTGGACAACTGCATACCAATCATTTTGGACAGGAGAAGACTTAACTTCTCGCTCGCTCGCGAAATTGTTTTCTGGCCAAACATTACAAAATATAATGTCCAGATCGTCGCAAACTGCAGAACATGTAAAGATGTTCCACCAAGACCATTGTATACCATAGGAACATACTTGTTTGAGCCAGACGGAACTAATTACCTAGTCCTAGCCGACTACTACACCAAGTATACATTCACACGAAAGCTACCATCACCGAGTCTAAGCCATATCGTATCGCTGCAATGAAGCAGAACATGGGCGAACATGGTATTCCGACAAAAGTTGTCAGCGACAACGGTCCACATTACACAAGGCAAGAATTCTCAGATTTTGCCAAAGCCTGGGGATTCCAGCATATTACAATCTCTCCTAGAAGACCCAAAGATAATGGAGTAATAGAACGAACAATAAAGACAATCAAACAAACGCTGATTAAAGCAAATGGAACAAATATTGATTTTGACCTTTGTTACAAAGAAAATTGCTCAGAGGAAAATATTTTAGGCCGATCCGGGATTCAAACCCATGTCGGTGGCGCACATGTCCTGCATTCCAACCGCTTCATTAGAAAAGCATGCTTCCCTAGCAAGACAGTTCGATCCGCTTTTATGTCACCTTGTAACACCCCCCCCCCCCCTCTTAAGAGCGTTCTGCTATCAGAACAAGATTATCTATCCCAGGAGTCACACTTTTGGTGAGCTAGGTGGCGGTCATTACTCAATTACTTCGACCCACCATTCCCCAGGCTGACGTTTTGGATTTTTCCCCTAAAAAATTGCCTTCGTAACAAAATGGGGGCTCGTCTAACGTGACGGTTAACTTTGTGGCACAGGGAATAAGCTCACCAAAGTGTGACTGCTGAGATAATTAGTCTTGTTCTGATAGCAGAACGCTCGTAAGAAGGGGTGTGTATTGCAGATAAAAGCGGACCGAACTGTCTCGCTAGTGAAGCTTGCTTTGCCAGCGAAGCGGTTGGTTCGCCGGACTTTTCCGCCACCGACCTGGGTTCGAAACCGGGATCGGCCCAGGATAAATAGTTCGGTCCGCTTTTATGTCACCCTGCAACACACCCCCTCTTAAGAGCGTTCTGCAATCAGAACAAGATGAACCATCCCAGGAGTCTTACTTTTGGTGAGCTAGATGGCGGTCATTACTCAATTACTTCAAACCACCATTCCCCAGGCCCACGTTTTGGACGAGCCCAATTTTGTTTCGAAGACTAATTGTTCAGGGGAAAATACTGGGCCGATCCGGGAATCGAACCCATGTTGGTGGCGCACATATCCGGCGTTCCAACCGCTTCGCTAGAAAAGCAAGCTTTCCTAGCGAGACAGATCGGTCCGCTATTATGTCACCCCGTAAAACCTTGCACTAATGATGGTCTGAGCATCGCCAATCAACAATCACCTGGGAAGCCCAGCAGATTACTCCTTGGTCGAAAGCCAAAAGCAATACTCCCATCTTAACCTGGAAATTGAATCAGGAACAGCGAAGGTATTAAACAGGAACTTGTTGCTCGCCAGGAATCGCAAAATTTATGAAACCGGCAATCGTGCTTTAAAAGGCAAGCCAACCAAGTTCATGCATCGTGGAGACCAATAATGGGCATTTTACTCCGAAGAAACAGAAAGCACATCAGTGATGTACTACAGCAGCCATTCCCAAACGCTAGGAATATGACAACAGACCCTGGTGAAACTCGACAGGCGGATGAACTGGAAAGCACAACTGATTACTCACAAATTATCTCTGAAAATGCACCTCTACCACAAAATCCAAGGCGCGTTTCATTTACCAACCCACTTGACCAGCCAATGCCATCCTCGACTGATGAGCGTCATATACAGTCTGGCAGGATGGTTAGAAAGCCAAATCAACTGACACAGAACATGTAGGATGCACAGAATAACTGTGATGTTGCTTAGTTTAGTTACAGCACATGACTGCTAATAAATATATTGATAAGTAGTTAATATTCCTTCACGGACTGCAATTGTGACGACCGTCATATTAAGAAATAATTGCTTGTAATTGGTGAACTGGATGATAAACTTCGGGACTCTATATTATGTTTTACATATATGTAACTCGATACGCCATTCATTTGTCATTACAGGACTTTGTGCTCTTTTAAGAACAACATACTTTTCTCTTCATTTGAGAAAGGGGGATGTAATATTGTTCCATAATAGGACGGTAAAATACTGATTTGAGCGCCCCATGGTGCGCCTCTATATCACTAGTTCTAGTCAACATGGCCGTTTCACAAACACGTGTTTTGGCGAGTCACTTTACCGTCTTTGTGTCGCTTATATAATACGTATCACGCAACAAGAAACCACCCCAGGAGGTGCCACAAAATTCTCAATCCCAAAACATTTGATACTCGTTAGATTTTTGTATAACATTAAGGGATGCTAGCTCCTGCTATTCCTGAGAATTTATGGGTAAATCTACTGATGATCGATGTCCCCCCCCCCCCCCGCCGTCGCCACCCGGTGCAAAACAGTTTCGCCCGTGTTCATGGACCTGGAATTTGAGGTATAACACAACACCAAACTTAACAGACAAAAGATATCCATACATATCTGTGGAGCTTACAACAGGAAGATAAACTGAAGAGTGCGGGGCGCTTATTATATAAAAAGTTCCATTTGCATTTGAAGCGGAATATCTGCAAATGTGCAATCACTAATGCACGAATGAACCTTGGAATGTGGGCCAAATTAATGAATTGAGGGGGCTTGCATTTATTTGAATGCATATTTCTAGAATGATTATTTGATTACAGTAAAATGTTAGTGTCAGTTGATAACGCAATGCCTTTAGGCGACCGGCGATATTCAGCAACTCGATCGTACAGTTAAAATTAGTGTCGGCCAGAGAGATTCCGTGCACCCCAGACGCTTATCCACCGCGTTCTTGAAAGCCCTGTGTCTGGTTCTTTTGACAGATAGGTGGAATATTGTTTGCTTTAGCTTAGCTGACTCAAATTCATCAGCTGTAGTCGAGCTGTAGCGATCACTCTTTGCCCGCCTATAGTCTGTCTGACCGTTAACAGGTCCCTAGAAACTTCTAAGTTCATGTCATTTTCCAACTGTGGTTTCATATTGAGTTCCAAAACCTGCATGGTGTTTTCATTGATCATAAGCGGGTGCCCGAAAGTAATCATTCCGTCTGTTCGTCTCATGTTTGTCATGTATTTCTTTTATTGTGTTTGTTGTTCCACGAGTCTGGGCTGTAACTCATCATGATCGAGACGCTGAACTGTAATCTTTGTAGGTACGTAGAAGCGCCTGAGCTTTTCTACTCATCTGTTGGGCTTGGCAGTCGACTATCGAGAGATCGAGAGATAATGTTCTAAGACACAGCATCGGGAGTTCAGGTTCCTGGCCACTCTGTTTAGCTTTCTTTAGAATCTGTTTAACAGTTTTTATCTGAAATTCAACACAAGTGGACCATGGGCAATGACGTTCAGCTGAATTGAAGGAATCATGGGTAACATGACTCCCAGGCCAGAGTGCTCAAAATCATGCATTTTGCCAATAGATATAAGATATAGGTTACAGTGACCTTATTCTACATGCATCTGCTACCATTTGTGCCTATCTGATTAACAGAATGTTAAAATAATGTTCTTTCAAACAGCTTGCAGAATATAGGTCACAGTGACATTATTTCAGGTTTCCATGATTTTTTTTTACAGGAACTTCCCTGATCTAAATTACATTAGAAGTTTCGAGGTCTAAATGTAACCGATCATGCAAGTCTTTCCTATAGGGTGCTCAAATCATATTCTTCCACATATCATGCAGAATATAGGTCACTATCATCTTATTTAAGGTTTTCTAGGAGATTTGCCTAGGACCTCCCCGGATGTAAAGTTAGAAGATTCTTAATCAAATGGTTACAATTATGACTGTTTCATGGCTCAGAGGACATGGGTAAATGAGACCTAATTTCATGTTTCCAAGGAGATTTACCCAGGACGTCCCTGTATGTCCAGTTAAAAGATTCTAGATGCATTAATTGTTCAGATACTGAAGCTTTTGAATCACATTTTTAATTATTCTGGGGGAGTACTTATGAGCCGCATAGCTCGGAGGATATGGGTAACAGAAACCTAATTTCAGGTTTCTAAGAAGACTTTCATGGCCTTCCCTGGATGTCCAGGTAGAAGATTTTAGGTCCGATGGTTAAAATTTCTGCCCTGTTACTGGACGACCACATCTTTGATGATCTCAAAAATGAGGGGAAAAATGCGTAACAAATAAAAAAAAACACAGGTGGAGCCACCAGTCTACAGGAAATGATTAAACACTCCATGATCGATATGCATGAAAAGAATGATGGTGATAAATGCATTAGTTTTTCAGATACTGGAGCTCTTGTTTCAAATGTTCAGTTATTCTGGGGGTATTTCTGAGCACCATAGCTTGGAGGATATGGGTAAGAGAGACCCAATTTCAGCTTTCCAAGGAGATTTTTTCATGAACCTCAAGGGATGTCCAGGTAGAAGGTTTTAGGTCCAATGGTTACAATTTGTGCCCTTTTAACGGACGACCACATTTTTGATGGTCTCAAAAATAGAGAAAACAAGGGACCCATGTGTCATTGTGCTCAGCTGAAGTTGACCTTGAAGGTAAAAATCTAAAATAATACCAAATGGAGATATTACCTGAGAATAAAAGGTAATATAGGCCATGGCTGGTTGACATGATTGGTTTCTATTGATGAGTAAGAAATTGTAGCAAATAATATTTTGTGACCAAACTATGCATTTCCTAATGTCAAAACTGAAGCATGTGAGCAGCTTGTGAACTTAAGATGTATATTATTACCATGGTCATTGGTTGACCTTTTGACAAATTGTTGACAGTTCAATATTATACATATTTGTTCAATTGGACCTAGTTTTTTTTATAATATATATATATATATATATATATATATATATATATATATATATATTATTAAATGTCTATTTTTTAGTTTATAAAATGTATACAGTTGAAATAAAACTGATGTCCCAAGTCCACAGATGCAAGGACGTTGTAGTGGTGGATTGATGGGATTAAAGTTTATCATGTGCAATATTACACAACTAAATATATAAGTTGCTTTCAAATTTCAGACTTTAATAGCTTAAATCCGTACACATACAGTATATGAAAGTTATTTCAACAGTGCTCATAGGAAAAATTTAATAATTAATTTATATTTAACGGAGAGATGGACAGACCGAGCTGATCACTTTATGTTCCATTCTCTTTAGGAAAGAATATGTTTCAATCAGATCTTAATTGTTTCTCGTCCAATTATTTTTTTAAAAATTAAATAAATTTTACATATTTACAATAAAAACTAATGTCACAGTGCACAGGTTGATTCATAATTCTATATTGTATCATCATAAATTTCAATCAGATAACACCACATCTTGCATACAAATGTATTTTTATTTTTTACCACAAAAATATATCTTTTAAATTTGCAAAACAATAAATATCAATAAATAATTCTTGATTAAGATTTCACAATTTTAAATTGTGCCTTAATTTATCCATAATTTGCTTTATATTTTATAAATTTATGCATACTGATGTGTTTAATTATATTTTAATGTGTTAAAATTATTTAAAAGAAAATTGATTTCTTTAAAATGCTACATTAACATAACATTGGCATCTTCTGGATTACTCCCTGAATTACTTTTCAAGGAATGTGTTGTATATTGGAATGGAAACAGAATTGCAATGAAGGATATACAGTGCAAACAATTTCAATTACTGTATAACACTTGGTTGGCTTGGGGTTCGGGTTGATATGAGAATAACTGTTCTGCTGTCACAGCAGGGGATCCCCCCTCCCCCCCCCCCCAAGTGACTGTAACAAATCAGGAACCCTGGCATAGCTGACTTCCAGTGTCTAGGAGTGAGTTGACTGCATCTGGACTAAGCAAGTGACTACAATAGAGCCTGAAAATAAAATAAATCAATAACTAGCCTATTTTTCAAGCTTTTATTTTCAAATTTCAGATTTAAACAAATTAAATCCTTATGTATATGTGCTGTGAAAATTAAATCAACGGTGCTTACAGGGAAAAAACGTGCCATGTTCAAAGTTGGACAAAATTAAGGTACTGATTTTATTTTTATGCTTCTAACTTTAAAAAATTTACAAAATGCAGATGTAATTTTGGGAATACAATTAAATCTTAATTAATCAAAGTTATTTACTTGGAAAAAAGTCTCTACCTTCAAAAATTTTCATGTTAAGTGAGCAATTATTTTTTTCCTGATTGTTTACAAAGTCTAATGTGTTCAAGCCCAGATCAGTGGTTTTTATATTACGCTGTCCTGAAGTGTGATAATAGGTTTCTAATTGATATTTGAGGTTTTCTCTTAATTTCTGAAAGGAATGAAGTCACAGTGACCCAGTTTTCAATTTGGTACGAGATCTTTGGGACATCTAACGGTATGCCGAATTTTGGATTCGTAGGTCTAACGGTTTCAAAACGTGCCAGTCTAACGGACGGACGGACGGACGACGGACAATGGACCACGACTATAGCTCAGATGACTAAAACCTGAGCTAAAAAAATGCGTAAAATTGTGAAAAAAATACAGGTGGCGCAACTAGTCTGCAGGAACTCGTTAAACACTTCATGATAAATATGCATGAAAAGAATGATGATGATCAATGTATTAGTTGTTCATTTACTGGCGCATTTGTATCAAATTTTCAATTATTCTGCGGGGTACTTCTGAGCCCCATAGCTCAAAGGATATGAGTAACAGAGACCTAATTTCAGGTTTCCAAGGAGATTTTTTTATGGAACCTCCCGGATGTCAGGTAAGAAGATTTCAGGTCCAGCGGTAACGGTTTGTGCCCTGTTAACGGACAGACAAAGGGCCGACGAACAAAGAGTGATCACTATAGCTCAGATTACTTTCAGTCAGCTGAGCTAAAAACTATTCGAACGTGGATATCTCGACGAGGAAGTTATATGTGTAAAGCACCATTAATCAGTCTTGTATTGCGCATTTGCAAAATGAGGACCATTGTCAGAAATTACATGCGATGGGATTCACATTTCACTGAATATCTGTTACTTGTACTGACAATAGTTGAACTGTAACACGGCTTTGGCATTCCATGTGTCACAGGGATAGTAATCAGCTATATAATCTACCATCCTGAATCTTCAAAATGAAACATATCTGCGCAAACCACTTCCCATGGTCGAAATGGCACTTTATGTGGTTGCAGGGTCTCATTTTACTACGGTGGGCGTTTCTCTTGACAAACAGCACATTCTTTCACTGTTCTCTCAATATCACGGTTGATGTTAATCAAATAGACAGAATCTTTTGCTCGACGTCTGTTTAATGCACCACTAAGTGACAATGGTGTTACTGTTCTGGTATCATTGAACATCCTTCTTGATATAAGCACTCTATATCCCTTCAAGATAACACTATCTTCCACTACAAGTTCATCTCTGAAGGACCAGTATGGTCTGATACTGACTGGTAATTCTCTGATGTTCTGTGGCCATCCAAATATTACGGTTTGTGTCAGTTCCCTGTAAGACTAGATCTGATTTTGTTTCCTGTTTGAGCTGTTGTGCTTTCACACTTGAAAATTTGACAAAAATAACACGAATGTCTAAATCAATGCTCTCGGTGATGTGTTGACTGTGTAAACGAGACAATGTATCTGGCAATAGAAGCATTCTCTGAAGGTTAGGTGGTGAGTTTATTAGCCCTTTTTTTGAATGATTGTCACTAGTGGCTTGTGGTCTGTTATGACCTTTAATGGCCGGTCATGAAGGTAGGTATGAAAGCGTTGCGTACCGAACACAGTTACCAGTAGTTATTTTTCTATGCATGGATATCGTTTCTCTGCATTTGAGAGAGTCTTAGATGCATATGCAGCTGCTAGCAGAACAACAGGTGCTTGCTCTTGGAGTAAAGCGGCTCCAAGGCCACATAGCCTTGCATCTGTTTGTTGTACGATGTACAGTATTGTAGACTTGACTCCTTGGCTACCATACACTTTAGGAATTTAAAAAAGCTCTGGTGATGGGGCTCCCACATGTATAAACTGTCTTCTTTCAGTAGGTCTCCGAGTATAGCTGTTTTCTCAACAAGATTAGGTATGAATGGACTGCCGTAGCTCTTTCTTGTCAGAAGGAGTTGGCATATCGTTGAGATCTTCAGTCTTGGTTGGATCAGATTTAATGCCATCAGCACCATACACAAGGCCAATACTGTTTTGCTAGAATCCAATACTGTTTTGCTTGATCAGGCACTTATCTGAGTTAAAGACAAGTCCATTTCTACCTACTACGTTCATCAGCTGGTGAAGATTTTTTTGTCGTGATCTGCCTCTGTGGCACCGTAAACAACTACTTCGTCAGCTATTATATCTGCTCCATTACACTGTTCAAGAATCATGTCCAATTTACACTGGAATTTGTCTTGTGAATCAGATAAGCCAAAAGGGAGTCTCTTGAATGCATATCTACCATTTTGAGACTGGAACATTGTGAACAGTTGTGAGTCTTTGTGAAGTTGGATACACCAGACTCCAGATTTTGCGTTAAGTTTTAGAAGAAAATATCTTGCTTCCGCAAACTTGTGGTTTAGCTCCTCTAATATAGGAATCTTGTGGTCGTTTTATGCACGGTTCAAGAATTAAGGATCTAGACAGACTCTCACCTACCATCCTTTTTACGAGTAGGCGAGACTAGAAACCCATTCTAGCTCTCACATGTGAAACGAAAGGGCCTTTTGCGGGGCGAGTACACATATCAGCGTTACGGGGCTGAATGAAACTATAACAGTTCAAAGAAATACTTATCATACGTGCCCTTTTCAGGTTTGGATTCCGCTGCCACCATGCTATATTATGGAATTAGACCCGTTGTTTATGTCTGATCATGAAGAACAAAGACAAGCTGCCATGATGTGTTTACTGGAACTATATACATAAAATCACTCGTGCAACAGCAGCACTGATGACTGGTGCCTAAGACTGTGTACAGGCGCGTTATAACGGAGTCCACGACAATAGTCTATTAGTTAATGAGGCCTTATTAAACCTAACCCAACCAGGTAAATACATTTTTGCAAGTCACACTCTTACATTTGAACAGTTTTCTCCAGTGTGAGTCATGGTTTTTCAAAGCCAGTGTTTGATATAAAGGCTTATCAACAGTCCTCGCATTTCAATAGTTTTCCCCTGTTCGGGTCCTGGTGTGTATTTAAGGTCACTGTTTGATATAAAGACTTTGATACAGTCCTCAAGAGTTGCGTGGGTTTCCTCTGTGAGTCCTGGTGTGTGCTTTATGGTTACCACTTGATATAGAGGATTTATCACAGTCCTCACATTTGAATGGGTTTCCCCATTTGAATTGTTTTCATTACATTTAAATGACTTCTCTTCTGTACGAGTCCGTAAATGCCTTATAAGATCTTCTGTTGAAATGAATGCTTCACAACACTTATCAAACTTGAATGGCCTTGAGTGGATCCTGGCATGACTTATGAGATATCTTTTGCATGAGAACATTTTCCACAGTCATAATATATAAACGGCCTCTGTCTTGAGTGACGGGTGACAAGGTTTAACCCGTGTGATTCCTTCTGTCTTTCATGTGACTGCCTTCTTTAAACGTATTATCCCACATTCCTCACAATTGAATATGGCTTTTCCCCTGTTAAAGTCCTGGTGTTTTTTTTTCAAAGATTACCACTTGATGTAATGATTATATCACATTCCTCACATTGCTTTTCCCCTGTGCGAGCCTTGGTGTGTATTTTAAGGTTACTGTTTGATATAAAGAATTTATCACTGTCACACGACACATGCAGCTGACATATTTTTCCCGGGATCTTTCACGCAAAATCCAGATAAAATCACTCAACGACTAGGGAATAAAAAAAACCAGGTTTATTCTTATCACGCCCTTCGTAGACTGGCTCAAATCTCACCATGCAATGCGTAAATAATTCCTTGGCTTTTGATCGCCTTTAACTGGATCCAACTTCACAAATACAAAGTCCATGAAAATTCTTACACCCTCCTCGTCTTCATAAAATCACCATCTCCAGGAACCCATCTGGTGCATCTTTATCTCACCAGGTGTGCCAGCAGCCAACTGAAAAAAAAATTCTCTGACTTTTCCTTCACTATTCCCTGACTTTCAGTTGATTTTAAAGAATAAATTATCACGCGTATTTTGAATTTTGTCTCATAACGTCATTTTACAGCCAACTGAATGCAAAACTTAATTGGAAAACGTGTACGAATTCGAAGAGGTACGAAGTAGTAGAGGTAAGAAGTGCAAACTTACGAAATGAAAGAAGTACCAACTGGCAGAGGTATAAAATGTCAAAGGTACAAACTTTCTGACATCCGGTAAAGACTACATTTAAAGACAAGATCTGATTAGGCTAGTCTCCATCAAGAAGGAAGTGCTTGGCTACTTCATTCTTGGAAAAAAATCATTTTTTTTTGTCAGGCAAAATACACGTCCCGAAAAATAAATTAGCGCGACCTAAATTTCCGATGGACAAGTGACAAAAAAGAGTTTAAATAACCAGATCTTTTCTTGAAATGTAGTTTTTTACTAGATGCCTTACCTTTGAATGGTTTTTCTCCTGTATGAGTCCTGGTGTAATGTGATAGAGAAGTCTTTACACTGAAGGTTTGACTTCAATCTGATTATCATTACATTAAAATGGCTCCTCTCCTGTATGAGACTGGGAATGCCTTATAAGACCTTTTAAAATGAACACTTTACAATATCAGACTTGAATGGCCTTTAATGGTTCCTGACCTGATCTATGAGACAGCTTTTGTATGAGAATTTTTTTCCACAGTCATAACATTTAAACCGTTTCTCTCTTGAGTGACAAGAAGCATTGGTTTTCCCGTCTGTGAGTCCTTCTGTGCCTTTTAAGGTGACTTCTTTCTTAATAGGTATTCCCACATTCCACACATTACAATGGCTTTTCCCCTGTGTGTGTCCTAGTATGCGATTTAAGGCCACCACTTGATGTAAAGGCTTTATCACATTCCCCACATTTAAATGGTTTTTCCCCTGTGTGATTCCTTGTGTGTAATTTAAGGTAGCTGTCTGATAAAAGGTTTTTCCCGTGTGTGAATCATGGTGTGTGTTTTAAGGCGACTGTTTGATATAAATGCTTTATCACATTTCTCATATATAAATGGTTTTTCCCTTGTGCGAGTCATTGCGTGTATTTTAAGGTAGTTGTCTGATAAAAAAGCTTTATCACATTCCAAACATTGATAAGGTTTTTCCCGTGTGTGAATCATGGTGTGTGTTTTAAGGCGAGTGTTTGATATAAATGCTTTATCACATTTCTCACATTTAAATGGTTTTTCTCCTGTGTGAGTCATTGCGTGTATTTTAAGGTCACTCTTTGATATAAAGGCTTTACCACATTCCTCACAATTAAATGGTTTTTCACCTGTGTGAGTCCTGGTGTGTATTTTAAGGTGACTGTTTGATTTAAAGAATTTACCACAGTCCTCACACCTGAATGGCTTTTCTTCTGAGTTGTTCTTGACGTGATTGATGAGTTCATGCTTAAGTAAGAAGGTTTTATCACAGGGGACACATCTGAATTTGTTACCTTCTGTAAAAATCCTCGAATGGCGCCTGAAATGTTTGTGTTTGGGGAAGGTTTTACCACAGATCTCACATCTGAATGGCTTTCCTCCAGTGTGGATACTGTTGTGTTGTGTAAAAGTAAATTTATTTAAGTGGGCTGTACCACATTCCACACATTTGTAAGGTTTTTTTTGTCTGCGTGAGTCCTTATGGTTTGTACACAAACGCCTTTTTCTGGAAATGATTGACCAATGACTTCACCTATGAACCTTGTTTCCTTTGTATGGGTAAAACCCTGCTTTTCCTGATTTCCTCTTTGACATGAACAA
This sequence comes from Sipunculus nudus, assembly GCA_026874595.1. Taxonomy (NCBI): domain Eukaryota; kingdom Metazoa; phylum Annelida; class Sipuncula; order Golfingiida; family Sipunculidae; genus Sipunculus; species Sipunculus nudus. Next base: position 42,575,896 of record CM049321.1, on the reverse strand, counting down.
CTGGCGTTATAATTACATCTGGATTGTTTCTCATTTTGAACCTGAGGAATTATTTCAATATTGCAGGGTTCAGTCATATTTTCTACCATGATTGGCGATCCTACTGATAACTCGACTGAGCCATATCTGTCATTACAATCATCAGTTCTTTCAGTTGACTGAATGCTCTCTATATGCGTCTGTGTTATAAACTCTTGTTTTAAAGGAAATGTATTTTCATTTAGACTGATGTGTGCTGGGACCTCTAGTTCCACATGCACGGTCAGTTTTTCAGTCTTACAAAATTAGCAAATTCTTTCAACTCATTGTCCATGTATTCTGCTTCTTTCTCCTGCCATTTGCCACTCATGGCTCTTTTTTCCATGTAGAACCATTCAGAAATGTGAGGTACTTAATCTACAAAGAAAAAGAGTGGAAAGAAAATACATTCATGGATATGGACCTTTCAGTTTCAGGCAACTGAAACAAGACCATGTCTGAACAAACATCTTTATGATGGACCCTCTTGCTCAGTGGCTTGTTGCAATATAATCTTACTGGAATTACATAACATGTCTAGAGCACTTCAGTCAACTTGAAGTAGAATGTAAGTTTGCTTAGGCTAAATAGGGCCAGATAACACATATACTTGCAGTTTCATGCAGTTTTTGGCAAATTTGACATATTTGAAGCAACAAAATATATATCTTTCATACAGTTTGGTTATAAATGGCATCCCTGGTATACAAGGAAGCAGTCAGGAACAAGAATGCCTCACATATAGGGAAGGATTATAGGGTAGTTTCTGTAGTAACAAAACACTGGTATAGTCATTTTTACAGTGGTGTATCACAAACGACAAAGAGATAGTTACAGGGCTTTAATTTGTTTTAATTTAGAGCAGTGTGTACAATTCCAGATTCTAATAGCCATTTATGTCATTATGGAATGCTTTTCAATAAATGGAGATCCATAATGTTGTGTGTGGGTGAAAGTTAGGTAAACGTAATAGCACGTGGGTATATATGTACGGTAGAATTAATCCTGGACAGAGACTTGCCTCTGATGTGACTGGCTGGTGCAGAGTGTGACATCACAGGCATAATTTAGAAATTACTAAAATCTAGCACAGAATGTTTTTTTTTTTTCTTTTCTGAAAATCTGGGACAGACAGCCCGAGAAATACTTAGCTCTTGATGAGATCTAGAACTTTTAGTCACAGGGGGTTTCTCAGTGTGTGATGTCACAGCCAGTTTGATAGTGCTCATTGATGTGCCAATAATTTTTTAACAAATCTTTAACTTTTTTTGTGTGAGAATGAAATAGATAGAAAATGTTTTTCTCCAGGAATTGGGTACATTACATGTAAACTCTATATTCATATTTTTTTCATAGGTAGTTTTTTATTTGATAATATAATGAGATTTTGAATACGTTTGCCTGACCTGAACTGATCTTTCAGTTTGTACCACACAGGACTCGTTAACACACAGTCGTTGGTTTGAGTCCTTGTGACGTTTCACTGCTGCATATTCTGTCAACTAATATTTCATGAATTCATCTCTCTTTACACTTTCGCCACGGAAATGAGACATATACTTATAAAGAAGAAATACGTACAACCTAACTATGTAGGCAGTGGACTAGGTAATTTTTTTTTTAATTTAAAACAGCGGATAGAATTGTGTATTCACTGTTCTGTAGCCTGTATTGCATGTCTCAGTTAATATGCATGTACTTCGTAACATGTGGGACTCCTCATAATTAGATAGGGGATTTGATTCCAAACAGTGATGAATTCTGACATTCACTGAAAATTCGAACTAGGAAATCAGAGGAATCTGGAGCAGTACATAGGAAATAAATAGGAATTGTGTAAAAACCTGAACCCACATATCCCAACACAATCAATTTATACAGTTTCATGATTTATAGCAAAAACAAGGGACCCATGGGTCAGGTGGCTCAGCTGAACATGACCTTGAAGGCAGTAATCTCAAATAATAACAAGGCCTACAGGCCTAGTGCAAACCTGTGCATTGGAAACACACCAGGTATAATGCTTCGATGCTGGACCATTACTTCTCATGTATATGAACAATGCAAAACTAAACATTTTGAATAAGAAACAATTACACAAACATCATAGCTGAAATTCTGGCATGGATGCACACAACACAAAAATGATTGTAGCTGGCACCACCAGTCTTGTATACAACGAAACTATCAGAGATATATACATATGCCCAATTTCAGGCTGATATATCAAATTCCTCTGTAGAAATAAGCAGGCACATACACTGTGCAAAAGTCATTGTAGGTGGCGACACCTGTCTTGTGAACGAGAAATCCATCAAAGACACATAGACAGGTCAAAATATAAGGCCTATACATCAAACTTATCTTGAGCCTGATGCATGGGGCTGACCAGGCTTAGGTGAGAAAGGCAGTTGCCCTGAGTGAACTGTGACAAATTTGCAAGCTGGCTCAGGCTACTGCACAAAGTGAACTCATGACCTGCACCTGGCTAGACTGAGTGAACTTTCGACCTGTACCTGGCTGCACTGAGTGAACTCTTGACCTGTTGCATAATCTGACACAGTTGGTAGTCCACATGCAGCCCAGAGGGGCATGACACCCATGAGGTGATCACATGGTGGCCATGAGGTGTTCACATGTCACCCATGAGGTGATCACATGCCTTGTGCTTGGCTGCACTGACTGAACTCTTGATCTAAATCTGGCTGCACTGAATGAACTCTTAATCTGTTGCCAAATCTGAACCAGTTGGCAGTTTCTCAATCTATTTAAAGATACAAACACAATCTTGGCCTGTTGGTAAATCTGTTTACAAATACTGAAAGACTTTGGCTAAAATGCTTTTTTTTTCAAGCTGACATATTCATAAACTTTTTATCAAAATATCTAAAATAACAAAAGATGCAGTTCTTTCATTGATAAAGGTCCAATAATTCTGCCAATGTTATTCAAGTTAACTTGAACAAAGACCACCTAAGAATAATTTTTGTGCAATGTTACAGAGGTTATAATTGAAAAAAAAATTTTGTAGAAGAACAGTTTTGCAGTCCTCAGTTTGAAAAAGACATAATAATGGCCATACGACCAACTTAAGCTTTTCTGATATGATTGAAAGAAACCATGTCCTAGGATAATTCTTTTAAAAAATTGAACGAATCAACTTGACAGTTACATCATAAACATTTTAAGCTGAAAGAGGCTAAAATAATGAGGGTTTTGCCCATAAAAAAAACAGGTCAATGTAGGGGGCAACTTCAAAAATGAGTCATGTGACCAACATTTGCACAATACTTTGTAATGCTAGCTTCTGTCATTTCTGAGATTACTATGTCAGTATGCTTAATTGGCCAAATGACTCTTCAAACTCCTGTAACACCACTAACATTCATCAAATGCAAATCATTTGAACAAACTTGAGAGGGCTTGCCTCTGGGATTTTTTTTTGTTGTAAAATATTGAACAAATTGGCTGGACCGTTTACAAGAAGAAGACTTTTAAAGGTTTTTCAGCTTTTTCCCTATAAAATCTAAGTAAATGCAGATAGCAAAAAATAAGCTGAATCCCACAACATTTGATATGTGACAGATTATTGCATAAAATCTAGGGATGGTAGCTCCTGCTATTTCTATGAAATTATGGGTTAATGTACAGATGACCAATGACCCCGTACAAAAAGTCAATGCAGGTGGCGCCATCAATACCCGAATTTCATATATGACTCATGTGACCAACACTGACATAAAATTTGGTGATGATAGCTCCGGCCGTTTCTTAGATTGTCATTTTAGTATGCTTTTTTGGACAGTTAGCTGAGTTTAACTTCCTGTAACTCGGCCAAAATTCACCGAACTTAAACCATTAGAACAAACTTGAGAGAGATGGTATAAAAGATTATTTCTGTGAAATATTGAACAATTTGGCTAGATATTTTTGGAGGAGAAGTTTTTTAATGTTTTTTTTTTTTTAGCTTTTTCTCTATAAAATCTGTGAAAATGCAGAGTTTTTCAGATGGCTAATTTTTTGCATTAAATTTCATGATACTAGCTCAAGTTGTTTTCGAAATAGTATGGGTTAACGACAACGACAGACAATGCCAAACCATCGCATTAGCCCACAGGTTCGCTAACAAATGGAGATAAAGCCTGAGATGAAGAGGTAATATAGGCAATGGTTTGTGGATATGACTGATTTGTATTGATGAATCAGAAATTCTTGAAAATAATATTGCGGTCAACCCATGTGTTTCCTAATGTTTGAAACCGAAACATGTGAGCAGTTTGTAAACATCAGAACTAAAATATTACCACTTTCATTGGTTGGATTTTTGATAAGCAATTGACAGTTCAGTAGTAAACATTTTAGTTCAATTAGATCTTATCTTTTATATAATTCTTATTATACCATTTTTTTTATCAATTTAAAAGGCCTACAGGCTTGATGCAAACCTATGCAATGAAATATACATCAGGTATAATGCATCCATAATATGCCTGACCATTACTTTTCAAGTACATGTCTGACATGTATATGTTTAATACAAGTACGGAACATTTTGAACCTCGGTACAAGCACCAATTACACAAACGTCACTGCAGAAATACTGGTAATGGTGCACACAACACAACAAGGCATACAGGCCTTATGTGAACCTGTGCAATGAGTTTGCACCAGGTATAATGCTTCAATGCTGGACCATTACTTTTCAAGAACACGTGTAACATGTACATGTATAGGAAAAATGCAAGTACTAAACACTAAGAACAAGAAACAATTAAACAAACATCACAGCTGAAATTCTAGCATGGCTGCACACAACACTAGAATACGGGTAGTCAACAAGCGACTACTTGTGCCCGCCAAAATCAGAGTGGGACGGGTGAGGTGAGGCATGGATTGAGTGGCAAGGGGAAATAGAGTGTGTGTTGCATAATAGCCTGGATGCATGCAGCCTAAATGTGTATGTAGGTGGCGCAACCTACCACAAAATCCAGAAAGCTGTCCAAGATGTATAAACATGCAAAATTTTAGGCAGACAAGTCAAACCACTACTGAGATATGAGTAATTTTTGCCCCTGGCAGACAAACAGATGGACACTGTGCAAAAATGGTGGCAGGTGGCGCAACCACTTTTGTGTATGATTAAGAGCTATGTGAGATCTATACACATACAACATTTCAGGGGGATATGTCAAACCAGTCCTGAGATATAAGCCTGAATGTTGCAGCGCATACATAAATGAAGGTGGCGCCACCTGCCACAAAATCGAGAAAGCTATCCAAGATGTATAAACATGTAAAATTTTAGGCAGATAAGTCAAACCATTACTGAGATATGTGTGATTTTAGCCCACGGCAGACAAACATACGGAAGCTGTGCAAAAATGGTGGCAGGTGGCGCCACCAATTTTGTGTTTGATTAAGAGCTATGTGAGATCTATACACATACTACATTTCAGGGGGTTATGTCAAACCAGTCCTGAGATATAAGCCTGAATGTTTGCAGCGCATACATGAATGAAGGTGGCGTCACCTGCCACAAAATCGAGAAAGCTATCCAAGATGTATTAACCTGCAAAATTTGAGGCAGATATGTCAAACCACTGCCGAGATATGAGTGATTTTATCCCATGGCAAAGAAACAGACGGACACTGTGCAAAAATGATTGCAGGTGGCGCCAATAGTTTTGCATATGATAAAGAGCTATGTGAGATCTATAAACATGCAAAATTTTTGCCCAATCGGTCAAATGGTTCCAGAGATATGAGTTTGGATGTCTGCAGCATAATTTTGAACGTAGGTGGGGCCACCTGCCATAAAATCTAAAAAGCTATCAAGGATGTATAAAACTGCAAAATTTCAGGTGGATAAGTCAAACCACTGCCGAGGAATGACCGATTTTATTCCAAGGAGATGAACAGATGGACGCTGTGAAAAAATGGTTGCCGGTGGCGCCATCAGTTTTGTGTATGATAAATAGCTATTGGAGATCTATACACATGCAAAATTTTCCCGAGATATAAGCTTGGATGTCAGCAGCTTAAACGTGATGTAGGTGGCGACACCTGTCCTAAAATCAAGAGAGCTGTCCCAAGATGTATACACATGCAAAATTTCAGGTCGATAAATCCGACCAATGCAGAGATATGAGTGTTTTTATCCCAAGGCAGATGAACAGATGGACGCTGTGCAAAAATCTAAGAAAATGCAGTTAGAAAAAAATAAACAAATGATAACTGATGACTGATTATTCTGAAAAATATGGTGATGCTAGCTCCTGCCATTTTTGAGATAGGCACGGTTAACTAGAGACGACGCACGACGCACTGACGCACGATAGACGATGCAGCAACATTGCATAAGCTCACAGGTTCGCTAAAATTCCGAAAATTTTTAGATGAAAAATCTTTTGGAAAAAATAGGTGATGCTAGCTCCTGCCCTTTTTGAGATAGATAGGACGCACGAAGGAAGACGGACAACGCCGCACCATTGCATAAGCTCACAGATTTGCTAAAAATGCAAACCAAGTTTTTTCAAACAGCTGAAAGATATAGTTCCTATAACCCGGGAATTCTGCGTCTAGACATTGTGATTATACGTCTAGACGCTGTGTCTAGATGTCTAGACGCATTGTCTAGACACCCGCCAGAGCCAGGTCAGTTGCCATGGTGATGTCTGGACCCCACCTGGATGTACTGAGTGACCTCTTGAATTGGCTGCTGAAACTCAGCATGTTGTCAAATCTGTTTTCAAACACAGAAAGCCTTTTTCAATTGACTACAATGATTTTTAAAGCTGTATTTACCAAATCTATTCTTATAAAACTGGCAGAACACTACAATACAATAATTCTTGCAAAGTTTAAACCAATCAGCTTAACAGTTTCATCATAGATCAGTGTATAAGCCAGAAGAGATTAAAATTACATTTTCCCTTGTAAAAAAACAGATCAATGTAGGTCCCGCCACCAATACCTTAATTTCAGATATGACATATGTGACAAACATTGGTATAAAATTTGGTGATTATAGCTCTAGCATTTCTGAGAATTTAATTTTAGTGTGCTTTTTTGGACAGATGACTAAGTTCAACCTCCTGTTACTCAACCAAAAATCTCCGAACTGGAACCATTCGAATAATCTTGAGAGAGATTGTTCCAGGAATCATTTCTCTGTGAAATATTGGACAATTTGGCTGAACAGTTTCGGATAAGAAGATTTTGAAAGCTTTTTAAGCTTTTTCCCTATAAAATCTAAGAAAATACAATTAGCAAGTCAACCATATCGGCCGCGGAAAGAACTAGACTACCATATCGGCCGCCTCCTCATTATACGTTTCATTGGATAATCTATAGTCTCTCTCTCTCTCATATTGTATATATAATGTATGTATAAATATATATATATATATATATATATATATATATATATATATATATATATATACACATACCTACATAAATACTAAAGCATAATAATAAAAATGTAAATAAATAATAAACCAAATCACCGACTTATCTTCCAAATAAAGCGAATATAATAAATCAAGGCCTAACATGAATATATTGTATATAAAATTAGTGTATTTTGATATAAATATATAAATGTATCTACGATGAAACTGCATTATTTTGAAATACTTGTTCTAATATTTCACAGGTATTTCGGATATATGCAACTCTCTCTCTCTCTCTCTCTCACTATATATATATATATATATATATATATATATATATATATATATATAAACATACTAATAATGCATGTATACATCGGGTTATCTTCCAGATAGCTCATATTGAATAAAACAAGTATTTATTCACATGCATATGTATTTTATTTTTAATTTAAAATAAATATAATAATATTTGATATAAAATGAATAAATATATTAATACATATTATATATATATATATATATATATATATATATATATGAAGATGCATTATATCATATAGAATAAAACAAGTATTTCCATGCATATATTTTATATAAAGTAAATATGATTATATTTGATTTAAAAATGAATAGATGTTTTAATATAAATATATATATATATATATATACATTTATATCTATATAAATAAATTAATTATATATATATATATATATATTAAATACATATATATATATTGTATGATGATGATGCATTATTTTCAAGTACTTCATGTCTAAAACTGTACATGGATTAGGAAAAGGGAAAATTAAGCGTGTGTAGTAATTTATTGGAGGTACAAGTGTTATAAACCAATGAATGAAAGGCCCACCTTTCTATGAAGTCTGCGACAAGTCCGCCATGTGGTTTGCGTGTGTGTCGATTTTGTGCTCTTTGGTTATTTCTCCGAGTACCAGGTGAGTAGCTTGAGTAGTAATTAATGGAGTTAACGGTAAAGGTGTGATAAACTAGTTGGTCCTTGGCCAGGTCAACAAAGGCCCAACCCATTCTAAGAAGTCTGCAGCAAATGCACTGTGGAATTGCATGGGTTTTGATTAAGTGCTCTGTGGTTATTGCTGTGAGTATCAGGTGAGTAGCTTGAGTAGTAATTCAGGAAGTTAATGGTAAAGGTGTGATAAACTAGTTGGTCCTTGGCCAGGTCAACAAAGGCCCAGCCCGTTCTATGAAGTCTGCGGCAAATGCGCTGTGGAATTGGCTTTGGTTTTGATTTAGTGCTCGGTGGTTTTTTTGCTGTGAGTACTAGCTGAGTAGCGTGAGTAACAATTCAGGGACAACTTTTTCAAACAATGGTTTATCCATATCTATATAAGCTTGGCCAACACGACCAAGTTAAATCATTTCGTGAATCGTTGCGTGGTCATCCACAATGAGATTCCCACCTTGCATAGGATGTAGAAAGCCAGTCGGGCCATGAGCTCGCGCCCTCCAGTGTGGCTGCTGTGATGGTTGGTAGCACCTCAAGTGTAATACAGGAGTGTCAGTTGCGGGATATGAAGAGGCGACCAGAGGAGGGTGGCTTGGATGGATGTGCCAGCCTTGCCGACAGATGGCGACATCGCCAGCCGAGAATTCCGCCGAAGGTATGAACAACAACCTGAACCGGTAGACGAGACCCCGGAGGAAGCAACTACTGCAGCCCCCATAGATCTGCTTCAGGCCGAACCTGTAGACGAGACCCCGGAGGAAGCAGCCACTGCAGCCCTCATAGATCTACTTCAGACCGAACCTGTAGACGATACCCCGGAGTAAGCAGCTACTACAGCCACCATAGATCTGCTTCAGCCCGAACCTGTAGACGAGACCCCGGAGGAAGCAGTCACGGCAGCCCTCATAGATCTGCATCAGCCCGAACCCGTGGGGGAGGCCCCGGATGAAGCAGCTAATGCAGCCCTAGAATAAACACAGGCACAGGACGCCAGTCTGTACGCGGAAGACCTCGGTTCCTTCCACGAACCCTCAGCACTGGAAGAAAGCGACTTGGCCCCGCCCGCCCCTAAACGAGTGGAACAAGTTCCAGACGAAAGTCCTAGCTACAGGATTGTTGAATCAGCATCAAACCGTGGCAAGGTGAGCGTCCTCACAATTATGAGAAATTACAATGTATATTTAATATTAAAATTATATATATATATATCATCACAATATATTTATTAGTGTGTTAAACAAGCGTAAATCATCTTATATATTCTAAATTCTCAATAGTCGGATGCATTAGTTTCGAGAGCTGGAAGTTTGGTACATTTTTCCACAGGACATCCTGGTTGGCAACGCCGGATATCAATATACAGGCAGTCAGCCTCATATATGTGATGCTGCCCCAGGTATGTTGGCAACATTCTGAAACAATTGTTCATATACGATACATAAAACTCTTCCGCGGTTTGCGGAATTTTTTATAACTCTTTTAAAAGTATCTTATTTTTTCAGGCAAGTTTCAGGCACTTCTTGTTTAGAAGTATCGCATACTGTAAAATTGTACCAAAATTGTGTTACATGGTACTGATTTGTTCGTTTTTTCGTACTTTTTTTCCAGGCATTTTTATACTGTTTAATGTAAGATTTATACTTTTTTTCATTAAACTGAGAGTGGCAGCACTAGTTGCGGTATATTTAAACGTTATTTAATATGTAAAAGATGATCGATATCATGCACTGATTACATATATCAACTATGCATAATACGTGGAGTATGCCTGTACAATGCTGTGTACTGTTAGGATATGAGATAACTGCATGATGGATACATTTTTTGTAACTGGTTCATTTCAGGAAGGGATATAGTGGCCGAAGTGAGGCGGGATATCAAGAGTGCTGCAGCCAGTTCGACCCAGCTAGTGAAATCGTCGAAGAGGTATATTTAAGAACTGTTGCAGCTTTTAATTACAATGTATAAAACTATTCAAATCGAGGCTTATCTGTAACTTATCTTTTCATAATATAGCTGTATTTTTTACCTGCACCTTTCATGACTATCATGTGAATAAACTGTTTGTTTTATGAATATCCTGATCATTTAATTCTTTTTTAACCGTTTACGAAATTATCATAATTAATATTCACTTTGATTTCATTTTTCTAGCAACTGTTAGCCAAGATACCTGAAGGTTACTTGGGAAGTCTTCCCATCATACCGAAACCGTACGCCCTTGGACGCCAAGCCAACCACAAGGGAAAGAAGATGAGGCCGCAAGATCCGGAGAGTCTTGCCTTCCAACTGAACCAGCAATGGCGGATCCAAGGGGGGGGGGGGCCAAGGGGGGGATCGCCCCCCCCCCCTAGAATTTGTTCAGGCTCATGAAAATTGTAAATTGTATCAAGGTTTTCTGGGAAAAGGTACTTTTTTACCTTGCCTTTATTAACTTCTTGACAGTGAAATATTACATCAAGAATTCTGGATAATCAGCACTGCATTAAACACACAAGGAACAAACAGTACCAGAAATAACAACTTGTCACTTGAGTAAATGCCCAAGGAATAAAGTCTTATATCTCCGATACTGTGTCCACTTGAAGCTAGTCCTTGTACTGGCAGCGCTGGAAGATAAAGTCCAGTACACCAATGTCCGGGCAATTCATATACCAGCAAGTCAATAGGTACAAGGTGACAAATGGTTAACTTTTAGAACTTTTCAGACAAACTGAAGTGATATAAGGGCTATATTCTAAAACTTCTGCTTTGTTTCCAATTTATCAAAAACAAAAAAGTCTGGTTTAAGTGCCCGAAAATGTTCAAATTTGATTTCTTAATCATCATATCTTCAAAAAATTTCCTCACCGTGCAAGTCCCACACCCTCAATATAACAAACAGATGTGCCCGAAAATGCTCAAATTTGACTTCTTAATCATCATATCTTCAAAAAATTTCCTCACCGTGTAAGGGGGACACCCCCTCCCACACCCTCATTATAACAAACAGAAGTGCCCGAAAATGCTCAAAATTGACTTCTTTATCATCATATCTTCAAAAAATTTCCCCACCGTGAGGGGGACACCCCCTCCCACACCCTCCATATAACAAACAGAAGTGCCCGAAAATGCTCAAATTTGTCTTCTTAATCATCATATCTTCAAAAAATTTCCTCGCTGTGTGCGGGGGACACCCCCTCCCACATCCTCCCCCCTGGGGCGCTACGCGCCCTCAACCACCATGCAAGCTAGAATCTGAGCCGTTGCCCCCCCCCCCCCCCCCCCAACAGTTTGTTCTGGATCCGCCACTGACCAGGATCATATTCCAGAAGGATTCCTTCAAGCAGATGTCTCCATAGACGGCCCCAACACATCATCCTGGCCACAGTTACGATGTTCACCTTACTGGCTCGTGCACGCACATGGTAGGCTCTTCAGATTTTCTAATTTCTTGTATCCAAATATAATTATATATGCGCTATATGCGCCTATTACCTGAACGATAATTATGTATATTTTCGTTAAAGGAATGCGTTTTTGTATTTTATTAATGATACAATATAATATTGCGTATTGTGTTTCTGGTATCTGTTTCACACATTATACTACTGCGTAATATGTTTAATACAGTAGAGTATAATACTGCGTAATGTGCTTATGGTGTGTATTTCACACAGTATAACACTGTGTAATGTGTTATGCTTTTCATATTGTAAAATACTGCGTAATGTGTTAACGGTATCTGTTTCACACAGTATTATACTGCGTAATGTCTTTTTCATCATATATGTTTATCAAATGTCAAAATATTACATTAGTATTTTGATTGATATATCATGCTGTGCCGTTTATTTTTTTCAACAGGTATGTTGATGGAACCTTCAAGATTCTAGCTGATCCTTTCCGGCAGCTATTCAGCATTCACGCTTTTGTGAAGTCAGGCAGGTCCGTCAAGCAAGTTCCTCTAGCGTTTGCAGTGATGTCCGGGAAGAGAATCTGCGACTACAACCAGGTCTTACACGCCATCATTGACCGGCTACCATCCGTCCCATGTGTACAACGAATTATTGCGGACTTTGAACCGTCCATGTGGCAGTCAATGCGGCGGATTCTGCCACAAGTCGAGATTAAGGGCTGCCTCTTTCGCTTCACACAGGTGAGCATTTATACACTAACACACACCCACACCCACATACACACACATAAATATGTTTATGGTTTACATCACATCACGTATGCAATGGATTTATTAAACATTTAAAATAAAAATGCATATATTTGTGTTACATCAAATGTTAACTTAATCTTTATTATGACTGAGGCTTTGTAGTTATTATTATCATAAAAAAACTATTATTATTATTGTTATTATCATTATTATTATTATAAATGCTATCGTTATTTCAATTGCAGTCTGTTTTTCGGAAGGTCCAGGAACTAGGTCTTCAGCGGGCATACAGCCACGACACAGGCACATACCACGCAATTTATAATATCTATTGTATATAGCATCGATGTTTCAATATATTATCTTGAAAACGCTTTATAGACTGACACCTGAAACTGGTCGAGTAAGCGCAGTCTAACCTGTATTATACATACTGAAAAGCCGAAATGGACTGCCTGGTCTTTCTGATAACTCGGGAGTAGATTGTACATGGTATCTTTGTTCATATTCACATGTATATTCATAGAAATATTAATGATAATCATCTAATCACCTGAGGTCGCAATAAATTTTTTTTTACGTTTGTCACAACAGATATGCAGAACATTCATGAGTCTCCCACTACTACCATTCGAGCATGCCGCCGGTGTCTTCCAGTCAGTTTACGACTCGTTCCGTGCCAACATTCCAGAGCTGCACAGTCATACCGGGTATATGAGGACACGGTGGATTGCCAGCAGCATCTTCTCAGCGAAAGACTGGTCTGCTTACAAGCTGGAGGTCAGAACAAACAACGACGTGGAGGGCTACCACAAACGTCTTAACAGGAAAGGAGGAGGAGGTTTGTATTGGCAATCTTAAAACTATTCGATCAAGTCATATTATATACGTGATTCTGTTCCTATATTATTATATTGGTTAACCTTTTTTAACTGCAGTAGTAATGTGTGGTACCGTTATTTGTATATTGTACAACGTATGTATCTAAATCTAAAGATATAGTATATATAATAAGTATATATATAGCATTAATAGGACATTTTCAAATCTATCTCCATATATATCTCCATATGTATCTAAATCTAAATATATATTTAACTAAGTATCTTACATATATATATCTTATATATATATATATATTTATCTAAGTATATATATAGCATTAGTAGGACATTTTCATATCAATGTACGTTAATCTGTATTCACTTTCGTTACACAGGCAACCTTTCGTTCTACCGTTTGGTCAAGTTACTGCACAAGGAGGCACAGGTTGTTAATATGACAGCCGAACTAGTGTTAAGGGTGCAAGTCTCCAGGATATCGTCACAAAGAAGCCGGGACGTAAACACTCGACTCTTTTCATTATGGAGAGAGTATGGGGATGGGGAGCGGAGCGCCACCTCTCTCTTGGCTGCTGGTAGCAGATCGGTTTGCCCAAAACCAAGTCTGCAACCCGCGGACGAGCAGCAGCAGCAAGAGGACCAGCATGTGATCGCCTGAGCCATTGATTTTCTTATTTGTTTTCTTTTAATCTTGTGAGATACTTGTATAAATATTCCCTGTGATATCATATTAGTTTATGTAGAGGTGATGATGATGCGTATTAGTGCAGTGCAGGAGAGTAAGTTGGTTTTAGTCAGACTATAATAAATATATACTGTGGTTGCTTTTATATCGGCGGGGCTGAATTTTCGCGGTTTTTATATTTTTGAAAGTTTCACGGGGTTCCTTTTTCGCGCTCTTTCATTGGTCTAGTAGTATATTTTATTATCAAAAATAATTTCATTTACCGGTGATTTCACTATTATATAGGTCTACTCTTTTTCTCTCCGGATATCTCATGTTCGAACAGTCACAGACGGCTGAGCCAATGCCTGCGGGAAGAAGTGACCCCGCTGGCTGTAATTAGTTCAGGGCCGAGGCTCATTAAAAACAACTCAAATGTTATTAAGGTGTGTCGAGAAACCAGCCTGTAACTACAAAACCGTATTTTAGTTTGTTTAGGGAAACTGTCTTGATAAGGGTATCTTACTCCTGCTAATTAAGAGTTGAGTCGTAATCACATGCTCAACCAACAAGGGACGCCTGAAGGTAGCCCCCTAGTTTCAGTATCAAAGGCAGGGATATGCCAAGAATAATTTGAGTGCCGTTTATGTTGCTAATTACTTCCATATAGGTGGAAGAAGGAACCGTATTCAGTTTTTCACTGTTAAATCTGAAGCAAAACATATTATTCCACTGTTTTACGGCACGTTGGTCCCAAAATGAACTGTGACCTCTCAAATATATTCAAAATTCACGTCATCACTAGCCAATCATACATCGTTTGGCGCGTCATGATTTCACAGATTTAGTCTGTTATACAGTTACAAGGTGGCACAACCCTAGCGGCTATGTTCACTACTTAAGTGGCAAATTTTATTCATTAACATGACTAAATACGGCACAATATGAAAGAATACCTTCTACTCAATATTCATTTTAAAGCGGCACTGGATGTCATCTAACTTGGCACACATACATAATTTTTAAATATTACTGCCCAGCGGGCATTGACACTTTCCAGTCATGTACCGGGGGAAAGGAATAATTGCCGGGCGCGTCCGCCGGCGTTATCACGCACCTGCAAAGGGTCCCGGTTTTTGCATCTAAGCCAACCGATATTATTTTAAATGGGCCCCTGTCATTCTCTCTGAATTATTGAACGTATATGCACCGGGCTCGATGGACATCACTTCGTAGCTGAAGATAAATCTCAACTGTCGCAAACTATCGGCAGCTTCTGAAATTAATGATCATGGTCTGGTATATATGCATTCAAAACTAAACTACGTGGTTTCAATTTCGCGGTCAGAGAGCGACCGCGAATATCGGTATATATATATATATACACACAGATTTTATGTTATTGTTATGTTTTCAGCATTAAGGTTAATTCTGAAACAGGGATCGGCGATATATAACAGTTTATAGTAAACTCAGAATTATGTTATGTAAGGCTGAAGTCATTCAAAATAATTTTAAACCCATCTGTAAACACTCGCCCATCCAGTAGAAAGGTGCAAAATGGAGCCAAAGTCAATAATTATAATTTTTGATATACTTTATTTCCAAAATATAAATCCTATTCTCTGAAAAGCTGGGGACGATTACATGAATCATCCCATGTTGCTAAAACATTGAGAGTATGTCCCACCGCCCCTCCCTGACCCCTGTATTGACGCCCCTGGTAAACTGTTAGCCGGCTTCTGTCTTTGATTCTACGCCGGCAAGTCACAGGACATCAAACGAGCCAAGTCGGATGATCACTCAGCCAGCATGAGCATTTTGATTATCACAACTCACATTTATCTCCGGTATTATCGTGATACAAGCCATAAGGTGGAATGTACAGTAACGTTCATCCAAACTGTTGTATTGAAACCGTGTTAAACAGGCGATAATCTGGACATTAGAGGATATGTGAAGAATTAACACAAAAGAACGCATGTGAAGTCACCTGTACCTGTTACCTGTCATTCAGTTACCCAGCCGTACGAGATGTGCTTGTATTAATGCGGACATATATTCAACAAACATGCAGAGGGAATTACCAATGTTTTACCAAAGTTAAAACGGAAATTTTCTCCCACATGGAGGTTGTCAGTAAAAATATACTGAAAAAGCTAAGGGTTGTTCTGAATCATGTCAAAAAGCAGCCTACTTGTAGGCCATGAGGCGTTCTCAGAAAATGACCATTTTCTCAGAAAATGACCAAATTATTTGCATCCCCATAGCGCCTTTTATTGCGGTCCACTTTGAAGGCTGTAAACAAACACTGGCGCTTGTACGCTTCTCTTTATGTCAGAGACCCGAAATGGCGCTGACTCCGCTGACACATGTATCCATAGAATTATAAATACATCTTGCTGTGACAGAGCTATACTCACAAATACAAAGTCCTTCTCGTCTAAATAAACTGTCTCCACGACCAATAATCGTGCTTACGCCGTACTTGACAAACACCCGTCTGACGCGAATCTATTCACGTCTAAAAACACGTCTTGTTGTAAAGACAATTCTTGACTGATCTTAACCCCGGTGGCTTTTATATCAGGACAACAACGATCGAATGTTCTCGAATTTATTTACAGGAAACTATCTACTAAACCTCCCAGAAGCATCTAGACCTCAGAATCTTTTGTCAGCTGATCATAACAGACCGTAGTCTTGTAAGTGCGATTATTGATACTAAAAAAAACCCGATCTGATCAACACAATATACCAAAAAAAAAAAAAAAACCACAACATCAAATTTTATTGATTACAGTTCCCTGGCAATATTTTATTACATTAAGAGACTCCAATCTAATCCAACCTGACTTGGTAAATACATTTGTGTCAATCACATTCCTTACATTGGCACAGTTTTTTCCATTGTGTGTATTGAAAAGACTCTAGATCGTTGGGCTGAATCTTCTTTATAGTGTTCACACAAGCTTAATAATATAAATATATATTTCTCTATTCTTCTCCATAAACAATCTACTGATTTACAAGAGATAAAGAAATGTTCTAATGTATCTCGAACTTGACAAAATTTACACAAATCATTATTACAGATACCCATTTTACACAGCCAGATCCCTGTTGGGTATATATTGTGTACAATCTTCCACATCAATGAAAATATTCTTGCTTCCATTAAAGCAAGACAATGTTTGGTCCATACCATTTCCCAGTCAAATTCCACAGAAGGAAACATTGCTTCCCATGTAGTTTGACGAATCGGCACAGTATATAACCTTTTAACTAATAATAGCCTAATGTCTCTTTGTTCAAAAACAAATATATTCGTATCTCTATTCTCGACCACCGTTACATTCTTCATCGCATTATGCAGTGCCATATATTGAAAGTATATCCCTCCGTGTAACTTAATCATTGTTTTTATTTCCTTGAAAGAATAGTTTTAAATGATGCACAGTTTATATGATACTAAGTTTAAATGATAGTTTTAAATGGGCGAGAACAAATAGAACTGCACTGAGTGGACAACCTTGACGTATTCCGCGCTACATAGTAAACCAGCGAGTGTGCCAACCCGCATTCGACACACAACATTGACGTTCAGTGTTAAACACGGTGACCAATTTTCTAAATTGAGGACCAAAATTATATACTTTTAACACACGAGCTATCAACTGTTATGAAATCGAATCAAAAGCCTTAGAATAATCCACTGATAAAATATTAGCATCCATTTTTTGTTCTTTTGTGTACCACATAATATCTAGTATCTGTCTAATATTTTGGAACACCCCTCTGCCTTTTATATAAGCAGTTTGATCACAATCGATCAACACTGAAACAACTTTGTGTAGTCTGCTCGCCAAGACCCCTGTTCCAAATTTATAATCACAACAGGTAAGCATTATTGGCCGATAATTCTTAATTTCATCTTTAGCTAAATTATCACCTTTTGGGATAAGTTTAATGATACGCTTTCTTTGGGAACATGACAATTTTCCCTTTACCAAAGATTCATTTAACGAATTTACTACACTCTAAAAATGGATCGGTTAAATTCAACCAAAAAATTGGTTGAAATCAACTGGTCTTCTCGGTTGATATGTGTCCAACCAATTAACCGGTTGATTTCAACCGATCCCTATTGGTTGATTTTTCAACCAATTTTATTGATTGAAATCAACCATGTGACTGGTTGGAATCAACCATATGATTGGTTG
Organism: Sipunculus nudus; assembly: GCA_026874595.1. Lineage (NCBI taxonomy): Eukaryota > Metazoa > Annelida > Sipuncula > Golfingiida > Sipunculidae > Sipunculus > Sipunculus nudus. The sequence continues at coordinate 42,557,619 of CM049321.1, read as the reverse complement.
AAATCAACCATCAATAAATGTTGAAAACAACCAATACTGAATCAACCAATTTGATTCAGATGACCATATTGGTTAAAATCAACCAAGAAAATTGGTTAAGAAGGAAACAACTGAATACCCTAGCAAAATATGAAATGGTTACAAAATGCAGTTGAATTCAGCCACAATTGCCTGAAAACAACTAACATAAAAAAATTTTGCATAAAATTGTGATGCAGTGTGCTCAAATATCATGGTGAAAAAGAATTAAATATACCTTTGTACAAAGTAATGTCAAGGAATATTCCTCAGCCAGTCAAATGAACAAAATAAAACACAATTTGCACTTTGCATGATACAGCTGTTCCTCTGATTGTAGAAATGTAATGAAATTGGAAATATCACTTTGTGTGGCAGTACAAGTGCTCTGATAACCAGCTTGCATTCATACATCTACCTTTTGTCTGAAATGGTAGACACAAAACAAGAGCATTATATTTATAAAAATAATTGTTTAATAAGTCCAGTAAAATAACAATGTAACATATTAATAAATCATGCATGCAGTACACAACTTGTAACTGCACAACTGGCGACACAAGCCTCCATTTAAAAACATATATATACAAGTAAGATATTCTAGAGTCCAATGCTAAAAATTGAATTTCAGGAAATTGAATTCACAATTACTGATAATTTAAATATGGACAGATTGACAGGTAGACAAACAGAGTTAATCACTTTATCTCCCTTTCTGCTGAAGCTGGAAAATGATTAACATATGTTTGAAGTATTCCGGAAGTGCAGTGTCATGGATACCTGACTCATAAAATGATGAAACAAGAGTCTACAGTCAATACTGTTCCCTGATGACTGTCTTCATTCCATATGCCTGCATGCATCATGGTGTCTGAGAAACACAGCAACACTGAACTCAGTCACTGTTGATCTTCATCAAACATTTAGAAACTGAATTTCTAGATCTGAAAATACATCAAATTTCACATTAATAATAAAAGATGAAAATATAATGTGTTGGTGTTAATACTGTTCTAATTATATATATATATATATATATATATATATATATATATAATTACACACACGCAATTTTAATCCAACCCCTTATAACTGCTTGTGATATAGGCATACTTCATGCACAAGGAAGTACAAGAGGGCGAGACCTAAACAGTGACAAAACATGCAATTACATGTTAACAGTTTGTCATGATGACGATAGACTACCTGTCATCAATGGATATTAAATCAGTCTGAACGAGGTAGGCCTACAAGTATAAATGTACTCATTATTGATTAAATATGTACTGTAACAGAATTCATACTTTGTGCATATCTTGCAATTGTACAATTATACAAGAAGAAATACAACAGAATATGGGTCATCATAACATGATTTCAGGTGATGGAGATTTGCCCAATTTCCAAAATTTCAAAGTTAGAAAGTTCCAAACATATTTGTTTTGCTTATCTGAATTTCAATGCTAAAACCATGTACTTTCTTAGAGTTCACAGAACATTAGTCATAGTGACCAAACTTCAGGATTCTAAGGAGACCTCCCTAGATATTGAGTATGAATGGCCTAATGGTTTAATATATGCCCTGTCAGTCTTTCAGGCTGCTCAAAATTATGTTTTTGGCCTGTATCTCACAGAATAAAGTTCACTATGTCCTACAGTTTTTGACAAATTGCTATCGAATTTTCATATTATAATAGTTTAAATCTTTGCATTTTGTACATACAAAATGTCAACAGTGCTGACAGGAAAGCAAATGTGCAATGGTCAAGGTTGGACAAAATTTAAAGGTCTGATTTTACCTTTATGACAATAACTTAAAAAGATTATAAAAATCTGTTATATGCTAGAAAAAAATATATAAATCTGTTATATGCTTGAACAAAATTAAAAAAAAAAATCTGTTATATGCTTGAAAATTTTTTTTTATAAAAAAATCTGTTATATGTTTGAAAATTTTTTTTATAAAAAAATCTGTTATACGCTTGAAAACGACTCTTATCTTCAACATCTATCATGTAAAGTAAGTCGATATCTTTCCTGATGTTTTCACAAGATACATTTTATTTGGGTAAATAACTGCTACAAATTGTGCAATTTTGACCCAATTTTTGACACTAAAATGCAACAATTGGCTTTTACTGAAAAATGGAGGTTTCTCCTTAATTTCTCATAAAAAATGTAGTCACAGTGACCAATATTCAGGTTTGTTAGAAAATAAGGACATCTACCTGGATGTCAAATTTTGGATTCATTGGTCCAGTGGTTTTAAACGTGGCATGTAAACGGAGATCGAGCTGGACAACCAGACCGATAATGGACAAATGACCATAGCTATATCTGACATAACGTATATACAGTTAGTCATCTGAGCTAAAAATGGTGCTACATAAATATTCCCTTTAACACAATATCGATTATTCTCAATTGAATGATAGCTCTTATTTCTAGAAATGTAAGAAATCTAAAAGCCTAAATCAGTATATACCTTCTGAACATCAATAAATGCTGCCTTGGCTTCTGCTATGGTGGGCTTGGCATTTCTTCCTCTGTGCTGGAATCAGTTTTGGCAGTAAACGAAGCATCATAGCACTAATGGCACCTGAAAGAAACCAGGAATATAACAGAATGTAAACTTGTAGGACAATAACAGATTTACTAAGAAAAATTTAGTTTCTCGACCAATAAACAAATTTCATGGAATGTCCACAGGCATTATGAAAATCATGATCCTGCTGATCATGCAGTGGTCAAGATTTTGAAGCAAACTGGTTTGATAACCTTCCTTGTAGATATATATACCATAACACATGAGTGGCCATATGGAGTGATTGATAAAGGGACTATTTAAAAGTTAAATGTGTCCATTAGTCATTTTTCTCCATGAAATTCATTTAAAACTGTTTAAATTGTTAATGATGAGTCAGAAACAGGTTTAAAAGAGACCATTACATCAGCTTTATTATACATATAAAGATGTAAGAGGGCAGATTTATAAAAAGTCACTTACATGTCACTCTCAAAATCCATCTGGAACCTCTGTATAAACAACAAGGGATCCATCAGTCACAGTGCTCAGCTGAAGTTGACCTTGAGGTAAAAATCTGAAAATGGAGGTAATGTCTGATAAGAAGAGGTAATATAGACCATGGCTGGATGATATGATTGGTTTGTATTGATGAGTAAGAAATTGTTGCAAATAATATTTTGTGACCTGACCATGTGTTTTCTATTGTTAAAATTTAAGCATGTGAGCAGTTTGTACCATAATCATTGGTTGGCTTTTTGATAAATTGATGACAGTACAGTAGTTAACACATTTGTTCAATTGGGTCTATTTTTTATTAATATTTTTTTATATTATTAAATATATGTATTTTTTATTTTATAAAATGTATACAGTTGAAATATAACTTATGTTCCCAGTCCACAGGTGCAAGGACTTGGTGGTGGTGTGGGGGTGGTATGACCGGAGTTACAACATCTCTGTATTATCAAAGTGTATATACACAGGATTTTCACTTAATTCAACAAAGCTTACAGAATAAAAAAGTTCATTCACAATTACTTTTTAAAAAGGACAGACAGACTGGTAGACAAACAAAGCTGATAATATATGTTTCAATTATTTCTTATTTTTTTTTTATTATATCAATTTTTTTAAAGTTTAACATCTGAAATATTACACAATTGAGTATATAAGTTGTTTTCAAATTTCAGACTTTAATAGCTTAAATCCATACACATACAGCATATGAAAGTTATTTCAACAGTGCTTATAGGAAAAATATCATAATAATATATATTTAATGATAACAGAGAGATGATGGACAGACAGAGCTGATCACTTTATGTTCCATTCTCCTGAAGCAAGAATGTGTTTCAATTAGATCTTAATTTTTTCTAATCCAATTGTTTTTTAAATGAAATAAATTTTACACACTTGCACAGGTGCAAAGGAATCAATGGGGGGGGGGGGGGGGGGATTAACAACACTTCTGCATACACATACAGGGCAAACAAAGCCTGATCTCCAATTCTGCTGAGGCAAGAAAATAATGAACAAATGTTTGTAATTGATCGTCATTTTTTCATCACATCAATTTTTTTTAAATTTTAAGTATATATTTCTATACATTCCCAATATAACATATATATATCTGAATATAAAAGTTAATTCATAATTCTAAATTGTATCATCATATATCTCAATCTTGTCAGATAACCCCACATCATGCATACAAATGTATATTTATTTTTTTACCACACAAATATATCTTTTAAATTTGCAAAACAATAAATATCTAAAAATAATACTTGAATCAGATATCACAGTTTTTAATTGTGCCTTTATTTATCTGTAATTTGCTTCATATTTTATAAATTTATGCATACTGATGGGTTTAATTTTAATATTTTAAAATCATTTAAAAGGAAATTGATTTCTTTAAAAAGGCTACATTAACCCAAATGGCTTCTTCTGGATTACTCAATAAATTACTCATTCAAGGAAAGTTTTGTATATTGGAGTGGAAACAGCATTACAGTTGTGGAAATACAGGGCAAACAATAACAATTACTGCATAACACTTGGTGGGTAGGGTTGGGGGGGGGGGGTGGAGTTGATATGAGAATAACTGTACACCTGTCACAGCAGGGGATCTCCCCCAGTGACCTGTAACAAATCAGGAACCCTGGCATAGCTAACTTAACTTCCAGTGACCAGGAGTGGGCTGCCTGCATCTGGAGAAAGCAAGTGACTATAATAGAGCCTCAACAAAAAAAAATTCAATTATTAGCCTAATTTTTTAGCTTTTATTTTCTAATTTCAGATTTAAATAAATTAAATACTTAGGTTTACATGCTGTGAAAATTTAATCAACAGTACTCACAGGAAAAAAAAACGTGCCATAGTCAAAATTTAAGGTACTGATTTTATTTTTATGCTAATAACTTAAAAAAATTTAATAATTCAGATCTAATCTTGGGTATACAATTGAATCTTAATTTAAACAAAGTTATATACTTGAACAAAAGGTCTCTAGCTTCCAAAATTTTCATGTTAGGTGAGTAAATTTCCTGAATTTTTACAAAGTCCATTATATTCGGGCCCCCAACTTAAAGAAATTACACTTAACAGACTTAATTTCCAGCATGTATATGGAAAATATATAGGAGAATACCGGTACTTCTGGTAAATATTAAGAAAGAAAAACAGACAGATCAGTGGTTTTGATATTAGGCAGTCCTGAAGTGTGATAATAGGTTTTTAATGGAAACCGGAGGTTTTCCTTAATTTCTCGAAGGAATGAAGTCACAGTGACCCAGTTTCCGGTTTGGTAGGAGATTTTGGGGACATCTAACAGTATGCCAAATTTTGGATTCATAGGTCTAATGATTTCAAAACGTGCCAATCTAACGGACGGACAGACGACGGACAATGGACAATGACTATAGCTCAGACAACGTATAGTCAGCTGAGCTAAAAAAAAATTTAGGCAGCTTCTGTAATCTAACAGGTAGAACACATGATTTATACCTGGGAGGTGGAAAGTTAAAATCATAGCCTAGAAGTAGTGTTTGTCTTGGACGGGCCATGAAAGCCATGATTGTTACAGAAGATGGACAAGATACTGAAACTTGTACCACCGTACACAACTGATTAGCAGACAGATTAAAATCATGTACAATATTTAAAAAAGAACTGTACAGCTACTTATAAGGTGGTCCAAGATTACCTGCTGATGGCTCAGATGAATTCAAACCAGCTTACATGTTCATGCCGTCTGGGTATTTCACTGCCACCTGGTTCTTATCCTTCAGGATGGCTGCCATGTCATCTCATTTAGCCATCAACTCCATCATGCCTCCTCATCCAGATATGAAGAAGTCTCCCTCTACCTATGAATGTCAAGTTAGCCAAATCAAAAATCAGTTTGCTTGGAATAGTTTACTGATAGATCAGGTATTATATAAAACCTTGAATTCACCTACACAAAGTAAAATAATGAAATCATTCATATGATGAAAAAGATTGGGTGCCTCTGGCTTCTCATATTATTATTGTAGGAGACTTATTCTCAGGCTGAAGAATCTGTACATTGTAAACAGGATCATGCATGCAACACATCACTAGTAACTTGTTTACCTTTAGCCTAAAGATCCATTGGGATTATAGTATCATCTGAAAGAGTATTTTCACTGGTAGGACCAGTGATTGTAATATAGATTTTTTTAGTAGAAAATCAGGAAGTAATTACCCATATACAGGGGCGGATCCAGGATTTAGGAAATGTGTCATACAGACCTTATGTGTGTGTCTGTGAGTCCCCCCCCCCCCCCCCCCCCCCCCCGAGTCCTGGAACTTAAAGATAAATTGACGCCACTGGCTGTCAGGATTAGCAAACCTTAGATATCTCATTTACTTTATATCCAAACATGGGCCTTCTTCTCCACAAATCCAGGGTAACCTCGACACCCTGTCTCTGCCATGTACTCGTGCATCCTCTCTCTCAGTTCCTGATATTAATGCTGGAGCCACTTGGTCTCGAGCTTGATGGAGGCAGTGCCTGGATCTGTAACATAAAATTACCGGTACTCAGAAATATTATATATAACGTATGAATCTGTATTAAGCAGGGCCCAGGCAGAGCTAATTCATTGGGATTCAATTTGCATTTTTTTTTGCAGGAAAACAAGTCATAATAGAATAACTACTTATTAAAACTACTTCTACTAAAGTAGTAGTTTCCACTTTACCAGTGAAATGTTCTGTTAATACTTAATATACTTAAAAATACTTACTACCAAGAGTTATTCTATTTTTCAAGAAATGGAACTTTTTTCTTTAAAGGGGAAAAAATTTTGTACTGTGTAATAGAAGAAGGGGAACCTTTTATTTTTGAACACATTGTGCACACATGGAAAACAACTTGGCTTCATGTCATATTGCACCAACTTGTAATTTAAGTGATTATATATATATATATATATATATATATATATATATATATATATATATAATACACATGCACACACATATATATATATTAAATACACATATTTTTTAATACCGTTGTAAGTTTCCTTATTTGAATTGCCCTACCTATGTTTGATAATTTATGAAAAAAAAAACATGATGATGCATGCATGTCCAGCACTTCAGCCCCTGCTCAGTAATGCGTGACATGCTCTCTCAGACCAAACATGTACGTTCGCACTTGGTATTCTCTGCACCAAAGGTGTGTTGGCCCATGTAACTATTTAACTGGTCTTATGTCACTGCAACGATGTTCAAGCTCCACTGATAAAGAATGAAAGGAATACATGGTATGGCACTGAGAAGCTGACAAGTTGGTATTCTCACTGGAATTGGATTAAATCCTGTTGGGTCTCCAATAAAATATAGGCAAAACCTGCCTCCTCTCACCTTGATCATGTTCTAGGTAAATAAATCATTATTCTTGTAAGTCGTTTGAGTCAGGTTTACATTTGCACTGAAAAAGACATGATTTGGGTTTTATCCGACACATGACTTCTTGGCCTTGACCCTTTTATTCCAAGCGGCCAGGGTCTTCCTGCACACAGAACACAGCGTGACCCGAAAGAAATGAACATGCTGTGTAAAATGATGAAACTTAAATTGGACCTCACCAACAATTAATAAGTAAGCCTGTGAAAAGACAATATATATGACAATATAAACATATATAAACACTAGTGGTGGGCCGATCATCGAGTTTTTTTGAAAGTCGGTTGGTTTGCTGCCACTTTCAAGCGCTCGATTACCAAATTAAGGCAACTATCGATTACATCATACTCATGATTGATTACATCATACTTATGATTGTTTTTACCAGAATTTCTTTATTTTATAGGCAAAAATTATTCTTGATTACTATAATTATTTAAAACTTTGAATAGCATATTTTAGTAATAAAAGGAAAATATAAAAAAGGCAAAAACTTCTTTTCGTCAGGTAGAATTACAAAGACATGCCAGCTGGCTTAAGAGAGTACAGTATCAAAGATAATTGCACATTTCTTTATATTTGTCTGAACCGATTAATAATCGATCATCGATCGGTTTGCCCAAACTGATGATCGATAATGAAAAAGGAACTGACTCCCACCACCAATAAACACACATATCAATATTATATATATTATTATATATTATCATTTTATTATTATATCTATATATCAATATTATACATACATTATAATATATATATGTAAGTATATATATATATATATATATATATATATATATACTTATTTGGTATATACTTATAAAGCATATATATAAATATATAAATATATATTCATTTAAAATATCTTTTGAAGATGTTCCTGTTTTAATGTTATTTTATTAAGGAATATATTTGTTTTATATTCCTGTGACGTCACACAAACATGTTTTTAATATTTCATTTTATTTGTACTTAATTTCTATTCATATTACACATTTAATTATTTATTAGAAGGGGCATATGACATATAAAAGGCATTCGAACCGAAGCCCCCACCCCCCCCCCCCCCCCCCCCACACACACACACACAAAAATTGAAAGTTGGGATGGGGGCAATTTAATGGAATAGTTTTGCCCATATGCCTGATACATATATATATATATATATATATATATATATATATATAATATATATATATATATGTCCTAAATTTTAATTGTGTAAAATTACCTGAAATCTCTATATTTTTTCTTAAACATTTTGTATGGGCTAAGACCCAACTTGGCCCAAGGTTAGTGTCCTTCTGTAAAGATTTCCTATAGGATTTTTGTCACCAATATATATTATATATAATATATATATATATTATATATATATTTTTCAAAGAAATGATGTTCCCACGGGCCACGCCTATGTATCTTCTAACATCTGTCAAACAAATAAATTTAGTCTGCGCATGCGCACTATTTGACAGCATGCATGGTTCCCCTTCGTATCGTGCTCCCTGTGGCAGAACAGTCAGCCATTAATTTTTATTTGCACCAAAACACTGCTTCATATTCATAAGAAAAATTAAGAAGGGTACAAAAAAATAAAAGAACATTTTCTCTTTGGAATATGAACATTTTTAGAATCGGATGACTTAGAATATGCAAGATGTTATTGGATTCTAATGAAGTGATCTAATGTTTTTTACATCATCAATCGATCATGACGGCAATGAATTTAGCGTGTCGGTTTTAAACTGAATACACTGGTTAAAAGTCAGTTCTAAAAATACTTTACAGGCAAATTAAATACCAAAGCCAGTGAAATCTAACCAGAAAAATAAGCCTTACCCTTTATATGACCTGTGAAAAACACCCAGGTCCCTTGCTCCTGCTTCAACTTCAACTTTTCAAGTATCTTCACAAATTTGTCCATGTTGAACTAGAAGACGCTACAAAACATGTGGACAAACACGCAGCTCCTATGCAGCGTCCAATGAGGAAAGGCGATCGCGCACGTGCTCCCGTGTCAGAAACAAATCTAAATGTTACTTTGTATCAGATTATCAGTTTGCGGGCAACCAATTGGCCGCGGTCGGTGTCAACCAATATTCTGGGCTCTACTCAAACAATATTTGGTTGATTTTAACCAATATCTGCTTCAACCAATTAAATTGGTAGCTGTTTCAACCAATCCGTTTTTAGAGTGTACCAGATGCTTTATTCTGAACCAAAATGTTTTATAAAACTCTGGTCCAAGACCATCTAGTCCAGGACTTGTGATATTTCTCATATTTTTAACCGTTTGCCAACGCTCATCTTCTGTAAAATTTCCTTCACAGATATTTTGTTCATCCTGTGAGAGTATGGGCATTTTAGTATTTCCAATAAAAGTATTTATGTCATTACATATCTCACTCTCTGTATAAAAATTTCTGAAATAATTATAAATTTCATTTAAAACACCTTCTAACGAGTTTGCTATTTTTCCCTTATTATTTCTATGTTTGTTAATTACTTTCAATCTATCCCTTTGTTTTTTTAGAGAAAGAAAGAAGGAAGTATTCTTCTCTCCTTCCACATAGGACGACATCTGACAGCTTGACAATACAAGTGAGAACAAGAGTCTAAAAAATCAATATCTATCCTAATGTATTAGCTTTCATTATCAAATTTCAGATTTAAAAAGATTAAATACTTGCATGTTTAAGCTGGGAAAATAAAATGAAGTGTGTACTGGTGAGGGGGGGGGGGGATGCCATGGTCAAAGGTGGGCAACATTGAATGTACTGGTTTTATTTTTATGCTGAAAACTAAAATATGGCAAAATTTAGATCTGATTTTGGGTATCCAATTGAATCTTGATCAAATAAAGTAATATCCCTGAAACAGTATCTTGTTTCAACAATTCTAAAGTTGAGGGAGTAAATATCTTTCCTTATTTTTAAAAAGTCATCTGAGCTATAGCTATCACTCTTTGTCCGTCGTCCGTCCGTCTGTATGGCCGTTCATATGCAAGTCTGTTCATTAAGACGGCACAAATCGTAACCGCTGGACCCAGAAACTTCTAACTAGAATCAATTGGAGGTCCATAAACAAGGCCTAGACGCCTAATGCAAACCTGTGCAATGGGATAAGGTTGAAATTTCAGATTTTCAAAGATTAAATACTTTTGAATATATGCTTTCAAAATTAAATCAACAGTGTTTACAGAGAAAAAACGTGCCATTGCCAAAGCTGAACAAAATTTAAGGTATTGATTTTATATTCATGCTAATAACTTAAAAAATTTGCAAAATTCAGATCTAATTTTGTGTAAACAATTGAATCTTGATTTAATAATGTTCTATCCCTGAAAAAAAGTCTCCAGCTTCAGCAACAATCATGTTAAGTGAGTAAATATGTTTCCCGATTGTTTAAAAATTGCATTATATTTTGGCCCATAACTTCAAAACATTAAACAATACCAACCTAATTTTTGGTATGTTCGTGTAAAATATATGGAAGAATATGAATACTAAATATGCTTAAAACAGATCAGTTGATTTGATAAAAGGCAGCCTTGAAGTGTAACAATGGCCTTTTTAATGGAAAACAGAGGTTTTTTGTTTAAAATATCTCGAAGAAACGAAGTCCTAGTGACCCAATTTTTGGTATGTAAAGAGATTTTGGAGGCATCTCACTGTATGCAAAATTTTGGATTAGTAGGTCCAACCGTTTCTAAACGTGCCCTGTTAACAGACGGACAAAGGACCACGACTATAGCGCAAATGAGCTAAAAATACAAAGGTTAGTGGCACCACCTTTAAGGTTTGCGAGAAAACTTTCCCAGATGGATGAACATGCAAAAATTCAGAACAACCCATGCACTCCTCGACCCACTCCTGGGATATAAGAAATTTTCCCCCAAAGCATACGTGCCGATTGAAAACGATTGCAGATGGCGCCACCAGTCTTGAATACAAGACTAAGGAGCCCAAGATCTATGGATATGAACAAATTCAGGCCAATAGCCAGAGAGCTGAAAACCCATGGTTGTTATTTATTACCATTGCCTTGTGTGACGATTAATTTTAAATCATAAATCTAATTTTTGAAAGATTTTAAAAAGCATTCTAATCAATATTTACCATAGATAACCTGAAATCCAAATGTCTAGTGGCATGATATAATAGATGTTTATAAACTGATGCCAGGCTAGATATAACTGCTTCACACAGCTAACATATATGGTAAAATAACCCAATTCAATATCCATAATTCAGCCAAAAGCATTCATGTGGAACCATTTAAGACAATTATTATAAAAATTATTGTGGGGATTATTCTTGTCAAATATTAAACAAATTGGCTTCAGTGGCGAAGGTCGAAAAACGTTTTGGAAGCTTTTTACTTATATTGGAAGATACAACAAACTCGCTATGTTAAGGTTCCCGTAACTCAGGCAAAAAATCACTGAACCAAAACCATTTGAACAAACATGAATTATCAATATCTGAGGATAATTAAATATGTGAGATTTTAGAATTTGCCCGATGGTTTGTTTGAGATATTTGTAGCAAATGAGCTAACATGGGCTGTTATAGCATATGACTAAATTCAGCTTCCCATAACTCAGCCAAAATTCACTAAACAGAGACCATTTCAGCAGAAAGCACTAATCCTAAGATCATTTCTTTGCCATATTAAAAACTATTTGGCCACATAGTTTCAGAGAAGAAGTTTTTTTTGTAGCCCTTAGTATGATACATGCACTGGTGACCCCGTACAAAATAGGCCGATCCAAGTGGTGCCACGAATACCTTAATTTCAGATATGACTCATGTGAACAACATTAGCATTAAATTTGGTGATAACAGCTCCAGCCGTTTTTGAGATGGAGATTTGTTTTTTTTTTTTTTTTTGGAGAAATAACTTGTTTAATTTCCTGTAACTCGGCCAGAAATCACCGAATAGGAACCAATTGAACAAACTTGAAAGAAATTGTTTCTGGGATTATTTTTTTTTTTAAATTATGGACAATTTAGGCTTGACGGTTTCGGAGAGGAAGATTTCTAAAGCTTTTTAAGTTTTTTCTCCTATAAAATCGAAGTTAATGCAGATACCCCAAAAATAAGCCCACTGTGATAAAGTTTGACATGTGACCGATTCTTACATGCAATTTGGAGCTGCTAGCTCTGACGGTTTCTGAGATAGCATGGGTTAAAGTACGGACGACGATGCACGGCTGACGCTGCGAAATAGCATAAGCTCGCAGGTTCGCTTAAAATCTAGATGGAAATCTGAAATTAATTTAACTGTGACCTATATCCTCCGAGCTATGGCGCTCGTAAGTACCCGCCCCCCCCCCCCCCCAGAGAATTCTTCGGAGAGGAGGTTCATCAAATTACTCTTATTTGAAAAACTTTTCAATTATGTGGGTGCATATTTATTAGGGTGCCTTTCCATACGTGTGGATGCAGAGAGCCCCTTTCCTTACGTGCAGGTCCCCACATGCGGATGACCCATTAGTTGGGATAAACGCATGCACGTATAATCATTATTTCAAAAATTTGAGTGTAATGTTTCAATAAAACATTCAGTGCAAACATTTATACTAATGGGTGAGGCAGACTGAAGCATATGTATGTATATATATATATATATATATATATATATATATATATATATCGCGTATCTCGTCAGCCAGGCAAACATGGTGGCGTGGCTATTTCCTGTCACATTTTACCTAGAGGTGGCCCTGGGCCGTTACTTAATGAAGAAGGGTCGCATATTTTTCTATGCAACCTAAAAAGCTCTATCAGCTCCTTTTTCTTTCCCAGAGACAAGGACACATACCTGCCACTGATATGTACAATTGGCATCCGCATACGGGCCCCCGCCGAAATCCAGGACTGCTGGATCCGCAGCGGGGTGCCGCATGTATGGAAAGGCACCCTTAGTGTACGTTTACTCGTATTCCTGAAATTTGAATGTTATTACACTAAATAAGTTCTGGTGTGTATTGTCACATCACATCTTTTACAAATTTGACCGCATTCCGTACAATTCAATGATCTTCCCCTTTGAGTACTAATTTTTTTTAAGGTGATAGTTTTACGAAGACTTTTTCACATTCGTCACAGTTGCATGGTTTTCCCCATGGCTTTTAAGAGACACAGATGGTTCTTCTATGTGGTCCTTCCACATTCCTTACATTAAAATTTTTTTACCCTGTTTTAATCCTGGTGTGTATTTAGGGTAACTGTTTGATATATAGGCTTTCTCACACTTCTTACATTAGAACTTTTTTTTCCTGTAGGAGTCATGGTGCGTATTTTAAGGTCACTGATTGACAATGCGGATGTATCTCATTCCTTATATTTCAACGGTGTTGTATTCTAAAATCATTGTTTGAAGTAAAGGATTATCACCGTCACACCACACGGCAGCAGACAATTATTTCTAGGGACCTTCCTCGCAGAAAAGTCACGCAACGCCTTGGGTATAACAAAACAGGTTTATTCATATCACGTCCAAGAACAGCGTCGATAAACCAAAAATTCGAATGGACGATGTATGACACCTTTTCCATAAGCAAGAGCGGTGTACAGCAGTGAACATGGTAGAGTCGACCAGCCAGCCCGGACACCTACACTTGACTGTCCTGTAGCTAACTCTTACTCGACCTCTTTCCCCCGGGGTCCCAGCATATCAACTTATTGGTTTCTGGCCGACTACTTCAGTGTCCAGCCACCGGTCGCCTCATGTCACTAATGATTAATAATAATGTGAATTCCTATCCACTACGCCCAACTACTACCTAAGTATACCAAGTTTCCCAGGCATATATGTTACATAGCCTCCCTCCCAAAGAAGACGCGTCCTCGCGGCTTACTAAATACCATGTAGTTCTAATAAACCTAAAACAACAATAAGGCTAATGTGACTATAGTCCATTTCACCACCTGCTGTCAACCTGTTTTTTTGTAGATGATTTACTTAAAAGTTTATATTTTTCAATATTTTCCAAGTAAACAACATATGGAAGTGACAACCTAATATGGCGGTTAAGAATTTTACAATAAATCCCCCGTTTATGTTTCACAACATTTTAGTCTCTTTATCATAATCTGGCAGATATGGTGTGTCCCTCCATAAGTAGCCATCTTTGTTTTAGCTGGTTATATTTTTTTAGAGTGTTTACATGAGATCATCCAATCAGCAGCTTTCAGTTGAGGTTGTTTTTTGCATGTGACCAATGACCTTGACCGCCATAAGTGGGTCTGATATGTTGTAAAATGTAGAGTGATTTCTCATATTTTCAGAAAATTCTGTTACTCAAATATGGCATAAGGTAGGAATTTAGTTACCTAGTTGAAAATTAGGTTCTGTAATCCTCTCCACTATAATTGTTTCCCTTGAAATGTACCTAATAAAAATTTTCACAGCAAAAATCAGGTGGACATGAGGGGATGAAACGGACTATAGTATACATTCCAAAAACTTTCTGCGCTGACGAATAATTCACTTATTCCCTTCTTCTACCTTAACACTTCTTAGTGTACATATATAATATCATGATGACTATATCTATAAGCATGAACAAGTGACGATCTATACACAATTCATTACATGAGAATGACTTGGTACATTTGGAAGTAACAGTAAAAAAAGTATTTTGTTATATACTGTCAGTTCTTTTTAAACTCCATTCATGGCAACAATTTTATCATTAGAGTCTTAATGTCGATTCAAATATTACATGAAAATTGTTTGTTACCGACTTACATATCCTATCCGAGGCTTACTTAAATATCATTTGTATTATGTAGTGATATATAAATCTTTAAAGACTGGTACCTAACCAGTCATCGTTACTGTATTGCAAGCACGAAAAATAATGGCTGACCCCTGCTCAATATTGCTACCTAAGAAGATATTAGCAAAACAAAACTATTTTACTTAGTTTTATACCAGAACATTAAAATAAGAACAAATACTGATCAATTCATAACATGATAATCCTGCAGAGCCTTATAATAAATACGCTCTTTACACAGCGCTTTGCATATAGGTCAAACTACCTATATCGTAAGCGCTGTTTGTTTTGACCTGGTATCCTGAATCTCTACACCAGAGGGGAGTACTGAATTTAAGTTCAATCAGCTGACCCTGTGCTGGAAGACAAAACGGTTTACCAGCCGAGCGAGGATTACTCGGAGCTAATGTTGTTCATCTCGTTTTGATTGACAGCTCATCGCCCCGGCAACCGTTTGAACAGGCCACAGCCTCAGAGAGAATGGCCCCACACGTGGTTGCTGGGCGGAGCCTGATGCCAGTCGAGTGTTTGTTAACTGGCATTTGATTGGCTGCTAGTCACATCAGCAGTTTTTTTTCAGCAGACAGGCCACCTGGTGTTTAAGTGCATCATAAACGGCCTAAGCAGGCAGCGGGAAAATCAGTAGCTTCTTTAGAAGCACAAGATTTCCGCTGCCTTGGGAGCATATATAATAATTATTACAAAAACAATAACAGAAGCGATCAAACGTATAAAAGTTCTAATAGTGAAGACCTATGGCCGGTCGATCTCTCCGAATACAAAACACAAAAAACGAACATTACATATAAATGAAAGGAAATATCAACATGCAAGGACACATTTCTAAATTTAACTTATGTTCCAGTGGATGAACAAAGTCCACTATGTATACAAATAAAGTCCAGGTAAATTTAAGAAAATCCATAATAATCCGGAGGTCTCCGGTCACGGCCTGGATAATTGCGGCGCACTGAGATGTCATCAAGTTCATGTACTGGATCCGTGTTTGACGTAGATAGAGCACCAGGAGGTGACGCTGTGATTTATCGGCAACTGCCTTTGAGGTAATTTCATCGGCGGAAGGTTCCCTGTGTTTTTCCGATGTTTAATACGATCGGTTCGACCAACATCGCTATCGTCTCAGGATATCATTTCGTATTTGATGATCAACGACAGAAGGTCCTCTCCCTGACCAGCAGAGTGCAGGACTATCGAGCTCATCAGTAAAAAGTTTCTGGACAGTGTCACGTACCTGGTGCCCCTTAGGTTCGTCGACAGCGACCGCTGAAACTGTTGCAGCAACGTCCTAAAAGATCGTAGGGCAAAACCCCCATGCTCTACTGTTTGTAAATCCTCACGGGCGCGCCTCCTGTGTTAACGAATCTGACCAGTATGAGGTCATCCTGAGGTCTTGCGAGGACATAGGCGGCCAGAATCCCGTGCTTCACCTGAGCCCGATCCTAGGTTCTACCACGCCCTCCGAGGCTGCAGTCGCTATGCCGCCCTGGCTGTCGACGACACATGGGAAGTGATGTCGTGCCTGGCGGGGATATCAACCGTTTCTTGCGCCCCAACCGTGCATATCACTGGTTCCCTAGTATAACGTTCCAACTGTACAGCCTAATCTCTGGTAGTCATCATTAATAGTTCGAAGTCAATTTGGTATCTCTTTTTTACATAAAAATTCAGTGCCCACAATTCATTCATTTTTTCATGTCTCTTGTAATACACACTGTAGCTAACCCTTACTCGACCTCTCTCCCCAGGGGTCCCTGCATATCAACTTCTCTGTTTCTGGCCGACCACTTCAGTGTCCAGCCACCGGTCGCCTCTTGTCACTAATAATTAATGATAATGTGAATTCCTATCCACTACGCCCAACTACTACCTAAGTATACCAAGTTCCCCAGGCATATATGTTACACTAGATTACGGGCAGTCGACAAGCGACTACATGTATCCGCCGAAATCAGGGTGGGTCGGGTGAAGTGACGCATGGAATGAATGGCAAGAGAAAGTATTGAGGTGTTTTGCATATTAGGATGGTTATCTGCAGTCGAAAAGTGTATGTAGGTGGCGCCACCTGCCACAAAACCAAGAAAGCTATCCAAGTTGTATACAGGTGGCGCCACAAAATCCAGAAAGCTATCCAAGATGTATATACATGCAATATTTTAGGCAGATGAGTCAAACTACTGCAGAGGTCTGAGTGATTTTATCCCACAGCAGACAAACAGATGGACGCTGAGCAAAAATGGTTGCAGGTAGCCCCACCATTTTTTGTGTATGTCATAAAGCTAGCCAAGGGCTACATTTGTATAAAATTTTTATCCTGAATGGTCAAACGAGTCAAAAGATATGTGGGTTAATGTGTCAAAACATACGTCCAGATGCACACACTAGAGAAAGGAAAGGTCAGAGGTAAACCAAAAATGAGGGCACAGCAATTCACATGTGACCCGATCATAATTCCGAATTTAAACAAGGGACCCATGGGTCACATGGCTCAGCTGAATTTTGGAAAATATTAGTAACTGCAAAATATTTTTATTTCTTTTGGTTTTTCATGTATATTATCATTAGAAAAGCTATGAGAAAATGGCCCTGCTAAAATGAAACACTGTGAATTATAGAATAATGGACATGAGCTAAACGATTTAGCGATGCACCAAGGGAACAAACAGGCCTACGGTAAGTGTTATATAAAAGTAACATTTCATAAACAAATAATGTGTGAAGGTAATTAAGTTTTCAAAAGTTAAATATAAGGCCATATGAGTTAAAAATTAATCCAACAAAGTTTGACCAATATTCTTAATTTTAATACTAAGTTAACAGTGTTATTCACACCTAGGCCCTGCCAACTTTTAAGAGATATGAATGAAATGCTACAAAGTATTTATATCTTCTTAAATCTTGTCAGTTAGCACTTGCATTAGATCCTAATATTTTATCACATTTGAATATTAGGATTAAATTCCTGAATTTTTCTTTTTAAAACAATCAAAATTGTCCAAGTCTCATCAAAAAGAATTTATTTCACATTAAAATTATCAGATTCATCTTGTTTATTAGTCCTGTGTATTGAAAGGGTGGGTGGGGGAGGGGTCTCCGTTGTTACTGCTCGTTGCTGAAAAAATGTTTATTTTAAGATTCATCTAGTTCATAGCACAGGTCTGTCAACAGAATGGGGGGGGGGGGGGGGGGGGGGGTTGCCAGAGAAAAAGGCTCCCTGTGGTATGGTATTAACTGCAGACAGCCTGATCAAGTTCAACTCAGTGGAGAGAGCTGCATTGAATGACCTACAGTCACCAAAGTGGACTGCTTGACAATCTAAGGGAATACAACAAGAGCCTCCAAAATAAATTCAATAACTAGCCTAATTTTGCTGCTTTTAGTTTCAAATTTCAGATTTTAAAAGATAAAATCCTTATGTGCACATGCTGTGAAAATTAAATCCACAGTACTTAAAGGAAAAAAACGTGCCGTTGCCAAAGTTTAAGGCAAAATTTAAGGTACCAATTTTTATTTTTGCTAATTTTTTAAAAAAATTTTGATATAATTTTGGGTATACAATTTAATTTTGATTAATTAAAGTTATATAACTGGAAAAAAGTCCTAAGCTTTAACATGTTTTGTGTTAAGTGATCAAATATCTTTTCTGATTTTTTACAAAATGCATTATGTTTGAGCCCATAACTTTTTTTAAATTATATAATACAGACTCTATTTCTGGCATGTGTATAGGAACTAAATAGAGGAATATTTATGGTAAATATGAGGAAAAAAAGATGAGTGGTTTTGATATTAGGCAGTCCTGAAGTGTGAAAATATGTTTTTAATAAAAAATTGAGGTTTTTCCTTAATTTCTCAAAAGAACAAAGTCACAAAGACCCAGTTTTCAGCTTGGTAGGAGATCTTTGGGACATCTAACATTATGCCAACAGCCTGGGGAGCATAGAGATATGCATTGAATGACCTACAGTCACCAAAGTGGACTGCTTGACAATGTAAGGGAATACAACAAGAGCCTTTAAAAAATTCAATAACTAGCCTAATTTTGCAGCTTTCATTTTCAAATTTCAGATTAAAACAGATTAAATCCTTATGTGTTCATGCTGTGAAAATTAAATCCACAGTACTTACAGGAAAAAAAGGTGCCGTGGCCAAAGTTGGGCAAAATTTAAGGTACCAATTTTATATTTTTGCCAATATTTAAAAAAATTTAACAGATTTTGATCTAATTTTTGGTATACAATTAAATTTTGATTAATTAAAGTTGTATTACTGAAAAAAGTCCCTATCTTGAACACTTTTGATCTTAAGTGACCAAATATCTTTCCTGATTTTTTAACAAAGTCCATTATGTTTGGGCCCATAACTTTTTTAAATAAAATAATACTGACTTAATTTCTTGCATGTACATAGGAACTATATAGAGGAATATTTATGGTAAATATGAAAAAAAACCATATGAGTGGTTTTGATATTGGGCAGTCCTGAAGTGTGAATAGATTTCTAATAAAAAATGGAGGTTTTTACTAAATATCTCGAAGGAATGAAGTCCTATTGACCCAATTTTCGGCATTGTAGGAGATTTTGGGACATCTAACTGTATGCTGAATTTCAGATTCGTAGGTCCAATGGTGTCGAAATGTGCCAGTCTTACGGACGGACATCCGGACAGAAGGATAGACAGACAGATGGACGGACGACGGACAATGGACCATGACTATAGCTCAGATAACTTATAGTCAGCTGAGCTAAAAATTCTGCCCAGTGGTTACGGAGGAGTTCTCTCGAAACCTATAAGGCGGCGTGCAACTGAAAACATAGGAACTCTGTTTTGGCGGATACAATAATTCCTTAACAGTTCTTTTGCTTTCGGTTGTTGTTAACTGCACCTAACTTCCCAAATACAAAGTCCACAAAATTTCTCATGCATTCCTCGTCTAAATATACACTATATCCACGATCAATAAACCTCCTCATGCATTACTTGATAAACACCCAATCTGATGTGAATCTACTGATGTCTCGCAATTCGTCTTGTTGCAAAGACAATTCTAGACTGACCAGAACCTCAGCGGCTTTGGAGCTGGCTTCTATAGCAGGACCACAACCAATGTTATTGAATTTATCTACTGGAAACTACCAGCTAAACCTCCCAGAAGCATCTAGACCTCCAGAAACTTCTGTCAGCTGATCATAACAAACTGCGGCCTAGTATATTCCATTACTGGTTCTTAAACAAACCGATCTACTGATCAACACAATTAATGACATCAATAAACAAAACATCATAAATATTATTGACTATAATTCCCAGACCATATTTTATTACTTTATGAGGCTCTCATTAAACCTACATGACCTGGTAAATACAATTGTGTCAATCACATTCCTTACATTTGAACGGCTTTTCCCATGCGAGTCATGGCGTCTACTTTTAAATGATATGTGTGATATAAAGGCTTAATCCCATTCCGTAGATTTTAACGGTTTTTACCCAGTATGAGTTCTGGTGTCTATTTTTAAATAATTTGCTTGATATAAAGGCTTAATCACATTCCTCATATTTAAATGTTTTTTTTCCCCTGTGTGAGTCCTGGTGTGTATTTTGAGGTGACTATTTGAAGTAAAGGCTTTACCACATTCCTAGCATTTAAATGGTTTTTTCCCCTGTGTGAGTCCTGGTGTGTATTTTAAGTTGACTGTTTGAAGTAAAGGCTTTACCACATTCCTTGCATTTAAATGGTTTTTCCCTCAAGTGAGTCCTGGTGTGAGCTTTAAGGTCACTGCTTGATATAAAGGTTTTACCACAGTCATTGCATTTAAATGGTTTTTCCCCTGTGTGAGTCCTTCTGTGTCTTTTAAGATGACATCTTAACATAAAGGCTTTACCACAGTCATCACATTTAAATGGTTTTTCCCCAGTGTGAGTCCTTGTGTGGTATTTAAAGTGACTGTTTGAAGTAAAGGCTTTACCACATTCCTTGCATTTAAATGGTTTTTCCCCAGTGTGTGTCAAGGTGTGTGCTTTAAGGTCCCTGCTTGATATAAAGGCTTTACCACAGTCCTCACATTTAAATTTTTTTCCCCCTGTGTGAATCCTAGTGTGAGCTTTAAGATAACTGCTTAATAAAAAGGCTTTACCACATTCCCCACATTTAAATGGTTTTTCCCCTGTGTGAGTCCTGGTGTGCATTTCAAGGTAACTGTTTGAAGTAAAGGCTTTACCACATTCCTTGCATTTAAATGGTTTTTCCCTCGTGCAAGTCCTGGTGTACCTTTTGTGGTTCTTAAGGTGACTAATCGATTTAAAGGTTTTACCACAGTCCTCACATAAAAATGTTTTTTCCCCTGTGTGAGTCATGCTGTGATATTTAAGGTAACTGTCTGAAGTGTAGGATTTCCCACATTCCTTGCATTTAAATTTTTTCCCCCCTGTGTGAATCCTTGTGTGAGCTTTAAGATAACTGCTTAATGAAAAGGCTTTACCACAGTCCTCACACTTAAATGGTTTTTCCCCCGTGTGAGTCCTTGTGTGATTATTAAGATGATCACTTGATATGAAGGTTTTACCACAGTCCTTACATTTAAATGTTTTTCCCCCTGTGTGAATTCTAGTGTGAGCTTTAAGATAACTGCTTGATGAAAAGGCTTTACCACAGTCCCCACATTTAAATGGTTTTTCCCCTGTATGAGTCCTGGTATGGTTCTTAAGGTGACTGATTGATATAAAGGTTTTACCACAGTCCTCACATTCAAATGGTTTTTCCCCCGAGTGAGTCCTGGTGTGAGCTTTAAGGTCACTTCTTGATATAAAGGTTTTACCACAGTCATTGCATTTAAATGGTTTTTCCCCAGTGTGAGTCCTTGTGTGATATTTTAAGTGACTGCTTGAAGTAAAGGCTTTACCACATTCCTTGCATTTAAATGGTTTTTCCCCTGTGTGAGTCCTGGTGTGTATTTTAAGGTGACTGTTTGAAGTAAAGGCTTTACCACATTCCTTGCATTTAAATGGTTTTTCCCCTGTGTGTGACAAGGTGTGTGCTTTAAGGTCCCTGCTTGATATAAAGGCTTTACCACAGTCCTCACATTTAAATTTTTTTCCCCCTGTGTGAATCCTAGTGTGAGCTTTAAGATAACTGCTTAATGAAAAGGCTTTACCACAGTCCCCACATTTAAATGGTTTTCCCCCTGTGTGAGTCCTGGTGTGTCTTTTAAGATGACTACTTGATATAAAGGCTTTACCACAGTCCTCACATTTAAATGTTTTTCCCCCTGTGTGAGTCATGGTGTGATATTTTTCTGGGAGAGTCCTTGTGGTTTGTTCACAAACAACTTTTTTTTTAAATGATCTACCAGAGTCCTCACCCATGAATCTTGTTTCCTCAGTACCGGTACAACTCTGCTTTTCCTGACTTTCACTTTGACATGAACTACTGGCAGTACTGGTAAAATCACACCTGGAAAGTTTCACATTTAAAACCTTAGGACATATTTCAATGTTGTAGGGTTTCGTCAGATATTCTCCCATGCTGTGTGATTCTCCTGGTAACTCTGCTGAGCCATATTGGTCATTACAATCATCAGTCCACCTAATTGATTGAATACTATCTATATGCGTCTGTGTTAGAACCTCTGGCTTTACAGCAAATGTGTTTTCATTTAGAATAGTATCTGCAGGGACCTCTTCTTCCACATGCACGGTCAGCTTTTCAGTCTTATAAAACTTACTGAAATCTTCTAGCTCATTGTCCATGTATTCTGCATCTTTCTCCTTGCATTCGTCACTCATGGCTAGTTTTTTCTTTACGTAGAACCAATAAAAAATGTGAAGTACTCTAACCTACAAAGAAAAAGAGAGGAATGAAGAGAACATACGTATATGGATATGGACCTTTTTTGACTACTTGAATTATATCTACAGAATATTTTATGTCAAGAAAATGAAATTTAATAGATTTCAGCTAACTGAAAGCAGAGCATGTCTGGACTGACACCTTTACCACTGACAAGGGACCATGCTTTAGCTCAGTGGCTTGTTCTTATAACACTTTACTGGAACTAGAATACGGGTAGTCGACAAGCAACTACGTGTATCCACCTAAATCAGAGTGGAACGGGTGAAGTGAGGCATGGATTGAGTGGCAAGGGGAAAAAGAGTGAAGTGTTGCATATAAGCATGGATGTCTGCAGCCAAATGGTGTATATAGGTTGCGCTACCTACGACAAAATCCAAAAGCCGTCCAAGTTGTATACATGTGCAAAATTTGAGGCAGATAAGTCAAACCACTATATGTTTATGAGTGATTTTAGCCCGTGGCAGACAAACAGATGGACCCTGTGCAAAAATGGTTGAAGGTGGCGCCACCAGTTTTGCGTATGATAAAGAGCTATGTGAGAACTATACACATGCAAAACTTTGGCCCAATCAGTCAAAAGGTTCCCAAGATATGAGCTTGGATGTCTGCTGCATAAACTAGAATGCAGGTGGCGCCACCTGTCATAAAATCAAGAGAGCTGTCGGGGATGTATAAACCTGCAAAATTTTAGGCAGATATGTCAAACCACTGCCGAGATATGAGTGATTTTATCCCATGGCAGACAAACAGACAGGAGCTGTGCAAAAATGGCTGCAGGTGGCGCCATCAGTTTTGTTTATGATAAAGAGCTATGTGAGATCTATACACATGCAAAATTTTGGCCAAATCGGTCAAACGGTTCCCGAGATATGAGCTTGGATGTCTGCAGCGTAAACGTGAATGTAGGTGGCGCCACCTGTCATAAAATCAGAAAAGCTATCCAGGATGTATATGCATGCCAATTTTCAGGTGAAATAGTCAAATCACTGCAGAGATATGAGTGATTTTAACCCAAGGCAGACGAACAGATGGACACTGTGCAAAAATGGTTGCAGGTGGCGCCACCATTTTTTGTGTATGTTATAATGCTCTCCAAGGGCTACATTTGTGCAAAAAAATTTTCCTGATCCATCAAACGGTTCCCTAGATATGTGGTTTTATGTGTGGAAACAGACGCACAAAAGGATGCAGAGCGCAGAGGAAAGGTCAGAGGTCAAAACAAAATCGGGCCGCAGCAGTTCACATGTGACCCGAACATAATCCAGTGTTTCGTAAAATTCCGCCCAGCGGTTACGGAGTAGTTCTCCGGACACCTACGCGGCGGCGGCGGCATGCAGCTGAAAACATAGTATACGCAAAACTCTGTTTTGGCGGATACAATTAAGCCCAGTGGCAGGCCCAAATACATTGCTACAATTGTAACATCATAATGGTTGATACATAGATGCACATATACCACTGGGCTTAACTTATCTGCATGACTGAGTCATCTTTTTGCAACACATCCCTGAAGACTTGTAGTCAGCAGAGCTAAAAAAAGCTGTAATTTACAACCACGATAAATTCTTTCACACACTAAAGAGTCATGATGTGAGGCCATTTGGTTCATAATGTACAGTGGAACCCCACAATTACGACCACCCTGGGGACTGAGCAAAGTGGTCGTAATTTGGGGGTGGTCGTATTTGTGAAACTTCGCATATAACACGCTGATATTTAATGTGTATCAGAGTTTATCTATTGCATATCTTTAATGTGAATTATAACAAAATATTTTACTTAGCGGAGGCGCCTTATTATGAATGTTTTTTTTTTGTGTGTAGCTGAACATATTTATTCATGATAAAAATTAATATACATGTACACATACTGAAAGCATTTTGAACATAATACGTGGCTGTCATATATTTAGCCTTCCGCTTAAGTATAAATTCGTGCACTTGAGTTTTCCTGGCGCTAAACTGCTGAGCCTTTTGGTGCTGACTGCGCGTGGTGATGCCGCCTTGATTAATGCCACTTTATCCTTCAAGGAGAGCTCTTTCAGAGGCATGGTTGCCTATCAGCAAGCAATTTAAATGCAAACTTAACTAGTAGAGAAATAAACTGACAACGATCTATCAGAAAGTCAAGTTAATGTGAGGGATTTTCCCCCCATGCAAGCTTTATTTATACATTTTACTGACTGCTCAATACTCAGTGTCAGTAAGATATGAACACATTTGGGATTAACTAGGTCGTTAATTTTACCAATGAGGATCGAACAATATGTGATGAGTTGAAATATTCAGCCCGCAACCCCACACTTAGGGTAGCTGTAATACAGGTGATCACTGAGGGGCAATTAGCAACTGACCCCAGGTCAGACCGGCTAATTAAGTAATCAGGCCGATGGTTACCCTTTTTGATCTATAACCTACACCTTAACGAGTCTCAGCGAAGACACCGAGTCGGGAAGATATGCGGGACCAGCTTAACGCTCGGGTTAAGAAACCTTGTTACCCGCTTTGATCTTTCGTTAAGGCGCCTGTGACAAGACGCAGTCATTGACTCGTGACAAATGTTGTTTCAGTACTTCTCGGCGGTGGTCGCATTAGCGGGGTCGCATTAGCGCTGGGGCCAGGAAATCTGGTCGTAATTCTGAATTCAGGGGTGGTCGTAATTGTGAGTCATTTTTTAACATAAATAAACTTAAAAAAATTCGGGACCAAGCAAAATGGTCGTAATTGTGGGGTGGTCGCAATTGTGGGGTGGTCGCAAGGCGGGGTTCCACTGTACTTCCAGATAATAGTAAATAAAATCTCCATACTTGACTGCCCACTCTAAACTCATTTTTTTGTGCAGCACAGGTAGTATCACACAGGACTTGTTAACGCATGGTTGTTGGTTTTAGTGATAAGATTCACAGCTGCATATTATGCGTACTAATATTTCATGAATTCAGCTCGCTTTACTGGTTCACTACGGGAATCAGCGTCAGATACACAACAAGGAACCCATCGGTCATGGCGCTCAGCTGTTATATATGATCACAAAATATGATTTGGAAATGAGGCACATGCTGGTATTGTGTGGTAATAAATATAATCTGTATTATGAGTTGTTGTGGTTAAGCTTATGTAAGATTTTGATATTATCTTTGGAGACAAGGAAGAGGATTGATGTCATTTATATTATTTACAAATGGAGGGCTATTGTCACACAGGTTTTGACTTGGCCATATATCTTTATCTACATTGCTGTAGAAGTATTTGGAAAACTGTCCATTATCAGTCATGTTAATTATGCTTTTTACAAATGTGTTAACTTTTATTTATTAATTGCAGGTTATACCTACCCAAGAGTAGCACTTGCACATATAATATAATAATTTAACTATTTATTGATATTTAATGACAAATATTGTAATAAAGTATACACATTGTTGGATGAATGAGAGACAAACAACATCATTGTGCTTATTACTATCTCAGCTTAAATTTATTACTGGAATTATTATTCAATTTCTCACCTGGTATAGTTTTTACTTTTCTGAACTAAGGATTTCCTTATCTTATGAACATCATCACATTCATAGCAATACACCACTTTGTGGACACAATTAAAGGTGCACTTTAATCATTGTTATATAATCTAAAATGTAGCATAGCCTCTAATAACTATGAATCAAATAAGAAAATTAAAACATTTTTCTAGTTTATGCACAATCCGGGGGGGGGGGGGGGGGGGGATGTTCAGGGCAGAGGGGAAGCCTGCCAGTAGTGGCCAAGCTGATCCAAGCAAGCTGCCTGGAGTGGATTATGTAACACAGGTAAAGGCTGTGCTACTAGGTGGGCTTGATGTAAACAACACTTTACATGGTGTATGAAAACTTGAATAAAAGCTACTCTTTTCAATCAATTCCTTTGAAGTTTCAAAGGTTCAGATTTTTAAAGATTAAATCCTGTTGTATAGATGTTGTGAAAATTAAATCAACAGCACTTAAGCTTACAGGAAAAAACATGCCCTGGCCAAATTAGGACAAAGTTTCAGGTACTGATTTTTGATTTATGCTCATAACTAAAAATAATTGCAAAGTTTTGATCTAATTTTGAGTAAACAATTAAATCTTATAGTCAGCTGAGCTAAAAAAAAAGTTATGTATATCCCTGAAAAAAAGTCTCCAGCTTCAGCAATTCTCATGTTAAGTGAGTGAATATATTTCCTGATTATTTTAAAAATTGCTTCATGTTTGGGCCCATAACTTCAAAACAATAAGCAATACAGACCTAATTATTGGTATGTACATAGAAAATGTATTGGAAAATATGCATACTAAAAATGATGAAAAACAGATGAGAGCTTTTGATATTATGCAGCCTTTAATTGAAACAATGGCTTTTTATGGAAAACGGAGGTTGTTCCTTAATATCTCAAAGGAACAAAGTCCTAGTGTACAACTATATGCCGCAGCCATTTTGTAGCAGGAGCATAAAAATAGTTCAAATACCTGTTTGATTTTTGTGTATCACATTATCAGTATTTTTGTCCACTTAATTCTACTTTCATACTTTACTTTGGGAAGAGGATGGAGGAAACCCCATTTCTTCCAATTTCTTCCAATGTCTTGGAAGAAATACATTTCCTCCGGCAGAAAACCAACCCTGCATGAAACAAAATAAGGCCTACAGGCCTAATGCAAACCTGTGCAATGAGATTAGACGAGGTAAAATGCTTCAATGCTGGACCATTACTTTTCAAGAACATGTGTAACATGTATATGAACAATGCAAGTACTAAACACTTAGAACAAGAAACAATTTAACAAACATCACTGCTGAAATTCTGGAATGGATGCACAAAACACATAAACTAGAATGCGGGTAGTCAACAAGCGACTACGTGTATCCGCCAAAATCAGAGTGGGACGGGTGAAGTGAGGCATGGATTGAATGATTTTATCCCACAGCAGACAAACAGAAGGATGCTGTGCAAAAATGGTTGCAGGTGGCGCCACCAATGTTGTATATGATGTGAGATCAATACACCTGCAAAATTGTCAAACCAGTCCTGAAATATAAGCATGAATGTCTGCAGTGTATTCATAAATGTAGGTAGCGCCACCTGCCACAAAATCGAAAGAGCTATCCAAGTTGTATAAATACGAAAAATTTTAGGCAGATAAGTCAAACCACTACTTAAATATGAGTGATTTTAGCCAATGGCAGACAAACAGACAGATGCTGTGCAAAAATGGTGGCAGGTGGCGCCACCATTTTTTTGTGTATGTTTAATAACTATCAAAGGGCTACATAGAGCTATGCGACATCTATACACATGCTAAATTTCAGGGGTATATGTCAAACCAGTCCTGAGATATAAGTCTGAATGTCTGCAACGTATACATAAATAAAGGTGGCGCCACCTGCCACAAAATTCATAAAGCTATCAAAGAATTATAATTCTGGAAAATTTTAGGCAGATATGTCAAACCACTACCAAGATATGAGTGATTATATCCAATGGCAAACAAACAGAAGGACAATGTGCAAAAATGGTTGCAGAGAGTGCCACCAATTTTGTGTATGATAAAGAGCTATGTGAGATCTATAAACATGCAAAATTTTGGCCCAATCGGTCAAATGGTTCCCGAGATATGAGCTATGATGTCTGCAGTGTAAATGTGAATGTAGGTGACGCCACCTACCATAAATCAAGAAAGCTGTCAAGGCTGTATAAACTGCAAAATTTCAGATGGATAAGTCAAACCAATGTCGAGATATGAGTGATTTTATCCCAAGGCAGATGAACAGATGGACACTGTGCAAAAATGGTTGCAGGTAGCGCCACCATTTTTGTGTATGTTATAAAGCTATCCATGGGCTACATTTGTATTAAATTTTTATTCTGATTGGTCAAACGAGTCCAAAGATATGTGGGTAATGTGTCAAAACTGACGCACAGATGGACGCACTAGAGAGAAGAAAGGACAGTAGTCAACCAAAAACGGGGGCACAGTAGTTAACATGTGACCCGATCATAATTCCGGCACCACCAGTCATGTATACAACAAAGAGATGTATACATATGCCCAATGTCAGACTAATATGTCAAACCCCTCCTGTGAAATAAGCAGGGAAATACAGTGTGCAAAAATTATTGTAGGTTGTGCTAACAGTCTTGTACACTATAAAGCTACCCGATATGTATAAACATGCCCGATTTTAGGCTGATGTATCAAATTGCTCTATAGAAATAAGCAGGTGCATACACTACAAAAGTTAATGTAGGTGGCACCACCTGTCTTGTAAATGAGAATATACCATCAAAGACACACAGACAGGTCAAAATATCAGGCCAATATATCAAACTTTTAGGCTTAGGTGAGTAAGGCAGTTGCCCCCGAGTGAACTGTGACAAATTGCTGCCTCAAGCTACTGCACTGAGTGAACTCTTGACCTGCACCTGGCTAGACTGAGTGAACTTTTGACCTGTGCCTGGCTGCACTGAGCGAACTCTTGACCTGTTGCATAATCTGACACAGTTGGCAGTCTGCCAAAGCTATAAATAGATCCAGGCTTAACTTTGGTGCCAAATCTGATGCAGTGAGCAGTCTGCCAAAGCTATAAGTAGAATGCAGCTACTACACTAAGTGAACTCTTGACCTATACCTGGCTGCACTTCTTCTAATCCTGCCACAGTGCCAAAACTATTTATAGAGCTGACTTCATCTTGGCTAATGGTCAAAATCAAGGCACAGGCAATCTGCCAATGGTAAACCAAATGCTTCCATCTGTACACAAAATTGGTCCCTACTTGAAATAACTTTGAAATTAATTTTCCCAATACATAATGCTTTTCAGCTGACTTTTTATAACAAGTGACCCATGGGTCATAACGCTCAGCTGCCAAGCATGACCTGCCACATCATGGGCTGCGATTAACAACTTCTAGTAAAATTGTTGCAGAACCTATATGCCAATTTTGTTTAAACTTTCTACGTTGCCATAAATTCTTTCATATATGTCTGGTTAAAACATAGTGAATGATGGTCTGAGGCAAAATGTATGGTTGTTGAGCTATCAGGAACTAATCCCACAGCTTGCTCGATACCTGTCAGTCTAAAAAGGAATACCACACAGGCCACATATAAGATCAAAATATAGCAAAAGATCAAGGAAATCCATGCAAGAATTATTGTGAAACGGATGCTTCCATATTAATTTTTATACAATACAAGCCAACTGTACTGAGCTTTCATAAATGATGGTCATATTTATTAAGAAATCTTTGACCCAAAGCAAGATTACATTAATATACATCCCACTGCATTCACTTTAATAGTTATTGAGATAATATGTTCAAAAGGAATTTAAAGATGGCTTCCTGGTGGCCATATTGGATTTCTGACAGGTCGGAAACTGAACAACAAACATCCTCTTAAAGGGACCAAACATCATAAAAAAATCACAGAAACTGTCCTGGCAAAAGGATTTCTAAAATGGCTACCTGGCAGACATAATGGTTTTCTGACAAGTCTGACATTTGATATCACAAATCCTCCAATAAGACAATAAACTTGTTGCAATTGCTCCAAAGAATGTAACAGTTATGAATGTCCAAAACAATTTAAAAGGCATGATCAGGTTGGAGAGCTCTCATATCAGATTTATGAACATGCAAATGTAAAAAGTGCAAGTCCAATTTGTTATAATTATCAGCTTGCTATTCAATGGGGTCAGAAGGGTAGGTAAACTGCAAAACCTAAAAGAAAAGAAATGCAGAAAGCATCACTAAGAGTCTTGTAATCAAATAAAGCCATCCTAAATCCAGAAACAGACCCACATATTATCAGAACAAACACTTGCTGGTATATCTGATGATTTGTATAATAATATTCAGATATCTAGAAAACTAAGTTTATTGCTATGATTCCATGATATAAACTGCAAAATGTTCCTATCATTTTATAAATCAGTAATTAAACTTTAACACTTAAATCTCATAGTCTTAATGCCTGGCCAAAGCATTCCGGTAACAGTGTTTTTGTTATGCGCTAATGATATATCCTTATCACTCCATGAGCTGATACAAAAGGGTGTCACATATCACAAGTGTCACTGACAATTATGGGCACACAGTGAGATGTACCAGTTGTGAGTGCCATGGTTATATATACAAGAAAACAAGAAAAATAGAGATGGTCTACAAAATAAGTTATTGTGAACATCCCTGACCTATGACCTTGGCCTTTTGCCCACATAACAACTGGATTCTTTCTAAATGATGGGTAACTACTAACCACTTACATCTGGCCGGGTGTAATTACTTGGCAACCAATCAGTGAATAACTTAGACCTGCAACCTTTAACCTCCTGACCAGCTGACCTCAAAATCAATTAGTTATTTCTTCATGCAAAAGACCCATAACTAGAATACGGGTAGTCGACAAGCGACGTGTATCCGCCAAAATCAGAGAACGACGGGTGAAGTGAGGCATGGATTGAGTGGCAAGGGGAAATAGAGTTACATGTGTTACATATTAGAATGGATCTCTGCCACATAAACATGATTGTAGGTGGCGTCACCTGTTATTTGAACGAGAAACTATCCAAGATGTATACACATGCAAGATTTCATGTGGAAAAGTCAAACCACTGCAGAGATATTAGTGATTTTAACCTAAGGCAGAAAAACAGATGGACACTGTGCAAAAATGCCTGCAGGTGGCGCCACCATTTTTTGTGCATGTTATTAAGCTATCAAAGGGCTACATTTGTGTAAAAAAATTTTTACTGATCTGTCAAACGGTTCCCGAGATATGGGCTTGGATGTGTGCAACGTTAACGTAAATGTACGTGGCGCCACCTGCCATAAAATCCAGAAAGCTACCTAGGATGTATACGCATGCCGAATTTCAGGTGAATTAGTCAAACAACTGCAGAGACATGAGTGATTTTAACCTAAGGCAGACAAATAGATGGACACTGTGCAAACATGGTTGCAGGTGGCGCCACCTTTTTTTGTGTATGTTATAAAGCCATCCAAGGGCTACATTTGTGTAATTTTTTTTCCTGATCGGTCAAACGGTTCCCAAGATATGTGGGCTTATGTGTGGAAATAGACGCACAAATGGACGCTGGGCAGGAAGGAAAGGTCAGAGGTCAAGGTCACTTGGTTAGGCACCAGTTCACATGTGACCCGATAATTTGTGTGAGTTTCGGAAAAATCCGTCCAGTAGTCTCAGAGGAGTTCTCCGGAAACGAACGTGGCGGCGGCGGCGGCGGAACCCGGTCAAAGACATAGTATCCGCAAAACTTCGTTTTAGCGGATACAAATATGAAGTTTGAATCAGATTCAGTGATGCATAGATGTGGCATATGTGAAAGATTGAAGGTTTGACCTTTGTATCTCAACGTAGGTAAGCCATATATGACAGATGGAAAGTATAGATTAAAAGGTTGCCTGAAAATGACTCCACACAAGAAGAGGGTGCTGTGAACTTGACCTTTGACCTCAAAATCAACAGGTCTTTTCCCCTGTTGGCAGAGAAGCGATATCAGTGTTGAAAGGTTTGGAATGAAAGGTCTAGCTTGAAATGTGTCCACAACCTTTTCAAAGAAGTGGATCCTGTGACCCTGACCTTTGAACTTGTGACCTCAACATCTATAGGATTCTTCTCCCACTTAGTAGGTGAGCTATATGTGAAAGATCAAAGAATTGGGATAAAAAGGTTTGGCTTAAAATGCATCCACAGGCTTTTCAAAGAAGTTGGTTTTGTGACCTTTACCTTTGACCTTGTGACCTCAAAACAATTATGGTTCTTCCCCTGTTGGTAGGTCAACTGTATGTGAAAGATGGAAGGTTTGGGATGAAAATTTTGGCTAAAAGAATTATTTCTGGGGGGTGCAAACACACCCCATAACTTCGAGAATATAGGTCGCAGTGACCTAATTTCAGGTTTGCAAGGAGATCTTTTTAGAACCTCTAAGACTGCATAGGGTTCATGGCCCTAGCCCCTACGGTTACGATTTGTGCCCTGCTAACGGCCGGACGGCCGGACGGACGGCTGGACTGACAGACGGAAGGACGACGGACAATGACCCATCGCTATAGCCCAGCATGACTGAAAGCTCAGGCCTCGAATTTCAGATTGGAAATGACAAGCTACTGCTGCCTGTCAAACTTGAACTTGACAGGCAACAAAGAAATTTGACAGGGTTTTCATTTTCTTTTTCATTTGTTTGCATTATTTTTTTTTTAATAAAGTCTAAACAAAGAAAAAAAAACATATCCAAGTATGTTTTATTCATCATTCACAAACATAGTCACCAGGTGACCCCGAGTCAACTTTGGCCAGTCCTCAAAACTATTTTGCAGCAGCACCCTTCCTGTATTCGCCTCTTCTGGTCTTTTTCCCTTCCAAGTGAACAAGGGCTGGGATTGCATCAAATTCTGCAAAAAGTGGAGGCTGCACACGTAACCATATTCGTCAGTTTCGTACTGCAACCTGTCGTACTGGCTTTGCCATTTTCTGAAAGTGCTAAGTGTTGTTCATGCATCCATCGTGACGACGGTGGGTGAAATGGAGACACGGACGCGGAACCTTGGGAAATGTGATTTTTTCCCCAGGTCATAATTTAATGACAGGCCTAATTTGGACGATAATGAACCTTATAATAGATATATTAATGGTGTTCCCAGTATTTATTTATATACTACATAGGCCTGTGATAAACACGAGGTACGCAGGTTTTTACATTTGAACACAGCGTGGATACGATGTAGTTTTCCGCGAAACTGTATTACCAAGATCCTTATACAACGGACCAATCGGATAACGCATAACATTATGTAGACGTGTAGCCCACGCTGCAGTAACCGCTTTCCTTAGCTATGATTGGCTGATAACCGCCGGCCATAAAAGATCATTTTTCTGATTGGCCGACGGGGAGCCATTTTTTATCTGAAATGTTCCCGGAATTTTCCCCGAGCAGATCCGAATGGTAGCTAGCTTAGCGCCACCGTGTGTCACTAGTGTAAGAGACTATCGGCTCATTTACTGGTTTTCCAGTCCAGTTCCCTCGTAAACGGGGAACCAGTAAAACTAAGTTTTTTTTTAATTAAAAAGCATATAGAGTGGCTGCGTTTGTGTACAGACAAGAAGGACGCAGTGAGGACGATCCTGACGGCAGCCACGCCAGCCAGTCAATTTCAACCGGCATTTGCCGGTTGCCGGTCTTCAAATTCGAGGCCTGGTTAAGCTTTTTCCCTGTAAAATCTAAGAAATTACAGTTAGAAAAAAAAAATAAATAAAATATGATAGAGTTTTTCAGATAACTGATTATTTGCAAAATAAATTGGTGATGCTAGATCCTGCCATTTGTGAGAAAGCTATGGTTAACGTACAGACGACACACGACGATGCACCATTGCATAAGCTCACAGGTTTGCTAGAAAACAATAGTAGGTAGGGCCATAAATCTTGCACATGACAAAACTATCCAAGATGTATATATATGCCCAATGTCAGGATGACATTTAAAATCCCTCCTGAGAATTGAGCAGGGAATATACACGGTGCAGAAATTATTTTAGGTTTGCACCACCAAACTTGTTTATGACAACAATCTGAGATTTATAGATATGCACAATTTCAGGAGATATATCAAATCCCTCCTGAGAAATAAGCAAGGACACACTGTGCAAAAATCATATAAGTGGCAACACCAGTCTTTTGTACGAGAAAAACATCAAAGATGGTTGGACAATCCAAAATTTCAGGCGGCTTATGTGTCAATACTTGTAGATGTAAAGTCTAAAAGACAAGCAACTTTTTTTAAAAGAAGCTATCTTTAGTCCAGAGCAATTGATCATTTGATATTTTTACTATTATCCTGCCAATTTAGAAAGGAATTTATAATTTTTAAATAGTGTAATAATTTTACTCCAGTCATGTGTAACAGGACAGGAATGGTATCAGTTTACCTGATTACCTTCTTACGTGAGTGCCATTAATTCTGGATTGTTGACCTACTAACTTGAAGCAACAGGAGCATATATGAAAATTTGCCATTAATCTTTATAAAATTATTCCTCATCATACTTTCTAACTAAATCATAATTTGTTCATATATCTATATAAACTGTATAGCTAAACATGGTTCGAAGTGACAGTTATGACTAATGATATCACTTTCCATGAGCTACTGGTAATATAGTATCAGGTGAAAAAAAGTGGATTTGTCACCTATTTAAGAGGGTATAGTTTTATAAAAATGAATTTCACATTCAAGTTCTGCAAATATTTTATATCAGTATTCTTAGCTGTTACATTCTGTACACAATTTGCTTTTGGATAATGGTGTTTACAAGTCAAATTTTCAGTTCAAGTCCATATTAAATTATTCTTGGTTGGCAATTTTTTTTAGCGGGATAAGTATATGTATAGGTCTTAATAACTGGTTTGTCACAATATATTTCTCTTTTGTTCTTATTTTTGTTTGTTATAACAAAAATGGTATTCTGTATATATGTATTGTATTACAGATTGCTGTATACATTGTATTTTGTTATATAAATAAATTTGTTGCAACCAAGGTTACACACTGGAGTATCAAGTGAGAGTCTGGCCGTGTCAAATGTTGCTGACAGGGGTCATAAAACTCGCTGCTCAAAGACACACAGAGATGCCTCTGATAAGCCTGGGGCTAATTGATACAGCACGAGAGACCCCCCCTTTGGCGTGACTTCGGAACAGCTCGTTAGTTCAAGAAGTCCCCGTATCGTGAACTAACAGATGATTAAGATTCTCCCTAAATTTATCTCCGGTAGTAAATATTTGAACATTCATAAGTTTGAACACCATATTTTCATATGTGTGTGAATTGTGTGTGAAGCTGTCATCACTAATGATGCCTAAGCTGTAGTTGGGCTGCAGTAAACATGGGGGATAACACAAAATCAACGCTGTCAGTGACAGAGCAGGCGAAGGCTCACTGTTATCCATCAAAATGAAAGTCATCCAGTCATAAGCGTCAAAATATTTAGTTATCTACGGATTACTATAATACATGGCTAATTATTAATATATGTCAGAAGTGTGTGAACTGATGAAATTTTTTTTATAATTCGGAAGTTATTCAGGGAAAGTAAGGTTTACTTTTACCAGTCATCCATCATCAATCATGGCAGAAGTTTATGCAGAGTTACCCCATCTATCCCCAAATTGATCCAGTGATTCCACAACATGAGACCTCTCTAGATATTTTTGTTGCGCATAATTCATGACAAAATAAACCATTTGCACATTCATAATTGCAGTCGATGTTATTCCATTGATTTACTTCTCAGTAACTGGATATATCACTCTCTGCTTCAGCGAGCTACAGCAGACCACAGAAGTAACATCTAGCAGACTCGCTTTATCAAAGGCCAGAATAGGCAACACAATAGAGTTAATGGGCTTATCATGTGTCAATTCCAATTATCGCATGACTGACACTCAAGATCTGGTGGGGCTTCTGACAGTTGTTACTCCAGTCTGTAACCTCCTTGTTGCAACCAATATGTGCCTTCA
The DNA here is from genome assembly GCA_026874595.1 of Sipunculus nudus. Lineage (NCBI taxonomy): Eukaryota > Metazoa > Annelida > Sipuncula > Golfingiida > Sipunculidae > Sipunculus > Sipunculus nudus. The sequence continues at coordinate 42,520,918 of CM049321.1, read as the reverse complement.
GTTCACTTCCTTTGAATAAAAATAACCATGAAATATTATTAGTGATAAATTGTATTCTTTATATAAATTTAAAAATCAGGCCAGCTTGTATTATGTTTTAATTTAAATGATTGATAAGTTCCTCGCTCCTTGATCCGGCATAATTCCTTATATTTTGATTATTAAATTTTGCTAATGGGACTGGCGCAACAATTTTTTGCTCTTTATTTTTAATTTGCTGAATAATTGTCAGTTGACCTAGCATATTTTGAGTAATCTAAAAGCAACTGGGTAACATGTGCCTTTTCAGGCACTTGCTTCAAATTGTTGAAGAAACTGCGTGGAAGTAGGCGTGCACGCGTTTTAGACAGTCCCAGGAAATACTGAATTAATAATACTTCCAGAAGGCAGTTTATACCTCAATCTTTGCTTTTATAACTCCAACAGGCAGCAACAGTGTCAGTTAATAAAGTTTTGAACAAATTGCTTTACTTTGCCCAATGCCGCCATCATGCTAGTATTATTATCGATTGGATGGTTTCCCCAGAGATGGTTTCACAGTTTTGCAAAAACCAGTTTACAATCAGGCTGGTCTTATTTCCACTCCCCAGGAGTGGAAATGAGGTATACTTATTTCCACTCCCCCTCATGGTAAAGGTTGGTGCAGTGTTCTGGGAAAAAAGTCACCAAAATGTTTTCTGTCTATTTCATTTATAGATAAACAAGTCAATATATTACAAATAATTCTTGTTCAAAGATTTTCAGCGACAGTGCATTATTCTCTATAATATTGTGTATATATATATATATATATATATATATACAGGGGTAGAAATAAGTTTAAAATTTACAGAATCGCCTGACCTGTAGATCAGACATTTCCCAGGCCAGCTAGGCAAATTACAGGCCCCCACCACTTTTTTGATACCCAGGTCATTTTTTTCCTATTTTAGAAATGTGAAGCCTTCATATATATACATAGAGAGATAAATGATGAGATTCTTTATTATTTGAAGCCAATTACATGTATATGTGTCTGCTGTTTCTGTATTCACAAATGAATAAATTCATTATTGAAAACGATTACGTGTCAGTTGGTCGGGCGCCAGTTGGACGGGTGCCTTTTAGACGGTCTCAGTTGGACGGGTCCCAGTTAGACGGATCCCAGTTGGATGGGTCTCATTTAGACGCCATGTTATATTTATGTTACTTAATTACATATGTAAGTAGCCAGGGATTGAAGCTTTATCGGAAATCCTAACGTAAATAATAAAGTTTATATATGCTGATCAAACACAATACAGCTATGGAATTTTATGCAAGCCCTTATACCTGTGTACATGAATTATTGTTCAAAGAGCTATAGATTTTAACAGTTATATTGTTTTCTTCCCTGAAGTTGCTTTTGTGAAAACGGAAATCATTATATCCTATTATTATCTGTTTCGTCAGTTACAATAACGAATAAACATGCAATCAAATGTCAAATAAATTAGCGATATCTACTTTAATAACCGACGTGCGATCGACATGCTCTGCCAATTAATGTAAAAAGCAAAATATAAGTTAGGTTTTCGGAGAATTCTCATATTTAATTTGAATGTATCACATTATCCATGTGCTGCCATATTGTCAGTCCAAAATTATGCACATTTCCAAGAAACAAGAGTAGAAAGTCAGTTTGGAAACCCCTTACCACATCAGGGATATAAGACAGGGAAACCTGCACCTCTGACACGGTCACCGCACTTCAAAGGGAAGCGAGGTCGCTTTATAATTAACTTATTGTGTAAATAACGAGACTAATAAAGTTGAGTTCCACAATGAATATTATGGTAAGGCATTTTATAAGTTCAGTAAAAACAGCCGATTACCCTTTGATAGGTGTTTTATTAATTAATAAGACACAACCCCACAAACAAGGTAAACAACAACAGTCATCTCTCATGGTCCCTTCTATTATTTATCGAAAATGAGCTGAGGAAAGGCTTTATGCATGTAAATATACACATTTATGTTTGTCTGTGTTGTCGTATTTATTTTGGATAAAGTTTATATTCACTTATTGCTATCCGCTAAATACACGGGTAATATTCGTACTTGGTAAATACATGAACAGAGAGAGAGAGAGAGAGAGAGAGAGATAATGCCTGAGAGAGATATGATAGAAAGAAAGGAGAAAGATGTAATTTTCATTAAAAAAAAAATGAATGGTTTAAAAAATAAAATTATTATCAAATTATACACATTCGTTTTATTTCACAGGGAACTTTAATGATTGGTGGTTCATGTTAATCAACAGAATATTTATTTAAGACCACCGTGCTCTTATTATAACAGATACAACATGGCTTAGACAACCGGTGCGGAACGAAACATAACCTCAGTAACTGGTTAATGAACAAGAAGATGCACTTATGTGGTTTCCCTTTGAAACGTGGTAATATGGGATGTACAGTTTTCTCATTCCTGTTAAGGTCCTTGATTTATACATCAATTTATTTAAGGAGTTAATAAATCTATGTGAACTCTATCTATCTGTTTGTCTATCTATCTATTTATCTATCGCTCTATCTATCTATCAACTAAAATGAAAGGCATTGTACGATACAAGTCCGTAAAGAATCACTGAATTTAATACTAAAATAATAGGAAGTGTTGGATAACCTACACCTGTGAGTAAAGGAGCATTGAATTCAATAACCAAAGGCTATTTATGGAAGAAAAATATGTAATATATGAAATGAATAACTCATATTTTATTGACTGACCACGTAACTCGGCTTTGAAATAAGGACAATTCTGATTTTATTGATATCACAAGCAAGCAATAATTATTTAAGCACTGTACAAGTTCCATAAAAAACTATGAAATGCTTTTATTTTAAGATCACATCTCATAAATTATCATTCCAATAAATAAATTCAATATAGACTTCAATGGTGCCAAATACATGACGTTTTAATTATTGCATTTTATGTCGCCAGTTAGCTGGGTGTTCTATGTAAATAGGCCGTTAATCTGTCATGGCATTGCAAATTGTTCGATATTATCATATATACAATTAAAATTATATAAATATATATATATATATATATAAAATAAGACAAAAATACAGCAAAATATCCTTGATATTAATCGATAAGTGATAATAAAACGAGACATAATGCTTGCACATGATGTCGGCGTCGCCAGTCAGCCGGTGGTCTATGTAAATAGGCTGTTCATCCTTTATGGCATTGCAAATGGTTCGACATTTTCATATATACAATTAAAATGCTATATATATATCTATATATATATATATCGATGTATATATATATATATATATATATATATATATATATATATATATATTTATATATAATTAGACAACAGCAAAATACCCTAGATATTGCAAGGTAAGTGATAATAAATGAGACAAGGTAGCGCGTCGCCATATAACCGGGTGGTCTATGCGAATGAGCCGTTCATCCTTCAGGATGTTTCAAACTGCTTGATATTTTCATATATTCATTCATATTACTATATATAATATAACAAGGGACCCATGGGTCACGGTGCTCAGCCGTTTTATATGATAAAAAATATGATTTTGAAATGAGGCACAAGCTGGTTTTGTGTGGTAATAAATATAAGTTGTATTATGAGTTGTTGGTGTTTAGCTTATGTATGATTTTGATAGTTTCTTTGGAGACAGGGTAGAGATTGATTTCATTTATTTTATTAACAAATGGAGTGCTACTGTCATACAGATTTTGACTTGGCCATATAACTGATAAGCAGCACATAAAAGATAAGAGTTTAACTATTTATTAAAATTTAATAACAAATATTGTGCCAAATATAATTTTTTTTTTATTTAAAATAATAAGAGAATCATATATTTTTTTTAAAAGTAAAATATAACTGAAATGATTATTAAAATAATATTATGGAATATATTCATGAATGCATTCATGAATACATTTTGAAAGTATTTGCACTGGTATTCAAATACTTTCATTTTTACCTGAATTCCCATTCTTATCCAAGAAATTTTATAATGGAGTTCATATTCATATTCAAATCCATTTGCAAAGTATTCACACCATGTCTGGTATTTATCCAGTTTTAGCCAAACAATGATGTTGAGAATCCAAAATATAAACAAAGGACCCATGGGTCACGGCGCCCAGCTTAAGTTTGAAATTTTTGCAAATGGAATTTATGAAAAATATTCTATTGTAATGTTTTTCATTTATATAAGCATATGAGAAGCTAAGAGGAAAGGGGCCCTCCTACTTGGTTATAGTAAAGTTCTACATATATGATTGCAAACTAATACTCTGACAAGACTGTCATGAAGAAAAACAGTAAAAGTTTTGAGATACTATGATGCATATGAAAAATTTACAGATGGACAGGCAAGTGGACAGAATGGACTAATACCTTTATTTCACTTTCAAGGGAATGATGCATTTAAGCTTATATATAAGCCCATTTTTCTGGCATATCCACTTTTTCCATTAACAGTTTTCTGATTCATTTTTTTTATTTACAAGTTTGATAAATTTGTAATAAAAAACTGAAAATATAAGTTAAAATATTAGAAGTCTAAGTTGCAATCATTATATATCCAGAGTGTAGCTCATATTGGGTCATATTATGCATACACATATATTTTATTATTTAAAAACAAATGTTTAAACTGAATTTAAAAGAAAATAATGTCACAACATGGCATCTACAAGATTATTCCTTGAATCCTTATTAAAACTTTTGCACATTGGAGTTTTCAGTACATGCTTAATCTAATGCACCGAAATGAAATGAAGATTCAGTAAATTTGATAAAATAAAAACATCTTTTCAAATAAAGTATACACACTGTTGGTTGAATGAGAGACAAACAATATCATTATGCTAATTACAATCTCAGCTATAATTTATTACTGGAATTAATAGTCAATTTCACACCTGGTGAAGTTTTACTCTTCTGAAGTAAAGCATTACTTATCTGATGAACATCCACACTTTAATAGCAATACATCACTTTGTGGACACAATTAAATGTGCACTTTAATCACTGTAACCCTGGTGTTACAATACAAAATCTAAAATGTAGCATAGCCAAGAATAAAATAAAATACAGAAAATTATAACATTCATCTAGTTTATGCACCAGCTTGGAGAAGGGGGGGGGGGGGGAGTGCAGGGCAGAGGGGAAGCCTGCTAGTAGTGGCCAAGCTGAGCCAAGGCAAGCTGCCTGGGGTGGGTTACATAATGCCAGTGAAGGCTTTACTACTAGGTGGGCTAGATGTAAACAACACTTGACATGGTGTATGAAAAGCTACTCTTTTCAATCAATTCCTTTGAAATTTCAGATTTTAAAAGATTAAATCCTTATGTATATATGCTGTGAAAATTAAATCAACAGTGCTTACAGGAAAAAAACGTGCCATTGCCAAATTTGGACAAAATTTAAGGTATTGATTTTTTATTTATACTAATAACTTGAAAAATTTGCAAAATTCATATCTAATTTTTTGGTAAACAATTGAATCTTGATTAAATAAAGTTATATTCCTGAAAAAAAGTCTCCAGCTTCAGCAATTCTCATGTTAAGTGAGCAAATATATTTACTAATTTTTAAAAAAATTGCATTATATTTGGGCCCATAACTTCAAAATAATACCCAATACTGACCTAATTTTTAATATGTGCACAGAAAATATATGGAAGAATATGAATACTAAATATGATCAAAAACAGAACAGTTGTTTTGATATTAGGCATCCTTTTAGTGTAACAATGGCTTTTTTAATAGAAAACGGAGGTTTTTCCTTAATATCTTGAAGGAACAAAGTCCTAAAGACCCAATTTTCTGCATAGAAGGAGATTTTGGAAACGTCTAATGGTATGCAGAATTTTGGATTCGTAGGTCTAACGGTTGTAAAATGTGCCCTGTTAACAGACGGACGGCCGGACAGCCGGGCGACGGACCACGACTATAGCTCAGATGACTTATAGTCAGCTGAGCTAAAATTGCATATATTATAGCCTTCGTGTATTAAACCCATACGTTATTGATAGAGCGTCTGACTGGGACCCGTCCAACTGGGACCCGTCGGATTGGGACCCGTTCAGATGGGATCGAAAAAATCCGACCTGTCAATCTGAAACCTGTCCAGTTGGGATGACACCTTGAAAACCTTATGCCTGTGGTTTTTCTTGGATTTTTTTATATTAAAGAAATTGCAATAGTTATGAAACAAGGAAAAAAAAAAGCTACAATACATAAACACTTTTAATTTGCAAAAGTATTTCATTCAGAGGTCATAATTTTTATTTTTTGTTTTGGCATCATGCCATTTCCAATGAACTTTGGCCCTGTGTATTTACTCCAATAAAAGAATAAACATCTGTTGACATCATTAGGAAAAACTTCTGTCTGGAAATCTATCTTTCTTTTTTTTTTTATTTTAAATGCTTTCGTAGTTTAGATAAAAGAAAAATTTATATTATTCAGAAAATATTAAATAAAATTGAATTACAAAGCATGAATCATATCCCTAAACTAATTTTATAACAGTCAATTTTCCTTACTACCAGCATCAGGTTATTTTATTTTGCACATGTCGTCCTGAAATAAATTTTGGTATTCTTCTACTGAAACCGCCAGTTGCCAAGGGTCCATGTCACCTGGACGCTGTTCAGATGGACGCTATAAAAATGGACGCCAACAGCTGGACGCTATGAAAATGGACGCTGATCAGCTGGACGCTATCCATTTAGACGCTATCCTAAAACTATGAGAATCATACAGGGATAATCATACAAAATAAAGCAATATTAATCCACCAACTCAACCCATTGTTACTGGTTCTTAATATTATGCACTTTTGTCAAATTTGGAACCACATGTATGGACTATATCGACCGTTTGTGATGACGTACCATCAATGGACGACCGAATAGGAAAATGAAGTTGAACTGTGCAAGTAAAGATTTTTCTGCAAATGTGTGTTTTGTGTATTTTTTTTACCAACCAAACTTTCATCACACAGTGATTTATAGTTTCCAAGGGCGACTGGTCTGAACTGCATACACCTGGGCAACCGGTACCACATTTTCAAGCTTGATATTTATGACAATAAGAACAATTTCATAGGAGATAGAACTTCTTAATATGGGTAACAATCATTGCTTTTTTCTTCGTTACAACAATTTTAATGCTTGGTAGAAATAGGCCTACGAAGCTTTCCAGCGGCATGACGTTGTAGAGGTTTAAGGTATAGGGAATACAATATGACGAGAATAAACAAACATGTGTATATACATTGTATATTGTTATGTGATTTTTTCAATATGTGATTTTTTCAATGACTTATCCTTCAAAGACAATCTGATGTTTTTTAGACACCAGTGCACACAAGATAAAATTTTTAAATAATATTGTAAACTACACACATTGCTGTTTCCCGGAGCGTATAGTCCACAATATATAGCACTACATGCGGTCCACCCTGAATTAAAGCAAACATTCACAAAAAGTCTTTCCATTTATGTGAATATGAACTTGTTCGACTTTTATTTGGATTTCTTTAAATAAATAATTGGTGGGCACACAATATATTCTGTACCAACAGTGTCTGTCTGATGATATGTGGCTTTTATCTGAACAACATCTATACATGTATTTCCAAGGCGTCTATCCATACATATATCTGGTTAGTTTATAAGTGTGAAATGGCAATACATTTATTTTTGTATAATTCATTTATGAATTGTATATGTGGTGAAAAATGAAATATTAACTCGTTTAGAGAGATATATGATGTGATTTTAACAATAAATGAGACCCAGTATCTATAGTTGGCTAGGGAAGTCCCGAAATTTTATTGATTTTTCATTTAACAAGATTATTGACTATGCAATCTCTTATATATATAATACTATTTCGTCAAGTATATATATGTGTATATGTGTATATATAAAAATAATACTTTTAAAGTATAAAGGCCTCCAGCCCATAGAACCATATAATCAACATAACATCATTTTACATGATAATTTGTGGTGCTTAACCTTGGCGATATATATATATATGTGGAATCAAATAATTAGAATTAAAAGTAAAATTTGTAAAAGCAGTCATTCTAAACCGGATATGGAACAGTGATCATATGATGTTGTTTAACAATAAATGAGTCCTGGGTACAATGTCAGTTGGAGCTTGGTCACCCGATTGATCATTTATTTAACGGGAGATCCCGATAATGAGATGGGTTTTCTTTGATGTTGACTAATTAATCCTATCATGTACATGATTTCATTGCTTCAGGTTCTTTAATTTTAACTATACATTGTATATTGAGGAATGATATAATAATTTACAATAGAAAATATAATAAACATTATTTTACCGTTATATAATGGAAACTACACATGACCATTATTTAACATTTTATTTGTTAGATAAATGAAATAAAAGACCCTCATTCGCATGAAATATGCACAAACACACAATATAATCTAAAACATAACATGGTTATTATTAAATTGGGTCTCCTTTTTATGGAAACATTTAATAAAAAATGAGAATTATTTTCATGACTTGTCATTAGGCGTCTTCTGAAGGGTGGATGCAGACGATGGCGTCTATAATACGATAACATCTGTATGATCAGCGTTCATTTATATTCACACTATATATAAAATATGATATAAAATCAAATTGTTTCACTAAATTAGGTTTAAAATATAAGGAAACAATATACCATGGCGTCTATAATACGATGGTCTCTAAGACATTTTTGTTAACGTTCATCTTCAATCATACGATATACACACTTAAAGGAAATAAATAAAATATACAAATGCGGCTCTATGGCTTGTAATAAGGCGTCTTAATGAAGGGTATATGGGCTTATAATACGAAGGCGTCCATATGAACAGCATCCATTTTCATAGCGTCCAAATGAACAGCATCCAGGTGATACAATGGCGTCTATCTGAACAGCGTCCATCTGAGATGATCCCGTTGCCAATGATTGCAATAACATTTCTTACTGGTGGAGAAATTCCGTATACAGTCATGTGACCTGGTTACGGCACATTTGTCACTGCAGAACCGCGGGACGGAATCCTTATATTCAAAATTCCTATGGTCAAATTTAGTGTCAAATCAAAGAAACACTATATTAAACACAGATTCAGTTAAGCCTAATTGTACTGGAAGTCTGAAATATGGATTAGGCAGTCCTGAAGTGTAACAATGGGTTTTTAATGGAAAAATGAAGTTTTTCATTAATATCTCAAAGGAATTAAGTCCTAGTGACCAAATTCTTGGCATGGTAGGGAATTTTGGAGAAATCTAACTGTATGCCAAATTTAAGGAACTTAGAGCTGAAGCTGGGGAGCTGAGCTCTAGCAAACTGCATAACACTAGCTTGATGTAAACAATATGTGACATGGTGCTTGATACTGACTTGAATAAAATCTACAGTTTTTGATCAACTGGTTTCAAATTTTTGATGTTTACAGTTGAAATGCTAACAAAAACATGCTTTGAAAATTAAATCCACAGCAGTTACAGGAAAAAAACATGCCATGGTCAAAGTTGGGCAAAATTTAAGGTACCAATTTTTTATTTTTGCTAATATTTTTAAAAAAATTAAAAGATTTTGTTCTAATTTTGGGTATAAAATTTAATTTTGATTAATAAAAGTTATATTACTCGAAAAAAAGTGTTTAGCTTTAACACGTTTTGTGTTAAGTGATCAAACTTCTTTCCTAATTATTTACAAAATGTATTATGTTTGGGCCCATAACTTTTTTAAATTAAATAATACAGACCTTATTTCTGGCATGTACATAGGAACTATATAGAGGATTATTTATGGTAAAAATGAGGAACAACAGATGAGTGGTTTTGATATTAGGCAGTCCTGAAGTGTGAAAATTAGTTTTTAATAAAAAATTGAGGTTTTTCCTTAATTTCCCAAAGGAACGAAGTCGCAAAGACCCAGTTTTCAGCTTGGTAGTAGATCTTGGGGACATCTAACATTATGCCAAATTTTGGATTCCTAGGTCTAACGGTTTCAAAACGTGCCACATCTACGGACGGACGGACGGACGACGGACAATGGACCATGACTATAGCTCAGATGACTTATAGTCAGCTGAGCTAAAAACCTGTAACAGTCAATGACAAAATCATGGGCAGTGTGTAAAACCCGGACCCCACGGATCCCGGACCCCAAAAACCAATTTCCACACTGTTGATTATATATACAGATAAAAACACCCCTGATGCTGATATAAGAACAAAGTAAAGTCCCTCAGTGTTAAAGCTTTGTAAATAACCATTTCAATGAACATTTTGCTGAAGATGGACCCAAACTGCTTGACTTTGATGACTATTCCATTTTTAAAGGACCCTGGAAACCCCGCTCATATTTTCATTTATGACTCCATGAGAAAGAATAAGCACTCGTGTCAAACATTAAATATGATTATTTGATATTTCAAGTGAAAATATTATAGTGCAGGCACACTGAAGTGCGCCAGCGGTCAATGCATGCGGACCTGAGACTGATATATCGATATCAGAGCTCTTCCACATAACACAGGTTTTGTGTTCCATTCATGAACAACAATGCAATTTACTGTTGGTAACAATATAATTACCCAAAGAAATTTTTAATGACTTGCATTTCAAGAAACGACAGGTAAAAACATAATGATTTTATAAATGTTGTTATTATACTTTTTATTTTGCTATACATGAAACAAATAGCAAATATAAGAACATGAAGAAAAAATAAGACAAAATGAAAATAATATAGATACAAAAACACAATAACTAAATCATATGGTTGTTATGCCTAAATGGGATGTTAAAATATGTACAAAAGAAATGGTAAAACAACGAGTAAAAGGGGTCCGTGGGATCCGTGAGGTCAGTGCGCCACGGTCCGTAGGGTAATTTATCAACTTTTGTTGCAAAACAGACCACTTTTTATGTTTTTTCTAACACACACAATGTAAAAAACGTCTTAAGATACTATTCTGCAAAATATCTCGACAAATTACCATATGAGAGTTTTAAGAATTATAGATTTTTTCTTGGGGTCTGGGATCCGGGGTCCGGGGGGTCCGGGTTTTACACACTGCCAAAATCATGTTACCCACTGTGAGCGATAATGAGGTTACTTCCGTGATTTATGACACGGTCACAGTCTGGTGGGTTCTGATTAATAACGATAAGTGATATATGGATTTATTGAATTACCTGTGACTATGAATATACCGGGCCCCTTGCATTCATATGTGTCCAACACAAGTTGGCACCAGTTAACCGAGCGAAAGGCTTTGAGTGTTCTCGGCGGCAGCGCAGCTGGAGGTCTCGGACATTCGCAAAGGCACACGAAGTGGTGAATAACCCTCACCACACCTCACGAAGTTGAGGCTGTGTGTAAAACCCGGACGCCGGATGTCGGACGCCGATTTTACAAAATGAGCCATATTTTAATAATCACTCATCAGATACCAATGAAATTTCACTTGGCTATAGCCCGTATATAGTTCTTTAACCCTGCAGAGTCACGTGAGTAAATATGGACAAATAATAATAGTTTTATTGACCATCATTCAACTTCGGCTCCTGCCATTTCCGTCTCAAACTGGCCAACAAAGATTTATAAAAATTAAGACTGATATTATTTTTAGGCTGTATTATGTGCTTACTTTAACATTTATTTATTTAAATGATTCTTATATGGATTTATATTAGGAAATATTGATGTAATAATATTTTACTCAGTTTGTCGTTTTTGTATGTCAACTTTAAACTAAAGTCTGCACTTTATCACTCTATCTATACATATACATACAAACATACAAATATATATATATATATATATATATATATATATATATATATATATATATAATATATATACAAGTAAGCGTTCATATGTATATATATATATATATATATATATATATATATACACATGCACATATGAACGCTTACTTGACATAACAACCTTTAAACCTCATCTTTTACATTAACTTAATTAGCACACTGCTCCATCTCTATACAATTAGTTCATGCTGCCTTACCTGGCTCTGTAATATGAACAAATAAACTCAAACTTAAGTAACATTTTCTACAGTTTCTACATTTCATGCACATCAAAACAATAGTTACACATACCTGTGTCAATAAGTACAATACTTAAGTACATTTTCTCACAATATAGGTCTACCTCCGGGCCGATCATCTGACACAACACTTGGGTCATTCTTTACACACTGGTTGCCCGAAAGCACCGTTTTTCGTATTTCTTTAGTTATACAGTTAGTTAGTCCTCGTTTGAGCGCTATTGGAAGTTTTCAAACTATCGCGGCAGGCTACTACTATACAGGTTCGCCTTATGTCGTTACATGTTTGAACCTTTCGAGCGCCGAGGTAATTTCCATGCCATTGAACTACATGTAGCATTTCCCAATTTCCAGCCACGTAGGGCCATTTCTCATGTCATTTACAGCAATTCTATATTTCAATCCGCTCAAGGCTATTTTTCATGTCAACTAAGGCAATTCAATAATTCTAGCCTCATTGCTAATCATGGTTATTGCCAATATAAGCGATCCTATAAGGTACAGACAAGTCTCTGTTACTACTTTATAAATGTTCGTGTCGGTTAACAGCGGCAACGCTTACCTATGCTATGGCAGTTCTCTTTAAAAGGTCACAGAGGCCAATTTCTCAGGATATCTACATCAAATCTATTCAACCAGCCTCTTAGGGCCCTTTTTGATACGTATACTAAAGTATAATGTACTCTATGACACTTAACACAGACCGTAGTGTTTCCAGGAACCTGGAACTTCTGGATTGGGTGGTCTTCTTCATTTTCATCTTCCTATTTTATGTACCTAACTACTTTATGTGTGCCAGTTCATATTTAAATCTTTGAAGAACAAATATTGCCAAAAATGCAGGTTTGAATCACTGCTTGTAAATATTTTAGATTTACAAGCTGGCAACCGCTCGCGAAAAGTGATTAAATAAGGCACTCTCGGACACCTTCAGAAGAAAAGGAATTTCAATGTAATGATTCCAGTTAAACCCTTAGTACAAAGATTTCTCTATCCCGACACGCTATGACACCACGGGGAAAATGTGAGGACTGTAATAAAGCTTATACGTCAAGTGGTATAAAAGCACACACCAGGTTTTTCACGGGTGAAAAAAAATTTAATGCGAGTACTGTGGTAAAGCCTTTATATCTAGTAGTTGCAATATCTTACCAGACACACCAGGACTCACATGCAAGGAGTGTGGTAAAGCCTTTATATCAAACGATGACCTTAAAAATCACTTGCCCCACTTCTTATGTATAATTTCTTAATATATCTTGTGACAAGAAAACTTTTGGGGATTGGGGCAAGAAAAGTTCTCTTGTTATAGAAATGAATTTTTTACTTATATAAACAAGACATTTTTTTCTTCTTCTGGTAAGATAATTTTTCTTTCTATCAGAATAAAGTATTTAATGGCAAGAAATAGTATCATGCATCTACATAATGCATGTGCTTGCAAGAAAAAAAATAAAAATAAATTTCTTTCTATAAAAAAAATCTTATGACAAAAATTTTTCTTGGAAGTCAGTAAGAATGTTTATCTTAAAATGGTCAAGAAAATATTTCTTCTGACAAGATATTTCTTGTCCTAAGAAAATCAAGATAAGTTTTCTTGAAGTTTTCTTGTCAGAGCAATATTTTCTTGCCACAAAATTTCATCTAAACAAGAAAATGTTTTGTTCTGCCAGTGCATGGGAGCATTGGATGAACTGGTTACATTCTGCACGCAGAGCGATACGTTCTTCCATCAGGGGTTATACACTACAGTCGTCCAAATGGCATTTCATTTGTGTAACCGCTGCTTTGTATGGCAAAGTTCTCTGGACAATAACACCAGGGTGCGCGCAGACTATTAAGAGCGAGGTATTGCATTATACATCCATACAAAATTTTAAACAAACGACACCCGCTCTAGTTCGATTGATTACAAAGGGACACAACCTCGTATTGGTCTTATTCTTGGTTCTTGGCCAGAATGGGTTTTATCAGACCAAAGAGATGCCAGTGTATAACCGCTGCGTTAGGACGTTAACAAGGAGTTTTAGCGAAGAATTTGAGATCAAGAGATGGTTTGGATAGGGCATGTCTTGAGGATGGAAGAGGATGACAACTGCATAGTTGCGCTGACATGGAGACCGGAAGGAGAGAGGAAGGTACGACATCCCCGAACCACGTGGAGAAGAATTGTTGAAAGTGAAAGAACTCGGGTGGAGTAGTTGAAAATTGTTCATAAAGAAAAATGATTCGTCAGTCTAACATTCGCAAGAGTTCTGCAAACTGGATTGGCGTGTCTCTGTCTCTGATGTCGGTGCCGGCTTGTGTCCTGCCTTGGGGCCTTGGGGCTGTGGATGCTGTAATTTTCTCCGTTCAGCAGAACGGATAAAACGGTGGCGGCCTCTCGCGGTTCCCGGTTTGGCTTGCGTGGCGTCTCGATCGTCTATCGGCTTCATCAAAATTACGCTTAGGCAGCGCGCAAGGCTGAAGTTCCAACCTGCAAAATCATATGCTGTTAGTAATTGGAACATAGCCAGGACCATAGCCAGTGACAGAACAAGCTGGAGGGAGCAGACGGCAGCTTTATGGGACACAGGGCCCGCAAAGGCTAGGTGGGGTGCGGTGAAGACCGTAACAGAGCGGGCATCTTTTCCATGGGTTCGTGCTTCAACAAGAGCTGTACTTGTGTGCGGTCAGACCGGTTGAGCCCGTGGGTGTTGGCAAAGTGCACATTATTTTTTACACATTAAAATTTCTTTCTACACAGGTGGCCCTGCAGTTAACCTTTTTCAGCTAACTCTATACTGTCTCACACACCTCATACTGCAGGCTTTTTTAGGCCTTCTTTCACACAATGGCTCAGTCAGTTTGCAGTAGTTTCCATGCAGTGGCCGCTTGTTTCTGCTGTTAAATTATTTGCCAGATACCTACGCTCCATAAGCAGCGGTTACGCTATGCTCAACTATTCGAATATTCGCTACACTACCCGCTACAATAAACCACGGGTGCCGGTCAGGTTTTGCCACCAGGCGCTGCTGCCTCTGTGGAATATTTAACCAATCACATTGCAGGTATCACCAGCACAATTGGATGTTGTTCGAGGTACTGGTCACTTTGCACTGCGGTGGAAAGCGCTTGGTTGCACAGACTTTATCCACCCTTGATAGAAAACACACGATGCAATCGCCAGCTTAAAAAAAAAATCTCTAAACTAACTTGCTGGTGTGGCCGGAGGTCAGTTATCCCCCACTTTCTGCATATGTCATCTCTTACAGTGCTACACGAGCGGCCATGTTTATTTACACGGTAAGCCAATCCGATTTCTTCTACCATGCAGTTCTGCAGATTTGTTTAAACGCAGAGCCAAACAGATTTTAGTTTATCCAGCGCAAACTGACTGGGTGTTTGGCACCTTGCCAAACCTGAAGAATCCTTCTATTTCTCACAGCGTGTGAGTGGAGGGTTGCAAGAAGGTCACGCGCTCAGAGCGTACTAGATACATGGCATGTGTAAGGTAAGGAAGGGGCTATTGGAGCTAGTGAACTCGAACTCAACGGCGATAACTTTCGTAGTGTAGTGGAGTTTGCACCCTCTTAAATCAATTTGCTAGCATCTTCATATATCTAGAAATAAGTAATTATCATTTATTAATAACAAGTATGTTTGACTAAAATAGCGTGCATTCACATGACAAGTTTTTAGTACATAAAGCAAAAGGTTCAAGAAATGTTCATGAAAGGATATATATGTCGGATTATAAGTTTGACTATACGAAACAGATTCGAATTATTTTTCGATGAACAGCTCTGTTGTTCTCTCTTGGTCTACTGCGCCCCCCCCCCCCCCCCCCCCCCCGTGTAAGATGTATTTGTCCTTGGACAGCCTTCTCCATATAAATGACAGTGTCGGACACGAACGTATGAATGTTTGAAACTAGATTGAACTTCGTGATTAACAACGCAGGGTGTTGGGCACTCATCAATAACATTTTACGAGTCAACAACTCGAACTCCCTCTGCACTTCAGGCGGATGAGAGGGTCAAGAGTCTTTGAGTTGTGCACGGCATTGGTTTGAAAGGCAGTCCAGCTATCAGGGGGAAAAGGGAATTCTAGGTTGTTGCGGGCGGTGATCAATCGGAGACGGAGCCCAACATGTGTCCTTGTCTGAGGGCGTATTTTCCAGATCTTGCCTTTCCGCGCACTTAAAATTAACATCGTGACGTCTCAGTGACCAAGAATACGCTCAACACTTCGTCCGCAGTTATAGCAAGGGAGGTTTGCTGAAGCGTTTTGCATCTCGTTGCAGGCGCGGAGGTCTAAAAGCTTATGGGGGTATAAGCTGCTGGTTCTTGTAGTAAGGGAGCACAGTACTAAAATCATATAGGGCATCGCGTGCTGTTATCTGGCATATCAATAATCACGTGCTGTGTGTAAGAATCAAAGTGCGGTTCGCGAAAAATCTGAACAATTGTCCATGGGATCTTGAGCCACTTGAGCCTTCCACGCCTTTCGCAAAGCCATCCCGGCTGACATACCCCCCCCCCCAACGATTCATGGACCAACATCTTAGTGTGTTTCTGGGCGGTCGCCGAGCAGGTCGGGGACGAGTTGCAGTACGGGTCGTGCACCTGTTCAAAAGCCGGGCGTTCTTTTTCGCCTCCTCGACCCCTTGCAGACAGGGTTCCAAGTAGAACACCTGAGGCTGTGCACCCATGGTCCAGCCAAAGTCAAGTATACAGAACACAAAAACATAGCCGGAGACCTCACTTGTGAAATGGACCAATGACGTTGTTGTGGGAGTGCCAATACCAAGCCCCTGTACATCATGCGAGTCTGTCCTCTGAGAAGGAGACATTTATATTTACCACCTCGGACCCTCCCTCTGATATATACGTGCTTGGCTGAATAGAAACTGATCCGATCTTAAGGGCTCGGCCCACCATCAGGGTTCCCAGTTTCTTATGCGCATGTCCCTCGAAGAGATCTCTTTTTTTCTCTGTTACACAGCTGTTGTTTGCTGGTGTTGACCCAGCTGCTGTCGGCTATTTATTTTAAGAGCTGTAGATGCAATGTATGAGTAATGTAAGCAAATATACTCTGCTTGCTTCAGGTCATACAAACAAATTTATTTGATTTTATTAAATGCACCATAAACCGGTGTATACCGTTAAAGAATATTCTTTCTGGTTTAGCCAAATCTTTGTCCCTATTTATTCATTTTGAAATGGATATTATGTGATTTAAAAAATACTGATACTTAAGATTTTGTGAACACTTTTTTTTTCAGCAACAAGAATGTAGTTCAGTATGAATAAACCGTTGTCTTCTCCTGTAAACACCTGATGTAATCGACAATGTATACCGTTTTATTTCATTCGAACACTGTATTTTTCGCAGTACACAAAGAACACAGCTTTCACGGCTGTGTAACGTTCAGTCACGTGTTACGTATTAATTGAAATGTTTATGATTGAAGTTTATTATTCACACACTGAAATGTTTATTCATAAATGTTTACGTGGGCTTGTTTTATGAGACAGCGTGAGGGTGTCAATACAAATTTGCCATCCCCCCACCAAAAAAAAAGACATCTAGACTACTCAATCACATATTTATTTGACTTATTTTATAATTAAGTATATTAAAATGCCAAAATCACAGTATTAAAATACAATATCTCTATAAGGCCCCGTATATAATAAGATACATTAGGACGATTTAAACATGAATTGAGAATCGGATAATACAATATAAAATGACTAAAAGGTTGATTTGCAGCCGAGAATCCAAACATACAGTGACTGATAATGACTAATAATATGCCAAATGTCAAAGGTGACAATGAGGGCAAAACCAAAATATTGTAATTTTCTTTACTCGTAGCATATTATGAGGCACATTTTTATTCAAAGGGAAGTATTTTTTTTGTCCAGTTTTCAACACTTCACAATTTCAATTTAATTCAAATCACCCCAGTTGAAAAACCTGAAATTGGATAATTGAAGAATTGAAATTTTGAAGAAACTATAACTTATATTAATGACATAATTATCTCGCAGTCACTATGGTTAAATTTGATCTTTTATTTTTACTAAGAGTGAGACAAATGGTAATTTGCCCACCTTTAATAAATGTGTGCATGTTCAATGTGTGTGTGTGTGTGTGGGGGGGGGGGGTGCACAAGGTATTTAATTTGTCCTCCCTTATACATTCTTTTAGGGGGGCGATGGGGGGCAAAAGGCTTTGTCCCCCCCCCCATATCCATTTTGTAAAAGTGGATAAAGTTACTTTGGTCATTTTTATAATGTGACCTATAAGAAAATCTGATGAAAAAGGTTTCCCCAAGTATGGAAATGGGGAGGACAGTTGAGGCCTTCAAAATTGGTCTGAAAAATTTAAAAAGGTTGCAGTGGCTGAACCGGGGGGGGGGGGGGGGCGGATCCGGATCCCCTAAACCACCGCCACCCTGCCATCACTGGATCCACTTCTGAGGTGTTATTAGTTGGGGGGGGGGGGGGGGGGGGAGGGTAACGACGCAGTAAAGGAGGGAGAGTGGCGATGGGCGCCATCTTCTGAAGAAACGATGTACTAGGACATGCCTTCTCCTGAATCAAACAACGACGGCCGATCCATAAAAAAAGAGCACTGTGCAATAATGCAAAGTGGTCACTTGTGGCGTTTTGAGACATCAGATTTGTGTATAAAAAACCTGTTCCAGACCATTTGGATAAAGCGAGTTTTTGTTGCTGTAATTTGTTCACAGGGATCAGATATAACCCTTTATTTAAAATCACTATTAGTTCACCCGTTCTTTCGTTGGGACAGGTCTGGGTGATTTCGGATGGGTTCTCTTTCGTCAGGTTTTCCATGGGTCGAGTTCACTCTCGTCCTCGCTTAGTTTATTATAAATGGCGCTGCTGTGGACCCTTCCCGAAATTACTAAAACAATGTAATATTCCTCAGAATTTACAAGAATATAGGAATAATTAATCTCTCCTCAGGATTTACTTTATTGGGGTCGTTACCCGAAGCATGTCAAAAGTGGCATTGCGCGATAACGATATACAGCAACCACTAATCATAATATAGATGTAAAAGCTGTCTTGAAAACACTGGGAAATTCCTAACCGAGTAATGTTTGTTTAAGTAAGTATATTCAGTTTGATGCATTTTGTCCTCAAGTATTGTTTATCATGAAATTACTAAAACATTTTTATTATTCTTAGGAAATCTTATTAAAAAAGTGACCCCCTCCCCCGATGGTTTACTATTTGTTCATCCATAATAATTCTAATAAAAGTTTCTGCTTGAAACTGTATTATTCAGTTTTGAATCAACGCTCGATCTCTCGAATAAACTTAATTCATAAACTAATTTGCGACAACAAATAATACAGACCACACGTTGAAAATAATTAAAACTGTATGTATTTGATGAGTTCAAACGCTTGTGGACAATTTCACAGTTTAAAATATATAATATGTCATAATTTTTATACAGTAAATAATAATATGAAAACCCTATAGTAGCCACAAAAAAAGTAACGCACCCATAGCCAATGTCAGAGTGGTCACAATGTTAACGACAAGCAAAGATTCGAATGTTTGTAGAAAAAGAAAAGATAAGATTTAGCAGCTTATGTTTCATTCATAATTTAGCAATCCTTCTACTGTTAAATTCAGAGACTTAATGCGATGACACCTCTTAAGATTCATAGCTTGAATGCATGTCAACGATTTATCAGTTTCAAAATGTTATCAAACACATAATACATCAATGAAATCCATTCAAAGATAAATACACATGGATATCATGTTACTCACATTGTTACATGTGAAAATCTCGTTCGACTGTAATGACCTAACGAATCTTTGTTCGAAAATAATGAAATGGCTCTAGGAAGGAACTTTCTTTGTTTCTTAATAATGGCCGTGCATAGGTACATATATCGACATTTTTTTTAACAAAAAGATGTAATTCGAAAAAAATAGTTGCTCAAAACTTCCACTAACATCAATGTAAATTACCGTTTATATAAATCATCCAAAAAATATTTGAAAATTAAAAATTTTGCCCCAAAGGTATGGAGAATATAAAACCTGAGACATTTTCCTTGCATATGATATATGTATTTATGAAATTTACATTCACTTTCCAATGATAGTTGATATTAACATGAAATATAAATTGACAATCTCGTTTAATGCATCCAAAAGACGCAAATCATTGATATGTGCTATTTTTTACAACATTGCCATCTATTCTTTTCTTATTTTTCCTCTAGTATGTGTCTTTCTTATTCAAAGTTAGAATTTTAATTTTCTTTCCAATAGAATTAAAATTTGAAATTTCAATTTTATGCTACAAAGAAACATTAGGCCATTTAAATGACTTCCTGTTTATGGGTGCCGAAATAGCGCACTTTCTTAACATTCAATCTTATATTAAATTATCATACACAAAAAAATGTAATTTCAGATATACATATCCTATCAGAAAGAAGAGTGTACAAAGTTTAAAACAATTAACACTTTATGGGGTCTTGTATAACTTTAGGCCTATTACTGCTTTTAAATTGATTATAAATGTTTATTTTTGCCAGGGATGCTACTATAATAATAAAATATCACAAGCAGTCAGTAATCTGGCCACGTGAGGGGGTCCAATTTGCCCGATGAATAGTCATAGTTCTTTTCGGACAAAGCCCAAGCGTCCTGCATGTGTTTAGCATCGGATGTCAAAGAAACAAACACTCTCTTCTTGTTTTCCATAAGATATAATAATCCTCTCGGTGGAAACACAAAAAAGTTGTTTATGAATATATAATCCAAATCTTTGATCTGTTGTTGCATGAAGCCTGTGATCAATATGTCTTCACTCCAGAATGAGGGCGAATACATGGCTTCCCGATGAAGCGCGCGAATGGCGTCACGGGATATGACGTAAGCAATGCCAAGGCAATACTGGGGCCATATTGGCCCACCGACTCTAGTTAAACATTTGCGTTTGAGAATATTGCGCAACTCGCAGGTTTTAACTATGTGACGACCTATAACCTTGCAAATAAAAAACGGATATGGCAGCGTAGGTACGTCGTATTTTAAATATTCCAGAAAGGGGTACAAATTTAGGAATACATCAATGTCAATTTTTAAGAAATATTTAGCGTTTTTACAGTTTTTATTCGCCCAGTCAATCATCATCACGGACTTGTAAGACAGATTTCGGTAAGTATCCATAAACTCTTGTTGAACGAGATCACCAAATTCTTTCTGCTCTGCCAGAAGCTTTCTCTGAATTTCCTTGCTTTCCGGGATTCCAACAAAGAACGCTCTTCTAAACACAGTGCCGTTGAACAAATCGTGGTTCCCGTGCAATTTTCTGATAATTTTCCTTCTCTCAAAGTCGGCTGCTGCGCTGCAAAACATCATCATCAACAACCACTCTTTCTGACCGCTGCAGATTTTAGAGTTTTCTATTGTGTACCCCAAGCTGCAATGTGGAGGGCTCACTTTGTACGTCACGTTACGGGCCAGCTCTGGTATTGGAAAACATCTTGGTTTGATCTTCAACGGGTCAAGGTCGCTGAGCCTAAGGTGATTCTGAAATGAGAGTACAAGTAACCTGTTATTACCAAGGGGCATACATATGTTGTATTGTGATATTTGCATGGTAGAGTTGTATCCATCTCTGTAAAAAGGTTATAAGAAAATATATACCCTGACATAAAGAAACATTTGTATACTAGATTAATAAAGAAAATCTTTACACTTTGGTTTAATATTTGTAATTTAAGGGGGTTGGGTGGCTATATATGGATATATATGAAACAATTTTGCAGTGTATTATATTCGTGATTAAAAGTTCCACAAGTATATTTCCGTGGCGGGGGGCAGGTCAAAGTGCACATGTTACCTGTAACATATTTTCTGAATGTCTGTTTTCTTATTACATGTTTGCCACTTACATTCGATGAGACATGCTTCGGTTCTGGGGGCCTCATCAGGTGATTAGGAAGCTCCTTGAATGAGTAAAAAAATACGATTAGTTAAATGATACTGAGTAGAGTATTACTATATAATATATACATATGACTAAAATAATTATATCAAGTACCGGCATTGAGTAATGTTTAAAATATGGATGATACTGAATAGAGTATTAATATATAATAAAATACAAATGACAAAAATAATTATATCAACTATCGGCATTTAGTTATTGATAAAATATGGATATTTTATTAAAGGTCTGTCAGATGTGTTTGAATGATAGTAGGTGTAATTTGCGTTATGTTATATATTTTTATGGAGTACGCCTAATGCGAACATCGGGGAATCGGCCGCATTTTTTTCAAAAATTCAGTTGGCCGGGATGTGAATTGCGTCAGGTCTGATTCGGGGCTCACACTGCACAGATTATTTACACCTCGCAATAAATAGGTTTAGCAAGAACGTTGGTTCGGTATGTGCAGGGAACATTGCGCCCAAAACAGAGACTGGGCCCTGAGGGGATTAGACGGTGCAAAATGTGATCAGCTAAAGCGGGAACCAACTTAAATCTATAGCAATGTGTTTTTTATTAATCCCTTAAATTGTGGGACTGACCGTGTATGAAATACTAAGCTAAGATCTAGATTATTTTATGTTTGACATAAAGAAACATTTGTATACTAGATTAATAAAGAAAAAAACTGTTACGCTTTGGTTTAATATTTGTAATTTAAGGGGGTTGGGTGGTTTTATATGGATATATATGAAACAATTTTGCAATGTATTATATTCGTGATTTAAAGTTCCACAAGTATATTTCCGGGGGGGGGGGGGGGGGAGGGGGGGCGGGGTGGCAGGGCAAAGTGCACATGTTACCTGTAACATATTTTCTGATGGTCTGTTTTCGTATTACATGTTTGCAACTTACATTCGATGAGACATGCTTCGGTTCTGGTGGCCGCATCAGGTGATCGGGAAGCTCCTTGCAAGAGTAAAGAAATAAAATACGATTAGTTAAATGATACTGAATAGAGTATTACTATATAATAAATACATATGACAAAAATAATTATAATCAAATATCGGCACTGAGTTATGGATAAAATATGGATGATACTGAATAGAGTATTAACATAAAATATATACATTGACAAAAATAATTATATCAAATATCGGCATTGAGTTATGGATAAAATGAGGATATTTTATTAAAGGTCTGTTAGATGTGTTTAAATGACAGAAGGTGTAATTTTGCGTTATGTAATATAAATTTTAAAAGGTACGCCTATTGCGAACATCAGGGAATCGGCCGCATTTCCCGAAATTCAGCTGGCCGGGTTACTATTGCGTCAGGTCTGATTCGGGGCTTACACTGCACAGATTATTTACACTTTGCAATAAATAGGTTCAGCAAGAACGTTGGTTCGGTATGTGCAGGAACATTGCGCCCAAAACTGAGACTGGGCCCTGATGGGATTAGACGGTGCAAAATGTGAACATCTAAAGCGGGAACCAACTTAAATCTATAGCAATGTGTTTTTGTTATTAATCCCTTAAATTGTGGGACTGACCGTGTATGAAATACTAAGCTAAGATCTAGAATATTTTATCACAGGGGTTTCCCTGTGGCTGACTTCACTGCCCGGTGGTCAGTGCTCAAAAGATGTGCTAATGGCATTTTGACTCTTTGGTTTTTTTCTCAGGAAAATAAAAATATTTTTTTTCTTCCAGGATCTGGATTCAGTTTATGCAAATTCTATATTAATTATATTTTGTAGGCAAGTGTATGTATACATGAAAATATAGCGAGATAAAGAATACGTTTGCTTGCCCTGAAGACACCCATGTCTACGTCATTCCAATAGGCAATTTGTACAACTTATTTGATCAGGTGAACTAAACAACAAACTCTGACTCACACTGAGCTGATTTGTACTCTTAAGAGTACGACTTTTCTGATCGTTCATTCCTGGAAAGAAATCCTCTGAAGTGGGGCTTTGAAATACATTAATGGCGTTCGTATAAATGTAGTTAAGAGGGTAATGTAGTCCGGTTCGTCCAAATATTGCATTTAAATAATTATCCTAATGTTTATATATCCGTCTATGTGTTATGCGTATGTTAAAGTTAGTGATCCATGGGCCATGACGCTGAACAGTTCATTACCTTACCTTCACTGAGATGATTTTGGTAACTGGCTGAGTGTTCCCTCCACCAGTCTGGATTTGCCAAGAGCGAAACATAAACAGCAACGTCGATAACGCGACAGCAGCGGCGACGGCAGATATCCGCCATCTTGTATTATTATTCATACCTGCAACAGTTAGAGAAAATGGACTGTATGAAGGCTTCACCAGTTAAACCGTCAAACACAGAACCAACTAACGGACTGCTGCCATCAAGAAAACAAGGAAAAGTAAAATGTTTATAAGCTTCCAGACATAGCTTAAGTCTTTGGCATTTTTCTGTTTCCTCTAAACCATCATGGAATGCCCTGCCCAGCACAACAGTATAAGTACCCGCATTCGATACTTTTCTTCCAACTATACTGACTGTAGTGTGACATGAAAACTAACCACTCATCTGAAACAGGCAGGTAGGGTGAGGACACACAACCCACAGGTTAACAACCCCCTGCATGAGATACTCCTACACTGGCACGAATTACAAAGCATTTCCATATTTAAATAATAAAAATTCGATAGAATTCCCCTTTGTAATGTCGTATTTTAACATGTTTAGAAAAACGATTCTGTTTTTATCATGTTGCCCCCCTGATCATATAGATATTTATCGAAAGCCTTTCATAAAAAAGGTAAAATGAAAATCGCCGCTTGCACTGATATATGAAAAAATGTTTGTAAAAGACTGTGCAATTGTTGAGTGATGTCGCAGCGTCCACCTTCACCCGTTTGTTACGGAATATCTCTACAGCCGCTGCAACTTTCTAGTATTATTTATCATATGTTGAATATGCGAAATAAAAAGCTTTTTGTGGCGCCATCTATGTTGACCTAATTTCTGTTGACTGAAAATTTCCCCCGGTATGTCCTACAGTATTAATAGCCGGGCTTTCGAACCAAAGTCAACAGTTCCTTGGAGGGAGGGGAATAAATTTCAGTAAAATTCACTTCAAAACGTCGCTTTTAAAGGAGCTTGAAATCTGATTGAATGCATAATTTTACAATTTCATGTTTTCTATATTTGATGTATTTTACTCAATAACTTAGAAATGGACTTCGGCACAAAATTTTACAGAAATAATGATAATATTACTGGCATTTTTTTCCCTTTTTCTAAGATATGTCATAAAGTATTAATAGTTTTGTATACCAGTGTCTTGGAGGCGGGGAATTAAACATGCATGAATTGTGTCAACTTGCTTTCAGAATTGTTTCTTTAAGTAACTATAAGTTTGGTAATATGCAAACCCATTGACGATTTTGTGGGTTAATATACATGATGTTATGTCTTTTACCAGTATCTCAAGAACAGCTACAACCATAAGCATCATTAAGTTTTTTTGTTGATAATGTAACTGCTATCTGATTTAAGCATCAGGTGGCACTTCCTGTGTTGAACTATGTTTTGCAAGCTAAAATGATATTTTCCCTTTTCCAGAGATAAGTCACGAAAGCACAGTACCCTTGCTTTCCTGTTATGATAATCAAGTCTGTAAGATAAATTAAAGATTAGGAACTGAATTAAATAATTTTTTAAACTCTGTCTTCAGTGAAATTAACATCTTCGTTATAGTTTATATCATATGCATAAATAATGTGATTAATCTCATTAAATATCTCAGGAATTGCTGAAATGGTATTTTCACTATCAGTCTTATTTCTAGATCCGTCAGCATCATGCACAACTTGGCACACAGTGCACATTAGACCCGCGGGTCTCTTGTTTAATGATTGTCAGTACAGTAAGCAAAATGAAACCTTCACTATGGCCAGGGTTTGAACAATTATATAAAATAACATGACGAATGTTGATCCGCTGAATATACCGAGATGTAGAATAATATATGAGGGTTAATGTTCTGATATACCCACAAACGTAATTGCATGATCCCTTTTGATCACCTCATAAGAAAGTTTATTTTGGTTTTCAATAAAATTCCAATAAAAAAATAATATTTTGAGCTCCAACCGTTCAGACAGTTCTTTCAAGGAAATCAAACAATAACATTTAAAAAAAGATACAGGCTCACCTTAAATGAATTTAAATAAACTCTTACCTCTTGTTCATGAACAAAAGCAGATTGTACACATAAAGTGCACGGAGAACGATCGAGGCGTGAAGAGGAGAGCGGTGGGTTGTGAACCATTCATGAGCAACGAACCCAGGCGGGGTCAGCCATTATGGGGACCGAGGTCACTACCGGTAAAAGGGTGTATAGAGGTCTCTGTTCACACGCCCATACCGAGTGAAGGGCATCGTTCTGACACTGAATATTCAGAATTTTCCTTGTTAAACAAGGTCAGAGGTCAGTAGACTCCTTTGTGGTGTCAACGTGGTAATTTTCCAGGAATTCAATGGACTTTTTAAAACCTGCTAAGAAATTTGATGGATTTTCACCAAGTTTACAAAATATACCAATTAAAGATGTTGGTTTCTCGATCGATTCGATGTTTAATGAGATCAAAGGTCATCAGACTTATTTTTGTGTCGCCTTTATTACTTTCCAAAAGTTCAATGGATTTCTGAAAAAAATATACAAAAAATGTATAAAAACTAACCGACCAAAATATCTCCCCGGAGATAGATGATAGACAGAATCCATGAATATTTACTCATCTCAAACGGCAATCTAACGTACCCATGAGTAGTATCATGTGTGCGTGCGTGTTTGTATATATGTATATGCATATATATATATATATATATATATATATACACACATATATATATGTATATATATATATATAAGAATACATATATATGTGAATGTTTTTGAGAAATAGTTGTTGTGTGATGGATTTATTTAATAATTTGACTTCTAATGGTTAATTTTACCGAAAAGGCCATGTCAAAATTGTCTCGTCCTAAATAAATCGGCCAATATCATACACAAGACTCTGGCACCGTCTCGAGGAATATTTGCTGTAACAGGCCGCCTCGCCTAGTACTTCATGAATTTAGTGTACCGCTGACAAAACTATTGACACGCGCCGTGTCAACAAGAACACATGCACCGGGAACTAAAAAAGGTTTATATAGCTGTGTTTGATTGGTCGGATGCTCTTGGCATTGCAAGACCAACATATGTGAAAAAAAAACGCATCATTTCTTTCGGTTCGAAAACAGGGCGTAGGCGAATCACTTGATTGCTTCAGTTTCTTTGTTAATAATTCAAGAAATAGCAGTATTTAAAATGTCCTTCAGGCGACGGAACGTGAGTCTTGTTTATAGGAAGATGATTAGTACTTCCAACACTGAATTAATATGATAAATGTTGAAAAGTTTCAACTATGTGCCTTATGTCATCATATTATATAACTTATTCCTGACTACATGACTGGCCTAATTTCTGTGAATGAATAAATAATTAACATGAATAAATGTTCACAGATGAAAAAAAATTAAAGAGTCCCCATTTTATAAAGGCAAAATTATTTTGTCCTTGGTGACATATTAAGGTAGCTAGCGTCTGATTGTTTGATAGTGTGTAGATTACCCGATACGATAGAACGTTTCCATCCAAGTAGCGACATCTGTCGGCGACAACATACACCAGGTATTCGGGTCCAGCATATCATATTGAATTATCGTGTTTGTCACATCTGAAAATATAAAAAGGAAAAGTCCAATCTGTTATTAAAGGTCTATTCCCTGTTGGAATCCCATTCATAAATATGTTTCAAGCCGGACAATCTAGCATGAATCTGGTACCTGTCTGACACCCTGGCTTGAATACGGTTCCTTTGGGACTCTTGCATGAATCCAGTTACTGTGGGACATCCTGGCATGAATCTGGTTCCTGTGGAACATCCTGGCACGCATCTGGTTCCTGTGGGACTCTGGCATGAATCTGCATACTGTGGGACATCCTGGCATGAATTTGGTTCCTGTGGGACTCTGGCGTGAATCTGGTTCCTTTCGGACATCCTGGCATGAATCTGGTTCCTGTGGGACATCCTGGCATGAATCTGGTTCCTGTGGGACATCCTGGCATGAATCTGGTTCCTGTGGGGCATCCTGGCATGAATTTGGTTCCTGTGGGACATCCTGGCATGAATCAGGTTCTTGTGGGATATCCTGGCATGAATTTGGTTCCTGTTGGACATCCTGGCATGAATCTGGTTCCTGTGGGACATCCTGGCATGAATTTGGTTCCTGTGGGACATCCTGGCATGAATCTGGTTCCTGTGGGATATCCTGGCATAAATTTGGTTCCTGTGGGACTCTCGCATGAATCTGGTTCCTGTGGGACATCCTTGCATTAATTTGGTTCCTGTGGGACATCCTGGCATGAATCTGGTTTCTGTGGGACATCCTGGCATTAATCTGTTCCTGTTGGACATCCTGGCATGAATATGGTTCCTGTCGGACATCCTGGCATGAATCGGGTTCCTGTGGGATATCATGGCATGAATTTGGTTCCTGTGGGACATCATGGCATGAATCTGGTTCCTGTGGGACATTCTGGCATGAATTCGGTTACTTTGGGACCTCCTGGCATAGATTTGGTTCCAGTGGGACTCTGGCATGAATCTGGTTCCTGTGGGACTCTGGCATGAATCTGGTTCCTGCAGGATATCCTGGCATGAATCTTGTTCCTGTGGGACATCCTGGCATGAATTTCGTTCCTTTGGGACTCTGGTATGAATCTGGTTCCTGTGGGACATCCTGGCATGAATTTGGTTCCTGTGGGACATCCTGGCATGATTCTGGTTCCTATGGGACATCCTGGCATGAATCTGATTCCTGTGGGACATCCTGGCATGAATCTGGTTTCTCTAAACAATCCCCGCAGTCTTAATTGCCTCAATCGATATGGGCACAGTGTTCTGGGGTAATTTACTGGAAGAACACATGCTTGTACTTAGAATACGGGATATCGCTAATACCGATACTCTCGTGTATGTAGGCAGTAAACGACTGCCTGCTTGAAAAACTGCAGGCAAACAACCAGTGCCCTCTAGCGTTCAGCCTGACCAGTCCATTCATCCACAAAAAAGTGCGGGCACTGGAGATAGTGTTTTTCATTGCCGATCATCCTGTTGCTTGTTATATATTATATTTATTATGCTGTGTTAAAACATATTACAGACACATGAAAAGACACCAGAATTGGCTGCATTAGACACGGTTTGCATAAGAATTTGATCTTTAATCAACTGCCTTGTAGGATGATATAAAGGAAACGTACACAGGGTCTTACAGTCACTGATATTGTCTGATAAACTTCAAATTTTGCAAGTTTCCTTGGACTTGTCGTATATTCTGGTACCAAACAATTGTTATACCCCGTATATATTCGATGATTATATTAATTAATTAGAGTCAATAGCGTATATAAGCTAATGAAATGGAGATTTTAAATTTCGTCCTTGCTAATGAGTGTCCGGCTTAATCATGCTGGCCTGCACTAACGGGCCTCCTGCTGCCCCAGCCAGTCGTATTTCTTCTCCATCTATACGAGAGCTGCATTAGCCATATACCGTATTGGACAGGTGTCTATCTGTATACAATAATGTTGCATCATGGAGGATCAATTACTGAAGAAGCGAGCCTCAAAAGTCAAAATTTATAAAATTCACTCTTAACGTTGAGCGAATTTACAGGCTTTCAACTTTCTAATAGATTTCTCCGCGTGGGAGAGCACTATCCTAAGCTCTTAGGTTTTGGCGAGGGGCAAATTATACTAGGAAGAATTTCGGAAAATAAGCGTATTTGAAGTGCTGAACCATGGCGACCTGGGTTAATTTAGCAAGTTGCTGATATTTAAATAAATGGCTATAACTTTCTTTTACAACGTTTGACTAAACTCCAAAATGCAGCAAGTGGAAATAATTTTTTTCTATAGGTGCAGTATTACAGATTGCACATTTGCATATTATTTTGTATGCAAATATAGGAAAATGTTTGGGTAAATAATTTTACTTTCATCCACAAAACACATAATTTCAGATTACATCGTCCATTATAATATAACTCCATTACAATGTATTTCTTATAAGGCAGTATTTCTCGAGAAACCGGCAAGTTTGAGGCATTGTGGTCATTTACAAGCTTAGCATTCAGCAGATTTGGATTTAGTACTCTTTAATTATTACTAAGAAAACTGTATGTAATAAATGCCTTCAGAGATCAGACTTATTAAATATATGACATTTTCTAATCACATCTCCATGTAAAAAAAGTAGATTACAGAAATTGCAATAATAACAGATGCATTAAAGTGGCAGTGGGGCCTAGAAATTCCTAAAGACAACGACATGAGATGAAAACGATTACAAGAAAGATGTAGGATACACGGGAACTCCTTTTATTTTTTTTCCAGTGCACACGCGTAAGTATGCAAATCCAGCCGAAGACCTTTATGGAGATCGATGTGTGATGTATGGGCATATGCCAGCCCTCTATGCCTAGAGATTTATTCAACGTCTTACCATCTTATTGCCTCCGCAAGGAGGGAAAGCATTCATCCCCGTTCGTGTGTGTGTTTGTGTTTGTTCACAACACACGCAATCATCAACGGAATCTCATGAAATTATCAAGGCATTTCGGGAAAGGCCAATGAGGAATTTATGAGATTTGGTGTGGATCTGGCATATGCTCCGGATTAAGATCGTGATCAGGGAATATTTACAAATGTAGAGTCACGTATGCATGAAAGAACCAGGCAAAATGGATCTAACACAGGTTGTGCGGCATCCCACAAACGGCCCCCCCCCCCTCCAGTATGGCGGAAGCTGGCATTCCTTAGAATGCCCATTTCTAGTTTGTGTGTCTATCCTTACCGTCTATTCTTATGCCTACAACGAACAGGTAAACAACATGTCGCGTGTCTTATGACTTCTGAAAAAAATTACAACAAAAGGTACTAGCAGCAGCCATGAAACTTAACTTTGTAAGCTACAGGGGCGAGGGAAATCTCTTCCTTTTTTTAAATAAGTAAATAGTCTTCTGCACTTTTTAGCGGAATAAAACATATTTTTTTTAATAGCTACTCGGAGTTAAGATGGTCTAAAGAATCCTCAATTTTCCCCTTTAATATTTCCACACACTAAAAATCACTTAATTGCATGTCATATAAACTGAAAAGCAGGGTACGAACCAGTTCACAGCCTGCGACGTTTTCATGATAAAATGTCATTAAAAATGATAAAAACAATGAAATAACAAATAGAAATAACTAACTAGATAAATTTATAGAATTCTTAATTCTGGCAACTGATTCGCTTGAATATATAAATATATATATATATATGTCCCCTATACCCTCTTGAGAAGGGATTTTATCACTTATAAACTACAAGTAACACACGAATAATATACCTACCCGAGATGAACCTGTACCGCTACAAATATGTTGTCACTACAAAATCATACCCGCTGTGAGAAGTAAGGCGTGGTGCCTTTTTGGACAAAACGCGGAGGTCATTAGCACTTCCCATTGCAAATAAATATTGCTAATGGCAATGGCATTAAATCATTGTTAAGCAACTCCTGTCAGGCCGCACCTCAGAATTGCCCGTTTTCTTCTTGAACTGAAGTGAACGGTACAAAGTCATACTCATTCGTCATTTCCCAATAAGAACTAAGAAATCTGACATTATTTTGGACATCAATCGCATCAACATGCGGCTAAAACTACGCAAGGGAACTACACAACAAGGCGTAACTCGTGGAAAACTAGTTCCGGACAAACACAGCCGGAAGTCGCTCGGACCTGCCACAAACGAAAGGCGAGGTAATATGCTGGTAAGTTGCAATTTAACAATGTCTCTAAATATGATGACAATACATTCGTTTATGCCGCCTAGTATTAGTTTAAGGCTCGCCTTTAAACTATAAACCATTACGTGTTATACAACATGTTTCGTCGGGGAATGCCATGAGGTTTTTTTTTTTTTTTTGGGGGGGGGGGTAGGGGGGCTGGGGCTGGGGGGGGGGGGTAGGGGGGATGGGGCTGGGGGGGGGGGGGGGGTGGCAGGTAGCTAAAATATGGCAAATAATACAATATCCGAAAATAGTCTCAGATGTTGTATTTCACACAGTTTCAAACTACCCCAAACTGCAACATTACCACAGGAGTGTTTACGCCCTCCCACACACTCGCACTGGGCTTCGCTCTGCGAGCTCCTCCATTCTGTAAGTCTATATCCGCCCCCTGAAGACGACCAGAGCATCGAATCAACAATACCTATATGACGGAAACGTTCTTTCCATAGCTCTGTATGTCTACAGTAACAATTTTTGGGGAAAAAATAGAACAATATACCGAAATACAGTCTCAGTTTTTGTGTTTCTCAACGTTTCAAACTACCCCAAAGTGCAAGATTACCACTTGGGAGTTTTAACGAACGCCCTTCCACACCCTCACACTGGCCCTCGCTCTGCGAGCCCCTGTATTCTACAAGTCTATTTCCGCCCGCTGAAGGCGGCCAAAGGAAAGAATTAATCAGTTATATATGACGTAAAAAACATTCTTTTCACAGCCAAATATGTCAAGAGCAACAATTTGGAAATAAATTTCAGAATTAGCATCCATTGTAGAATTACTTTCTGCGCGCATTATCAGCTGAATAATTACACAAGGCTTGTATCACGCCTCAGGTGAGGCATACTAACCCTATGTAAATGTTTCGTGTCGTGTGTTCAAGGCTAATTTTATTCCCGTCGGCATATGGGTTTAATTAAAGGTACGACTTATGTGCATGGTTGGATGATTTCGTCTATTAAAAAAAGAATGATTGAGTTGAATCACATCTGTTATCCATCATTTTATTTAAAAAATCGAATTCGATACACATTAACAAACATCAAAACCTATAATACAGGTATACACTAACAACTAGTTTTATTCCCCACTGCAAAAAAAACATTGCTTTTGAACTATTTTATCCCTCTAAACACTAAGGAAATCGGTTAATATTCTCCTTTGTCCCCTCCTCGCTCACATCCAGTACTACCCTTCCTCTGGGAATTTCACTAAGTCTGATAATGCTAAAATTTTCTAAAACACATTCTTTAAATTCCTGTCACTGGAATCGCAGATTTAGGACCCATTTGAATATAAAGAATTGCACATGCTGTAAATTATGTAATGTTTATTGATAATTCTATATTTCATCAAGTTTGATCCTGCAAATAAAACATGTGAGGTGTATATATATCTATTGCATTTGCAAAATAATTCGGCCCCCTTCAGCTCCCTCAATCCTGGCTATACGCCCCTGTAAAGATTATTCATGTTTTTGCATAAACCGGCCGAGGTCTTCGGCCAGACACTGGAAAAACGGACTTTCTTTATTCAAGAGCTGACCAAACTAGGAGGTATTTTCAAATGTGCCTTTTCTGTGTTGAACAATATGATTAAGCTTCCGGTGGGGGTATTAATGTTGGTACAGATTTCATGTACAGTCTGTAATATTTGTCCACACTCGACATTCAAATTATACTTTTAATACACAAATACCGCCATCTATTAGAAACTCCAAATATTCAGTAACATTTAACCAAATGTCTTAAATCATAAAGAAATCGCTCACACTACCCGTAGCTTCTGAATGAAGATTAGATAATTTGAAAATCCAAAGTATCTGAAGGAATATTTCTCTCTAGCGTACAGCTGATCTATAGACTCTGTAAGAATATTTGATCTGAGAGCCAAAATTATCTTAGATCATATTTTATCATTTGATTACTCTTAGTATATGGGAGTCAAGACTGGTCTCTGGATTATCAGACGCAAATCAAGTCAATATGTTCATCAGAAATATTGGAGGGGATAAAATTCGAACATGTGACTTCGAAGGCGATCATAACATCAGAAAGAATTAATAAACAGATATTCTCAGAAAATAGAGATCAGTTGATTATCAATTCATCAAGGCGCGAAAATCTAAATGAAAACTTGTCTGGTTGCAGCTGTGTTTGAACATCCAGTTTCATATCTATTTTCCGACAAAGCATCAACATCCAGCGGTATATAATTCTGTAGTGAATGCATCTCATATCAAGCGTTGTTGTGCCCTGCAAGGCAATATTATTGCAAATCAATTTTCAACACTCATCCGGTTAAAAGACACGCAGTTGATTCTTAATTAAAATTTCAGTTAACTATCCTCTGGCCATGGCAGGGAGTTTAATTTCCCCGAGGAATAATCGTAGAGTGAATAGTTTGGTCCTGGGGAGAATAATTATGCAAAGTATTAAATAATATATATATATATATATATATATATATATATATATATATATATATATATATTGTTACAGGTGCTCTTTTTATTATGTGACACGGGCGTAACTCCTTTTGTGGCGCTCGTGTCTGGCCGCGTATTACATTCTTTGTTTAATCCGTTCTGGTTGAACTCTCGTTGTCATGTAAGCCTTGGGTTTTCACGCCTGGTCGTAGGTCACGCGTTGTTGTGCCCTGCAAGGCATTATTATTGCAAATCAATGTTCAACACTCGGTTAAAAGACACGCAGTTGATTCTTAATTAAAATTTCAGTTAACTATCCTCTGGCCATGGCAGGGAGTTTAATTTTCCCGAGGAATAATCGTAGTACCCGGATGTAACAGCCCAGGCGTCTTGCATATGTTTACCGTTCATTGTTAAAGATGCAAATTTGCGTTCTTTTCGCGTCAAATCACCAATTAAGTCCCGTGGTGGAAAAACAAAATAGTCATTTAGATATAAAAATTTCATATTTGTTATATGTTCTGGCATAAAACCTGATATTAACACATCTTCACTCCAGTAAGATGGAGAATACATGGCTTCAAGTTGAAGAGCGCGAATAGCGTCACGTGACATGACGTAAGCGATGCCAAGGCAATATGGCGGCCATATTGGACTTCCTACATCTGTCTGACACTTTCCTTGCAGCTGATTTCTCAACTCGCATGATTTAATTATTTTTCCACCAATGACTTTGCATGCGAAAAACGGATATGGCAATATCGGCACGTCATATTTAAGATATTCCAGGAAAGGATATAAATTCAAAAATACATCTATATCAATTTTTAAGTAAAATTTGGCGTTTCGGCAGTTCTTGTTTGCCCAGTCTAACATCATCACAGATTTATAAGACAAATTACGGTAGGTGTCCATAAAATCCTGTTGCACCATGTCACCAAATTCTTCTTGCTCAGCCATAAGCTTTTCCTGAATTTCTTTGCTTTCTGGAATTCCAACAAAGAACGCTCGTCTAAACACAGTGCCGTTGAACAAATCATGGTTCCCGTGCAGTTTTCTTATCATTCTTCTTCTATCAAAGTCATCTGCCGCGCTACAAAACATCATCATCAACAACCACTCCTTTTGACCGCTACAGATTTTTGCGTTTTCAATGGTGTATCGTAAGGAACAGTGAGGCGGTTTCACTTTGTAGACTACTTTCCTGGCAAGAGACGGCATTGGGTAACACTCTGGCTGATGGTAGGGTTGATCAAGATCGTTCCGATTTGTAAGAATCTGTAAAATATAAATAAACATATTTCACAGTTAGTTAAAAAAAGTATCTCTGGCATTTAAAATTAAAAGGCCATAAAAACTCCTTACGCAGGAAAAATGTGTAAATTTCCAAATGATACCTTGTTAAAATGGAATGTATAATTCGTTTATAAAACATCATATCAAAAACAAAAAGTAAAAATTACTCATTTTATATTACACGCCTTCACACACATATGTGAAAACTTTGAAAACTTAATTCCTGGTGGTTTGTAAAAAATATCCCTCTGAAAGATGATGCAATTGACCTAACATCTGTTTTGAAAAAGTGCACAAAAACTGTTTAGGGAGAACAACTTTTACCGTAGTTCACTAACTGAAAGTGAATTGAAGTGACAGTTGTTTTACATGAATCTATATTGATTTCTGATTTAGTTTCCTATCTCTTGAATTACTTTTAACCCATTTACCAAGTATAAAAAGTGATTTAAATGCCAACTGTCAAGTCTGTCCGTGTCAGACTCTGAATAAAACTGACCCGGCAGTAATTACGGATCAATAAACAGGTTAACTATAAATAATCAGGTTACTAAGCAACCCCTGCTTTGGCCAATGAACAGGGCTAGAATTAACAGGGCTAGCCCTGTTAATCAAGTTAAGCAGTGCTCCAGCTCTAAAGCCATTCTACTTAAGGCAACAGCTTTAGGTTTCAATCGGGCATTCGCCTCCTTTGCTGGCCAATCAACAGTTGAAGAATGTGGCATTTCCTTTAGGACATACATGTGGGATTGCATACACTTATTTCCTTAACTAACAACACAACAATTATAAAATTTTATTGTAAATCACTTTGAAATACTGATCTAGAGGAAATGTAAGGATTTATCTCACTTTAATGTAGAAGAAGGGTAGTCATTATATTTTTAGTTTTCCACTGAGAACGTTATGCTCTAAAATTTTGTTTCGTTTTGCACGTCTCAAGGTATAATAGGCAAAAATTACTGAACTGATGCCAACTTACCGTTGCAGAAGGGCTGGACGCAAGTCTAGATTAACGTTTGGCGCGGACACATTGGCGTATTCTATAGGACTGTTTTGACGGAGAGATTTACGCTCTTTGGAGTAAACTTCTAGTTCGTTTATCTTTGTTAAGGATTCTTCCTTCAAAATTTGGTTTGTCCAAACGCAGGAAATTTTAACAAAGATTTATAATTTAACAATTTATACACATCAAGGAGACTTTGTGGAGAGTAATTATGCAAAATATTTAATAATAATAATATATATATATATATATATACTTTATTAATATATTTAAATTTAATGTTATGAATATTAAAGGAAAGATCCATATAAGAATTTAATGTGATATGTTTTTAGTCTGTTTTTAGCGGAGGTTTGCCCTCCCGATGTTCGATCTAATTTTTTAAATTATTTTTTGTTGGAAGGAACCGCCTAATTTTTTTAAAATTTTAGATAATTCTAAATTTATATACTTTGAAGAATTCCATTCCGGTTTCGGACTAAGTGACAAGGCAGTATCACACGCTTCCTCTCATGTTATATCCTGGTGTTAACCAGACCCGCGGACTACTGCACCTACGGACCCTTGATTTGTAATTGTTCCCTTTACTGGGTCATACCACCGAGGAACCCCCGAAAATCGCACTCGTTTGTGAGTGAGACAGCCCTCCCACTAAGCCTGCAGAGCGCTAACCCATGGTGCGACCCGACTGCCTCAGTTGCGATTCGAACTCTCACGGCTTTGAATCTTGTGCTCTACCCCTGAGCCACAGAATGTAGGTTTTTTTTTTCGTAATTTCTTACCTTTGGTGGGGCGGTAGGCTCAGGCGTCTGGATTTTTGCATGAGTGTCCGAACGTGGCTTGGCGGGCTCAGGCGTCCTGAATTTCGCACGTGTATCCGAACGTGACTTGGCAGACTCAGGCGTCTGGACTTTCACATGAGGATCTGAACGTGGTTTGGCGGGCTCAGGCGTCAGGACTTTGATTTGAGTATCCAAACGTGGCTTGGCAGTCTCAGGCGCCTTAATTTTGATTTGAGTATCCAAACGTGGTATGGCGGGCTCAGACGTCTGAACTTTGATTTGAGTATGCGAACGTGGCTTGGCGGTCTCAGGCGTCTGGATTTTGATTAGAGTATCCGAACGTGCCTTGGCAGGGTCAGGCGTCTGGATTTTCACATGAGGACCCGAATTTGGTTTGGCGGGCTCAGGCGTCTGGACTTTGATTTGAGTATCCAAACGTGGCTTGGTTGGCACAGGCGTCTGGATTTTCACTTGAGTATCCGATTTTAGCTTGCTCGGCTCAGGCGTCTGGACTTTGGTTTGGGTATCCGAACGTGGCTTTGCGAGCTCAGGCGGCCGAACTTTGATTTGAGTATCCGAAATTTGCCTGATGGGTGGAGGTGGCGGGACCTTGATTTGAGTATCCGAAATTTGCCTTATGGGTGCAGGCGGTGGGACCTTGATTGGGGTATCCGAAATTTGCCTTATGGGTGCAGGCGGTGGGACTTTGATATTAATGTTTGAATATCGCACGATTGCCTCTGGCGGGTGGACTTTGATTTGAGTATCCGAACGTGGCTCGTTAGGCT
Organism: Sipunculus nudus; assembly: GCA_026874595.1. Taxonomy (NCBI): domain Eukaryota; kingdom Metazoa; phylum Annelida; class Sipuncula; order Golfingiida; family Sipunculidae; genus Sipunculus; species Sipunculus nudus. Next base: position 42,482,563 of record CM049321.1, on the reverse strand, counting down.
CAGCTGACTGTATCATGGTATGAGTGTCCGGACTTGACCAGGAATGAAAGACCATTGTCATCGTGACCATCCCGGTACACAACAACAGTATGATCCTGGTCCAGTATATCCTCGTCATGACTGGAAAAAAAAAAGATAATACCTAGTTATGCATGTTGTTATTAATCGGTCCTTCACGTTAACGAAAATCAATAAAATATCTTACCTCCGTCAAGCAGGTTATATATTCAACCATGTCTCTTTGTCTATTTGTCTGTGTGTAGGATGATACAGTAAAACAAAACCTGCTAAACTGTATTACATGAAGCTATGGTACAACTGGGCAGGCATTATATTTGCCTGCGCCAGAAGGGTATGCGTTCATCGCCGTTTGTGTGTGTTTCTGTGTGTGTTTGTTCACAATATAACACAAGCGATCATGAACGAAATCTCGTGAAATTTTCAACTTTGAGGCATTTCGGGAATAGACCAATGAAGAAACGATCAGATAAGATCCGGAACAAGATCCGGATTCAAGAACGTCATCAAGGTTTGTTCATAAATTTAAAGTCACCTATTCACGAATAAACCTGGGAATATGGGCCGAATAAGTGAATTCAATTTTTTTTTACCATCCAATTATAGCCCTTGCAGGGGACAGACCCTTTTCTGTGTACCATTCTGACGATATGTGTGTTTTTTTTTTAATATGAACATATAACTCATTAAAAAAACTCATCAATATTGGATGGACACTACAATCAACATGTCATTCATTGACTAATTCTTAACAAGATGTAGCGAAGAATATTTCTTTTTATACCTGGGGATTATATGACAAGTTTATTAAACTTAACAATATGTTTCTTGGTCATTCTGGAGTACATATTGAGAAACATTTTATATTCGGTTATATATAGGTACAAATCATGCATGAGGGAAAAAACATTAAATATACACGCTGTTTCTTTGCGGGATGAAGATATAATTGTGACGTTGCATACGTTGCTTCTTTTTATATGTTTTTCCCACCGTCATATTTTTTTTATAAAATGTAACAAATGTGGCTATAAATAAAGAAATCCATAGAAAAACTTTGTATAATCATGCTTGTCCTTAATATTACCTGATTCAAACTTAAGAATTAAGGTTGAAATGATTGATACATTTGGTGTTTAGTAAAGTACAGAAGTCCGTTTGAATCGTATCAGTTCGACAATGTTAGATGTATGCGAACTGAAACAAGTGGCCCATGGGCCATGACGCTCAGCTGAATTCAAGGAACCTTGAACAATGGGTAAAATGAACTCCACGAGTGCTAAAAATCATGCGTTTTGCCAACAGACATTAGATATATGTTACAGTGATTTTATTCTACATCCAACTGCTACTATTTGTGTCCATGTGTCACAGTGCTAAAATCATGTTCTTTCACAAAGCTTGCAGAATATAGGTCACAGTGACATTATTTCAAATTTCCAAGAAATTTTTACAGGAATCTCCCTGGATCTTAATCAGATTAGAAGTTTCTAGGTCCAACTGTAACCGATCATGCAAATCTGTCCTATAGGGTGCTCAATCATGTTGTTTCACATATCTTTCAGAATATAAGTCACTATGATCTAATTTCTAATTTCCCTTGATGTACAGTTAGAAATTTCTAGGCCCAACTGTTATGGTTTGTGCCCTATTAACAGCCAGACCACTTCATTTGAAGGTCTCAACTAGATGACACCACAGATAATTAAGAAACTAATTTTGTCTTCGAAGGTCTCAAAATAGAGAAGAAAATTCGTAAAAATTAGAAAAAAATACAGGTAGTGCCACCATTTCTGCAGAAACTGAAGAAAGAGTTCATGATCAATATGCATGCAAAGTATCATGCTGATCAATGCATTAGTTATTCACCTACTGGAGCTTTTGCATCAAATTTTTAATTATTCTGAGGGGTACTTCTGAGCCCCATAGCTCGGAGAACATGGGTAACAGAGACATAATTTCAGGTTTCCACAGAGATATATTCATGAACATCCTTTGATGTCAAATTAGAAGATTCCAGGTCCAGCGGTTAGGAATTGTTCCATGTTAACAGTTGAAAGTTTCATTGCAGGTCTAAAAAAATAATAAAAATGGAAAAATGCAGGTGGCCCCACCAGTCTGCAGGAAGTGATGGATCAATGTTCATGCACATAATCATGGTGATCAATACAGTAGTTATTCAGATATTTGAGCTTCTGTATCAAATTTTGATTATTCTGGGTGTGTGTGTGTGGGGGGGGGGGGGGGGAGGTCCTTTACAGCCCCATAGCTCAAAGAATATTCCCAACAGAGACCTAATTTCTGGTTTCGAAGTGAGATGTGAAGTGAGATGTGAAGTGAGAAGATTCCAGGTCTAGCGGTTACGATTTGTGTCCTGTTAACAGATGACAGTTTCATTGCAGGTCTAAAAAAGGGAAAACAATTCGTGAAAATTGGAAAAAAATACAGGTGTATTTGGAACATCCCAAATACAGGTGTGATGGAACATCCCATGATTAAAATTTATGCAAATAATCATGGTGATCAATGCAATAATTATTCAGATACTAGAGCTTTTGTATCAACATTTCAATTATTCGGGGGAAATTCTGAGACCCGTAGCTGGAAAAATATGGGATCTAATCTCTAATTTCAAATAGGATTTTTATGGACCCCCCTCGGGAATTAAGTTTGAAGATTCCAGGTCCAGTGGTTACAATTTGTGCCCTGTTAACAGATGACAGTTTCTTTGCAGGTCTGAAAAAAAGACCCAAAAAAATCGTAAAAATTGGAAAAAAATACAGGTGGCGCCACCAGTCTGCAGGAAGTGATGGAACACCCCATGGTTAATATTCATGCAACGAATCATTGTGATCAATGCAGTACTTATTCAGACACTTGAGCCTTTGTATCAAATTTTGCATTATCCTGGGGGTACTTCGGAGCCCCATAGCTCAAAGGATATGGATGACAGAGACCTAATTTCAGGTTTTCAATGAGATTTTTCATGGAAATCCCTAGATATTACGTTGGAAGATTCCAGGTCCAGTGTTTACGATTTGTGCCCTGTTAACAGATAGCAGTTTCATTGCAGGTCTGAAAAAAAGAAAAAAATCGTAAAAAATGGAAAACATATAGGTGGCGCCACCAGTCTGCAGGAAGTGATGGAACATCCCATGATCAATATTCATGCAAAGAATCATGGTGATCAATGCAGTAGGTATTCAGATACTTGAGCTTTTGTATCAAATTTTGCATTATTCTTGAGGTACTTTGGAGCCCCATAGCTCAAAGGATATGGGTAACAGAGACCTAATTTCAGGTTTTCAAGGAGATTTTTCATGGACCTCCCTGGAAATTAAGTTGGAAGATTCCAGGTCCAGCGTTTACAATGTGTGCCCTGTTAACAGATGACAGTTTCATTGCAGGTCTGAAAAAAAAGACAAAAAAAATTCGTAAAAATTTGAAAACATATAGGTGGCGCCACCAGTCTGCAGGAAGTGATGGAACACCCGATGATCAATATTCATGCAAAGAATCATGGTGATCAATGCAGTAGTTATTCAGATACTTGAGCTTTTGTATCAAATTTCATTATTCTGGGGGGGGGGGGTACTTCGGAGCCCCATAGCTCAAAGGATATGGGTAACAGAGACCTAATTTCAGGTTTTCAAGGAGATTTTTTATGGACTTCTCTTGATGTCAAGTAAGAAGATTCCAGGTACAGTGGTTACGATTTGTGCCCTCTTAACGGACAGACGGCCGCCCGACGGACAAAGAGTGATGACTTTAGCTCAGATGACTTACAGTTAGCTGAGCTAAAAATGATTGACTGACAGGGACTAAACACAAAACAATGGACTAGACAGCGGGATGTGCTTGATATAAATGTGGTAGTTTGTGAGAGTTTTACTGATATATTATTCTGTGTCTATATTAATCTTTATAATCTTCTTTATTATCTTCTGTTATTATCAAAGTAAAATACAAAAACAAAAAAAGTGTCTTTTATCCCTTAATATTTTTATGTCACGATATCATAATTAACCTATTTAAACCTGCTCTTTTTATGAATTTACTTGCTTAATTCATTTAATTTTTGTTAGATGGTACTGATAATTTTAAATTTCTCATGATTTATGGGAAGAGATAGGAAATGGCCATCTAAGGACATACTTGGGAGATTTCCTAATATTTCAAGTCAAAAAGGCCATAGACCAGGAGTGGCCACAGAATATATCCGTGACAATGGTCGAGTGGCACCACCCTCAGTTATAATATAGACAATGTTGTTGTATGGGATATACAAATATACCTATATTTTTCTGTTAGCTTTCTTTTACTTGTTTCGTATTATCTTGCACATGCATGCTACTTCTTCCTTAGGCCTTTCATAAATTTGATATTTTTTTTAATATTCTGTTATGGTTTGTATCTTGATGAAATAGTTGGTGATTTAGACTACCTGTACGCATGCATTTTGACCTTTTGGATATAATTGACCTATAGTCGCATCACGTAACTGCTAAACCCCTCCCCCCCTACATTTTTGTACGTACTCTTTATTCAATGTTAATAGAACAAAAAGAGTTCCAGCCCACAGCGTGTATAAGCAAACCTGAGGCAGTAACACTGAAATATGTTTACATTTACTGCATCTTATTCCAGTGCCTATGTCTTTAAACAAGTAAATGGGACCAAAAATTAGATATTTTATGTGATAGAAACTCCGTGAGAAACATGTTCCTGTTATCGCTATGGCGCCACACGGACAAACAACTAGATAAATCATGAAAAAACAATACAACTAGGTCTGACATGACATTAATCAACATGGAAAAGTACTTACTGAGTGGATCCCTTCAATTAAATGGGCTGTTTATTTCGTTTATTTTACAGGTAACACTACGGTGACTCGTTCATTATGATATCTATATATCTATATGAAGTACATCGTCATGTGGTCTGACTGTACCGGTATGATGTTATTGTTGAGGAGGTCATATCTGTTGTTTCTCTTGTTTTGTGAAAGAATACATATAGAGGGAAAACACGAAACTAGCTAATCAGAATGAGTAGTATGTATATGTATGTACGTGTATTCATAAGTTCAGTTACAACAGTAACAATATAATAATAACAACAACCACCACAGTAATACCAATAAGAAGTTAAATATTGATACAGATAGGTTGATATAATAATATAATAATGTAAGTAATAAAATAATGGTTACAATCATATTTAAAAAACATGGTTTACATGGTTAATGTTAAAATTATTAACTCGATTGAATTGGAAATCTTTTTTTAAACAAATTTAATAATAACAATGATAGTGATGATAATAATAATAATAATAATAATAACAATAATAGTCATAATAATAGTATCATTATTATTATTATTAAAAATAATGATAATTAATTTTATTGGAAATCTTTTTTTAAACAAATGTAAAAATAATTATAATGATAATAATAACAATAATAGTAATAAAAATAGTAGCATTATTACTATAATTGTTAAAAAAATAATAATAATGAAAAGTAGGAAAAATATTTTATAAAAATAAAAAAAGAACATTTTGTCTTTGCAATGTGGTCCAAAAACTTTTAAATGGGGTCCGATTGAATGAAAACATTCCGCACATGCTGATATCGTTATTTGTATTTCTTAATTGTTAAACAAGTTTCATGAATAACATAGATGTTAACTTCTTAGCGCGTTTCATCACCTTTGTACATCTAATCCGACATTAAGGCAGACATTTCAGTGATCAAATGGATTTACTTTGTGCAATTTTGAATAACACGGTGTCACTGTGCGCTTCGTGCGAATTTACCTTATACATGTGAAACCTAAAAACTGAGAGATCAGTTCCTTTCCCAGTTTGAAGAATAAAGCGACGATGTCCTTGTATTAAACGATATCTTGAACGGTCTCATAAACAGTTGAACACTGATTTCAGAGTCGAATGTTTCGAGCTCGCGAATGTTTATAAATAAATGATCTTTTCAAGGGACACATAATTTTATTGGAAAGTGAACACATGGCTTCCCATATGGAAGAACATGTATTAAGATAAGTTAAATAGGTCTGTAAATACCCACTTACCTTAGTTATGGGAGTGTCAGCTTAAGTTTAAGGTAACTACATTGTAGTGTGGGGTACACAGACGCACAGGCGAGAACGAAAATTTCCTTTATTGTTTGCCATGCATGGTCAGTCGAGCAAGGCACCGCGGATGGGGTCTGCACGATGTATGGCGTCACTCAACCCTGTAATGGAAGCCCATGGTCACACCCCACGGGCAGTCACCCGTTCCTCACATGGGGTGCTATTAGCGACCTCTCATATAATTCGAGTTACAAATCGCCTTATTCCCTCAACGTTGCTTACACATGGAGTCTGAGTAGGCGATAACACATTATATTCTAAAACATGCATTACCATACATTTATTCGGCGGGTATGTTTTCATCCCCTGCATGCCCGCGCGTGCGTGTTTACGTTTATTCACAAGATAACTCGCGCAATGGTCAACGAAATCTAATGAAATTTTCAGTGCTTTTCGGGAATGGGCCAATGAAAAATCGATTGCCGCGTTCACAAATACATAATCTCTTATGCACGAATGAACCTGGGAATATGGGCCGAAAAAAAAGTATGCAAACACGGTTTTCGGAGCATCCCATGCACAATATCGACTTGATCATCGGGGAAGCCTGCATTCCTGTATTATGTAGATTTCTAGTTCGATGTAAAATATCAGTCAAAGGTTATAAAATGAAATGTGATCTACAATATTAGAGTTGGACGACTTCTTGTTGGAAGGTTTCCGGCAGGACGACGTTCTGAATGATAGACATTCTAAATAGACGAGAATCTGATAAAATAATTATAAGGAGATAAAGGAGATAAAGCCTGATTTTTAATTAACATAAAATGAAATTTTTAAGTGGCTATTAATATGTGATTTGAAAAATTTTAACCATTTTCTAAAGCCTCTTGCAGAGGGGAAGCCAGGATTTACGGTAGGGGGCTGGGGGATTCTGGCGGTGCTGGGAGTATACCATATTACCTGGTCAAGGATATATATATATATATATATATATATATATATATATATATATATATATATATATATATACCCTTTATTCATAATAAAAAAAAAACAGCTGACTTCAATATCCATGTACCATTTTAAGGACTGAAAATAAGATATAAGCTTTGTCACCTGCATATAAAACGACGTTATCATTACTAATATATCCATATTTTAATGATTTCTTTCATTATTTAACTTTTACTAGCAGATATAACTGTCTGGAAAGTTTTCCCTCAGTATTACATGCAAAGTCGGGTGGAAGGGGGGGGGCGGGGCATGGCCCCATGCGGCACGGCCCTTGCGGCACCGCCCTGGATACGCCCCTGCTTCTTGCTTGCTTTATCAGCGAGATCTTTAAGTCACAAGGTACTCATAGGTTATTGTTGGGACCCGCCATATGGCGGAAGCTTGCATTCCACAGAATGCAGATTTTCAAATTTGTTTCATATTCCGCAAAATATTTTCACCTGGTCCCTCTTTTAGCGACGAAGTGACTGCGTTTGTGTATATATATATATATATATGTGTGTGTGTGTGTGTGTGCGTGAGTGTGTGTGTATGTGTGTGTGTGTGCGCGCGCGCGCGTGCATACGTGTTTGTGTGTGTCTTGCTGTAGGGGATGATGAAAATACTTTTTACTGGCTATCACGAATTACAAGCAGTTTAAACATGGTCAATCTTTTAGAGACCAAATGACTGCGTATATATATGTGTGTATGTGTGTGTGTGTGTGTGTGTGTGTGTGTGTGTGTGGCGTAGGGGATGATGAAAATATGACTTCCACCACAGCTATCCATGGCAGTCACGAGGCGTAGCCAGTTCAACTGACCCGTGACGTCACCTTTTTGTGAAATGACCTTGTCCCATAGAAAGAGAGTCACTGCATATAAACATGAACTTCTATACTCTCATTCCATACGAATAATATATGAGTCAGCTGTTGGAGCAAACTTAGAGGGCATTGAGGATTTCTCAGATCGCTGATATATCATTTTAACATTGATTGCTTATTTTATTTTTAATTTAATTATATTTTATTACGTTTAATTGTGTAAAGCATTGTTGAATATAAATTAAACAGATCAAATGATACATCAAGAGAAAGCAATTCTTCTTATTTTATATATTTTTTTTTTGTTCTTTGGTAATTAATGTTATGACAGTTTAAGTGTCTTCCCCAATGGCGTTTAATTATCCTCATTGCTGGAGGATGACCCAAAGTGGTAGGTTGAGCGGCCTTTTTGTAAACCTGTACGAGTAATGAAATATTTATCTGTCTGCCTGCCTGTCTGTCTGTCTGTCAGCCTTTTTGTCTGTCAGCCTCTCTGTCTGTCTGCCTGCCTGTTTATCTGTCTATCTGCCTATTTTTCTATCCCGCTTATCTCTTTCTGTCACTGTCTGTCTTTCTGACTGTGTCTCTCTCTCCCTATCTCCTTCTCTCTCTCTCTCTCTCTCTCTATATATATATATATTTATATATATATATATATATATATATATATATATATATATATATATATAATAAGTGTGAACTTTAATATATTTGAGTTATTGCAACCAAGTATAAGATAAAAACGGATGGTCAAGCAGAATGACAGGAACGTAACAAAAGGCTCATCTTATTTCTGATATATATGTTATTTCCATTATATAAATCATACTCTCTCAATAGCAGTACGGGTGGGGGGGGGGGGGTGATTACATTTACCACAAAGTCGAGGGGGGGGGGGTAGAACCCCTACCCCATCCCTTGTATTGACGTCCGTGGTCTCCAAATTCTGTTTTACCAATGGTTACACGGTGGACTTTTATTGCACGACAGGTTTATATTAAAATAAACACAACCTTGCCGGTATACATGTTTTCGAAATTTTGTCACCTGCAAAGTTTAATGGAGATGACAACATGCAGACACTGAATAGAAAAAAAGTAACATGAAACATGTCATATAGTTATGTCATCTATTACTTCTGGTAAAATTTTTGTTTCATTTGATCAATATTAAACAAGAAGGGTCGTTTTATAAAACGTCAACAACTAAGCACTTCTTCTTAAGGTTTTTTAGCTTAGCTGACTGGAAGTCATCTGAGCTATAGCGATCACCCTTTGTCCAGCGTCCGTCCGGTTGTCCGGCCGTCCGTCCGTTAACAGGGCACATATCGTAACCGTTTGACCTATAAACTTCTTACTGTACATCCAGGGAGGTCCTAGGCAAATCTCCTTGGAAACCCGAAATTAGGTCATTGTGACAAGTATCTTGTGACCTCCGGGCCGAAAACATGACTTTGAGCACCCAGACAGTCAGACGGGGCACAAATGGTATCCATTAGGCCTAGAATCTTCTAACATGACATTTTGGGAGACCCTAGGCAAATGTCCTTTGAAACCTGAAACTAGGTCACTGTGACCTATATTCTGCGACCTATGAGGATGTCATATGAGCAGTCGAATGTCAGATGGGGACAAATTGTGTCAGTAAGGCCTAGAATTAGCTTATGGAACATCCTGGGTGGTTCTAGGCGAATCTCCTTGGAAACTTGAAATTAGGTCATGGTGACCTACACTTTTTAACCTACATGCCGAAAACAGGATTTTGAGCACCCAAAAAGTTAGGCAGGGCACATTTTGTGTTTGTAAGGTTAAGAATCGTCTGATGTAACATCTTGAGACCTCCTTGGCAAATGTCCATGGAAAACTGAAATTATGTCACCATGACTTTATATTTTGTGACCTATAGGAAAAGAAGTCATATAAGCACTGAGATAGTCAGTCAGGACACACAGTGTAATAGTAAGGCCTAGAATCTTCTAATGTATTATTCTGGGACGTCCTTGGTAAATGTCCTTCGAGAACTGAAATTAGGTCACCATGACCTATATTTTTCGACCTATAATAACAGATGTCTTTTAAGAATCCAGAGAGTCAGACGGGGCACAAGTTGTATCCGTTATGTCTAGAATCTTCTTACGCAACATCCTGGGAGGTTCTAGGCTAATCTCCTTGAAAATCGGAAAAAGGTCATGGTGACCTTTATTCTGCAAACTACTAGCCAGAAGCTTGATTTTGTTCATTTGATCATACTTACAGACAGGGCACAATTTGTATCAATTTCCCTTTGAACCCCTTTATTGTAAAATGCAGGGCTTGGGGGAGGGGGAGGGGGGCTGGGCAAGTCTCCTATGAATCCTGAAATTTTTATTTTCTGTCCATTTTTCAAAACAGTAACATTAGCCATAGGCTTTTCTCATAGACAATATGTAACATTAATACAAGAAATAAGCACCTAGTCAAAATAAGCTCAGGGTCATGGCAGATTAGCCACTTGTTAAACTCACCTACGTTTTGAGAATGAATTTATGTGATATCTGGCTTCCTCCCTGTATATATTAATGATCTAAAGGTAATGTTGGTTGTGAAAATTTCTTATAACGCATACGTAAAGGATGTATCAATTTGATTATCAAAAATATTTTTGTAAACACAGCTATCAATGTTGACAAATGGGGAAAAACAGGTAATCTAAGGTGGTAGGTTGCATAGACTGCGGACGTAGAAAGGTCACTTGTTGCTAAATGCCATTTGCAAACCTCTGGCTCATCTGACTTGCCGCCTGATGTCCCTGTGGAATTTGTTTCAATTAATTTTGGAGGGCCCCATATCATAAACACGCTGATATAAACAAAACAAGCAGCCTTTGTGCGGGATGATATGCACGTTTTCTGGCCTTCGTTTATAAAAACTCCAAGGGATTACCTTTAGTTTAAAAAGGGCATACAGATGATTTTGCCCCTTTAAATGTCGGGTTGAAAGTATGACCATATGGTTTTTAAGCCCAGAGCCCATTCTTTAAATCACCTACCTCTCTCTGTTTACAGAGATTTCTGCTCTCATGCACATATTTTTTTTGATTACTCAACATAAATATTGCATTGTAGATGTGATATTCCCTGCTGCATTTAACAAAGACAGGATTTCCACAGAAAGGTATATCTTGAAGCAAATATTTTACACCAAAAATATGAAATCATGGTACATAAAGTCTAAAAAACAAAAAAAACAAAAAAAAAAAACAGGCGACACAACTTATGGAGAACACCGGCACTTGGCGGTTGTCTCTGGATTATTACACGGGAGGAGAACGTATAATGCGTACTCCTCGTTTCGTTTGTCGGTTTGTCTGTCATAAATCAAAGTTGAAAAAAAAGGAACAAGCAAACTTTGATGAAATTTTATATGGTAAGACCCAAATCAACAGTTTATTAAATTTTGGATGAAATCTGGCTCAACATCAATCATGTTTTGTTCTCATTCAAGGGCTTCTTCTCCATTGTATCACAAAGCGATTCCCTAGGCCAAAAATAATAAATAAATAAATGAAAGGTATGGTTCTCAGGCACCGCCCGCGTCAATTTTAACCCCTCCCATCAAAAAATTTTGTTTGGACTTTTATCATTCAAGATGATAAATAATACAATTTATGTAGTGCTTTTACCTATTTAGCAGAAAAATTGTTATTTTCATGCTTTTCCCTGATCATATGACATTTTTATCGAAACATTCAAAAAAGGGAAAAATAAATAACCGCCTGCCCGCACTGATTTCTGAAAAAAAGTTCCTGAGAACCATACCGTATTTTTTGGCCTTATTCTACAGGTTCAGGTCGCCCATTGATAGGAAGAAAAATCAGTGCTTGCTTGATTATTTGCTAGGAAAACTAGTGTTACCGAAGCCTGTACACGCATATTTTATTTCGGGGCGGGGGGGTGGGGGGGTTGGCTTTTTCTACATATTCTCATTCTTGAAATTTGTTTGCCACATCTCTAACTATTGAGGAAAAAACGGACTAGATAAGGTATCTTTATGGAATATGTCCAGGTAGGTGCATCTGACTTGTTTCTGATAACACTTATTAAAACCAGATGTGCTGGTTCTTTAGCGGAACACAGCAGACGATCAGCACGTCTAGTGCGCATGCTCTTGGAAACGTCATTTTCAATATCATTATAAACTTGACCATGTAATGCTTTATAGGCTTTTTTTAATCTCGCAGAATATTGTTTCCCATATCCAACGTATAAAAAAAGTATTTCCGAAGGAGATATATATAATCGAATATTTATTTCAAGGGCAGCCAATAGACAGCGCTATCTATAAAGGTGATGGAAGTTGCAAGTGAAGAATTTTATAATACGCATTACTGCGCAAGGTGTAAACGCTCTATTAATTTTTTTAATCATCAATAATCAACGATTTCAAAATAAGGTATTGGCTTGTACATCTACAGGGACTGAAATTTTTCTGAATGTTGACAATTTAAATTCATTTTTTAAAATAAAATAATAAATAATTTTCTGTCATCGATCAATCAGTTCAATGTTATACCCAATATATTCGTTTATTATATTTCTTCAAAAATTATATTTATATATATATACATATATATTTATTTATACTTTTTACTGGCTATCACGAATTACAAGCAGTTTTAACATGGTCAATCTTTTAGAGACCAAGTGACTGCGTATATATATATATATGTGTGTGTGTGTGTGGCGTAGGGGATGATGAAAATATGACTTCCACCACAGCTATCCATGGCAGTCACGAGGCGTGGCCAGTTCAACCGACCCGTGACGTCACCTTTTGGTGAATTGACCTTGTCCCATAGAAAGAGAGTCACTGCATATAAACGTGAACTTTTATACTCTCATTCCATATGAATAATATATGAGTCAGCTGTTGGAGCAAACTTAGAAAGGGCATTGAGGATTTCTCAGATCGCACATATATGATTCAAACATTGATTGCTTATTTTATTTGTATTTAAATATATTTTATTACGTTTAATTGTGTAAAGCATTTTTAAATATAAATTATACAAATCAAATGATAAATCAAGGGGAAAAGCAATTTTTCTTATTTTATAAATCTTTTTTTTTTAGTTCTTTGGTAATTTATGTAATGACAGTTTAAGTGTCTTGCCCAATGGCGTCTAATTATCTTCATGGCTGTGGGATGACTCAGAGTGGAAGGTTGAGCAGTATTTTTGTAAACCTATACAAATAATGAAATATTAACCTGTCTGCCTTCCAGCCTTCCAGCCTGTCAGCCTGTCTGTCTGTCAGCCTGCTTGTCTATCTATCTATTAATCTATCTATTAATCTATCTATCTATCTATCTATCCCCCTCGTTCTCTCTCTCGTTCTCTCTGTCTCTGTTTGTTTGTCTGTCTGTCTCTGTCTCTCTCTGTCTGTCTCTCTCTGTCTGTCTGTCTCTCTCTCTCTCTCTCTCTCTCTCTATATATATATATATATATATATTATTTCCATTATGCAAATCTTACTCTCTGAATAGCATGCAGTGCGGGGGGGGGGGGGGGGGGGGGTGGTGATTACATTTACAATAAAGTGGAAGGGGTTATAGAACCTCCAACCCATCCCCTGTACTGACGTCCGTGGTCTCCCCACTATGTTTTATCCATGGTTATACTTTTTTTGCACGACAGGTTTATATAACAATGGACAAAACCGGGCCAGTATACATGTATTTGAAATGTTGTCACCTGCAATGTTTAATGGATATGACATTATGAAGAAACTGGACAGGAAAAAGGTAACATAGTACATTTCATATATTTATCACCTATTACTTCTGGTAAGATTTCTTTTCACGTTATCAATATCTTAACGAAATTGAATCGTTTTATAAATTGTCAATAGCTTAGCTCTTCATCTAAAGGATTTAAGTGTTGTTTTGAAAGTATGACCATATAGTACTTTAAGACCAGAGCCCGTTCTTATCTTCACTTACCTCTCTCTGTTTAAAGAAATTTCTGCCCTCACTCGCATACTTTTCTCTGATTACTTAAAGGGGCCCAATCACCAATAAAGCATGTTGAATTAACACGGAAAATAGCTTCTTTCCTTTAAAATAAATATGTACCTGTCAAAGATTGCCCTGAAGCCGTTTGCTTACTCCTATGAACGAGTGTTAAAAACAGTGGACCGGGCGCGATCATAGGTGTAAATATAAACACAACGCGTCGGACTGTGTGGATCACGGAGCCACTTCACGTGAAAATCAGGAGATGCTCTGACTGACTTGGCCCAGAAAATGTAATACATGTTCCCGCTGGCTGAAACATCGCGTGTTGCGGTTCACGATCGGACCTCCGGTCACGCCGACTTGTTATGGTAAACAGACACACAAGGACAGTGTTTACCAACACACAGAGCCATAACAAGGCGTAAAACAGTCGTACGATAGGTACTTGGAGTGTGTACTGGGATGGTTTTGCTGGATAACTTTTATATATAGCAAATCTGAACTGTAGAGTGAAAGGACAGGCATGATATTGCTCCTGTTATGTCCCTTTAACTATTATGTTACATTGTAGATGTGATATTACCTGCTGCAGTTGAAAATTAAAGTCAGGATTCTCACAGCGAATGGCTATGTCTACATTCTCATTCACGAACTTTTTTTGCCACATCTCAAACTATTGGAGAAAATACAGGCTTAATAAGTTTTCTTTATAGAATATGTCTAAGTAGGTGCATCTGACTTGTTTCTTATATCATTTAATAACACCAGCAGACGATCAGCACATCTAGTGCGCATGTTCGTGGAAACGCCATTTGCAATATAATTATAATAAATCTCTACCATGTGATCCATTTTAGGCATATTTTGCACTCTTTAGGCATTTTAGGCATTTTTAGGTTTCCCATAATTATATTCAACGTCACCTGGCTACAGTTTTAGTAAACAAAATTTTCCGAAGGAGATATACAAAATTGAATATTTGTTTCAAGAGAAGCCAATAGATGGCGCTACTTTTGAATGTGATGGAAGTTACAAGCGACGCATTTTATAACACGCTCTACTGCGCAAGGTGTAACTTTCTATTAATCTTTTGAAATCATCAATAGCAGTGGCGGATCCAGAACAAACTGTTAGGGGGGCGACGGCTCAGATTCTAGCTTGTATGGTGGTCGAGGGTGCGTAGCGCCCGAGGGGGGAGGGTGTGGGAGAGGGTGTCCACCTCACAGGATGAGGAAACTTTTTGAAGATATGATAGTTAAGAAATCAAATGTGAGCATTTTTTTGTCACTTAAACAAGACGTTTTTGTTTCTGATACATTGGATACAAAGCAGAAATTTTAGAATATAGGCCTAAATCACTTCTGTATGTCTGAAAGGTTCAAAAGGTTAACAATTTGTCACCTTGTAATACCTAGTGATTTGCTGGAATATATGAATAGTCCTGGCACTGGTGTACTGGACTATCTTTAGTGCTGAGAGTACAAGGACTGGCTTCAAGTGGACACAGTATCGGAGATATGACTTTTTTTCTCAGCATCTACTCATGTGACAAGTTTATATTTCTGGTACTGTTTGTTCCTTGTGTGCTTAATGCTGAGCTGATTATTCTGAATTCTTGATGTAATATTTCACTGTCAAGAAGTTAATAAGGACAAGGTAAAAAAGTTCTTTTTCCAGGAAACATTGCTACAGTTCGCAATTAAATGATCCTAAAAATAATCGGGGGGGGGGGGGGGGGGATCGCCCCCTGTGCCCCCCTTGGATCCGCCACTGAATAGTCAACGATTTCAAAATAAGTTATTGGCTTGTACATCTACAGGGACTAATTTTTTTCTGAGTGTTGACAATTTAATGACAATTTTTTTTTATCCATAAATAAATAATTTTCTTTCATCGATCAATCAGTTCAAGGTACTCCATATATTCGCACATTATATTTCTTCAGAAATTAATATATATATATATATATATATATATATATATATATATATATATATATATATATATATATATTACTGGCTATCACGAATTACAGTTTTTAACGACTAATAACCCGCCTAAACTGGGAACTCCCCCCCCCCCCCCCCCTCGCTCTCTCTTTCTCTCTCTCTCTCTCTCTCTATATATATATATATATATATATATATTTATATGTATATGTATATATATATATAAATATGTGCCCGTTTTCGTGTGTGTATGTTTCTAGCAGCATAACTGAACTCTCAACCAAGGTTTTAGTTTGAACTCATTTTTCCCAAATCTAAAAGTGTTTATTTGTCTACCTGTTCACCTTTTACTTTGCAACATCAATAATCCTTTACATATTACTCAACAGACCGAGCGACACAGGATCAGTCGCGGTAATGTACAAGGTTTATCGCTGAGGTCAGGGGTCAAGTATTTTGAGCTTGGCTGAGGTAGCGCTGACAACTCGTACACTATAAAGATAAGCCTAATTACTATTATTAATCATTGTCAATGTCTCACCCTGTGGATTTGTTGGCTTAAACAGACACTCTGTCCCGATACATATATAAACAAGCCAAAAGCTGTGTGTGTACATACATAGTTACCTGTGTGATAGCTAGCATTGCCTGACAGGCTTGAGATTTTTGCCATGTTTTATCTAATGACTTTGGTTTAATTATTAAGATAGTTAGCTGGTTATAGATAATTCCGTCTTCTATGTGCTTTTGCTGGGTTCAAGTAAGGCTGACTCAGACGGTTCTCAGACGATACGGAAATTTTAACGACCAAGGAATATCTACTCGGACTGGGACAGAGATTCTGTACAGAGACCTATTCGTATACTGGTAAATATACGGGAAAAAGGTAAGTATATATATATATATATATATATATATATATATATATATATATATATATATATATATATATAAATAAGTGTGTGTGTTTTATGACAGACCATAACTGCCCGAGTACGTTACTAAACTCAATACAAATAACGCAATCAGTGTGGATATGTTACCTATTCATGAAATTTCTTCGGCTCTATACCAGTATAATTCTAACTGAAATTAAAACATAAAATTGATATATATATATTTTCATGCGGAGCAAAACCCATGTAAACTAACACTGTTTAAAAAATAAATTAATTCCATGAATTTGGAACAAACTGCACGGGAGCCTTCAATAAATAGCGGTTCTTTTAATAAAATACCAATAATTTGTGCGTTATCGCGTGTAATTAAAAGCGTAATAAGCGAGTAATGAATTATGTAAAAGCTGTTTTTTTTTGTTTGGGGGGGGGGGGGGGGTATATAGCGTTTTAAGTAGAAATGTTTACAGACCCACATCCATATGCCTGAAAATTTTTAAAAAGGTATATTTTCTTTCAGGATGCTATATTTTTATATAGCCTTTTAATAATTAAGCAATTGTAATTTTTATTTTATTTTGTTATTTTCTTTTATAATTTTTCCTTTATTTTCATAGGAAATCGCGGATTAGCAGTCTGATGTTCGAGCCAACACAGATATTAAACTGGCAACAACGTGTCTTTGATCACATCAATACCAGTCCTGATCGAATCGAACGACAACTCAAGTCACGCGAGACATCAGATTACATCACGTCACAGCAGACGACATATGCGCTGAAACCAATGTTAACGATGAATAAATCAGTGTCAGTCGGCGCATTCAACATGGCTTCCAGTTTCTTAGGATTTCCAATGGCCGTACTACTTTATATCGATATGATCAGCTCAAAATCGAATCTTCATCCTCTGCAGTTGATGGTCATATTCTGGTTCTGTCAGAATTTGATTTTGCAAGTGAACCGGTACCTGACAGGCGAAACCGGGACTACTACTTGCTCAAAGATATATGCCCGCTGGCTGGTACTATTTGGCCTCATTGCCACTTCGTGTGCCTCCGCGGTACTATATTTCTGTGTGACCCCCGGTTTCAGAATGAGTTATTTTGCTCTTGTTGTGCAAATCGGTGTCCTGTTTGCTCAGGTCATAAACTATATTTGTGCCATATGGATAGGAGTGCGTTTCTTCTAAGGAACTGAATGAAAAGAAAACTGTAGAGGGTGCGATTTCGATATAAAACCTGGCAAAATTGCAATTTAACTTAAAGATGGCCTCCCTGTGTGGTTGCTGAGTTACCTGAAGACAATTCAGCAATTCCGACGTATGTTACCGGTAACAGAAGCAAACGGTTTTTTAGGAATGCCGGAATCCATGGAACATTTTTATATTTTACCCTGCAACGAATCATACCCTGCTGTATTTAAAAGATAGAAAAAACCCTGAAAACAACAGCTCCGGGACACCCTAGGAGGGTTAGAAATCTACTATTGCATAATACAACAGATCGCCTGTATAATACCCTGTGTTCACCAACAATTACATAAATAAGTCGACAAATTCTATATAGGGTGTGATAAATCTCACAATAATGATATCATTCTTACATATGCTGAACTCTTTAATGCGCAAAACTCTCCTATAACATCCATGTCGGTGAAGTGAGACATGCGTCATATAATACACATACAGGAAAGGCTGAAAGACCTGATGGAATACAATCTTGATTAATGAAACAATTTCACTTATAGCTTAGTGAAATGTTCAATCATATGGATACAATATCATTTTCTGAAGGGATAGTTCCTACAATGTGGCAATCAGCAGTCCTCACACCGGTACCCCAAAAATCAAACCCAATAATGCTTTATGACAGACCAGTTGCTCCCACCCCATCAGACATGACATGTATTAATAGGGTTATTCTTATATAACTTTTGCCTACAATCAGAAGGGCAAAGGTTGAATGTCAGAAAGCCAAATGTGTACTCAAAGATGTATCACACCCTTATTTATAATACAGCGTGGTCCCTTTTTAATATGCTGTTATATGGTAGACGGTGTACAACGGCAAAACCTAAATCTTTTCGCCATGGGAACTCTTTTATTCCAGAGGCTAATCCTTTTAAAACATTTTACCTTTTAAATCTTCAGGTATCCAGTTACATCTTATGTTATACTATAAAGTATCAATTTTTACCATTGTTATTGTTTTCCATATATTGCATGACTGACAACAGCACAACGCTATTAGTATACATAACAGTATTATATACCTATATTAGCTGAATAAATTATCATATCTAATGTAAACTTATTTTATGTTATGCTATTAAACTTATTCCAGGTGTAAGAAGAGATTTTCCAAAGAACACCCGAAATCGTAATTTAGAAGATTTTTGCCGCGGTTACAAAAGGCCGGATATAGCCAATTAAACTATAAATAATTATTCTGATCCATTCCTGATCCATACGCTTAATCTTACTTTCATTTTCATTCTATAAACGTCCCTTTTAAACAGTTGCACCGTCCTGAGTCATCTTTTTTCTCGACCTAGTGTTCCTTACGGAGATATATTAAAATAATTTAACGCCTATTTTTCATGCTTATTTAACCGTTCTTAGCCTGTGTCTATAACGGCGGTATTCCATTTTGGTTTGGGACTAGAAAACAGGAATGTAGCACACGGTTTATCAGAATACATATTCTGATGTCTATCAGGTCCGTTTACTACTGCACCTGCGGGTATTTGATCTCGACAACTCGATGGGTAATTCATGAAACCGAGGGACCCATCTTCACATTACTTCCACAGCCTACGAATTAAGCCTGGAGAACGTCCATCCTGCCTAGAGAATATTCTTACCAACTGTCCTTTGTTTCTTTCCTATGGGCTAAGACTTCAGTGAAATGCGGCAGTGACGTAGTCAACACCATTCGATTGCGAGCGCAGGTCCGAGTCCAAGCCTCTCAAGTCTAAAGCCAAGTCCGAGTTCTTGAGGTTCGAGTCCAAGTCCGCCTTCTTCGAGTCCGAGTCATTAGGAACTCGTGTCCAAGTTAAACGCCGAGTCCAATAAAATATTCTTACAAAACATTTTAAAATGATAAATTGATTATCTTTTACATTTATTTGTTTGTTCAAAATGCCTTTACTATAATGGTTAATACATTTTGCTCACGATGAAGAGCATGGTATATATGGTTCATGTTTAATAATATTTTATTATTACTTCGCACATGTATATAAAGTAAGTCGTTCACGTATGTGACTTTTTTTTATCTAAGATCCTCGGATCCAAGCCCGTGTCCAAAAAAGTTGACTCGAGTCCAATTCAGTTTATTTTACAGATTACACCTACTTAACATGAATTTTTTTTCCAAGTATGGACATTCTGTTCTAAATGGTCTCAACACTGTATACGAAGATAGGCATACTGAACAGGCTTTACTTATTACAAAAAAAAAAAAAAAAAAAAAACCAGATGGGACTTTCCCATATTATCAACGGAACAGTCGTGTTTTTAAACGTGTGCCAAATCACCTTGTCGGGGAGAGTATAAAAAATACCACTCTGTGAAGGTTACTAAGATAATGTTGATGAGTCATCATATCGGGTATATAAAACGCTACCACCTGCTATATCCCCATTGTGCTGCTGAATGTGGACCAAAGATGAGGGTGACCATCATCGTTTTAATACTTTTGTCAGTTCTTTTCCTTGGCTACGGTAGGTAATATCAGCGCTTTTTTGCATGTACATATGACATTCACGTATGTACATTAATAATTATGGAAGTTTTATACTGCAGCCTTAGGCAATATTTTTTTTTTCAAAACAACTCCATTTGATACATGCATGATTATCATTTAGAATGTCTGAATGTATTTTAAATGCCATAGATTTTCAATTTCTCGGAGTCTGACTTACTGTTCTTGTGACTCTCTCTGTCAGTTCAATTGCATATAAATGAAACCATTGGTTTAATCATAAGTAAGTCCCAGCCAAATAAAGCATTGCACACTATAAGCCTATTATAAGTTATGGTAATTATCATGGTTATTACATACGCGTGAATTGTTCAGGTACTATATTGGTGGAAGGAAACAGATCGAGAAGGGTGCAAAACGGGCTGGTGGCCTCAGGCCACCCGGTTTCCCAAGGCCACCATTCGCGATAGTAATCTGCCACATGCGGTTATCCCTACATAAGAGTATTTTGATACAGGGAACAGAAAAGAGGTTATAAGTACAATGTCCTGTCATTTTTAAGCTATTGAAAAGTAATTGAAATTACATATCTTTGTCCTTGTAATCATAAAAATTAAAATTATTTGTTGTTAAATTTTTATCAAGTTGTAAAAGTTCAATGGATTCGTGGATATAATGGTAGTCTCTGTCTCCACACACGCACATTTTACAATTACATGAAGTAAATGAGTACAGAAACGTCTTCACTGAAGAATTAGAAAAGACGCGTATGGCATGTTGCTGAGACGGGATTCTGTAGCAATGTCTTCACAATGTCTTATATATTATATATATATATATTTAATTAATTTATACACACATACTTTAAAAGAAGCATATTATTAAACTAGTGGCCCATGGGCCATGACGCTCAGAATTCAAGAAACGTTCAATAATGAGCAAAATGACTGCCAGGGTGCCAAAAAAATCATAATTTTTTTTAATAGTCCTTAGAACTTGGTTTCATTTTGCTTTTGGACAGATGACAACTTCATTGGAAGGTCTCATAAATAGAAAAAAGTGTACAAATTTTAAAAATTACAGGTGGTACCACCAGTCTGCAGAAACAGATGAAACACACCATGATCGATATATATCGAAAGAATCATGGCTATCAAGAAATTAGTATTCAGATACGCGAGCTTTTGTATCAAATTTTAAATCATTTTTTGGG
This sequence comes from Sipunculus nudus, assembly GCA_026874595.1. Classification (NCBI taxonomy): domain Eukaryota; kingdom Metazoa; phylum Annelida; class Sipuncula; order Golfingiida; family Sipunculidae; genus Sipunculus; species Sipunculus nudus. The sequence goes on along the minus strand of CM049321.1, from coordinate 42,460,868 downwards.
GGAATTTACAAACTTTATAGCTCCAAGAATATGGGTAACAGAGACCTTCAAAGGTTTCCTTTCAGGTTTCAAAGGAGATTAATTATTAGTCTCCCTGAATAACGAGTTAGAAGATTCAGCGGTTACGGTTTGTGCCGTGTTAACAGATGACCACTTCATTTGAAGGTATCATAAATAGAAGAAAAACGCCTAAAAATGAAAAAAATACAGGTGGTAACGCCAGTGTACAGGAACTGATGAAACCTCCAATGATCAATATGCATACAAATGATCATGGCCATCAGTGCATTGGTTATTCAGATATTAGAGTTTGTATCACATTTTAATTAGAAACGGAGAGTCGACCATCAACAATGTGTATCCGCCGAAGTCAAAGTGGTACGGGTGAAATGAGGGTTGGATTGAGTGCTATGTCAAGCCACTTCTGAATAAAGTCCACTAATATTCTGAGAAAAGGGCATTAATTTAATCAACAAAAACACCTGGTGCCACCTGTTTGGTTTACGAGAAAACTTTCCAAGACGGATTGACATGCCAAATTTCAGACCCATACCTTGAACCAGTCCTAAGATATGAACAATTTTCATCCAAAGCAAATGTAACAGACGCCAGAGGAAAACGATTGCAGATGGTGCTACCAGTCTTGAGTACAAGATGGTACAAGAAATATGGACATGCACAATTTCAGGCCAATACGGCAAGTCACTCATGGGAAACGGGCATTAATTTAACATACAAATACGGGAAAGTAGTTTGCGCCAACTATCTGGTTTACGAGAAAACTTTCAAGACGGATGGACATGCGAAATTTCAGACTTATACCTTAAACCACTCCTAAGATATGAGCAATTTTTACTCAAAGCAAATGTAGGAACAGACGCCTCAGGAAAACGAATGCAGTTGGCGCAACTAGTCCTGAGCACAAGATGGAAGAGTCCAAGATATATGGACATGCATAATTTCAGGCCAATATGGCACACCACTCTTAAGAAAAGAGCATTACTTAACTTATTCTAGAGGAATGGGAAGGTAGTTGGTGCCACCTGTCTTGTTTACGAGAAAAATTTCCAAACTGGATGGACATGCCAAATTTCAGACCAATACCTTGAACAACTCCTTGGATATGAGCAATTTTCACCCAAAGCACATGTACGGATTGACGCCACAGGAAAACGAATGCAGATGGCATCTCCAGTCTTGAGTACATGATGGAGGAGTCCAAGTTCTATGGATATGCACAATTTCAGGCCAATCAGGCAAATCACTCCTGGGAAAAGGGCCGTATTTATTCTAAAACACGGAAAGGTAGGTGGCGCCACCTGTCTTATTTACAAGAAAACATTCCAAAATGGATGGACAAGAAAATTTCAGATCAATACCTTGAACCACTCTTGAGATATTTTGAGCAATTTTCTCCCAAAATCATGTACAGATGGACGCCACCCGAAAAAAATGCAGATGGCGCCACAATTTTGCAGAAAAAGATAGAACACTTCATGATAAATATTCATGCAAATATTCATGGTGAACAATGCAGTAGTTATTCAGATACTTGAGCTTTTGTATCAATTTTCTTATTTTTCTCGGGGGGGGGGGGGTACTTTCGAGACCCATAGCTTCGGAGTATTAGTAACAGAGGCCTAATTTCAGGTTTCCAAGGAGACTTTTCATGGACCTCCCTTGATGTCAAGTAAGAAGACTCCAGGTCCAGCGGTTACGATTTGCGCCCTGTTAACGGACGGCCGGACGGCCAGACGGCCGGACAGACGGACAACGGACGAAGAATGATCGCTATAGCTCAGGTGACTTCCAGTCAGCTGAACAAAAAAAAAAGTTTAACAATTCAAATAAATTCGAAGCCTGACTGATTGAAATGCTTTACAATATTTAATGTAAACAAATATGAATTGGATTGGACCATTTGTTTGATACGAATAAAACATGACGTCACCTGGAAGTACGTCACTTGTATATATCACAACCATTGATATCTATATCCACCAATGAATATGGAATAGTATAATGATGCTATACAAATTATGGATGTGAATAAAATCTCGTGAAAACAATAAGTAACGCTGACATGAAGAATAAGAAAAGACATATACGCGTGTTGCCGAGCCTTGGCTGACGTCATGGCTCATACAAATGCACTAGAAAACGACGGAAAAGCCGTTGAAAAGGATGACGTATTCAACTGAAGCCACCTATCCTGTAGCCACACAATGTTATGAAAATAGCGTTCAGGTTGAACTATCATGACTCAGATACAAAGTTTACTAAAGGATATGGACTAAATAAGTAAAAAATATTAATAATAAAAAAAAAACACGCGGTGATGGGTACAGCTGAGTTTTATGCAACTAGAAAATACTTCTTTAATTAACATTTTACACCACTTTAATCTGGCTATTCACATTCAATATAACAGCCTTTTATCCCTCTCTTTAACCCGGACTAACGCTTGATATTGCAGCTACATTAAATTTCTACTCTTCATGTATATATATAATTTTTTTTTTGTTTGGTGGTTGAACATGGCTTACCATAAACCATTTATGTTACATGTTAAATCCTGGATCCGCGCCTGTATATTTAACCGTTGACTATAGCACTAGCACGGTGATTGTCTGCATGGTTTGGACTTCATAAAACCTATGTAAATACAATTTGCCAGCAAAGTTTTCATCCGGCTGCAGAAAGTACTAGTTCATAGTCTCTTTGTACCGTCTCCTCCCTCTCATTCATGCATCTTTCAGTTTCTCTGCATCTTATTTTTTTTTCTTCGTCTTTATAGTTTGCTTTTCATGTTTTCTGGTGCTCCTTGCTTAGCCTTAAGATTGATAAACCCAAGCAATGCCTCAAAACGTCTACAGGCGCCGTACTTCACAAATGAGTGCTCTGAATACTGAACCTTTACCATGCACACGCATATAAATTACACCTTCTGAGGGTATACGAATTGCGTGTAGCAATGTTAGTACTCATGAGGACGCCAAAATCACTAAACGTATATTAACACAAAAAATCATAACTTAAAGGAAAAGTTGTATATAATTTTTAAAGGTGTTGTTATGAAAAAACTCTGCCAGCGGAACTCACCCAGTCTTCTTTTTGCTCAATGAATTCTGCAACGGTTTCAACGCTTTAGTTGCTGGTATATAAGGAGTTCCCTGTTTTATAGGTGCACTTTCTCACGCCACGTTCAGTGTAGACAATCTCTCTTGTATGGCTAGTCTCATATGCCTTCTCGGCCTTGGGTAAATAACGTTTGTCTTTGCCTTTTGCGAGTCTGTTGTCAGTCAACTTTGAAACACATGAATGTTAATTAAAGAAAGTTAGAGGTATCTACATGAAATACTTATGGATTCTTTTTTTATTTAGGGCAGCGTTTTCCTCCAATTCCTTGTCCGCCATGGTGTCGTGATGAGGACGGAGCTGGAAAAAAGTCACACAATAACGGTAAACATGTTTGCCTTCGCTTGAAGGTATGTTCTGTCAGATATGTTAAGATTTAATCTATAAATATTTTTACTGGCCACGCAGTTTGGATGGACTCTACCCGGCAAGGCATTAAGTGGGAATACTATCATATTTACTGAAAGATGCACGATCATCATTATTTTCATTTAGTCAAAGTTTCTAATCAGCCGAAAAAGCGTTTTGTACACACACACACACGCACACACACACACACACACACATATATATATATAAATCTAGAACCAGCTTTCTGTAGCAAAGGATTTATAGCAACTTTTCATTTATCACTTATCAATTATAAACGAATAATAATGAATGAAATAATATGTTTAGGATATAGAAAATTGTTCAACTTTGATTAAACAGTTGCCTTAACTTAGTAACTTACTTGGCCCTTTCAGTTTCAGATAAGTAAGATGCATTTGAGCTAACATTTATCATGGTTTTGTTATAGTAGTTCATAAATATCGCAAAGTTTAACTGTTATAATCAGCAATCATTTAAAACATTATGTAATTTAATGACAAATTAATTGATTCTCAAATGTAAAAAAAACTTACACTGGAGATTTAAATATGTCTTCATTTTAGGAGACCCTCTTGTGAAACCAAAGTATCTTAATGGAAAGTCACTAGGTATACGCCTCACTCGTTTCTAATTATATTCATTTAGTTAATATTTATAATCCTTTGATTCTCTGTTACACGAAAAGTTCGAATAAGCAACCTGTCAAAATAGAGAACAAAGGGCCATTTCCTTTTATTTATTTATTTTTTTTCATTCCATTCAGATTTATCATTATTATTATCATTGTTACTACTGTTATTAAGTATTTTATTATCCTTATTCCAATAATATATATTATTATAACACTATTATTAATCAAATAAAAGAGCTACCACAAATATCATTTATCGTTGTTATCTTCCCTTTCTTTATCCACCTCTTTGCAGATCACTACTGGGGAAATTAGTGTTATAATATATAGTTTTTTTATTTTCAGGTGGCAAGAGAGAAAAGCTATAGCGCACATCAAACTTTGCAAATGCAATAAAGTTTTTGTTCCAGGAACTTAAATTTGTGTTATATTATATGTTCCATATATCTTAAAACTAAAGTAGAGACTGAAATTTCGGAGAAGGCTACACCAAAAATTTTTAATACACGCAATTATGAAAACGGTTTGATATTACGCAGCAGACACGTTTAGTTAGGTACCAGTACATAACGATAATATTTACAAGGACAATTGATCATTGCCTCTGTCGCTGCCTTTCTTTCGTTTGATGCTTTAAGAAATTGTAACTTACAATGTCATAAATCAAGATAAGACCATTTACGCAGTAATAATTATTTTATTTTGATAGTATTTACAATTGGTGCCTCCAGGTTTCCTTGCAGGTGCTTTCCATCTTCACTAATTCGCCGTGAAGGAGTCAGCTTGTAGCATCCTCGTCCTTTGACCTGGACCTCAGTTTACCAGAGGCGGGGCATCAACACCGATTGACAGTCAATATAGAGATGCCCCATACCCAATCCCAAGGCAGGGTCTCTACTCTTCCTTCTGTAGCCTGTATTAAATTCGGAGTAACCCAGGAATTAGGCCTCTTTTGGACAAGACCGGGGGTGGGGGGGGGGGGGATATAGAAGGCTGCCCTCTTGGGCAGCCAGGTTATGGCTTTCTTATAGGGTTGTTTGAACGACAGTCTCGGCTACCCAGTTGAAGAGCTACCAACTTCTAAAAAGCAGTCATATCTACCTAGCCTGGTAAGTGTCTTTCACTTTCATTTCTACTTTAAATAATATTTGCAGTCCCGATAAATTGAAGGTTTAGACTCCAAATTTATTCCAGTAAAACCGTGTTGTTTTATCACTTTAAATTGTGCGAGTGCATATTGCTCAAGCCCATTTTCCTCCCATAGTACAGAAGAAACTACAAGCTGGTGAAATCAGTTTGTTGTAGTTATTTGTGGGGAACAGATGATTCTGTATACTCCCACCAGGAACTTGTATAATGTTTAGCACATTACCACAAAAAGAACGGATTTCGATGGATGCTGTTATATATTGTCTACGTTAATTTAATTTCAAGGTTCATATAAATGCCCACAAGCGATATGACTTGTTTACAAGTATCAGAATTTGTGTGACATCGCTGTGTATAATGATTCACCGCCCGGACTTAAAACGACAAGCATCGTGTGGCGTGTGACATCACTATGCTCTGGCACGCATGTGTGTAATTCACTAGTAAATCACTAGAGTAGTCTGTAATAATAGAGTCGCTCTACACGGCAAACTGTGTTGATAACATACGTGGCCGGGGTAAGGGGGCGATGAGGCTGCCCAGAACAGGCCGATTATTAACATAAATTAATCGCATTTTAAAAAAAGTAAAGGATAAATCACAGGGCTTTTATTATTCACATTCATATTATGATACACTTTGCTTTCAAAACAGGCCTTATTTCAAAATTTTCTTATCCAAATGACGCTTTACTAAATGTTCCAAACCATTGTGCTGGTATACAGTTATATTAAAAATGACAGACAAAACTTATGGGACATTCCCATAAAATCAACGCACATATATCATGTTTTATCTGTCATATTATCTATCCGGGGACAGTAAAAAATGATAAACTGTGAAGGTTACTTAAATATAGGTCAATGTCATATAAGGTTTGGAAGGTCGTTATATAATTCCGAGTGCAAAAAAGTGGACTCAAGGCAAATCCGGTTTATTTTACAGGTTACACTTGTCTTAGATGAGTTTTGTTTCAATTGTGGACATTCCAATTTGATTGGTCTCAAATATATAAATACGGTGCGGCATATAGAGCAGATTTTTTTTAGACAAAAAACATATGGGACGTTCCCATAAAATGGAAGTAAAGGGGTCGTGTTTTATCTCTTTGCCAAATCGCCTTGTCGGAGAGAGCATAAAAAAAACTCTGTGAAGGTTACTTAGATGTATTGTGATGAGTGATAAGATCAGGTATATAAAACGTTACCACCTGTTAACTCCCTATTGTGCTTAATGCCAACCAAAGATGAGGGTGACCATAACCGTTTTAATACTTTTGTCAGTCCTATTCCTTGACTACGGTAGGTAATAACACCGCTAATTGTCATAAAATTTGATATTCATGTATAACAGTAACATACAGATTTGAAAGAATCATCGCCCACCATTTGGTATACCGCGCACTTTTTTCAAGACAATTCCTTTTAATACATATTGATTATTAAGTTTGAAAACCAGTTATTGACGACTTTGTCTATTTCAAATGCGAAGGATTTATTCTATACGGAGCAGCCAAGCCCAGCAAAAAGCACCGTTTTCATTGACAAAAGTTTTACTGTGTAATATTTTTACCCACTTTATACCAAAAGGTGTCAACACACAATGTCACGTTATTTTTGTCCTCTCATCACGCTGATGATCGGCAAATTTATGCAGCAGGAAGGATACATGGGGTTTCGCTGTAGGAATGACCAATATTCTTCGTTTGCAGATTTAATAATGATGACATGATGAATTTAAAATTGTGTTTTACTCACATGTCGTTTCGTTCTGGAATCAATAAAGCGTGCCTTGGCGAGGTTGTCTTGGCACGAAATTGCAAAGAAGGTTGCTTGGTTCATGCAATTACATGACTTCGGACTAATGGCGTTTGCTTTGTTTTTCCAAGAATTAATCAGGAAAACGAAATATTTTACAGATGGCGTTCAACCTACTTCTTATATTTCGAATGTTTTCCTACAAAAATGGTCAAAAATAATTTCTTAAACATTCTGTCATTTAGGCCCTCATCTCCTATATCTTCTTTTTTTTGTTACTCGACAATCGTATTTCTAATATACAATTGAAAATGTAAGTTTGCATGTAGGATGGCATGTAAGATGACAGAATCAGGTTTACACTGGGCGAAATGTGCCAGAATTTTTATATTATGGTAGGATACATCTTTAGAAAAAAAAACATGTTTTTCTAAAGATGTATTAATGCCTTTCCTTTTAGAAATGTAGAACATTAAAAGTATTACCATACCTGCTTACAGTTTAATACATCTTTTATACATGTAGTTAATACATGTAATTATGAAGCTATCGTTTGGAATGCTAAACTCCTAATCCTTGCTACACGACTATCCCCGATTCTAACCTTCACTCTTGGTTTTACACTGTTTAAATACTGTTTTGGCTCAGTTCTCTCTGTCTCTGCATTTAATCAAGTTTTTTTCTTATATTATTCCAGCCCACACTAGAATTCTATTGGCCTTTTGCGGGGCGCTTCCTGACCTGTCAGTATTCTAGTTGGGTATAAACTACCTCTGTGGATTTAATTATGACTGTCATTTATATCTGAAAATCCCCATGTGCTTCGACATGAACATGTTTTAGTGAAGGCTGTGATTTTGTGAAATCTAATTGAGGTTTTAACTGCCTTTTGAGAATTTGGATTTTAAATGGAGTTTTTTTTTTTTCCTAATGGGCACCTTGTATGAGTTCTTACTGAATATACGTTTTTCAAATAAAGAAAGCATGTTCGATATGTTGTGTTGCTTTTGAATAATTAAACGAATAATAATAACAAAATAATTAATGATTTAATTTTCTATGGACCTTCGACTGACTCTTGAAAACATGACAGAACTCTCCAAAATATTCTCCCCCGGGCGGATGAAAGATCTGTATGTATAACCCGGATGGACAAATTCCGATATAACACCTGATGTTTCAGTCAGTTTATTGTATATTTTTTTGTTATTTAGGAGAGTGTGTTCCTCCGGATCGCTTTCCACCAAATAGGTGTCCGCCATGGTGCAAGGATCAGGATGTAACAGATATAATAGTATTGCGGTATTCTCTTAAGATTGCATACCCTGGCAAAACCAACCAAAAAAGGCTGTTAAAAATTTATCTTAAATAAAATCTTTTTGCACCCAATAAGCCAGAAGGCACATATCGTAGCAGTTAGATCGAGGAAGAACCGTGTAATATCTTCTTGGGAATCCTAAATAAAATCCACGTGACCTATATTCTGTGAACTATGTAAACGAACATGATTTGAGTACCCTGTCAGTCAGATGGACACATGTGATAGCAATTGGACGTAGGTATGTTTAACGTTAAATCCAGGAAGTTCTTGGTAAACTCTTCTTGACTACCTTAAATAAGGCAACTGAGACTTATTTTCTTGTTTTGGCAAGAAGCAAGATTTTGAGCGTAACATTTTTGTGTTGCATAAGCATGTTTCTAGCTTACTGACTCGGCTAATTAGTGTCCAGAATTTATTTTACATTTTGTTTTGTTTATATTTCAGTTGACGTGTCGGAGAGAACATGAAATGGTTCGAATGGTAAAAGCAATAAACAATTTGTTCTGAAAACTCGATTTTATGTTGTACCTGCACTTTCAGCATAAATATTAAACAAATGCAAATTTCAAAAGATTAAGGCTCATAAAAACGGCTAATAAGTCACATTTAAAGAATTGTATCAGAGATACTTCGCTTTTATTCAGGACGAACCCTTTTTAAATAATGCTTATAACAAAGTACCCAAATAGCACAGGTATTATTAAGAAAGTGAAGCATTAGTTGTTCCCTGCGCTTCGCTGTTTGATATCAGTAGGAAATATCGCTACATGTGTAACAAATCATTACAAAGAACGCCCATCCTATATGTAACTGCCTAAGAAAAAATAATGTTCGTTCTCAGGCAATTTTTTTTTCAGAATATTAATGCGGGCGGGCGGTTTTTTTTGGTGCTTCGATAAACATGTCAAATAAAAAGGGAAAAGCAATACAATAACATATTTATTTTGCTAAACAGATGAAAGCGCTACATAACAATGGACATTTGATCAAAATTGTATGATTTTATCTCAGAAATGTCCGTGCGGCCTGAGCTCAAAATTGGTAAGTTTCTATTGAAAATCAAATTATGAAAATTTGATGAGAACCATATCTTAATTTTTTTTTGACTAAATGTTACTTCATCGATTTTAAAATCTCTAAAATACGCCTGTGACTTATTCCTTTGACATATGCACGAGTTAGTTGAAGAAAGACTTTGTTGATGAAAGACTTTTGTTGTCATATTGCCAGGCTTATATTGATCAGGTGTCTGTGCAATTCCCCCTGCCATACCAGAACTGTTTTGGATTGTTTTGGTTTATCACCAGTTTGAGACGGAAAATGAATTATCCATGGTCTACGTGAATTTGTATTCATATATTATCATGTTTTGACATGGAAGTTAGGGACAATTTTTACCCTGTTTTAATCCAATTTGGTACGGGCTGTTGGTTTTATAATATTGGTAGAGGAGTAGTCGCATGAAGTTATACAGTCGTTCGTGACGGTAAATCACTGTATATTTTTTTCAAGTAAGATGACTAACAGTAGTGTATCACAAGTCACCTTTGCCGTCTAATCATAACAGCTTTTCAAAAAGCCAGGTGTGTTCATTTCCGTTGGTATTCACGAATAAGCTTTCAATAGTAAGGAAACCTTTATATACAATAATATTAGTTCAAAAACACATTTCATTTACATTTTTTAATAAGTTACAAGAAAAAGGTATTTGTTTCGGTGAGACCTTATTTCTGTGTCAGACATTTATTTTGTATTCCCTAAGTCTTTGATATGCAAAATATAGACGACTGGCGACCCACCCGAACCAATCACATCCGTGCCGGAAATAGCGATACACTTGTCTTATAATACCTCTGATTCTGAGCAATACCGACACAACTAAAAATTAAACTAAAAAGAAAAACCAGCAATACAGCTATTTATCTAGAAATTTATCGTATTCCTTAAACTATGATAAATTGTGAAAAAAGCATGCACCAAACTTTTCGCGATAATATACCTTTGATTGCTACCTATGGGATATGCTGTGCATTTGCTCTTTTGCATTATCTCCAAACTCTGATGGGTGTAGCCGTAACTCTTAACAAAATATTATCAAAATCTGTTGCGTAAAGTTGCGAAAAGTCAGACTAAGGGGGAGATATAATACCTCGCCACCTCGGTATTAACAGAAATTAATCACCAGTCCTTGCGAAAATAAAACACTACAGGTGAGCTATCTGGGTAACTGTCCCATCGTGCCATCTTAAGGAATACGGGTGGCCGAAATGCCCCGAAAATTCATGAGTTCCGTTCAAGATAGTGTGAGTTATAATATATTGTAAACAAACACACGAACATACACACGAATAGGGATGAACGCATGCCCTGCTGGCGGAGGCAGCCTAAGCCTTTTTTAACTGCCTAAATGATCACGTATGTATATTACATCATAAACTTTTAACACGCTTCCCGATGATAAAAACTAGAAACTTTTTGTATTTCCTCTGATTGTCGAGTAAATTCAATATACCTGAAGCTATATTCTTATAATTGCCTCAGACATAACGTGATCTTCGTCATATAATCTGTTTAATTTATGATCTCCAAACAACTTGCACGCATAATTAGTCAGTTTTCCATGTATTTTTCATGTAATCATAATAAAAAAAGAGGTCTCCAAGGGATTCAACAAATTCTCTTGGAGCGCATGCGTCAGATTGCCTGCGAGATTATTTGCGTCGCCATGGAAAGGTTGACGGCCAATCCGATTACGTGACAAAGTGCGCGTGACGGCTGTGGTAGCGGTATCTGGTAGGCCGCCGTGTGCAGCAGACGGCTCAGGCAGAATATCTTGAAATGCCACAGAGCCATGGCTGGAGTGGGGCCGCTTAGTACATACAGGAAGCCGAGAATGATGAATGCTGGGATATTCTCAACGTCATTCAGGTGGTTCCTGGTTTGAAAATTAAGCAAAACAGTAACACCCGTGTTACAACAGAGAAGATATGCACATGAAAAAAGTATATAAGATACAAATAAAAACATATAAACCAAGAAATTAGTGCCAATATTCTTGCCAACACAATACAACTACATCAACATTTTATTTATGTTCAGGGAGGACGGCTTATACGAATTCTATCGTTTGAGCGTGTTGTTCTTTATAAAGCATCAATCTATATTTTATTGTATAATATTTTCCCGTCTCTCGTAAAATAATCTGTTAAACAGCTTTTAAAGCGAGCTATGAAACGGTTATACTATTATGTACCCATCCATATGTGTGCATGTCTTTTCTCTTGCAGGTGTTCGGTTAAACAAGAAAGTTCAGTGTCACATCGGGTAACCCCATTGTAAGGGGATAATTATGGGTAAAGGAGTTTATGATATATGTGTGGCTGCAAATTACTAGAATCAGGTAAGACTTTATGCAACATAGTGAACCCCCCCCCCTCTCTCTCTATATATATATAAATCTATATTTTGACTGTATGTGTAAATAAACCTATTACTTTTTAAATCGTGTATTATTCATACCAACCTTCTCACCCTTTCTACAATGGGGTGATCTAAAATCGGTTTGGCCTTTCTGTCTAGCAACAGCACGACGTCTTCAGGATTGCGGACAACCTGAAATATCAAAACTAAGGTTAGTTGAGAAACAAATCTAATGTGTGTCAATATTTAAGAAAAAAAGGGTTTCTCATGATTTAACTATGATAATATATATATTGTTACGGAACCTAATATAAACAGATCACGTATGCGTGATGAACACAAATGTTGTAATGGAGATAAAAACAAATCAGATTCTGTAACTCTAGGCAGCGTGAAATGTCCAGGGGAATGAATAAAGATGTCACTGTGTTTTCGTTAACAAATAACTATAATTTATTCTTAAAACAACCCTAACATCACAATACTCTAAATCAATACAAGTATACAGTAAAACAGCGGTATAACAACAAGTCAATACAATCACATAGAAAAATAGTATGCACAGTACCTGGATACCAACACCGTCACCACGATAAGTTCCCTAAATGTATACTCTCGGAGAATGACAGTCCAGTGGAAAGTTCTTGCAAAAACCAAGAAAGTAAACTGAGGTCCAAATGCATAAAATCCAGGAGAAAGTCTTTGAAAATGTATAATTGCCGCATTAGTCGGATAAGGTCCTAGAATCTGACACACGCTTCTGCGTCCGCTGGAATCTTCTCTGCTCTCTGCCCTCTCCTTCTAAAACACAGTCCCTTTATATACCTTCACACCCCAAGCCGGGAATTTTCAACTTCTCGAACAGTCTATAAGATCTTGCACAACACACGTTTCAAGAATTATCGAGAAGAACATAGCCCACACACCAGGGTCATCACGTGACCAACGACCAGGCATGAAAACCCAAGGCTTACATGACAACGAGAGTTCAACTAGTACGGATTAAACATAGAATGTAATACCCGGCCAGACACGAGTGCCACAACAGGAGTTACGTCCATGTCACATAATAAAAAGAGCACCTGTAATAATATATATATATGTGTGTGTGTGTGTGTGTGTGAGGATGATAGCTTCTTATAAAGATGTTATCCTAAACATGACTAGAGATGTGCATTTTTAGGAATGCAGGCGTCCTCCATATGGGGGGCAGGGATGTTTGATTATTGTGGGATGCTACCCAAACCGTGTTTGCAATCACTTATTCGGCCCACATTCCCAGTTCATTTGTGCATAAGTCACTCAACAAATGTGAATAGTCTTTTATAACGTCTCTGAATCCGGATCTATCCCAGAGTCTAAACTTTTCTTCATCGGCTCATTCCCGAAGTGCCCTGATGATTACTGAATGGGAAAAAACGCATACACTCCTGGCGAAGGGCACTAACTGACCCTTTATAATTGGGTTAAAAAAAAAAGATTTTTACATTACAATGCAATGGCCGCAGAGTTGACATTACATAGTAATGTAATTTTACAATCAAATATTTGTGTTATTTTACATCTCAATTGATTGTTATTATTACCTTGAATTGCAGTGAAATTTGACAATGGCATAACCAGTATTTTACAGTAATTTTTAATGTCATTTTACAGACATTTTACATTCAAAGGAGGAGTGGGATGTAGTTATACATATTATTGGAGGGCACAATAAGCTTTAATTAAAGGTTTACTATTTTCAGTTGAAAACGGTGTTATACCTGTCTCACACTCAAGGAAGGGGACGGAGCATCCGAAAGCTGGAGTATTAGAACATTCAGACAGCTCGTCTATGAAAAGATGTCAACCATTTTCCTGACTTTTTTGTAAAAAGCAGAAAAGAAGCAACCAATTCAAGTTATAAAACATTTATTTACATTTCTAAAATATTGTATGCAATACATCATTCAGTGTACATTGTCTTTACATCTATGCATTCAAAATTACAATACCTGCAGAAAAAAAACACAGTGGTCTCAAAAAGAATCACATGTAGGTGATCCTGTGGGGGAAATGCACCAGACTTAAATGATCGTGTGCAGTTATAGTATATAATATAAAATAAAAAAAACCCCGCTAGATCAAGGGACATGATCGAAAAGCAGGTGAAATAGGCTGCTCTTTTTGAAACCTTTGTAAACACACCCAAATAAAAATGTTAAGAAAAAATACTGTATAAATCTGCCAATAAATAAACTCATTTTTAATCTATTTTACACTAATCTAAAAGCCAACCATATATTATATTAGTGCTAAGCACTATTTAATATCAAAACATTCAATGATAGATACAGTACTAATATAAGGATTCTGTGCAATATGAAGTCTGATCAATGATTTAACAGCTATACACGTTAAATACACATTTATACATATATATATTTATACAATGGAACCCAACAAATACGACCATCTTGGGGACTGACCAAAGTTTTCGTAATTTGGGGGTGGTCGTATTTGAGAAACTTTAAATTACCTGGATCATATATTCGGGACCAAGAAAAGTGGTCGTAATTGTAGGAGTGGTCGCGATTGCGGGGTTGTCGCAAGGCGGGTTTCTTTGTATATATATATATATATATATATATATATATATATATATATATATATATATATACACACACAGTGAAACCCCTCTGGAGCGAACAGTCAGGGACGGGACGATTTGTCCGTTATAGCGGGGTGTCTGCCCCAGAGGGGGTCGGGCCCAGGAGTTCCGGTTCAGACCAAGTATTGAACTAAAACAACCATGGAAGCCGTTATTTTTTAATCTAATATTTGATCTTACATATATGTTATATTGTGAATATTATTTATTGCAACCGGTTGTTGTGTTTTATTTTTATCCTCAAATGAGGCTATTATTACCTGGAGCATAATCGTCATTACTTGTAAGAAAATGATATCCTAACATTGATGGACATCATCTGCATGGATCTCAAAGTATTTCGGCACTAGGTCCGTGAAATTTCTTAATTACTCACTCTTTCCCTGATATTAAAAAAAATCGCTTATGGTATAATTTAATTATTGACATCTCGTTCAAGAACTGTTATAAACCTACGCTATCGTAAACAAATGTGATAAATAAATGTGTGATATCATATCCTCCTTATTATTGGTAGGTAGGGATAATTTCCGTGATGCAAATGTTACAAGATCGGGATTGGCTCCCTTCCCAGGCGAGAGGTCATGACCCGTGACAGTGATCGTCCAGGTATGTTATTGTGAGTTAATCATTTTGAGCAATGACTGAACCCATAAGTCGCAATACCGGTGTATTATAAACGTCTCATGTCGTCTTTGATCTGAAGCCCCGGTGAGCCCCCCGTCCAGGCGAAAGGTCATGACCCGTGACTTTTACCGTTCGGATGTGTAACAAATACGTCATTATCCTCGCTCCTAGGCCTATGTTAGAATAATGTGGCCCGAATTCAGAATGAATAAATCAGTGAGTTCTGTCATTTTGTGGGCACTGCTCTGGATAAAATTAAGGATAAAAGGACAAATATCTTTAAATGATCCAACAAAAAAAATAAGGTGAATTGAGTTAAACTAGCCCAGGTCTTATAACTTTTGCGAAATATGCCTAAATAAGTGATATAAGGCGTACCGGAAACAGATTATAGTTGCAATTTCAAAGTATTTCTGCCGACATCGATCGTAGCGGCCGCTTGGGTGTCCGTTAGCCGGGGTGATTTTATCCACTGGGCCGACAAAAAGTGTCCTGAATAGCGGAGTGTTCGCTCCAGAGGAGTTCTTAAAAGAAAAAAAACGCTCGGTCGGCCCGAAAAATGGCCGTTAGGCGGGGTGTCCGCCCCGGAGGGGTGTCCGCAGCCTGGGGTTTCACTGTATATATATTAATATGTGCCATCATTTTACAAGAGAAGCTTTATATCTTAAATACAGTAAGGTATTTTTTTTCATTTTTCAGATGTAAATGAATTTTTACGTTTGATTTAACGTGAAAACCTAACAGTCAAGAATCTATTGACTTCAAAAATATCATTAACCAAATTAATGCAAAACATCTTTTTTTTCTCTAATTCTAAATAAGCAGTAAAGGTAAGTTTGGTGAATGATTGGCCTGCATTACTTTTTAAAAGAAAATATTAAGATGATTGTCTATAAAGAACCCAGACAGCCTTTACATAGGCTCTTCACATAAGTTTTACATTCTCGTATTATCGCTCACCGTAGAGCACAACTCGTTAACTAAGTTGTACACATCTGTGTGGAAGCTTTCTACAGAGGCAATCAGAAATTATATAGACTGAAACTCCTGCCGATATTGGTCGACAATGATCGATAATATCATCATAATTAATAACATCTCATTTAATGCATTAATAGTCAGCCTTTTAACAGACTCCTCCAGACTTGAAACTCCCGGCCTTGAAAATAAACATCGACATAATTTTAAAGCAGTGAATCAGCCCGAAATGAAATCTTAATATCAAGTAATTTATGCAAAGTTATAATTACTATACAAACCTACTGAATTTTATTCCACTTATTAACAGAAACTCGATGCCAATTCGGTAACACCGGCGATTTGTAGTACAGTTAACAGGAAGACAAAACACTGCTGGTTGGCCCTGGTCAGGCCGACGATATATATCCCGCGCTGACCCAGTTCACGACCAGTCACGTCACAGCCCTGTTGGCCGGGAGCATGTTAGCCTTCGCGTACGCGCGTGCAGGTTATGGTGTGTTAACAAATACATTGCAAAGCGGTGTGTTTTTAGGCGGTCAGCCTGTGAGCGGCAATCCGGAAGATGGGCACTGATAACATTGCACTGAAATGTACTTAAACTGTGCTGATAGGTGTTAATTCCCATACAGAAACATGCAGTGGGAAATAATTAACACAAATAATGTGCGTATTGTTACGATTTTTTTTAACAGTGTACCAAGGTGAGGCCACAATCCCTGGTATATATAAACTTGAGTCCAAGGTGATATGATGAGGTACATTGACAAAATTATGATTGCATATGTAAAATGTTATATTTTTTTGTATTCATGTCATTGACTTATCATTATATGAGTTGAAATCCTGTCATTATATGATATATGGTTTTTAATTTTAGCAAATGTGAGGGTTAACTATCAGTTGTTATATATAGCAATATATTTTTATCCTTGAGTATGGATGTGTTATTATACATATATACACAGTATACAAGTCTTTAAATAAGCCAGATCAATATTCCTTTACTACACGCTGTTGGTAAACCTTAAACTATTACAATATGGTATTAGGTATATATAGCAGTGGTAGTGTATAACAATATATATTTTAAGCCGACATTATGTTATATGCACGTCAATTTACAAGTCTTTCAAAAATGGACCTATTGAATATAAGAGGGGCAGAGATTTTGGAGGGTCTATAAAAGTGTCCATAGTACACATATATTCACACATATTTAATGATACGCACATATAATTTATAAATTTAAATTAATGAAATAGTGAAATAAAAATAAATCAATTCAACGCAACTTAAAATTATGTATTGCATTTACCCTGGGCTTTAAAAGAAATGCGATAAAACTTAAGCTAAAGGGGAACATAGATTAAATAGTGATCCTTGAGCCCAACTGTTATCAGTATTGTCATCTATTAACGGCTTTCGATAATCAGACCTTATCGCTGATAACCTTGTTTTCCTTTAGGCATTGTCACGTGTCAGTTGTGGCAAAGTTTTTTTTTTATTATGATAATTATTGTACCCTCAGACCAATTCCTTGAAATCTAAATCTTGAAAGCTGATAACTATCGGTGGACACAAGCAGCATTTGTTGAACGCTGCACAAAGTCAAAAAGTCACATGATGCAGATCAGTACACCTCATACGCAGGTATTTCTGAAAAAAGAGCTCATTAAACAGCAATTAGTGTCCTAGGAGGCAATCTACGATATCTGGAAAGTCAGATGCGCGACGATGGTGTAAACGCGACATAAGAAATATTGAAATTCTAAAGAGACATCTGATGATGGTAACAACATCCGTAAATACAGATTTACTTTCAGAGCTAATTGAATGCACAGACGGAATATGTACCTCATATTTGACCTACGATGAGGTTAAAATGATTATTATTTTATTATCTACTGACTTTGTAATTAGTATAGACTGAATTTTTTCCTTCCTTCTGTATATTTCACTTCGTTTCATATTTCAATTCATTAATATTATAAATATAAACTTTTTTTTATTTTATATGGATTGTACAACAAGTTATAATTCTAATACGAGACACTCTCCATGTCTCGGATGTTGGTGCTCGGTAGTGGTAAGGGTGGAGTAAACCGGACGACCCGGAGAAAACCACCAACCTTAGACGGGCCACTACAACCCACTCTTATAGCCACACCGGGAATCGAACCCGGGTCGCCAGCGAAGAGGGCCGAGCATTTTACCACTCAGCTGTCCAAGCTCTCCATTTATATTATATTGTAATTCATTGTACGAAATATATATATACATATATCTATCTATACACACACACACACACACACATATATATATATATATATAGTTACAGAATATCCTTAAGGTGGATTCAACCATCTCATTTGAATGTTCTTACCTGATTCCGAGCGGCTACGGCTGCGGTCCATGGGCCCCATAATAACATTTTTAAGCAACACGCGGCAGCATAAAACAAAAAGTTTCTGAACGTGTCATTGTTAAGGTGTAACTGATCATTCTCCATGTCCAGTCATAAATCTGTACACCAGGGTACTACTCCCTATCGCTGCCTGTGTTCAGCACCTCAAAGGTCAAGGGGCACATCATGTGATCTATCAGTATAGTTTGTATAGGCTACGCTTTATTTATGATTGATGAGATAAAAGATCAAAGTGAAACCCTTACCAAAGTTTAGCTTATACTGCTTTTAGAGTACCTAATGTAATTCTACTGTGATTGTATACAAATTATGCTGACAAGGGGAGCAGCAAATCCACAGATGTTACTACCTGTTGATCTATTCTTCTCCATCTCTGCTGCGAGAATCAGCATATGCTCTATCACTGCTTAATCCATGTATATTTGCAGCAGATAAAGTGAAACTCTGCCCTCCTGAAATAACGGTCAAAGCAGGCGGAACAACGTCTGCTGCATCTCTGTGGCCTCAAGATGCACCAGAATATGGATCAGAGAGCAGATTTCAAGCAGATGCTCACACACCACTGCTTTGAGACAGTGCCCTTACCGACATATATTATTTTTTAAAGTTTGAGAGCAGATCTTGAGCATATACTGATTCACAGTTGTTTTGAGATGGACAATCGGACAATCCACTATGCAAATAATTATAATTCATTACAAGGACAGCAGATTGAAGCATACCGGTAGTCGGCACGCTGAAGTTTTGTTGAAGTTCACCACACTGTAATTACTTAGCCCCTTCCCCTCCCCCTAAGTCCCGACCAGCATTTTTTCATCACCTTATTTTAATACCCGGTATATTAGTAAAACTAATGGTCGATATAGAATGACGATCAGGGCTTAAATCATTAATTATTTTGGTTGTCACTGGGACACTGTCATTAGACATTTCCCTCGATTGCTACAAGGATTGAGAGATTTCAAACGTTATCTTTACAGTTTAGGTAATCTTGGGCATATTATAGTGTATTTATTACTCAGAATGAGCTATCAATTTAAAGGGTACACAATTATTTAGAGCAAAACGAAATTACTTTTTTCCCTAATTTCATCCACCCTACAAACCGCAGAGGGAAGACATCCCGTATAAACAGAACTGTTGTGTGCAATAACAACCCCTCCCATTTCCGAAAATAAATATATACGATTTCTAACAATATAATCAGTATTAAAAAGCATCTTCAAAACGTTGTGTCCATGGCATTTGTCTGTCCAGGACCCCACCTAAATTAAACATGGTTGCACACCAATAGTTTTGAAATGCTGTTTTCATCATTATTTTTTTTCTTTCCAGTCTTTGGTCTTATGCATGGCAATGGAACACCCTGAGAAAATAAAAAATGTCATGGTGGGGATCCTCCCCTACCTCGGGGCAGGAAAAAAAATTAGAGATTATTAATTGTATAAAATTAATAAAGGTCTATTTTACACATTGAAAGGTGTGTTTTTCATTACCTCTGACATTTTTATAAAAGAGAATGCTGTTTAGTTGGCCCTAATACAAAATACACTACTTAGAAGATGGAGCGGGATATAAACGACGATTAACACAGGTCTGCTCAAGGACATCACTGCTCCTCTAGAGCACACAGGTGAGGTCTGCTCTAGAATAGCACTGCACCAGAAGAACTCTGCTCCATCAAAGCACATAGTTCTGCTCCAGGAGAGCACTGCTCCAGGAGAATACTGCTACAGGAAAGCACTCCTCCAGAAGGGCACACAGTTCTGCGCTATGCAGGTGAGCACTTCTCCAGGAGAGCACATTTGACTGCCCCAGGAGAGCATAATGCTCAGTTTCTGCTGAAGAACTGCTGAAAACCTGCTTTTGATATGCACATAGGCCTGCTGAGCACTAATTAAATTATTGATTCCTCATAATTTGTGCTGAATCGCTGCTCAAAATCTTCTGTGCAATACAGGGTTCTATTCATGGTAAGTGGGGAGCAGAATTTCAGCATATAATCCATAGGTGTTGGAAAACATATACGGCGTATGATGTAACTGTGCTGAATATCTGCTGTAGATCTGCTTGAATCACTGCTCCGACTATCTGCTTATTAATTGCTTTAAATATGCTGTAAAACCTTTGAGTTTTGTTAGGACAAAATACTCAAGTAATAATCAATACATTAATGCAATCACGTTGTACCACCACGAAAAATAAATATTTAAGATATATACAGTCACAAATACCCAGATAGTTTTGCTGAAATTCTACCAAACAAAGGCCATTCCCTGTAAAAACACACACAATTATCCCCAATGATATATCAAAAGCATCCGTTTTATTAGCATAGCTGACTTTCAGTCATGTTGTGCTATAGCGCTGGGTCCGTCGTCCTTCCATTTGTCTGTCCGGCCATCCGTCCGATCGTTAGCACAAATTGTAATCGGTAGGGCTCGGATCACGAATTCTATGCAGTTTAAGAGGTTGAAAAATGATCTTCTTACAAACCTGAAATCAGGTCACATCCACCTATTATCTCCGAGTTACGGGGTGTGTTTGCAGCCCCAAAATTAATTCTTACAGCTAAAAGTTTCTTCCAAAACCTTTCATATTTCACATAACGGCTCACCAACCAACAGGGAAAGAACCATAATTATTTTGAGGTCACAAGGTCAAAGGTCAAAGTCACAGGACCCATTTCTTTGAAAAAATTGCAAATGCATTTTAACCCAAACCTTTCATCCCAATCTTTGATCTTTCACATATTGCTCACCTACCAAATGGGAAAACAATCTGTAGATTTTCAGGTCACAAGATGAAAGGTCAAGATCACAAATCCACTTCTTTAAAAAGGTTGTGGACACATTTCAAGCAAGGCTTCTCATTCCAAACCTTCCAGCATTGACATATCGCTTCTTTGCCAACAGGGGAAATCATCTGTTGATAACTGAGGTCAGCGGTCAAGTTCACAGCACCAACTTCTTGCGCAAAGTCATTTTTAACTTTCAACTTATACCTTCCATCTGTCATATATGGCTTACCTACCAATATGGGAAGAACCCTATTGATCTTGAGTTAAAGATGGTCGGAGGTCAAGCCCACAATACTAAATTGTTCCAAT
This sequence comes from Sipunculus nudus, assembly GCA_026874595.1. Lineage (NCBI taxonomy): Eukaryota > Metazoa > Annelida > Sipuncula > Golfingiida > Sipunculidae > Sipunculus > Sipunculus nudus. Next base: position 42,439,288 of record CM049321.1, on the reverse strand, counting down.
TGCTTGTGCACATATTTCAAGCTAAACTGTTTATCTTAAAACCTTTAGTCTTTCACATATGGCTAGTCTATGCATCACTCAGTTTGATTCAAACTTCATATTTATGGGTCGTTTTGCCTAAAGAAATAAACTGGTCAGGAGGTTAAAGGCTGCCTGTTAGAGTATTCACACACTGGTTGCCAAGTGATTACTCAAGTTTAAAATGGTTAGTAGTTACCCATCGCTCTAGACAGAATCCAATTGATATGTAGACAAAAGAACAAGGTTATAGGTCAGGGATGTTCACGATAAAAACTTGTAGAACATCTCGATTATTCTTGTATATACAGTCAAACCTCTGTATTGTGGGCACCCTTGGGACTGGACCATAGTGCCCACTTTATAGAGGTGCCCACAATATGGAGGTAATGGCCAGTCCATAGTGCTGCCCCCTAGTGTGATATATTGCTGTAATTACTCATGTTTTGAGATTACTAAATCAACTTATTTCGTGTATCATCTCTCTTTATTTAACGATACGTTTTTCAGTGACAAATTATCAAGACATTTGTTAGAAAATATGAATTTAATTACATAAAAGTATGGACAATATCAAGTTGACAAGTAAGTAAAACAAAAACATTAATCCAGTCACTAGAAGTCCATCAAACATTTGAAGTGTGTGATACACTTTGAATGAATGTGTTAAATTGTCACAATTCTTAATTCTCGGTGAAAAGTCTGTGACTGTAGATTGTTTGGAGCAAAGTGCACGTTGTAGCTTTGCATTTGCTATTAGAGAGTTCAGGTTGAACACCATTTCAACAGTGTAAATCGTTATGTAACATTTGTTAAATAAACACTGCCCTGGTCTAGTGCGCATGTGCCTGACTACCTTTGATGGGCCAGAAGGGCATTTAGCTGTGTCACCTCATCACAAAGTATTAATTGGGTGAATGAGCAGGGCTTTCGTCCACTCTTGAGATCCAAACTATAATGCAATTACACGGGGCAATCTAGTCTGGGGTGATCTCCGACTCGAGCCGGTGCAGGCATAACGATCTAATTAGTATGCATGCATCCCAAGCTAGGTCTTGAGTCAAGTAGATTATAATCATTATTAAGCAATGATATTCTGTACATCTCTAAATCTGGTTCATTTGTTCTGATTGTTATTATAAAAATTTATGAATTTTATTAATAAATAATTAAGAATTAATATTATCTTAATAACTTTAAAAGCGCTATAAAGAAGGCTTACAAAGTTGCTATAAGGAGAGAGTTCAACCCTGAAAATCCGTGAAGTGACCACATTAGCTCTGGAAAACTGCCAACTTTACAGAATATAGAGGTGCCCACATTAGCTAAACATAATATAGAGATGAAAAAACGGGAATGCCCAAAAGTGCCCACTTTATAGAGATGCCATCTTTATAGAGGTGTCCACTAGGAGAGGTTCCACTGTATAACCATTGCATTCCAACTGGTACATCTCACTGTGTGACCGTAATTGGGAGCGACACTTGTGATATATGAATCCCTTTTGTATCAGCCTATAGGATGATAATAACATCATTAGTACATAAGAAAAACACTGTTGCCTGAATGCTTAAGCCAGGTATTAAGACTATAAGATTATAGACTAATGGTTTAGCTTCAGATTTATAAGATGATGGGAACATTTTGCAGTTTATTTTATGATATCATAGCAAAACACTTGGTTTCCTAGATATATAATTTTTTCTATACAAATCATCAGATATACAAGCAAGTGTTTGTTTTTGACATCTGGGCCTGTTCTTGGATTTAGGATGGCTTTAAAGACTCAAAGTGATGATTTCTGAAATTCTTTTCATTCAGGATTTGCAGTTTACCTACCCTGCTGACCTAACTAAAACGCAAGGTGATAGTTGAAAAATTGTTGATTTTTTAAATGCTTTGTCCCTTTAAGAGGATGTTTGTTGTCAGATTTCAGACCTGTCAGAAATCCAATATGGCCACCAGGTAGCCATCTTTATATTCCTTTTGATAATATTTTCTCAGGAACTGTTTAAGTGGATGCAGTGGGACGTATATTAATATAATCTTGCAACGTATTTGTCACAGATTTTAAAATTTTTTTACTCTAGTGACATTTTTTACAATAGTGTCAGCGTCGAGCAACCACATGCTATATATATATATATATATATATATATATATATATATATATATATATATATATATATTTTTATATATATATATATATATATGCTTTGGGTGCAGATAACAACGCGGTATTGGGGCTCAACATTTATTTCACTAATGTGAACAAAACCTGTAATTATAATCGAGGGCCGACAGCAGGCCCAAAGAAAAAAAAAACAAACAAACATATATTATTACAGTAAAGCATTGCTTTAAAAAAAGGGAACAATTATACTATACTTGATCACTCTATCAAGTAGTGTAATGAAAACGAGAGGGTGGGCAGGGAGGGACGACAAAATACCCGAGCTGAACGATCCGGCCCTTGACCTGGGATTAGTCACAAACGACGGCACAGTGAATGGAGCGGTGCGTGTCTATATTACTGACCCACAAATAATAATTATTAACATATTTAATAAACATTTATATGCTTAGGCTGCAGATAACAACGCGGTAGTGGGGCTCAACATTTATTTCACGAATGTGAACAAAAGCTATAATTATAAACGAGGGCCGACAGCAGGCCCATGGTCGATTATGGTCGCCCTCGGCCCTGTTAATTATATTTAATTTTTTTTTATATTAGAAATGTGGTATTGTTCTTAAACATTTCACCTGCAATGTTGAGAAAAAGCTGCTGGGAATGCTTTCAGTTTTGGAATAATAGTTTTACATTGTTCAACTGGAACCTTAAAGAGTCGTTTCGCGGAGCAGCGATATTAGGTGAAATATGAATATTTATAAATCACTTGGGCCTAAAGTATTAGAACTTATGTGCATATCGCCTCGATACTTTTTTTCCCACTATATATATATTGTAGATTCAAATAATATCGTGGGCTTTAAATTTTATGGTTTGGTGCAAAAAGCATATCTTGAGGTATTTGATTTCATAGAAAAAGAATGAAAATGTTTACAATTCGTGATCTACATGTCCACAACAAAGACACGTACACATACACGTAATGCATCTATGGCTCAGCTGAGATGGTTATCACACGATGTGCCAGCGTTTAACGAACATGCCTCGCCCTGCCCTCCTTGCGGAAGGCACTTTGTTACTCTAGGGCTACTTTGTGGCGCATGAAAATTATCAGTAGGCTAGTTCCCTATTCCCTAGTCCCTCGCCCGCATACGGCCAAGTAGAAGTATGCGGGAACCAGCACAACAGTTTACTGTGTCTCGAGTGGTTGCAACCTCCGCAAGGGCATGTGCACACGACAGGGAACCACAGCTGGTTTGACCTGGATTGCTGGGGCAACCACTGTATACAATCATGGCAGACCATATGCACCTGGAGGTCACCTGTCACCCCAAAATTGGTCCATTTACCAAAAACATGCTTAAAACGTATGGCAGTGCTATTGATGTATACATTTGCACCACTACTTCACCGATGTCTCACTGCAATGTAGTTTCCCGAGTTTTACAACATGTAAAAAACAAACACATAACCATATTTTTTCTTACAGTTGTATTTGAAATGAATGCTGCCAATGTATGTTCTATATTTGCTATTTGCTTAAATTGTTGTAATCTTCTAGTACCAGGCGATATAGTTTGCGTTCGACTGAAAATAGTGCCTTGTAACCATTGAAAGGCAAGGATCTATTCCCTTCATAGACGAGATCTCGCGTGAGGAGAATGACGTTGTTTTGGAATACTACGGCAAATCCATCTATAGTCTATATTGTGCATTTTGATGCCGGTATGTCAAAGGCACATATACCAACGTTACTTAGCCGTTCATTAACTGCAATATCACAATAATGAATTGATTTACTAGAAAATTCCATTCATCATACAAGGACTCCGAAGTGATTTTATAGGGATGTATAATTAAAAATATTTTTGGTATATGCAAAGAAACCCCTATAGCGGACAGTCACGGGATCTTTTCTATTTTCGATTTAAGAGGTTATATCATGAATTATTTTAATTAAGTTTAATGATTGTTAACGTTATTATATTTTAGAGAATGTTTTCTTAGATTGGACCAGGCAGAATTTACTCGAACATATGCCACGAATGGTATGGATGCATTTCTCATATGTCCGTCAATATTCCTAATAACTGTCTTTTTTTCGTGATCTTAAGAGAATTATAGATTAAATAATACAATTTCTGACATAAGTTCTTAAAAAAGTACACATCCTTAGGAAAGACGAATCAATTTGTGACCTACGCCCTTTGTTATTGGTCCATTTGACTCGTGTCAATGAGGCGTAAGTTATAGCAAGGCGTTTGTTTTAAATTCTTGGTTATAGTATCGGTGATTTGCTCTTTTAAGGATCATGGGGCACCCACTCATATACTAGTATACAGTAAAATCTTTATTAGAAGGGACTGAAACGTCTACAACTGAAAAAAATATATGAGTTGGTCAGACTGAGAAGGGACCTGTCGCTGGAATCGCCAAATAGGTGCCTAATTAGGGTCTTTGATCGCCTTTGATCTTTAGTACAACCAGGTACCCCGTCCCGGCGGGAGGTCATGACCTGTGACTGTCCATGTGTGTAACACCTAGCATCGCAGATCCATTCGTCCTGTCATCCAACGAGAGAATAATATCGCCTGAAATAAGGATGCTAATTTTACTTCTGTTATAGCTTCGCATAATGGAAACTCCGCAAATGCCGAGACTTTCTCGTCAGATCTATGATTAGCATGAGTATAAAGGGTAAACGAAGAGAAAATGTTTTCAATATCATTATCATATGCATGTGTGTAAATAATGAAAACAGTTTTAAGTGTTGGGAGGCATAACGGAAACAGAACGTGTTTGTATTAACAACGTATTTGTCTTGACGCCGGACGTATGTTTCCTTTAACGGGAGTGATTTTAACTTTAGGACGGACAAAAAAATGTAACACGGGTTTCATCCCCAGAGGGGATTCTCCAGCCCGGGGTTCCATTGTATGTATATATATAAATATATATATATATATATATATATATATATATATACACAAATTTACAATATAAATATATATAATATAAATATATATATATATTTATAAAAATTTTACAATACAAATATATATATGTGTGTGCGTGTATATTTATGTACGATACCCTCTTAAGGACAACTGCTGCGCACGCGTAAAGCAGGCCTAACACAGAGCGGACGAGACCAGATCGGATCGAACCACACAGGACTGGGAATCCTGTATAGTACGCCGCTATCTTTTCAGTTCGGTGCGGTCCTGGAGGGGTCGCACACAGAGCGGACAGGATCGGATCGGATATTAATAAGAATCGAAACAAAGGGCTACACTTATGTTATGTAATATTATATTATATTATATATATATATATATATATATATATATATATGTTCATATATATACATACACACATATATACAAGATTATGGCATCATTATCTGAGGCAATACCTCAATTTATAATTAAAGCAGGATATCTTCAATCTTTTAAATTTATGACTACTTCACATGTCATATTTAATGACTTATATACAATGGTACTGTGCAATAACGTATTAGCTTTGTGTAACATTACTCAAAATTAAGTTATTTTTATGTTAAATTACATAAATTAAGTTATTTTTATGTAAAATAACAAATTAAGTTATTTTTGATAAAATTACAAAAATTAAGTTATTTTTGATAAAATTACATAAATTAAGTTATTTTTGATAAAATTACATAAATTAAGTTATTTTTGATAAAATTACATAAATTAAGTTATTTTTGATAAAATTACATAAATTAAGTAATTTTTTTTTTATAATATTACATAAATTAAGTTATTTTTTTATAAAATTACATAAATTGTTATTTTTTTATAAAAATATTAATGTACTAACTTCTGGTTTGATCAAACTTACCTATCAAAACGATGGTCAACATAATTATGTCTTTATTCGTTATTTTATACTAAATGGCAATAATACGTGAATCCTTTATGCGGTATTTAGATGATAGACGAGGTAAGCAACATAAACGTTTCCCTTTATATAGCTAAAGGGTACACCATCTCCATGTATCACGCACGAAATTTTCATCTCATAATTCACCGTCTTCAAATGTGTACAGCTATCATGTTATTCATAGAGCTGATCTCATTGGTCAATGATAAAGTCCAGATCCTGGCTGGTCCTGAAACCCCCGCAAACAGAGTGGATTATATGGACGGGACCGCTCAGGACCAGTCCTGAAATATATAAAAAAAAGATATGGCCAGGCCCCAAACAGAGCGGTCCGGACCGGATTCAAGTCCGGTCTCATCTGGTGTCGTCTCCTTTGTGTGCGGCCAACTTTAAAGTGCTTGCGAGATGATTGTGCGGCCACAAAGGGCACATGACGGTTGTGGTAGGGGTATATGATGTTCCTGAATGTGGATCATGTGCCACATCCACACCAGAATCTAGTCGATTCTTCATTAGCCCATTCCAACATTTCACCGAAAATTTCATGGTCGAGTGAGTTATAAAGTGAACAGACAATTAAACATACAGAAGAATAGGGATGAACGCATTCACTCTTGGCGGAGGCAATTTCAGCCTTTCTCTACTCCCGACACAATCAACTATTAACTATTATATGCATCAACTATTAACACGCTTAGTAATTTTTGTAGTGTTTCCTCTGATTGATGATTAAGAATAATATACCTTATTATCATAATATTATCATAACCAGCTTCTCTTCCACTGCATCAGACAAAGTATTCTTTGTAATATAATCAATTTAAAGTCATCCAAGTTATTTGCGCGCACAGTTTTTCCATGTATTTTATATTTATAGATAAAAAAGATAAAGTTTCCAAGGGTTTCAACATACCCTCTTGGCGCGCATGCGTCAGATTGCCTGCGAGAGTATTTGTGCCGCCATGGAAAGGTTGACGGCCAATCCAATCAGATGACAGAGGGCACGTGACGGCTGTGGTAGCGGTATCTGGTAGGCCGCCGTGTGCAGCAGACGACTCAGGCAGAATATCTTGAAATGCCACAGTGCGTTGACGGGAGTTGGGCCGCTTAGCACATACAGGAAGCCGAGGATGATGAAGGCTGGGATATTCTCAACGTCATTCTGGTGGTTCCTGAAGAGAGAGTTTTATAGCAGCAGAGATAAGCACAAGTAAAATACACATAAAGATACGAATAAAAACATATAAATCATAAAATATTGCCAACACAATACAACAACACCATCGTGGTTATTTTAAGGAGATCAGAATATACGAGGTTTTAGCGAGTTATGCTTTATAATTCACACACACACACACACATATATATATATATATATATATATATATATATATATATATATATATATATATATATAACCCACCTTCTCACCCTTTCCACAGTGGGATGATCTAAAATCGGCTTGGCCTTTTTGTCTAGTAACAGGACCAGGTCTTCAGGATTGCGGACAACCTGAAAAAAATAAGGATATATGAGTGACCATTCACATATTCCAGAAACACGGTTTTCAAATGATTTAACTATGATAATATATATATATATATATATATATATATATATATATATGAAGAATATACCTTCTTAAAAATGACTGTATAATAGAAAGGACTAAAAATATGCAATCTAAGGAATGCAAGCTTCCGCCAACGTGGGATTCCTTGTTCTTGTAAGTTCCCAAAAACCGTGTATGCACTCACATAGTCGGCTTATATTCCCAGCTTCATTCGTGCATACGTGGCTGTACATTTGTATTTGACTTACCTGAATCCGGAGTATGTGCCTAACCTACCCCTAGGTAGGGCCAAACGACTATTAGTAAGCCGATTTTCTTGGCTCGACTCGGCTTGCGAAATGTCGGCTTGCCAAAACTACCCTAAAAGCCTATTCATTTGACGATGTTGCAAAGTACTCGTTAAAAAAGGGCCGTTAAGTTAATCATGTTATCTATAACATTAGGGATGTCAGGTTTGACCATGTTGAATTATGAGGGGAACTTCAATTTAGTCAGTCAGTATCAAAATCAACAAAACTAATTTTGCATTAGTCTGTATATGTTTCTGGTACTTCTAATGATAACATGACAATGATGTCTTGATTTTTATACCTTGTAGATGTAGAACTCTCGTTCAAATGCATGTTTTAAACCCTAGTACGTAAAAATAAAATCTTGTGTAACACTTGTAGTGCAAAAAAAAATGTTTTAAATGGAATATTTAATGGGGAAAATAACTTACACTGCCTTACACAGCAAACAAAGCTCGTACAATGTAACACGTTGCACTGTATGACTTAAATGACCAGAGAATAAAAACTTTAAAAAATTGAATTGTCGTCAGGCTCAGACTCTATGTTTACGTTGCCGGAACGAAATTCCTCAAGTCTGCCATTTTGAGACAGAGCGAGTTCACGAGGTGCGTGACTAAAAAAAAGTGACAGTATTGAACTTCCATGCCCAATGAAACCTGATGCAAACCGTGAGGTTTGCGAGGCTAGTGTCATCATAGCAAGCCTGGTTGGGTTGTTGTCAAAAAGAGATTCTGACAACCTGGGTTGTTTTTTAGGTACATCCATCTGACAACCCTAAAGTTGTCGATTTGACAACCCTATGTTTTCAGTGCATACTTCGAGTCAAGTGATACGACAAAGAAATGAACGCTAGGAGAATGGTGATATCAAGTAGATCGACTAAGATTTCAGAGTCTGTGAACGCTTTTAGAGTCATTTACCAGCAGAAAAAGGTAAATAATTACCGTCAATTGGAAGAAACGATTATTTCTCGCAAATGATACCTGAACGTAAAATATCCTCTCCGGGGCAAACAGTTTAGCTTCGAACCAACCAGCGAGTGTGTGAAAAAAAAATTATTACCTGCGGCTACCCGGGTAGGCGGAAAATAAAGACACATTATAATGTAAAACATATTAACTGCAGGTGGAGACACACGTCCAAGAGGTATGCGTGCTCACAACAAGATATTCAAGTTCGCAGGCCATTTGCTGTATAGGGTTCTGATTGCCTACTGCAAATCTCAAAATTGATCCAAACCTATTCGTCATAGGTAACAATAAATTTAAGCCTCCAAGTTGAATATTACTTGCATTGAACCAAAATGGAACCATTATTTAATATATTGATAAATCCATCAAAATGCAGATAACTGTCGGTCTAAACAAACAGATTCGGTTGACAAAGTAAAGAAAAACCGGTTGTGCATCTTGTTACAGCTCTATTTAAGAGGGGGGATTGGGGAGAACCTATATAAGCCAGATTTGATTTTGTGGATACAATTACAGCATATACCAAGGGCAGATTCAATCGTGTAGCTAATTTTAGAATTCTTACCTGGTGCCGGGCAGCCACTGCAGACGTCCATGGGCCCCATAGTATGATTTTCAAGCAACAGGCGGCAGCATAAAACATAAAGCTTCTAAATGTCTCATTTTCCAGGTTTAGTTGCTCTTTCAACATACTTAACCTTATATTTGTACACAAAGGGTATTGCACTATATTTAAGACTGTTAGTGCTAAGGAGTAGTGCAGGTGTGGATTCACAACCGTGCGGAACCTTAGAGTTATTCAGTCACGCGTATACTGCCCTTGCTCTAGTGAATGCAAAGATCAAAGTCAAAGGTGGCTGAGAAGTACACAAGTGATAAAGTTAAGATTAATACCTAAACTACGTGTTTCCCTTGAAATGCACTCGTATAGACCTAGCGACATTTTGTCTCTGATCAAACGATATTAGAGTGTCCGATGTCCCAATGTCGAGAATCACACAATAATTCACGATAACGGTCCAAACCAACTCGTCATTTATGACAACGCTTAATAGCTTATGAATGCAGTGTCACTTACATTGAACAAAAAGGCCCCGCGTCATATTTTAATTCATTGATACATTCCCCTGCATGTTTGAATAATAAGTGATGTCATATAAAAAACGTATTTTCACGGATTATGCAAATGGCAGCCAGGTCGTGCCAGTCGCAGGAAGATTGGCTTTTCTCAGAAAAACGGGATTAACACTTTGTTTTGAACATTTGCAGGTATACTTTAATTCTCACGTCTCATTCGTAGCCTAACGCTAGGGCTGCTAGGTATTTAGAGGGATATCTTTGCATAAGGATGTAAAACAATCTCGTAACCGTTTCTTGTTTTTCGGGTTTCAACGTGCACTTTAATTGAACATGTTGGGGAATTCGTTTTTAGGTAATAGGGTCGTAGGGGTATAATTATGTAGGAAGAGAGGATAATTGTCTCGAGGGGTAGCTATGTTGAGGGTAAATGTCACAAAGTAAATTGCCTCGGGAAAATTCACACACTCAGATGAGGAATGCAGTGTTTCTTTGGTTATTCAGTATAGGGCTCAAAATATGGTGTGATTAGTTCATATTAGATGCTGTTATGGTCCAGTGGCTTTGGCATGGAATGATTACCAATTAGATAAGCGCTGAGCCTGTTCATAGATTCAATAATTAGGTGTTGTACGTTGAGGCAGTACTTGGTTATTATGTGCGGCAAATTATTGTCAGCTGAGACTAGACAATAGGTTGAATTTGCCTGCTACAATCAATATGGACTATGTGTGCATGGTATATATATATATCAAGGTTGGGGCCAGGTACTTGTACCTGTACCTGTACCTAGGAACACATTTCAGAGTACCTGTACCTGTACCTGCCAGTCCTGAGTAGGAAGTACCTTGTACCTGTACCTGTACCTGGAACTAAAGTACCTGTACCTTGTACAAGGTACTCCAGGTACATTTTCATATTTTATTTTATTTTTATTTTTTTTCTCTTTTAGAATTAAATTTGGTTACCGGTAGTGTAAAATAATCAGCAAGCCATCAGTGTGATAAACTGCTCATGAATTGACTTGTTATCACACCTCCAGAATGGTCACATGTGTGAAATAAGCTGTAACCACTTATTAAGCAAATCATTTGATTATACTATACTTGGTGCACTTAATGAACATTTATCCTGTTGCACTTAATGAACATTCACAAATATCCTGTTTGTGAAGTATGGTTTCAGAATAATCCCTGTCTTACTGTACTTTGTATACTTAAAGGACTTTCAGTAGACTTGAATTCCATGTTTGTGAATGTATGGTGTCATACACTACTTGGTGCACTTAATTGACTTTTAATACACTTACATATTATTTTTGTGAATTTATGGTGCCAAACAGTTAATAAGTTCTGAAAAAAATATACTTTAGCAAATGACTTCGGTAGTGTTTGATAGAAAAAAGGCATGTTAACTTGCATATATGTAAATTTATGCCTTAAAAACGTCTTTAAAGTGATCCTCAAATAAATGTGCCTGTACCTGTACCTAGGTACTTTCTAAAGTACCTGTACCTGTACCTAGGTACTTTCATTTGTACCTGGCCCCAACCCTGATATATATATATATATATATATATATATATATATATATTTATATATATATATATTTAATATGTATATATATTTATTTTATTAGAATTATCTTTTTTTTGTGTAGGATTTAAATATTTCATGGAAGTGAAATTTATCCAATCGTTATCTGCCAGTCATGTACAGAATTTTTTTAAATAGGTAATTACGTTCTGTTAGCAGAATTTGATGTTGTAATCGTGAGCCTGTCATAATAATTATAAGCCAAAAATATTGCCTTTGCCAAATCGAAACTACTTTTCAGAAAAAGGAGGGCTCGGACATGAAGTACAGCTACCTTTTAGCCTGATTTTAAGTAATTGTGAAAGGATATGTGGTTGAGTTTTTTAATATTCCAATATTGATCTGTATACCAACTAGGTTTATGACATAACGCATTAAGTTCAACTGAATGGATCAAGCCCTTCGTTTCATAATATATGAATAAAGAACCTCTTCTTACAGACACCTCTATATTGACATTTAAGGTTCATATTCTTTTGTAATAATATGTGGTTTGTCTCACGTTATTGGCTCATTTTGGCTGTATACGAAAGTTGTTTAGCTAATCAAAGCCGATACTCGGTCTGAATACCTCCTGTTAACCGATTTTATACGTAATTATAGATCAGTGTATGCACCATTGTCTGTTGACTGTAACGGGACCTTAATAGATACCTCGAACAATTGTTTAGAAACGAGACAAACACAGCGCTTACGCCAACTTGCGGTAAAACAGCATAACTTCACAAAACAATGTTTTTCAAGCTTCTCTTGGTGTTTCTTATTTTATGTTTCTTCTCTTTTTTATAATTGTGTCTTGTGCGCGACCCACATATTTCCTCTGGTCATTCGGCCTTCTTATGTAAACACCAAACAGACACTTATAGAGGTTCTGTAATTCAGAGATGACCATGAGGAGAGGTTCAGGATTTATATATTATGAAATGAAGTGCTTGATCACATAATTTTAATTTAATTGAAACACGTAAATGAACCACAAAAAAGATCTTATACTTATCCGCAAATGAGACCAATCTGAGGTGTAGATTTTACCACCACTTCAGCCTGACATATGAGGAAAAGACTTGCTTTTAGAATTTCGTTTTTCTTACTGTCACAGATTAATCGCACGTCCAAGAGTGATAGTTTTCAATATTTGTTTTATATTTTAGTTCAAAATAAAAACTACACGTACCCAATAAAATGGGTTCTTGACTGAATCATATCAATGGCCGTATATGCATTAAATGAAAGAACCAAAATTTAAAACATCAACTACACCAAGCGTTTTGTCATAAATCTAGTTCTTAGACCGATCCGTTTAGAATATTAGAAATGTGCCCAACAAATAACCATTCTCAATTACTTAAAATCAGTCTATTTAGTAGCTACACCTCTTGTCCGAACCCTTCTTTCTCCAAAACGTAGGTTCAGTTTTGCAGATTGTTCTTATTAACATTATGGCAGGCTGACTATTATAACATCATACACTGCAAACAGATTTAAATCACCTATCTTTAAATTAGTGTTCTGTATATGACTGTGAGGCAACGATAGGCTATATTTCGCTTCGTTGAAATATTTCAGATATCTGGACACAAAAATTATCAATCGAATAGCATTTTAATATATACTATAATCAAATAAATATGTGTGTGTGTTCGTTTCAACATTGTTCCTACGGTTTACGAGGAGGTGAAGATGTTGTATATAGTTAATGTGAAAAATACACATTATTTAAAATAAATAAATATATATATATATATCTATATGTATATTGCTTATACATATATCTGTTAGCCTGTTAAATAGTCTGTGAATCAGATCCATAAGATTTATAACGTTGTTCGAACGCGATATTATGTCGTACGTACGAGATAGTATGTCGTACGTACCAGAAAATATGTTGCACGTACGAGATAATATGTCGTACGTACGAGTTGGTATGTCGTATGTTCGAGATAAATAATTTATTTTTCTTTTACCATTTGGCAGCATACCCTTCCGTAACAATGCAGCGATATAAGGTTAGTACTCAATTTGCCCATTGCCTCTGATCTAAACAACGTTACTACATGTAAGTAAATAATATGATGTAATTGACAGGTGTTTTTGTGTGACCGCCGACGGATCTAAGATTGGAGATCCTTGAATCGTAGGCGGTTTGCAGAACTTTACTGTCGTAAGTACCAGTCTTACTATTACCGTAGGCGGCATATAGACCTTGACTGTTATATGTACCAGTCTCTCTATTCTTCTTATTATATTCTACGCTCCCATACACATACAAATACAATAAATACAAGTGTGTTTGTAATGCTTAAGGGACTTCAGATTTACCGAATTTATATGTCAAATAAAATGGCTAATATTTATATAATAGCAGCACTTAAAATATTAACATCTCAAGAATAAACTATTTTTATTCAAAAATTTTATTTGCATTTGTAGCGTATTATCAAATGTTTAATACTCAAATTAACATACAGATACACTTGCACAGGCAAGTCTATATATAAATGCGTTTCCTATATTTTCAAATACACGTGTCTTTGTGATTAAGCCGAATAGATGCATCTACGCACAAAAAAACCGGGACACTAATTAGCTTTTATGTGTACATGCGTGCATGTTTACGTGCATTACTTTAATCCCTAGGATGCGTGCGTTTTAAGTGTGGATAGAGGGGAAATTATTTTAAAAATTCACATAATACCAGGATTCATGCTAAATACCGTGGTTGGCTTTATATTTGCGAGGCTGAAATTTCGCTTTTCTTCTTTTCTTTTGCGAGGGTTTCATTTTCGCTATTGCTAAAGATCTAAGTAAAATCTTTAAAATCTAAGTACGGCAGTATTTGTATGTTTTATAAATTTAGAATTAATTCTTCAATACCTCAATCATTTCTGGTTCAGTCATTCACTTTGACCGGTGTCACAATCGATGTATCTCATGTGATTGCCGCTTATACAATGACATTGTATGCATGTGCTTATACAATGACTAATGTACATTGTATGCATGTGCTTATACAATGACTAATGTACATTGTATGCATGTGTTTATACAATGACTAATAACTTGTATGCATGGGCTAGTTTGGATACCATGCACAGATTAGGTCGTGACTATAGGTTGTTTCCATAGGTATAAGAAGTAAGCTGTTTGTGAAGATGCATCATCCCCTCTTGTTCATCTTAGTTGATGGTGCATCTTATCCCCGAGGGTTTCATATTCGCGATTATGTTACATTCGAGAATACCGCGAAATTATAACCCTCGCAAATAGAAAGGCAACCACAGGATCTAATCGAAAGCTGAAATCGGCATATGATTGCATATTGTCACAACTGTGTCAAAGGGTGTGTATTATAGATGTCGCTATCAGTCATACAATGGATAACGATATCAAAGAGAAACGGCACTGTATAGCCAAAGTCGGTCCATGCATATGTCAGCATATTTGACCAATAAGAGTGATCGTAATTTTTGACAAAACGTTTTATCTGATTTTTCACCGGACAGTCCGTATCAATCCACTAAGTTAATTTAAAAATAAAACGATAACCTGAATGGTTCGTGTTGGCGGCAGTAAATAACAGTGATAACTGGCATGAAGTCACACATGATATGTGCATATGTGTGTGAGCAAGAAAATGTGAGATATGTCGTGTTTTCTGTCATGTATATATTTATTTTGTATTGAATTACGGACATTAAATTCTACAATTTTTCTTGCATGTGTTGTGCACGTTTTCAACCGCTTTTAGTTATTTCATTGGTATTTTAAGGTTTCCTAGGGAGCAGGCAGAGTCTGGCATTTAGGAAGACAGTTCCTCAATATGTGAAGATAACGGTAACATTAGCGATATTGCATGTTGTCACAACTGTGTCAAAGTAAGGGTATTATTGATGTTGCTATCTGTCATGCGATGGACAAAGGCATCACAGACAAACGGCATTGCAAATTCAAAGTAAGTCAAAGAATATGTATATGTATTTAACCAAAAACAGTGAATTTGTCATTATTGACAAAAAAGGGTTGATTTTTTTTTTCACTGGACATTCCGTAGCAACGCACTGAGCCAATTTAAAATAAAACGATAAACTAATTGGTAAGTGTTGGCGTCAGTATATAGCGCGATTACCGACATGAGGTCAGATCTGCCTCTGTGCATGCTTAGAGTATGTGTGTGTTTGTGTATATGTATGAGCACAAACATGTGTGATATATGTGGTATATGTATATTGTATTGAATTACGGACATTAAATTTTGTATTTTTTTTCATGTGCTGTGCACCCTTCAACAGTCATTAAATGATTTCATTGATATTTTCTTTTAGTGTGTGCGAGGACGGAGGCTGGCCTTTACAACGAATGAGCCACAGTATGTGAAGATAACAATAACTGTACCGACAGTCTATAACCGAAATCTGCAGATAGATGCCAGAAGATTTTGCAAGGCTTGCTCTGGAAATAAAACTTATTTTCACTTACTTATCAGTAACATAGTAACATAAAGAATTAGTATTTAAAGAGCGAACCTAGGGTATATTCATCGAAAGGTGACGAATTATGTCATATATTAATGCAAAATATCTGATTTTACTTAAAATACGGTTACAACTACACCAACATTGAAACGTAAGTTATTGGCGACGGATCAAGTCTACATTCGACACATCTGCCAAAGATAAACAGAATCAACTAATAATTCACAGCAATTCTATGCAATTATTGATAAGACAGGTGTTGATATGATGCGCATTTTAGCATTTAGAATGGAATTGCATTTTATACAAATTGGTTTTCCTGGTTATGTTAAAACATTTGGTGTTAGTCTTAGGTGTAACTGTTTCACGCTTTTTCCGGTTTGCTATACACAATCAAAATGCTTATTTCAAGATATGGTTTAATGTCAGATTTTTTAAAGAATTTTCTAATTTTCTAATTTTAAAGGATTTTCTAAATTTAAAGAAGCTATAGACCAATTCAATTAAACGTTTTAAAATGTTTGTATATGTTATAAGAGAACTGTTCGGTAGATTTTTTTTTTACATTTTCATGATCGCAGGATCAGATTTGAATGAGGCTCATCCTCATGTCATTTGGCTCAAAGCAAACTTTCTGTTCCCGAATTTGCATATAACGAAATAAGCTTTATTCCTGCATCTACTGTTTACCTGTACAAACAGTGTGATTACTTTGACACACGTTTTGGCTCTCACGATATGATATGTTCGTATATATAACAATGGAGCTTTCTTCGGTTTGTATCATGCTGATAACTGAATTCTTTAACAGAGTATTAAACCGATGGAATTATATTACAGATATGGTGCATCAGGATATGAATATTAATCCATATTATATATATAAATTGCCAAGGAAAATAACAAAATATAGAAAAAAACTTCAACAATTACAAATAATAATTATTTATAGGCACTTACTTTAGATGACCGACTGTATAAATGCAAAATAATAGAAAATGATCGATGTTTTTTTTGTAATTATGGAAAAGGAAAATTTCCAACAATCAAGCTTGTAATTAACAAACATTTTGGCATGAAGATAAAATATGTATATATATATATATCTTATAACACAAGGTTGGCGGAATACACTGACAATGTTATATTGGGAATTAAAGAGGTAGAATATAATCTAAGAAAAACAGAAACATTCCATTATAAATGGGGAAATGTATTTGTATGATTGTATTTTAAGTTTTGTTAATCTGAGAAAAACAGAAAACATTGCGTTATTAATTGGGAAATAAACCTGTATGATTGCAGATTTAGTTTTATTAATCCAACTTTATTCACAGAATGAAAATAAGACTATAACATTGAGAAAGAATTGCAGAAAAGGCATCAAAGTTTGACGGAGTTATAAGAAACCTGGAAACATTGTAAATTCGATTTGATCAAAAATTGGTCCGCTTAAATGAATTAAATTTAAATTTAGTTGTTTATGCCAATCCTTAGCTTTCGCTTACCTAGGGAGGTTAACAAACTTCGCTGAGGTACTTTTAGGGTATAGCAGTTTGCACTATTGTGTAAATTTTAAGCATTTTGTCTTTCATTCAACCATATAGACACATTCTCTTGTTTTACATGTTAGTCCAGGTCTCGGATTTGATCCGATATGCTTCCAGGTGCACTTCGCAGAACACTCAAGTATAATCGTTTATTAAGTAATCTTGTCATGTTGACAAGCATACGGGTATTATGAGTTAAAGAAACAATCTTTAAAAGATGCAAATGAGTGTTCTTTCTTGTGGCAGTAATAGGTAAATCTTTGAAAGATGTTTCTGATCTTGCCTTACAGTGGGTGTATTTAATAATCATCAAATAATGCTAAAGATTTAACCTGTCCTGCGGGTGTATTAGAATAACTTGCATTAGATGCTAACAAGTTTCATGCCTGACGGGTAATATATTATGGCAACTTTTCACGACCTGGTCGTATAGCTAATGTTTAGTGTTAGATATACAAAAGAAAATATTCATGACTGATACCCATTTCCGCTGTTTTAGAATTCAAAACAATCAGCACTGTTTGGCGTTGTTACATATTATATGCTCATTCCTGAAGTCCTGTCAGATCCTTCTGGAGTAAGAGCTGGTCGGCACTGCTCCTAATAGTTCTGTAAGACAAGCAGTCATCTGTGAAGTGGCGACACAGTGACTGCACCACCTTGGATACGTCAATAATGTGGGCAAGGAACAGGAGGTTCCAAGAATTGTGTCTTGTGGAACATTCAAATCGACATGGAGCCAATCTGAAAAGAGTCCGCCAACTACCACACGCTATAACATGGACTTGAAGAAGGTTGCGTTTGATGTATGTGGATTTCCATTCAAATAGTGGTTGGACAGCTTATGCAGAAGGCGCAGATGAGGCACAGTGTGGAATTCCTTGTCAAACACAAGGTCAGTTATGCTTCTATGTCGCAATAGTACACGAGAGCGTGGATTGTTATGCCCAGCTGCAACGTGCAATAGTGAGGCGCTCGAAGCATGTACTGGAGAGTCGTCATTATGTCGTGACGTTCGAAAGCGCCCTAGCGTATGACGTAAAATAAGACTTTGACAGATTTTACAAAATATTAAAATCAGTGATCCGGATTATATTTGCGACGTTGGTGTTTCTCTTCTTAGATATTGGCGTCGTATGAGCTTACAGCCAGTAAGTGGACTATTAGAGAGACTCTGGTTAAAGATAATGTCGGGACTTGAGCTGCTCGCCGGAGAGTTCGTTCAATTCATAGCAGAGGAAATCATGGGGTCCCGTAGCTTTCTAAACCTTAATGTTATGGAGCTGTTTCTCAGGTCCCGGATGCAGAAAGGGTGTGACAGTTGATGCAGCCGAATGAACGGCTTTTATTGTCTAGGTATCAAAGCTCAGTTATACACGCAATCTGCAGTACATATGATACCATGTATCGCATACCATGTATCATGTATCAACATAATGTTTTATCCTAACATTCAATCGGGCACTAACATAAATCTCTGGGATATGTGGAGCTGGGACTTTGATGGGCAACTATATACAAACTACTGTAAGTGAACATGACTCTCGTCCAAATTTTATTTTGTTACGTGGTTGCTAAGTAACACATGGGACAAACTTAGTACTTTTTATTATATCATTGTAATGATTGTACATCTGTTTTTAATAATTGATCACCATTGACAGCTCTGCGTTTACGTTTACAAAATCACGTCACTCATTTATTTCCATTAAGAGGCCAAAGTGTTTGAGCCATGTGCTGTGAATAAAGCTGGACGTGAACCAACACTACTGTTGTCGTTACAATGTCTAACTCAAAAAGATTCGGCTTGTTATACTAACATGCAATACACAACACTTAAGTGCTGGATTCTAAAGCACCATTATGATGTGATATATGTACTAAGATTTGAATAGAAGCTCTCAAAATTACCGAATAATAAGGTTTAAGGTGGACTTTTAAAGTTGTGAAAGTCTATGATGTTGCCTAAATATTCTGTGAGCGAATTCCATAGAAGTGGTCCAGCTACACTAAAACTACGACTAGCTTATGTTTTTCGATCATGCCTTGGAACCCCCAACGGATTCCGGATGTTACCTGTTATCCTTGTAGATTAATATATCTTACTTTATTAATTGATTTAAGTATTCTGGAGCAACTCCATATAACATTTATGCACCAAAGTTATAATATTTTTTTTCTATATTTAATCGTACTGTAAATCAGTGCATTTCTTTAAGAGCTGTTGTAAAACTCGTGCTTTCGTCTTACCAAAATTCATTTGTCAGTGACTGACTGAACTCTTTGCGGTTTTTAGACGTCCTTGATAGATAAACACTAATGGTACAAGTACATCCTGAGCGTATTTTATCCATTCAACCCAGAACTAGGGTTTACGACACGATCATCATTTATACTTAACTTAGATCTGATATATAATCCGTTATGCATGCAAGCTTATGAGCATGTTTTGCAGATTATTCTTATAAACCCACAGGACAGCTTTGCTCATTAGCATATTCTGCATATTATTTTGATAAACCCGCAGTACGCCTAAGATCATTAGCATCCCTGGAGTATTAATTGAGCAATTCTACAAGTGTATGCCGCCTTAATATGCATGAAATTAATGCGTTCCCGTTTCCGATTTAACGTTTAAACATCGAGATGGTCCATTGGATGGTATGTATGTCTGTGATCTTAATGACAGTTTGATTCATTCGGGAGCTTATTAGTTTTTAGTCAGTTTTGTTCCCCTTGAAGACTTGCATTAAAACACACGTGTTCTGAGGATTTTATTTTCAACCTTAGTGACAACCATCAAGTCCATTAATAAAGTATACACTATAATGCACTGTAACTAAATTATTTACATTCAAAAATTCACAATAATTACAAGTACGTAATTAGAAAGAATAATATAAATAATAATTTTTCCTTTTTATGGAAGCTTAGCCTAAAAGTTACAGATAAAGCTATGGACATTTGCACATGATATAAGGGATGTTATAATTTTTATTAATTCTATGCTAACTGCCTCCTTCAAATGTGTGTTTAGTCTCTCTTCAAATGCAAAGACCTTATGTTACCGATAAATAATTTGAAACAAGGGACCATGTATGATATGCTCATATTTCAAATTGCAGTCAATATTTCAATATTTCGAAATCGTCAGGTGTTTATCTGTAGATGACGTCACAGAGGGGGCATAAAATACGGTAAAGGTTATAATTTGCCTTGTACCTCGCACATTCTGAAATAAATATCATATAAATTAATGATTAATGTATCACAAAGCATACGACAGTGAGACAATTATGAAAAATGTGCCCGTACGTTGGGTTCGTAAAATACACAAACATAAATAATAAAATAATTTATAATTAATCCCGTTATTATGTGCGTCCTACAAATGAACACCAGGTCAACAGGTACGCTTAAACAAAAATTGGACTAATTATTCCCCAAAAAAAGTCTTTTCACCTCAAGAAAAGTTACAAATACACGCACACACGCATAGACACGCTGTTTATTCATGTTATGCAGGAGGGATATATGTGTGACGTAACAAATATGTGACGTACAAATAACATTATTACGAGATCTACACAAAGTGTCAAATGGATGTAGTTTTAGACCCTCAACATTGGTCTTCACTGATCTATGGCAAAATTTCCTATCTTGGATCCGTCGGCTTTAACAAATATGCATCTGTCAGAGACGCCATATTATTTCACCTAAACGCCATTATTACGTTGTTCACACCAGGAACATTCCAGGAGTACAGGGATAAATTCACTGTTGTGGTTAGCTTTGGTTTGCGCGGGTTTCAAATTCACGATATTCGCGAAAAAAAAAGTAAATTATTGCAAAAATGAACCTTCATGAATAAGACGGCATATGTACAGTGTTGCAACATCCTCATTTTAAATAAGTTATTCTGAATGTTTAAATGTCGAAAGGCAACAAACATATTATAAATATTAACATATATTTTATGGTACCTATAAATCAAAGGTTGACATTATAAATAACATCTGACCTATCCTACTATATGCCAACTGCGGACAAGAATTTCTACTCGTTCTCGTGGATCGACAAAGTATTTGGTTTAAGCGCACATATTATATTATCAATAATAGATATACAATTTGTAAGTTACATGTACCTATCGCGAATATGGAACCCTCGCGAAACAAGTAAGAGAGTGATAGAGCAATAATAATAAGGAATTTAATTTATGTACCTTATATTTTTAATTCAGAACAAAATTTATGTTACAATTTAAATATACGAACACGTTCAAGATTCACCTGAAAAAGATAAGGTAGGTTAATGTGGAGAGCTATTATGCTTATTCCACTATTTGATAGTAAAGTAATAGTAAAAGTTACAGAAATAGAAGCCAAATAATAGATATAGTATTAGTAATGAAGTAATGGTAACAGATGAAAAATAATGTAAAGGTAATTGCAATAGATGAGTTAAGAATTTATAGTTATAGTAATGGAACGCTTAAATATATATATATATATATATATATATATATATATATATATATATATAGAGAGAGAGAGAGAGAGAGAGAGAGAGAGAGGTAAACACACACATTTATATATATATATATATATGTGTGTGCTGGTTATAAAATACTAGCAAATCAAAGAAGTACAGGGGGCATGCGCGTAAAAAAGTTCTAGTGTTATAAGTCATGATGGAAGGACTAGTCCTATAAAAACTGAAGAAGAGGGAAACACATTTGTACACAGGGAACAAGGAGCATTAGAGCATGAGAAGAGTCAGCTGTTATCTTTTGGAATAACTTCCGGTTTTGTTACGTGTAACTAAACTTTCAACCGGGTTCCACGCGCAACCAACTCAACTGAAGAAAGACTTTAAATGATAATATTTATTATAGACAAATCATTATATACAATATATACAAGAATACAAAATGTTTGATTTAAATAAAAGTCTGTCCAAGTGAGACACCCATATTATAGAATACTTAGCTCAAAATGAGGTGTAGTAGGCGTGCCACCAATCAATAAATCCCATAGTGTGAGTGCGATTACAAGCAGAGGTACGGATCCTAGGGTAACGTAGTAGCCGTTCACGATAAAATGTCCTTCCTCAAACGAAAAAAAGTTCAAATGTCCAAAACCAGGCCTGGCGAGCACCACGACAGTTCAAATAATATTTGCAGCCCATACGGGATCGGGCATGTGATGCGTTCATAGCTGTACACGACGTGACGTCGTACCGCTAACAAAAGAAAGAACTCCCAGTTAATATAAAGAATCCCATGTTTATCTGTTGTCTTCTGTGGTGTTACGCTTGAACGCTCTCCGTTCGATTGTCCCCTGTGTTCTCCTTTGTCCTCACAACCGGTAACCTGTAGGACCCCCGACGTCATCAACGTCTCTACAGAACCACATAACACCTTCCTCATAAAAAAGAAAATTTTATGACATCCATATGAGTAAAATTTTGTAACCTTTCGACAAAGGTGCCTTTAAATGACTCAGTTAATCCCATAAGGGATAATTCAACAGATAAATAAAATGATAATTAAAATATGATCCATTATGCTTATACATTAAGTGCATCAATACATTTTTTATCAATAGACATTATTCACAATCATTTCCTGCGATTAACGCAAATACCCTCTCTGACCTCCTTAAACATTACTGTTATTATACACATCCACGTCATACAAAACCATCAAACAAAACTGCGATTGACGCAGACTGACTTTATCTGCAATTACTGCACAGTTCATATCAATATCTGTCACCGCACCATAGCTACTGTACATATTCGCAAACATCTTCCGATATCCATCTCAAACAATTTAATTCATCAAATATGCATTAAAACATCTAGACAATGTATCAGCTATGACATTATTTCTGCCTCTAACGTGTTTCACAATGATATCATACTCTTGTAAGAGTAGACTCCAATTTATCAATCGTCTGTTTTTGTTTTTCATTTTGTTCAAGAACACCAATGGATTGTGATTGGTATAAATCACTTACGGATGTGAAACTGATCAAACGTAAACCTCAAAGTATTTTAATGCTAATATAAGTGCCAGTAATTATTTTTCAATGGTCGAATAGTTTCTCTGATAGTCTTTGAACTTCTTTTAGAAATAACAGCAGGATGATCAATCCCTTGTTCACATCACCTTGTCCTATGCCATGGCCTAAATAAATGACCTTTGCTTTCCCAAAATCACTCTTTGCCAAGCTAATCATAAGATTAACCTCCGCCAATCTTTTAAACAATTTCTGTAATCTTTGCAAGTGTTCGTCCCAAGTATCACTATTCACAATTAGGTCATATATATATGCCTCAACACCTTCAAGATTGTTTATACAGATATTCATGAAGTATTGGAACGACGCCCCTGCGTTCTTCATTCCCAATGGCATAACATTATATTCAAATAATCCATCAGGAATTACAAGTGCTGAGATTTTTCTCGCTCTTTCTGTTAGAAGAATACCCCAATAACCTTTTAATAAGTCACATTTTGTCACATATTTGGCTTTGCCAATTCTGTCAATGCAGTCATCTACTCTAGGTATTGGATATAAATCTGTTTTGGTTACAGCATTTACTTTTCAAAAATCAGTACAAAATCTATGACTTTGACCCGGTTTTAGTACCAATAAACATGGAGAACTCCATTAACTTTGACTCTCCCTAATGATATCATTTTGTAACAGGTATTCTACTTCTTTTCTTAAGTTTGCGAGAGTTACAGGGTTAACTCTGTACGGATGTTGTTTTATTGGACTTGCATCGCCGATATCCACATCATGACACAAAACATTATTTCTGATAGGTACTTCAGAAAAATGTGTTTATATTTCTTCATCAGTTCTGATAACTCTCGTGATTCTTTAGACGAAAGATGCCTTAATTTTACATCTAGGTTTGCAAGAATCTCTGAATTACCCAATTTCTGGTATTTCATTCAAGTCTTTCCATTTATCAAAATCTCTAAACATATTGTCAGTTTCTTTTGTTTCATCATCAATAGATACCAAACGAGCTGGATTCACTTGTGTGTCATCTCTATCAAAATATGGTTTGAGCATGTTTACATGACACAACTCAGTTTCTTAACGCCTTTCTGGAGTTTTGATTACGTAATTGACATTACTGATATTTCAGTGAATTTCATAGGGTTCATGATACCGTGCTTAGAATGGACCGTCTCTACATGGTAACAATGCCAATACTTTATCTCCAATCCTGAATTATTGATCCCTAGCCTTTTTGTCATACCATGTTTTCAATTTAGTCTGTGCTGTTGCCAAGTTTTGTCTAGCTAGATCACATGCATCGTTTAACCTTTCATTGAATTTGACCACATAATCCAAAACATTCCTTTATATACTCTGTTCATTGACCCCTTGATCTTTGTTCACTTTTAAAGGGCCCCTTATTGTGTGACCAAACACAAGTTCAAACAGAGTGAACCCAAGCGATTCTTGTACGAAATCTCTGACCGCAAATAACAATAGTTGAATGCCTTCGTCCCAATCCTGTTTGTTATGAATACAGTAGGGTTTTAACATAGTTTTCAAAGTGGAATATAATCTCTCTAAAGCACCTTGGGATTGTGGATGATAGGGCTTGAAATAATTTGATGCACACCTAAACCATTAGTTAACCTTTGGAACAATCCAGATGTAAAATTCGTACATTGATCTGATTGGATTTTTTAGGCATTCCAAACATTGCAAAGAATTTCAACAACGCCTTGGCGATAGTTCGCGCTTTTATATTTCTCAGAGGGATGGCCTCTGGAAATCTTGTTGTGGTACACATTATAGTTAAAAAATACTGGTGTCCATTTTTTGTTCTGGGCATTGGACCCACACAATCTATAATGACACGACTTGGAGGTTCTTCCATGACTGGAATTGGTTGTAATGGAGCTTTTGGTGAATCATGACTGTATTTTCCTACCATCTGGCAAGTATGACAAGTTTTACAAAACTGCGCTACATCTTGATTCATCTTAGGACAAAAGAGATGTCTCATGTTTTTTCTTCGGTTTTGTTTACACCTAAATGTCCCGCGAAAGGCCACTCATGGGCTACCTTTAATATTTCTGACCTATAAACTTTATGAACTACAATTTGATTTACTGTAGCCAATCCCCTGTGGACGAATTATCTCTGGGTTTTCATTTTCTCATTAACACGCTGATTGGTCATCACAATGATCAATGACTTTCATAAATGTTTGTGACATGTCTATTTTGTCATCATAATCAACAATACCCCTATCTGCATTATCATCAGGGGTCCTATTGACCAATGCCGTATCGGCTTTATCATCAAAGGAACCCTGGCTCACAACCATACCGGCCTTATCGGTGGCCCCTTGTTCACTGTAACATCATTGGCTTTTCTAGCCATTGCCCGAGTGACTGCACAGGCTGGAAACAACCCCTCGTTTTCCGCCTCACTAACATCATTTAAGCTAGCCCTCGGGTTAGAGATCATGCAAGGATAAGCCTTCACCCTACCTTCCGCCAAATCGTTCCCCAACAACAATGAAACACCTTTTGCAGGTAAAATGGGCATAATTCCCACAGTAACAGGACCTGACACCAACTCTGACTCCAACATTACTTTGTTTAGAGGTACATGAACAATTGAACCCTCAATGTCCTGAGCTAATACTATTTCTCCGGTAGCAGTTTGTCCGAAAAAAAGGTAATTCACTTTTCAATAACAACGACTCAGACGCACCAGTATCTCTCAGAATTTTAACTGGTACTGGGTCAACACTGTCCCCTACTATGGACACGAGACTTCCTGACACAAAAGGTTCAAACTCTTTACCAATGGCCTTAGAGTCATTATTCATTCCCACAAAGACCGGTCCTCTAATCCTACTGTCCCTGACGGAGGTTCACAAAGCAAGCTCTTGTGCGAATACACAAGCGCATTAAGACATTACTTCTTTACTCTTTTTGAGTTCAAAACGCCTGGCCATAATATGCCCTGGTCTTTTACAATAATAGCAGATGGGTCCCTGCCTGTTTTGAGGCCTTTCTACCCTTTTATTCTCAGAACCATACCCTTTTCTGGTTCGGGGTGGACTCCCCTTTTTGTCACTGCCATTTACATTTTTGGTTTAATAAAACACACTTCTCTAGGTCTACCAAATTTGTATTTATGAGTTAAAGCAAACTCATCAGCCATTTTTTTTGCTTGTTGTAACGATGTTACTTCTTTCTCATCTAAGTATGTCTTAATATCATCTCTAACACATTTCTTAAATTCTTCAACTAATAACAAATGCGTAAGTTTTTCATAATTTGAATTCACTGCTTTTGAGTTACACCATTTCTTAAAAAGCACTTCTTTATCATGAGCAAATTCAACATGTGTCTGACTCCAATGTTTTCTCAAATTTCGAAACTTCTGTCTGTTAGCTTCTGGTACTAATTCATACGCATGAAGTACAGCAGATTTCAGAATATCATAATTTGAACAATCCTCTTTAGATAATGCCGAATATACCTCTTGAGCTTTTCCCGTAAGTACACTCTGTATCAAAATAGACCATTACTCAACTGGCCACTCAAGACTTTATGCAATTTTTTCAAAATGTTGGAAGAATTCATCTACCTCCTTTTTATTGAAGACAGGGACCAATTTTATGTACCTGCTAGGGTCTAAAACTCGATCACTGGCAGATTTTCCTTTTTCATCCCCAGAGTTTGCTATTTCTTATTTCAATTCTATTTCCTTCATTCCCCTAGCTTCTCTTAATTCCAATTCTTTCATCTCTCTAGTTTCTTTTAATACTAGTTCTTTCAATTTCAGCTGATATTCTAATTGTTTAGAGTCAGCACCTTAAAGGGTTTCATATGGATATAAATCCAGAACAGAAGGGTCAAGTATATCATTATCTACAAAATAATCCACATTATTTCTTTTCAATTCTGCTTTTCTCACAGACTGTTTCCCTTCTATCTTTAATTTGTCACATGTTTCTAATAAATCAACCTTTTTCATTTGGTCTAAGACCTTAGTGATTGGTTTCTCTATAAATTTAGCAATATACATTTTGACAGACAATATTCAAATGACAAAAAACGTATAAATATAATCTTACACAGTGGAATCTCCCACTAAACACATGAGACTATACGAGTCTTTCGTATTTCCAAAAACTATAGTGAACCCATACACAGTATAATATAAAACAATCTTGAAAATGTCAGAGATGACTGATCTCACCCCAATTCATACCCCTAAAAAAAGAGCCAAAGAGGAAAGCAAAGAGACGAGCCCCCATTACTATGTTACGTGTAAGTAAACTTTCAACCGGGTTCCACACGCAACCAACCCAACTGAAGCAAGACTCTTTAAATGATAGTATTTATAATAGACAAATCATTATATACAATATATACAAGAATACAAAATGTTTGGTTCACATAAAAGTTTGTCCAAGTGAGACACCCATTAGCTCAAAATGAAGTGTACTAGGTGTGCCCCCAGTCAATAAATCCCATAGTGCGAGTGCGATTACAGGTGCAGGTACGGCCCCTGGGGCTGCGTAGGAGACGTTCACGATAAAAAGTCCTTCCTCAAACGAAAAAAAGTTCAAATGTCCAAAACCAGGCCTGGCGAGCACCACGACAGTTCAAATAATATTTGCAGCCCATACGGGATCGGGCATGTGATGCTTTTATAGCTGTACACGACGTGACGTCGTACAGTTCACAATAGAAAGAAGTCCCAGTTAATATAAAGAGTCCCATGTTTGTCTGTTGTTTTCTGTGGTGTTACGCTTCAACGCTCTCCGTTCGATTGTCCCCCTGTGTTCTTCTTTGTCCTCACAAGCGGTAACCGGAAGGACTCCCGACGTCATCAACGTCTCTACAGAACCACATAACAGTCTAAATACCCCGAAATTATTTAGGCAATCTAGCTTTGATATAGAAAAAGAAAATCAGTTTACTTTTTGACACAATTATATCTGCATCACGTTTTGTTTAGGAAGACCAACATAGTATTAAGATTTGGTATTGCACAAAAAATTAAGAAACAACTCTTGTGATTTGTCTGTATCCTTCAGCATTGTGCAACATCCATGGTTGCAAAATTATAACTGGATTACAGTTTACAGAATTTCCCAGGATGCGTGTAAACAGATTTTCCTCTTATAACATTCTCTGTCGAGAACCGAGAGCTTAAGGTATTAATGCAGCTTAAAATCAGACACACGTGAATGGGTGCGTCAATATTAGTATTATAAGTCGAATGGCCAGTTAATCGACCTTTTATCAATTTGTTTTGTACTATAACCTACAGAATTGCATCTAATTAAAGTTAGGTTGTGTGATGATAATATATGATTTCATTTAAGTTCAATATGTCAACATGAAAAGCTTAGGATATTTAGACTGTGAACTTTAAAATAGTTACTTTTTACTATCACGTCATGCAAAACATATAATTTGAATTGCTGCACATGTGAATGATTAGCCATTTTATTTGGCTTGTTGCAGTGTCTTATTACATTTTCACTCACGGTTCGGGTAATTAAATTTCTGACATTTAGTACAACATTTGTACCATATAGCATGAATGTGCTGAATTAATTAATTGAACATTTAGCAATAATAAAACTACAGGCTGTTAATCATTTCTGTTTATGCTTAAAGACGGCATCAACAGGGAGATTTTTTTTCCTCTGGTGTGTAGGACCATGTTTATAACGGCCCTTTTTTTGTCAATGTCAAGATTTAATACAACGACCTCAGACATTACGAGGAAGAGACACTATCAAGAATATACTGAAAGTCATTTGTTCAGTCCGTTCCTATTCATGTAAAATAGGACTACGCGAGTGAGACATGTACACTTTACAAGAAAATATGTCTGATGCAAGCAGCTCTGATTCAATTCCTTATGACGTACCAGATACGTATTTCGCAGATGGAACGCGATTGTCAACCAGGACCACTCCTGACATTCTACAACGGATCAAACGGCTTAAATTGTATGATGGCGACGTCTTTTTGTGCGGTTATCCAAAATCTGGTAAGACATAACTGAATATGTTATGTAACATTTCACCTCCTGGTGTATGGAGCCATGTTTGAATTATCTACAATGTCATCACGTCTGGGTACAGTCGAGCAACACCCAGATTATACCCCTTTAATATAGTACAGGTACTTAATGCAGTATACATTAAAACACAGGAGACAAACATGTAGCGGATTATAAGTGGGATTCTTTCATTGAAGAAGCATTTGCAGATATTATTGTAAAATGGGAAAAGAATCTATATGAAGGTCACAAAAGGAAAAAGGTATATGAAATTTTATATATATTTATATATGTCTTGTTATTGTGTCATTACAGGGAATATCTGGATGAAGACCATTATAGAGGCTGTGATTACTCAGGATGACCTTGATAATTTCACAAATACAACACCTTTTCACCTGGATCATTTAGTTGAATACAGCTTCGACATCGCATGCGGTTTGCCCTCTCGCCTATTCTGGAGTCACCTGAAGTTTGAACTTCTTCCTAATGACATCCAAAACACGAAAACAAAACTTGTGTATATATTGAGGGACCCGAAGGATGTTGCAGTGTCCTCTTTCCATTTTCATCAGGGTTGTGCCGCATTAGGGCCATGGAAAGGAAGCTGGAATACCTTTATGTGTGCATTTCTTAATGGAAACGCAGTTTATGGATACTGGTTTGATCATGTGAAGTCGTTTTGGAATCACCGAAGAGAATCTGACATCCTCTTTGTGAAATACGAAGATTTAAAAAGAGACACCAGACAATGGATTGCGAAAGTTGCTATCTTCTTGGAAAAACCTCTGGATGATTCTACGCTAGACCAGATTTGTGATATTGTTAAATTTGAAAATATGAAGGCCAGCGAACATTTAAATCAAAGCAACTGGATAAAAGAAGTAGGCGGGTACAAGTTTCTGAGGAAAGGATGTGTTGGTGACTATAAATCTATGTTTACATTGGAGCAAACCAGTGAGGTAAACACACGACTGGAAGCCCTAATGCACGAAACAGGTTTTGATTTATATCATACTGAATGACGTTCAAAATTTCTTTTCCGCTATAAAGAGTTAAATATTCCTCAACATAATGTTGGGGTTCAGAGGAGAAGGGACTTATCTCGAATATAACAGTCAAACATATTCCACGCATTATCTATCTGATGAATACATTGGCAACTTTAAAAAAAGGTCTAATCAGATCTGTAATACTTGGAATCAGCTGGTCCATCGCTGGAAAAAAAAAATTTAAGAATTACCATTTTGCGGAAAGTACATATAATGTAGTGCGGGTGGCAATCTTCAACGAAATTTGACACATGTCTAAAATAAAGAGTCACCATTGCTAAAGAGATATGCTTATATGGTGGTATGCTAATATCCTTATTATGGTGACATAGCTATTTAGCACCAGCAAGATATATGACATAAGAGCGTTCCCAAAATGCAAAGGTCACAGATTTTAACTAGCAGCTAGAATGCCGAACAAATATTATAAGGATTGTCTACACGACAGCCAATTATGCTTGTGGAATTGAGGCACAGTCGGATCGCGTATTTAGAAGGAGACAGCGTTGTGGTTGCTAACCTTTCCAAATTTTTAGTCGACATATAAAAATGTTAGAAAAAACAATTATGAGAGGACATTGTTCCGCACGTTCTCAAGCGCGCTGCTGTGCAAAATCATATGCAAAATCGAATTTATATTTGTCATGGTCGAGGCTCCTCTACAGTCAATGATAGTCCCTGTGTCAGACTTTGATGAACAGATGTTTATTTCTTTATGTCAGGATGGGTTGGATTTAATGAAATTATTTTATTTGGCGGGTTGAACGCCTTCCAAAGAAAGATGGGTATAAATACTCTTTGATATCTTCCCAATGGAGAATATTAAAGATAATTCTAATTTTCTGTTAGCTATGTATCCATTCTATATATTGGTAATTCAAGACAATGTTGTTGTGGAATTCTTGCCGCTCGTCTTTAAGAGGGCAATAATGCTAGGAAATAATGTAGAGAAAATACACTAAGAAATAACAAACCAGTGAATGTGTTAGATTAAACTGTTCAGCAATATGACTAAAAATGAAAGATTTTATAATAAATTTGAAGGCGAAAACAGAGATATTCAGGGGACTGCATCCCGAGGTTAACTTAGTTATGCCGGCCTCTACATAATTTCTCCTTATATTCATTGAAGTAGGGTTAGTGTATTAGTAAGTTTCATCTGAGGAAATAATGTTCTTTTTAAAGAGGGCTATACTTTGGTAATATAGACAGATATTGGTAATTAAATTGATTGGTTAATACTTGGTATTGGTGTTTTAACGTGAGGACTGGTTTCAGTATAACTGTTTCATGGTCTTGTTTAATAATGTTACTATTCACAAAATATCGTGGACTCAGATGTATCACTAGTGAATGAAAAAGTGGGTTAAAAGGTCTGAGACAATTTATTTTGTTCTGATTGTTCAACCGGAGAATATCGAATAAAATACATAACATGAATCCATATCATGCACTGAAATTGGCACACTCCGAGGTTTCTCTTAATCAGCCATCATGAATACAAAAGTTGCTTTCGTTATTACGGAAACGTCAATATGGATCAACCTTTGTCGGGTGGTAAGCTCATCATCCCATGGTGTGTCATATTCGTTAGTAAATAATTTCTCATGCTTATCTGGCCTGCAATGTTAAAAGCTCTTATTCACATATCCAATACGTTAAATTTGCACGAAATATAGTTTTTTTTTCTCCTTAAAACGTTAAGGTTTAGACAGACTTGATGTAAAAAACCGGTTCCTTACACATAAGGAGAATAAACGTTCACTTGGCGCTTACTTGGGTGCAAAATGTAAAGATATAGCCACCTGAGGGCTGTTCTAAGGAACTTCTAAGGAAGTTTTTTTAAATCTATCAAGCTTTCTCCTATGTTTCTTCTTTCATATTACTTTTCCTTTTTGAGAGTTTTTGCGTATGCGCAAGACTGGCCCTCTGGAAAGGGTTTACTTACACTGAGAACCATAACATTTCATAAAATAGATGAACTGGAGATATTAAGCTCGTTTGCCAGGATAATTTTGAATATCGTGAGAATATACTCTTATTATTTCAAATAAATATGAGCATTAAATTGTGAATAAAAAGGTGCCAGAAAGTGAAAGTGAGATAAACATTATTTCAGCTGATAGCCCCAGCACCCATCCCCAGATGTCAGTCATGCCCCGTGGGAGAAACAGTTGGGAACTATTACAGGTTTAGATACAGCCCAAGTAGAGTTGACGAGCTTTCTGTTTGCGAGATTCGTATGAGTCTGAGGTATGCGACTGCAGGAATCTTTTTTTTATGGAATTTTCATTAGTGTGCTTTTACGTGTGCACGATAGAACATATGAATATGAGTCGAATAAGTGAATGTTGTCCGAACTCGTGCATCAATGAACCTGGAATTTGGCTCAAAAAGTAATGGACACTTTGGTAGCCGATTACCCCACATTAAGGACCACCAACATGGCGGAGACCATTAGTTCTTTGTAATGCGTACATTTTGATTCGTAATATATTTTATTTTCCACATACAGGACGCGTTATTCTTATGATCACCGCTTACTTTTGTGAATAAAGAACGAAATTAAACCAACCAAGACCTTTACAAGAGAGCATACAGGATTTTGGGATGGGGGGTCGGAAGGGGGTGGAGAGATGACGGAAATGAGGCGTACCCACTCGAAAATTCCCCACGCAAGCATAGATGTATTTGTGTTAATGAAATTCAAAATTGAAATCCAAGGAAATTTTAAATCTTCACATGTCAGAACATCCATAGAAATATGTTTTCACAAAATTTAACAGTGACTAGTAAAATGGTGCAATTATATTTAGCGGATGGGAATGTTTCATGATTAAGTGACAACAGCTAATATAAAAACCAGGAATAAACCTTTCCTTTCTTTGTTAATACTGTTAACTTTAGTATCGGCATACTACTGAGAAGCGTCCTTGTATAAAACATTTTAAATATCAGTTAGAAATACTACAGGTTTACTTACCATTCTGATAAGCCAGACGGTATCCTTATAACATTCTTGTAGCACCTAATATTAAAAAAGAAACGCATAACATAAATGAACATTGAGATAGGGGTACAGAACTTCGTTAATTGCAAATCATTTGTTCAGCAATCCTTGACAAGTTTCTAAGATATCTATAAAAAAACTATATTTTTATATTTTTAAAATTATTCAATACAATAATTGTCACTTCCAGATATTTCTTTCTTAAATTGGAAAACATTTGATCGTAAGTGATGTATACAATATTTTTTAAAATTTTTTTTAATCGCCTTTGATCGTAAGATAACCAAGTACCCCGTCACGGAGGTAGGTTATGACCTGTGACCGTCCATGTTTGTAACACCTAGCCCCGCAGAACCAATCGTCCTGTCATCCACTGAGAGGATAAGGTTGCTAAAATATCGAGACTTTCTCCTCAGTTCTATGAATAATAATGATATGCAAATCATGACTCACTAGGGTAAATGCAGAGAAATTGTATTCAGTTTCATCATCATTTGTAAATAATGAAAACAGTTTAAGTGTCGGGGGCATAATGGAAACAGAACGTATTTGTATTTACAACGTATTTGTCTAGACGCCGGACGTATGTGTTCTCTTTAACGGGGATAATTTAACTTAATGGCGGACAAAAATGTTACACGGGTTTTCCTCCCCAGAGGGGACTCTTCAGCTCGGGGTTTCATTGTATGTATATATAAATATATATACTTATCTATATAAATATTTATATTTATTAATATATATATGTAAATATATGTTTGTGCGTATATATATGTATGTGTAGGATGACTAAAATAGTTTAGGTTGTTGCTAAAGTACCTGACCTGCGCTTTATTTAATTATATAAGCTATATAAGGCACCCCCAATAAGTAAAAGGAATGATTAAGCCGGACATATCTACATGAGCACGAGAATGACGGAAACCATTTAGAACCATTGCCATCGGTTTGATGATTTGGCCTATACCATTAAGATCATATAAATAAATTTAAAGCTGAATTGATGTGATGATTCTTAAAAAAATTAAATACAATAGAAAGCCCATAAAGAGTAGACAAATTTCAAAAGAAATTATAAACACTGTAAACACATGGGTATTTTATACCTATTTATGCATTCTGTTATGTTTTATCAGTTTAACGGCTGATCTTTAAGCAACTTGCGCGCATAGTTAGTCGGTTTTCAATGTATTTCACATATATATACATAATAAAGATGAGGCCTCCCAGGGTTTCAAGATAACTTGTTGAGGACAACTGCTGCACATGCGTAAAGCAGGCCGCACGCAGAGCGCGAGACGAGATCGGATCGGACCACACAGGACTCGGAATCCTGTAGAGTCGCCGCAATCTTTCCCAGTCCGTTCCGGTCCTGGAGGGGTCGCACATATAGCAGACTGGATCAGATCGGATTTCTTTAAGAATCGAAACAACGTGATACGCATATGTTATATTATAATATATTATATATATAAATATACATATTTATACATACACACATACATGCAAGATGATGACATCACTATCTGAGGTAATACGTCCATTTATAATTAAAGCAGGATTCCTACAATCTTTTAAATTTATGGTTACTTAACCTGTCATAATTAATGACTAATATAAACAATCTAACTGTGCTATAACGTATTTGCTTTGTATAACATCACTCTAAAATAAGTTTTTTTATATAAATGTATTATATACAATACTAATGGTTTGACCATACGTACCTATCGAAATGATGATTACAATAATTATATCTTTGCGTGTTATTTCTATACTAACACGTGAATCCTTTATGCTGTATTTAGATGATAGATGAAGTAGGCAATATCCATGTGTCACCCACGAAATTTTCATCTCATAATTCACCATCTTCAGATTTGTACATCTATCATGTGATTCATAGAGCTGATCACATTGGTCAATGATAAAGTCGAGATCCTGTCAAGTCCTGAAATCCCCGCGAACAGAGAGGACTTATATGGACGGGACTGATTAGAACCAGTCCTAATATAAAAAAAAAAAGATATGGCCAGGCCCCAAACAGAGCGGTCCGGACCGGATTCAAGCCCGGCCTCATCTGGTGTCGTCTGCTCTGTGTGCGGCCTACTTTAAAGTGCCTGCGAGATGATTGTACGGCCACAGAAAAGTTGACGGTCAATCCGATCACAACAAAGGGCACGTGACGGTTGTGGTAGCGGTATCTGATGTTCCTGAATACAGATCATGTGCAAAATCCATCCCACAATCTAGTCGATTCTCCATTAGCCCATTCCAAAATTGCTCCCAAAATTTCATGATCGAGTGATTTATATTGTTAATAGATAAAAAGATGAAGTTTCCAAGGGTTTGTACATACTCTGTTGACGCGCATGCGTCAGATTGCCTGCGAGAGTATTTGCGACGCCATGGAAAGTTTGAAAGCTTATCAAATCACAAGACAAAGGGCACGTGACGGCTGTGATAGCGGTATCTGGTGGGCCGCCGTGTCCACTAGACGACTCAGGCAAATATCTTGAAATGCCACAGAGAGATGATGCGAGTTGGGCCGCTTGAAATACAGGAAGCCGAGGATGATGAAGGCTGGGATATTCTCAACGTCATTCTGGTGGTTCCTGAAGAGAGAGTATTATAGACCCTAGATTATATAACCCTAGATTCGAAATGATCCAAACCTATTCGTCATATGTGACAATGAATTGAAGCCTACAAGTGGAATGTCACTTGTTTAACCAAAATGGACCTATTATAATTTAATATATTGATAAATCTATAAAAAATGCTGATAATTGTCGGTGGGTTCAAGAATAACCGGTTGATAAAGTAAAGTAAAAGCGGTTGTGCAAGTCATAACAGGTCACATGTGGCAGAATTAGTATACACCAAAAACGTAAAATATGTTACAATGGACATAGGTTAGAACCTATATGAGTCAGATTTGATTTTGAGGATACAATAACAGTATATCTAAAGAGTGTATTCAATCGTGGAGCTTATTTAAGAGTATTTACCTGGTGCCGGGCAGCCGTTGCCGATGTCCATTGGCCCCATAGTAAGATTTTCAAGCAACAGACGGCAGCATAAAACATAAAGTTTCGGAAAGTCGCATTTTCCAGGTTCAGTTGCTCATTCAACATGTTTACCCATATACCTGTACACAAAAGGTACTACACTATATTTAAGCCTGTTATTAAGGGAGAGTGCATGTGTGGATTCACAACCATGTGGAACCTTAGAGTTATTCAGTCACGCGTGTACTGCCCTTGCTCTAGTGAATGCAAAGATCAAAGTCACATTGCCGAGAAGTACACTATTGATAAAGGATATATTATTACCTTACCATGTGTACCATTTGAAATGCACTCGAATAGACCTAGCGACATTTTATCTCTGATTAAATGATATCAGAGTGCCTGGTGTTCCAATGTCGTGAACCCCACTATAAATAACGATAAATATCCAAACCTATTCGTCATTTATGCCAATGCATAACAGCTTACGAATGCAGTATCACGTACATTGAACAAAACAGTTCCCGTTATATTTTAATTCATTGATACTTTCCCCTGTATGTTTATTGAATTACTCATGACATATAAAAACGTGTTTTTTGTGTCTAGGTTTCTGAAATATTTCATGGAAGTGAAATTATCCAATCGTTGTCTGCCAGTCCAACTCATGTAATCAAGCTCTTCGTTTCATAATATATGAATCAGTATAAACGGGCATAATATCTCCTGTTCACCAGTTTTACACGTAATTATGGTTCGGTGTGTGCACCATTGTCTGTTTACTGTAACGGGACCGCGTGACAGAAGCAAGATGTCAGGCGACCGACAATTATAAAAAAAGAGAAGAACCATGAAAGAAGAAACACCCAGAAAAGCTTGAAAAACCTTGTTTTGTGAAGTTGATTTGTACGTCCACCATATGGTGTGAGCCCTTTGTTTGTTTTTCGTCATTCATCGTCATTAAGGTTTTTTTTTCCACTTGTGTACATGAGTGAGCAAACGGATTTAGAACGAAGTATTGATAGATACCTTTATATTTTAAGGAGACTACATTGTATCTCATGTATACTCAATATACCTGGTATGTGAAATGTTAATAAGACCTTTATCATTTAAACTCTCTAGTATAAAATCGGCTCTCTCTCTCTCTCTCTTTCCCTCTCTCTCTCTCTATGAAAAGATTGAAAGCCTTGGGATATATTGCCAGCACTGTGTTAGGATAGCTTAGCCAGAGGATACTATTGAGTTCATAAGTAATAAATGTAATGTTACTTGCGGGGGATTCCTATGCTTATATGGCAAATTTAAAATAGAAATAAAAGCCAAGACCAATCGTTTTGAAACGATACAAACACAGCGCTTACGCCACCTGGTGGTAGAACAGCATATCTTCATAAAACAATGTTTTTAGCTCAGCTGACTGTAAGTCATCTGAGCTATAGCGATCACTCTTTGTCCGTCCTCCGTCCGGCCGTCCGGCCATCCGGCCGTCTGTCCGTTAACAAGGCACAAATCGTAACCACTGGACCTGGAATCTTCTTACTTTACATCCAGAGAGGTCCATGAAAAATCTCCTTGGAAACCTGGAATTAGGTCTCTGTTACCCATATCCTTTGAGCTATGGGGTCCCAAAGTAACCCCCAGAATAGTCAAAAAATTCATACAAAAACTTCAATATCTCATTAACTACATCACTGATGGTCATGATTTTTGGCATACGTATTGATCATGAGATGTTCCATCAGTTTCTGCAGACTGGTGGCGCCACCTGTATTTTTTTTTTATTTTTTACGAATATTTTTTCTCTATTTTTGAGACCTTTAAAAATGTGGACATCTGTTAACAGGGCAAAAATCGTAAAGACTGGACCTAGAATCTTCATTCTTGACATTCTGAGAGACCTATGAAAAGTCTCCATGGAAACTAGAAATTAGGCTTCTCTTACCAATATCCTTTGAACTATGGGGCCCCAAAGTACCCCCCAGAATAGTGAAAAATTTCATACAAAAACTTCAATATTTGAATAACTACATCACTGATAGTCATGATTTTTGGCATACATATTGATCATGAGATGTTTCATCAGTTTCTGCAAACTGGTGGCGCCACCTGTATTTTTTATTTTTTACGAATTGTTTTCTCTATTTTTGAGCCCTTTTAAAATGTGAACATCTGTTTTCAGGGCACAAATCGTAAAGAATAGACCTAGAATCCTCATTCTTTACATACTGAGAGACCTATAAAAAGTCTCCATGGAAACCAGAAAAAAGGTCTCTTTTACCCATATCCTTCAATCTATGGGGCCCAAAAGTACCCCCCAGAACAGTGAAAAATTTCATACAAAAACTTCAATATCTGATTAACTACATCACTGATAGTCATGATTTTT
Source organism: Sipunculus nudus (assembly GCA_026874595.1). Lineage (NCBI taxonomy): Eukaryota > Metazoa > Annelida > Sipuncula > Golfingiida > Sipunculidae > Sipunculus > Sipunculus nudus. The sequence goes on along the minus strand of CM049321.1, from coordinate 42,400,148 downwards.
GGCATACATATAGATCATGAGATGTTTCATCAGTTTCTGCAGACTGGTGGCGCCATCTGTATTTTTTATTTTTTACAAATTGTTTTCTCTATTTTTGAGACCTTTAAAATGTGAACATCTGTTAACAGGGCAAAAATCGTAAAAACTGGACTGAGAATCTCCATTCTTGACATTCTGAGAGGACTATGAAAAGCCTCCATGGAAACCAGAAATTAGGTCTCTGTTACCCATATCCTTCGAGCTATGGGGCCCCAAAGTACCCCCCAGAATAGTGAAAAATTTCATACAAAAACTTCAATATCTGATTAACTACATCACTGATGGTCATGATTTTTGGCATACATATTGATCATTGACCGTTTCATCAGTTTCTGCAGACTGGTGGCGCCACCTGTATTTTTTTATTTTTTACGAATTGTTTTCTCTATTTTTGAGACATTTAAAAATGTGAACATTTGTTAACAGGGCACAAATCGTAAAGACTGGACCTAGAATCTTCATTCTTGACATTCTGAGAGACCTATGAAAAGTCTCCATGGAAACCAGAAATTAGGTCTCTGTTACCCATATCCTTTGAGCTATGGGACCCCAAATTAACCCCCAGAATAGTAAAAAAATTCATAAAAAACTTCAATATCTGATTTACTTCATCACTGATGGTCATGATTTTTGGCATACATATTGATCATGAGATGTTTCATCAGTTTCTGCAGACTGGTGGCGCCACCTGTATTTTTCAAATTTTTTACAATTTTTTTTCTCTATTTTTGAGACCTTTCAGGATGTAGTTATCTGTCAACATGGTTCAAATTGGACATAGAATCTTCATTCTTGACACACGGGAAGACCTATGAAAAGTCTCCATGGAAACCTGAAATTAGGTCGCTGTTACCAATATCCTTTGAGCTATGGCACTCCAAAGTACAGCTCAGAATAATGGAAAATTTGATACAAAATCTGAAATATCTGAACAACTAATGCGGAGATCACCATAATTGTTTGTATGGATATTGATCATGAGATGTTTCATCAGTTTCTGCAGCCTGTTGGCACCACATGTATTTGTTCGGGCTTTTTTTCGAAGTTTTTTCTCTATTTTTGAGACCTTTAAAGATATGAACATCTGTTAACATGGCACAAATCATAACAACTAGACCTAGAATCTTCATTCTTTACACACAGGGACACCCATAAAATCCATGGAAATCTGAAATTAGGTCACTGTTACCCATATCCATTAAACTGTATGGCTCCAAAATACCCCCCCCCCCCCCAGAATAATGAAAAATTTGATACAAAAACTCCAGTATCTCAATAACTAGAACACTGATGCTCATGATTTTTGGCATACATATTGATCATGACATGTTCCATCAGTTTCAGCAGACTGGGTGCGCCACCTCTTTTTTTCAAATTTTAACGAATTATTTTTTCTATTTTTTTGAGACCTTTAAAGATGTGGTTATCTGTCAACAGGGTACAAATTGTAACAACTCGACCTAGAATCTTCATTCTTGTCATGCAAGGAGGCCCATGAAAAGTGTCTGTGAAAAGCTGAAATTAGGTCTCTGTTACCCATATCCTTCAAGCTATAGGACTCCAAATTATCCCTCAGAATCATGGAAAATTTGATACAAAAGCTGAAGTATCTGAACAACTTCACCAGAAACCACTTCTTTGCATGGATATTAACCATTAAGTGTTTTTATTAGTTTCTACAGACTGGTGGAGCCACCTGTATTTTTTTTAAAGTTTACGCACTTTTTCTCAATTTTTGAGATATATTAATACAGACACAATCTCAGTCTGTTGGTTAATCTGTTTGATGCTTCTTACATTTCCTTTTGCAAATCTCTTCCCAGTCAGCTGAGCGTCATGACCCATGGGTCACTTGTTAAAGCTTCTTTTGGTGTTTCTTCTTTAATGTTTCTTCTCTTTTTATAATTTTGTCTTGTGCGCGACTAAAATCTTTCCTCTGGTAATCTGGCCTTCTTATGTAAACACCAAACAGACACTTATAGAGGTTCTGTAATACAGAGATGCTCATGAGGAGAGGTTCAGGATTTATATATCATGAAACGGAGCTTGATCACATAGTTTTAACTTCATACCGTTTACAGTTGGGCGAGTTACACGTACATGTACAACATATAAGATCTTATACTTATGCGCAAATGAGACCGATCTGAGTTGTAGATTTAACCACCACTTCAGCCTGACATATGAGGAAAAGACTTGTTTTAGAATTTCATTTTTTTTCTGCCACAGATTGATCGCACGTCCATGAGTGATAATTTTCAATATTTTTTTTTTATAATTTAGTTCAAAATAAAAAGTATACGTACCCAATCAAATGGATTGTTGACCGTTTAACAAGTGTACACTAGTGAGCAAACGGATTTAGAACGAAATATTGATAGATACCTTTATATTTTAAGGAGACTACACTGTATTTCATGGACACTCAATATACTTGGTATGTGAAATGATAAGCCCTTTTTCATTTAAGTACGTGTACGAGATAATATGTCGCACGTACGAGAAAATATGTCGTACGTACGAGATGGTATGTCGTAGGTACAAGATAGTATGTCTTACGTACGAGATAAATAATTTATTTTTCTTTTACCGTTTGGCAGCAATACCCTTCCGTAATAATGCAGCGATATTACGTTTGCGTTACGTACTCAATTTGCACATTGCCTCTGTTCTAAACAACGTAACTACGTGTAAGTAAATAATATGATGTTATTGAAAGGTGTTTTTGTGTGACCGCCGACGGATCCAAGATTAGAAAATCCGTGAATCATAGGCGGTTTGCAGACCTTGACTATCGTAAGTACCAGTCTCACTATTCTTACTGTTATTGTAGGCGCAATACAGACCTTGACTGTTATAAGTACCAGTCTCTCTATTCTTATTCTTATCATAAGCGGCATGCAGACCTTGAATGTCGTAAGTACCAATCTCAATATTCTTGTTCTTATCTTCTACGCTTTCATACACATACACATACAATAAGTACAAGTGCGTTTGTAATGCTTAAGGACTTTCGATTTACCAAATATATGTCAAATTAAATGGCTGATATTTGTATAATACTGGCACTAAAAATGGTAACATCTTACGAATAAACATTGTTTTATTCAAAAATTTAATTTGCATTTGTAGTTGATTACACAATGTTTAAAACTCAAATTCGCATACAAATACAAATGCACAGTTATGTCTATAATTTAAATGCATTTCCCATATTTTCAAATACTCTTGTGTTTGTGATTAAGCCGGATAGATGCATGTAGCACAAATAAATATTGAGACGCTTATTAACTTTTATGCGTGCATGTTTACGTGCATCACTTTAATCCCTAGGATGTGTCCGTTTTAAGTGTGGAGACAGAGGATATTATTTGGAAAAAAATCACATAATACCATTATTCATGCTAAATACTGTGGTTGGCTTAATATTTACGAGGCCGAATTATTCTTCCTTATTTTTGCGAGGGTTTCATTTTTGCTATTTTTTTAAAGAACCTTTAAAATCTAAGTACGGCAGTATTTGTATATTTCATAAATTTAGAATTAATCCTTCAATAACTCAATCATTTCTGGTTCAGTCATTCACTTTGACCGGTGTCACAATCGATGTATCTCATGTGATTGCCGCTTATACAATGACTAATGTACATTGTATGCATGTGCTTATACAATGACTAATGTACATTGTATGCATGTGCTTATACAATGACTAATAACTTGTATGCATGGGCTAGTTTGGATACCATGCACAGATTAGGTCGTGACTATAGGTTGTTTCCATAGGTATAAGAAGTAAGCTGTTTGTGCAGATGCATCATCCCCTCTTGTTCATCTTAGCTGATGGTGCATCTTATCCCCGAGGGTTTTCATATTCGCGATTATGTTACATTCGCGAATATCGCGAAATTATAACCCTCGCAAAAAGAAAAGCAACCACAGGATCTAATCGAAAGCTAAAATCGGCATATGACTGCATATTGTCACAACTGTGTCAAAGGGTATTATAGATGTCGCTTTCATTCATACAATGGATAACGAAATCAAAGACAAACGGCATTGTATAGCCAAAGTCGGTCCATGCATATGTCAGCATATTTGACCAATAAGAGTGATTTCGTAATTTTTTACAAAACGTTTTATCTGATTTTTCACCGGACAGTCCATATCAATCCACTGAGTTAATTTAAAAATAAAACGATAACCTGAATGGTTCGTGTTGGCGGTAGTAAACAGCAGTGATAACTGGCATGTCACACATGATATGTGCATATTTGTGTGAGCAAGAAAATGTGAGATATGTCGTGTTTTCTGTCATGTATATATTTATTTTGTATTCAATTACGGACATTAAATTCTATCATTTTTCTTTCATGTGTTGTGCACGTTTTCAACCGCTTTTAGTTATTTCATTGGTATTTTAAGGTTTCCTAGGGATCAGGCAGAGCCTGGCATTTAGGAAGACAGTTCCTCAATATGTGAAGATAACGGTAACATTAGCGATAATGCATGTTGTCACAACTGTGTCAAAGTAAGGGTATTATTGTTGTTGCTATCTGTCATGCGATGGACAACGGCATCAAAGACAAACGGCATTGCAAATTCAAAGCAAGTCTATGAATATGTCGGCGTATTTTACCAAAAGCAGTGAATTTGTCATAATTGACAAAAAAAAAGATTGATTTTTCACTGGAAATTTCGTAGCAACACACTGTGCTAATTTAAAATAAAACTATAAGCTAATTGGTGCATGTTGGGGTCAGTATATAGCGCGATTACCGACATGAAGTCACATCTGCCTCTGTGCATGGTTGGAGTGTGTTTGTGTTTGTGTATATATATATGAGCACAAAAATGTGTGATATATGTTGTATATGTATATTGTATTGAATTACGGACATTAAATTTTGTGTTTTATTTTCATGTGCTGTGTACTTTTCAACACCATTAAATGATTTCATTGATATTTTCTTTTAGTGTGTGCGAGGACGGAGGCTGGCCTTTACGACGAAGGTGCCCCAGTATGTGAAGATAAAAGTAACTATACCGACAGTCTATAACCGAAATCTACAGATAAATGCCAGGAGAATTGGCAAAGCTTGCTCTGGAAATAAAATCCATGAAACGAAGAATTTCTTATTCACACTTACTTATTAGTAACATAAAGAATTTGTATTTAAAGAGCGAACCCTGGGTATATTCACTGAAATGTGACGCATAATGTCATATATTAATGCAAAATGTATGATTATACTTAAAATACGGTTACAACTAAACCAACATTGAAACATGAGTTATTGGCGACGCATCAAGTCTGCATTCGACACATCAGTCAAAGAAAAACAGGATCAACTAATTCATAGCAATTCTATGCAACTATTGATTAGAGAGGGGTTGATATTATGCGCATTTTAGCATTTAGAATTGAATTGCATTTTATACAAATTGGTTTTCCTGGTTATGTTAAAACATTGGTGTTAGTCTTAGGTGTGAATGTTGCACTCTTTTTTCGGTTTGCTACACACATTCAAAATGCTTATTTCAAGATACGGTTTAATGTCAGATATTTTTCATGTACGTCTAAAGAATGCAAGCATATCTGTCTGGTATCTTGTTCTTTGATTATGATTTCACGGACTTTTCTAAGAAGTCTGCGTTCGGCATCAACGTCCCCTCGGCGAAGCCCTGCTCCCCCATAAACCGTAGCCCTGTTTCCGTTCCCCCAATCGTGTCTCTGGGAGTTACTGGTTTAGAAGGACCATCTTCTCTCTCAGACTTTCTGTCATTATCGCCTCCGTCTGTTTTGACCATTGGCACAATATCATCGGCCGTCAGCATTCTTCCGTGGGCTCCATGTTGTCCAATGCCAGGTATTCCTCCGCGGTCACGTGGTCAGCGCTGTTGAGTGCCTGGAAAAGGTCTCCGACACCGTTCTCAACCTCCGCGTGTTGGACACACCGAGTCTGCCACATACGGATCTAAACTGACTTTATAAGTGAGCCAAATTGATTCAATGATTGGCCCTAGTGAACAATACGCATCGCTGCATTTCACACCTAATTGATCAGGGTGCTGTGTGCACGAGCCCGACGACTGACATCAAAGTACAATATACCGATCGGATTGTCAAGTCAGATAATACGTCAGTATCCTTGTTTGTGGCGGGAAAGTTCATGTCGGAGTCCGAATCCAAGCTGTCGGTGTATCAAGGCCAATTTCTATGGGCCCCGTTCGTTTATTGCAAAATACCGTCGGATTGCAAAGTTTTCGGATTGTTAAGGGTCGGAATGTCAAGTCGCGACTGTATTTCATTTGCGAAGGGGATAAACAGAGGCTGTAAAAATAAATGATGTATACTTTGGAAAGGCATTATCTCTCAGACCAAGAACATTACAAGCCATTTTGACATCCACACAAATATTCAATATATGGAAAACTTTAATTATTTTGTTTTTCTTTACTAAACAACTTTCAGAAATTGCTGTAAAATTTATATATTCAAACTCGCTGAGGAAAATATCAATAGAAAAGACAGCTAGAGTCAAGAAATTTAACAAAATGAATAGCATAACAGACGGCGAAAATATATTTGAAATGCCAAGGAAAATCACAAAATATAGAACAAAGCTTCAGCAATTACAATATATAATTATTCATAGGCGCTGACTTTACATGACCGGCTGTATAAATGCAAAATAATAGAAAATGATCGATTTTTTTTTTAATATGGAAAAGGAAAATTTACAACCTTCAAGCTTGTAATTAAGACAACATTTTGGCATGAAGATAAAATATGTGAAACATTTTCTTATAATACAAGGTAGGCGGAATACACTGACAATGTTATATTGGAAATTACAGAAGAAGAATATAATCTAAGAAAAACAGAAAACATTGAATTATTAATGGGGAAATCTACCTGTGTGATTGCAGATTAAGTTGTGTTAATCTGAGAAAAACAGAAGACATTGCATTATTGATGGGGCAATAAACCTGTGTGATTGTAGATTAAGTTTTGTTAATCCAACTTTATTCACAACATGAAAAAAAGTACTATAGTATTTCTTGACGGTGTTTCAAGAAACCTTCAAATATTGCAATTTTGATTGGATTTAAAATTTATCGGCTTAAATGAATTATATTTAAATGCTCACATATGGTCATACATATCAACATGCTCTGACTTGTGTGTTACTCAGTAATGTTTGTTATTTGTTTCGTGTATTTTTTTGTTCTCATTGTTTTGTAAATGTTCATCTTGTATAATTAATATATAAAAAAAGAGGGCGTAGAGGCTTCCATACCCATGGTTTAATATGGCTACTTCAAGGTCTTGAACATCTTATATATCATCAGATGTTTATCAACTAGTTGTTTATGCCAATCCTTAGCTTTCTCTTACCTAGGGAGGTGTAAAAACTTCACTCAGGTATCTTTAGGGTATAGCAGCTGGCACTATTGTGTAAATTTTAAACACCTGTCTTTCATACAACCATGGAACACATTGTCTTGTTTTATATGTTAGTCCCGGATCTCGGATTTGAACCAATATACTTCCAGGTGCAATAAGGCAGAACACACAAGAATAATCGTTCATTAAGTAATCTTGTCATATTAACAAACATACAGGTATTATGAGTTTATATGAACAATCTTTAAAAGATGCAAATGAGTGCTCTTTCTTGTGGCAGTATTAGGTACATCTTTAAAATATGCTGACGAGCTTGCCTGACAGTGGGTGTATTAAATAGATGCTAACAAGTTTCCTGACAGGTAATATATTATGGCAATTTTCACTTGAATAGCTAATGTTTAGTGTTAGATATATAAAAGAAAATATTCGTTACTGTTACCCCATTTCCGCTGTTTTAGAATTCTAAACAATCAGCATTGTTTGGCGTTGTTACAGGTTATTTGCTCATTCCTGAAGTCTTGCCAGATCCTTCTGTGAATAGTAACCATATTAAGCATATATAATATAATAATTTAACAGGGCCTACAGGCCTAATGCGAACCTGTGCATTGGGAAATACACCAGGTATAATGCTTCAATGCTTGACCATTACTTCACATGTATATGAACAATGCAAGTACTAAACATTTTGAATAAGAATCAATTACACAAACATCACTGCTGAAATTCTGCCATGGGTGTACACAACACAAAAATGATTGTAGCTGGCACCACCAGTCTTGTATACAACAAAGCTATCAGAGATATATACATATGCACAATTTCAGACTGATATATCAAACCCCTCCTGAAAATAAGCAGGGACACACACTGTGCAAAAAATTATTGTAAGTGGCACCACCAGTCTTGTATACGACAAAGCTATTCGATATGCCCAATTTCAGGCTGATATATCAAATTTCTCTGTAGAAATAAGCAAGCACATACACTGTGCAAAAGTCATTGTATATGGCGACACCTGTCTTGTGAACGAGAAAGCAATCACAGACACATAGACAGGCCAAAACATCAGGCCAATACATCAAAATTACCTTGATCTGATGCATGGAGCTGACCAGGCCTAGGTGAGAAAGGCAGTTGCCCCGAGTGAACTGTGACAAATTTGCAGGCTCAGGCTATTGCACTGAGTGAACTCATGACCTGCATCTGGCTAGACTGAGTGAACTCTTGACCTGTTGCATAATCTGACACAGTTGGCAGTCAGCCAAAGCTATAAATAGATCAAGGCTGAACTTTGGTGCAAAGTCTGATGCAGTGGGCAGTCTGCTAACACTATAAATAGAATGCAGCTACTGCACTGAGTGAACTCCTGACCCAAACCTGGCTGCACTGAGTTAACTCCTGACCTGTTGCCTAATCTGATACAGTTGGCAGTCAGCCAAAGCTATAAATAGATCCAGACTGACCTCTAGCCTGTTGCCAAGTCTGAAATAGTAGCCACACCATAGCATAAGCTAATGCAGGGGCCCTGCCCTGAGGGGCATGACACTTATGAGGTAATCACATGGTGCCCATGAGGTGTTCACATGTCGCCCATGAGGTGATCACATGCCTTGTGCTTGGCTGCACAGATTGAACTCTTGACCTAAATCTGGCTGCACTGAATGAACTCTAGATATGTTGCCAAATCTGAAACAATTGGCAGTTTCTCAACCTATTTAAAGATACAGACACAATCTTGGAGTGTTGGTGAATCTGTTTACACGTACTTAAAGACTTTGGCTAAAATGCTGTTTTTTTTTCAAGCTGACGTATTCATAAACTTTATATCAAAATATCTAGAATAATAAAAGATGTAGTTCTTTCATTGTTAAAGATCCAATAATTCTGCCAAAAATCATTCAAATAAACTTAGACAAAGGCCACCTAAGAATAATATTTTGCATTAAATTTCATGATGCTAGCTCCAGTCGTTATAGTATAGGTTAATATGCATACGGACGCCGCCACACCAATCGGATTAGCTCACAGGTTCGCTAAAAATTACTAAAGATGCATATTGAATGCATAATTATAATACAGATACATCTCACTGATGGCAAAAACTTGAATTAAGTTGAGTATGGATACCTATTACTTATAATCCATGTACAGCCGTCTTTATATACCCACAGAGAGCTGTATACCTGTGATTGTAAACATTGCTTTGCATGAAGAATATCTAAAATCATAAATCTACATTTTTTAAAAGCTTTTAAAAAACATTCTTGTCAAAATTAACCATAGATAACCTGAAATCTAAATGTCTAGAGGCATGATTTTATGGATGCTGATAAACAGGTGCCAGGCTAGATGTATCTGCTTCACATAGCTTACATATATGGTAAAATGACTCAATTCGATCTTTATAATTCAGCCAAAATTCATTCTTTGGAACCATAAAAGACAATTATTATAAGAATTGTTCAGGGGATTATTCTTGCAAAATATTAAACATATTTGCCTCAGTGGCCTCAGTCAAAAAAAACGTTTTACAGGTTCATAACTCATATAGGAAAATACAGCAAAATGGCTAAGTTAAGCTTCTCATAACTCAGTCAAAAATCACTGAACCAAAACCATTTGAACAAACTTGAATTATTGAATTATGTAAGGATAATTAATGTTTGAGATTTAAGAATTTGGCCCAGTGGGTTTTGAGAAGAAGATCTATGTAGCCACTTAGCTAAAATGGGATGTTATGGCATATGATTAAATTCAGCTTCCCATAACTCAGCCAAAAGTCACTGAACTGAGACCATTTGAACAAACTCCAGAAAGCACTACCCTAGGATCATTTCTGTGCGATATTAAACAATTTGGCCCTATGCTTTCAGAGAAGAAGTTTTTTGTAGCCGTCAGTATGATACTGGCACTGATGACCCCCGTACAAAAAATGGCGGAGCAGGTAGGGCCACCAATACCTCAATTTTAGATACTACTCATGTGACCAACATTGGCATAAAATTTGGTGATAATTGCGCCAGCCGTTTCTGAGATTGTAAGTGTACTATGCTTTTTTGGACATATGTCTAATTTCAACTTTCTGTATTTCGGCCTAAAATCACTGAATTTAAACCATTCGAACAAATTTGAGAAAGCTAGTTCCAGGAATCATTTCTGTGAAATATTGGACAATTTGGCTGAACAGTTTCGGAGAAGAAGATTTTTAAGGCTTTTTTAAGCTTTTTCCCATTAAAATCTAAGATAATGCAGCTAGCCAAAAAAATAAGCAAAATCCTATAAAGTTTTTTAGATGACTAATTTTTTGCATAAATTTTCGTGATGCTAACTCTTGCCGTTTTCAAGATAGTATGGATTAACGTACAGAAGACGGACGACGGACGCCGGACGACGCCACACGATAGCATAAGCTCACAGGTTCGCTAAAAAATGTTCTCACGTAATAACTATAATACAAATTAGAAAAAATTATAACAACAATACAAAAGTCTTTTTATCTATAATATTACCGATCTATCAATATCACAAAACGAAAGGCCACTTTAAATATATAATAAAATAAACTCAACCCACCCAAAAATTTCAAATATATGAAGAAGCATAACTAAGTCCACTATTGCCCGCCCTCGTAGTTTACAGCCATTACAGCCATTACGCCTTCATGGAAAATGCTATAAATCAGTTTAGTTTAAAACATTGAATGGTAAGATATTTGTTTGAGAATTTTACATTCAGAGTTTTCTTGTAAAAATGCCCTTTTATTAGCCCGCAGCAGGTAGTCGCAGAGCATAATTGTAAATGTGTACAGTGACTTTTTCTGAGTTCATGCACTTACTGAGGTGTTACGTTAAATGGTATTTTCTTGGTAAATAAAACATATCAAATATACTTTTTTACTTTACAAAGATTTGGGTAAAGAATTTTAGTATGATCCAACTGGAATCCCGAACATTTTGTTGTATAATAAAATCAAGACTTGTTTCTTTGCGTGGGCGTTCCAGTCTTGTGTTTACCTCATTAACTTGTTTCATTGAAAACAAACACTTATAGTCACCAACGCAACCTTTCCTTTCTATCCCTCTGTTAATACAGAAGCTTTTTTTTGTTTTGTTCAGATAACATTGGGAAGAATATTCTAATTCATATGGCCCAGGAGCAGCCGAGAGCGAGGCAGACTTCTGGCGGTGCCAAGGCTGTGTTCGAAAAGTTTATTCTGGGGGAAAATATGTTGTTTTTATTAAAGTATTTAAGGTTATCCTTATTTATTATTCAAGGTTTCCTGATTAATCCTCTAAGTTTTTGATTTGACATCCTGCCAGTATGAACTTTTGGTAGAATTTCTTGTCTGAAACTTCGGCGATGTGGTTGTCGCGTAGTGTAATACCAGTATGAAATGAAGAAGACTTTCTTATGCAGTTCACGTAGTTCCCTATAGATGACTCTGCAACAGCCCCTTTCATGGATAAATATAACATGTCTCATGATTTCAAGGTTAATATTGAAAATAATATCATAGGTAACATCTATAGGACAAATGCTCCTTGACAATTACCCCAGGACAAATACCCCAGTCTCAATTATCCCATTACCCTAGACGATCACCCTTTCGTTAGCTCACCCACGTACACACACATATATTTAACTACCACAATTGTCCCCGACAGAATAAGCCCGAGACAATTACCTCCACGACTACTACCACAATGGCGTAAAATATAAATTGTATATTTACCCCCGCAATACAAAAAAAAGATAAAGATATCGCTCTCCAGCAGTCTTAGTTTTAGACTACGAATGAGGAAAGAGAACAAAAATAATTCATGTATATGTTAAAATTACACTGTTAAATCCATCTATCTTGTAAATGGCAGTCTTTCCTGCGACTGGCTTACTGTCGTTTGCATAATCCATCCATCGAAGACATGTTCTTAAATGCTTTCAGTTTTTCAACAAAAAGAGATTTATCAATATTTTAAATTTTATCAGAATCTTTATGGTTCAATGTAACTGACATTACATTAGTAGCCCTAAATGGTTTGTCAAAAATGACGAAAAGGTTGGATCTTTTTACTGATTTATAATGCAGCCCACAGGCTGTCAACTGTTGAGCTTAACATTCTGGGAGTTTCTAATAATTGATGTTACTGATAACTCTAATCAGGAATTCGATATTAAAGGAAAATGTAAAGAAAGAACGACTGTAGTGTTGTAAAGGCTTTCTGAACATCTTTGTACTGAATCAGAAGCAACATACGTTAATCTTTCAAATATATCCACGGGATGGATATTAGATTTGTAGATAAGTTCAAAGGGTCACCAAAGTACAATATAGACTTACCAACCATTGCTAGCATAATTATAAAGCTATTCGCAATATAGAGTGCTGATACACTGCCTACATAAAATATAGTTATCCTTAGTATTCTCCATGAATAGGATACCAAATCTATCTTCGGGAGGCGTTCCTAGTTGTTCACAAGTTCAACTTCACAAATACATAATTTTATTAAAATCTGTCTGACAATTTCTGGGATAATAAAAATGAGGACTTGTACATTAAAGTGCGATACAGAAATACCATTGATAGAAAAGGAGCCTCGATCATAACAAATATAAATTTCGTTTTGCATGTGATCATCACGGCGGAGCAGCGCGCGTGGGACCGCGATTGAGAATGCCATTTCATGATCGTGTTTTCTTCCATTTCTGTTTTCTCTCCGTTCCGCTACAAGATTTGTCGTTAAAACATTAGCAACCAGGTCTCTCCAAGTACGAACCGAATGTGAATTCCAAAAATATAATTGTTTGTCGAATAGTAAACCATAAAAATGGTTGTCCATGAATTGTCAACTGTTTATTAAGATCTCTGACCTTTGGATTATCTGGATTATTGGGCGTCATCTATCTTGCCGATGCCAAATAGCCTTATCACCTTTATCACCATATCAGCGCATAAGCATATCTCTTAAGCAATGGTGACCGTTCTCTTAATTTCATGCATGCGTCAAATTTGGTGCAAACTTAGCATCCGCTTACACTAAATTATATATATTTTCCATAAACTGTTAATCTTAAAGTTTGATTTTTTTCAGCGAGGGATCAGCTTACTTGATTATTAAAATAACACAACTCATTAACTTGGTACAAGGTAGCCACAGTCCTTATTAGTTAGATGATGCTTGCAATGTGTTAGACTGCGACTCAGTGTAATAGGTCCCGTTTCCGCGGTTTATTATGTTAATAATCTTATTCTCATTATTGTGATGCAAATAAAATCTAGAACGTTAAGCTGAAGAATATAAATCAAACCCTGTTTTGTGGCGTAGGGCGTCCATTCGTGCGTTCACCTCATCGATTTGCTCCAACGTAAACATAGATTTATAGTCACCAACACATCCTTTCCTCAGAAACTTGTACCCGCCTACTTCTTGTGTCCAGTTGCTTTGATTTAAATGTTTGCTGGCCTTCATATTTTCAAATTTAACGATATCACATATTCGATCTAGCGTGGCATCATCAAGAGGTTTTTCCAAGAAGGCAGCAACTCTCGCAATCCATTGTCTGGTGTCTATACTTAAATCTTCGTATTTCACAAACAGGATGTCAGATTCTCTTCGGTGATTCCAAAATGATTTCACCTGATCAAACCAGTTTCCATGAACTGCGTTTCCATTAAGAAATGCACAAAGAAAGGTATTCCAGCCTCCTTTCCATGCCCCAAATGCGGCACAGCCCTGATGAAAATGAAAATAGGACACTGCAACATCCTTCGGATCCCTCAATATATACACGATTTTTGTTTTCGTGTTTTGGATGTCATTAGGAAGAAGTTCAAATTTCAGGTGACTCCAGAATAGACGAGAGTGCGAACTGCTGGCGGTGCCAAAATTGTATTCCACTAGTTGATCCAGGTGAAAAGGTGTTGTATTTGTGAAATTATCAAGGTCATCCTGATTAATCACAGCCTCTATAATGGTCTTCATCCAGATATTCCCTGTAATGACACAATTACAAGACCTATTTAGAATGGGACGATTTCTGGTGCCTTTGCCATCTTTGGTAATCCAAAACTACTTCACTTCATTATATATATATATATATATATATATATATATATATATATATATATATATATATATAAAATTCCATATTCCTTGTTCATTTTGTGACCTTCATATAGATTCTTTTTCCATTTTACAATAATATCTGCAAATGCTTCTTCAATGAAAGAATCCCACTTATAACCCGCTACATGTTTGTCGCCTGTATTTTAATGTATACTGCATTAAGTACCTGTGCTATATTACTTTAATGACAAGCAAAGCAAGGATGCCTGATTATGATAGGAGTAGAACTTATATAACTTAATTATTTTTTACATTCATTGACTTAAAGGGGTATAATCTGGGTGTTGCTCGACTGTACCTTGACGTGATGACATTGTAGATAATTCAAACATGGCCCATACACCAGGAGGTGAAATGTTACATAACATATTCAGATATGTCTTACCAGATTTTGGATAACCGCACAAAAAGACGTCCCCATCATACAATTTAAGCCGTTTGATCCGTTGTAGAATGTCAGGAGTGGTCCTGGTTAACAATCGAATTCCATCTGCGAAATACGTATCTGGTACGTCATAAGGAATTGAATCAGAGCTGCTTGCATCAGACATATTTTCTTGTAAAGTGTATATGTCTTACTCGCGTGGTCCTATTTTAGATGAATAGGACGGACTGAACAAATGAAATTCAATATTTTCTTGATAGCTTCTCTTCCTCGTAAACTCTGAGGTCGTTGTATTAAATCTTGTCATTGACAAAAAGGGCCGTTATAAATATGGTCCTACACACCAGAGGGGAAAAAATCTCCATGTTGATTCCACCTATAAGCATAAACAGAATTGATTAACAGCCTGTAGTTTTATTATTGGTGAATGGTCAATTAATTAATTCAGCCCATTCATGCTATATTGTACAAGTGTTGTACTAAATATCAGAAATTAAATATCCCGAACCGTAAGTGAAAATGTAATAAGACACCGCAACAAGCCAAATAAAATGGCTAATCATTCACAGATCGACGTACGCCTGCTTGAACATGCAGCAATTCAAATTATATGTTTTGCAAGACGTGATAGTGAAAAGTAATTATCTTAAAGTTCACAGTCTTAATATCCTAAGCTTTTTATGTGAACATACTGAACTTAAGTGATAGAAATCATATATTATCATCACACAACCTAACTTTAATTAGATGTAATTCTGTAGGTGGTAGTACAAAACAAATTGATAAAGTCGATTAACTGGCCATTTGACTTATAATACTAATATAGACGCACCCAGACAAGTAAACTGTTCAATTCACGTGTCTCTGATTTTAAGCTGCATTAATACCTTAAGCTCTCGGTTCTCGACAGAGAATGTTAAATGAGAAAAATCTGTTTACACGCATTCAGGGAAATTCTGTAAACCTTAATCCAGTAACCATTTTGCTACCATGGATGTCGCACAATGCTATAGGATACAGAGCTAAAGAGTTGTTTCTTAATTTCTTGTGGAAAACCAAATCTGAATACGATACTGGTCTTCCTGAACAAAACGTGATGCAGATATAATTGTGTCAAAAAGTAAACTGATTTTCTTTTTTTTACATCAAAGCTAGATTGCCTAAATAATTTTGGGGTATTTAGACCGGAAGTTAACAAAAAAATTACAGCTGAATCTTCTCATGCTCCTTGTTCCCTATGTACAAATGTGTTTCCCTCTTCTTCAGTTTTTATAGGACTAGCCCTTCCATCATGATCTTTAGACACTAGAACTTTTTTTTACGCGCATGCCCCCTGTACTCCCGTGATTTGCTATTATCTAATAACCAACATATATATATATATATATATATATATATATATATATATATATATATATATTTCTCTCTCTCTGTCTATATATATATATATATATATATATATATATATATATATATATATGCATATGCGTTCTATTACTATAACTGCAAATTCTTAATTCATCTTTACTATTACTTTTACATTATTTTTCATCTATTACCATTACTTCATTACTAATACTATACCTATTATTTGGCTTCTATTTCTAAAACTTTTACTATTACTTTACTATCGAATAGTTGAATAAGCAAAATAGCCCTCCACATTTACCTACCTTATCTTTTTCATGTGAATCTTGAACGCGTTCCTTTATTTAAATTGTAACATAAATTTTGTTCTGAATAAAAACTATAAGGTTAATAAATTAAATTCCTTATTATTATTGCGCTTTCACGCCTTTACTTGTTTCGCGCGGGTTCCCATTTCGCGATAGGTAACTTACAAAAAGTATATCTATTATCGCATTGATTATATAATATGGGCGCTTAATACTTTGTCACGGATCCACGAGAACGAGTAGATATTCTTGTCCGCAGTTGGCATATAGTAGGATAGGTCTGCTTTATTTATAATGCCAACCTTTGATTTATAGGTAACATAAAAGATATCTTAATATTTATACTAACAGTCTGTTGCCTTTCGACATTTAAACATTCAGGAAAAACTTACATAAACTCATAATAACGAAGGTTCGTTTTTTGCAATAATTTACTCTTTTTCGCGAATATCGCGAATTTGAAATCCTCGCCAACCAAAAGCTAACCACAGCAGTGAATTTATCCCTGTATAGATGTTCCTGGTGTGAACAACGTAATAATGACGTTTGGGTGAAAGAATATGGCGTCTGTGACAGGTGCATATGTGTGAACGCCGACGGATCCAAGTTAGGAAATTTTGCTATAGATCGAGCGAAAAGAAAAGACATGGACTGCGGTTAGTGTCAGTCTCTTTTTAATAAAAAAAAACAGCTGCTGTCTATTTTTCTACGCTGACACGTACACATACATGTAGGATTAATGCGTATTTACCCCATTCCACTATCATGACTGAATATATGTACGGTCTTGCGACATATCAGTGAAGACCTATGTTGACGATCATAAACTACATCCATTTGACACTTTATGTAGATCTCGTAACAAAAGTATTTGTACGTCACATTTTTGTTACGTCACACATATATCGCTCCTACATAACATGGATAAACAGCGTTTATGTGCGTGTGTGCTTGCATTTGTAACTTTTCTTGAGGTTAAAAGACTGTATTTGGGGAATAATTGGTCCATTTTTTTGTTTTAAGCGTACCTGTTGACCTGGCGTTCACCTGAAGGACGTACATAATACCGGGATTTATTATAAATTATTTTATTATTTATGCTATGAATTTTACAGTCTTAACTTACGGGCACTCTTTTCATAATTGCTTCAGTGTTGTATACTTTGTCATAAATTAATCATTACTTTACTTGATATTTATTTCAGAATGTGCGAGGTACAAGGTAGATTAAGCCTTTCCCGTATGTGATGCCCCCCTCTGGGACATCATCTGGAGATAAACACCTGACGATGTCGATAGGGAAATAAAAACATATCATACATGGTCCTTTTTTTCAAATTATTTATTGGTGACATAAGGCCTTTGCATTTTAAGAGAAACTTAACACATCTAAAGGAGGCAGACAACCTGGCATTAATATAAAAATTCCTTGAGAGAAGCTTATGGTTACTATATGTCAGTCTAAGGTGTCAGTTAATTAGATTTCGCTACCAGGTGGCAATGTGTTCAGAATGTTCAAACAACGACTGGAGAGAAAGCTTAATTCTGGTCCTACTGTAGTACTTTGTGCTATATAATTTGAAGTTAACGGTTAGGTAAATTGCAGATTTGTTTCAGATGTCTCTGATTTCCTAGATCATATTATACGATTTAATTATATGATCGAATACAAACTATTAATATCACCAGTTATCGTATAATTCAAAGAAATGTCTGGCACAACTAGTATAGGTTCTTGTGACATATTTTTTTATCTTTCAAAAAGAATCAATTGGGAATTTGGATATTAATTAAGATATTTCTTGGCCTGACATATTTGTAGTCTACTGAATACTTTATTAACACAATAGTATAAAAATTGATATTATTAATGATATTTTACTAGCCCTTTAATATAAGTAATTCAATTAAGGCTTGGAACAATCATTATATCATGTGCAGATATCAATAGCTTTATTTGTAACTTTTACGTTTAGCTTCCAAAAAAGCGGAAACATTATTTTCTATTATAATTTCTAAGTACTTACCTGTCATTATCGTGTATATTTATAAGTAAATAATTTAGTTACAGCGAACTGTAATGTGTACTTTATCAATGGACTTGATGGTTGTCACTAAGGTTGAAATAAAATCCTCAGAACACGTCAGTGTTTTTTTGTGAAAATCTTTTATTATCGATCAGAAAAGTAAACACAGGGAACAAGCTGACTAAAAACTAATGAGCCCTCTCATGAATCAAACTGTCATCAAGATGACAACAAAATATACCATCCAATTAACGATTTCGATGTATAAACAGGCGTTCTACCTTTAGCCCTAAATCGGAGACGTGAACGCGTTAATTTCATGGGCATGAAGGCGGAATACACCCGTAGAATTGTTCAATTAATAGTCTAGGGATGCTAATGAACTTAGGCGTACTGCGGATTTATCAGAATAATATACAGAATATGCTAATGAGCTAACCTGTCCTAGGGGTTTATTAGAATAATCTCCAAAACATGTTTAAAAGCTGACCTGCGCGACAGTTTATATATCAGATCGAGGTTAAGTATAAATGAAGATCTTGCCGTAAACCCTAGTTCTGGGTTGAATGGATAAAAGGCGCTCAGGATTTACTTGTACCATTAAAGTTTACTGTGGTTGCCTTTTTGTTCGCGAGGGTTTTAATTTCGCGATATTCGCGAATGGAAAATAATCGCGAAAATGAAGCCCTCGGGAATAATTGGCAAATTGAGTGTGTCCTTCATATTTAGTGTAGCCAATACTTGTATGGGAATAGGTAAGAACAGTAAGAAATTTTATAATAAGTTTCATCCATGCAGGTATAGGGAAAACGTTCCCTTAAATTTGAACAAAACTACCTGTGCTGTGTGGACAGGCCCATCGTTATATGAGAAGAATATCACGAACTCATGACATATTTTCATTTTATAATACACAAAGGTATGGATTTACCAAAGATTTGATATAGGTTCTGGTGAGATCGCGAAAATGAAACCCTCGCGAAACATTTAAAATGGAGAAATCGCGAAATTTCTGCCTCGCGAATATGAAGCCAACCACAGTATCTATCCAGGACGTGAACAAACCGCAAAGTAAACCCCAGTTCTTGGTTGAAGGGATAACACGCGCTCAGGATTTACTTGTACCATTAGAGGTTTTCTATCAAGGAATTAAACAAACCGCAAAGAGTTGAGTCAGTCACAGCCAAATTAATTTTGGGAAGACGTAAGCATGAAAGTGTTATAATAGCTCTTAAAGAACTACACCGGTGTACAGGACGATTTTGAACCAGGTCAGTTGCCATGGTGATGTCTGGAACCGACCTGGTTGTACCGAGTGACCTCTTGACTTGGCTGCTGAAACTCAGCATGTTTTCAAATCTGTTTCCATACACAGAAAGCCTTTTTCAATTGGCTACACTGCTTTTTTAAAGCTGCATTTACTCAATCTATTCTTATAAAACCAGCAGAACACTACCATAGAATAATTCTTGTAAAGTTTAAACCAATCAGCTAAACTGTTTCTTCATAAAACAGTGTATAAGCTAGAGGAATCTAAAATTACATTTTCGCCTGTGAAAAACAGATCAATGTAGGTGGCGCCACCAATACCTCAATTTCAGATGTGACATTTGTGACAAACATTGGCATAAAATTTGGTGATGATAGCTCCAGCCGTTTCTGAGATTTTAATTTTAGTATGCTTTTTTGGACAGATGACTAAGTTCAACCTACTGTAACTCAGCCAAAAATCTCTGAACTCTAATCATTCGAACTTTGAAAAAGACTTTTCCAGGAATCATTTCTGTGAAATATTGGACAATTTGGCTTGACAGTATCGGAGAAGAAGACTTTTAAAGGTTTTTAAGATTTTTCCCCTATCAAATCGACGTTAATGCAGATACCCAAAAAATAAGCTAAATAAGAAATACTTTGACATGTAACTGATTCTTACATGCAATTTGGACGGACGACGCTGCGCCATCGCATAAGCTCACGGGTTCGTTAAAAATGGACTCATTATTCCCCAAATACAGTCTTTTCACCTCAAGAAAAGATACAAATGCAAGCACACACGCATAGACACGCTGTTTATCCATGTTATGTAGGAGCGATATATGTTTGACGTAACAAATATGTGACGTACAAATACTATTGTTACGTGATCTACATAAAGTGTCAAATGGATGTAGTTTATGATCGTCAACATAGGTCTTCACTGATATGTCGCAAGACCGTACATATATTCAGTCATGTTAGTGGAAAGGGGTAAATACGCATTAATCCTACATGTATGAGTACGTGTCAGCGTAGAAAAATAGACAGCAGCTGTTTTTTTTAATAGACTGGTACTAACCGCAGTCCATGTCTTTTCTTTTCGCTCGATCTATAGCAAAATTTCCTAACTTGGATCCGTCGGCTTTCACACATATGCACCTGCCACAGAGGCCATATTATTTCACCCAAACGTCATGATTACGTTGTTCACACCAGGAACATTCGTGAAGTACAGGGATAAATTCACTGCTGTGGTTAGCTTTTGGTTCGCGAGGGATCCAGGAGGGGGGAGGGCTCAGGCAGTGCGGACCTCCCTAATTTTAGCGGCCTGGACCCCCCCCCCCCCCCGCCCCCCTTTTCAGGACGCGCACACCTTTTTATGGCTTTGTCATTAGTCCTCCTCGGTTGGACCCCCCTTTTTTTCCTAAAACTTAGATCTGTCCCTTGGATAGGCCAGTAGCATTTTGAACCTTCATGCTGCAAGGTGTAACCTTAAGCCGGCGTACTCAAAAATGTGAAACCAATTTTCAATAGCAGGAAACTGTGCACTAAATAATACCAAAAGCAATACAGTCATCTTGATAGTAATACTGGCATGATGGTGACATTAGGCCAAAATAGTGCAAAATTGTTAATTAATTTATTGATTGATCCTATTGATGTCTGTCAGAGTTAGATAAGCAATAACTGAGGTATTTACGATGTTCAGAAATGTTTTGTATTCAATATTCCCTATACAATCCCTGTTCAGCTAAAGACCAGCGACACATATTCCTTATGTCAATATAATTTGACATTTGGATATGTTATAGGACATGGGAATTGGGACTAGTTTCTTCATAATTGCAATATAAATTGGCAAGTCACAATTAGTTATGCTCTCACTAGGTTTTAAAGTGTTAATAATAATTTCCAAAGTATGAAGTAGTGTAATATAGGATATCCTGTCATATATTTACGTATAAGTATTCCTTTTTACATGTGATTGATAAGTAAAGAATCAAGTCAATAACTATGTATAAAAGTGAATTTTATTGAGCTTTGATAAAACACCACAAAACACTATTTTAAATTTGAATTTGATACAAAAAAATGGCATGGATTGATAAAATATCATTATATGAATATATCTGTGCAATATTGTATTATAAATTTATGATATGAAGTAGTGTGTTTCCTGTCGCATTCTGTTCACCGGCAGGCAGGGCAGCCATTTATGCAGGCTATGATGCTGCCCCTAGTGACATGTACATAAAACACCTGTGTTTTTGGTGTTTTACTGTTCAGCCTTTTTAGGGGCACCCAGTGTCAGTTTGTCCTGTACCATGACTGAGATCATGACTGAGATGACTACCATCAGTCATGCACGCCACATAACGGAAAGTATCTGAAGCGCCCTAAACCAGGGTTGCGCCTAATGAAAGAGAAAAAACGAACATTCTGAACCGTTCAGACTGGATAATTTACTGCGATGGAAAGACCGAATGGTATATGACATTTTGGTGGCTAAATAACATCTTCATATAACGCAGTATTTATGATTATTACCTATAATTTCAGATATGTCTAGCATATTATCTTGTCACTTGTAGTGCTAACTCCCCATACAGGGGTCCTCCGTTTATGTGTACAATGATGGAGGGTTCAAGAGAGTTTCGAAGTACACACTCAAGTTGTGTGTTTTATGATATTTATTAAAGCCATATTTGACCATTTTTGTTTATTATATGCACCAAATAGGACTTGATTCCGGTCATTCCTCTCATAGATTGAGCGGGCGCCTGCAGATACATTGCTGGTTCACTCGTCCACGACGTTGTATGGATGTAACTTGTGTAAGGAATGACCACGACAAAGTGCCAGTAGGCCTAGTTCTCCGGTCGGTCTTTTTACCGAGCGATACCTAGCGTACAAAGCGCTACCGATATATATATATATATATATATATATATATATATATATATATATATAAAGATATGCACACATATCAATTGGATATATATATATATATATATCAATTTATTCATATATCAGTATATAAATATATAATATAATTTAAAATTATACTATATATTTATATATATCAGAATATATATATATATATATATATATATATATATATCCGAGAGAGAGAGAGAGAGAGAGAGAGAGCACGAACGAGTGAAAGAGAGAAATAAAGAGAGAGCACTATACTATATATAATATTTATCCGATAAATAAAAGAGAGAGAGAGAAAAAGAGAGAGAGAGAGAAAGAAAGTTAGATAGACATTGAAAGAGAAGAAGAATCTGAATTGGAGGGAAAGGTACCTAACAAAGACCAATACTATATCTAATATTTATCCGATAAATATATAGGTATATAGGAGAAAGAAAGAAAATAAGAGAAAAGAGAGAGATAAAGAAAGAGAGAAAGAAAGAGAGACAGTAAGATAGAAAGAAGGAGAGAGTGAAAGAAAGAGAGAGAATAAGAAAAGGAGAGAGAAAAGATCCAGAATAAGAGGGAATGTCATAAAAAATACATATATATTCAATGTATATAATATTTTTTTAGAGGCTATGTAATATTATAAAAATTATTACATGATTTACCGCTAAATATGTAGATCACACATATAATATTTTCATATAGCATGTTTGATATATATATATATATATATATATATATATATATATATATATATATATATATATATATATATATATATACATATGTGTATATATATATATATATATATATATATATATATAGAGAGAGAGAGAGAGAGAGAGAGAGAGGGGGAGAGAGAGTGGGAAATTAAAATAACATAAGCGTATACTTATTCATGGTCTATAAACAAATACAATATAAATATTTGAATATGATGTTTTGTGTTGAATGCAGTAAAAACTACATTTATCATGTGCGTGATGGTAGCGCTAGTCAAAAAGTTCCTAGCGCTCGGTAGTCCAGAAACGTTTGAAGTATGTAAGAACATTGCCCGTTGTAAGAGCCCCAAGCGGGTCAGAGCTCGCCTTGTGTGAATCCAGCGTAGCGCTCAGTAAAAAGTCTTATGGAGCCCTAGTGCTTGGTACGCTCGGTAACGGTCGGTAAAAATACCTACCCTAGTTCTCCGGTCAGACTTCGTAATCAGAGTTCCATGGAATTCATCAGCTTGGAAGCTTTCTTTGTCCTTGCCCGATTGAATCCGACTCTAAGATAAAAACTCTTTATCAAGAGTCCGATAACTATAGGGTGAGAAATACTAGTGTATAACCTTGGCCCTGGCGTACAGATCTGTTACGCGTAAATCAACTGGTAAATACTGCTTAATGGAACGTCGCAAGCCTAATATCAAAGTACACGGCAGTTAGTATGCATTTTGTGGTTACAATGCAGACTAGTAATATAATTATAAATGTATTATTGACTAGTATCTTGCCTTCACATATCTCCACAGAAGTTCTCCAAGCTGTTCCGTCCGCTTGGCTTCAAGATGGAAGGGGGAGTGGAATGTTCGCGCATGCGCAGAAAGAATAGGAAGTAGGTATTCCGATGCTAATTTGGCATAATGGGGAGGGGAGGTTGGGGAGTGACGTCATACATGTAATGCGGGACAAAGCAAGATATGTCAACAGGGGACTCTTAAATTCTATGCATGCCACACATTCCTGAGACTAAAGCGAGGTTTGTAGGGAATAACAAAGGCACGTGCTCACTTGTCACAGTAGAAACAGATGCGATGATATAGTTTAGCTGAGCATGGAAGGTCTTGTTACAGCCTTTTCTGTTCCTTAATGCATTTATTTACTAACTGGATGTCAGATTTAAGTTTTCATTAGTTTTCATAAGTGATCCAGGTAAAAAGAAACAGTGGAAAGTATTAATTAAGTCATACATCTGGACGAGGGACCGTGATTGTGTGTTCATACGTTCCTGGTTTGGTTGGCTGTTTGTTATATTTGTTCATAGAAAAAAGTAAATGAATCACCATTATAGTCATTGATTTTTAATGATATGTATCAATTTATAAAGGCACATATAAAAATATCATTTTTACATGGTACATGCCCTTATTTGGTTTTGCCTGACCTTTCATTGTACATACACATGCAATTAATTGTACATTTATTTGGTTTTTTTTACAGAAGACTTCAACATATTTAACTTGATGGTGATATTTAGCAAAGATCTGCACATAGTTTTTACCAGCCAAGCATTGATCCCCTTACTGGTGGTTTATAGAGAATAGATTAATTGGTATGTCTCAACTGGCTGAACGGGCTATATTACCAAAGCCTGAATGTCATCATTTTATCTCATTGTTACTTGAGGCCCTCCGAGATGGCGTCCGTGGATAGCTTTTAAGGCCCTTAAATTATATGGATGTAACACAATTATAGAGTCATCCAGATATTTGCCCACATGACCAGTCTAGACCCATTGCAAATTAAAGAAATGATAACTCGTGCAATCTTTGTGTCACCATTTCCTTTGTTTGTCAATGCAGTTTATGTCACACAGCTGAGGTCACGCCGTCAGTATTTTTAACTCTTCATTCACAACATATATGTTGTTTAAGTATATGACACATTACTTTTTATATTCTTCTTATAAAGAATTTTTGAAGGTTCTGACCTGGGATGAAAGTGTGGAGCTGGTGAAGTGGTGAACATTAGTTGAAATGAATATACTATTCCAGAATTCTTACTTTACAATTTTTTTTATTTTTTTTTCTCAAATTGTGTCAAGTCCTGTGGGAAAAAGGTGTCATTAATGAAAAATTATTTCTGCCCATGCATTAATATTATCCTTGCCGCGCCCAGAAACTCATCATATCAATATCTAATGAGGAGGGATATTCTTTTTACATGACCGTTGACATGGCGTTTTCACATGACAGCTATGTATTGGTTATGCCACTTTAAAAATACAGTGTATTTTCTATATTTATCATTGGTGACAGATACAGCGTACCTACATCTATATTTTTAAAGGCATGTGAATAGAAAACTTTTCATAATTTTATTTCAGAACACTTTTAACCATCACAGAAGCAGTCATGTTTCATATTAGCTTTATTAGTCTTCATTAAGTTAATGACTTCATAATGGCAGTATAAGCAGCGTACTGCCAAAGTGTTTTGATGTGTGTCTACTGTACATGAAACATGAAACTTGTTATTAACGTACACAAACAGAGGAACCATGCACAGACCACCCCATTCTATGCTGTCTGGAATGTGTATCCGTCACCACCTGCGGCCCAACACTTGGATATCTTGATATTTTAATTGACCTCGGTCAATTAATGGTATCCTGTGGTTTGACTGATAGCTATCATAGACCTCAGAGCCAACTTGCTTTTTTTTGGCTATACTTTAACCTTAGGAATGACAGAACCAGATAAAAAAGAGGCATCACAAAAGAACATACAAAACAGAATAGAACTATTTATCCCATAGTAATAAGTCGAATTGTTATTACTTAGTTGGTTTTATTATGTTTATTTATTTATTTATTCTATTTTTATGGAGGTTTGCCTAAGCTACTTTATGATGCTTAAAAGTTTATCCCATTTCATGTGGTGTTTATTTATCTGACCTCTTTTAATGGCTATATATTGTTCTATTGAATATAAATCATTCATGTACACACCAAAGCCCTGAAACGTAGGTATTTTCTTATAACATCTACAATTATATATATATATGTTTTGGTTGCTAATGTGAGCATGTTTTTCCAATCTTTACCATTTTTAAAGAGAAATTCTTTACTGGATAAATTTGATAATATAACTCTAGACTCTTGTTCGCTTGGCATACTCTGAATATCTGACCATAGTGTAGCTGTAAAAGAACATTCCCAGAATAAATGAACCAAAGTTGCTTCTTCCTCTTTACAAAGTGCATTTACTTGAATTGATAATATTTAACTTACAGAGAAATTTATTCAAAGTCAGCCTACGATGAAGGATGTAATATTGAAATATACGTAGCTTAGCTGATATAGAGGTCCCATATATCTTGGAAAACCCCTGGTACACATCCATACCTGTAACTGTGATAAAATCATCTTTCCATTTTTTAATTGCATTTTCTGGAGGGACTATATGTTGGTCCACCAGTTGGTCATATATAAATTGTGCTCCTTTCTTATTAGTTAACACAGTATTAAGGAGTTTATGTAAATTTCTAGGTGATATTATTTCTTTGTTCTCATTCACTATGATTTGTTTCCACCTTCGTGGTCTTGCTTGAAGTAAACTAATATAATTCCAAAAATTTAATTTGACCTCATACTTACTAATAAATTCTTTATGACTCATAAACTGATTTGTGCCTTGTTCTATTTTAACTAAATCTGTTACAAAAATGACTCCTTTACTGAAAAGCGATTTGTAAAATAAAATTGTATCATTTATTTTTATATGAGAATTAAACCATAAACATTGTGACATAACTTCTTCGTAAGTTTCTGGATTGTAGAAGCTGTATTTGTACCAGCGTTGCATAATTTCTTCCCAAAAAGGATGTTTATATTTCATAATATATTTTACATGTTTAGGTGCTAGATTACAATTGAAAGATAATTCTCCTAGTTTAAAAATCCTAAAACAATTTTCCTCCAGACATTTGTGGACTTTTATCTAATAAACGCTTTATCCACACCAATTTTAAGGCTACATTCTTTATTGAAATCTGTATCATATCGAGGCCTCCTTTTTCAATAGATGCTATTAGAATTTCTCTTTTTATTAAGTCATTGCGTCTTACCAAAATAAATTTATATATACGTCTCTCAATTTGTTTCATAAATGATTGACTGGGTGGAGGTAGAACTTAAAGATGATATATCAACTGTGATAAGACAAAATTCTTTAATACAGTGATTTTACCAATTGGTGTAAGTTTTCGAGCATTCCATACTGATAATATATTATTTATTTTGGTTTTTACTGAGGCAAAGTTTTCATGTACCATATCTTCAAGTGAGGGAGTGACCTTCACTCCTAATGATGTTATACCTTTATCGGTATATACAAGGCCTAAATCTTCTACCTTATTTTTCATATGGTTATTACCTTTCCTTAATGGCATAATAACAATTTTATCCTTATTGATTTTTAATCTAGAAAATGATTTAAAATCTTCAAACAAATATAATATTTTTTTCTATACTTTTATGATCTTCTACAAATAATGTAGTGTCATCTGCATACTGTAAAATTTTATTTTCTTCACCATATATATTTATACCTTTAATACCTTTTTCTGACCTGATTGCTATTGCTAATATTTCAACACATAATATAAATAAGTAGGGTGATAAGGGGCAACCATGCCGCACCCCCTTGATACAGGGAAAAAGCTTGATATCCTCCCATTATTGACTACACAGCTTGTAATGTCATCGTTTACTGTTTTTATCATTGAGATGAAATTAGAGTCAAAGTTCCTTTGTCTGAGTTTTGAGTACAAACAATTCCATTCTAAATAATCATAGGCCTTTTCAAAATCTATTGCCATCAACATTGAATTTAATTTTTTTTTCATCTGCATAACTAATTATAGTAATAATTTCATTTATAGTTTCTCTGATATATCTATCTTTAATAAATCCAGTTTGGTCACTGTGAATCGATTCTGCTAGCACACACTTCAATCTATTTGCTAAACTTTTTGTAATAATGTTATAATCAGTATTTAGTAAAGTGTGTGGTCTCCAATTGTTTAAATATTTTAAATCTTTCCTTTTTTTTTGGTAGCAAGCTTATAATCCCTTGTCTCTGTGTTAAAGAAAACTTACCCATTTTGAATGAATATTGTATAGATTTAATAAAATAACTGTTTATATTTTTCCAAAAGAATTTATAAAATTCAGTAGTAAGGCCATCAGTGCCTGTAGATTTACTATTTTTCATTGTATTTAAGCTTTTAAATAATTCTTCATCATTTAATTCTTCAGACCATGTGATGTCAGTCTTAGGTATATTTATCTTATAGTTATCTGGAAAGCTATTTAATTTGTTTGCATTGTATTTAATATGAGAAGTATACATTTTATTGAAATAATTTTCTTCTTCTTTCAAAATTTATCTCTGATCAATAATTATTTTACCATCAACAACTAATTTATTTATTACTTTCCTATTGAAGTTACGTTTCTAAAGTTTTAGGAAATATTTTGTTGATTTTTCTCCTTCCTCATACCATCTTACATTACTTCTTATCATAGCTCCCCTAGTTTTTTCTTCGATTAATTTATTAAATTTATTTTAAATAGATTCAAAGTTTTTTTTTCTAGGTCTGATAATTCTGAATTTTGCAATCTATTTAATTCTTTTTCTAAGACAGTTAATTTGCAATTCTTTTTCTTTTTTAGCTGAGAACTATAACTTATTGTAAATCCCCTGATGGCCATTGTTATAGTATCCCACAGCAGGGAAGGATTTGCTTCTTTGTTATCTGAAATTGTATTTGAAATACATTCTTTTATCATTTTTATATACTCTTGATCATGTAATAGTGAATTATTAAATTTCCAAAATCCAGGTCATCTAACATTGTGAGGATTCTTTAAACCTAAAACAATACCTCTGTGGTCCGTTTTATAACCTTGGACTATATCTACTACATTGATATAACCAACAAGTCCTAATTATATTAAGAAATAATCTAATCTACTTGCTGTAAATATTGGATTATTACGTGACCATGTATACATTTTAACATTAGGATTAAAGGGTCTCCAGACATCTATTAAGTCTAAATCGAAAATCCACTCCTTTATCAATTTACGTGTTTGGTTTTTATCAGAATGATAACCATCTAATCGATCCATATGAGGCTCCATTACAATGTTCCAGTCGCCTCCCACAATAACATTTTCATTGCACATGTTTTCAATTTGACCAAATAAATTATTGAAGAAATTTATATCTGAATTGTTAGGTGCATATAGATTAAATAATGTTACCCTAGTGTCATCTATTGTGATATCCATAATAATAAATCTCCCATTTTCATCAGAGTATACACTATGTATATCATGTATAACATTATTTTTTTATCAATATGGTTACACCTCTTGAAGAACGGTTTCCACTACTAATAGTTAAATGATGACCCCATTCAGCTCGCCATTTCATAAGATCTTCTGGAACACTGTGTGTATCTTGCAACATAATAATACTATAATTTTTACCTTGGAGCTAATGGAAAAGCTCTTTCCTTTTCTTACACCCACTTAAACCCCTTGAATTCAATGATAATATATCTATGTTGGACATATAAGTAATAAATATAAAGTACTTCATATATTCAGTTCCATGTACACATGTATATCAGAATCAGCGAGAATATCTCTAAAAATACAGCAATCAACTTTGACTACATACAAGAACTTGCTGATCTGTATTATTCTGCTTTAGTTGTGAAACAGTTCAAATATTTTCACATCCTTATGCAAGTCAGATGTTGTAACTCTAACAACAACAGGACAAGTAGAAGACAAAAAAACACATAAAATTACATAAAGAAACCACAAGTGTATAGGAACACATAGTTAACTTCCAAGCCCTTACAGGCAGTAAGTGCTGCTGAATACTAGAGCAGCAAGAGTGCCTGTATAACTGCATCACCATCCTGAAAACTGGAAATACAGTAATAGTGGTGATAGTAAGATGTTTTAAGTTTTGGTTGCTCATGGCTCATTCTCAGGGTTGTATAAAAGATATAACATTTTTATTATCTGATCTCTCTTGTAACTGCATGTAACCAAGTCTGGCTAACTAAATATAATTACAGCACAAAGTCGCAAACTGTTAAATATGTGTTTTCATTTGGTGAAAATCTGGTTGCCATACATTTTTATAATGTTACATCCTAAAAATGAATGATATTATGCAATTATAAGTCATTTTAGAAATATATGAATATATACGTTAAGATATTTCCTATGCAAAAAAAAACAAAATATGAACTGACCTGAAGATTAAAATCTGTCCCAAAAGCCCATCATGTGGGATGATATAAAATATTATTAGTTAATATATCATAATGACTTCACAGAGTCACACACTGTTAAATATGTATTTTCATCTTAGTGCGAATCCTGTTGCCACTCATTTTTCTTTAATGAATGATATTATGCAACAATAAATCATCATAGAAATACATGTATACATGTTGAGATACTTCTTGTACAGAAATGCAAAATCTACCCTGACCTAAGGATTAAAATTATCCCAAAGACACATTGTATGAGGATGATTTAATGTTTTAATTGAGAAAACTAAAATGTTATGTAGTAATTTGTTATGTGCATGATGTAATATGTAACATGCCTGTACAGTTTTCAGGTTAAGGATATAAATGAGGTATAAAGTATCATTAATATTTAGTTTTCAACTGTTTCTGTAATGTAGGAAGGGTATTCTTTGATGAAGGTAAGGTATCATCAGACTCATAAAAACTGATCTGTTGTACAGCTGCTTCTGTGATTAGTTAAAATATCATTAAAGTTATGGTTATTAATTTCTAAACTACATCTGAGGAATACTTCATCAGAATAATAAAGTTGATTTACCATTGTTTCTATGATGCAAGCATGATATTGTCACATTTATAATAATTATTTCCGAATGCTTCTGTTGATGTGGGTAAGATGCCTTGAGAAAGAAATTAATTGATTTAATTATTTTTAGCCAAGGTGCCTCCAAAGTGTGTTGCCTATAACCTTATAAAATCTGCATGTATTTTGCAGGAAATCAAACTTAAACGAGATATTTTATTGATTAGCATTTCTTTTGGTAAGTAGTTATGGTGAGTTTAAAAAAAAATAATAACAAAATCCATCAAAGCCCTTGTAATTTGTCGCGGCGACATTAAAAGTTGACAATTGGACATAAATGCGGACAGGCAGTGGGTATACCACAATACTCTCATCATATGATTGGCATATGAGAACACCATATGTTTCCATTTAGAATGATTTAACTACATACATTACATCACCCATCAGTTCTCCACCTTCCCATAAAATTTATATACCATAAGAAAAACTTTCCAAGAATTTTTTGTTCTACCGTTTTTTTTTTTTTTTTTTGTTTTTTTTTTTCATTTCCTAGATGCATTTATTTTTATATAAATTTACTGGTGAAGGTGATTTTTTTTTTAATATCCATATATGATATATGTATATTGCCTATACAACATCAACGGCCCATAGGCATAAGTTGAGAACATTTCAGATTTCTGGTTTTCCGAAGACTATCAAATTAAGACTATTGGCAACTAACAAACGGAAAAATTCATACACCGAGACTACCAACACATCAGGTATAATAAATACATGTATGCAACTTACAACAAACGCACAATATCTTCAGGTAATGTCCGCACATGTTCATTATCAAAACCAATTCCTCGGGTACCTACCAGGCGATAATGAGGAAAGTTTCTGTTAACCATTAATAGTCTCTCATAGCCATAATAGATTTAACTCGTCACGAATTCCAGAATATAAGACGGGGGGCCAGACTGTTCTAATTGTCACTCTCCGCCCTGGTGACAAGTATTGGAAGTAGAGAGGATCCAGCGGGAGAACCACATGTCATCTGTTGAAGGAAGAGGCTTAGTGACAGCTGTGTTTGCCATAATCTGCCCATGTTGCGGTATCTAGGCATCGTTGATAGGGACCTGTTTGCCGTTAATTATCAACCGGGCGTGCCAGAACCGTACTTTTTGTTTGTCCGTGAATGCCTGTCTGATTTGTGGCCCGGCTTTCTTCTTCAAATAATAATCTTCCCTGAGCAAGTCTTCTACAAAGTGTGCGACGTTTCTGTCCTCTTGACCTAGTTTCTCTCTTTGTGTTTTTAGTAGCGTGTTTCGTACCGGTCTTGCATAGAATCTTGCTATAATATGTCTATGGCCCTTAGATTTTTGTTTACCAGTTCTATGAGCGTTTTCAATAGCTTCCAGCACATTAACTGTTTCAAAATCATCATTCAGGAGTTTTTTGTTAACAATATGCTCTGCAACAATCTTTTCACAGTCCTCCTGATTTTGTTCTGGGATACCAATGAGTCTCAAGTTATACTCCCGACTATATCTTTCCGAGTCCAATAACTTTTCCTTCAATGAACTAATCTGCTGATTTTTCTCATTTTTTTCTGATTTCAGTTCATTTACTTCAGCTTTCAGAGCTTTATTTTCTGCTTCAATTTTGCCAATTTAGTCACTGTTGTTCGAAGCTCAGCCTGTGTAAATTCAAGACTTTTCTCCACAGAGTCAACTTTTGAGTTCAGTGCAGCATAAGTAGTTTCTGCTTTCTCTAGACCACTTCTAATATGTGAAAAATCTTCACAGAGTGATGTTTTAAAGTCATTCAGAGCATGTTGCATTACCTCTTAAAGTTAGGTGCACTTAGCATCTACAACGTCCATTATGGAACCACTTGCCTGAGCGGACCCTGGTTCTCGCCCGTCTTTCTGTGAAGAGGTGGACTTTTTCTGCCCTTGTTCCAAATATTTCTCCATACTTGGTTGCTCCAAAAATGACGTATCACTTTTGCTTTTTGACCGTGTAGTAATCTGAGACACCTGTGACATTATATCCCGTGAGATAACAATTCACTGAGAGAGCACATGAAAGTGTGTCCACTCATGCGGCCATATTGAACCGGAAGCCGGGGTCTTTAACTTTATTATGTTAAGAGCCACTGGAAAGTACCTTTCTCACAAGTCAGGTTCACAATGTGATCATAGTAGCGGATTCCTTTCGATTTATACTTCTTTCCAGATGCTTTTAACAAAATTTGTTTCTAAGCATCCTCAAATTTGAGTTGGATTAAAAGAAAAACTGACATGTCTGCATTGCTATACACAACGATGGTAAGTGAGCACGTGTTCACGGTTATCCCCTACTAACCTCGTTTTCGCCAGCTGATAAATTATTCATGAGGAATATTAGGAATCCCCTTAAAATTCATAAAAAATTCAAATTAAAGTTAAAATATGAATAGAAAGAGGCTCTTCAGGATTATACGATGGGTTTAACACTTGTGTCTTCTTACCACCGGCTACGGGAAATCTATGATATTTATGATTTTCCCTCTGCTACTGGATGCCGCAAAAACAGTACTGGTCGACACATAGCATTAGTCATTAGCCCATTAAAGGCCCTGATGACCAATCTGGAATTGGAATAAAGAACCAGGGGGTTTTTCACATATTTTTGTTAAAGAAAGAACTCTCATGACCCAGGAAGATATTAAGATATGACTGTAAACTAAAACCCATGATTGTTTAATATATTTATCATACTGTGAGATCATCGATTTCATATTAGAGTCGTTACTAAAAATAAATAGAAAATGAAACCTGTAATCAGGGATTTGTGTAAATATTTTGATTTATAATAATCATAATGCATTCAATTCCCTTATTTGTCTGGTATTATATTTATTTATATGTGCAAATAAAGTGAAATTAGGGCGGCTTGTGTAGTTCCTGGCGTTAATGAAATTGCTTTAATAATAAGCCCTCACAGGGGCGTCAGTATAGGGAGGGGGTATATGCAACGAGGGGATGGGGAAAGTAATTTTTGGTTCCATTTTTGATTTTCCAAAATAAATGTATCCTGGTTAAGAATTAACTT
Organism: Sipunculus nudus; assembly: GCA_026874595.1. Taxonomy (NCBI): domain Eukaryota; kingdom Metazoa; phylum Annelida; class Sipuncula; order Golfingiida; family Sipunculidae; genus Sipunculus; species Sipunculus nudus. Next base: position 42,365,585 of record CM049321.1, on the reverse strand, counting down.
TTACTGGAATCTATTTTGTTCAATTTGTAATAAAGTGTTTTCTTTTAACAAGTTTGCTCGGCTTTAACCTGGACCAGCCTCCCCCCCCCCCCCCCATAGTACCAGAAATATTAAGATCTATCAAATCAGTTGTCTTTATAAAGCCATACTGTCATGCAGGATATATACAGCTGGTTGAATAAAGTAAAGGCTTTGACTTAAATGTATATTTGTGTTATTTGTAACACTTCCAAATCAAATTTTTAAAGACACAGTGGTTCGGTGATGAGATTGCTGTATTATCATTGTGATACCATATGTACAGTGGATTTAGTTTCACTGTGATGTACCAATTTTTGTTTCATAATTTGTCTAAAATTTATCATGCAACAACTTAAATAGTACATCATTTTGTTTGAAAAAGTGTTTTCAGGAGATGTGTATGTCATTTCTTGTTGCATCCACTGAAGAAGGGGCATATTCTGTAATCCTGACAACAACTGAGGCTCTACAAGGAGCATGGAGAGCAGCTTTCCTGGGCAGCCAGGTAAATAAAGAAAGGGTGGTACATGTAGCAGTAGATGAAGCCCATATAGCAGTTGAGTGGTAAGTGATCAGTAGTTATCAAAAGTTATCCGAGTGTTCAGTATCATAAAAGTGCTTTATTAAACCTGCTAAAAGCTTTACCAGATAAACATAAACAAGAATAACAGAACAACATTTTTTTCATGTTTCTGTCATAGTTTTACATACATTTCCTGCAATAATACATAAAAAAAAACATTTTTTACAACTGCCCATTCCCTTTATTATAACCTTTAAAAATTCATGTGTTTTCTGAAGCAAACTTGCAAATTGCCCAATAAAGTTACACTTTTCTTTGTGTTTGAAATACATACAGCTATCATTGTTGATATGTATTCATCAGAATTATATACTACTGAAATACATCTCATACTTTTAATTAATGTAATTTTTCTCCTATGTCTGACTTTCGTACGGCATATGAAAGTATTGGTGACCTTCGGGCTTTCTTTAATGTGCCTTTCATGTTAACAACAGCTACTGTTAACAAGGTCATGCTGTCGAAGATGCTGGCTATTTTTCATCTGCAACCTGATGAGGTCAACATTATCAGCAGATTACCTGACAGTTTTGTGAAATCATGCCATCACGGATGACTGTCTAGGGAAAATACTTGACAAACAATCTCTTTTAAGAAATACAACATTACTTTAACAAAAATCTCCACAAATACTTCAATGGATTATGAGTGGTAAACAGCTGTAAAATATACAAAACAATTTGCCTTATGAGAATAAAGATTACATTGTTTTTCTTAATACTTTGATGGTCTTGACTATGTCTGCTGAAGGTGCAAAACTACATTCCACTTAGGAAAATCCAGTCTAGTTATGGCCTTAATTGCTGTTAACAAGAAGATAATAACACAGATGATGGCATTTATCTTCATTAATATCACATATCCTGTGATGTTCACACTATCTATATAAGTAAATTTTGTCATGTTATTCAATAAATGGAAAACAATAAGTGCATATCCAAGATATCTCAGAATGCTGTTTAGTCCATCATGTCAGAGTCCTCTGGCTGCATGGTATCAAGTGTGACACAACAGAACCTTGGATAAATCTCTCTCCTGGGTGCCGATGTGCATATGGTGTACAAGACTATGAAGATGATCCATGGACATCTGTAATGATATTGGAATTTACAGCATTAACTAATACATATCACTAACCATTATTCTCAGCAAAATATAATATACAATAGGCTGAATTTTCACATCCTCCCATCCTCCCAATCTGCTCAATTAATGACCTCTTTGTTTTTATAGACCCAATATATTCCTGGACTATAAGCCAGCCAATGCAACTGACCCACAGTTGGTCCTTGAGGAGTACTTGGAAAAACTGGCAGAGAAGGGACTGTCAGCAGATAAAGCTGTGATATACACGACGTATGTAGAAACACATTTCACATCTGTTGTATATTCCATTCAGTATAAATACAAGTATACACATCAAGTTACTCATAACTAATATGTATGATTTAAATGTAACTGTATCTTCAACTAGTGGCCTTCTGCCTTGGAGGTCAGGTGACTTTGACAGTAAGGCCATAGCACATAAATATTGGTTGCTGTGACCTACTTTTAGATTTCTTAGAAAAGAACACCCACCAAACTTTTGGAAAAAAAAGTTTGGAGATTACAGGTATGATGTTTAGAAAGTATGCTCTGCAATTTAACAGACTTCTGAGCTTCTGAAGAAATGAATACTGTGTCTTTGCCCCCTAACTCTAAGATAATATGTCACGTTGACCTAATTTCAATTCCCCTAATATATCAGGATCTGCCTGGATCAAAAGGAACTTTTTGCGTCAAACAGCTATTACTTGTGCCCTGCTAATAGATTCTTCAATGGCAGTCATCTGCCATTGTCGAAAAAGCAAACAAAAAAAAAATGTGTAAAAATAGAACCAGCAATACATCATTGCGCCAGAGAGAGATCCTGGATATGATTGCTGTCATATGTTGGTCTAAAAAAATAGAGAAAAAACCTGCATGGCTGTCCTTACAGGCTCCAAAACTTGGAGAGTATAAGTCGCAGTTACATAGTTAATGGGTTTTATGGATATTTTCAAGGACCTCAATGGAAGTTAAGTGTGAAGTTTCTAGGTCCAAGGTTATGATTTATGCCCTGCTAATGGATGGGCAGATAAATTGATGGCATGACGAAAAACAAAGACCCATTTGCTATAGCTAAGCTTGACCGAAAGTCAGCCAATGGCAATGTTTTTTCAAATACTTAGCCAGTTAGTGTACATGTACCATAACATAAAATATGTGAAATATCAATTTAAAATTAGTTATAGAATATAAACAACTTGTGTACTAAAAACTTCATAATATATAATAATTAAACATTCTTTGGTACTATATAGGAGAAGGGCCATCATGTTTTCATGTTTTTTGCTGGCTTAACTGTATTCACCAAAACGTGTTACTGTTTCACAGTCATTTCCCCCACCTTGAAAAGATATACACGGCAGTGATGAACCATCTGAAGAGCAAAACCTTCAAGGACCAGAAGGTAAAGGTTAGTATTCAGATGATAGCTTTATACCATGGAGGGGTGGAAGAAGAAGAACAACAGAGGATTTTGGACATGTTTACATCCGAGGAAAGTGGCATTTGGGATGGGGGTAAATATACCTGATATAGAAAGAATCTTTCACTGGGGGGAACCCCACTCTCCTTTATCTTACTGGCAGCAAGTGGGCAGACGTGGGAGAGATGGTAGACAGGGTAGAGCAGTCATGTTTCACAATGGCATGTGCAGCAGGATGCTGAAGGATCATTAGACCAAGGAGTTTTTCAAACAGCTCCGGGAAGATGATACGTCTTGTATCCGCAGGGCAGTGCTTGAGCAGTGTTATCTAGAGAGTATGGATGAAATACCCCCACTCTCAACATCATGCACATCAACAGACAACTGCCAAGTCTGCACATGTGCAGCATGTTCTTGTTGCAGCCATAGTAAAGCAGATGTAAATGTCAGATGTCAGGACAGAGGCTGTTGTGTCATAAATTCTCAAAGTTTAAATTTTAGTGTTTTCTATTTTTGTTTTTGTTTATTTAACTATGACTAGACCAGATCACATCCTTTATGATAGAGTGGTCTGAGGTTTAAATAGATGACATACCAGTTCTATGCCTTTATACTCAGGACAAACTGCTCTGCTTCCAGATTTGTTAATCCCCTTTTGGAAAAGTTGTGGGTCAGAGACACCATACATATGAATGAAGCCAGGATATGAGCTGTGTGCTCGACCACTGATCAAGTGAAACAGGTTTTCATCTTTGTAGGCTGAAAAAATGCATATTGTGTCACTGTTATCTGATCTTACCACATTAATTGTTAGTATAAACCCTTTCATGATGCCCAAAGTTCACCAATAAAGGATGGCCACTGAGTGGAGACAAAGGCAACTCAGCAAGTTTCAGAATCATTATATTATTACCAAGATGTCCGAGCAAGCACATATTTATGGTTACCTGGATTCATACTTGATGAAGAATCATTGGCATGTTGGGTTCATATTAGTGTAGATATTTCAATACTAGTACTTTGGATTTTACACTCATGGGGACAAACATATGATCAGGAATGAAAAGACTAGCAAAATCATCAGCAAAAGCTTCAGACTAAAATAATACCTTTAGCTGATATTCAATGCTCACAGTGTATGCATATAATGTATCAACATACAACCCTGTGTAGGTTGAAGGCTTACAAGTAAAGATCTGTACATTGTAGATCTATTCAATGATTTAGATGAAACAACATCAGATTTGTACTATTTCTACATTTCAGTCTAGCTACCATTTGCTTATTTTTTACTCTTTAACAGTAGGCTATAACAAGACATGAAATATTGGAGTTGTTGCTGATGGTTTATACACATGTAAAATAGCATTATTACTCACAGTGCTGTGACATACATATACATGAAACCATATCATATCATACATACCTGACATATTATATGTATATAAACATTTTGTATTTCACGTAAATTCAATATATATATGTGTGTGTGTGTGTGTGATTAACATTTTATTGTTTATATCCTCTACCACAAAATTTGTGACACATGTAAAACACAGTCCTTGTTGCAAGAATGGTTGAACGTATATACATGCTGAAGAATACCATAAGAACTTAACTGTTTAGCATAATTGTTTTTACTGTTCATAAAAAATTGACAAAATATCTAAATTCATTCTGTGGCTTGTCTTACCTTCAACAAATTTGGCAACATCAGTTTTGTTAGTGTGTCTTCGCTAGCCTTTCAATCTCGACAGATGCGTACTGGACACAGCACGTGTATACCTTCTCCACATATTTTCCCAAACTGCCAACCATATGGCTTGCCCGCTTTACTTGGCTACTATTGTACCCTCCATGGCCCCTACGTAAATGTTCTGAAGTAAGAACATGTTTTATAATTAATGGTCGGAATATATGCGTAGGAAGCTTTGTGGATAAATAGTCTCATTATCATGATTTCAGCTTATTGGAGCATTCATTATTGCAAAATAATGATATTCTCCTGTAGAGCAATGGATGTTAGAATAGCATAATATATTCTGCTTTATTATGAACTGTTGTGCATACCTGGTATATTTAATCACAGCATTGTAACACATAAATTTATAGTTATTTGTGTGAACATCCAGTACCTTTAAAATCATTGTTGCAATGTTCACACAAGGGCTACATTATGGCCTGCCATCCCCCAGGTATTTGCCACTCTGTTGTGAATTATGTTATGTGCCAGTCTTGGTGGTAGGAATTCCATTGGTAGCTGAAGTAGGAGATGTAAAATTGTTCAAAATAATGTAAATCATATAATACAGAGTTATGCACATATTCTGTGAAGGCACAGATAAGAATAATCATGTCACTTTAAACTGCAAAATACTAAATTAGTAAGAGGATGTGTCCTTTTTCTTCTGGGGGGGGGGGGGGGGCTCTAGAGAAGGGACATTGTCACCTTCAGGACAGTTTGCTGGTCTCAGAGCAAACCTATGATATTACTAAAACAGCAACACATGAGGGACAAAAGAATATTTAGAACCAAACCTGTTACTCCAAACAAGAAACATATGCAATAGGTCATAACAATGAATTGTGATTACCCTTAAAGCAGCAGGTGCCTTATCAAACCCATGTAGATATATTTGTATTTTATCAAGATGTCCCTTAAAAAACCTATGTAGAATTCACAAAATAATTATTCTGATCACTTTCCTACCTGCTATCAGTCTATGTCCGAGGGCAGAGTACTTTGTGTGATTTTCAGCCAGGAAGGTTGGCATATCATATTTCCAGAGTGACATCAAAACAGGCCCATTACCTCCCCTCTCAGCATCTACTCTCAATATGTGAAGGATACCATGCCTTGTTATAGCCCGAGAGTATTCTTGTATGTGGTCATATGTCTGGTTTGAGCTGTGCCCTTTGCCTCGACCTTTACCCTTCCTCCTGTGTTTAGCCAAAATCCTCTGGCTGCAGGTTGGACAATACCACTCAGATTCTTAAAAAAGAGTGAGGTGTACCAGTCAGTGAGTTTCTTCAGTTATTTTTTTTTATATTTATACTAGGACAACACACCAAAGTATATTTTCAACTAATAATGGCTCATTGGTCGTGAAATTGGTAACAATTTATGAAATTATCACATTTATCACATTATGGCTACACAGATGATTAAACAAATGAGCCCTTATACATGTACTTTGTTTCCTTAACAAACATGCCTGTTTGTTAGACTGTTTAACATATCACCATACAAAACTACAACATTCCCAAAAATATAAAACATATTATAAACCAACCTGGGATACTTTTTATGCCAACGCATTACAAATGAAACCATTCACCAGCTGTACATTTACCTCTGGATTCACAGCCCAGCCATTCATTTTCTGGTGTACACGGTAACACTTTGTGACAGCAGTATGGGCTGAAGGATCTGGGGAGAAAAAAGAAATGTAAACCAGTAAGTTTAAGTCAGATGCATATGTGTTTTTAAGACATCAACAATAATCCGTGCCATATTGCATGAATAGTGTAGCCAGAAATGCTACCACTCCAAGCAACAGGATATCAATACTTCCCGACAGGCCTCTGTACTATGTGCTTACCTCATATGAACCAATTCTCTGAACACCTACTGCTAGGCAAAATGCCATCATCAAACAGACTATATACCACTTTCTTTAACAAAAACATGCAGCCCTTATCCTTTATGGGATTACCTGCACTGGTTAGAAACCACCAGTCGCTGACATCAACCTCTGGGAGACAGCACAGGTGATAGTATGTGTACTTTTGGCATTGATACTTTGCTGCACATTGAACCGTGCCTGGATCCATCTCTGGAAAACATTTTTATGGCAGGTACTAAATACCAGATATAGGTCTGACACCATTGTACTCTTAGCATTGCATATTATGTAATTATGATTATTCACTTTGCAGGAATATCTCATAACCTGAACTCAGAAACTAGGTAGTAAAAGAGTGGAATATCATTTACGCAACTATTTAATTTCATTAATTATACATTCCATATAAAAATGCACCTGGGGAAACTTGTAGCTTTTTTGTATTATGCACTAGCTGTGTTGTACTTTTGACTGTAGAATAATTAGGTGTGATTTTTACCAATCAAGCTCATCCATGGTCTCCTTACACACACAGAAGTGTTCAAGTGAATCTCCATCCATATTGTGCTGCATCTGGAAGGGCCTTAGAATTCTTACTATCTTGTGGCTCACATCAGTTATGTCAGTATCTGGTGGAGGCTCACTGTCCAGACTGTCCATTCCAAGACTGTCCACATTTTTGCTCCATGTGAGCTGTGCAAAGGGAAAGGAACATTTAGCAGGAACACCCTCTGTTAATGTACACTTTTAGCTATTATGAATGCCTGCATGGAAAGCATGCGGTGGTGACTCCTGTGGGCTCGATTCAATCCCCTTTAGAGTGTTTTTACGAAGGCCGTGGTGGGACATCACCAGTCTCGCACTGACCATGCGCTCCACAGAGAGCTGATCCCCCTCCACCAGGACAGGAAAGGGTTCTCCTTTCTCTCCATCAGGGTAAGGCACATTGATTTAGGTGTTTGAGGATTTTTACTACACCTTTAGTAGAGGAAGGGTCTGCCTCGATTACTCCCAGGTTAACCTTTAAAGGGACAGCATGTTGGTAAACAGAAAATAACCATGTTATTTTTCCAGCAAAAGACACATTTTTTTTACCTTTACTGAGATATAATGGTGCATGTTTAAAGTTTTTATTTGAACCCCATTACAATTGGCCTGGTGGAAACCAGGGTACATTAATGATGCAGACGGAAAGAGCTGCATGAATATAGGATTAACTTTTGAGTTGCAATATATATAATGCATATTTTGCTGCAAGCTCATGTCCAAAATCACAAATCAAAATCATTTCTTGTAACTGTCAGATATAATTTGAATTGCTTTGGGAATTAGTTCAGAAACTCTCAAAGTTTATAAAAAATTACCCCTACATGTAAAAATAAAGTTTAGAACCATATGACAACTACAGCTGTTAATGTTCAATAATATGAACACAAACTTAAAAGAAACATGCCATGTACTCACAACTTCACTCTTCTTTGCTATCTCACTGCTATGCGCATGTTGGACATGTTCAGGTGGAACGTCCATGGCTGAAGTGTGCCTGAAATATAACATTACTTAATAGAGGGCATTACCATTTTTAATTTTGCTGTCTCACTGATTATTAGAAAAATATAAATTTCATGTGGATAAGGTATCATCCATATCACACTGTACCGTGATTTAAATGTTTCGTATCTAAATACTAACACACACACATGGCTATGGACAGAACATCACAATTAAATGTCATACAATAATGTAAACATTTTCTATGAAATAAGTATTCTTGTATAATACTTATAGTATTAGTTATTTCATATGAAAGTACATTTATTAGGATAGAATCATTTAACATCCTACCTTGAAGAAAGACATGTGCTCCACTAGAAAACGCTGAACCAGCACCTGTGCATAAGCCTTTATGCTGCACTAGTTATCTTCTGAAGGGAGGGAAGGTGGATGGTGGCAAACTGGAAGCACTGATTTTTGTTCCACATTCCGGTCAAGTCCACCCTATTCTTGACTGCTAGTGACATTGCCCACATTTTCATCACATTCTGGCGTCTCGTCGACTGCTGCTTAGCTGACACAAGTTTCTGGACTTTATCCCATACCATAGCATACCCTGGGTCTGAAAAGTCACATTACAAGATTCATCCTTTCAATTGCACTCCATCAACACATTTTTTAAATAAGTAAAACAAAGTTTAGTCAAGCTGTTCCCAGCTGGGTTACATATTAACACCATCACATATGACATTGACTGCCTTCATATTTTAGCTGCAAGACATACCAGTTATCATAACACAACTTATTACAGATATACATGTTTTTTGTATTTTTATGGAGCATATAGAAATTATACAGTTGGTCCCATAATAACACTTGTGCAAATTTAGAATAATTTATATAATACTGACGTTCATCAGGGGCACCAACGTCCGGAGGGGCAAGTGGGTTCCCAGCTGAGATTTCTTGTTCCTCTTCAAGTTCCTGCAGCAGTGCCTCTGGCTGTGAATCTGTGGCAGTTGATGAGTTGTCTGACGACAGCTCACTATCATTTTCTTCATCTTCTTCACCCAGTTCTATCTCGAAGTAATCATCCTCCTTATCATCACTCTGTACTTCCATATCAATGTCACGGCATGTCCGATGCAGGAATGGCCCTCATTGTTCCTGCAACACAAAGATTTGGATTTGTGTTAAGGAATTTCTTCTCAAGGACACATATACATGTATTTTATATATGATATGACAGACAATACAGACCATACAGTGGCAGGTGAATGATTATAAAAATATTTATATCCACTGTAATTCCTTACTATTATCAACGCTTTTCCATTTGATTCACCTAGGGTTAGCATATGGACTTTGATGTTAATTTTGATCCAGATTTGTACATGGTGGCTTTTTCTAAATACCAATCAATTTACATTATTGGGCCTGGACAGGCGAGGGGTAAAATGCTTGGCTCTCCGCTTGTGACCTGGGTTCGATCCCCGGTGTGGCTATGCGAGTGGGTTGTAATTGCCCGTCCAAGGCCGGTGGTTTTCTCCGGGTTCTCCGGTTTCCTCCGTCTCTACAGACTACCAAACCCCATCATCGGAGACATGGAGAGTGCCTTGATTAGTTATAATAACTATTTGTATAATCAATGTTAAATAAATGAGTTCATATTACAGAAATAAAATTAACTAGCTAGGCATGTTATATTTAAGTTCATTCAGATTGTTTTTCAATGTTCATGCTGGAAAAAAAAATGATTCAGTATCAGATTTACTTATATTTAGCAACTAATAAAAACATCATCTTATGAAAATCGTCATCTTAAAAACAAAGGAAATAGAATAAACCCTTATGGTTTCCTTCCATCCCAGTACTGTGCTGTCACCCTCCTTCATCAGCCTCTCAGCTGTTAGTCTAGTACCTTGACCACCAAGGCTGATGCCCAGCTAATTGAAGCACTGCTGCAGCTGGAAACATATAAGCACAAGGAAATATAAATGCAGTCTCAGATGTTAATTATTAAAAATCCAACTTCAAACAGAGTAAGATAAAGCTAACAGGAATATTTTACATCTGTTTTGAATAATCAATTTTTGGCATATAATTAAGTATCTCAAGAAATTTGATATATGTGTGACTGTAACTTTATGAGCACCTCCTAAAAATATGGAATTTCAAACATAAACTATGGATTTAATCTTTATGTTTTCCTTTAACTTATGGGAGTTACCTGCTCTGTACAACATCATATAGGTCATGGCCTGAAATCTCCTGAACACCTTAGGGTGTCGAAGGTACAGCAAGGTCTGCAAGACTCCACCAATCCCTGGCACAAGTGGTCAAATATGGGTTTTGGAACTGCATAAACAACACCTAACATATGTATTTGTGAGTTTCGTCTGAAAGATTCAAACAACACTTCATTAAAAGAATTCATAAGTAATGTCTATTATTTACAAAAGAATTATGTTCTACAGGAGAACCAAATCTTTTCGCATGCATAGATTGTTTTCTGGTAAAATCAGTTGAAATGTCCACAAAGACTTAAGAGGAAACTTTAACAGCCATACATGTTTGAGTAAATTTTGCAAAATGTAAAAGACCAGTTTTCACAATATATACAACTCAGAACAGTATGTGTAATGTTCTGAGTAAAACATACACAGTCACCTGGTCACTATTTGCCATTGAGATTTGTGTATCATCACCAAATTGGATTAATATAATAGGAATTCTTCTGTACAACCATGTGTAAATCCCTTTTGCCTTGCTGTGCTGTAACAGCCTCAGTGCAGCCATGAGGCATTGAGCAAGCATTTCTCCCTCGGTCATAATGTCAGACCAATGGAAATCCTAAAGGTTATCTGCGGTGAGAGCCCCTCTTGTTGCCCTATCAAGCTGCTTTATTTGCCGCACCTCTTCCCTTACTTTCTTGCCTATCTGGTCACTGCAAATTGATTTACTAGCCATTAGATTAGGTCCCACAGGTATTATCATGACCAAGCCACTCAGAAACCCTTGAGGTATAGAACAAGTGCACAGTTTCTTTTCCAAATTAATAGGGGCAGACCTGCTTTTAGAGAAAATTTTACCAATAAAAAGGAACAAACCAATAAAAAATTAATGAATTTTTCATTGTCAGGACTGTTAAAGGTTGAATATAAATAAAGCAGGATTGGGGCCAATTACATTGGAAAGTAATCTTTACAATTAAAATTACTTCCAAGAATCCCAATTACAATTACAATTACAAATTACCTTAATATTACAAAGTAATGATTAAATTTCAATTACTTTTCGAAAGTAATTAATTACTTTCAATAACTTTTTAAAAAATATAATATTCAGAGTAATAATAATAATATATAGAGGCATTGTTCATGGTAAAAAGGCGAACTGATCAAATTTATAAAGAAAAAAACTGCAAACAGAACATGGGTACATGCCGGATTGCCGAATACCGGAATGCCGACTACCACCATGCCGATTTCTTTTTGCCGAAACGCCGGATTGCCGACTATATCAATACAACTGTAACATGAAGATGGTTTGGGGATATGATTCTTGAAATACACGCCAATTCCCAAAAATTTATAATGTTGTATGTAGAATATGAGGAAATAGTTTTTAATCTCAGGCTGGAATTTGAAGGCGCAAAGCAGGACTCGACAATAGCCTGGCGGGCCCATGCGTCATGGCCGACTGACTTCACCCACCCCCGGCAGTCGGCAAGTCGGCTGACCATACACAGCTAGGTCAACATAAGAGAGGCAGGCTTCCTCAGACAAATTAAACCATTATTAATGGTCATATTTTACATTGTCTTTGCTTTGTGAACGCATAAATACGATAAGACAAGATATGTAAAAGAAATGTCGGACCGATAGTCGAAGCCTTATAATTTTATATTTTTTTTCGAATTAGAGCGGGCGTGAAAATGGTTCTGTTGGATATTTACAAAAAAAAAACTGCACACTGTATTATTAAGTGATAAATATTGAAATACACATTAATCAGCACTTTTCTATGACTGATACATTTCAATTAAAATTTATGAATCAACTGAACTTTTCTTTTTACGAAATTCAGCAGATAATCATGGAATCTTCAGTTAATAATCAAGGGTCGGCACCGGATGTGTCACAAATATGAACACACTGTTCTGTTGTATTTTAGTTCGATATATTGTTTAAGCGTTCCATAGTACCATGAAGATATATAATATTATGAGATAAAACATTTTTAAAATTAATAGTATCAGTACAATTAATATATTTTAGCGGTCCATGTATTCCAACACAGTCTATGGACTTCAAAAGGAAACACTTTAATATCGGGGTTTCTACTTAATTAGGGGATCAATGGGAGGGTAATTAGGAGTTACCGTGACCTTTTGATTGTTGAAACAACACCGGGGTAATTGATTTATTAAATGTTAACCGATAGCCATGTTCACTGAAGGGGAACGATTATTTAATAATCCTACTTAGATGCATATTTCTTATTTCATGAAAGCAATTTTAAGATTGAGCGAGATCGAGATCAATGTTACCTTATATAAGAGAGAGAAAGACAGAGATATCAATATAATTTTATAAGAGAGAGAGAGAGATCAATATGATTTTATGAAAGAGAGAATTCAATGTAATATTCAAAGATCGCAATAAAAATAATACGTATCAAATGTTAAAGAGGTAACCAAAAGTATTTTAAAGAAAGAAGTATATAATTCCTTATTTTATACAAGAGAGATTATGTTGTGTACATATTAAGAGAGACAGAGAGAAGAGAGAGAGGGAGAGATAACATTATTTATAATATTAAATATACATTTGTTAGCGAGGAATATATAAGTAGGCCTATTAATGTGTATTATAGTACAATCGGAACTGAATTGTAATGAATATGAATGAAGAATTCGGATGGACATTTATTGTATGGAAGATTTTAATTTATATATATATATATATATATATATAACTCTGAAGAAAAACAACACTGTTAATTATATAAATATATATATATATATATATATATATATATTTATATACATGGTATATTTGCACACATGGGAATAAAGAGGCAAGAATTAATACGCAAATCACCGTCTGCTGAAATAGTTCATTGATATGTACGAGTAAATCATCATCATGGGGCATATTTTTATACACGCAAGAATCGCCGTCTGCTGAAATAATTTATTTATATGTACAAGTAAATTATCATCATGTGACACATTTTTATACACGCGAGAATCGCCGTCTGCTGAAATAATTTATTTATATGTACAAGTAAATCATCATCATGTGACACATTTTTATACACCCAAGAATCGCCGTCTGCTGAAATAATTTATTTATATGCACAAGTAAATCAGCATCATGTGACACATTTTTATACACGCAAGAATTGCCGTCTGCTGAAATAATTTATTTATATGCACAAGTAAATCATCATCATGTGACACGTTTTTATACACGCAAGAATTGCGGTCTGCTGAAATAACCTTTAATATGATATTAGTCTCTCTATCTCATAATATTATATTGATCTCTCTCTCTCTCTCTCTCTCTCTCTCTCTCTCATAATAACATATTGATCTTTCTCTAAACTATAATTGTATATTAGTCCAGCTCTCTCATAATGTTATATCTCTCTCAATGTTATCTCTCTCTTTCATATTGTTGCCCTTCAGATACCAAGTACTCACGTTGAGTCCGTTACTCTGGTAATAATAATAATAATAATAATAATCATAATAATTTATTCAACTCAAGTGACCCCTTTCGAGGTATATAAATTCAAGCAAAACTATATTACAGTGTATATACAGGATGTACTGTGACTACATGTAACTACATATAATACTATATCACAGGTGATGCTTACACAATGTACACAGCTCATTTTTGTTTGAAAACATAGTGTTAGTGTATATAAGTGTACATAAAATCTACATCTTCTAGTGCAAGTGAACTATCACTAACTTGCTTGTAAACATAAAAATTTGTATAAAAGTGTAGGTACAAACAGTACTACATATACTATAGAGTCATATCACAGGTATTAAGTGAATTTTAAGTAACATTTACTTCAAGTAAATATGCGTTTAAACTTGTATGCTTTGGTATAAAATATAAGTTGCTGGCTATATAATTTGGCCTAAGAAAGTTTCCTAAAGTGATAATAGTGTATGTTATAAGGCACCTTGTCTATGATTTACTTCTAAGTTTTTTGTACATTTAATGTATAATGAGATCCATCACTTATACGGTAGAGGTAGAGATGCCTTATATGTGCATGTCAAGCACATTTTGTTACATAAATTAGAAAAAAAAATATAAACATATATATATATATAAATATATATATATATATATATATATATATATATATAAACGCATGTGTTTTGATTTACTCTATAAGGGTATAATAGGAAAGCATTTGTATGTCATGTCACTGCAGGTACAAAATTGTATAATGATAGAGAAAATAATACATATATCACATAAATACTATATGGAGATAATTAAGTGCATAGAAAAATATAAAGCAGCTTGTTTACATGCATTGACTTGTGCAAATTTATTTCTATCATATAGGCATAATTCCTATATTTGACAATGCATTTTTACGCACAATGCACATAAATTCATTCTGGTGGGTTAACAATCATATAGACAGTGACTAGTTGCAAAACAAACACAATCTGGGTACAATCAAGATTTCTTACAAGTTCTAGTATCACATTGTCATTATGAGATCAATAAACACGACAGGTATTGCAGTTGTGTTGTTGATGCTGCTTTAGAATAACAAGCTTGCTCCATACTTTACAAGAAATGAATGACCATTTCATACATATGAAGATAAACCTGGTTGAGCAAATATAAGGGTGACCATATATAGACATTGTAAATATTAAGTACATAGTATTCTTACAAGAAATGAATAAGCATTTCGTACATATGTGGATAAACCTGGTTGAGTAAATATAAAAATGATCATATATGGACATTGTAAATATTCTGTACAGAGTATTCTTTAACTAAATTTGGATATAATTTTTAGCAAACTTGGCTAGGTTTGACACCTGTAGTTGGTCCGTGACACTTAATAATTCATGCATTTTTTGTGTGTTTGGTCTGGTTCTATAGTACTGGTTTATACAGTTGAGTCTTTCTTGTCTAAATATAAAAGGGCATATAAAAAGGTAGTGGAATTCATCACCTTGCTCAATCATGATGCATAGGGTACATGCCTTAGAGCCAGTTAAATGGTCAGGGTTGCTGTTGGATGCTGGCAGTTTATGATTTGCACAGCGAAATTTAGTGAGGGCTATTCTGTCACCAAAATTTAATATGTTCAGATATTTTTCAAACCCGAGTCTTTTTGAAAATCCTTTAACTGCAACAGGATTTGAGTTCTGCTATTTCATTTTGCAAATTTTGTTGACTTATGTCATGTAGCCTTAGTTCAATGCTCTTTCTCAGCCATTTTTTGTTGACATTATGTCCCTCATCCCACATATTAGAGTATCCACATTTGTCCAGTATATCTTTAATCTTGGAAGCCCAATTTGGTTTGAAGGTGCTTTTGTCAAACATACTTTTCTGGAGTTTGAACATAATACTAGAAAGTTTGCTTTGCTTGCCCTCAAATAACCTGATCCAGAAATGAATCATTCTTCTTTCAACTACACTAGTTATAGGTGTTTCCCCATATACCATGCAGTTTGTTGTATTTTTTGTTCATTCTGAGCAGTTTCTTTAAGAATGTTTTCTCGAAAATCGTAATCTGATTCAGGTTCTGGAAGCCCCAAATTTCCGAGCCATAAAGTAATATTGAAGTGACCAATGAATCAAATAATTCACATTGTAGATCTATGGGCAGTTTGAGTTTGCTTGCTTTTGTTATAAGGCTGAACATAGCTGGTTTAGCTTTGTTAACTTGCTTGTTGATGGCTTTATGAAATAAACCGTTATAATTAAACATTGTGCCCAGGTATACATATTCGTCCACCACATCTAGCAACTCGTTACCAAAAAAGGATTGACATGACCTCACTTTTCTTTTGGCAAAAATAACCACTTTTGTCTTTTCTGTGTTGACGCATAGATTCCATTTGCCACAATAATCATGGACAGCATTTAGGGCAGACTGCAAATCTTCAGGTGATTCTGCCACAACAATAATAGAGGAGAGCATAAAATCTTAGGAATAATTCAGTGTCATCATCACTGAGGTTGCTTCTTAAAGTAAGGACCAACAGGCCTAAACCATTGTAGCTGCGACTTATAAAAAATTCAAAATCATTTAAATATATGGCGAATAAAAGTGGCCACAGGTTTTCACCCTGACGCACTCCAGCATTACAGGTAAAGGAGCCAGATTAAAGTCTTCCATTTTTATGCAAGATATGGCATTTTTGTACATGTTGTATATTACTGTTAAGACTTTGCCATTGATACCATTATTTATCTGCTTATCCCACAGAGAAGATCTATTGATAAGGTCAAAAGCTTTCTTGTAGTCAATAAAAGCACAAAATACTCGTTTGTTATGCATATAAAGCTCAGCAGTGAATGTAAGACAAAAATGTGGTCAAGGGTAGAATAATCCTTTCTAAACCCTGCTTGCTCATCGCCCATTATTCCACAGGCATCTATGTAGATGCCAGCCTGACATTCAATGTTGCTGTGAACAGCTTGCCAAGGCAGCTTAATAAAGTTATGCCCCGATAATTATCGGGATTATCAGTAGCACCTTTCTTTTTATATATTGGTTAAATAATTTAGGTACACCAGTCATCAGGGACTAATCCAGTTTCTGAGACAATATTAAACATCTTTACTATAGTTTGTTCAACTTTTTGGGGGCAGTATTTAATAAATTCATTAAGGATATTATCTACACTTGCTTTATTGTTCTTGAGCTTTCTGATTATTGGCAGTGCTTCCTGAGCAGTGAAACTGCCATTAATGACTTCATTAATGGTGTGACCTGCACTCTCTGGGTAATAAGTTTTGCTACTTGTGCTTTCATTTGTGCATTTTTATTGCCCAGGTGTTTAAAGTGATTCACAAAATTTCCATGTTAATATTTCTAGATTTATTTTGTGTGGAACAAGCACCATTAATAGTTTTCCAGTACTCTTTAGGGTTGTTGCTTTTTAGGTTTCTCAGGTTTTTGTGGACTGCTGAATAGTATTTTTTGTACTCGTTTGATAAATGTTTTATATTCTTTGCATTTTTGTTTGTACGGTAGCTTTATTTCAGGTTTTTTTTTTTTGCTTTAAAGTAGTCACTTCTTTTAGTTTCACAATCTTTGTTAAACCAAGGCTTGTGTTCATGTTTTCTTGTCATACATTTGTTTGCCTTCTTTTTCCCTAAATACAAAGATTTTGTTATTCCTATTTGTTCAGCTGCTTGTATAAGTATTTTACATAAGTCTCCAGCTAGCTTGTCATTTTTTCTTGAGTCATGGCTGTGGGATCAATCTTTTCTAGTTCAAACTCTAAATCTGAAATAATGTCTGGTTTGAACGCGCTAATGTAATCACCTACTTACTGATTTTGCCATCTGGATTTAACTTTGACTGTGCTGAAATTATTTACGTTATCCTCAGGTAAGTCGGTTTCATAGTTATTAGCCGAGTCAGTGAGAGCCTGACAGGGGTACCCTGTGCGGATTGTGATGCTGACTGGTTTATGTACATCAGATAGAAATGAGTCATAATTACAATCGAGTGGTCTCGCTTACTCGTAATCCCATTGATCCTTTAATTAACAAGAAACCCCCGTAACAAAGTGTTCCCTTTTGATGTTCACTTGGTGTTTTGAATTGTTTAATTGTGTCAACTAAAATCTATTCATGGAGCATGCAGTTATTTCTTCACATTTTACACCCTTCATGGTCATTTCTTATCTTTCTGATAATACAGGGCGACAAAACAAAATATCGATATAAAATACTATTCAACAGTGGATTTATGTTTGATTCACATCCAAAATCCGTTTGTTGTTTTATCTGAAAATTAAACTAATATTTTATATCGTGAAATTTTTAATACGGAGAGGGCTAAAAATTCCAAGTTATGCTTCATTTTTATTTTTTTTAATAGTTTAATTGGTTCAATACGCAGACAAACGCTCAAACAAATGCCATAAAACAACACATGATACACAGAAGCATTAGCTATTTGATATTTGCCGTTTGAAGATCCGTCGATCAGGTGTTACCATATGTATATAGTATTATGCTCATGCATCCACAAAGGAAAACAGCATATATTTTCAACACTGTTTACCGTTTTATAATTGAATTTGCTTGACCATAAGAAGCTATTCTTCAGCCGACTTGCCGACTGCCGGGCGTGGTTGAAGTCAGTCGGCCATGACGCATGGGCCCGTCCAGGCTATTGCCGAGTCCTGCTTAATTTGCACCTTCAAATTCCAGCCTGAGATACAACTATTTCCTCATATTCTGCATACAACATAATGAAATTGAGTCATTAGCATGTATTTCAAGCATCATATCCCGAAACCACCAAATTTTATTGACATAGTCGGCAAACCGGCGTTTTGGCAAAAAGGAATCGGCATGATGGTGGTCGGCATTCCGGTTTTCAGCAATCAGGAATGACACCGCAGGACATATCCAATCTGGTGTCGTATATTAAAGTGCACAATAGCTATACTAATGATAATATATCATTGTATAATCTTCATACTTACTCTCTTCTCTTATGGAAAGGCAATACTGGCTGTCTCATCATTTATGAACATTGCGTGTATTCTTTATAGTAAAAGGCATTGAAACATTTGCTGAATTAGTGTTTTGACAAAAAATAGAAATATCTGAAAGCACATATGGGTAACCTGAAGTAATTTGTTTTAAAAAAAATCATCTAATATTCTTTTATCACATATTATTCTTTATTGGACAAAATGTCTTGCTTCTTGAAAACCCTGGCATATGCCAGTTAGAGCCAATGTGGAAATAATTGTTGGTTCAATCTTTTGATGATGGAAAAAAAAAACATTTTAGCGACTACCATAATCCTGTACAGTAATCCTATACATTTATCAACTCATAATCCTAATTCCTTTTCTATCAATGCGGATTTAATTTAAGTCATAAATACTGGAATTTTAAAAACAATGTGATTTCACCAAACTCATTAATACAAACATTTCATGTTAATAATTCATATAAATATATTCATGCTGAATATATATATTACAATTTGATGCAAATGAAATTATTTATAGGAAAAGGTAATGACAATCCAGTGCATTCACCAAGGTTAGCTTCTTAATTATGTATGACAGATAGTAAAACCAGTATACACTGTCCAGACTCTCTGGCCACAGGAAACAGTGGAGACAGGCCAATGTTAGAGCCAGCCAACTGAGGCAGCCCTGCTATCGTGATACCTATCTCTATTTACCTCGGGCCATAGCGAGGTAATTCTGATACCAGCCTTCCCAGATCATTAGCCTCTTTTGTTCCTGTGACTCTCTCAGTGTCAGCTAATTAGCAGATAAACACTGATGTAACCAGATCAGTATGAGTATGTTCCAGCCTCAATTTCAGTGAAAGTGTGAAATGTAGCAAGCCCATACTTGTTTTAGTGTAGCCTTGGACAGGTGTACATTATGGAAGCTTGGTAATTTATCTACATTGCAGTGGAGGCATTTGCAAAAAAAAGGCCAGTATAACTTTATAAGGTATACTAATAAATTACCATGCTTATTACATGCATGGGTACTATTTATTCAATCTTTAGCTTACAATCCTTACCCAAGTGTTTTGATAAACAGTGCAAAGGAATGAGGTATAAGGTATGGTGCTCTGTCATGAATTTGGAAAGTAATTGGAAAGTAACTGAAAAGTAATTGAAATTACATCTATTTTTACCCTTGTAATCATTACAATTACAATTACTTGTTATTGAATTTTGTTCAATTACAAATTACATTCAATTTCTTGAAAAATAGTAATTAATTACAGGTAATTACAATTACACATTACAATTACCCCAACCCTGAAATAAAGTACTGTATGCTTACATTTAATCATATAAGCATTATACAAACCATATTTCTGTTTTGGCTGCCCTTGTCTTTCTCATCAGCAGTTCATCATGCTCTAATATTGAGCCTTTTCTAGTAATTAAATAGCCTTTCTCTTGAAAGTGCATCTTTTTTTGGACTGAAATATATATTTTTTAATATATATAAATATAAATCTCTCTCTCTCTCTCTCTCTCTCTCTCTCTCTCTTCGTTAAATGTTTGAAAGAAATATTTCCAGGTACAGCATAGAATTTATGTATAAAAAAATTTAATCTAAGATGTCGACTAATTTCCATAGTAAACAATAAATAATCACTGTAAGTTCTGAATAAAGATTTGTTTTTTTCAAAATATAATCTTTAATACTATTTTATACAGAAAATCAAAAAACTTATACCACATATAAATAAAACACTATAAATTAAGTGTAAGTACAAAATTATTAATATAATAGAATATACACTATAATAATATATAAAAAAACAATTAAAAAATGACATACTAAAATAATATATATATATATATATATATATATATATATATATATATATATATATATTGTTATGATTACAAAATAATTATAGTTTCAGTACAGTTACCTGTTCATCTGTTTGGGGCAGTACACGTGGGCTCAAAGGTCCGACACAAAGCTTGAGAGTCTTGGCACATCGAGGTGTTGTCCCTGGGGTTACTGGCCTTTTATAAGGTGTTGATTTCCTTTGTGTCTTTGTACCAAAGTTTCTTAGGCCAATTAAATTAGTTCGAGACCAATTAAATTAAAACACATACTACAAAAATATTTATCATGTTTGTTTCTTGTACCTTTGCCTACAGGTGTAAAAAAGACATTAAATTCTGTTCTATACACGTCACCGGAATTGACAACTGGGTTTGTTGCTTGCCGGAAATCTTCGATTTCGGCAAGCATGTTGGTCAGTTCCGTATGTCCATTTGTCTGTCTTTTTGTTGCTTACTGGAAATCTTCGATTTTGGCAAGCATGTTGGTCAGTTCCGTATGTCCATTTGTCTGTCTTTTTGTTGCTTTGTTTGTCTGCGCGCTCCTGGCCACAATTTTGCAGCAATCGACATGAAACTTGCAGGATTGATTAACAACTGAAAACCCTGGAACCCTATTGTTTTTGGTAAACATCGGCCTGAGGTCAAGGTCTAGGTCACGAAAAGTATGCAATACCGTTTTTGCTCGATAACTTTGAGCAACTTAAACCATAGCTTGTTTTATTTGTCATTCCAAGGCCCTTCTCCTGGTGTGTAGCTGACTCAAATTTGCCGTAACCATGGTTACGTATTTTCGGGGAAAAGTCAAGATTTCCGAAAATAAATGGTCTTATTTTTCTAACTTTGTCAGTTTTAAAGCTAGAGAGGTCTAGTTTTTTTTTCATCAGGTAGCATTCAATTAGTGTTAGTTGGTTATATTAAAACTCTCGCAATATCTCGTACAATATCTGGTCAAACGAGATATTTCGAGATATTGATTAGTGATAGACTAGAGTCCACAAGTATGCAGGAATCATTTTGAAACTGATATATCTTGTGTCTGACATTAATATCTGGATTTATTTTTTTCATTTTCCGGATATGGCTGCTAGGGGGCGCTGCACTTGAACGTCCACAATATATCATTTTTTTATAATATCTCCAAAACTATAAACCTAAGTTACATAAACTATAACTTAGTTTCTTCCTCTGGGTCTTCTCCATGACCTGGGAAAGTCATCTGGTCTAAATCTTGTTTCACTTTGTCAGTATGTCTGTCTGTTTGTCAGTTGTCCTCAAATTCGCCTGCTTCCGGGTTTTCGCCTATATAGCATTCTACTGGCCACAGTTTTGAAGGAATTCTTTTTGAAACTGGTACATGTTATGTCTTAACCTAATATCTCGAAACGTATTTTTCAATTTCCGGATATAACCGCTAGGGGGCGCTGCACTTGAACCTCCCCAACATATTTTTGGACATATCTGAAAAACTATAAACCTCAGTTACAGAAACTATAGCTTGGTTTCTTCCTCTGGGTCTTCTCCATAGCCTGGTGTAATCATCTGGTCTCTGTCTTCTCTCACTTTGTCAGTGTGTCCGTCTGTTTGTTAGTTGTCCTCAAATTCGCCTGCTTGCTGGTTCTATAGCATTCTACAGGCCACAGTAATAAAAGAATCCTTTTGAAACCGGTGCACCTTATGTCATACAGGAATATCTCGAAACGTATTTTTCATTATCCGGATATGGCCGTTAGGGGGCGCTGCACATGACCCTCCCAAACATATCATTTTTTGGACATATCTCCATAACTATAATTCTCAATTACAGACACTATGGCTTAGTTTCTTCCTCTTGGACTTCTCCATAACCTGGGTAAGTCATCATAATGTCACTTTGTCAGTATGTCTGTCTATATGTCAGTTGTACTCAATTTTGCCTGCTTGCTGGTTTTTGTGTCTCACATATAGCATTCTACCGGCCTCAGTTTTGAAGGAAACCTTTTGAAACTGGTACATATTATGTCTTACACTATAATATCTCGAAACGTGTTTTCCATTTTCCCGTTATGGCTGCACTCGAACCTCCCCAACTTATCATTTTTTGGCCATATCTCCAAAATATTAACTCAGTTACAGAAACTATAGCTTATTTCCTTCTTCTGGGTCTTCTCCATAATCTGGGTTAGTCATCTGGTCTCAATCTTGTGTTACTTTGTCAGTGTGTCTGTCTGTTTGTCAGTTGTACTAAAATTCGCCTACTTGCTGGTTTTTGTGTCTCACATATAGCATTCTATACCGGCCACAGTTTTGAAAGAATCCTTTTAAAACTGGTACATCTCATGTCTAATTCTGATATCTCGAAACAGATTTTTCATTTTCTGGATTTTGCCGCTAGGGGGCGCTGGACTCAAACCACTTCAACATATCATGTTTTAGCCATATCTCCAAAACTATTAACCTTAATTACATAAACTTTAACTTATATTCTTTCTATGCGTCTTCTTCATAATTTAGTTAAGTCATCCGGCCTCAATCTTGTTTCACTTTGTCAGTATGTCTATCTGTTTGTCGGTTGTTGTCAGCTATGTCTGCTTCATGTTCTTTTGTGTGATATATGTCGTTCAACCGGCTCAACTTTTCAGCAATCGCTCTGAAAGTCACTCAATTGATCGAAAACTGACAGTTTGCTCTGTCTGTCTCTCTGTCTGTCAATTAAACTTCCGGCAAGCGTGTGACCTCTGGTCATCTTGTTTTGCAAATCTGTCTGTTTACGTGTATGTGTTTCCCTCAGATAGCAAACCAAAGTGCAAACAAACCCGCCGTACTATATTGATAAAGTGCGCCAAATCTATATTTAAATATTGCGCCAAGTCAAAGATACACGTGCTTATGTTAACATGGTTTTCCACGTCCCGTTAAAGAAAGAACGAGTGAATGAATGAAAGAGTGAATGAATGAAAGAGTGAAAGAAAGAAATTCAGAATGAATGAAAGATTGAATAAAGAAAGATTGAATGAAAGAAAGATTGAATGATAGACAGATAGAAGAAATGAAACATCTGAATGAATGAAAGATTGAATGTAAATAAGGTTGAATGAAAGAAAGATTGAATGATTGAAAGATTGAATGAAAGATAGACAGAATGAATAAAAGACTGAATAAATAAAAAAATGAACTATAGATTGAATGAATAAAAGATTCAGTTAAAGAAAAATTGAATGATAAAAAGACTGAATGAATGAAAGACTGAATGAAAGAAAGATTAAATGAGAAAGAGATTGAATAAGAGAAAGATCAGAATGAAAGGGAGATTGAATTATAGACAGAAGAAATGAAAGATCAGAATGAATGAAAGATTAAATGAAAGAAAGATTGAATGAGATTAACTTTCATATATATATCTAAACTACAACTGATTTTCGCTCTGGTAGATACGATGAGAGCGTGATTTGTTTCGTTAGTTCGTTTGAAGATATTTCGGTTTTCGTGTCTCTTTTACATTGTATATAGTAACATCTAATAAACCTTGCCAGTTATTTGAGTTAAATAAAATATTGTGTCAATCGTTTCCCATATTTGAATTTCTGTTTTATGTATATATCGAAACTACAACTGTTTTCACTCTGTGATATTAGCTGTAATTTGATCTAGTACAGTAGTTGTATTGTAGATCTGTAATCGCAATACACCTGTTCCGATTCATTGGTTCACACATGCTCAATTATGTATTTTTGGTTTCGTACATCGCTTTATATCATTTGTATATATTATATTCTAATAAACGTTGTCAATTCTGTAAGGTAAAATATGGTGTAATGCGTTTCATACAAACTATTATAAATAAAGTGTGTGTGTGCATGTGTGTGTGAAAAATGTTTTCTGAGTGGATATATGTACTGAGCTATGTCGTAACTTGTCAAAGTAGAATTTTTAACATCTGAATCGCGCTCAGACGGAATATTATTGTTAGCCTATATAGGAGCGTGGTTCTTCTTAGTTCAATGTAATGTGTATTGTTAACATAACCTCGGTTATTTCATATCAATTTAAGCAGGCAGGACATGTATGTTACATTTGTCTGGGATCGTAGGTGCCCGATCACAAAGTGGTCCGAGATAATAGTGGCCAGATACAAAGTGGGCCGAGATCGTCGGCCCAATGGTCCGAGATCGTAATGGTCCGAGCTGAAATGGTCCGACTTCATGTGGGCCGAGATGTAAAAATTCCGAGATCTCCAAGTACCGAGGTGAGGTTCCAGGTTCGCGGAATGGAGCGCCACCGCGTGTTTTAGGCGGAAATTACGGGCACTCTGAATGAGCCATTGTCAATCATTTTGTGTTGTTTACAGGTTAATTTTTTTTTGTATTCGTTTATTGATTTTTTAAAAGCTTTTATGTTATTCATGCTTCTTCGAACAATCTTAAGCATATGTCGATGTTAAATCGACACATTTTGAATCTTGTTAATTATAATAATAATAATGATAATAATAATAATAATAATAATAATAATAATAATAATAATAAAAATAATCAAAGATAATAATGAAAATAATGATAATATTAATATTGCATGCTTGTATATATCAAGGCCCAGATCCCGACCAAATCCCAATAGGGTTTAGGCCGGACCAAATCCCGATCGGGATCTAGTCTGGCCCAGTGCCATGGAAACTTAATCAGGAACTGGTTCAGACAAGATCTCGAACGAGATTTAGGCGAGACTGAATCCCGATCAGGATTTGGTATGGACCAATCGGAAATTGGTTCATCCCAGATCCCGATTGAGATTTGGTCTGGACCAATTCCCAATTGATCTCGATTGGTCCAGACCAGATCCCGATCGGGATTTGGTCTGGCCTAAACGCCGACCGGGATTGGTCTGGACCTTTTTTTAGCGCAAATATGTTGAAAAGATGCGAATAAGTTTGCCATAAAGACAGTGTTGTCTTTTAGAGGATGAATTAATGGGGAATAAATTTTAAAATGCTTTATATCCTATTAAAATAAACTTTTAAAAAATAATTATGCATTAAAATAAAGAATGTGAAATATTTTAAAGAAAATTGTCAGGAAATGTGCGTCAACCGTGTGCATCCGCTAAAATGTTAATATAAATGTTATTATGAAGTAAAGTTTTTTAGCACAAATATGTTGAAAGATATTATGCGAATAAGTTTGCCAATAAACTTAGTGTCTTTTGATGGAAAATTTAATGGGGAATAAATTTTAAAATGTTTTTTTTTCCTATTAAAATAAACTTTTAAACAATAATTATGCATTAAAATACAGAATGTGAAATATTTTAAAGAAAATTATCAGGAAATATGTGTCAACCGTGTGCACCCGCTAAAATGTTAATATAAATGTTATTATGAAATAAAGTTTTTTTAGCGCAAATACATGTATGTTGAAAGGTATAATGCTAATAAGTTTGCCAATAAACACGTTGTCTTTTGATGGATAATTTTTTGGGGAATAAATTTTAAAATATTTTATATCCCATTAAAATAAACTTTTATACAATAAATATGCATTAAAATGATAAGAATGAGGACTATTTTAAAGAAAATTGTCAGAAAATTGTTTAAGATAAACGACTTTTGATTTTACATTAAAATATCGATGGACTTTGATCAGTTTTGACAATGTATTTGCTCGGTAGCAGGCATAAAATGCACTAATATGACCTATCGGCAAAACATCGCCGTAGCGCACGTGATGACGCACACGTGACCACTCTGACCGGTCACTTGGCCATCAACCTGGGCCTAGCAGGTGTTATAATTCTCATTCCACGGCGTCCTTGCCTTCTGCAATCAAAGCATTCGGGTATACAAGGACAGGGAATTCTGTCAAGGGGCATCGGTACATCTTTCCCGCAGATAAAACAACTTGCACAATGTTCGCTCTCGCCGTGATCGTTTCTTTGATTAGATTCTCACTCAGCTGCAGCTAGAGTCTCTGCTGCAGTCCTGAACAATGGGAGTGTACAGCACGTGTGGGCGGAATGTACATTCCTTAAGCCGCTGGCCTGGACAGCTTAGGTGTAAGTATAATGCATGTTGATAAACAAGTTCATACATCTTTCACGAAGGCCTTATAAGAACTGTCACAACCAGAATTACCCTTAGTCCATGCATAAACGTATACCCATACGAAGCCAGAAGTCTTTTTTCAAAAGGTAGGTGAAAGGGCACCTTTAAACAGCGCCCGATGAGCAAGGTGACTTAAATTTTTTTTCTTTTATATATATATATATATATATATATATATATATATATATATATATATATATATATATATATATATATATATGGTCTACAAGTATACGCTGTTGCTTCACATAAAGCAGACTAATGGTTAGCTGTTTTAGTATACTTTCTAACAACACCTATCCTTTGCGAGAAAAATTCCGTTTTAACTCAGCATATTGGTAAATGTCTCCGCATGTTTGTTGCATGGTTTGCACGGATTACTTATCAATGATTATATCAATAAATTATATTAAGTATTATTACTGCACACAATCGGTTTTTTTTTGTGATAATTTCCTTTTCATGAATATCGTGAATGTGAAACCCTCGCCAACAAAACGGAAACCACAGTAGTTCGAATAAAGGTCTACATGATCAAGATGATTTTCCACAGAGAGTCGGATACTCTGTATGTTTGACAATATTCAATAGTGCCTCCGCCAGGAGGGAGTGCATTCATTCCCGTATGAGTGTTTGTGTGTGTTTGTGTGTGTTCTGGTTAAAAAAATAACTCATGAAGTCATGAATGGAATCTCATGAAATATTTTTAAGGCATTAAGTGCTAATAAAGAAACAATTACATTTTGGTGTAGATCCGGAATGTGATCCTGATTTAGGAACGTATTTCAGGAATATTGCCAAATGTGCGGTCATTTAAGCACAAAAAAAAGGGAAAATGGGTCGAATGAGTGATTGCAAACACGGGTTGGGGAGCATCCGACAACAGGGACCCTTATTCCTTAGGATGCTTGCATTCTTTAGTATGAAGATTTCTAGTTTTTTTCAGAAGCAGTGGAAGCTAAAAGAATGTATAACAATCCTCGCATCCTCAAGGAAACTAACCATTACATTTTGAACAACCATATATATTAAGGCGTAACGATACATGTCACAATATGATATATATTCTTATTATTTATATGAAACATACTCTCACTATATATATATATATATATATATATATATATATATATATTCTTAATTCAAACAATAGTTTATATCTATTGTCAGATGGGGATATTTTTTTCTCAGGGTATCAGGGTGTAGGTGATTTCCAATTCTGAGGAAAGGATATTGTATTTCTATCTGGCTTGGTAATTCAAAGAAACACAACAGGTATATAGAGTTAAAAACACAATTTTAAACTTTAACAATTATCAAACTGCATATGATAAAGGATAAGGCACGTACCAAGGACGTCAGGGCTGCACTCCTGGATATACAGAAGATGGCGCTTTAATTAAGCAAACCAACTCTTCTGTATCAGCTCGAAGCCCAAACCCGACTGACCCCAGATGTCTCTAGCCTTCACCACGTGTGTGCTGGACAGGGGAAAA
This sequence comes from Sipunculus nudus, assembly GCA_026874595.1. Classification (NCBI taxonomy): domain Eukaryota; kingdom Metazoa; phylum Annelida; class Sipuncula; order Golfingiida; family Sipunculidae; genus Sipunculus; species Sipunculus nudus. Next base: position 42,337,186 of record CM049321.1, on the reverse strand, counting down.
GTTCACTGTCCGCCATACAGTACCCAGGTTAATAATCACTCAGATAAGGTGAAACTCAACCCAGAGTGGAAAAAGTCGGGCAGTTACAAGGGGTCCCCTTGTTCTTGGGCTCACTGGCCATAAGGAATTGAGCCACGAACAGTGAAACATTTTTTTTTAACACATTAAAGCGATGTTTCATTATGTTCTTGGCGGAGATTGTAGTCTTTGTCTTGATTTAGTTTCAATATTCAATATTGTCTTCAATTATATTTTAAAGGGACCCTATCACCTATCTGACCTTTAAAAACTAAAGGTTATCCCTTGGAGCTTTTATAAAAATACGCAAGAAAACCTGATTATCACGGCATACAGGCTGCTTGTTTTGTTCATATTAACGTGTTTATAATATGTAGGTGCCCGCCAAAATAATAAAAAAGGGCATCTGGCGGCAAGTCAGATAAGCCAGAGCTTTTAAAATGGCGTTTTGCAACAAGTTAAGTTTTCAACCTCCGCATATATATGCAACCTTGAACCTTAGGTTACATGTTTTTTTCCGTTTTTAAATATTGCTGTGTTTACAAACATGTTGTTGATAAACAAATTCACACATTCTTCACGAAGGCCTTTTAAGACCTTTTTACCTTGTAAGAACAAAATTACCCTTCGATCATCAAGATATACACAGAGGAAGCCAGGAATCACATAAATTCTTTTCAAAAGGCAGGTGATTGGGCACCTCTAATAGAAACATCTATACATCTTAGAGTAGACATACAAGGATTCTGAGAGGCCCTGATTGTAACTGTATATCATTTATTATTTTGTATCATTTATTATAATACTACTCTATATCAAAACTGACAGGGGTCCCTCCATACCTTTGTCATGGAAATTATCTGTGGCCACGCCTCGGATATTTTGGTGTTACATTGTCTGCAATGATGCAAAGTGTGCCCTAAGGGGAGTCATTTTCGATCCTACTTCTACATATATCGAGCATTGTCTTATTTATTTTTTTCGAATGTTATTTATATTTATATTTATATATACAAGCATATAATGTTAATATTATCATTATTATTATTGATAATTGTTATTATTATTATTATTATTATTATTATTTACAGAATTCAAAATGTGTCGACTTAACATCGACATGTGCTCGAGATTGTTCGAAGGGACATGAATAACATGAAAACTTTTTAATATTTAATAAACGAATACAAAAAATGTAAAATGTAAACAGCACAAAATGATGGACAAATGGCTCATTCAGGGAACCCGTAGTTTCCTACTCAAACACGCAGTGGCGCTCCATTCCGCGCACCTGTCCAGAACCTCTGGGTACGTGAAGATTCGGGTATGAGAGACTACATCAATGTACCACACAGGGTTCAGCATGTGGAAGCCCGTGTAGACCTAAGACACCAGCTGACTTAACACCATGTAACAACGGTTTATGATACGTTGACCAGTAAGTATGTCCTTTGAACAATTTGCGTACATATGACATTTGTATTTGTTTCAGTAACACCTTCCTAATTTACAGCCGTCACATTTGTGTGTTACCAACACCCCCTGGTGGTATTCCCAAGCACCTCCCACATGCTATCATGACCGGCTAGCCCTTATGTTGCCATGTCAATGCACCTTATCTAGTCATCTGTGCTGAATGGGACAGCAGTGCATGGAGCCAGTATAGAATCCGGCCTACATGGATGAGGTTATATGTGTGTATAGTGGGTCTAGGTGTATACAGACGGATGAATGAAGTTTAGGAGTCATGTAATGAAGAAGTATAAGAGGCATATGTCGATGTAATATCTTCAGGCATGTCATGGCTTAGGTTGATTACTACTAATCAGGGTTTGGGTCAAATAAAGTGTGCCAAATACAAAATACAAATATAAATACAATAGCTAGTCCCGTCCAAATACAACTACAAATACGAGTGACTGAAGATAAATACAAATACAAATACAGAACATCAAATACAATTACTAATATGCAGATGTATTGGTTATACAGAAAATTTATCGATTTTCAGCACCATAGATATTCATAATGTCTCGGGGAGAAGTGAAACACTTCGACTTGATGCTGTCTTTTGGGTTGTTCAGAAATTAGGTAGTATTTAATTTTAAAATTATTGCAGATATGAAAATATGCATTTATAAAATTTATTTGTACAGTATTTGATCTAATACATCAAATGTTAAGATCAAATGCAAATACAAATATTATCATTTTGCACAAAACAAATACTAATTCCTTTTTTGTATTTAAATGCAAATACGTATTTGACCCCAACAGGTAATATGAGACAGTCGGTCAGTTTAGACCCATCTTGGAAATGTAGGCTGGATTCTATATGTGGGCCCAATGGACATTAAAATATTAGACACACTGACTGGGACAAAGAAGGCTTCCATGCTGATGAATTCCATAGGACTCGGTGATAAGGAAGTCTGACCGGAGAACTACTGGCACTGGGTCCACTTTAACAGCAGTATTTTGGTTAATTGTGAAAAAACAACATAAAAACACAATTTTAAATTCGAATTTGTAGCAAAAAACTGGCATCAATTGATAAGATATCATCTAATGATAAATGTCAATGCAGTATTGTGCCAATATTTTGCAAAATAAAAAAACCTGACATCTACTGCTAGTACAATTTTCAAGCAGACTGTTTTGGTTTTGGTTTCCTGCAATTGAAAATTGGTTTCATATTTTTGAGTACAGCTTAAGGTTAGGTCCCCTAGCACCTTGCAGCATGAAGGTTCAGAGGGCTACTGGCCTATCAAAGGGGCAGATCTTAGATTTAGGAAAAAAGGGGGGTTTAACCAAGGAGGACTAATGACAAAGCCATAAAAAGGTGGGCAGGTCCTGAAAAGGGGGGCGGGGGGGGGGGGGGGGGGTCCAGGCCCCAAAAATTGGTTTGAAACCCTTAAAAAGGTTCCAAGTCAAAAAAGGGCAGTTCACACCCCCCCCCCCCCCCCCCCCCCCCGGATCCACTTCTTTATCCTGGGATGGTAAGGACTATATTTCGCTGATCAGGGGCAATATCAGGATGAGCTGACACATGAGTACTCATAATAGTATTATTTTACAGAATAAAAATTAAACTGTAGTTTTCAGAGAGTGTGATAACATCATGGATCAAGCATTAATATATCATATTATCAACAACTAAAAATTCCATCCCCCATTTTATATGGCAAAATATGCAACCTGTCAGGAATGTTGGACCTGGCACATGTTGTCATTTATATTTTAGTCCAATGTAATTAAAAAAATTATATATTGCACTTTCTTTGGAAAATTTTTAATTTTCTTTATTTTTAGCCTAGCTGACTATAAGACAAGCTATAGCCTTGGTCCATTGTCCATCGTCTGTCCGACCATTCGTAGATGTAGCACGTTTTGAAACCGTTAGACCTAGGAATCCTAAATTCGGCATAACGTTAGATGTCCCCAAGATCTCCTACCAAGCTCAAAACTGAGTCTTTGCCACTTCCTTCCTTTGAGAAATCATGGAAAAACCTCAATTTTTTATTAGCTCAGCTGACTATAAGTCATCTGAGCTATAGTCGTGGTCCATTGTCTGTCGTCCGTCCGTCTGTCTGTCTGTCCGTCCGTCCGTCCGTCTGTCCGTCTGGATGTCCGTCCGTAAGACTGGCACGTTTTGACCCCGTTGGACCTACGAATCTGAAATTCGGCGCACAGTTAGATGTCCCCAAAATCTCCTACCATGCCGAAAATTGGGTCAATAGGACTTTGTTCCTCCGAGATATTAAGGAAAAACCTCAATTTTTTATTAGAAATCTATTTTCACACTTCAGGACTGCCTAATATCAAAACCACTCATCTGGTTTTCTTCATATTTACCATAAATATTCCTCTATATAGTTTCTATGTACATGCCAGATATTAATTCAGTATTATATAATTTAAAAAAGTTATGGGCCCAAACATAATGGACTTTGTAAAAAAAATATGGAAGATATTTGGTCACTTAAGACCAAAAGTGTTAAAGGAAGGGACTTTTTTCCAGTAATACAACTTTAATTAATCAAAATTTAATTGTATACAAAAAATTAGATCAAAATCTGTTAAATTTTTTTAAATATTGGCAAAAATATAAAATTGGTACCTTAAATTTTGCCCAACTTTGGCCACGGCACGTTTTTTTCCTGTAAGTACTGTGGATATAATTTTCACAGCATGTATACATAAGGATTTAATCTGTTAAAATCTGAAATTTGAAAATAAAAGCTGCAAAATAAGCCTAATTATTGAATTTTTTTAGAGGCTCTTGTTGTATTCCCTTACATTGTCAAGCAGTCCACTTTAATGACTCTAGGTCATTCAGTGCACATCTCTATGCTCCCCAGGCTGTTGGCATAATTTTAGATGTCCCCAAAATCTCCTACCATACCAAAAATTGGGTCATTAGGACTTTGTTCCTTTGAGATATTAAGGGAAAAAAACTGTTTTCCATAAAAAAAGCCATTGTTACACTTCAAGGCTGCCTAATATCAAAACCACTGATCTGTTTTTGATTGTATTTAGCATTCACATTCTTTCATATATTTTCTATGAACATACCAAAAATTAGGTCAGTATTGGGTATTATTTTGAAGTTATGGGCCAAAGCATAATGCAGTTTTTAAAAAAATCAGGTAATATATTTACTCACCTTACCTGAGAATTGCTGAACCTAGAGACTTTTTTTCAGGAATATAACTTTATTTAATCAAGATTCAATTGTTTACCCAAAATTAGATCTGAATTTTGCAAATTTTTCAAGTTAGTAGCATAAATAAAAAATCAATACCTTAACTTTGGCACTGTTGATTTAATTTTCACAGCATATATACATAAGGATTTAATCTTTTAAAATCTGAAATTTCAAAGAAATTTATTGGAAAGAATAGCTTTTATTCATGTTTTCATACACCATGTCAAGTGTTGTTTACATCTAGCCCACCTAGTAGCACAGCCTTCACTTGCATTATGTAACCCACCCCAGGCAGCTTGCCTTGGCCCAGCTTGGCCACTTCTAGCAGGAGATTTTGTATTGTACCTCCAGGGTTACAATGATTAAAGTGTACATTTAATTGTGTCCACAAAGTGGTGTATTGCTATGAAAGTGTGGATGTTCATGAGATAAGTAATTCCTTACTTCAGAAGAGTAAAAACTTCACCAGGTGTGAAATTGACTATTAATTCCAGTAATAAATTAAAACTGGGATAGTAATTAGCACAATGATATTGTTTGTCCCTCATTCAACCAACAGTGTGTATACTTTATTTGAAAAGATGTTTTATTTTATCAAATTTACTGAATCTTTTATTTTATTTTGGTGAATAAAATAAAGCATGTACTGAAAACTCCAATGTGTAAAACTTTTTAATAGTGATTCAAGGAGTATTCTTGTAGATGCCATGTTGTGGCATTATTGTATTGCCAGACATAGTCTGGAGATACTATGGTTAAGGCACGGTTGCGCCGCCGCCGCCGCCGCAGAGATTTCTTTTGGACACAATAACTCAAAAAATATTTCAAGGATCTTTTTCAAACTTGACACATTTATAGATATAGGTGAGAGGACGAAGTTTATTTAAAATGGGGTCATGACCTCAACTAGGAGAGTGACCTTGACCTTGAATAGATCCATTTTTGGGGAAAATCACACAAATTCTTAAATATCTCAAGAAATCTTTCATGGATTTATCCAAAAATCAAGTTGGACAAAGATCTTGGATAGTGATGTCATGTACCGGAAACTGGTGGTGCCACCTAGTATCCTTTTCTTGTTTTTGTGCCGTTTAATACCCCCATCATTGCCACTTGACAGTACTTTTAGCATCACAAGTCAAAAACTGATTGACAGATTTCTTTAATATTATGCATGTACATAGGTATGGGTTATGGCTTGTCTTTTGCAGAAGATAGGTGGCGCCACCTGTTGTCATTTTCTTGTTTTTTGCTCCTTTGAATACCCCATCATTGCCACTTGACAGTATATACTGTGAGCATTATAAGTCAAACAGTAATGGACAGATTTCTTTCATGTTATGCATGTATATAGATATGGTTTATGGAATGAGGTATATTTAATTTTAAATTTAATTTTAAAATTTAATTTAATTTAAATTATTTTTTTTTTAAATTTAATTTTTTTTTCAAATGTTGGATATTTTGGAATGCAGTTTATTGATTTGGGGTCATGACCGTGACTATGAGAGTGACCTTGACCTTGAATATTCCCATATTTGGTGAAAAACATAAAATCATGAATATCTTTAAAAGGGCCACTTGACAGCACTGTGAGCATTATAAGTCAAAAACCCTTTGATCAATTGTCCTTCCCAATCCAAAATATTCCTATATTTTGTACAAATGTTTCTCACATTCATTGCTAAAATACAAATACATCACATTATATCAACAAAATACCACAAAACCTCATTTGTCTGGCGATACTATGGCACCAGCAGTGCCAAGAAATGTCTAGTTTTCTTTTAAATTCAGTTTAAACATTTATGATTTAAAAATAATAAAATATATGTGCATGCATAATATGACCCAATATAAGCTACACTCTGGATATATGATGATTGCAACTTTTGCAACAATTCTAATATTTTAACTTATATTTTCAGGTTTTTTTATTAAAAATTTATAAAACCTGTAAATAAAAAAAATGATACAGAGGAAAACTTCTTAATGGAAAAAGTGGATATATGCTTAAAAAATAGGATTATATATAAACTTAAATGCATTATTCCCTTGAAAGTGAAATAAAGGTATTAGTCCATTCTGTCCACTTGCCTATCCATCTGTAAATTTTCATATGCATCACAGTATCTCAAAACTTTTATTGTTTTTCTTCATGACAGTCTTGTCAGAGTATTAGTTTGCAATCATATAATTAGAACTTTACTATAACCAAGTAGGAGGGCCCCTTTCCTCTTAGCTTGTCATATTCTTATATAAATGAAAAACATTAAATAGAATATTTCTACATCCACCTTCGTGCTGCCCTCACTTTTCTCTTCTCCGAAACCCCATCCCAAAGTCAGCCTCAGTAAGCAAGAACAAGATGAATCAGATAAATTCATACTTTAATATTTTGTATAACTATTCGTCCATAGGTACCTATGTACATGCCAGAAATTGTCAATATTGTGTAATATGTAGACATAGTGGGCATCACAATAATGTACCTTGTCAAGACTAAAGAGATATTGTGTCATAAAGTCACAAATTCATAAATCACTTCATCAGCATAGTTAATCATAACATCATATCTGTCAAATTGAAAGCTTGCAGACTACCATACACTTTAGATCCTTCAACAAATAGCCTTATCATCATTCTACTACTGCTTATTACTGCTGTCATTGCATTCATATTTGCTCAAATATATCACAATTTTCAACCCCTCCTAAATAAATAAAAAATAAACCACTATATTTGACTCTATTAATCCATCAGTCAGGTAATTTCATTTATCATTTACTCACATATTACATTACATTCTTTTATAATAGCCCAACATGTCCATGATATTCATAAGCTTTATCGACTCGATATAGTATCACAGTGGAGAAACATTTTTAGTCCAATCACGATCAGCTGAGCGCCGTGACCCATGGGTCCCTTGTTAAAAACCTATTTTCACACTTAAGGATTGCATAATATCAAAACTACTCATCTGTTTTTCCTTATCTTTACCATAAATATTCCCCTATATAGTTCTTATGTACATGCCAGAAATTATGTCTGTATTTTATAATTTAAAAAAGTTATAGGCCCAAACATAATACATTTTGTAAAAAATCAGAAAAGATATTTGATTGCTTAACACAAAACATGTTAAAGCTAAGGACTTTTTTCTAGTTATATAACTTTAATTAATCAAAATTAAATTGTATACCCAAAATTAGATCAAAATCTTTTAAATTTTTTAAAATATTAGCAAAAATATAAATTGGTACCTTAAATTTTGCCAAACTTTGGCCACGGCATGTTTTTTTCTGTAAGTACTGTGGATTTAATTTTCACAGCATGAGCATATAAGGATTTAATTTGTTAAAATCTAAAATTTGAAAATAAAAGCTGCAAAATTAGGCTAGTAATTGAATTTATTTTGGAGGCTCTTGTTGTATTCCCTTGCATTGTCAAGCAGTCCACTTTAGTGACTGTCGGTCATTCAGTGCAGCTCTCTCTACTGAGTTGAGCTTGATCAGGCTCTTCTGCAGTTAATACCATACCACAGGGTGCCTTTTTCTCTGGCAACCCCAGCTCCGCCCCCCCCCCAACCCCACCCCCATTCTGTTAACAGACCTGTACTATGAACTAGATGAATCTTAAAATTAACATTTTTTTCAGCAACGAGCAGTAACAACAGAGACCCCTCCCCCCACCCACCCCTTCAATACACAGGACTAATAAAAAAGATGAATCTTATAATTTTAATGTTAAATAAATTCTTTTTGATGAGACTTGGACAATTTTGATTGTTTTAAAGAAAAAAAATTCAGGAATTTAATCCTAATATTCAAATGTGATAAAATATTAGGATCTAATGTTAAGTGCTAACTGACAAGATTTAAGAAGATATAAATACTTTGTAGCATTTCATTCATATCTCTTAAAGTTGGCAGGGCCTATCCCCTGATAAACACTGTTAACTTAATATTAAAATTAGGAATATTGGTCAAACTTTGTTGGATTAATTTTTAACTCATATGGCCATATATTTAACTTTTGAATTCAAAACTTAATTACCTTCACACATTATTTGTTTATGAAATGTTACTTTTATTTAACACTTACCGTAGGCCTATTTGTTCCCTTGATGCATCACTAAATGGTTTAGCTCATGTCCATTATTCTATAATTTACAGAGTTTCATTTTAGCAGGGCCATTTTCTCATAGTTTTCCTAACAATAATATACATGAATAATCAAAAGAAATAAAAATATTTTGCAGTTACTAATATTTTCCAAAATTCAGCTGAGCGATGTGACCCATAGGTCCCTTGTTTTCTGGATTAATCTTGCACTCTGGGCATATGCTATGACATTTCTGCTATATCCAGACATTCCTGAATAATCCTGGTCAGTAGCAATGAGTTTCACATGTGCACAGATGTTCAAATGCATGTGGTGAATTAAAATATAATTTTTAGAAAATAAATGTTATTTTGAACATTGACTGGTCCTAGTGATTTCATTTTCCCAGAAAAAAAATTGTACCTTACTAAAAATGTGGACACACATGTATATTATGATATTGTGATAATAGGAAATTTGACAGCATTATTACTGTAGCTGTCATATACTGTGAAAATACCTGATACCAGTAACTGTCCCCATCCTAGCATAAATATATATACAGTTTTAGATGTATAGAAGTATAACATTATTACGTCTCCCCCCTCCAGCCCCTCCGCCATGACGTGTTGTTTCAGTGCCATTGTCTGTCCTTGTCAGTTGTTGTGTCTGTAGGAAATATTGTGAACGCGATAATTTTTGAAGGGCTGGTTTATTTTCCTTCCAAATTTTAAACACTCATTTTAACCATATATATATATTTATATGAACAATATAAATCAGATACATTTGATACAACTGTCCACACGCTGCCTAAAAAGTGTCATTGTATCTCCAGACAAACTGATAAATCGTGACTGCGTGATAACTCAAAAAAATATTTCACAAATCTTTATCAAACTTAACATGTACATAGATATGGATGAGAGGATGAAGCCTATTAAAACAGGATCATGAACTTTCAAAGGAGAGTGACCTTGAATTTGAAAAGATCCAGAATCACACGAATTCCTAGATATCTCAAGAAATATTGCATGGATTGAGCCAAAAATCAAGTTGACTGCAGATCTTGGATAGTGTTTTCATGTAGTGCCACCTATAATCCTTTTCTTGTTTTGTACCATTTTATACCCCCATCATAAATAACTTGAAAGTACTGTGTGCAATATAAGTCAAAAACTAATGGACAGTTTTCTTTCATATTATGCATATATATAGGTATGGGTACCTTTCCCATGAGAGTTACCATGACCTTGAATTTTGCCATATATGGTAAAATCACACAAAATCATAATTTTTTTCAAAAAGGGATGCATGGATTGGTCCAAAAATTAAATTGACCGAAAGATCTTGGATAGCTTTGTCTCCTGCAGAAGACAAGTGGCCCCACCTTCTCTTTTCTTGTTTTCGTGCCTGGTAATACTCCATCATTTCCACTTGACAGAACTATGAGCATTATAATTCAAAAACATTATTGGGCTAAAATTATGCATGTTCATTGATCTAAGATACCTCCATCTTGTATTAAAGAATGGTAGTGCTATTTGAAATCCATTTATATGTGGCGTCCATTCGTACACATGCTTTGGGTGAAAATTGTCTGTATCTCAGGATTGGTTCAAGGTATAGGTCTGAAATTAGGCATGTCCATCCATCTTGGAGAGTTTTCTCTTAAATTTGACAGGTGGCGCCTCCTACCTTGCCGTTTAAATAGTTTAAATTAATGTTATTTTCTCAGGAATGATATGCCGGGTTGGCCTGAAATTGTGCTTGCATGTCAATAAAACTTGGATACAAGACTGGTGGTCATGTGGCCTCCGTCGTTACATTTGCTTTAGGTGAAAATTGCTCATATAGGAGGAGTCGTTCAATGTGTTGGTCTGAAAACTGGCATGTTAATCCATCTTGGAGAGTTTTCTGGTCAACCAGACAGGTGGCACCACATATCTTACCGTTTTCATAGTATAAATTAATGCCCTTTTTCAGGAATGATTTGCAGTTATGGGCTTGAAATTGTGCATGTCCATAGATCTTGGATACGTCCATCTCACATTCAAGACTGGTGGTGCTGTCTTTAAATATTTATGCAGAGCTTCCATCCGTGTATTTGCTTCAGGTCAAAATTGCTCATAAATCAGGATTCATTTAAGGTGTTTGTCTGAAATTTGGTATGTACATCCATCTTGGGGAGTTTTCTTTTAAAGCAGACAAGTGGCGCCACCTTCCTTACCATTTTTAGGTTATAAATTAATGCCCTTTTCTCAGAAATGATTTGTTGTATTTGCCTGATATTGTGCATGTCCATAGATCTTGGATACCTTCATCTCATATTCAAGACTGGTGGTGCCATCTGCAATAGTTTTGTGTTGTGCCCATCAATGTATTTGCTGTCGGTGAAAATTCCACATATCTGAGGAATCGTTCATCATGTTGGTCTGCAATTTGGCATGTACTCCATCTTGGAGAGTTTTATCATCAAGCAGACAGGTGGTGTCACCTACCTCACCATTTAAATACTATAAATTAATCCTGTTTTCTCAATAGTGACTCACCATATTAGTCCCCAATGTTTTGTTGAAAAATATTATTTCTCAAGTTGAGAGATGGAAGAAACCATGGTTGCTTTGCCAAGTGTCAGTATATCCTCCTTAAGATTGGGGACTATTCTTAAAGGGGAAGGGGTTACCATGTCTGAGGATACTATGGCACCGCTATGACACCTGTGGTGCCAAGAAATTCTAGTTTCAATTACTGTATTTTCATTCTTGGCTTAGATTCAGTACATTGATGCATCAATATACATATATGCCAAGGTAATAAAGTGTTCATCCTGCATCCATCTCAAAAGTTGTTTCCCTTTATTTCTTGACAAATATTGATTCTGTTTGTTTTGTATGATAGAGCTTTGTGTGTGCTTTGAAACTTTCACACTGCTTTTTGAAATTCATTATTTATGCAAACTTATGCCAATTTTTAACCTATATTTGAGACCGATTTTGATTCTTTTAGTTTTAAATGATAGTGATAAATGTGCCCATTGAGACTTCTTCATCAAAATTTTAATTTCAGTCATTATGCAAGTTAATGTATACTTATCAGTTTAACAGAAAATACTTCCGGTTTTTAGCAAACCTGTGAGCTTATGCGATGGTGCGGCGTCGTGCGTCGTCTGTCGTGCGTCATGCGTCGTCTGTACGTTAACCATAGCTATCTCAAAAACGGCAGGATCTAGCATCACCAAATTTTTTGCAAATAATCAGTCATCCAAAAAACTATATCTGATTTTGTTTGTTTTTTTCTAACTGCATTTTCTTAGATTTTATAGGGAAAAAGCTAAAAAAGCTTTAAAAATCTTCTTCTCCAAAACTGTCCAGCCAAATTGTCCAATATTTCACAGAAATGATTCCTGAAACAATCTTTCTCAAGTTTGTTCTAATGGTTCCAGTTCGGAGATTTTTGGCTGAGATACAGGAGGTTGAACTTTGTTAACTCTGCAAAAAAGCATATTAAAATTTAAATCTCAGAAACGGCTGTAGCTATCTTCACCAAATTTAAGCCAATGTTGGTAACATAGGTCATATCTGATTTTGAGGTATTGGTGGCGCCACCTGCATCGGCCTTTTTTGTACAGGGTCATCAGTGCCTGTATCACACTGAGGACTACAAAAAACTTCTTCTCTGAAACCATATGGCCAAAATTTTTAATATCGCACAGAAATGATCCTAGGGTAGTGTTTTCTGAAGTTTGTTCAAATGGTCTCTTTTCAGTGACTTTTGGCTAAGTTATGGGAAGCTGAATTTAGTCATATGCCATAACAGCCCATTTTAGCTCAGTGGCTACAAAGATCTTCTTCTCAAAAACCACTGGGCCAATTTCTCAAATTTCACACATTAAATATCCTCAGATGTTGATAATTCAAGTTTGTTCAAATGGTTTTGGTTCAGTGCTTTTTGGCTGAGTTACAGGAAGCTAAACTTAGCCAGTTTGCTGTATCGTCCTATATGAGTTATAAACCTGCGAAACATTTTTCGACTGATGCCACTGAAGCCAGTTTGTTAAATATTTTACAAGAATAATTCCAATATAATTCTTATCATAGTCATTAATGGTTCAACATGAATGAATTTTGGCTTAATTATAAAGATTGAATTGAGTCATTTTACCTTATATGTTAGCTGTGTGAAGCTGTTACATCTAGCCTGGCACCAGTTTATCAGCATCTATTACATCATGCCACTAGAAATTAAGATTTCAGGTTATCTTTGGTTAATATTGACAAGAAAGTTTTTTCAAAAGCTTTTAAAAAATTTAGATTTATGATTTAAGTTATTCATCATACCAGGCAATGTTACAATCATGGATATTCAGCTCTCTGTGGCTATATAAAGACAACTGTACATGGATTATAAATTATTGGTATCCCTACTCAACTTAATTCAAGAATTTGCCCTCAGTAAGATATATCTGTATTTTAATTTTGCATTCAGTATGCACCCTTAATAATTTTACATATATTCCTTATTTCATTTTTATAAAAAGTCAGCTGAAAAGCATTTTGTTTTGGGAAAATAAATTTCAAAGTTATTTCAAGTAGGGACCACTTTTGTGTTCAGATGGCAGCACTTGGTTTATCATTGGCAGATGGCCAGTGGCTTGATGTAGGCCATTAACCAAGATGATGTCAGCTCTATAAATAGTTTTGGCACAGTGCCAGGATTGGAAAAAGTGCAGCCAGGTATAGGTCAAGAGTTCACTCAGTGCAGTAGCTGCATTCTATTTATAGCTTTGGCAGACTGCTCACTGCATCATATTAAGCACCAAAGTTCAGCCTGAATCTATTTATAGCTTTCCAGACTGCCAACTGTGTCAGATTATGCAACAGGTCAAGAGTTGAATCAGTGCAGCCAGGTACAGGTCAAAAGTTCACTCAGTCTAGCCAGGTGCAGGTCAAGAGTTCACTCAGTGCGGTAGCTTGAGGTAGCAATTTGTCACAGGTCACTCGGGGGCAACTGCCTTACCCACCTAAGCCTTGTCAGCCCAGTGCATCAAACTCTGGGGAAGTTTGATGTATGGGACTGATATTTTGACCTGTCTATGCGTCTTTGATGGTATTCTCATTTACAAGACAGGTGGTGTCACGTACAATGACTTTTGCACAGTGTATGTGCCTGCTTATTTCTACAGAGGAATTTGGTATATCAGCCTGAAATTGGGCATATTTATACATATTGAATAGCTTTGTCGTATACAAGATTGGTGGTGCCACTTACAATAATTTTTGAACTATGTGTGTCCCTGCTTATTTCTCAGGAGGGGTTTGATATATCAGTCTGAAAATTGGCATATGTGTGTATCTCTGATAGCTTCATTGTAAACAAGACTAGTGGTGCCAGCTACAATCGTTTTTGTGTTGTGTGCACCCATGCCAGAATTTCAGCAGTGATATTTGTGTAATTGTTTCTTATTCAAAATGTTTAATATTCAAAAATTATTACTTGCATTGTTCATATACATGAAAAGTAATGGTCCAGCATTGAAGCATTATACCTGGTGTATTTCCCAATGCACAGGTTCGCATTAGGCCTGTAGGCCTTGTTTTTATTAGCTCAGCTGACTTTCAGTCCTGCTGGGCTATAGCGATGGGTCTTTGTCCGTCGTCCTTCAGTCTGTCCGTCCGCCGTCCGGCCGGCCGGCTATCCGGCCGGCCTGCCGTCCGTTAGCAGGGCACAAATTGTAACCTGTGGGCTAGGGCCTAGCCCTATGCAGTCTTAGAGGTTCTAAAAAGATCTCCTTGCAAACCTGAAATTAGGTCACTGCAACCTATATTCTTGAAGTTATGGGGCGTGTTTGCACCCCCCGGAAATAATTCTTTTAGCCAAAATTTTCATCCCAAACCTTACATCTTTCACATACAGCTCACCTACCAACAGGGGAAGAACCATGATTTTTTTTAGGTCACAAAGGTCAAAGGTCAAGGTCACAGAACCAACTTCTTTGAAAAGCCTGTGGATGCACTTTAAGCCAAACCTTTCATCCCAATTCTTTGATCTTTCACATATAGCTTACCGACTAAGTGGAAGAAGAATCCTATAGATGTTGAAGTCACAAGGTCAAAGGTCAGGGTCACAGGATCCACTTCTTTGAAAAGCTTGTGGACACATTTCAAGCTAGACCTTTCATTCCAAACCTTTCAGCACTTATATTGCTTCTCTGCCAACAGGGGAAAAGACCTGTTGATTTTGAGGTCAAAGGTCAAGTTCACAGCACCCTCTTCTTGCGTGGAGTCATTTTCAGGCAAACTTTTCAATCTATACTTTCCATCTGTCATATATGGCTTACCTACCAATAGGGGAAGAAGCATATCGATGTTGAGTTCAAAAGGTCAAAGGTCAAGGTCACAATATTGTTCTAAATGCTTGTGAACATATTTCAAGTGAAACTGTTCAACCCAAACCTTTAGTCTTTCATATATGCCACATCTATGCATCACTCAGTGTGATTCAAACTTCATATTTATGGGTCTTTTTGCATGAAGAAATAACTAATTGATTTTGAGGTCAGCTGGTCAGGAGGTTAAAGGTTGCAGGTCTAAGTTATTCACTCATTGGTTGCCAAGTAATAACACCCGGCCAGATGTAATTGGTTACCCATCATTTAGAAAGAATCCAGTTGATATGTGGGCAAAAGGCCAAGGTCATAGGTCAGGTCAACTTATTTTGTAGACCATCTCTATTTTTCTTGTATATATAAGCTTGCACTCCAGCTGGTACATCTCACCGTGTGGCTGTAATTGTGAGTGACACTGGTGACATATGACTCTCTTTTGTATCAGGCTATTAAGTGATAAGGCTGAGTGATAAGTTCCTCGTTACTGCATAACAAAACACTGTTGTTGGAATACTTCAGCCAGGAATTAACACTATGAGAGTATAGTATTAAGGTTTAGCTACTGATTTATAAGATGATGGGAATATTTTGCAGTTTATTTTATGGAATCATAGCAATAAACTTAGTTTCCTAGATATCTGAATATTTTTGTATAAATCACCACATATAAAAGCAAGTGTTTGTTCTAATAATATGTGGATGTGTACTTGATTTAGGATGGCTTTATTTTATTACAAGACTCTTAGTCATGCTTTCTGCATTTCTTTTCTTTCAGGTTTTGCAGTTTACCAACCCTGCTGACCCCATTGAAAAGCAGAGTGATAATAAAAAATATTGGACCTACACTTTTACATTTGCATATCTATAAATCTGATATGAGTGCCTGAACATGCCTTTTGAATTGTTTTGGACATTCATGACTGTAACATCATTCGGAGAATTTGCCCCAAGTTTGGTCTCTTATTTGAGGATGTGTGATGTTAAATATCAGACTTGTCAGAAATCCATTATGTCTGCCAGTTAGCCACCTTAGAAATCCTTTTTTTCAGTGCAGTTTCAGTAATTTTCCTTCAATTTTTGGTCCGATTTAGAGAATGGTTGTTGTCTGATTTCAGACCTGTCAGAAGTACAAAATGGCCACCAGGCAACCATCTTTAAATTCCTTTTGATCATATTATCTCAAGAACTGATAAAGTGAAGGCAGTCGGACGTATATTAATGTAATCTTGCAAAGGATTGGGTCAAATATTTCTTAATAAATATTATCATCATATATGAAAGTGCATTACAGTTGGCTTGTATTGAATAAAAATTCATACAGAAGCACCTGTTTCTCAATAATTCTTGCATGGATTTCCTTGATTTTTTGCTATATATTTTGATCTTATATTTGCCCTTTGTGGTGTTCCTTTTGAGACTGACAGGTATCAAGTAAGCTATGGGAATAGTTCTGGATACCTTAACAATCCTACTGTGTTTAAACCAGACATAGGTGATATATATTTCTTTTGTCGTAGAAAATTTCAACAAATTGGCAAATTGGTTCTTCAAAATTTGACTGGAAGTTGTGAATCTCAGCCCATGATGTCGCAGGTCATGCTTGGCAGCTGAGCGTCATGACCCATGGGTCACTTGTATGACTTGGTGTGACTGTCAAAATTTCTGCACAGAAGTTTGGACCAACAGGTGGATGTAAATATGATGTGATAAAAAGTTCATTGTATTCGCATAGTGAAAGTGCAAAATTTTATGTTTTTGGGAACTGGATGATCAGTGTCAATGATTTTCTTTTCAGGAGGAAGAAGGGTGGGACAGGCTGGTCTGTTTTTGAAAGATGGGTGACATAAAGAAGATCAAAAGAGCACACGTGAAGATTAGTGGATCCAATCCAATGTGCATATGATAACCACCTGCTTATTTACCTTCTATGGAACATCAAAGGCTAAAAGACATGGGAAACATGAGTTAGAAAGATCCTTGGAATGTTGATAATACAGAAGGTGTGTCAACCATTGGCTAAAAACCTTACAAACGAAAACTAGGACAGATCATAGTCACAAAAACACACAGTGAACGCAGAAAAGATGTTACCCATCTAGAAAAAAAATCCAAATGTTCCCAGTGTGGAAGATGTCTTGGTACAAAGTGTGTTCTTCATAAACACGGCACCTTGTTACACCTTGGACAAATATCTTACACATACAAGCTATGCAATAAACCTTTTGGATGTTTAAGTAGATAAGAGGAGCATGTGTTGATCCACACTGACAAAACGAATTTAAACTTTGTAAAATGTGGCAAAACATTCTCTGCAGGAGATAATATACGCACACAAAATAAAAAGACACCTCTTATTTGTGAGCACTGCAGGATTACTTCCAAAAACAGGCTTACAATACAGATAGAAGATATAAATCATTCATATGTGAACTCTGTGGCAATTTGTTCGATCAGGATTATTTTCGATCTCATCCTATGGTTCACAAAAAAGGAACACAGGTCAGGGTAACACACAGACCATTGGGAGTAAAATGAAGGATGTCCACACGCCTGAGCTTATTGAAACTACAATAAATTAAATACTAATGGGAAATCATTTCAGCATGGAGCAAATGTCAGAGTAACGATGACGAAGAGTAAATTTAGAAAACGGACAGATCATAGCAAAGGAGGAAAACCACACAAATGTAATGTGTGCAACAAATCATACTCGGAGAAACTTGCCTTAGTTGAACATATTCGAACTCACACTGGTGAAAAACCGTACCATTGTCATGTGTGTGGAAAACGTTTTGCTTACAGAAGCGCTTTTAGCTACCACTTAAAGATACACAGTTTTCGTGATCCGATTATTTGTGGAAAATGCGGTAAATATTTTTCTTCTAAGGGTGCTCTTAAGGTACACACGATGCTACACACTGGCGAAAAAACATTTATTTGTGATACCTGTGGCAATGCATACTCAAGGAAATATGGCCTTGACATACACAAGAAGACGCACCTTAACAATGCAAGCTGTCGTAAAAGAACCGGTTCATTGAAAAAGAAAAACAAATCTGTTAAAATTTTTAAATGCGCGCATTGTAGTAAGGTTTTATGTTCAAAATACAGTCTTCGTGTGCACAACAGGACACACACTGGAGAGAAACCATTCATGTGTGAACGTTGTGGGAAATCTTTTGCTCACAAAAATTCTCTGAATGATCATATTATGAGACACACGCAAGATAAGCTGAACAAGGGAGAGTGTCACATTATGGAACAACATACTGTAAGCAAGACCTGTGAAAATAACGTTGAAATGACAAAGGAAAATAGTGCCAGAAATACAGAGATTAGACCTGAAGCCATTACACTCCAATCGCACAAAAAAAGCGCTCGTGTAAAGAGAAAACCACACAAATGTGACAAATGTGGCAGGTCTTTTTCTAAAAAATGTGCGCTGGTCTTACATGTGCGATCGCACACTGAACCATACAAATGCGAGGAGTGTGGTGAATCGTTCAAATGCAAAAGTGGACTGGAGGAACATCAGTGTAACCAAACTGGGCAGAAACTTCACAGATGTGAAAATTGTGGGAAAGGGTTCTCATCAATTGACAGTCTTGATGTCCACACAAAAACTCACTCTAGACAGGCTCCATATACTTGTGAGCAGTGTGGCAGTCGGTTTACTCACAAGGCTTCCCTTCAGGCTCATATTATGATTCATGGCGGTAGGAAGAATGGAAGTGGGGTGCGCAGTAAACCCTTCAAGGACAGGATATACCTTATTCCTCACATCAAGAAACCTGGGACAATGAGAGAAACTCAATCAGGTTCCAACGCTCTGTCCCAGGTTAGTGCGAAAAGTTCTAATGGAATATTTTTCAGAAAACAGAGTGTTGAGAAACCATTCTGGTGTATGGAATGTGGAAAATCATTCCCTTTGCAGTTTTACCTGTCAAGACACTTGCAGACGCACAAGTCATCCCAGAGTAAAAAGGTCAAGGCACATGTTTCAAGACGTGTCCAAGAAAAGCAGGACAATGCAGAAACATTTAACCAAGCTAGAAATGTTAATGGTTTGTTGTTTGAGGGATTTACTGCAGATAGCGAGAAACAAGATGTTCTGGAGCAGATGATCGTGAAAGATTCTACTGACGATTCTACTAGCGAGAGGAGCACCAATAGTTCCATGCAGAATTATGAAAGACATCTAAAGGACTTCCTCTCCACATTCCCTTCTGAAGATCGAAAACAGAATAAATGTTATTCGGAATATAATGAAAGTCCGTGCCCTATCACTCCAACACATGTTAATATTGATTTATCATTTTCTAAAGAAAAATATATATCTGACCCTTCAGTCAGTAATATTGAACAAGATGGCTCTGTGGCACCGGATTCTAGTGTAAATATCGGCTTTCAACAGCCCTCCCCTGAACATTTTGACTCATCCGCAGACATTAGGTTAGGAGAGGATCCCGAATATTTCACGCAATCCAGAGAGCCAATACTTGACACAGTTGCAGTTAAACATGACATGGACACCATAGAGGATAAAGGTGGCACAATTTACGGTGACAGATGTTCAGGTGATTATGTATATAACGGAAAGTCTGGCGAGAAAAACACTGGCTCACCTTCAACAAATAGCGGTGGGAATGAAAACTCTGAGGATGAAAATGTTGATGCTTTTTCATTTAATAACTATAGGACAGATTCTGGACGTGCGCAGATTGGGGAGATCTTTGATACGCCAGTTAATGATAAATATTGGAAAGATTCAGTTCCTTGCAGGTTTGTCAAGTGGGGCAAGCTACGATCAAAAGCATGTGATACACGAGACCAAACCAGTTCCCCAGGTGATTTAACTGATACCCTGGATTCATTTAAATACCAACACCGTGATAAAACGCATACTGATAAAAGTACACAGACAGAAAACGCTCCCACAGATAGCAAAGTATTCATACCCGAAACGTGTAGGATTTCTCTCGAGGAAAGTGAACCACTGCCAATCCATCAGCCTACTGATGACGCAAATGCAGCCCCAGTTGAGAATGCTATCGAAATGTTAGGGGAAACTTCTGACACGGGCACTGATAATAGGTATATAAATGATGTTGCATCTTATGTTAAGTCAAGAGAGGAAAGTGATGTTACACCCACAGGAAACCCCCACAAGTACAAGGATTGTGACAAAAATATTGATTGCAATACACGAATTGAGGAACAGCAGCGGCAAGACAAAAAGGCAAGGGCTGCCATATGTGCTGAATGTGATAAGAGCTTCTCTTCTAAATATAATCTTCGTGTTCACACCAGAACTCACACTGGAGAAAAACCGTTTATTTGTGAGAAGTGCGGCTCTCGATATGCTCATAAAGTGTCCCTTCAAGCTCATCTTGTTAAACACGCTGAATCACGTGGCAGATTGAGGATGTTCAAGAAAACGCATAATGGAGTTAAACCATTCTCTTGCGAAATATGTAGCAAATCTTTTGTGCAGAGAAGAAGCATATTAAATCATAAGAGGATGCACGCCGGAGAAAAACCATTTAGTTGTAAGCTTTGTGGTAAAGCATACTTATACAGACACAGTCTTAAAATACATTCTAAGACACACCTTAGAAAAGGTATCTCCCAAGATAGGTCGACTAACTGAAACAGTGAATCAGTCCCCAAGCTGTCAAGGTGTGATAAAATTTAAGGGTGGTCATGTTGAAATTGCTTGAATGTCACTGGAAAATTTTGTGGGTATATTATGAAAAACGGCTAGCCAGAAATCGAAATTGGATAAAATGTGACTGTTAAGTAGGTTGAAAGACGAAAACTTGAAACACAAGAGCGAATAAAAATATAATTATGTAAAATATGTGAGTAGACTAGTGCCTTGGTCAGATTGAAAAAGCAATGAAGAAAATTTGTTCCAGCACAAAATTTAGCTGTAGGTACGCATAAATATACCATTGTCAATCCTGTCGAAAAACATACGTAAGGATAAAGTCCTTGGTATGTAGAACTTTATCAATTTGAAAAGAAAATCGATATCCATAATATTCAGTTCAAAATGTATTCATCAGGCCGTAATGTATTGCGGGTGATAATAAGTTCGTGTGTGAGCACATCGACATTTTAATTGTTAAAGAGAGTACCATTGAATTGACGTTGAGGAACATATAAAAAAAGCCGTACAGTACCTGGCCATCAGCAGCACACACCGGCTACGCCTCTGTTACCCTCGCATGAGGTTAAAAATAATCTCTGATAAAATGAACGCATATTCATAAGACTTTTATAACTAACGGTATAATTTACGTCCTCGATGAATGATTTCGGTTTGATATAGAAATTCTATCAGGAACTCCAAACTGTCTACACATACCACATAACAGTTTTGTGCATGCCTAAGTAAGTTATAAAAGATAGATATCAGATCAGCAGTTACATATCGCAGGTCAAATTATCCTCGCATAGCGAAAAGTAAAAACTTTCGTAGACTTTAAAAAAAGTTGGTCTTCGTGAGTGTAGCCTTCAGACATCTTTGGAAATGATTACTGCACATTAGTGGTTGTTTAAAGTATAGGTCACCCACCTTTAACATATATGTTAGGTATTTGTAGACATCTAGGTTTGTGTTAATTATAAGTCAGCCACCTTAAACATATTTGTGAACTATTTGTAGACATTTATGTTTCTGTTAATCATAGGTAATCCACTTAAAACGTTTTTTAGCTCAGCTGACTTTCAGTCATGCTGGGCTATAGCGATAGGTCTTTGTCCGTCGTCCTTCCGTCTGGCCGGTTGTCCGTTCGTTAGCAGGGCACAAATCTTAACCGTAGGGGCTAGGGCCATGAACCCTATGCAGTCTTAGAGGTTCTAAAAATATCTCCTTGCAAACCTGAAATTAGGTCACTGCAACCTATATTCTCGAAGTTATGGGGTGTGTTTGCACCCCCCAGAAATAATTCTTTTAGCCAAAATTTTCATACCAAACCTTCCATCTTTCACATACAGCTCACCTACCAACAGGGGAAGAACCATAATTATTTTGAGGTCACAAGGTCAAAGGTCAAGGTCACAGAACCAACTTCTTTGAAAAGCCTGTGGATGCATTTTAAGGCAACCCTTTCATCCCAATTCTTTGATCTTTCACATATAGCTCACCTACTAAGTGGGAGAAGAACCCTATCGATGTTGAGGTCACAAGGTCAAAGGTCACGGTCACAGGATCCACTTCTTTGAAAAGCTTGTGGACACATTTCAAGCTTGACTTTTCATTCCAAACCTTCCAGCACTGATATCGCTTCTCTGCCAACGGGGGAAAAGACCTGTTGATTTTGAGGTCAAAGGTCAAGTTCACAGCACCCACTTCTTGCGTGGAGTCATTTTCAGGCAAACTTTTCAATCTATACTTTCCATCTGTCATATATGGCTTACCTACCAATAAGGGAAGAAGCCTATTGATGTTGAGGTCAAAAAGTCAAAGGTCAAGGTCACAATATTTAATTGTTCTAAATGCTTGTGAGCATATTTCAAGTGTAACTGTTTAACCCAAACCTTCAGTCTTTCACATATGCCACATCTATGCATCACTCAGTTTGACTCAAACTTCATATTTATGGGTCTTTTTGCATGAAGAAATAACTAATTGATTTTGAGGTCAGCTGGTCAGGAGGTTAAAGGTTTCAGGTCTAAGTTATTCACTCATTGGTTGCCAAATAATAACACCCGGCCAGATGTAAGTCATTAGTAGTTACCCATCATTTAGAAAGAATCCAGTTGATATGTGGGCAAAAGGCCAAGGTCATAGGTCAGGGATGTTCACAATTACTTATTTTATAGACCATCTCTATTTTTCTTGTATATATAACCATCCCACTCCAACTGGTACATCTCACTGTGTGGCTGTAATTGTGAGTGACACTGGTGACATATGACTCCCTTTTGTATCAGCCTATTAAGTGATAAGGCTCAGTGATAAGTACCTCGTTACTTCATAACAAAAACACTGTTGTCAGAATGCTTCAGCCAGGCATTAAGACTATGAGAATATAGTATTAAGGTTTAGCTACTGATTTATAAGATGATGGGAACATTTTGCAGTTTATTTTATGGAATCCTAGCAATAAACTTAGTTTCCTAAATATCTGAATATTTTAATATATATCACCACATATAAAAGCAAGTGTTTGTTCTCATAATATGTGGATGTGTACCTTGATTTAGGATGGCTTTTTGTTTTATTTCAAGACTTTTAGTCATGCTTTCTGCATTTCTTTTCTTTCTGGTTTGGCAGTTTACCTACCCTGCTGACCCCATTGAAAAGCAGAGTGATAATAAAAAATATTGGACTTTCACTTTTTACAATTGCATATCTATAAATCTGATATGAGGGCATCCGTTACTGGATAATTTGCCCCAAGTTTGGTCTCTTATTGGAGAATGTGTGATATCAAATGTCATACTTGTCAGAAATCCATTATGTCTGCCAGTTAGCCACCTTAAAAATTCTTTCTTCAGTGCAGTTTCAGTAATTTTTCTTTAATGTTTGGTCCGATTTAGAGAATGTTTGTTGTCTGATTTCAGACTTGTCAGAAGTCCAATATGGACACCAGGCAACCATCTTTTAATTCCTTTTGATCATTTTATCTCAAGAACAGTTAAAGTGAATGCAGTTGGATGTATATTTATGTAATCTTGTAAAGGATTGGGTCAAATATTTCTGAATAAATATTACCATCATTTATAAATGTGCAGTACAGTTGGCTTGTATTGAATAAAAATTCACACAGATGCACCTGTTTCTCAATAATTCTTGCATGTATTTCCTTGATTTTTGCTATATATTTTGATCTTATATTTGCCCTTTGTGGTGTTCCTTTTGAGACTGACAGGTTTCAAGCAAGCTGTTGGAATAGTTCCTGATAGCTTAACAATCATGCAATTTTCCTCAGACCATCAGTTCACTGTGTTTTAACCAGACATAGGTGATATATATTTCTGTTGTCATAGAAAATTTTCAACAAATTGGCAAAAT
Source organism: Sipunculus nudus (assembly GCA_026874595.1). Taxonomy (NCBI): domain Eukaryota; kingdom Metazoa; phylum Annelida; class Sipuncula; order Golfingiida; family Sipunculidae; genus Sipunculus; species Sipunculus nudus. The sequence goes on along the minus strand of CM049321.1, from coordinate 42,312,940 downwards.
GGTTCTTCAAAATTTGACTGGAAGTTGTGAATCTCAGTCCATGATGTCACAGGTCATGCTTGGCAGCTGAGCGTCATGACCCATGGGTCACTTGTTGGAGGATGTGTTCCTAAAAATGTCATCCAGTTTCACTCGGTTAATTGATATAAGGCCTTCACTTAAATAGTAATCTAACAGTTTACATATAATGTTATAGTTTTGCAATTATTGTTTATATGCTTGCCCTTTGATACCATAGCAGGACAGGTGTTGTGGAAGGCTTCAAATACAGGTCATGCTTGTCAGCTGTGCGTCATGACCCATGGGTCACTTGTGTATTAAGTTGTAGACATTTGTGTGTGTTTTAATTTAAAGTAATCCACAATAAATATTTGTGAGCTTGTGGACATTAAAATTCGTTCTGAATGCCTTCGCGAAAAGGGTATGTGTCCTCCAAGTTCGAGTGTGTTTGTATGTTAGTGTGTGTGCGTGTTTTTTTTTTATCGCACTATAATTAACGCAATTATGAAGGGATTTCCATTAAATTTACAAGGCATTTCGAGAATTGGCCAATGAAAAATTGATTACATTTCTGTGTGGAAATCATGCCTGATCCGGATTCCGCAATGTTACCAAGAAATGTTCAAAAATCTATAGTCACTTTTGCACGAATGAACCAGGTAAAAATAAGTTTATGCAAACACGAGTTGGAAAAAATTTCCCCCCCCCCCCCCTTTTCTTGCCCCAACTGGTAGGACAGGAAAGTACGCATTCTCTTAACATAATATGGATGCTCATGACACCCATGTATATGTCAATGTTTTTTTATGCAGGCCCACTGGTAGTGGCCCATTTGTGTGTGTGTGTTATTTTTTTATTTTTTTTTGCTCATGATGAATCTATTGTATGTGACCGAAGACGTCTTTTTTTCCGTGAACGTTTATTGTGTCGTCTTGGAACGTATATCATCATGAACATTACCTATGGAAACCGTTGAATATAACTCCTAGCGAATTGAGACGGAAATATTGGAAACAGTATGAGGAAGGGAATTGTATTGAATAAATAAAAGTAATAGCCGTCTTAAGTATTTTGATTTTGGACCTGTTTTTGTAAAGTAAATAATATTCTTATATATGCCAGAGTCATTCCGAAATGTCTTATCAAGAATTATTTAAAAAATCGCGTCATAAACAAATTCAAGCCTTTTATAGACGGTCTTTTTACTGTACAAACACGCATACATTTTCACCTTGTGCATGTTGTTTGCCCAAAAACAAGTTGCAACTCATACTTGAGTGTCCATGATCGTGTCAATATACCATTATTGCAATACTTTGATTATACCGGTATATTTATGGGTTGTGGTGTTCAATAAATTCACATTGTCCATTAACTGGAACATGCTTGTATGAAACAAGCCCCAAATGTTAATAATATTTAATGTATTCATTGGTTCATTGTAATTTAATATAACTTTATATTATGTAGATCCGATCGGAGACCTGGTTTGTAGACATCTTGTTCTTGCAGGGCCCAGTCAAGGGAAAAAAGGGCCCAGAAATACAGTAAGATTAGGAAGCCTCTTCTTCTGACTGCATTAATATATACATGTCATTATCATTGTAACTAATTGAATATTTTGCAGTATAAGCTTTCTTTGGAGCCAAAGCGGGGAAAAAGTAATGACATAACAAACAGAAATATGGTATACTTCTTTATTATGTCTAACTTACATTTCTCGAAATTGTATTATGCAGAATGCTTTGAAGGGATTTTTCTTGTAATATGTCAATTTGCATTAGTGCACAAGTTAATGGAAATATTAAGTTCGAGCCTTATTTTAATGTCAAAGTATGATGTTTGTGTGATTAATAATATGTCTTATCAAGCGACAAAGATGGGGGAATCCAAGAGTGTGATATACAGAGGCACCTTATTAGAGGGACCTATTCTAATATCTGTATTTCTTTTACTAAAAAGTAATCCCTTGAACCTTTTTAGTTCAGCTGACTATAAGTCATCTGAGCTAAAGTCGTGGTCCATTTTCCGCCGTCCGTCTGTCCGGGTGTCCGTCCGTAAGACTGGAACGTTTTGACACCATTGGACCTACGAATCTGAAATTCGGCATACAGTAAGATGTCCCCAAATTCTCCTACCATGCCGAAAATTGGGTCAATAGGACCTCGTTCCTTCGAGATATTAAGGAAAAACCTCAATTTTTTATTAGAAATCTATTTTCACACTTCAGGACTGCCTAATATCAAAACCACTCATCTGGTTTTCTTCATATTTACCATACATATTCCTCTATATAGTTCCTATGTACATTCCAGAAATTAAGTCAGTATTATTTAATTTAAAAAAGTTATGGGCCCAAACATAATGGACTTTGTAAAAAAATCAGGAAAGATATTTGGTCACTTAAGACCAAGAGTGTTATAGGTAGGGACTTTTTTTCGGTAATACAACTTTAATTGATCAAAATATAATTGTATACAAAAAAATTAGATCAAAATTTGTTAATTTTTTTTAAATAATGGCAAAAATATAAAATTGGTACCTTAAATTTTGCCCAAGTTTGACCATGGCACGTTTTTTCCCTGTAACTGCCTAATATCAAAACCACTCATCTGGTTTTCTTCATATTTACCATACATATTCCTCTATATAGTTCCTATGTACATTCCAGAAATTAAGTCAGTATTATTTAATTTAAAAAAGTTATGGGCCCAAACATAATGGACTTTGTAAAAAAATCAGGAAAGATATTTGGTCACTTAAGACCAAGAGTGTTATAGGTAGGGACTTTTTTTCGGTAATACAACTTTAATTGATCAAAATATAATTGTATACAAAAAATTAGATCAAAATTTGTTAATTTTTTTTAAATAATGGCAAAAATATAAAATTGGTACCTTAAATTTTGCCCAAGTTTGACCATGGCACGTTTTTTCCCTGTAACTGCTGAGGATTTAATTTTCAAAGTATGTTTTTGTTACCATTTCAACTGTTAACACCAAAAATTTGAAACTAGTTGATCAAAAACTGTAGATTTTATTCAAGTTTTCAAGCACCATGTCACATATTGTTTACATCAAGCTAGTGTTATGCAGTTTGCTAGAGCTCAGCTCCCCAGCTTCAGCTCTAAGTTCCTTAAATTTGGCATACAGTTAGATGTCTCCAAAATCCCCTACCATGCCAAGAATTTGACCTCTAGGACTTAATTCCTTCGAAATATTAATAAAAAACTTCATTTTCCATTAAAAACCCATTGTTACACTGTAAGACTGTCTTAACATCAAAACCACTGACTTTGATCATATACAGTATACATATTTTTCTATACATTCGCTATGACATGATGTCAGTATTGCGTAATTGTTTTAAGTTATGGGCCCAAACATGATGCATTTTTTTTTAAATCAAAAAATATATTTACTCCCTTAACAAGAGGATTGCTAAAGCTAGAAACTTTTTGTCAGGGATGTAATATTATTTAATCAAGATTCAATTGAATACCAAATATTAGTTCTGAATTTTTCAAATTTTATAAGTTATTAGTATAAATATAAAATTAGTACCTTAAATTTTGCCCAACTTTGACCATGGCACGTTTGTTTCCTGAGAGCACTGTTGATATAATTTTCATATCATGCACACATAAGGATTTCATCTTTGCAGTTTAGAAAGCTGAAACAAATTGGCCAAATGTTGTAGCTTTTATTAATGTTTTTATGAGACCATGTCAATCAAGCCCTTCTTCAGTCACCTGTATGTTGACCTTGTTGACCTTTCATCAGATTATGCACGCTTGACCGAAGCATACACTGGGGAAGGTGTCCAACCCAACTCATCTAGTAATTGTTTTGAAAAACAACATAACAATAAACAATAAATTAATAATTTTTTTATTGTTTTTTAATAAAAAATTAAAGAAAAATAAATAGAAAAGGAATTTGTTAGTTGATGAGTTACAGGAAATTACTGTTACTGATGATATAAGAATCTTGTATGAATGGATAGAATGTCAATGTCAATGTTAAACCAAATAACACCATGCAGTCACCTATGGTATTTTTCAGTTTTAAAAATTTTAATGATAAAAAAATAAATCATATTATTCATTACTAATCATTAGGGATCATATGAAGGAAATTAATGATAGACAAAGATGCAGTTGATACTATTAATCTAAATTCCTACTGTGTCTATGTGTAGATTGATGTGAAAGTAGTCCAAAGTGAATATATTACATTAATTTTTTTAATATAAATAAAAGCCATAAAACCAGGTACTTATGATCATTATTTAAATTTGTGAATTTTGTAAATTCTGGATTCGCAACATCGTTTGGCTAAAACTGTATAAATAAAAAACATGGTGCGAATGCTTTGCAAATGTATTTGAATACGAATATGAATATATACTGCATTAAAAAATTTTATTGCATAAGAATGGGAATTCAGGAAAAATGAAAGTATTTGAATACCAGTGCAGATACTTTCAAAATGTATTCATTAATGCATTTATGAATATATTTTATAATATTATTTCCATAATCATTTCAGTTGTATTTTATTTTAAAAAATAATATGATTTTCTTATTATTTTTTTTAAATAAAAAGTATAATGGCACAATATTTGTTAATAAATTTTAATAAATAGTTTAACTTTTTTATTAGATGTGCTGCTTATAAGTTTTATGGCCAAGTCAAAACCTGTGTGACAATAGCACTCCATTTGTTAATTAAATAAAGGAAATCAATCCTCTTCCCTGTCTCCAAAGATACTATCAAAATCATACATAAGCTAAACACCAACAACTCATAATAAAGCTTATATTTATTACCACACATAACCAACATGTGCTTCTTTCCTAAATCATATTTTTTATCATATTTAACAGCTGAGCGCCGTGACCCATGGGTCCCTTATATAAAAAAATATACCAGAAAAAAGATGATCCCATCATGCACCAGCTCTTCCTTGTGGTACTGCATGAACATTAGAATGATCATCCATACACCCAAAAGGACTCGAGAAATCGGGCCGAGTCTATCTCAGTAAAAAAGAAAAATCTATCACATTGTATATAACAATATTACATATGGTTTAAACATAAACAGAATATTACATCAAATAAGACTTACGTACCAACCTTTAGCTCTGCAACAGGGGCTAAACTTTATTAAACACTCAAGTAAAGGGCACTTATGAACTAACAAAATTTGCACTATAATCGCATAATTCCATTTTTAGCTCAGCTGACTGAAAGCCGCAGATCTTTCCACAATAATATTTCAGTTACGCATTTCATATTATGAAATTTTCATATACTCTGAGCAAACATGGCCCGCAAGTGTTGTAAGGGTCGCTGTTGCGCCATTGCAGGTCTAAGCGAAACAAAAATCTTACCACATGAAAAAGACAAAGGGTACACCGAACGAGTAAATATTATTATTAATTATCGAAAGATAATGGAAAGAATCGCAATATTATTCATGGCATCAACATTTGACTAACGGATAGCAAACAAGATCTATTAAAATAAAATATAAAAAAAGTATGCCTTTCGACACTCGAAGCATAGCTAAGGGAGTTTTAATGATGTTACAGTATTTATAAACAAATTTGGGGGCGTTTTATTCACAGAAGTTTTATTTTCGCGAGAATTTAACTTGAATTACAATTCCTCGAGTAAAGTAAGCAAAGCACGATATATAAACGTCCATAATTATCTAATGTATAAGGAGAAAATGTACACACATTCACGCATAAATGCGACATTAAGTAAAAAATAAAGACAAAAAGAAGGTAAATCAAACTGAATCCGATCTACAAATTTATTCAAGTAAAAATATGTATACTCTAGAGCTCTTCAGAAGGTCTGGGTCATGAATCTGTAGCCAATAGTGTTCTTGATGTATTCAGGCTGGAAACAAAAATGAAGTTTTTAGTAGTAGTATTAAATATGAACGTCTGTGATTATTTGTACGTGTTTTCTTTTATAGTTGTCATTTGTTTTGCATCACTATCCATAGGGATCTATTCAAATCTATTTGTCGTATATGCTTCGGTCCTGAAACTCGTTCTTAGGACACACACACATACAGTTGTATTTATAGTTTATAATGAGTTACCAATGTATGTAAAATGCCCCCTTCATTAAACATTCAATAATGATTGTAGTGACGGATTTTCTTTATTTCTATTTTATCTGATTCGTTGGCAGTATCGATGCTTTACTCATGTCTTTATCGTGAATCTCTTGGAACATATCTGAAGACATGCTAGTACATAAAATACAGACCAGGTCCTTGACGGCGGTACAGCTGGATGGCGGAGCGAACACGGCGTCGTTCTGAATACCGGGCGTGACGTCACCGTAGATCAAGCTCGCGGCAAGTTCAATTTGAGAGCCTGCGAGAAAAAAAATAATTGTCTTTATTTTATTTGACACGCAGATAGAAGCTATATATATATATATATATATATATATATATATATATATATATATATATATATATATATATATATGTTACGAACTTCAATCGTGGACTATCATTATATTTTACTATTAAGACCACTGAACTGTATTGGCCGTATTCCACTGTTGTTTACTTTTATCTGCCAGTATTCCACGTTAATGCGTCCATATAAGTAATTATCCACTTGTGAAATGACACAAAATATTCTTGATAAACGGGTTTATCTGCTTACCCTCGGAGTCTACATTTGTAACGATTCCCTGTAGAACGGGAACACGCCTGAAATTACATTAAAAAAATATTATTGATGTATAAGATTTGGAAGAGGGCATTAATTTACGGTACACACGAGAGGCGATGCCCTGAGAGAGAGAGAGAGAGAGAGAGAGAGAGAGAGAGTACGAAACTTATCCCCCCCCCCCATATCATTTATTAATGTTCCACTTAATAGACCAGTTTTGTATATCAACTTGCTTTGAATGGACAGTCTAAGAACTACTGCTTAATTGCCAGCATTGTGATTTATGAACTTCAATGTTCATTAATTATACATTTCTTTTTTATTTCATGTGAATTATACAGGGTATAGGAAGATAGTAAGCTTCATTTAATTGTCCGTGGAAATATCAAAATAACTCATAGACTGAATTAACCTGAAATAACGTCGATCTCATTATCGTAAATCCAGTGAGCAGAAGGACAGGAGTGAAACATTCATGCAAAAGTGCACCGATATGCACGGTAATTTCCACAAGTTTTATTACCTCCTCCAAGGGGCAGGGGGCATGTTTCTGCCAGAGTTGGTTTGTCTGTTTGTCTGTTAGCAATATTACTCTTTAAGTTATTAATGGATTTAAAATAAAAATTTAAACCCAGATCGGATATGACACAGGGCAATTGATTAAATGCTGGGGTGATCTGGATCAGCTCTGGATCCAGGGATTTTAAAGGGAAAATGCTGTAATGAAGGTTATGAACTGCCTTGGTGGAGGCCTGTGCTCTCTAGGTGCAAATGTCTAATTCAATATATGTTTTCCAGGAGTATGCAAACTTTTTTAAGATCTTCTTAGATCTAAACAGTTCGCAAAATCGATACTGCGACAAAATGTAATAATTGTAAAAGGAAACGTAGTTTTTAATTTAAAAATAGAACTAGAAACTACTAAATTTATCTTTCTTCGTCGATGACCAGACCAAAACACTCAGAGTCAGTCTTTGCCGGTAGGTGCCACTACTTTAATGCGAATAGTTTCAATCCATTAGGTATCCATTAGAACCGCTGTTTAAACGACAATTGAATCTACACAAATATGAAATCAACAGCTTGCTTGAGGACCATCGGATTACTATTTATAGTGTATTATCATTAAATTTGATTAAGATCCTCTGAAAAAAGTTCTCTTTTTGTTTCTAGCATATTGTCGCTTATTAAATGCCCGGGAATATATCCGCAAGTATTGAATGAAGGTTTCAGTTAAGTGGTTTGCCAAACAGCGATTCCACAAAGTGTGACAGATTAAATTAATAATTTAAAAAGAATAGCCTTTAGTTTTATTTCTTTTAAATGAATTAACATAAAGTGATTGTATGTTCTCTTTCTTTACCTAATCATTCAGTCTGTGCATTTTGTTATCTCTACAGAGCAGAATTGTCATCCTACTTAGGCAGAATACAAATTACAATACACTTTCGCTTCATTTTTTTTCTGCATTATATTCTGAAAGCATTCTCTGAGGGATATGTTCTTATTGTGCGCCATTACACAACATATATATAATATAAAGGAAAATCTGGTCCAACTTTCTTAGCCTTCTATGATGAAAAGGCTAATGAGTTTAAAAATATCGATCTTGTTTTATCTCAAACACGGGCAAAATAACAAATAAAGCGTTGGTTTTATATAGTTTAATATAATAAATAATTTAGGTTTTTGTTTAGGGTAGAGTTGTAAAAACCTCTGTTTAATTGTAAGCAGTCATAGCCTTTCCAACATGCAAGGATACCGCGGACCGTATCGACGTGGCGTATCGATTTATATCTATAAAACATCTATGTATGTCGATCCAGCTCTCGTGATATTACACCTACCCTTCGGCAGTAGATATGCCTGCTGTCTGGTAAGGGAAGCTCTGGTCTTCCCAAATGCGTGCTGTCACCATATATAGAAACATTAAGACACTGCAATCGTCCTAGATCATCTTTCTTGTAACCGCTGCTGTGTATGGCAAGATTCTCTATGTTCGACCACCAGAGTGCGCAAAGACCAGTGTTAATTTTTTTTAATTTTGAGCTAGAAGAATGTGATACCGCGCTCTCATTGGGTTAAAATACCTTGTTCTGCGCCCACCCTGAAGTTCGAACCCAGGGAATCTCACAAGGCAGCGGTTATAAGAAAGGATCTCGGACGACTGCTGCGTATAACCATAGCATGAAAAACGTAGATAACATACAATATAATTATTGTCAGTGATAAACTATACCTTCCCCTCTACCTGCCTTAATATCAGCGACTGCTTGTTATAACAAATAGAATACCTATGCCAACACTTAGATTGGCATCCACAAATTATAACATATTCGCCCCGATATTGGTACTCCTTTTTCGCTCATGATCCATTCATCCATATGAGTGCAATTCATTGGTTTTAGAAGCCTTTTTAATATTATATAAAAGAAAAAAATACAAACAAACAAGAATGAACACAAAACCTATTCAAACTGAATAATTTTAAGGAGGTTATATCCCCCTCCCCGGGTACCCTGTTGTCTCGTTTTCTGTTGAAATATTCGTAATATTTGTATTGTTATAAAATCTGAAAACAGTGATGAAATCATTGAAATTGAAATAATGTAATATAATGACGTCAAGTAGAATAATAGAAGCGAAAAATGCCAAGAGAATTGGCAAGTTTCGGGTAATTTCTGCATACATACGCTTAAGCTGCAAAAACGATATACATATAAAATGGGATATTTGATGTTCATGTGTGTGTGTACTTACTTGGGACACAAGAACGGGTCATTCCTCTTGGGATTTCCTCCGTGAAACAAGTGTCGCCCTCTATCAGATACTGAGTTCCAGAGGTCTATTTATAAAAACATTGTAAAGGTGCGAACAAAATTTTCCTTCCATTCTTTTTGCATTCTCAAGTTTACAAATAATATATTCAAATCTTTGAACAGTGAAAGAATATACCTTTTATGGTACATTTAATACATGAAAATATTCCTTCAATTCTTTTTTAATTCTTATGTTTACAAATATATTCAAAACGTTGAACAGTGAATGAATATACCTTTACACGAGAAAGGGACCGAGGTACCTTTGATTACAACTACATTAAGTAATGCTCAAAAGAAAACGACCGCAATGCCATAGTACCGTATTGAATTATGGGTGATTTAATTTTTTTCTTATTTCATAAATTACGGTCATCTTTTAATAATGAAACTACGAATGCTATGTTTTTCAAGCCTACAAAGGGAGTAAAAGTCATCTGGCATAGGCTGCATCATTTGGAAACAATCAATTAAATATCAGAACGTATTTAGTGTGGCCTACCTCTGTGAAGGTCCTGATGATCTTAAACTTGCTGGCGGTGCCATTGACGATCAGGTCAGAGTCAAACACCACTCTCTTGTTCGTCCAGTCGTATGCCACCTTAGAAGTCCCCTGCATCACAAATAGAATTATACAAGACGAGACCCGTACTATGAGGTAAAATGCAATTAATTGACAGAAAATCGATGAACCCTTCCCAAAGACAACTGCATTTCTTACCCTGGTTACAATTGGTAACATATTTTACAGTTAAAAATGTTAGCCGTGTATGCAATTTTGCCCTGTAGAGAAGGATAATGGTAATATTACGTATAACAGTTGATGTAAATTGTTATCCCTCAGTAGTTTAAACTTAGAAGTAAATTTGATTGATTAAAAAATGACAACTTGATGGGAAATCATTTTAACACTATGCACGTGTGAGGAAAATTTCAAAATGCGTTTAGTGCAGTTATATTGATAATAACGGTATATATTTGACACATTCAATATATGCATAAATATTTATTCCAATCACCAATAAAATGTTAATGTTGAATACTGCTGGAATCGTATTGATATTTGGTAACGAAAGAAGAGAGAGAACCAGAAAAACTGCATAGTTTTTATCGTAGATGGCTCGAAGAAAATTTTGAAACATGCACAAAAAATTAATAGAAAATACTCACAGCTAAGTTGTTCAGGCCAGAAGCGTCAGGAATGTACACCCCGCCCACACGTGCTGTACACTCCCACTGGTCAGGACTACAGCAGAGATCCTGGCTGAGTGCGCAGCCAATAAGAGAAACGATCACGGCGAGAGCGAGCATTGTGCTAGTTGTATGAACTGACAGTAAAGTTTTCCCGATGCCTCTTGTCAGGAAGTCCTATCCTTATATACTCGTTCCTATTCTTAGTTCATAGAAGTCAAGAGAGGTCGTGGTTGAGAATATTACACCTGGTAGACAGACGGTTGATGGCCCCGTGATCGGTCAAAGTGGTCACCTGTGTAACATCATGTGTGGTCTGGCTATGCTCTGCAAATAAATCATATTGTGGCATTTTGTGTATAGTACCATAAAACGTACCATAAAATTCATTGTCTTAAATGACACAGTCAGATATATTAACCTATATTATAATTTTAAATTAAAAATTCGTTTATCTAAAATATGTTTAAATATTCTTTTTCGTATAAATTTATATGAATATTTCATATTCTAATAATTTTCATGCCTGTTAAATTTTTATTTATAAGGTACATATTAAATGTAAAAAGAACAGAAATGTTCCGTTGAAATCATAAAAAAGAGTGTATGGTAAGGAGAATAGTTTTCTGTTTTATTTTATCATATTTTCGATAGTTTAAAATAAGTTATATTATTACTTTTGGCAGCTTTACTGTTAAGTAATCACTCTAGAATTAGTGTCTTTAATAACACAAATTGTTACTTTCCGTTCAAACAACCACATAATCGTTTTTAATTAATGAAACCCCCAATTCAACATATATTTTATACTCAACTTAATTAAGTAATGGACTTTTCAACATATTTGTTTATGCATTTAATATTAATATATCTGGAGGTCTAATTGTTCAAAGAGGACATGACATTTCAGGTGTTGAAAATGACATATTTTAAAGATTAATTTATTAGACCTTCAACCACCATTACACTGTCTGTATTGGCAAACGTATTTGCGTCATAAAATTCATTATATTAGCGTTAAAAACATTTTAGTGAAATTAGCAGTTGATACATATTCTAATCTAAGGACAGTTCTGAATGGAAAAGTTGAATTCATTTCAATGTATGATATGACCTTCCAATTTAAACAATAAAGAAAATTCAATAGAATGCCAACAGATAAACGCAAATTACAATTTCCAGACTTAGTATACTTGAGACCAAACATCTCGTATTTCCTCATAATTCTTTTCCACCTGATTAAATTGATGTCTTATCCCGAAGACGGGAAATGATATAACATGATCCCAGATTCCTCCACATTTGAAAAATTGTAGTGACATTATATTCAAGTTTCTGCTCTAGACCAACTAATATATGACATTTGAATGGGATACAAACGACAAGTTATACTGTTGGTATATCGAATGAAGAAACGTGCCAAATGCCAAAAATTATAGACGGACTAACATTTACAGTTTTGTGGACTCGGGGGGGGGGGGGGGGGGGAAGGAAACAAAAAACTTAAAAATTCTACTGCCTCGGTAAAAAAAAGAAACCGTGGGTGACAAACTATTCAGCATACTTAGTTACATTGAGGGACAGAGAATATACAGATGTTAAATAATTATTCTTATTGGAGATATTGAAGGTTAACTAACAATGCAGGAATAAGGAGGAAAATGAAAATGTATGAGTTCAGAAACACTGATACTCATGCTAATTGTTGTTAACATTCATTCCTTTGTAATCTTTGTAAAGTAATATTTTACTAAAAAAAAAAATAATATCGCAAGTCAGAGTTTTTACAAACAATTATTATCTGACAAAGTGTCTTATCATGTCTTTTGATTTCATGTTAATAATCTGGCATTTACTATGCTTTACATTTTAGGAAAATATACAGATAAATTCAGATTGGACATCGGCGAGGGTCATATGGGGAGAAGACATGCTACTGTCATTTTACTATCATTATACACATGCCTTACGTTATGTTTATCCATGTACATAACACCTATTTCTTGGTGTGAACTGGCCGCAGTAATGTGGGGAGGAAAGGCCTTGTGGTCCCGTTGTGCACTTGTGCATTTGATAACACGCTTGTGCTGTGATGTCATTGACAAACATTACATATGTTATTCTTATGACCTTCAGGAAAGATAGCGAAATCCCATATGTCTATTCTCATATCACCCAGGCACCGAATTGATTACTCTCCCGTCGTGCATAATGGTTACGTAAAAGGCTATATAAGGGGCATTTCATCGGAGAAGACGTCAAAACCTTCCACCTTATTCCCTCTGACGTTCAACATGTTCGCTTTTGCCGTTTTCGTTGCTGTGATTGGCTGCGCCTTGGGGCAGGATGAATACACTTGCTGCAGTCCTGACCAATGGGAGGCTGGCGTTTATACTGGTGACGAGACTGAATTGTCCTCTATCACTGTAAGTTAATCAATTTCTTATCGAAGTGCTTAACAAATATTGTTTGCATTTGTAAGTCTCGAGAGAGAAATTACTATGCTGATACATATCTTTTGTCCATCTTGCAAAGCAGAAAATGATGATCAGTTGTACCTTATGGTACTCCGTTCCTTTTGTTGCTTCGTACAATGTCTCTAGATAAATGTTTATTCAATCGTTAATAGTGAACCCATCAATATTTTCACAAGAAAATCGTTTACCTTCTATGTATCTAGTGATCCATGGTGAGGAATGATGGATTGTTTGATAATAATAAGATACTGAAGACAATTTTCCATAGTAGCGCTAAGTTAAAGTATATATTCAATAGAAGCAAAAATAAAACACGACTTTTAGTGTTTTTATTTGAAATACAAAGCAGGACCCTTGAAACAACTGTTCAATTATGATTGTGACTGGCATTATATGAATCTTTGCCCAGTCCATTTATTTGAAAAAGCCTGTGAGTCATGTTTTCATAGCTTCCGATCATCTTGACTTCATCAAGACAGGCCATCATTACGTAGGATGCAACGAGTAGAAAACGAATTTACAAAAGAACGATTTAAACGCTAACCTCTCACACTCACTCTTTCTCTGTCTGGCACGCACATTATGTTCCTCCACGTGATAATATACGCCTTTTTTTACACCGTGTAGCGTTTTATCAGCGACGTGATGTAAACCTTAGTATAGTGGCAAAAGTATGACCTTTTATCAATAACAAACCAATCAGCAAATTATCTATTCATTGTTCAGTTTGGTACAGGTTAATGATAATTGATGAATTGATAAAATGATAGAGTCCGAGAGATAACTAAAGCGCAAGGGGATAAACAATTGGTTATGATACCCGGTGTGTTCAGTCAGATGTACAATAATCTAACGACTAGATAATAAAGTAGGTAACTTTGTTATTCTCACATTATTAACTTGATTATTTGTTATCTTTAATATTTTTCTGTTTTACTTTCATTGTTGCGTGTATTATTTTTTAGGGACTGGGTAAAGTAGCCTACGACTGGACAAAAACTCGCGTTGTGTTCGACGAAGATTTACTCGTTAATGGCACTGAGACCAAGTTCAAACTGATCAGAAGCTTCAGCGGGGTAGGAATATTTTTCCGTCGGAGGATGAGATTTCGAGATGTATCATTTTGAGATGTATCATCATAAGTTATGTAAATAAGGCATACCACTACTGACAGCACAGACCGGATTGTTATGTTTGCACCACAGGGGAAAGAGGCGATTGTCAGTGTCTATTTATTTAAGTAAATTGGGCTCCAACATTTGGAATTAACATCCTATTTAACAACTATGCCTAAGAAATCGGCCGCCGTGGTCTTAAAGAACCAGCTCAAAACTGGTGATATTGAGTTATATATGGACATTTATAACGAAGATTACCTGTACAAGTTAGATTCTTTTCGTACGTAGTATTTTATATTTGCATGGTAAGTCCTATATGGTTTATTGGAGAAAATGTCTTTCAAAGCAGGTTTAAACGCACGAGACCTATATATAGTGAATATTTCACAACGAAACCCTAAAACCCAATAATGAATCACCATGAAACTTCTTGATCTTTGCTTACCTCATACTTGTATAATATAACTGACCCATTCTGTTAATGAGCCTCTAAAGGAATTCTCGGCCAAAAACAACATCGAAAGAATACAGACACAATGAAAAACAAGCATTCTTATGTAAAAATGATGATTCGAATAAAAATTGATTTAAATGCAACCATCTCAGTTATCGACTTCCTTGAAACACAGAAACGTTAACTCTTGTTAATTGTGCATTCGTATGCATTTGTTTGGTATATATAGCTTCAGAGTTATACATGTGAAAACGCACAAGCATGTCATTCTGTACAATGTCATTCTATAACTATCAGTTTTTTATGTTATTTAGCCTTACCTGGCCATGTTCGCCATTGCAATTATATCTATTAAGCAAACTGTGGGATTTGCAAGTTATGTACTTCGATTCTCATTTCCAGGATACAGGTACCCAGTATCTGATTCTCGGAGATGAGTGTTTCACCGAAGAGATCCCAAGAGCTATGTTTAGATCCTGTGTGCCAGGTGAGTATGATAAACATCCGCAATCTCAAGATCAAGTGTTCATTATTTTACCTGTCAATTAGCTAAATTTTTATGTCCATATGAAAGAATACTCTATAATCTCCATCGCTCATACTCAGGTTCGTACTAAAGCCTTTATCAGTGCCATCAGGCGTCTGTAAAAGTAACTCCTTAGTGATTATTATATAACCCCATATGAACGTTAGGTCGATTACAAAGGCCAATAAGCGCCGCTCGGGACAGTATAAGGATTAAATGCTTATCTCTTTAAATATTTAAGTACTTTCTTCTTTTAAGCAAAAAAAAAATGTTTTAGGTATGGGCAATATATCGCATTTGAAATAAAATGGTAACAGTCATAGGTTGTATTAGCTCTGTTGTCTAGATTCACTTGCAATGTGCATGTTGTATGTCTGCATCTCACATGTCTGAAAAGAAAATCTCTATATCGATATTTTTTAAGAAAGAGAATATAACGATTATACATTCAGTTATTGTGTCTGCCTTTTTGTTCGCAATGGCTTCACATTGGCGATGACCTCGAAAGAGAAATTATAGCGAAAATAAAACATTCGTGATTAACAAGCCCATCTTTGAAGGCATGTCGAAAAAGCAAAAGATTGATATTGTAAATAATAATTGATCTTGTTTGTTACGTTTAATGTAAGATAGATATTATAAATTATGAGCATTTTCTCCAATTTTCTCCCAAAAATGAGATTGAGTTCTACTTATTATATGTTCCCTTGGGTCGCCATCTAAATTTTACGATTTTGCGCAGACCTTGACTAATTCATTCGTAAAATTCATTGTGTAGGGTATTGTATCATGTATTTTGGAAAATGGAACATTCTTAAAAAAATAATAAAAGTTAAAAACTGTGAAAATGTTAACCTGTGAAGCCAACCACCGTATTGTAATACAACTAAATGACGGGAGGACAAAGGATCCGGTGACTGTTAGAAAACTGTCACTATTAATTTGTCCACGCTCATCATCTTTGCCTGGTTTACTGTCAAATAAATGTTTGTGAAGACGGTATATATATTTTACTGCAGCTGGAGCCGAGGAGCTTTCTACATACAGACTCGGAGTGGGAGCCAACTCTCTCCAAGTGACCAGCCGCCAGTGGCATGATCTCGAATTCCCCTACTACACGATAGGTATCTCCACTACTCAGGGGTACGCTGTTCCATTTATTATATTACCTCTCACCAAACAAAGGCGGATGAAATAAATACAATATTTATCTTTGCTCACTGAGTTTCTGAGCAAAATATATGATTGATACCTTGTGGCGATGCATATTTTGGATCAGATACACTGACAAGGTCAAAAATGCAAAATAAACACAGACAATATTTAATATATAATATGCTAATGTCTATATTAAACCTTTGACAGGAAGTTTGATCACAGGGTTCCCCCATCTGAATATTTGTTATGGTAATCAAAAACTAACCATGAGTCCCATTCCTTCGTCATCGGAGTAAACATGTAAGACCTATTGACAAATTAAGTGTGGACTAGGGCTGAAAGGAGTACTCGAGTACTCGAGTCCGGGTATCTCTTACCGAGTACTCGAGTCCAAAATTCGGACTCGAGTACTCGTGTATGTACATTCATATATGAATATTACTGCAAATTTACTGGCAGTCTCTTCCTAATTAATTATTATGGAAGTTATAATCATACTGTACAGTTTATTTCGAAGAGACTTACATTTATTAGTTATATGTTTTCGAATAAATGGATGTTTCCACTCTGTTAAATTTAAGTATCTATATCGTTTGGATAAAGTCAAGCCGTCACGAATTCAAATTTATGTATGTTTTGATTAGCAGATGTCCGTTTAACTTTACAGAGTTGCCATGGTTACGAGTACTCGAGTCCGGGTTGGGTAATGCCTATCGGGTACTCGAGTCCAAAATTATGTACCCGTTTCAACCATAGTGTCATACAATGTCCTTCGCAATGCAGTAACTGTCAATTTGTCACTTTTAGGTGTGTTCCGGTCATCCAAGGATTAAGTACCGGAATCGACAATGAGGGTAGGTGAACCGTTCATTTTAAACTTTTGAAAATAATGTTTGATTCATTATCAGATCAAAACGAATATGATCATAATAAATTATATTGGTTGTGTTGTGTCGGGCTTATGAGATTTAGTAATCATTTCGAATTCTAAACACTTAGTGAAGTATCCAATTAATGTGATCAATTGCGGCTTAATATGTATGTATACGGGGGTAATTTGTGTGCTCAGTGTTTTCACATGGGGTGTTTGAATTATCCTAAATCGATATTAAATTGCTTATAACCATTTTTTGTGTACTTAAGTGTTTATTTTTCAAGAATTATTTACATCATTTTTTTTCAGGAGAAGTTGTTAGTGTTTCAATATCCATCATTTACTCTGACGTCACACCTGGTATTCGGGACGACTCCGTCTTCACTCCCCCATCTAGCTGCACCTCCTCACCACCGGTACGTAATAATTAGGTAGAAACATGAATTGAGATCAATAAATCACAATATGAATTTCATATTACCATAACATGAGTCTCGTGATGCGATCATCATTTGATCATATTCCTGCTTTATCATGGAATTTATGTCGATTTGATGAGTTTGTCAATTGTGAAGAGTAACCCAGCATAACAATAGCTGAGATATAAACGTTTTTACTTACTGAAGTATTGAATATGCACCATGCATATCTGTGATATGATATTATGGCAGTTTCCAAACAATTATTTTTCAGAAATTATCAGGTTGCTTTACGTTGATGTTAGCGGCATTGAATGTGCACATGAATTTAATGATAGTCATCTTTTGGGACCGAAGGGAGAGGATGGAAGGAAGACGACATGTTGGGCAAAGGTGAACTTAGGCGTGACGCGAGTAGAAATTGATTAACATCTAACCTATAACGATCGTTTGAATACTTTTGATTTCAGCCCGAGTTCATCACCAAGTACTATGGTTACAAGTTCATGAACCAGAAGTTCTAGGTGTTTAACTGGATGGAGATATTCGTCTAAATGGCCGACACAACCACTGACAACCAAATCAACCGCATATTTTTTTATAAATAAATCTTCGGTGACTTATTATCTTGTTCATAGCTTTTATACGTATAATACATGTACTTATATGGTACAAATCGCAGTAGAATCGTTTGAAATGTTAACTAAAGATCGATCCCCTTTCACTATATTTATATTGTATGAGCCGCTTTTGGTGAGGTAGTGTTTCATTTAAATATCCTGAATAGGTTCAAGTCACAGAGCGTGGAAATATCACACTCCTTAAGTATAAAACAGCATACTAATTTAAGCTTTGACATTGGTTCTCTGTAAGAAACCCTTTGTGGTGTTTTGTATTAAGGTTCTTAAGGTGTAAAGTATTACATCTTACGTATAATGGAAAGCCATGCTGTACCGCAAATGATCCAAGCTTAAGAATTCTTAAAGAAAGCAGAGAAGTAAAGCCAGCAGCTTTATATCAGATCATAATCCTGGAAAAGTCAATTCATGGAACCGAACGTTGTGGCATTCAAGTGTGGAGATCAGACTTTTATAAAAACTTGTTCAACTTTGCGTTTTCATAACCACGTGTTCAACACTTTTCATCTAAATAGCCTTTAGTGTTTAGTAATAACTATGCATGGATAATTTCATTCTTGCTGATTATCAAACAGCTCATACCGATTTGGAATTTCCATGTTCCTCGATAAGTTTGTTGACAAATAGTTCTCATTTATGAAGGTGTCATTAATGTGAAAGCGACTTGCATCTGATTAGGGTACGGCATATGCAATTTACCAATTGATAGTCTCCTAAATGGGTTCTTTGCAAAGTGTTCTTGGTACTGTTTCTAGACGTAAACCGGCATATTTATTGAAACAGATAGAGTGTAGAGGCATCAGTTACGAGTGAGCAGAGGCTTGAGATAAATCCTTATTAATTTATGGCATGCTGAAATCATTATCAGCTTTAAACATTAGTTATAAATTTACTCCACATAACAAAATATGTGTTATAAAAATGATTTCTAGAATGCAATACTACACATGAGAGTAGATGTACTTTCTGAAGTTATCATACTAATAATTAAAGGTATGGCTTATACATGAACTCGACATGTATACAATAATGAAAGGACTTATGTGAGTGGTATCAGAAATATTCTACACTGAAGGGGTCAAGAAATAGTACGACGGATGAGGAGTTGAACATTAATAGACTACATCTGATAACCTCGGAATTATTCACAGCCCTGGGCATACATACAATGTCTGAAATCCTGCAGGCTAACTAAACCATATTATTATCGTATATCATTTTCCTTCATTCAATATAGAGTGCCGCCAGACGCCAGCTAAGTAAAATAAACAATACAATGAAAGACAACACAGATTTAGATTAATCACAGTACCGTAATCTTGAGCAACAAGTGATAATTTATATCTCAATCATACCACCAGAACATAGCGTACAGTAACACCAATTAAACAAAAAACCGCACTTGGTCAAATAGAACAGGTTTGCATTTGTTCACGGCGTGTTTTGTTTACTTGGTTACCGAAGCTTACAAAAAAACTACATCCGGGACTCTGATTTCCTTTAAGTCCTCCGTGTCACGACGCAACACGATCGTCTCGGCCACTTAAACATCTCAGTATAGTTCCGGATACTTCCTAATTTTCTCAAGGTAGAAAATAACAATAATTTCAAAGTTAATTATATTCATTATATTACACCTTACTTAATAGTTTATAAGTGTTGTTCTGCCTGTATATCAAACAGCTAATATGCAAGACAAATACAAACATATATTATGTATATACGGTATATTTAACCATTTAGTTCCGCTCAATATACATATATGTGTGTATGTGTATACCTGTGTTTTCTGTCACGGTTTGGTCAAATCCATGTTGATTTAATGGATGCTTCTACATGTCTTTTTCCATCAATTTATATTATGGTCTTTTCTCCTTGGAAATTCACACAAGTTAAGTCTGTTGAGCTTTGACACCGAAGTTTAATGGCTCATCAGGCCGGAGCTTATCCCGTTTTCGATTGCGTGAAGCAACTTAGGAGTTAAATTCCTCCTGGATGGGACGCTAGTCCATGGCAGGCTACCTTCCAAGTATTTACTGGTACCCATTTCTATATATATATAAAACCCCACGCAATAAAAAGCTTGCGTTTTATTCGAAAATGCTCCCGGGTATCGCAAAAGACCAAACGTTCACCAGACATCAACATTTTTTAAACAGGACCCAACCTTTTTTTATGTTGAGTTCCTATTTACATATTAAGTATCATTTATCTAACAGTCATTTGTAGCAATATTTATTTTTCATGGATGCTTCATTAATAATATTGCAAACATTATATACTGAAAACAGAAAATGCCTCAGCATATCATTAGAAACAGGACCTCTATACTACAACGTCATTCATTTTTAAATATTGAGGATATAGAGGATATTTTTATTTATATTTTTATTGAGAGGTATCACATATTTTGTATTACATGTTAACAAATTTAACTGACAATCGCTATTTTATAATCAGTGGGATGTTCGCAGATTTAGATATGATACATCGTATAAGGGACACCTTTTTGTGCATTACGTGATCCTTTATGTATTCACGGGTTTGTTATTTACCTGGAAAAGAACATACATAGCTTACCTCTTACAAGCTTTCTTATTGTTCTTTTTCGCCTGGTTTTCTTTTCCACAAAATCCTCGGTTTGCATTTGCTATCACACAAGGTGGCTCTTTATACGTATTTCTTTATTTTTAATATTTACCTAATGAAATGTTCATACTTTTTTCAGATTTATGTATGGCCAGTGGTAAGCTGGCTTACTTTTACTTTCAATTTAGTAGTATCTGAATACAAGAACAACTATGTACTCCAATTTAGCCACGCAGATATTTAAATATCACCTATATATAGTACTGCAAACATAGAGGAATAACATTTTATCAGACATAATTACCATGGTGTTTTACTGTTGCCCTCACCATGATAAAGTTTCACTTGTGATAGCTTTCAAAAATATTGTTTTTCTGGACCGCTAAGTAATATGTTTATATGGCAGTTTAAAAAATACCCTCTATGTCTATATATTAATTTTTAGAAATAATGTCAAGGTTTCTTGCCTTAAAGTTTTAAACGGTGAATAATACTTACTGTTTTTTTTCCAGTTTCAATATCAATATTGTTTTCCTAAAAGTCAGAGCCGAATAGAGAAAGCTTAAATTTTTTAATGAGATGTAATGGTTTCATAAAGTAAAGAAATATATCTCAACAATAAGGCATGGCGGTCAAGGCCCTTGGCCAATTGATTATGCTGGAGGAGTTTTCACATGTTCATTTCCTAAAAGACCGCGCTGGAGTTAAAGAAATGATAATTTGTCTAAGATAATATATTCTCTAATTGTCAGAGGTCTACAACTGAACCAGGAAAATAATTTTAAGGCTTTAATCATTAAAAATAATCAAAAACAAAACTTGTTTCTTGGGGCAGGCGTTTCAGTCCTATGTTTATTTTAATAATTTGTTCGATGTAAAAACAAAATTTCTGGTCACCAACACTTCCTTGCCCCAAGAAACATGAACCTGTGTACTTCCGAAACCCTTTTGCTCTGATTTAAATGCATGCTTTAATGTATTTTACAGATCTGATGCAACTTGGAGTTATAAAGAGGCTTTCAAAAGTCAACAGAAACCGCAATCCATTGGCGGGTGTCTAATCTTGAATCCACACATTCTATGCTATTCGTCCGTTTTAAATGTATCTCTTCTGAAGCGTGAATTGTGGAATGAATTGTTCCTGGTATCTAAGTAATTGAAGAGGTCACTTGAAGGCTACTCAATTCAAACAGTTTATCTGCTGCAGAATATCAAACAGACAATCCCCTGTTTAGCAGTCGTAAACAACCTGAGAAAAAGGTTCTCGGTATGTCAAAAGAAATTTAAACATTGGAGTGTAGGGCTTGGTGACGTAATGGAAAGGGCGCTGTACTTGTGACTGTGAGGTTGTGGGTTCGCGTCTCGTTCTGACCGCCGGCTGCTCTAAGACTCCTTGCCAAAGTCTTTACCACAAGGGTGCAGTCTCTCAACCCAGGACTGAATGGGTATTGGTCATTAGCGGCTTGCCAATGTAGAACGAACAACCTTCTAGCGCCTGATGTGGCTGGTTGGGTTGTATCCTAGGGAGCTGAGAAAAGCTACAAGAATTAACAGCCTTAAAGACCAGGAAGGCAAAGTGTAAAGTCGGACGAGGCTGACATCGCCGGTGATATCAGATTATAAACCGCAACCTTCACCTTTTTACCCTTATTTCATTATTCACTCTTTGCTATTCACAGCCCTCAGTTGACATGAATATGAGGGTTTTGCAATGCACTCCGTTCATGAGATTACACTGATATATAGAGGTATTGGAGCAAATCTTATTGGAGGCTTATATGTTCACGTCCACAACAGGCTAATAAATGCCGCAGCTGAGGTCCAGAAGAATTAGCCAATATTTCAGCATCTGCTAGATTTAATGTACAATTAATTAGAACAACAAAACTAGAAGAAACAGTTTTTAGCCTCGGGAACATATGCCGTCGTTAATATTCAAAGTGTCACATCTGCAGAAGCATACTGGAAACGGAAATTATCAGGTAAAAATATTTCCATGATGGCCTGGTAAAAATTACTGTTTATATGCCAACATCTGTTTAGAGGTTGATGTGAACTTTAAAAATCATGAAAAGTTCAAAAGCGCAGACTAAGAACATCATTGTCATTATTGAGAAAGGTAGAATTGCATTGATTTGTCAACCCTACTTGGGTTGTATTTAAAACCCTCAGCAGGTATACTTTGATTCCTTTCAAGAGGCATGAGCGAGATCTAAGAATGGGTGCTGGCGCTATCAGATGAAGTATTGCTGATCTTATTTCATGGCTTCTTTTTATTGATACTTAAAGGTTCATATTCATTTGCAATATCTATTCTAATTATTAGTTCAGCAAAGCTATCACAACTCAAGGCCTTGGTATTTTCAGTTCATCTCTTTTATTTTGGTTTTATTAGTGAATCAATACAGCCCTGAGGTCTCATCGTGCGCATGCGCGGAAACTCACAAGAAAAAAAAACATGAAATCAGAAAAATAGAAGAAATACCGGTTGAAAGCTTGGAAAAGAAATTCTGAATTTACAGGAACAGCCATCAGGTGGCGTGCGCGCTGTTAAAAATTTTGTACCATTGATTGCTCCCGATGCAAGTATTTTCTCCTATACATCGCCGATGCCCTATTATTTTGAGAAGAAAACACTATATTAATACAAAAATGCATATTAAAAACAATTAACATAACTGGTGTGTAAATAAGACCCTTTAATATTGCTAGCAAGAAACGCGTGAGAAACTCATTACATATGAACATGACTGGCCTTAGGGTTATAAGCTAATCATGCCACTGTGGTAGATACATATTGAATTTATTTTATGGTGAAACTTTTGTATGAATAATAATTGACTGAGATAAACCCCAGATTATGCCAGCTCAGTGCATGATTGCTGTGTACTCTCACGAGTAATCGCTATTCGGTTGAACAATCAGAACAAAATGAATAATTAGAAACCTTTCTTCACACTTTCTCATTTATTGTTCATGATTCTGAAGCCTACACTTTTTGTGAATATCAAAAAATTATTGGACACGATTCTCACAGTTATAGTACAAAATGTAAAAACAATAATATCAAATATCAACCAATCAATTAAAAATACAAGAACCTACCTATATTACCAATTGTATACATGATAGTTAAATACATATTTTTTCTAGTTAAACTCACTAATAAACACACCATACTCTCGTATATTTTCACGAGAAATATGTTGAAGCATAACTTATAGTTCAATAACTGGTACGATCTCTTCGATTTAATTATTTGCAGCTATAACAGTTGCCCCTTGTAAGTTATTTAAACATATTTGATTTTCAGTTATATGGCTGAACAGTTAAATCTAACATATTAACAACATATTATTTCTTAGTGTGTTTTATCTTAGTGTTCCCTTGTATAATAACCCTCCTAAAGACCAGTAGCAGAAAACCAGAGAACATAATTATGTGTCTCTTATTTACAGTATATAGTGCTGATACAACTTTAACATAAAATAAAGTTATATTAATATTGTAAATGGGAGAGATACCAAGGAGTATTTTGTTAATCTTTTTTCGGAAGGCATTTCCTGTACTTCACAGGTTGAACTCCACAGATAAATAATTTTATAAGGATCTGTCTGATAATTTCTGGGGTAAGAAAAATAGTATTTGTTCATCATAGTTTGACAAAGGGAATATCATTGATAGAAGAGAAACCCTGACCATAACCATTATTAAGTTCGTCTTTGCACGTGGTTCAAACGGCAGAGCAGCCCTCTTGAGAGGGCAATTGACAATGTTTTTTTCAATGTTTATGTTTTGTCCGTTTCGTTCCAGTAAATGTCAATAATAAATTCTTGCAAGGCTAGCATCTACGACCCCTTATCTTTCGTGAAATAGGTTCAGGCTCTGCCTCAATTCCAGGAAACACAATGGGCTATCCTATATTTGCCGACTACAATGGTTTGACGTCCATTATCAACTGTTAATTAAAATCCCTGACCTTTGTATTTATTTAAGCTTCCTACGTCATCTGTCTTGCCTTGGCGAAACAGCTTTTTCACCTTTATGAGAATGCCAGCATGTTAGCATATCTCTTTAGCAAGTGTTTCTCAAATGCTCACTTCATGTTAGGCATATGTCACATTTTATAAGCTTGTCACTCAATCATATGTAATTTCCGCCAAGTTTTTTTACAGTGATGGATCAGCTTACTTTATTCATAATTGTTCATATCTTATTCACCTTTGTTCTAGGTAGCCACCTTCTGCATTAGGCAGATGATGTATACTATATGATAGATAATTATCCACCGTGATAGGTTTCCTCTCCTCTGAACACCAATGATCGTAATAAGAATCTTAATCTCAATATTGCGCCAACGCACTCTCAAACGTTAAGCTGTATGATATAAATCAAAACCAGTTTCGTTGCATAGGGCCTCCAGTCTTGTATTCACCTCATGGATTTGCTCCAATGCAAACAACGATATATAGTCACCAACACATCCTTTCCTCAGAAATCTGAACCCGTTTACTTCTGTTATAAAGTTTCTTTGATTTAAATTTTCGCTGGCTTTCATATTTTCAAATTTAACAATATCACAGATCTGATCTAGCGTGGCATCATCCAGAGGTTTTTCCAAGAAGACAGCAACTTTCGCAATCCATTGTTTTGTGTCTCTTTTTAAATCTTCGTATTTCACAAATAGGATGTCAGATTCTCTTCGGTGATTCCAGAAGGACTTCACATGATCAAACCAATTTCCATATACTGTGTTTCCATTAAGAAATTCACGAAAAAAGGTATTCCAGCTTCCTTTCCATGCCCCAAATTCGGCACAACCCTGATGAAAATGGAAATAGGACACTGCAACATCCTTGGGGTCCCTCAGTATATACACAATTTTTGTTTTCCTGTTTCTGATGTCCTTAGGAAGACGTTCATAATACAGATGACTCCAGAACAGACGAAACGGCAAACGGCTGTGAAAACAATTGTGTTCCAGTAGATTATCCAGGTGAGAAGGTGTTGTATTTGTAAGAGCATCAAGGTCATCCTGATTAATCACAGCCTCTATAATCGTCTTCATCCAAAGATTCCCTTCAATGACACGATTACAAGATTATTTTATAATGTGACAATTTCTGTGTCAGCTCATTATTTTAGGTGATTTCAAAACGATTTCACTTGACTATGCCTATATACATTTAAACCCTTACTCTTTTTTATGTGTACTTCGTATCGATTTGTTCCCATGTTAAAACGTAATCAACAATGCTTCTTTAATAAAGATTTGAAATATCGCTTATAATCCACTTTATGTGTGTGCATTCATATTCGATACCTTTTAAGATTATACTACTTGTATATGACTTGTATAATCTATATTACTTGTATAATACCATTACTTGAATACTGTACCAACAAAAAACACCAAGATCCTTGATTGTGGTAGGGAGTAGACTTGTATAACTACATTATGTGTTTACATACACTGACATAAACTGGTATAATATATTTGCTATGAGACTTTAAATCGATATTGGATCACAAGAGGTAATCCACACATTGACCAGAAGGTGAAATGTTTCATAACATATTCAAATTTGTCTCACCAGATTTTGGATAACCGCACACAAAGATGTCGCCGTCATTCAATTCAAGTTGTCTGATACGTTGCAGTATGTCAGGAGTGGTCCTAGTGAAAATTCGAGTACCATCCGCGAAATAGGTACACGGCACGTCATAAGGAATTGAATCAAAATCATTCGACATAGTAATCTCTACGTGTCTTCTCGCGGACTCGTAGGTGAGATGAAATGTAATGCAGAACACTCTTGACACAATATTTCTCGCACATTATCCGAGTTCATTGTATTTAATCTATGCCTTATTATTTGGTAAATGTTCAATTAATTAATATAGAACGGTCGTGGTAAGTAGTACTTAATCACAGCAACCACTGTTGCATTGAATGTTAGTGTAGCCGTGAGGAAAATATTAATGAACCACCGAAAAAATCTAAAACACCTAATAATCAAATGTAAACATCTGTCTGCTTGCCTGAACATGCAGCAGCTTAGAGTTGCTGTCTGGCGTGGAGAGATATCTATATATTTGCATTTTATATGTTGCATTGAATGTCAGACAATGAAACCGGAGTAGCCGTGAGGAAAATACTAATGAAACACTGAAAGTGCAAACTAAAACAGCTAATAATCAAATTTCAACATCTGTCTGCTTGCCCAAACTTGCAACAGATTAAAGTAGCTGTCTGGGGTTGAGAGATATCTATATATAGGATAAAGGTTTGTCCCGAAGCTCTCCTCCAATGTTTATTGCCCTGTTCAATTGCCCTGGTCGTGGCCGTCTAGTGAAGTTTGCAGCCCCCGCTGTTCTTAACAACTCTTTAAGCCCCGTTCGAACCAGCTTACGCCCGTGAGAGTGGGCCTTCCGGAGTTTGGACATAGATTGTGATTCAAGTAAAAGTATTATCAACTATAATGGAATTCATCTTCGGCGCACTAAATAATTAAAAAGAAAAATTAATGCATGCATCGTGTTGGAATGCTTATATACCGTTTTCTCGATCCATTTCTCGATCATGCGATCTCGTGATGAATGGTAATCGAGTACAGGCATTCACAAGACGCATGTGAAAGTACATTTCTCATATGTTCACAAAAAATTGTATCATAATTATCCGAACATAATCTTTCAAATTACTTTAATAATCCTAATGCATTCTCATTAGGATGCAATTGCTGTTTGAGTGACGCTAGAATCTTGTTGTCTCTTTGGTATCGCCAAACCTCAACTGTCACCAGACCAGCTCTCTCCAGATCGTTACACAGACGCACGGACGTACAGGAGAATCCCAAACTGAACACACCCCAAAAGTTACCATCGCCCAAAGATTAGTTGTCTCGTCTCAATGCCCCAGAAAATCACAATTAATTCATAATAAATTCATTTATCCTAATAAGTGAAGGTAAGTTTACAGGAGAATACTGTACCCCATTTGGCTCCATGATAACACTCCACCTGGTACGGTAAATAGCCCCAGCCAACTATAGGCTCCCTCTGTCTCTCTGTCTCTCTCTCCGTATATATATATATATATATATATATATATATATATATATATATATTTATTTATATATATACAGCCGCAAATAGTTACTTTTTTAACATAAACAATGATGTCAATCAGAAAAAGCAATGTCTGTGTTAGGTCTAAACATTTATTTAAATAAAAATCTGTACATTTGAAGCAAACACGCGAAGTTGACCAGAGGCGCCACTTGTTTCTGGTTTAGAAGGTCTCGGTCATGTATCTGTAGCCCACGCTGTTTGTAATATATTTGGGCTGAAATGAAGAAAAAGAACGAATTGATAGGTATTAACATTTATAAATTATTTAGACATATGCAAGTTGTATTTTATTTTGTATTGCTGACCCCCATCAATATGAATTACCGTTATAAACGTCTACTGCGCCTCCGTCATAAGCCTCGGTCACAACCCGCTTCTGTCACCGCACACCGTAGATCATCGTTCGGTTTTTTATAACCAACAGGAATAGTTATGCGGCCAAGGTGCGGGAACGGCAAGGTGTCTTCCTCATTCGCACGGCCTTCGCACGGTAAAGTTAGCTAACCCTGCGGACGCCGCAAGCTAACGTTGTGGAAGCCGCAAAGACCACCTAACGACAGCCGCAGGTACACCGAACATCTCTCGGGTAGCCGATTAGGCGTTAAAAATCGCACGGACATCCTACGACATCCGTTACGGTACATCTAATGTACGGTGCCCGTACGGAGCCCGTAGGTGGCTGCCTGACTCACGGCTGCCGCATCAACTTAAGCGCTCGCGCTATTGTCAGTTACGGTCGTTGCGGTGTCCCTGCGGCCTTCGAAAAACGAACGGTTGCCGTAGGTCAACCGCACGGAATAGCCCAAAACACCCGCAGTACAGCGACCGTATCCCGGTTGTGACCGAGGAAGACCCCAGTGTAAAGGTCTGCGAAGAGGCAAGACCTTTCGTCATTTTTTAACCACGCCGCGTGACATATAGGCCTTTCACTTCAAATTTACCAAACCAATCATTAGATATGTTTGTGTCATATTTAACAATACAGAATGTGGGCGAGGAAAATTTCGTTTTAATTCAGCCTATTATATATATGTGTTTATTCGTACCACAAAAGAGTACGGAATGGTTTATCCACCTCCATGTTTGTTGAATTCCTTACCGTATGAACACAAGCGTGTCCCGAAAGGATTACTGGACGTAAACCAACTTGCACGCAACGCAGAAATTGACTCTGTGAACTCAGAGAATGATTCACACTTTCGTGTGTGGGCTTATGTATTCTTTGGCGTTAATTCAATACTCGTAGCCGAAAGTTTGACAACCGACTATTTAATATACTGTAAATGCAATAGGATGGCTTGCTGTTAGCGTGCGCTCACGCCTATGACTTGCATCACCATTGAAGAACAGCCCCGTCAACCTACTGAGATGTACCATCAAGTTTTGAGCCCCGTAAACCTTCTTCGTCATGCATTCACGGCTATTTTCAGGTACCGTATACAGTGGAGGCAAGTTCTAAATTACACGGCATCCATCCTGCAATCGCATTATTTCAATAACAGTAATAGTGCCTAGACAATGATTCTCAAGCTGGAAAAATTGTGTAAACATGCAAAAATATTTGACTTGTCCGTAAAGGTTTTAAAGCTAGCACCGTGATTAAAAATTGCATGCGGGTATTATGCATTGCGCAGATGGAGTATCATTTTACGACACCTACCGGGTTCCGGGCCGGAGTACAGCTGGATGGCGGAGTGAACACAGCGTCGTCCTGGATACCGGGCGTGACGTCACCGTAGATCAGAGTCGTGGCAAGCTTGATTTGAGAGCCTGGAAGCATTGCATATAGTGAACGATAATCGCATTTTCTCCCTCAAAGGTGAAACAGTTGAAAGAGAGGTCATGGTAATTAAAAAAAATAATGAAAGTATCATTTATTTATTGTTGAAAAGCACATTTCGGTGTGTTTATTATAATAAATTACCATGGTGCTAATTTGTTATATCTTCAATGTGGTTACTCTCTACGCAATTTGATTGATTACTCATAGACACTGATGTTGAAGCTTGACTTGAAGTTACCTATCCAGCATATACCCTGGGTATTTTTTGTGTAAAAACTATTTTACTTATCAATTTTACCATAGCGTGATTCCGGCCTCTGATCTGTAATTACGGTTCCAATCGTGGTCGAGCTTAAATCGCAGATAGAGTCCCACTATGGTCCCGTTTTCGAAGTACATTCGTGTCTTTCATCAGTTCGCAAGTCTGTTCTCAAAATTAAGGGCCTATATCTTGCATATAACAATACGAACAAAAATGTCTCAGCAAGCAGTGCTGTGTTTAGCTCCCGATTCAGGATTTAGTTTGGACTTATTGGGTGGAGAGCCAAGGCGGTCCTTAAGGTTGTGTCCTGAGACATCTATTTAATTTTCTGTTAACTGCCTTCGCCATTGGATAAGCGTTCATCCCGGTTCATGTGTATGCTTGTGTGTGCATTTGTGTTCTCACATACATAAGATAATTACAATATAATTCAAACAGACATGTTAAATATTAACGAAATATTGTTTTCTCCTTAAAATATTATAGTTCCTGCTTATATTTCCTCTTATTACCGTTTGCTTACTTCTGCACATAAGTGGTAAAAACTTGCACCGGGCGCGAACATTGGAGCAACATGTCAGGATATGTATATGTTTGCTTATTTGTCGAATCGCGTTACTTTCGTGTTTCTTCAAGTTGTTTGGGAGTTGTCTTTTATGGTAAACAGATAGCTGTGGACTATGTTTACTCACACACAGAACCATAACAACGTCATAACGTGCATGAATATGAGAGAATAACGTATTTATGTCGGGATTGTTTTGCTAGTAAACAAATATTCAGCTAAATTTAAACTAATGGTGTTAGATAATTTAAACATTATTGAAAATGTCTTTGTACCTAAGAGTACCCCACAATATATAAGAAATAAAAAAAAATAAACTGCCTAACCTCAGCATCCACATTCGCACCGATTCCCTGTATAACGAGAACACACCTGAAATGAGAAAGGCCACCATTACATATAGCACCAATTCGGCCCTGTAACATTAGTAAGTCAACGTCCTGTGTACTGGCTGTCAGAATGTCGTTACATCCCTCAGCGAGAAACGTCTTTTAAGGCTCCATGAGGATGAAAATATTTTCGTCAATTCTGACAACGCCTGTACGCTGTCATTTGAGATAAACCAGACATATCGTTGGCTTTTTGGTATACTTTCTAACAACACCAAATATGAGAGATAAAAAGTTCCGTTTTAACTCAGCATATTGGTTAACCCCTCCGCATGTTTGTTGAATTTCTGATCGCATACAAGTCTGGGTGGCAAGGTTACTGGACGGTAGCCAACTTGTACCCGGTACAAGATATGTTTTGTTACCAGTTTTAGTTTGGGATGCGAGTTCACATGTATTCTTTAGGTCAATTCATCATTGGTAGCCCAATGTTAAAATTATGGGCTTTTAAAAGGTTTCGAGATATTGTCATTTACTTTGATATTATCCAAATAAAAAGAGTTTTTAGGTTAATGGTTGCTTAATGATGTGTCAATTTAACATATAAGATTTTCAAAATAGTTTAAATTTCATATTCAAATGAATGAAGATATCATGAATACATTGACCATCAGAAAGATCGCTACATTAGGTTTTAAATAATATATATATCATGGATCTGTATTAATGTTAAATGACTATTCTCCTGACTTTTATTCAAGATTATTTCGTCAGAGATGATAATGTTTTTCTGACGAAATGAAATTAGGAGAAACCATTTGTGAATATGCAGCGGTTCTTATTCTGATTATAAACAATGGCGACCTTAATACTGGGCTGGCCTTTGGGTTAACCTCCCCGTGATTCTGTAGATATCTTCATTACTGGGCCTAGTGTTTATTATATTTAAATATAAATCCACATTATAGACAAAGTTTTGGCGTGACCTCTTATTTTCAGACGTCATTTATCGTCTTTTCTCTTTTTTGGGGTACAAGTGGAAACGGGGCGCTACGAAATGTTTCAAAAGATCAATAAAAGGCTGTTTTAAGCGGATAACGGCATATTTTGGTTAAATAAAGTAAAAAATTGTAAACTAAAACAGTGCTTTTTATGAAGACCTCCATCGCCGTAATGTGACAGGTACGTATGTTTCCAGCAAGCTTTGTTCGCCAATTATAGAGAACATTGTTTTTTTATGGGAAAGTTAATCACAAAACTTAAAAAATAGCACTGAAAATCGAAGAATTTACCCAACTTCTAACATACACAATGGAATATCTACTTTTCACAAAACATAAGAAGACAATGAGAAATTTTTATTCTATTCAGCACAAGACGACTTACGGGTCAGGTTCAAAGTAGTAAACGTATATTGGTATTTATATTTGCTCTTTAATACCATGTCAGGAAGTCCCTTCCGTTTGTAATTTTTTCCATGAAATTATACAATTTACTATTTTAATATTAACATCGGAATATAATTCCACAAAACCCATTAATACTGGTTGATGGACCATAATTTAGGTATTAACAATGAGATATACGAGTCCGGCAGGTGGTCCAAGAAGAAGCTTATGTACCCTTGCGAGCAGGATTAGCAACTCTCATATGTTTACATAAATAGCTACCCTTTAGCGTAAATTTTGCTCTGGCGAGGGCCCTCTATTTTAAGATGACACAATCACTGCATCTTTCAGTCATTTAGCATTGCATACATACCCTTCAGTTGTAGACAGGCCTGATGAGGTGTTAGGAAAGCTCAGGTCTTGCCAAAAACGAGCGGTAACGCTCAAGCTATTAGTTCCCACACCAAGGTTGTACGTGTCCCCTTGAATTGCGTCACCTACGAACATATAACACATATAGCATGACATCATACCGCAATGACTCTATATGTGTTCAAACCAAACCCCGTCCCCGCTCGGTTAGTCCACACTGAGCAGAATTGGACCCAGAAGAGTATGAGTCTCCTGATTAAGGTTTGTGGGCGCAATAGTCTGAACCCCACAATACGCCGCGGTTTTAAATACATGGGTGGCGTAGGTATTAATACAATGAAGAGGGTATTGTTGCCAGTTCAGATCTGTTGGACACGAAATGTATCAAGGGAAATTACATAAACATGGGTGTTTTAAGGAAGTACTATTGAATAAGGAAGAAAAATAAAAGCTATGGTTCTCAGGCCCCTCCTGCATCATTTTAAACCCCGCATCATTTTCTTTATTTTGATTTTCAATAGAAACTTAACAATTTGAGCTCCAACAGTTCGAACATTTCTTTCATTAAGATATAATAAAAAACAATTCTAATCAAATTTCCTTTGTTTTGCATTGCTTTTACTTTTTTCAGCAAAAAAAGAATTTGTAATTATCATGCTTATCCTTGATCATATTACATTTTGAAAGAAAATTAAAAAAGAGTTTAAAAAAATCGTCCGTCCGAATCGATTTCTGGAAAAAGATGCCTAAGGACCAAATCGTATTTTTTTGCCTAATAGGTGTTTATTCTTTTTTCTGTGTGGACTAAGTGACTAAGCGCTAAATTCTTGGTTTCGCAATAGTACGGTCATCAGTGGTGTCATTTTTATTTTAAAGACTAGGGGGGTGACTCGGAGGTGTGGGAAGATAATCCAATATTTGGAATCTTTTTATAAACACAAATACACATACATATTATAAAAAACAAGGTATTATGTTTATAGTATTGAATAATTCTGAACCAGTTTTAGATCAAATATTTTAATATTAACTCAGAAATGGAACCAGAGTATATAATTTTAATTACTTATATATTTCATTTTCATCGTATAATCTAATATTCTCTGAATATCAGGTATGATGAATACATTGACCACCATCACCCCACCCCATATTCCTTTGCTAATAGGTATACCTTCATCCCCCCTTTATTGCCGCCGCGATTGCCAGGGATTCCGTGAAATTATCAGGCGACACTTGCTACTAGATTTTATTTTAATTCGGCCTGCAGCATCCGAACATCTTTTAATCTTGCCGATTTTTATCTAGAAAAATCGGTAGATATGAGGCCGACATATTGGGAAACATAATTTTAAGGTTATATGATGAACTTGACCGGTTTTGACTTAAACGATAGGCTTCCGAAGATAACGGGTGTAAAATAATCGTGCACGTTTAAAAATTATTGCTTAAAACTTTGGCATGAAGAATGCTAGCCGTGACATTACGACTCCGTAGAACTCTCCCTTATTACTTAAATTGGGCTTGTAAGTCGATCAGATAGCAAGTACGCTGGTCGTAGATTCTTTTATGTCAAAGGACCGAAATGGCGCTAGTAGAGTACTAACACAAAACAGGACAGACAGGAAAAAGGCAATACAAAATGCTTGCCAAATCTTCGTATCCTGCTTGCAAAGATACACTTAAGAATTGTGTTGACTTACGTTTTATGTGCACTTGTGTGTTCACTCACCCGGGACGCAAGAACGGGTCATTCCTCTTGGGATTTCCTCCGTGAAACAGGTGTCTCCCTCTATCAGATACTGGGTTCCTGAGCTCTGTAAATATGGCATCACCGACTATTTTCCATTTATAATTATCTTAAATCGCCGTTATTGCAATGATATAACAGGAAGTGAACATATAGATGTAATCATTTTTAAAATATGTATAAATTTTTCACAAAAGATTAGATTTTTTTGTTCAAATAATGTCGTTCCCTTTTTTGCCGCGAAGGTTGAAATTGTGTGAACTGAGCAATTGGCGTCTGTGGGTGACAGTTGCAACCAATTAAATTACAGAACATATTTAGTGCGGTCTACCTCAGTGAAGGTGCAGATGAGCTTAAACTTCGATCTGGTTTGGTTGACGACGAGTTCAGTATCGAACGCTTGTTCGTCCAGTCGTATGCCACTTGATTCTCTCTATTGCGAAAATAAAAATCACAGAGCAGATAATGATAAGCTATATATATATATATATATATATATATATATATATATATATATATATATATATATATATATCGCATTCAATAATAATGATTATAATATGATAATTTGTAACAAGGATTTGAAAATCGGCGAATACCCTTAGTTCTAAGTCACAACAACTAACTCGCCGATTTAAATTTGAAGTAAATGCAATGGAAATACTATTTTTATCTCCCTTTAGTTGAGCAGGAATGATAGCGTAACTGTGAAAACGAAATGATGTAAAATAATGACAGAAAAGTAATAAAATTATATACTTACATAAAAAACGTCTAGGCCAGAAGCGTCAGGGATATAAAGCGCGCCCGCGTATGCTGTACATTCCCATTGGTCAGGGCTGCAGCATGGCTTGGCTGAGGGCGCAGCCAATCAGAGAAGCGACGACAGCAAAAACGAACGTGGCTCGAGTTGTCTTATTTAATAGGAAGTTGGTGCTGATTCCCTCGGTCAGAATTACCGGCCTTCTATATACGGTTACTTTCCTGACGGAGGCCAACCGAGGTCGTGTGTTGGGAATGTAACAGCCGGACGAACGGCCAATGAACTTGTGACTGGTCACATGTGTCATTTCTGCGCAAGGCGTAATTTTTCACATAGCAACAGGGTCAACTGGTACAGCATCATAAAAATGGGTCAAGTATATGAATGTTCCTATAAAATTGAAATAAAAAAGGATAAATCCAATGAAAATCACTTTTACCACAATCAAAACATATCTATAATTCTTATGTCAAATTGTTGATATGTCCAACTCCAATCATCCCCACATGTAACTCTTGTTGCGCTATATTTTATTTGAAATATTATCAGCAATATATATATATATACGTTTTAAATGATAGGTTAGTTGTCGTGTTCATATATTTTTTTACTAAGAATTGGGATGAATTAGAAGTTTCTCTTTAAACATGCGCTCTTTAGCACATTACGAAATATCTTCATCTGAAGTGGAGCTGACAGGTTTATTTATAGCTGAGGTTTAAAGAATTTTCGTTATTCAGTACGGATAACTGAAAAAGTTGGGCTTTTTTTTCTTTTATTTTCTGGATTTCCAATACGGTGATTTTCCAATGCTTGTTTAAGTCAGCGTAACAGGCGCAAATAACAAACATATATTTTTTAGTTGAGATAACTTTCAAGGTCCTGGCACACTTGGCGTTTATTCGACAATTACTTTATTATCGCTCAAACGTTTCTACGTGAATTCACCCATAAAAGAAAATTATTTTACTGTATAATACTTAGAACCAATACCCTGATAATCGAAGGTAAAGTCAAAAAGCCTCCACCATTAATGGACCTGTATAGGGGTTGACAAAATATCTTAGATAATGAGGGTAACACCTTGACCTAGCTTCGTGCGGCATGCTGAAAATTTAGGCCTGGGCTCCCAGCAACACTTTGAGTTGACAACCCCAATCAATTTTCTTTTCGAATTTGGATCTAATATGAAATATTCTTGGTTGCAAGTTGTCTTCTTCATTGTACATATTTTTTCTTTCGTGGAATTGGGGCAATTTTATCCCACGGAATAAAAAAATCCACGATCATTTAATATAGTAAAAAATCTCTTTATAGAGTTGCTGCATCATGTAGGCATACATTAACGTCAAGGTTAGCAAAGACTTATTTATTATATTTATTAGGCTTAATAAAATATTATACGATATGAAGTAATTTATTTTTTTAATAATGGAATAAATCGTATCTTGTGAAAAAAAAGTATTAACCTCTAGCTGGGAATGAAGAAAACTAAAATTTCATCAATAACGGACTTTCTAGTGCTTCTAGAAATATGTCTGCACTTAGGCGGGTACACGTGCACTTTTCTCTCCGTCTCATACTGTTCCGCTAAAGGTTCATTTTCTAAGGCTTTTATTGTTTAAACGTGCGTAGAATAACGTTATCAGTAAAGTCAGTAAACAAAACCAGACACTACCCAGGAACGATTTATCAACGAGAGTTTTTACCCAACAAATAGTGATTCATGTCAAAACCATACAAATTTTAAACCCACAACATTTTCAGAATCCACATTAATTTGTGACGAAAAGATACATGTACACCTCATTAAAAAATTATACAATTTAATTTTTGCGATTTATTTTCATATTCATAGATGTCATCAAGAATCTGAAACCGTCGCGAAATAAAGGTCACCGATGTATCGATTTGGCGATCTGTTTTTATCTGACCATACACTTACACACAGGAGCCATCAAAGTTCAATAGGTGCATTTCATCATATTAGATGCACAACCCATGTGTCCGTTCTCATTTACGGTCAAGGCCTGTTAATGGTCATGTGACAGTTAATGGTCACGTGACCCAGACTATATAAGGTGCTGCAGAGGGGAGTGAACATCAAGTTTTCCTAGGCCCATTTACTGACAGAGACCATGTTTGCTTTAGTTTTTATCGTCACTGTGATTGGCTGTGCCTTGGGGCAAGACGAGTACACCTGCTGCAGTCCTGACCAATGGAAATGCTCCGCACGTCAGGGTGGCGTCCTTACTGAAGACGAGGTTGAATTTAGCTCCATCAGTGTAAGTAAACTTAAATATACGTTAAAATAATCTAGATTTAATAAGAATATTAAAAATGTATGGAAAAAACAAAAAAATATGGGTGTATTTATACTGCAAAAATACAGGTTTTGATATCGGAAATGATGTTATTCAGTTAAGGTTATGTCTCCCTGGGCTGCGAAAGCCTTGCGACGTGTGGAAACACAAACATTGCGAGAAATACGTGATGTATTAAACAACAATTTTGACTTGCAATATCACTGAATCGTACTTACGACACGTTTGCGAACATCGCACGAGTGTTTGGCCCAAAATTAGGCCAAACGTATACCCGTCGTGCGATGTTCCCAAGCGTATTCACGGGGTCAGGAATTAAACTTGTATAAAACTGCCTTCTTGTCCATTTTACAACTGTTAATATAATGAATGGATTTACCTGGGGTAAATCAAGCTAGTTTAAAACCTTAATGTTAAATGTTCGTCGATAACAAGGACTTGAAGTCATGTTAATTAAAAGCTTAGCAATACACATTTAATATGTTCTTTCATGAAAGATCAAATTATACAGTATCAACATATGGTCAGAGGCCGGTCACCTGGATATCTATTTTCTACTCGATGATTTATTGGTACATAAAAGAAAGAAGTGCCACAGACGAACGCCGTCAAATTGATAAAATCGATTAAAAAACCTGTGTTTTTGTGTTAACATTAGTACTTTTATCACCCACACACACATATCTTATCTCATACTTATAAAAGGAATTCGGTTCACGTTTGTTCGCAATGTTCTCTAAAACCGCGTTGTGTACAACACCGTGCCATACATTATTTTAAAGGTTATTATCCCCGCAGTGACATAGGCGATATGAGAATAAATAAATTTTAATGTACATATAATTTTGAGTGGTTTTTCCGTTTTTTACTGACTTGCACGGAGGTAAGACCGAGCAAAGCCGAACTGCCTTTGTGGTCAGTCAACCTCAAACACTACTTTTGTTCATATGAATAACGCTTGCTTAAACTGAGGGATTTGACCCTGTCGGGCCTTATATGTGAACGAGGCTCTCACCCACGTGCGTGGTCAGTAAAAGAGAAAAACATGTTTCTGGCTTTATGAAATGGAGAGTTCAACACAGGAGGATTAATGACAAAACCAAATTCAAGGTCCCGATTTCAGGAACAGACGTGTGATTGGGTAGGGTGGAATGGTGTCGGGGGTTTCAGGCCTCAAAATTTGTCTGATATGATGAAAAAATGGTTGCGGTGGCTGAAAATGGGATACGGACCCTCAGCATGGAGTCCTGTTTGTCCGCTTCTGCTACTTACGAGGTATGCATATTTCTGTTTCTTTCTTCAGGAGCAGTTTCCTTGCAATGTACATTTAATACATCTTTCATGTGTTCCTCACATCAACCTAATCTTTATACGTCCAACGGTAGAATCCAGTCAAATATCACCAAAAACCTGAATGCCCCCGCGTCTCATTCCAGTTCGCAATGTAAACAGCATCACTGACCAGGTTTCCAGGTAAACATACCGGGGTATAAATTTCTTGCCATGAGGACAGTCCATCAAAATAAATGTAAAAAAAATATTTATAATATCTTTTTGAGACAGTTTCCCACTGAAAACCTATATTTTCTGTTAACTTTTAGAATAAAAAATGAGCCAATATTCCACATCTCAGTTAATATATCTCCCCAACCCCAGTAATAATCCGGTATACCGGGTTTATCAGCTATATATATATATACTTACGAAGACACATTAATCAGGGGAAAAATCCTGGGCCGATCCGGGATTCGAACCCATGTCGGTGGCGCACATGTCCGGCTACCTACCGCTTCGCCATTAGAGCAAGCTTCACAAGCGAGACAGTTCGGTCCGCCTTTATGTCACCACCTAACAATATATATATACCCTAAGAAAGTTGTCAGCGTATTTCAGGCGATCTTTCATTATAGTTATTATATGATGAGTTATTTGTATCGATAGCTGACGTACAGGAGCTTGCTACATTCAACCTCGAAGTGGGGACCAACTCTCTCCAAGTTACAAGTCGTCAGTGGATAGATACCAACTTAGGCTACTTAACCTTAGGTCTATCCACTACTCAGGGGTATGACATTTACACACATAGTACTTTTTCCAAGATTTTGTATAGCGAGATAACTGCATTCATTTTTTTAATGTTTGCTTAACTAAGTACCATGTATATCTACAAAACTCCATTCAGAATTCGGGCAACGTGACAGGGGCTTATATACACACAATAATCCTGGAGTCAACCAGGCTCGTGATACTACTTTGCTGGTCCAGGGAGCGTATCATACTGGGTCACCCCCCCCCCCCCTCCCAAAGAGGCGCATTCGTTTGTGATAAATCTCAGCGCCTCAGCAGACATTCTGACTTCCCACTCAACTGAAGCCCGTTTAACATACTACTTCAATAAAAATTGTATGTCACTATTATCCACTTTGGCACAGCAATTATCTCAGGGTTAGTAGAACACTTTATATTGTTTAATACATTTATTATATATATGTAAGCCCTATGTGTTATTTAGTATTAGTTATCCCTTAAATATTTGCCTTGACAAGAATAAAGACACCCTTTTGTTTACTCTTAATACGCAGGGACGATTGCGGGATTAATATCATGTTCGGATCATGGGGCGGATATCGCCATGAGACATTACCATTTTCTTTCCAAAATGTGGCGACCTTCGATTTCAGTTGGTATACATTACGTCTCACGCTCAGGAATTATCTTAATAAAGTCAACGGTAACTCGACCGGCTTCTGTTGTCGAAGGGAAATTGACCTCACCACCACAGCCCGTATGCGCCGCCCTTTTCACCTAATTATGATAATGAGAACCCGAAACGCTCCTTCACAGAAGGCTTTCCATGCCCATTGTTGCTAGAGCTCTTTACAACACAATAGTGACGTCATAAAGGTCGATGGCGTATGATATCGCATTGATGACGTCATCAAAAAGAATCGCTATATCTCTGTTCACAAGTGTTGTGTATATCGCGTTCATGGTGAACTGTTTTGCTATATTTTGGATTATTTGTCTCGTACAAATTACGCGCCAAGTAAGACTTTATCATTCTTTCGGCAGTTGGAGGAACCTGGAGAAGCCTAGAAAATTTTATACTGTCTCCTTCGTATTAAAAAAATTACGTAAAACATGCCAACTACGGTACAAGCACAGACTACATGTGTTCTGTTTGGGAGAGGTCTAAAAAATATGCAAGTTTTGTTATTGTAAGGTGACTGACGGCATACAGTAATATCGGCGACCTTGTCGTTTGCATGGAATAGTTATGCTCATGATTATCCAATAAATGAATATGCTATTAAGGTTACGTAAATTTCATGGTGAGATCAATTAACAGGTTCGGTTTGAAAGTCGGGAGGTCGTGAGTTCAAATCTTAGAGTAGATCAGTGACATTTTTTACATGTGGACCAGGGGGAGCGCTTTGCAGGTTGTGATTCCAAACTCTTATCCCTCGCATGCGAGTGCGTCTTTTGGGGGTTCTCGGTGTTATGACACAGCATTTAGGAGAATTAACACCAAGGGCCATCAGGTGCAGGAGACACCAGGCCTCGGAGACAATAAAGGATACAAAATAAATATGATCAAAATGCTCCCGCCTTTTGAAGCATTCCTAAACCGAAACACATAATCTGCAGCTGTATAATACGCGGGTCGAGATTTTAGAAGTAAGATACTAGAATTAAAATTAAGAATTTTTCAGTTTTAGGAATTAAATATATGATTGCTGTCTCGTTATTGCAAGCATATGTATTAATTAGAGACGTTCTATTTTTTATCTAATTGTATGAAATTCGCAAAATTCCTAAAACATTTAGTTCGGGCTCGGATTTATGATTTTCTCTTAGATGTAGTTGTATGTTTTACAGTTTGCGGTTGTCGGTTCTTGTATGAGAAGTAGACTCATCACAGTAAGGCTGTATAAATATGCTGTTAAATAAATTCTTGGAAAGATTTTCTGTTGACAAGAAATCCTTGAGATATGTTATCTTGATTTAGGTGTAAAAAATATAGTTAAATTTTCTTAAGACAATACATAGTATCTTATCATAAGAAAATATTTCTATGTCACAATTAGAAAAATGTTCTTGCATGTCTCCCAAAGTATTACAGCTTTCCATATTTTGTGTCTGATAGCAAGAAAAATGATCTTATCTTAAGGAAACAAACTCATCTTCAGAGAACTTCATTATTATAACAAGAACATTTTTCTTTTCCAACTCCATAGAAATATTCTCACCATAAGAACTTTTCTGATAGTAAGAATTTTTTTTTGGTTGTGTATGGTTAATGAAAAGCCCTGTTTGATTTCAATTTCTCTCTTTTTAGCTGTGTGCCAGTTATTCAGGCAATAACTACGAACGTTGACAATGAGGGTAAGTAGAAAGAGGTATTTTATATAATAAAAATAATATGAAAATATAATATAAATATATATAAATATATGTTTATATATATAAAGTACTCCATTATATATTCCTTTGAAAACCATTGACGTATAAGTCAAGACATAAAGCGTCAAGATTATCTTTATTGATACGATTCAAACAAAGCATTGGCAATGAATCGTATTGTATCCTCTCCTATCACTCTCAGTGAAAATATATACAAAAAAACATTTAATTCATTTCATTACTTTTTTTAAATCAGTTATTTTCAATATAAGGCACAAGGAAACATGGGAAGCTAAAATTTTTAATCATCCTACGTTCTCGTATTTATATAAAATGTTTATATTTTAGTATGAAAATTCGCTAAAGGACATACAATATATAAAACTATATATTTGCAGTATGTTGGCAAATATGTTAGTAAGTTGGCAAATATATCAGTTAGTGTTTATAAATACGTGATTCTTATGGATCAGCGGCAGTACAAAATATGGGCAAATTTAAATTGAAAGGAAAACATAATATTGTTTTAGGTTTTTATTGTGTTTGTGTTTAACTTTGATCCATTTAAGACGATTCGCTTGAACGTTCTTCATTCGGGTTTTACTTTTCAAAATAATTTGTTTCCAGGTGCGGTAGTTTTCGTCTCTCTGGCTTTAATTTACTCTAATGTCACCCCCGGTATTCAGGACGACTCCGTTTTCACTCCACCCTCCAGCTGCACCGCTTCACCCCTGTAAGTATGGATCAGCTAATCACGTGATACACTTGAGTGTTACATGATTCTAAGAGTACACGCATTTCGCGTACAACTTTGTGTATCAGGAGAAAATACATTTCTTCGTAATAACAATAAAACATGTTATCGTAACAGAAATGCATACTTTTATTCTACTTTAAGTAGACATAAATGGACATTCTGCAAATATAAGTAAAAGGAAAATATCGGTAAATTTTATATGTATTGGTGATGTTATTATATATAACAGAATATGAGGCAACGATTTCACACAAATTACACAGAAGTTGAGACTTAATATGACACGCCTTCACAAAGGTTCAGAAATTCAATACATCACAGAGAAATTTCTCTTCCATGCAGGGGAGCATTAATAATGTACCGTAGATAGTCAGCTTCATTTCATATTGTATTGTGAAACATATTTCAATTATAATACAGTTGAGTATAATAGAAGTTTAATGAAGGTTTTACGGTTTCCGTAAAAATTAATTCTTAACCATGCAAAGAGCATAAAATATTTTATTATAAACTCAGAAATGGATATCAAGCCCACGTCTATCATTCTTACTGTTCATACAATGTATAAATTGTATTCTCTGAATAGCAGGATGAGGATTA
This sequence comes from Sipunculus nudus, assembly GCA_026874595.1. Classification (NCBI taxonomy): domain Eukaryota; kingdom Metazoa; phylum Annelida; class Sipuncula; order Golfingiida; family Sipunculidae; genus Sipunculus; species Sipunculus nudus. The sequence goes on along the minus strand of CM049321.1, from coordinate 42,269,535 downwards.
CATTGATCATCGCTTGTTACTAAAAAGTGTGTTTGTATGGGGGGGGGGTTATATATATACCGCCATCACTGCTGTATTGACGGGCCTGAAAGCAATGTATACATGTATTATATAATGTATATATTATTAAAGTACTAAATATTTGATTTCAGCCGGCATTCATCACCAAGCACTACGGGTACAAGCTAATTTTAAGGTTTTAAACGGTAGTGACCTGGTGGCACCAATCGTTGTACGGGGGGGGGGGATCCTGTAAGGCCAAAATGACCCACATTTTTTATATCAATAAATCTTTAAACACACTTTGTCTTGCTGGACTGTTTTCATTGATAGACTGGTTCATTATGTTGAAAAGGTGTTTTTTTAATGTATGTAATATTGTGTGTAATTTAGCAATTTTACTTTCGGTAAATAGGCAATGAAAAAATAAACGTCCCTTAAAGGAACATATATTCAGGAGCAGAATAATACATATTCTTTTACACAATCAGTTCAGTGTTGCTTTATACAAAATCTTCCCAGCAAAATCACCCCAGCACATTGCTTCCCCTTCTACCGCTTAACAGCTTGTTATGGTTTTGCGTGTGAGTAAATACGGTATTGTGTGTCTGTGTACCACCACAAGGCCGCGTGAACGGAGTTCCTGTTTTACGCGGGTTTGATAGATCCCTAACAATGAGTAATCCGAACATAGATGAAACACCGATTTAAACTGAAAACGCTGATTTTGCTCAAGCAATGGTTTTGTTAGCGCCAGTGATCGCGCCCAGTCCATATTTTTTACACTTATGTTCAGGATAAGAAATTGGATTTTAGTACAAAAGCTTGGCGGGTAGCATTTTCTTTCAAGGAGAAGATGCTTTTTTTTTTCGTCATAATTCATCATGATTTGTAAGTGATTAGGTCCCTCAAATTCCAGCATCCGGCCTGCGACATCTTGATTATACTTGTTACTAACAAACCATGTATCCCTATTATATAATTATCTGAAAATCAATACACAATACACAACCTTGACCTTGTTTTCCATTATCAACATCCGCCTCTGATGTCTGGCTTCATTCGCATAGTTTTTGTGTGCCTCTAACTAATGTTTTAAAATTTCTGAAGATATAAACACACTTTTCGTACTTTATTGGAAGATGCAAGAACAGAAAATCTGCACAAACAAAATGTACTGCTTGTTTTTTTATGATTTTTTTTGTGTGATGATGGCTTATCAGTCTCCTCGAATTTAATTCAGGTTTCTGAGTTAACTAAAAATATAATGTTTTTGCCCTCAAGGTTTCTTGAGTTTATTCGTAGGTTCTACGTTTCAGAGCGTTTCCCTTACACGTTTCCATAATGTTTAATTATCAAGATATATTTTTGTGTTCTTTTTCACAGTTCATTGAGTTCTGCCCGAACATGCCCAACTCGGAACTCGCTCCAATCTTACGCAATCTAGAGATAATTGAATAACTCATAGGTTCTAATACTTTTGTACGTCTGAGTTGTTGGTACAACATCGCAGTGACCGCGTATATTATTCCATTTTTTTAGTGTAACCCAACTGTTTAGGAACAATTCAACAGTCTGTGCGCATTTGAACAAGAAAAATCTGACAACCATGTACTTGTTGGTATATTTGGGGAACTTTATATCATTGTCTACTATGGCAACAGATGTGGCCACAGAAAAACAACACATTATCAGGGTTGAAGGCCATGAAACCTTTTCTTTGAAAAATACCATCTCACTTTAATCAAACAACCCCTACAATCACTGTTTCAACCAGTTCTTAATATATGGTGGTTTCATGAACGGTCACTCAAGTTAACATCTGTACTCTAACTGTACCTTCACCCTCACCACTGACCACCTGATTCCTTCTCCTCATTAATGAGTATGATTTAAAGTCCCCGCGTCAATGGCAACCATGAGGGGTGGCTGGCCTTGATTGGCTGTGGCCACGTGTGACCATAGCCACGCAACGCCATTGGCTGCCTCTAAAATACTAGTCATTTTATGAACTGGTCACTTTCCTATCTTGAAGGTAGCATCTGGATGTAATAATTCCTGTATTAATACAAAGGACATTATGAAAAGTTGTCCCAAATTCATCGCTTTAAAGAAATTGGAGGAAAACCTGTTTACGTGCTAGTTCCATTTATTCTCCGCCCACGATGTTTTGAGGCGCATTTAAGATATCGTGGGGGAAAAAGCAAGAGAGACAGACAAGCGGCGGTAAGCACATAGCCTTATCCAATAACCTGAAGAAGCTTATCATGGTTACACATTCCATTATGGAAATAGTGAGCCAATGCTCATATCTAAATTCAGCTTTTTTCCAACATAGTGGCATAATATGCATTTTGAAATGTGTAAAGTTTAAGCAGCTTATATTAGACATACTGCTGTTACTATGGTTTCGTATAGGCTAATATTAATGACAAAGGCAACAAGTGTTTTGTCAGATGGTATAGGCATGATGAGTAATTTACTTACTATGTAAGGCAATTGTAGTGGGATATATGTATCAACGCAAATGTGGCCCAACATTAAGCAATTATATCTTGTCATTAAGTCATTTAGTGATCATACTCCACTCGTAACTATCTACTCCTGTGCTTAGTGGAAACGAAATTACATTGGTGTGCACGATAGATAGGCAATTACTTCTGATCATTTCAATTATCCTTGTGGAACAACTGAATTTAAACATATACAGTTAACCCCGATTGCAAGAATTCCTCGGTGTCATTTGAAACGTTTCGTTCACGCATAGCATCGGAAACTTTGAGATCGTGAACTTACATCGTAAAGAAGGATTAAACATGTCAGGTAGTATAGTGTTATGTATGAAAAGATAGTAACGTGTGATTAGTAATATACCTCATCTCTCCTTTGGTAATGAGGTAATGTGGCACGATACTTTCAAACGGTGATCTTGAAGATTTGAGTGACTAAGGTCTCGTACTGAGTAGGTCACACATTTATCACAAATATAAACATTCGTAAGGGTAACACACAGGTAATTATTGGTTTTCCATTAATGAAGCGACGTGAACAGTGAACTAATATAATCATACCTTAGGGGGAATTAGCAAAAATTAATTCTGAAACCTGACAAATAAGAAAATAGTATTATTCAATGCGAGAAACATAACGTCATAGTCAGTATCTGTGTAGCCTTTCAAGAAATACATCATCTTACATTCCCGCTTTGGATGCTTAGTAAGGACATAAATTGGTATGAAACCTATTATGAACGGACGTGCACACTAAGAATAAGCGTTAGCCTAGGATGTAAATTGTTGGTTTACTAACATTTGAAATGTTTTATAATACATCCGAACACGAACTTCTGACACGTTCGTATGTAGTCTAGCGAGGTCAATAACATTTTGCTCTGAACGCAGCAACAAGGATAAATAGGTTTCGTCCTCTAAACATTAACACTGACACCAGGAGAGCACGTGCATTTCCCAGACCTTGAGTATAAACAGCAAGCAAAAAAGGATGTAGGAATGAGTTTGAGGTATGAGCATCATTTACAAGGTGAGGTAGTCAGGTTCGATTCTTTTTACTCTAGTGCATTTAAAATGACCAATCCAAGAAGATAGGGTAGTGGAGCAGGTTTAAAAGTTGTTTTGTTTCTTTAACCCTGCCTCAATCCACATTGAACTTAAAATGTTTTTCATTGCTTGTACTCGCATTTGTTTATTACATGTTTGAAAAATCGATGGAACCTAAACTGGAACAAAAAGTTACCAATTTGTTGATTGCTAAATCTGAACGCAGTCGAAGAGAACTTACATTGATCTTTTCTGAATCACTTAGAATAAGACGTGGTACATAGAAGATAAACAAAAACGATTACGTATGAATATTATGCACAGGAGTACATTTTGAACCATTTCATTCATCAGGTAAGCATAATTCGTCATCAATAAAAACATGATGATATCGCAGACCCCTGGCTTAGAGCGGAGGTAAGGGGGGGGGGGGGGGCGGAGATGGAATAAGGACTTGGGGACCTCTCCCCTAAAAGTCGTTTAAGAATAAAATATCTTTTATCAAAATAAATTTCCTTCATGTGAATGCCTATTTACCCAATAGTTTCAGTAATCTGCCCAAAGACGCCTCATAGCTTGACTTGACCAGGAATGTTAATGAATATGGAAATATTATTAACCTTGGCCCTGTAATGAAAAGTGTCTTCAGAAACACAAGGATGTGTACGTTCATTACCAACTTTAAAGCTGGTCTGTTATTTAAACTAAACTTATCGCGAGAAATACAATTATACTGTAATTTGTAATTTCTAGCCAACATATGATATATTGCTACTCACAATAGTTTATTTCATGAAAACTAATTACAACATACATGAACGTATCTGCATATATAAATAATGAAATCTTTGTTACAAGAAACGTAAATCGCTCATCACAGAGAAATCAATGATTCAAGCTCAGATCTCATTTTTAGGTGTAAAACTACAGACAAAAAAAACATTTTTGAATGATATTCTCATTGAACATAAAATGAATGTATACATATGGACCTATTGAAAATAAATCTATGTCCCTGTCTATGTATATTATTTCTTTGAAAACATTTAAAATTAAATTTATAAATTTGAGAGGAAAGAAATACACATTTCCTGTACATGAACATTGTTTGTAGCATACTTAGAGGTGATAAGCCAATGCTCCAAAATATATGTATTATTTTTCATACAAAGCAAACTTGAGAAATCGAACATATAGGCATATACATAAAATACCATTACATTTGTTAATTCTTGATGCACATACGTAGTAACAATATAAACAGTTTCGTCATCAATTTGAGTTACGCACCAAACCTACATGAAGCAATATATCATAACCAGCATAAGTGTGTATTTGTCTAAATGTATTTGTAAATTTTTTATCAGTTCGATAGAAACGAATCACCAGGCGATGTTTAGATTCTTAATAAAAGTCCTTGTAAATAAATGATATTTTGTTACACATATCACTCAATTCATTCAATCGAAATACCATAAATTCAACAAGCGGAGACCGTGTGATAAATGTTTCTGTAAATCACAGAGCATAACGGCACAAACTACACTCAGGTAGAATTCCTTCTTTGAAGTTCCATCTGATGTTCCCCGCTATCGACTCTTTGGCGGAAACAGGCAGAATGTGACAGAAATAACTTTAAAATATCGTTTCTCACCCCACTGCTGCTTAATATGATAACATAAAAATTCAAAGCTGACAGACATTTTACTTCTATACCCGATGGTATAAATACCTTTGAGTAATATAATAGCTTCTTCCATATTCTCACGTTTAAAGGGGTTTCCTTAAGAACAGATAAATACACCATTAACGGAATTAGAACTGCTAGAAATAATATGTACGAAAGCGAATAGACAATGACATAAGCAAATATATTTTTAGTCACTCTAAGTTTTACAGCTCGACTCTGTTGATTCTGTGTACAATCTCTATCTGACAAAAGGCCTCTTATTGTTAACATAGACAGAATTATTGTGATAAGCACACCGATTATAATAAAAAGGACCCGTACAGCGCAAAATGTAATGAAAACATACAAATATTCGAGAGGAACATAACAAGCACTGGACGATGATCCGAAACTTTTCTTATATGTAATACAATTTAATGAAGGTATTATTGAAACGATAATATTAATACTGAAACCGATCTTTTCATACTTCTTTAGAATCTGAGGGGCCACGGTCAGGGTATGACACACTACTATGTACCGTATTGCAATTACAAATATAACTCCAAAATCTGAAACTGCAGATGACAAACTTGACAGGAATACAGTTACAATGCACATGAGGTCTGATGTCATAAAGTTAGGCATCGATTCCATCACAGAAAAAGAATCACAAACTATTCTACTCACAGCAATTAAAAGTAATACACGACAAGTTCCACCATGCCTGATCCTTTTCAGGCGCAAACACAAAAACAGTGCAAATAAATTCAATAATATGCTGGCTATTCTTATCGCTAACATGATGTTACGTTGTACACTGTCCAAAGAGATAACTCTTCGATCAAATTAAGAATTGATAAAATATCTTCTAAATCTTGATTGGACATTGTCATATTAGTGTCATTCCCGTTACTATCCATTGTGTTCAATTGAACACTATCCTCTTTAATCGCTCCTATACGGTCTGTGTATTGAGTGATAGGCCCAGATGTTTGCATTCCTTTCTTTAATAACTTTAATGCTGCTCCTTAGAAAAGCTTTGAAGCCCTTGCCATGTTTTACCTGGTAGGTCTAGCTGCAAAATAGTGGAAGGATATATGTGTGACAATAATGGTATAATGGAGTTGATAGCGAAAATGCATTCATCAACCACATCTGAGGATAGTAGTCTATATAAATGAGCAATTATGTCATCGATCGACAAGAATATTTTTGTAATCTAAACTGGACAGTTATCAGCAAGTAATTTTATTGCTGCAAGATTTAAGTGTTTGAATTATCATAATTAAACTTATCAGACTTGCCTTTTCCAACAGATAGACTTTCCTGACTCCAGTATTTACCGTTTATGCAAGATAATATTACAAAATGTACAATAAGAAAAGCTACCAGACCTCGATGTCTCACCTCTAATGGTAATGAATGTAAATACATCACAATAAAAAAATCAGTTATTACAGAATTCTTCAATTTGCTATGGAATATGAATTGTGATAAAATAAATCATATCATGCAATCTTTAACTGATGAGCTATCTTCTTACTTATTGCACACATTACATTAACCGTCTACTTTATTCAAAGATCTTCTTTTTTTTCATGCAGCTTTCAATAAAGCTCTTATTAATTGAATATAGTATGCTTGTGGATTCCTACCCTCTAGTCTAATTATAAGTATCAAACTGGTAGTAAACCCATTCGTATTGACCGATGATATAATCAATTTAAATAAAGACGAGTTCTTAACTTGATCTTAGGGGTTTTATGTTCGTCGTTTTCTTAACTTTCCATATAGTATTATGATTGGAGAAGAGTTAAATATTTCTGGCTAACTTATTTGTGAACTATTATGACAAGGTTAATTTAAAGCACACGGGAGACAAGGAATTAACTTTTATGACTAGTTTCTATTTCATTTCCAATTTTTTTTTTAATGTAATTGGAATTTCGGAATATACTAAGTGCAAAGTTCAAAAGAACTAACCGCTGTTACTGCTTCCAAATTTAAGCTTCCTATGGACAGATGCGACAGGTCGTCATCTAGCTTGCCGGTACGTGGAAATGACAAGAACGGTGTGCTTGTTATACCACTCATTATCACATGGTCTGATACGGGTTGACATAAAATGTGTTCGCACATTTTTTTTGTAGCCTACCCATACATATTAAGTGTTTGACCCTGAAAACAGTGTGATTTTCAAGTAATAACTGGCTAATAATTTTCGCTAATATCATGTTGAATGGTAATGCAGTAGCATCAATATAACTGATGAGTAATTATTCTTACTGAGAATATGGTGTTGAAATATGGCAATTATGAGCCTCATTCAAGTGTTCCCGAATAAGAAATGAAATGTTAACATATATAGTAAACCCTAGTACCATGACTTCCCCGATTACATGACATATTAGTTTCTTTTATATATAGAATATGAATTTCTTACCCAAATATCTTCGAAATGTCTGCAAGGTATGGAAAATATCCAAGGAGTCTGTCATCCAAATAAATGGTTCAATATATCCTTAACGTATGTTTGGTATGCTAATTGTAATATTAATTTAATTTTTCTATCTATATATGCCATCTATTTCTAAAACAGTGGTTAACATATTATATAGCATTTACGACAGAAGACAAAAGTGCCATTTTGTTTTATGAACTTTTCAATGGATTTCAATATTTAAAACCAAAATGTCCATGGAACATTGAAGTGGAGTGCAATTATGGTATACTTGAGTAAAAGTGCCCATTTAATTAAGATTCATACGTTCCCATAGTGAAGAATGCTAGACGGACTCCAAATATAAAACATGTATATTTGAAAACATATCTTCATTGGTATATTTAAGAACATATAATCGTTTCTTCCTCTTCGGAACTGTTAGCTAATATACCGGTATCTTACCCGATGGTTCCATGTCACACTTATTATCGCGAAGCAAACGGAATACTGTTATGTCATGGTAAGGCTTTTTCTGGGTGCCAGAAAGTAGAAAGAATCCTTTAATGTACGGTAATATATTAGGATACAAAAAACAAAAGGGAGAATACTATCCTTTTGTCAAGAAATTATCAAAACTGTACATGTTGACTACATCCATATTAATCAAATTCTTTGATACCTGAGGTGAATTTTATGCAGAATAATACCAACCAGTATTTTTTCATGCTGTTTTGATTATTACGTAGATCGATTCTTCTAGTGTAATATCAATAAAAAACACTCGTAACAATATTCTTATCCCGAGATTTTTTAAAAATCTAGTTAATTTAATTTTTAACTCTATATTTCTTAATTTGCTACTAGTACTCTTGTTCCTTAAAGTATATATTATTGCAGCAATAAATGAATCGAATAATACCCGGGTCATCAGACGGATCCTCTGCCAAAATCTATATCGGTTCTCCTATGGGCAATTCCCAAATGTCTGCAAATTCATAAGATTACGTTCATGATTTCTTGAGTTGTGTTGTTATCAAGCAAAACACAAAAATACACACATTAACACACGGTCGGGAATGAAAGCATGCCCCCCTGGTGGAGTCAATAAACTCTATCCTTCCCACAGGGTGGTCTGCAATATTGGAACTGTTGAAAAAGAACCAGATAAGACGTGCGAATTTTTTCCATATAGTGGGGAAGCGTTGGTTTCTCCCATTTGAAGCTTGCCTCTGTCGCAAAGTTGCGTTTTTTTCCGTCAACGTTCCCAGCAGTCTCACAATTTGTCAGCAACTCTTGCAAACCGCAAGCAATCAATCAGCTAACCAGCAATTTTGCATCCTAATGCGCAAATTGATAGCAATTAAGCAACTTTGGAAGCAACTTTGCCACTCGGCAGGGAAGACCTCCCCGTCTCTCATAATCCTCCTTTAGAGGGAACCTTAGGTAACAATGAACCCAAGTGCCCCCATCTAGAAATTAGGCAATTTGCTGGCAATTTAGCAACTTTGAAGTTGTCTTAATTAAACGCTAGAGTGAGCCCCAGGCGGTCAAACACTGAGGGTCCCCCATCTAGCAGTTCCGCAATTTGCCGGCAATTTTGCAATTTTGTGGTTATCTGAATCCTCCCGGCGATCATACAGTCGGACTGAAGGACTCCTGTCAACCGATTTCGCAAATTGCCGGCAATTAAGCAACTTTGGAGTTATATGAATAATCCGATACGGGAAGCACCAACCGATATTGAAATGAAGGGCCCCAATCTAGCAATTCCCTCAATTTGCTGGCAATTTTGCAATTTTGAAGTTCTCTGAATCCTCCGAAAGAGTGAGACCCCGTCGGTCATACAGTCGGGCTGAAGTGCCCCTGTCTAGCAATTCCGCAAATTGCCGGCAATCAAGCAAATTTGTACTTCTCTGAATCCTCCGGTAGAGTGAGCCCCTGGCGGTCAAACTATCGGACTGAAGGGCCAGCCCCTGTCTAGCAATTCCGCAAATTGCCGGCAATTAAGCAATTTTGGAGTTGTATGAATCATCCGATGGGGGAGTCCTAACCGATATTGAAATGAAGGGCCCCCATCTAGCAATTCCGCAATTTGCAGGCAATTATCAACTTTGTAGTTCTCTGAATCCTCCAGTACAGTGAGCCCCCGGCGGTCATATACAGATGGGCCCCAATCTAGCAATTTCGCAAATTGCTGGCAATTTGGCAACTTATATATATATATATATATATATATATATATATATATATATATATATATATATATATATATCTTGATATTTAGATCTCTTCTATATATATACGTCTTCATATACCTCTCTCTTTTTTTCTCTCTCTGTATATATATATATATATATGTGTGTGTGTGTGTGTAGCACACGTGAGGTCATATGATATTAACGCTCCTGTTTAACAAAAAAAAGGAAGGCTGTATCGGCCATAATATGATCCTTGTATTTTCACCCCAACATACAATTTGGCCAAATAATAAAGGCTCATCTCATCGTTGCACGATGTAACATATATACAGGAAACAATCAACACATAGCAAAACAACGCAAATAAATACACCGTAAAACGAAAAGTAAACCGACCAGAAGAAAGACGGACACAAACATATCGCAATAAATGGACAGTTGGTGGGCGGGACACCGACAAAACATATTGATAATATTGATTATATTTTGGATTGTTTTTTCTGGCTCTCCTCTATGATTTTCCGTCTATGATTGTTGAGTACAGCTGCTAACAGACGACTCAACCAACGTAGATATTTACATGATGAACTTTGTTTCGCAGAGGTATAATTAACACAGCAAATGAAAACCTCTCTTGCGCAAGCATTAGAATGGTTTATTCAAAGCAAAAGAAAAAAATGATCTGGACATTATTTTTCTCTATCAACCGATTTATAAATTAAAATAAGATTTGGGTATATTAATAATCTCTTTTTAAGGTATCGTATAGAGATGAACATGAGATGAGAGCACAAGTGCCCAATGATGTAAACATTTCATTCATTATTAAATCTCAAGTCATTGATCAGTCATAAAATAAAGACACAAATACATAAACACATTTAAGTGCATTAAATATCAATGAAAAAGGCAAACGAATAACTCATGATTGAATATTATTCTCTAACAACTTTTTCAGATATTACTCACCAGCGTTTATTTTGAAGAACTGGTATAGCTTAAATTACTTTTCCATGTGTGCAGTAGTTTTATTAGTCTATAACTTCAAACGTCAGATCTCTTTTATACATACGTCTGAATTATAAAATGCATTTCTTTCGTTCGCATATCTATGCATTATCGTTTACATATATATTTGTAATTTACACATTTGTAATCGATAATAAATCTTTCATAAAACGAGGCTGTAGGTATTATACATTATCAGCTTACAAAAGTTTCTTGTACCGTTTTGTACAGTTTATCTTTTAAACAGTGACAAGGACAAATAATTTCAAAACAAGATGCCCCATTGAGAATTCCATCTGATATATACAGCCAAAATTCAAGTCTCCCATTCATGATGACGTTTTGTAAAAAATAATAAATGATTTTTATTTATAGGATAAAGAGAGGAAGATTTTTAAAATACTAAAGAGTATCCTAAAGTCAATATATAGGCAGTTAGACTTAATAAAGTGTGCAGAAGTAAAAGAATTGCCAATATTAGCGCAATATAAAATTTGTGAAAACTTAATGATTTAATGTGTTTTCCTGTTTCATGGCTGAAAATATGTATGCCGCCTATTTAAAGGGAACAAGTTAAAAGTTGACTGTAAAAACGGTACCAGTTATTTATTATATCACCAAGATATTGGCAGACATGTAGACATATCTATTTAAGACATATAAAAGGAGATCAATACTATATAATTTGTTTTCCAAACCTCAAAATGTTGCTTCTTTGTCCGTTCGCCATGAATGCTCCTACAGTATTTCGGAACAAACAGCCATATGATATCAAATTGTTACATTTTATTAATAGGGTTTATTCACAAATGAACGGGGGACCAATCGCACACGTTTTTATACAAATAAAATACAGAAATATTCATATGCATTAATGATTTTAATTTATTATAAATTAAAATACATACCCTTTACAAAAAAAATACGCATAAAATGCACATTTGACCCAAAACCCACCAGCTTGTAACGTCGAGACCTATATAAGTAGGAATTGTTGTAGACAAGACCGTGCGTTATTACCACCGCCCCTTTTTCATGTTCGTTTTAGAAAATAAGTTCTGTGATCAGCACAGCTGTTGTTCAAGTCATTTTTATTAATAAAAATCCATTTTTGCCTATGTGCTCGGAAGTATATTTAGAGGTATATATGGCTAATTGAATTAGCTTCTACTTTATAACAACCTTGCCCATTTTCTATTGTTCAAATGTTCAGAGCATTTTCAAAATAAGTGATATAAGTAAAGTAGACCTAACCGGTATTTGCTGCTTATATATAAAAATATACAATAACTATAAGAAGAAATGGCTTTCAAATAAATATTTTTATTGTTATCGAGCACCTATTAACAATGAGTGTAGGAAAACGAACCTTCCAGGAACGGACTACTGAAGCGGACTAAGGACAAAGAGTAGGCATTTATATAAAACCACCTTAAGCCTAAACTAAACTAGAGATGTGTTTTGAACCTGTCCAAAGCAGGTGTCTGCTATTTCCCCTGATACTGCTTCATGCAAGGATCTTAAGAACGGTTTTTGATGTGGCCTTATTTAGTTCCTTACATCCCCAGTAAATAAGCAACCAGCAACCAAAAAAGACTGGACAAGAAAATTGCCTTTCTTTTTATCTTTTACAGCACATTAACGGATATCTGCCTAAGACAGGAGAGGTCGTTTAACCTTTTTTTAAACCATAGGTAACAAAGTACTTTAGCACGCCCAATGGCTGCGTGATTGGTCGCTGCTTATTATATATCAAAATGTTCTACAATGTTCTGAGATAAAGACTATCGAGCAACTGGAGCAAATGGAGCAACTGCACTATAACAATAAAAGGTCGATAAGATGGGATTCTTCCGCAGTAGCTTTAGATGATTAAAGTAAATATTTACTAAGGCCAGGGCGGTATTCAGTTGTAACGTATGCTGAAATATGGAGGGCCGGTTGAGGAACAGGAGAGCCGTGAAAAATGTTAACGTTCATGTCATACAATATCTGACAGTAAGGTTATACATATAAAAAATTACTGTTTTGCGCATTCATTTTCTTGGATTTATTTTTTGGACTTGGTCTTTGGTAATGTTGTTTATTTTCCCTATTTCGTAATCAATTCTTAAAGGTATGGATTTGGATTAAATATTAATTATTATATTAAAATATAAAAAATAAACCGATAATAATTTATATTTTAAGAGCATATAAAATACCACGGATTGAGTCTGACACTGCCTGCTTTGGTGAATTTGAAAGGGAAAAGAAAATTTGTCCGCTCGGATTATATATTAACCTACGGGTATAAAGAGACAAGAGAACGTTGTCCCTGCAAAAGGTATGAACACTGTTATGGAGGAACCGATTTCAATCAAAGGTATCTCAGCCAGTTGCCATTTGGTGAACACAGGGTTCAGAGTTACAGACAGGTATGGTTCAGTTCCAAGGACATTTTAAATTTACAAAATATAATCAATTCCGTTCAGTGTCCTTGGGACACACGATTAAAGCAGTTGAATGACATTAGCTTCTAACTGAAAAAAGTATTGATATTCTGTTGCTTGTGGATATGACATGTTTCCAAATTCCATTATAAGCCATCACACTTGTTTTTAAACCTTTTCGGCGGACTGATGATTTCGATTTTTCAGAGTTTCCCTTATTTATACATAAATATTTTTGGTTTCGTGTCAAGGTACATAAACTTAAATTATTCTTGAGCAAACATTAAGACACAACCTGACATATTCGTATTGATGCCATGATTCTCGGGAACGGAAATGCATTAGCTTTTTTTTTAATTTAAAAAATTGATATTTCTCATATAAAGCATAAGCGTTTTGAAGAATAAATATTTTGTGGCGTTTCGAACAAAAGGAATATTGTGTCTATTTATACAACTTGTGTTAAATAGTTATGCCATTTTGCGCTTTACACTGCTTCTTAATATATATAATATATATATATATATATATATATATATATATATATATATAATACGTATCACCTCTGGATTTTCAGGATTTCAGACTAATCGGGTAAGGAAGCACAAATTCTATCCCAGCTGATCCAATCATAGACAGAAAGAATGATTTTTCACTTCATCTTCTTTTTAGGGATTATTGCAGGTAACTTCGATGCTTACTGTGAACTTATTTATTGTTAATGATCATTTTTATTGTTTTCAAGCTATTTTGATATATACCTGGAATATAATAAAACCATCATATCATATTTTACCACATATTTTATCATTAAGGTTAACTCGCTAAGCCGTTCAATCGATTAACAATGTGATTTTAAATAAACAAATATCTGTCACATTTACAATAAAAATCTGGTATTCACGTTTCAAGATTATTGCTCTTATAATATCAAATAAGCCGGACTTTATTTGACATTGACGAATGTAACATTGTGACATTCATAAAACAATATAAAACATAATGGCTTCTTATGTAAAAGGAAAAAGCCTCCGCCAGAAAAAAAAATCAACAATATCTAGGAATCACTGTCTAGATATATATTTCTTTTAAACATTTTCTCAAATACATGATTTGTTAGTCACATCCGTTACATGAACTTTTTTTATTACAGTAATGCACTATTTCCATATACATATTTGCATATAAATACAAATCAACAGTTATGTGTTACGTGTCTTTTCAGAATTAATGTGTGTCCCATACTATGGAAATCACTCGAGGACTTAGGCATAGCTATATTGTCTTTTGCATTATAAAAACGTAAACGATTATTTTGTCATTATTTAGGAGCATTCTCAGAAATTCAACCAGAAACTTCTTGTTACGATCATCGGTACACATATAGAGGACCATACTAGCTTAACTGGACACAGATGTCAGAATTCCCTTCGATATTACAATGTGTGCAATTGTGTAGTCTTACCCCGCGTTGTCATGCAATTGTGATGCACAGGAACGGAACATGTATGACAGCAATCAAAGCAAGACCGAGCAGACGGTCAACTGAAGGCACCACGGCGATAGGTTCAAGCACAGAATCCTTATTATTCGGCATTTTCACATAAGTCAAGAATTCTTTAAACATATACATGATTAAAAGTATAAATTTTCATGAAAATAACTAATTTACATGAGATTTTTACTAAAATTTCACATTCTATTGATGGTGGTACTAAATACTTGTTTAACGGTTGGTCATATTTTAATATTCAGGTCCGTCAGCCATTTAATATAGCTATAATTTGGAGTCATTTATCATAACGATCAGGTGTTTAAATATTTTATCAATTGAGAGTCGCTACACTAGCGGCCACCCACTTTTTTCAGCAACACTGAAACAAACAAGTGAAGCTCCGAAATTCCGTAAATATAACATTTCCCCTATTTTATTAATTGTGAGTCCCTCATGTTATCTAATATCAAGCTACTTTGTTAAGCTTATTTGTTGGGGCACTGCGCGTTGTTTCCTTAGCTCTAGCATATATGTTGACAAATTATTAAATAGCCTTTCTGTGTTACGCCTAGTGTTTATCTCGTATAATATTTGAAATAATATAAATTGTTAAACTATGAAATGACGAGAGAGGGGAAAATGTCTTTCCGAATGATGCAGCTCTGAAATTGCCAATTGAATTTATTAATATATTTTTATTTCAATGAAAGGTTGTCAGGAAGACTTCAAGAATATCTTTGCTATAAGGCGATCGGATGAAGCAGCCCAAGTTCCATCTTGCTACTTACGTATTGAGGTAATTACCTGAAAAGGTAAAGTTAACCAGCCACTTACATGATTCTGTTAACCCTAACACTCTATTGTTTCTGCATTGACATGTTACATGATGACCAATGTAACCGAAGCCTTTTTCAAGACGCCACCATTCGCCTAATATTTTCCGTCACCAAGATTACCATTTTTCTTAAATTTTCGCAATGATATAAGAATTACTATATCACATGTAGTATATAATCGTTGCGTTTCCAATGCAACTTCATGTAGTGAACCACTTATTCAGACTTTATGTATGAAAGTGATCGGCAGTACAATGACCATAGAATTAATGCAGTTCTTGAAAATAAAAGCTTGTTAAATAACATAGTATAATTGTATTTATTTTACTGTTTTATTTATTCATGCCTTCTATTCGTAATTGTTCCATTCTGAAATTCCATTTATTTGAAGTTACTTGAATTAGTCTTTCTATAATCTGAGACAGTGTAACATCTTTCTTCAATAACTTAATTTGGAAAAAAAAAGTTTTTCATATATGTTTACCTTCACAACAAAAGAGTACAGTTTATATATTATTACCGATTTTTATTTGTCTTTGAAGGGATATTATAATTATGAAAAGGCAGTGTCATCATGTAAGCGTCATTATTCGGATATACTGGCCATTGAATCAAAGGAGGAGCAAGCCCACGTAACCAGGATGATCCGGGCATGGAATGTTCATACAAAAACTAAGCCCGGTATGTGGATCAATAAGTTAATAAAAATCTATTCTCGTTCCTTGTCTGAATTTGTCATTCTCTGTACTGCACAATATCTCATTAAACCGGTCTTATTTTTAATTCATTTAGATCATTAAGGCGGTTTTCATGTGTGCGTAGTCCGTATCCGTAGTCCATATCCTCATGCCGCCGCACGCCAATCCACTTGTCGCTTTCAGGTTCCTACATTGAGTTTGCCTTTAAACATTGTCTGTATTTATGTTCGAGAAGTATCACCAAAACATAAATAGTTCGGAATCCAAATTTGCATTTTGTTTATTGTCTTTATTGTCCGTTTTATTGAAAAAAAAGGTATGTTTAACTCGAATGGTCAATACCATAAAATATTGTACTCACATCATTGAAATTATTAATATCGGTAAAGGTGTTTAAAGCAGCTCTTGTTGCTTGCCGTATTACTTGATCAGACGCCCGGGCGTTTATTCGTCAGACCCTGTTTCTACCTGGCGTGTAAACAAAGCAGGCGACTTTTTAAGGCATGACACTTTACCTCCCGTCTTTTAAGTGATTCAGCTTGACACAGTGTATTCAAGCGGTTTCGACCTGACATATACTGGTATGTGACATTTACGGCAAGATAGACATGATACTTAAGTTAACAGAAAGATTTAGAGGGAAATTAAACATTTTAGCAACAGTCACAGAAATGCATACACCAATCTCGGGCTGTACCCATTATAGTGACGGAAATAGACACCTGGTGGAAAAAATGCAAACTATGCTTGTTCCCGGCCTCTTAACAAGGCCAGCGTCTATATGAGGGATGCTTTTCTTTTCTGAGTCTTTGTTTTTCCCCGGACACTAAATAAGGCATACAACTAGGCACCATATAAGGCCCCTCGCCTGATCAAGGAAATAATATATACATAAAAATATACAAATACCACTTATTTTAAGATGTGCAAAAAGATAATCTTTTGCACCTGTCATGGCGGAGTTTCCAGTACGCATAGGTTCATATCGAAACGCACTTTCAAAATGCTACCATTCGCCTCCTCCATCCATTCCCAGCTATTACTACTCCTTGATTAACAAAAGGACAAAATTACCTTGATGAATGTTTTCTTTAATGGCTGCGTTGTAGTTTTGAAATTACAACATTACGTTTGCTATTATCAGGACTTTTGATTTCGTAGAAACTGTGATCTCCCAGTCATCACATGCAGATACTATTGTAAGGTTGCGGATTTTCCTTTTAACTCACTTGAATACTCTGATGATGTGTTTCTTCTAACAATTATAAAGTTCACTTTGTTTTTATCTTTTACAGCAAATTACTGGATTTCTGCCTCATTCAATATGTTTCGTCAAACCTTCATTTGGACTACGAGTGACAAAGTAGTCAAACACACCAACTGGTTGCATGACAGAAGGGCGCTTAACCTGTTGAAACATTTTCTAAAATGTTCTTGGATAAAGACTGTCGAGTTCATTGGCAAATGGGAGCTAGTTAACTGTAAAGAAAAAGTTTCGATAATATGCGAGTCTTCTGCTACAATATAATATAATATAATAATCCAAATACTTTGATTTCATACTGAACAATTGAGTTATTTCATATTGGGAAGCACTCTGATTCAATCTTAGGCATATCTCGTGAAAGTTCAATCATCGGAGATTCCTATGATATGCTCTTTTTGACCAGTGTCTGAAAATAAATATGTTATTATGCACAAGATATACAATAAAAGAGATATATATATCATTATATATTTATATATATATATATATATTACATATATATTTCCCAATAAATAATGAATGTAGAAAAAGGTTCAAATGAAATGCATTTTTACTGATAGGGTATTTTACCGTGTTGGACAAATTTTGGTTAAATTCTAATTGGTTATCTATTTCGGCTTCTTATTTGAACTATATTCATTAAGTTGAATAACGACATTTTGTGTTAAGAAGATTGTTTCATATTGGTATTTTTACTAATGCTGAAATAATCTGGAAAATTGAAACAATTTAAATAGTGTTAAATAATAAGATAATTAAAGAAATAATGAAAAGTGGGATAACTTTTTGACAATAAATATTTTACGAAATGAAGCGGTTTAATATATTTTTATATATCATGAAGAGCATGTAAGATGATGTCTGCTACTGTCGGCTCCAGTAAACTAAAACAGAAAAGAAAATTTGGCCCCTCGCACTATATCTTTTGTTCCCGGAGACCGTTGAACATTTAACTTGTGTGTATGTGGTCTAAATAGGATGATACTAGCGATCTTTACAAACCTGTACCTGGCTGCTTCTTCCTCATCTTGTCCTTGGGTGGTACCGGCATTTTAAGACCAGAGAACATTGTCCTCCGACAAATATGAACACTTTTTCCTCGAGAACACTCTAGCTCTGCATATTGTTTATGCAGGAACCTGTAGAGCAGTTTTTGGTGTGTCCCTATTCGGTTGTTTACATCCCCGTTCAATGCTAGGTCTAACTTACCACGTCTCTACGGTTTCTCACGATTCAGCTATGGCAGGCCAGAAAGTGGCAGTGTCGGGAATGAACGTGGTGAAATTGAAGACCGTGTATTCTTACATTCGTGGTACATTCTTCTAACGGTATTCCACTTTCTTCCACGGTGCTGTTACGGCAACGGTTATGACCACGTTCTCCTACGGTAAAACGTGGCTTGTCAAAGAAGAAAGTAGGAAAGGTCCCGTCCTTCACAGTGCTCGCCAAGTTCTCGCTACAGTACTACTTCTGTTTTCTACGTTTCCCTATGGCAGTTTAACTGCAGCGTCAAGGTAACCACGGTCAGTCACGCTTTTCTATGGTATCTTGCGTCAATGGACCTCGTTTACCGTAGCTCAAGTCAGCTCTACCCTACGGGGTGCATATTTCTGTGTTCCAAAGGTGCATATTTCTGTGTCAGATACCACATTCTGTCCTGTTCGTTCAGACTATTTCGAAGAGAACGTAGAAGCCGCACTTATCGGAAATGTTAAAATGGTGTTAATTGTTTAAAATTCATTTGTGATTTTTTTTCAAAGATTAACAGTGTTTCATCTGTATTTTTGTCAATATATTAACATATCGTGAACTCTGAACTATCATCACTGTCGTTATTCCTAAGGTATAATCAACTTTTTTTCGCAGTTCATATCACAAGAAGGACCTATTTTTGTGTGTACCACCATCTCCAATACAGGTCTGTATATTCACTTAAATAAACTCATCAACATATATTAAGTAACTGAACGTGATAATTACACAAAAATTTGGTGTTGGTTGTATGACAGGAATTACAGACTGAAACAAAGCATAGTCGTTTAATAGTAATACCTAACTGGAAGAGGATGTTGAGATTTAAGACCTGGACACCATCGGCAGTTTGAGCAAGTTAATATCACATATATCTTTTCCATGTGTTTTAAATAAAAAAAGCTTTCTCCACTGGCCAACAGGAGCACATATACATGACTGGTATTTTTATAACAAATATGAGAACATTTTTTCGGCCTTTTTTAAAGTAACAAAGAGAAGATGCTAAACTGAAAAGAGAAAAGCCCGCTTGCACAATTTTTATGTTCCAGGCGACCATTGATCATTAAACTACGAGTAATAAGAGACCACCGCCCTTCCATTAAGCCTGCAGAGCGTTCACCCTGGGTGGGGGCAATCGTGAAAAATCTCACCGCCTCGGCTGAGACTCGAACGCAAGAGTTTTGCGAACTGTGCTTTACACCAGGGCCACAGAAGCCAGTTGCTTTGCATTATTTTACCCAGCTCCTTCTATCTTATCTTACCGCCGTGTGGTGCGAGTATTCAGAGAACAGTATGGAATCGTATGGAAACTCTCTTCTGGAGGAATAAGATTGCGATCTAGTGTATCAATCAGTGGCCGGCCGGTGACGACAGGGAGAGCGAGGGGATAAGGGTTCAGGACAGATATGCTTCAGGTTCATGGCCATCTTTTTTTTACGAAAAATTCAATTTCTCTCTCTGTACTAGGAAGCACGGCTTAAAGCTGTATATAATGGAAGGAATTATCTTTTAACCGATGAACAAAATGCTGATCTACTGTTACCTGAGGATACGACAGGTAGGTTTTAAAAAGTGTAAATATGAGCGATCATACATATTTTAATCCTCTATCTTTAATACATACATATTTATGGTATTATATCCACTTTATGAAAAGTATAAAAACTATAAATTATTCTTGTGCAAACGTTCCTACACAATATAACAAATTCGAATCTATGGCTTTGATATCGGAGCAGCAGATTGGATACGATTTTTTTTACATTTTTTCAAGAAAAAGATCTCTTGGAGTGTTCAACAAAATCATTATTGTCCCCGTGTATATACCTTGTATTTAAACGGCCATTAACGTCCTTCCTTTGTCCTGCTTGATTCCATCATCAGGCTCTTAAATATAAAATGTATAAAATAAAAGTCTTCCTTCAAGCATTATTTGGGTGAGGAAATTAATTATAATGTGGTCTTGTGCTTATGGTGGTGTTAATTAATTATGCATTAACGAATAGTCATACTTTAACAGTGGGTTCCTCCTGCTCTTTTATTATCAGTAATTTGAAACCCTACATCAAAAGTATCAGGTTTTTAGCTGACAAAAAGTCTGTCTGTCTGTCTGTCCGTCTGTATAGCTGTCTGTCTGTCTGTTAACCGCTGGACTTAGATTCTTCTAACTTGACATCCAGAGAGGTCCATGAGCAATCTCCTTGGAAACCTGAAAATAGGTCTCTGTTACCCCTATCCTTCGAGCAAGGGCATAGAAGTACCCACAGAAAACTAAAATTTAATACAAAAGCTATAGTATCTCAATAACTATTGCATTGATCACCATAATTTTATGCATGTGCATTGATCATGGCATGTTTCATCAGGTCCTGTAGAATGCTGACGCCACCTGAATTTTCCCAATTTTTACGATTTTTTTCTCTGTATATGATACCTTCAAAGAAGCAGTAATCCATTAACAAGGCACTTACGTAACCATTGGACCTAGAATCTTCCTTCTTCACATCCAGGGAGGTTCATGAAAAATCTCCTTGGAAACCTGAAATTAATTTTCTGTTGATCATATCGTCTGAGAGATATGGGGATCGAAAGTACCCCCCGAATAATTAACAATTTGATACAAATGCTCCATTATCTGAATACCTAATGCACTGATCACCATAATTGTTTGCATGCATATTGATGGTGGAGTGTTTCAACAGTTCCTGCAGACTGGTGGCGCCACCTGGATATTCCTTATTTTACGAATTTGTTTTCTCAATTTTCGGGATCTTCAAACATGTGGTTGTCTGTAAACAAGGCACAAATCGTAACCATTGCACCTGGAATCTTCTATGTTGACATCCAGGAGGTCCATGCAAATCTCCATGGCATCCTGAAATTAAGTCTCTGTTACCCATATCATTGGTCAACATGATTTTGTGTATGCATATTGATCATGGGGTGTTTCATCAGTTCCTGCAGAACTGCAGAAAATTTTTCAAATTTTACACATTTTTTCTCTATTTTTGAGGACTTTAAAGATACGATCGTCTGTTAACATTGTGTCTCTCGTATATCCTAGCTCCTGAATCAAAGGAGGAGCAAGAACACGTGACCAGGATGATCCGGGCATGGCAAGTTTACACAAAAGCTCTGCCCTGTGTGTTTATCGGATTTGTAATATGGTTAGATCATTAAGGTGTTTATTTTCAGTTTAAAATCCTCGAACGTAGTCTGTGTGCGTATTCATCATGCTTAGTCCTACAAAATGTCACTTTATAGAGATTTTAACTGGTGCGTTTCAATTTATCCCTGTGGGTAGTCCGTGTGCACATTTCGTATCAACTCGATCGCCGTTCTGATAGTTTCAGCTTCAGACTTTAACATTTTGCTGCATTGTTTTGTCTACATATAATGAAAGTTGATCCACACAAGCTTTTGCTACATATATATATATATATATATATATATATATATATATATATATATATATATTTATATATATATCTATCTATATATATACACAATTCAAAATAGCTATTATCTATATATATATATATATATATATATATATATATATATATATGCTGTCAATAATCAATCGTCAATATGCAAACATCCATGTACTGCCGCTTGCTTAGAAGATGAAGCATGGTACGTCAAAGTGAAACTGCCAGGATTAGTTTTCGAGGCCCAGCTCATGTTTGTCTTTTTTAATAATTATATTTTATATAGCTCATTTGATTTTTTGTTAGCTGAGCTAAACAAGGATTAGCATAATTTATATCTACTTTGAAAAGCTGAAAAAAATTGTACGTCTTGTGTCTGCCTAATCTTTATTGGCCAACATGGCGTGAGAGGTGGGAATGCAAACATGTTTTGTATGCTGGTACATCATGCTCACCTTACTCAACCCTCTGTTTGATATATTAAGCAGCGTCTAGGTACTCGCGACCGCGACTTATAAATAAATGTACTCTCACAGCGTACCGGCTGTTTAAGTAGCAAGGTCATACCAAAAGATTAACTCTCTTCGGATTCGCTATTCACATAGGTTTTCTTCGAAGAGACGGAGAACAATAATTTGTTTTTTTTTTTAGGCCGGAAAAAAAATGTGCCGAGCGAAGGATCTTGACCTATGTGCGACATACGTGCTCTCAGAAAAACTGGTTAGAGTTTACACGAGAGCTGCGTGAAGGTCCAGAATGTCATCTGCACAGTGTTCTCTGGTTATTCCATATGACGTACCTGGAACCTATTTTGAAAATGGTATCCGTTATTTCAATGTGACAAGCCCGGAAATCCTTCAGCTGATCAGAGAATTTCCATTACATGACGGGGATGTCTTCCTATGCGGATACCCGCGATCAGGTAAGCCATTTCTATAAGCATTCTAGTAAAATCTACAAATTTGTTTGTAGTCCAAAAAGCTTCATCTAAATTTGATGGCAACGGATTTATAAACCTGTCATATATATATATATATATATATATATATATATATATATATATATATATATATATATATATATATATATAATTTATAATGAATAATATTGCATATGTCCGGGCAGATATCACAACTGCCAGTCAACCCCCCCCCCCAAAAAAAAAAAAAATATATATATATATATATATATATATATATATATATATATAAGGTAAGAAAGACACTGTCCATACAGCATCTGAACAGAAACAATTTGACCAGATACGAGCAGGCTGATTACATTGGTTCTATTCTCGCTGTCTTTCCGGCGAGGCTATATGGCTGATTAAAGCATCGCACCAAATATCAGCGCACAGTAATTGTGATTAATTTATAATTTCCAAGTATTGATGAAAATAAATAATAATATTTACTTTTGTCCAGGTAACATGTGGACGAAGACAATAATTGATGCCATTTGCCGTCAAGATGATTTGAAAACCTACGAAAATACAACGGCATCACAACTAGATAATCAACTGGACTACAAGTTTCACGGCTCATCCAGTCTGCCCCGGCCCAGTCTGTTTTGGTGCCATCAGCAGTACAACAAACTCCCAAATGATATCAAGAGGAAAAACACTAAAATTGTTTATGTCCTAAGAGATCCTAAAGATGTCGCGGTGTCTTACTTCCACTAACACCAGGGTGTTATAACTTTAGGACCTTGGGAAGGTAGCTGGGAAGTTTTTCTTGGAGCTTTTCTTGATGGCTCCGTATTATATGGCTGTTGGTTCGATCACGTGAAGAGCTTTATTAAGCATCGCATGGGTTCAAACATGTTACTTCTGAAATACGACGATTTAAAACAGGACACTAAGCATTGGATAGCAAAGATTGCTGACTTTTTGGAAAAGCCATTAGATAAGACAAAAGTTTATAAGATAGCAGAGATGGTAGATTTTAAAAGTATGAAGGCAAATATGCATTTGGATCAATGTAATTGGGTTCCCTTGAAATCTAGACATATTTTCCTAAGGAAAGGCGTAGTTGGAGACTATAAATCACATTTCACGGATGAACAATTCCAGAGGGTTCAGGCGAAATTAGAAGTCCTACGCAGGGAAACGGAATTTGATGATTACTTGGTTTAGACTAACACGAGCCAAAGTTAGTTTAAGACATATAATTCGATTCACTAGGTATTTAAATTGAACCGGTTGGAAGTCTTGAAATCAGTCATGCCAAAAAATGCAATGCAATGGGTATCATTAAAAGATAACCCTGTGTACAGGCCTGTTATTTTAATATAATCATCTAAGTGACGAGTTTAATCACAAAGACTTAGTTTTCTCTTGTATAACCCCTGATAGACTGTATGCTGTCCGAAATTAATCACAAATTAATTAAGACTTGGTTATGCTGGATTATAAAGGGACATTTTCGTATTTAAATACAGTTGAATACATTTTGAAAATAAAATTTATTTAACGGTAAGTCTGGTTTATTTAAAGTTACAAAATACTTGTGTTGTCAACCATGATTTATATGTTTATTTTTTACCAGCATTTGCAGGGCCGTTTTTCGAAAGAGTGGGTAACAGCCACTCTCACATCCGTTTATCTGTCCCTTCCAGGGGCGGATTCAGACATTTAAAGTGAGTGCCCTGTCCTGGATGTAGGCTTGAGGTGGCCGAGGTTAAATATAAAAAGTAACAAAATAAACGACGTCATTGGTGCATTTCGTTTCCTGTACCTAAAAATAGAATGATACCATGGCAAAAAATAACTAAATAATAAAGCGACTCAAAGTCTAAACTGTTCTAATCTTGTGTGTGTGTGGGGGGGGGGGCTGTTGGGTTATGCAAAATGATAATAAATAATAATAAAAATAATAATAATATAATAGATTAAATGATAAGGAGCATATCTTGGCCATAATGAGATTGATTATCCGAAATCCAGGAACCTGCTAGCTCCACGATTAAGACCCGTCCTGCAAGCCAAGTTCTATGTAGCATTGAACCTGCATGTACAGCTACATATTATCATTTGGTCATTTGGAAACTGAATAAAGCCACAATTATGTGTAACAATTTTTATATGTTATTACATTGCACCAAGATAAAAATTTCAGCAATATTCTACATTTAGTACCTCAATAAGTTCAGTTTTTAAATGATGAATTACCAGAACCTATTCAATATCAACCTCACTGATAAATCACAGCTCATATAACTTACAGTATCTCGACTAAAATCTGTCTGGGATAAGGCTAAATATTAGTACAATGTCTCACAAACTTTGGCCTCACTTACCTTACTTGGTCACAAGTGGAAGATTTGGCAAAGAAATCAGAAAGTTTCCGCTTTTTTATGGCTTCCATCATATACTAAACACACTGTGAACACGTCCTTTGATTTCCATACTGTATATGTGACTGACTGACTGGACTGACTTCATGGTGTCAAAGCCTAGGTTGTCAGCATGGCAGCCTCGCAGACCCTAGTCTTGCCAGTGACACATTGATTAAACAGAGAATTTGATACAAAGTAGTTATAAGAGTAAAGGAAGCAGGGCAAAGGCTACCACTTCCCTCCATGCATGTATAATAGAGCTCTGCGCGGGCCCTGACCGCGGGACTAACTTTTTGGGGGGTTTTTGTGAGGCGGGGCGGGCCTAAAAAACAACGGGGCGAGGCGGGGCGGGCTTAAAGCTGGGATATGCGGGGTGGGGCGGGTTACATGATATTTTAGTGCGGGTTTCTGTGGCCGGAAAACATGGTTATATTGAGGAGATAATTACATTTACTTAAATGTAAAGCACGGTAGGTCTGTTTCTATTTTCCTTCGGTTATTCCATTTTCTGAATTACTACATTGCACTCCCTAAATTTTGAGACAAATTCATTGTTGCAGGGACCACTGATAAGAATATAATACAAATGTACATGGGTATAGTGCTGTATATTTTGACTTCAGCACTGTAGGGCTATACTTGTGCCCAGTAGATATCTCAGATATTACATATCATGGCTGAGGGTAAGGCCAAAAAAAAAATAAGGTATGGTTCTCAGGCACTTTTTTCAGAAATCAGTGCGGGCGGGCGGTATTTTATTTTTTACCTTTTTTGAGTGTCTCCATAAAAATGTCATATGATCAGGGAAAAGTATGAAAATAACAATTTTTTATTTTTTGCAAAACAGGGAAAAGCACTACCTAAATTGTAATATTCATCTTCTTGAAAGATAAAAATCAAAATAAAAATTGTTGATGCGGGGGGTAAAAATTGACGCGGGCGGTGCCTGAGAACCATACCTTTTTTTTTGCCTAAAGCACCAGGATTATGCCTATGATCTAATAATATTCACTGCATGGGGTGCATCTGGCTCTGTCACCAGCTTGGTATAGCTTTACATATCTCACAAAGACTGATAGAGGTGTGCTTATTATGCGTGAGCCAAGGAGCACTGGCCAGTTAAGAGGACTGCATTGGCAAAGCAGAATGAGATACCGAGCATGGCGCCCATTTGATATCTACTCTTATGTACACAACCATGACCTAGAGCTGACTCCCTCTGTAGTTCAACAGCCTACCCCCTTCAGCTAATTAGCTGATCATCCCTAAACAGGATTGACTTCTTTGTAAAAAAAGTTGTGTTGAGCAAACTAGTATACTGTCCTCAAGCTAGTGCAGCTAGTGAGGATTAGTGTAACTCTATGCATACAAACTTAATAGAAATTGATTACTTTATGCTTTAGTTTAATTTTATATTTCCGTATAGCAACATATGCATAAAAAATATGTTTAAACTTTAATTATATGTTATCAGCTAAATATCTGAATATATTGAATTTATACTTATTCAGCAAAACATGGTAACGCTATCTACTGACAAAATGTGGTCTTTCATCATAAATATGTGAGAATAAATCATATTATTTTAGTTGGCTCTTATCAGGTTTTATGTTCATTTGCCGGTTGAATGCGGGTTGACTTTTTGTAAAAATAAGGGGCGGGGCGGACACGGGCTGAAAGCTTAAAGTGCGGGGCGGGTGCGGATCAATTATTTTTTACAGGTGCGGGGCGGTGCAGGGCGAGTTTTCAAAACTGCGTGGCGGTGCGGTTGCGGGCCTAAGGTTTATTTTGCGGGTCGGGGGCGGGCTCATATTTCCAGCCCGCGCAACTGTATAAACAGTTTATTAAGGTAACAGTTTGTGTGTATGTTTAAGATCATTGTCAGTGTTAATTTGAAATGATTAGGGCACCGCTTGTCAAACGGTGCCCTATAGTGATCACCGTGTCAGTCCGTCCTTCCGTCTTTCAGTCCTTCCGTACTTCCGTCCTTCCGTCAGTGGCACTTTCTTTCGCGCGCGGTAACTCAACAACAACATACTTCAGTTTTCCCAAATTCACCGGGATGATCGGTACATATGACGGCTCATAAACTGTGGAATCACAGAACTGTCGGAATTCCAATATGGCAGCTAAAGCCCAATCGCTGATTTCCTTTCGCACGCGATAACCAAACAAACACATACTTCATCTTTCCTAAATTCACAGGAATGATTGGTACGTATGAGGGCTCAAGACCTATTGATTTGCAATCCTGTCGGAATTTCAATATGGCCGCCACAGCCCAATCGTTGATTTTCTTTCGCACACGATAACTCAACAACAACATACTTCAGCTTTCCCGAATCCACAGGGATGATTGGTGCCTACGAGGGCTCCAGACCTATTGAATTTCAGACCCAATAAAAATTCAACATGGCTGCCAGAGCACAATCGATGATTTTTTTCCCCGCGTCATATCCATAAGAGAATATGTTTCATCTTTCTGCAGTTCATAGGGGTGATTGGTGCCATGGAGGGCTCCGTCACTATCATTTGTTCAGACCCACCAAAAATGGAATATGGCTGCCAGAGCACAATCGGAGATTTTCTTTCATGCAAAAAGAGACTACATTTTCTCGTGAAGGATGTTTGCAATATAGAGATTCATGGATCGCCCTTATGCAGAACAGCTGTGGTACTTTGTACTATCATCTTCCAGCACCTGAACTTATGACCCAACAAGTTTCACTATACACCTATTCACTCTGCAGGGCTCTATGAGGACCATCGTCCGATTACATCTAGTATTTCTAATAGGACAACTTGATAGGAGGAATTTTGTAAATGTGACACTGTACCCCCGAATGTTACCATGGGCAATTAAGTCATTAGATTTGCATCTGCTGGGCCTGCACAATCACCCCAGGCACAGAGGCCTGATAACACAAGGTTCTGGGAGACTCCAGGCTATAGAGTACAGCATATCCCACAGTGTATTATATATCAAATTTTATTGACTGCTCCAGGGAGATATATTACATATGAGCTTGTAATAAATGTTCCCGTACGTAAAAGTGAGTGCCCTGCTCTGTATAAAATAAGGTGGGGGGGGGGGGGGGGGCATCTGACGACTACACTACCTAACGTTTATGGTAAATTTTATATCCCAGACCTCTTTAGGGAAACGGAATCTGGTGATAACTCAGTTATACTCGGTTGCGGGGCACAGCCATACATAAGCCGTCAGAGCGCTTATCCTGGTTGTGGAACGACCGTGAAAAATCTCACCGCTCATTTGGAAATACAGCGTTTTTAATTAAATTTAAATTTTGAAATTTGTCAATTTTTTGTGTCTGAAGTGCTGAATATGTGTTTGACGTATTGAATATAAACTTTGATGACAACTTAAAGCACATTCATGAATAACATAGCTAGTTTATGATGCAGACCATTTTGCATTTACGTTTTGTTGAAGATGGCACCGTTATATCAAAAAATTTTACGGCTTTGAAACATAATAAAGAAGAATTGGCACAATTTTATATTACTTCGGCAATCTGGAGAAATGCCGTTGAATACGCACGCGTTGTGTTACATTAGCATTAATAAGCACCCTTTTTCCACCGACGCTTTGCGTCTGTTTAATTACTGGGTCCTCATAGCGTGTGGCGTGATAGTACAGTCGTTTTTATATGAGAGTACGTTATTCTGAGCTGTCTCGTGAACTCTGCTTTATATATATATCTAAGTCTTGACACTCGCGATCTTTTCACATGGTAGTCTCATAGTGTGCCGATTGTGGATGCAAAAACTGAGCTGAGCCACGGCTCGTGATCTTTGCTCGAAACACTGTACTCTCGCTTACGTGTATGCAGTATATCTGCTCAGAGTTATGAAGGGAACTCCGTGAAGGTTTAGAATGTCGTCGACACAGTCACCTCCGGTCATTCCATATGACTTACCTGGAACCTACATTGAAAATGGTATCCGATATTTCAATGTGGCAAGCCCGGAAATCCTTCAGCAGATCAAAGAATTTCCATTGTATGAGGAGGATGTCTTCCTATGTGGTTACCCGCGATCAGGTAATTTGTTTAGCTCAGTTGACTTTAAATCAATTTTTGGGGGAAAAGACGTCAGATGAGCACCATGAATGTCAGATGAGCACATATCGTATCTGTTAATCCCAGAATCTTCTAATGCAATAACTAGGGAGGTTCTAGGAAATCTCCTTGGAAACCTTTAATTAGGTCATGATGATCTACATTTAACAACCTCGGCTGAAAACACGATTTTGAGCACCCCGACGGACGGGGCAAAATATATCCATTAGGCCTAGAATCTTCTAACATTCAGGGAGGTCCTAGGGAAATGTCCTTGGAAAACATGAAACTAGGTCTCTGTGACCTATATTCTGCAACTTCCGAGGGGGTGGGGGATGAGCACCCTGAATTTCATATGGGCACAAACTGTATGCATTAGGCAAAGAATCTTCTAAGGGAGGTTCCAAGCAAATATGCTCATATACCATTATGTAATACTGCAGCTTACATGTAAACCTTTAGGATTTAAAGGAGTTAGATTTTATAGATATATTACCAGTGAAATTATTCCTTCTTGTAAAATACCAACATTTAAAAGCGTTTGAAAAAATCACTTGAAAAAAATATATTTATTGAATTTAGTTGAGTTTTGTTAATGTATGTGTTTATAATTTTTTTTAGTGAAATGTAAAAACCTTTTTTTCTTACTAAATTATGTCTGCAACATATAACCTGCTATATCTAATGTTAATATTGACACTCTATGAGTCAGTCCTCTTTGTCATAGGTACAATTTATATATAAATGAACTACTTAATGTATAATGTATATTGTTACGGGGTGACATAAAAGCGGGCCGCACTGTCTCGCTAGTGAAGCTTGCTTTTCTAGCGAAGCGGTTGGAACGCCGGACTTGTGCGCCACCTTTATTGGTTCGAATCCCGGATCGGCCCAAGATTTTCCCCATAACAATTTGTCTTCGTAACAAAAAGGGGGCTCGTCCAACGTGACGATTAACTTTGTGGCCCAGGGAATAAGCTCACCAAAGTGTGACTCCTGGGATAATTAGTCTTGTTCTGATGGCAGAACGCTTTTAAGAGGGGATGTGTTACGGGGCGACATATAAGCGGACCGAACTGTCTCGCTAGTGAATCTTGCCTTTTTAGAGAAGCGGTTGGTACGCCGGACTTGTGCGCCACCGTTATGGGTTCGAATCCCGGATCGGCCCAGGATTTTCCCCTCAACAATTTGTCTTCGTAACAATATATTCATGTTGCAATAAAATGAACTGAATTAAATGATATCACTTTAATGAAAAAATAGTCACAAATCTACGGTCACATGCTCTAGTGAACGAGGGAATATGGGCCGAATAAGTGAATGGCGGAGGCTTGCATTCATTAGTATGCAGATTTCTAGCTATAGACATTACAACGGCAGGCCTTGTCATGTCTTTGTGATAGACACAGATGTTTAAATGGACCCAATCACCTATCTGACCTTTATAAACTAAAGGTATTCCCTTTGAGCTTTTATAAAAAGCCCGCCAAAATATTAAGAACAAATTCAACAAGGGCATCAGGCAGCAAGTCAGATAAGCCAGAGCTCTGCAAAGGCGTTTTGCAACAAGTGACTTTTCTACCAAGAAGCATATATGCAAACAACCACCTAAGATTACATGTGTTTCCCGTTTGTCAACATTGTTGTGTTTACAAACATGTTGATAAACAAATTGATACATCCTTCACGAAGATGTCAAACAGAACTTTGTTCAATCAAAATTACCCTTAGATATTTATTATATACACAGAGGAAGCCAGACATCACATAAATTCGTTTTCAAAAGGTAGGTGATAGGGGACCTTTAAGTGTTCTGACTGACACAGAACCAACTCGTTTTTGGGTCGATCACCACCTATAATCAGCAGCTGACAAGGACAGAGCGATATCTTCGAATTATTCGTTGCAGGGCTTGTGCTGACCGAAAAGACCCGGGCGACTAGTTAGATGCATTAGTTAATAAAATGCATTATAAAAAAATCATCGAGACAACGCTCATCTGAGAAGGGGGCGTGTACTAGAGGTGGTTATCATAGTTATAAATGTATTATGTATCAGCCTAAACTTTTTTATAACTGATGAAAAGCACTTAAAAAATTATTATTACTCTATGCAGGTAACATGTGGACGAAGACAATAATCGACGCCATTTTCCATCAAGATGACTTGGAGATGTTTAACATTACCACGACATTACCACTTGCTGATCAACTGGACTTTAACTTTAACGGCTCGTCCAGTCTGCCCCGGCCTAGTCTGTTTTGGAGCCATCTGCAGTACAACAAACTCCCAAGTGATATCCAGAGGAAAAACACTAAAATCGTCTATATCATAAGGGATCCTAAAGATGTTGCTGTGTCTTACTTCCATTTGCACCAGGGTTCGCTGCCATTAGGTCCTTGGGAAGGTAGCTGGGAAGATTTTCTAGATGCTTTTCTTGATGGCTCCATATTATACGGCAGTTGGATCGATCACGTGAAAAGCTTTATCAATCATCGCACGGATTCAAACATGTTATTTGTGAAATACGACGATTTAAAACAAGACACTAAGCATTGGATTGCAAAGTTTGCTGACTTCTTGGAAAATCCATTAGACAAGACAAAGATTGATAAGATAGCAGAGATCGTGGAATTTAAACGCATGAAGACAAATCCGCACTTGAATCAAAGTAGTTGGGTCTTCATGAAACCCGGATATGCTTTTTTCAGGAAAGGCATAATTGGTGATTATAAATCACATTTTATGGATGAACAATTCAACAGGTTTCAGACAAAGTTGGAAGTCCTACGTAGGGAAACGGGGTTTGATGATTATTTGGTTTAGACTTTGCCGTCATATCATGGCCAAGAATCTTTTTCAGTCGTAAAAACAGGCCTCAATTGGCATTATGATTGGACCGATGAAACCTACTGTGAGTCTCGAAATAAATCATGCCGAAAAGTACAAGTGACACAATTTTTAAGCGCATGGCGTTGTCACACATGATGAAAAAATAGCTGATACGTCATCTAGATTTTGAGTGCCGTTTTCGATACAGATAGTCTAGCCACTCCGGCGCATACAGATAGTCTAGCCACTCTGACGCATACAGATAGTCTAGCCAGTCTGACGCATACAGTTAATCTAGCCACTCCGGCGCATACAGATAGTCTAGCCACTCTGACGCATACAGATAGTCTAGCCAGTCTGACGCATACAGTTAGTCTAGCCACTCCGGCGCATACAGATAGTCTAGCCACGCTGACGCATACAGATAGTCTAGCCGGTCTGACGCATACAGTTAGTCTAGCCACTCCGGCGCATACAGATAGTCTAGCCACGCTGACGCATACAGATAGTCTAGCCAGTCTGACGCTTACAGATAGTCTAGCCAGTCTGGCGCATACAGATAGTCTAACCACGCTGACGCATACAGATAGTCTAACCACGCTGACGCTTACAGATAGTCTAGCCACTCTGACGCATACAGATAGTCTAGCCAGTCTGACGCATACAGTTAGTCTAGCAACTCTGGCGCATACAGATAGTCTAACCACGCTGACGCTTACAGATAGTCTAGCCACTCTGACGCATACAGATAGTCTAGCCAGTCTGACGCATACAGTTAGTCTAGCCACTCTGGCGCATCCAGATAGTCTAACCACGCTGACGCATACAGATAGTCTAGCCACTCTGCGCATACAGTTAGTCTAGCCACGCTGACGCATACAGATAGTCTAGCCACGCTGACGCTTACAGATAGTCTAACCACGCTGACGCTTACAGATAGTCTAGCCACGCTGACGCATACAGATAGTCTAGCCACGCTGACGCATACAGATAGTCTAGCCACGCTGACGCTTACAGATAGTCTAACCACGCTGACGCATACAGATAGTCTAGCCACTCTGACGCATACAGATAGTCTAGCCACGCTGACGCATACATATAGTCTAGCCACGCTGACGCTTACAGATAGTCTAACCACGCTGACGCATACAGATAGTCTAACCACGCTGACGCATACAGATAGTCTAGCCACTCTGACGCATACAGATAGTCTAGCCACGCTGACGCATACAGATAGTCTAGCCACGCTGACGCATACAGATAGTCTAACCACGCTGACGCATACAGATAGTCTAACCACGCTGACGCATACAGATAGTCTAACCACGCTGACGCATACAGATATTCTAGCCACTCTGACGCATACAGATAGTCTAGCCACGCTGACGCTTACAGATAGTCTAACCACGCTGACGCATACAGATAGTCTAGCCACTCTGACGCATACAGATAGTCTAGCCACGCTGGCGCATACAGATAGTCTAGCCACGCTGACGCATACAGATAGTCTAGCCACGCTGATGCATACAGACAGTCTAGCCACGCTGACGCTTACAGATAGTCTAGCCGCTCTGACGCATACAGATAGTCTAACCACGCTGACGCATACAGATAGTCTAACCAGGCTGACGCATACAGATAGTCTAACCAGGCTGACGCATACAGATAGTCTAACCACGCTGACGCATACAGATAGTCTAGCCACTCTGACGCATACAGATAGTCTAGCCACGCTGACGCTTACAGAAAGTCTAACCTCGCTGACGCATACAGATAGTCTAGCCACTCTGACGCATACAGATAGTCTAACCACGCTGACGCATACAGATAGTCTAACCACGCTGACGCATACAGATAGTCTTACCACCCTGACGCATACAGATAGTCTAACCACCCTGACGCATACAGATAGTCTAACCATGCTGACGCATACAGATAGTCTAGCCACGCTTACGCATACAGATAGTCTAGCCACGCTGACGCATACAGATAGTCTAACCACGCTGATGCATACAGATAGTCTAACCACTCTGACGCATACAGATAGTCTAACCACGCTGACGCATACAGATAGTCTAACCACTCTGACGCATACAGATAGTCTAACCACGCTGACGCATACAGATAGTCTAGCCACGCTGACGCATACAGATAGTATAACCACGCTGACGCATACAGATAGTCTAGCCAAGCTGACGCATACAGTTAGTCTAACCACGCTGACGCATACAGATAGTCTAACCACGCTGACGCATACAGATATTCTAGCCACGCTGACGCATACAGATAGTCTAACCACGCTGACGCATACAGATAGTCTAACCACGCTGACGCATACAAATAGTCTAACCACGGTGATGCATACAGATAGTCTAACCACTCTGACGCATACAGATAGTCTAACCACGCTGACGCATACAGATAGTCTAACCACGCTGACGCATACAGACAGTCTAGCCACGCTGACGCATGCAGACAGTCTAGCCACTCTGACGCATACAGAGAGTCTAGCCACCCTGATGCATACAGATAGTCTAGCCACTCTGACACATACAGATAGTCTAACCATGCTGACGCATACAGATAGTCTAACCACGCTGACGCATACAGATAGTCTAGCCACGCTGACGCATACAAATAGTCTAGCCACGCTGACGCATACAGATAGTCTACCCAATCTGACTCATACAGATAGTCTACCCACTCTGGCACATAGAGATAGTCTAACCACGCTGACGCATACAGATAGTCTAGCCACGCTTACGCATACAGATAGTCTAACCACTCTGACGCATACAGATAGTCTAGCCACGCTGACGCATACAGATAGTCTAGCCATGTTGACGCATACAGATAGTCTAACCACTCTGAGGCATACAGATAGTTTAACCACGCTGACGCATACAGATAGTCTAACTACGCTGACGCATACAGATAGTCTAGCCACGCTGACGCATACAGATAGTCTAGCCACGCTGACGCATACAGAGAGTCTAACCACGCTGACGCTTACAGATAGTCTAACCACGCTGACGCATACAGATAGTCTAGCCACGCTGACGCATACAAATAGTCTAACCACGCTGACGCATACAGATAGTCTAACCACGCTGACGCATACAGATAGTCTTACCACTCTGACGCATACAGATAGTCTAACCACGCTGACGCATACAGATTGTCTAGCCACGCTGACGCATACAGATAGTCTAATCACGCTGACGCTTACAGATAGTCTAACCACGCTGACGCATACAGATAGTCTAGCCACTCTGACACATACAGATAGTTTAGCCACGCTGACGAATACAGATAGTCTAGCCACGCTGACGCATACAGATAGTCTAACCACGCTGACGCATACAGATAGTCTAACCACGCTGACGCATACAGATAGTCTAGCCACTCTGACGCATACAGTTAGTCTAGCCACGCTGATGCATACAGATAGTCTAGCCACGCTGACGCTTACATATAGTCTAACCACGCTGACGCATACAGATAGTCTAGCCACGCTGACGCATACAGATAGTCTAGCCACGCTGACGCATACAGATAGTCTAACCACTCTGACGCATACAGATAGTCTAACCACGCTGACGCATACAGATAGTCTAACTACGCTGACGCATACAGATAGTCTACCCACGCTGACGCATACAGATAGTCTAGCCACGCTGACGCATACAGATAGTCTAACCACGCTGACGCTTACAGATAGTCTAACCACCCTGACGCTTACAGATAGTCTAACCACTCTGACGCATACAGATAGTCTAACCACGCTGACGCCTACAGATAGTCTAGCCACGCTGACGCATACAGATAGTCTAACCACGCTGACGCTTACAGATAGTCTAACCACGCTGACGCATACAGATAGTCTAGCCACTCTGACGCATACAGAAAGTCTAGCCACGCTGACGCATAGAGATAGTCTAGCCACGCTGACGCATACAGATAGTCTAACCACGCTGACGCATACAGATAGTCTAACCACGCTGACGCATACAGATAGTCTAACCACGCTGACGCATACAGATAGTCTAGCCACGCTGACGCATACAGATAGTCTAACCACTCTGAGGCATACAGATAGTTTAACCACGCTGACGCATACAGATAGTCTAACTACGCTGACGCATACAGATAGTCTAGCCACGCTGACGCATACAGATAGTCTAGCCACGCTGACGCATACAGATAGTCTAACCACGCTGACGCTTACAGATAGTCTAACCACGCTGACGCATACAGATAGTCTAGCCACGCTGACGCATACAAATAGTCTAACCACGCTGACGCATACAGATAGTCTAACCACGCTGACGCATACAGATAGTCTTACCACTCTGACGCATACAGATAGTCTAACCACGCTGACGCATACAGATTGTCTAGCCACGCTGACGCATACAGATAGTCTAATCACGCTGACGCTTACAGATAGTCTAACCACGCTGACGCATACAGATAGTCTAGCCACTCTGACACATACAGATAGTTTAGCCACGCTGACGAATACAGATAGTCTAGCCACGCTGACGCATACAGATAGTCTAACCACGCTGACGCATACAGATAGTCTAACCACGCTGACGCATACAGATAGTCTAGCCACTCTGACGCATACAGTTAGTCTAGCCACGCTGACGCATACAGATAGTCTAGCCACGCTGATGCTTACATATAGTCTAACCACGCTGACGCATACAGATAGTCTAGCCACGCTGACGCATACAGATAGTCTAGCCACGCTGACGCATACAGATAGTCTAACCACTCTGACGCATACAGATAGTCTAACCACTCTGACGCATACAGATAGTCTAACTACGCTGACGCATACAGATAGTCTACCCACGCTGACGCATACAGATAGTCTAGCCACGCTGACGCATACAGATAGTCTAACCACGCTGACGCTTACAGATAGTCTAACCACCCTGACGCTTACAGATAGTCTAACCACTCTGACGCATACAGATAGTCTAACCACGCTGACGCCTACAGATAGTCTAGCCACGCTGACGCATACAGATAGTCTAACCACGCTGACGCTTACAGATAGTCTAACCACGCTGACGCATACAGATAGTCTAGCCACTCTGACGCATACAGAAAGTCTAGCCACGCTGACGCATAGAGATAGTCTAGCCACGCTGACGCATACAGATAGTCTAACCACGCTGACGCATACAGATAGTCTAACCACGCTGACGCATACAGATAGTCTAACCACGCTGACGCATACAGATAGTTCAGCCACTCTGACGCATACAGTTAGTCTAGCCACGCTGACGCATACAGATAGTCTAGCCACGCTGACGCTTACAGATAGTCTAACCACGCTGACGCATACAGATAGTCTAGCCACGCTGACGCATACAGATAGTCTAGCCACGCTGACGCTTACAGATAGTCTAACCACGCTGACGCATACAGATAGTCTAGCCGCTCTGACGCTTAGGACGACACTCTGACGTCAAAGGAACAACACTATCGCAAAAGTCATCGCAGATTTTTATTCGTCTTACCTAGCTGTAAAAGTAGCTAACTTTGATAGTAAATTGTGTATCTATGTGTTCTTTTTCATATCCTCGGAGAACTTCTGTGTCGCATACACATGCCCTTATCGAACACTAATAGGTATATTTTTTCAGTTTTCGAAACCGCTCATGGGGCTTCCATTTTGCGTACACACCAAAATCCGGATGTCGCAGGTCCAATGTCGAAATTGTAGGTATAATGCTTATTACGATGATCAATAATCAATACATATAACCATAAATTTCCAGAAACAAGATTGTACATATATGTGTATAAATAAAGGTTTCTATACACTTACATCCATCGTAAAATGTGTTTTCCACCTACCAGCTACATATGTTATATATGCATGAATTATAGTATTTTCTCATTAAAATATTATTGCGGCTGCCGGTGCTTCATTTTTAAGTCCTTTATTAACTCCTGTACACAGACTAGCGGACCACTGGTGGTCGTACCTAAAAACCTTACAAAGCAAGATTCACAAGCTTCAGACCCGTGTTTCTTCTTTGTTACTTCTTCTACGTTTCGTCTCCTTGGTTTTGCGTCTTTCCGCATTCTCAAGATCAGGCCTAGTTATGATAAACAGACACACGTGGACTTTGTTTTTTTTTCAGACACAAAATCACAACAACGTATACAATAGGTGAACAAAAAGTCGTAATAGGCCCGTGTGCTTTTGCAGGTAAACTTTCGTGTTCATCCGATAAGCGTGAGATAACACACATATTATTGCGAATATTGAGGTACCGTTAAAATTAATCCCGTCGTAATGTAGCTCTCATGTAGTTATTTGTATAGTACATGTTTCGTATCTGAACTTTAAGCTTGCCTTTAACAAAAGATGCAGATGAGTTATGTTATGCATAAATGTATGATGGACGTAAAGGAATATTTGTGATATCTTAAGATATCCAGTCATATTAATAAAAAATAAGATGACCCATGGCTTAGATAAATGAACCAATAAAAGCTCAAACTGATATTCCCTCCGCCAGGAGGTTATGTCTCCATCTCTGTTCGTGTGTTGTTTGTGTATGTTTTTGTTCTCAACTTAACTCATGCAAACTTGAACGGAATCTTATGACATTTTTCAGGCCATTTCGGGAATGCACAGATGAAGGTCCGGTTTGATTTTGGTGTATATCCGGCACATGATTCGGATTTAAAAAAACATTATCAAGGAATATTAACAAATGTACGGTCACGTATGCAAGAATGAACCTACGAATGTGGGCCGAATTAGTGAATGCAAACACGGGTCAGGAAGCATCCCAAAATAAAGACCCCATACATGGATGAGGCTTGCATTCTTGGAATGTAGATTTCTAGTTAGTATTGTGCTCAATATTTGCCAATTATCTACAATTACAACATTGTGTATATTTTAGTTTGATTAGCATTTGTATATCACATCTAACCCACCGAAAATTTGGCATAAGTGCTTTATTTCATGGTGACGTAAAGGAGATAATAAATACTGAAAATCTCTGTCTGCCAGTCATGCCGGTGTGTGGTGATTAAATCGCATACTGTAGTACATGTATACCTAACTAATTTTTTTTTAATTTACAGATGCAGTTTCTGTGTCATAGGTTTAAATTATATAGAATAAATAAATATATATATATATATATATATATATATATATATATATATATATATATATATCGTCCTAGGTAGATTTTAGTGACTGCAGTAAAGTGCTCGATACAGCGCTAAAGCTAAGGTAGTGTACCTTAATGTACCCATTTACCTGCCTTTTGAAAAAGAATTTTTGTGATTTCTGTCTTCCTCTCTATATAGATTAATGATCTAAGGGTAAAATGGTTGTGAAAAGTTCTTTTAACGACTTCGTAAAGGATGTATGATATTGTATATCAACAATATGTTTGTAAACCTAGCAATGTGGACATACGGGAAAAACATATTACGTTAGGTGGTAGGTTGCATTTATGCGGAGCTAGAAAGGTCACTTGTTGCAAAACACCGTTCGTGAAGCTCTGGCTTATTTGACTGGCTGTCAGATCCCCTTTTTGTATTTGTTTTTTGCTTGCCGGAATCAAAGATTTCGGCAAGCATATTGGTCAGTTGCGTATGTCTGTTTGTCTGTTTGTTTGTTTGTTTGTTTGTCACCACTCTCCTGGTCACAATTTTGCCACAATAACCTTGAAACTTACAGGGATGATGAAAACCATAATTTCTAGGTGCCCTATTGTTTTTGGTTAAAATAGGTGAAAGGTCAAGGTCAAGGTCGTCAAATCTTCCCAAAACCGTTTTTTCTTCATATCTTTGTGACTATTAGCCGTATCTACTTCAACAATAGCTCATTTTAATCGTCATTCCAAGGCCTGTCATCTGGTGTGTAGCTGACTCAAATTTGCCGTAACCATGGTTACAAGTTTTTGGGGAAAGTCATAATATTCGAAAATAAGGGGTCTTATTTTTCTAACTTTGTCAGTTTTAAAGCTAGAGTGATCTAGTTTTTTGCATCAGGTAGCATTCAACTAGTACTACAAGATTTTATTACAAGTCTTGCAGTATCTCGTAAAATATCTCGTAAATAGAGATATTTCGAGATTTCATTCATCTTGCGCCAAAGGCCACATTATTGCAGGAATCTTTTTGAAACTGACATATTATAAGTCCTACACTAGTATCTCGAAATAGTTTTTTTCACTTTTTGAATAGGGCCGCTAGGGGGCGCTGGATGCGAACCTCCCGAACATATCATATTTTGGCCATATCTCCAAAATTATAAGCCTCAATTACATAAACTATAGCTTATTTTCTTCTTCTGAGTCTTCTCCATAACCTAGTGTAGTCATCTGGTCACAATTTTGTGACACTTTGTCAGTGTGTCTGTCTGTTTGTCAGTTGTTCGCGTGCTTGCTCTTGCGTCTAACATATAGCATTCTACAGGCCACAGTTTTGAAAGAATCCTTTTGAAACTATTACATCTTAAGTCTTACACTAATATCTCGAAACCAATTTTTCATTTTCCGGATATGGCCGCTAGGGGGCGCTGAACTCGAACCTCTCCCAACATATCATGCTTTGGCAATATCTCCAAAACTATAAACCTCAGTTACATAAACTGTAGCTTTTTTCTTCCTTTGAGTCTTCTTCATAACCTGGAGAAGTCATCTGGACTCAATTTTGAGTCACTTTGTCAGTGTTTTCGTCTGTTTGTCAGTTGTCCTCAAATTCGCCTGCTTGTTGGCTCTTGCGTCTCACATATAGCATTCTGTAGGCAACAGTTTTGACGGATTCCTTTTGAAACTATTACATCTTATGTCTTACACTAATATCTAGAAATAAATTTTTCATTTTCCGGATATGGCCACTAGTGGGCGTTGCACATGACTCTCACACACATACCATTGTATTGGCCATAACTCTACACCCAAAGCCTCAGTTACATAAGCTATAGCTTATTTTCTTCCTTTGAGTCTTCTCCATAACCTGATTAAGGCATCTGGTTTCAATCTTCTGTCACTTTGTCAGTGTGTCCATCTGTTTGTCCGTTATCCTTAAAGTCGCCTGCTTGCTGGTTCTTACGCCTTACATATAGCATTCTACAGGCCACAGCTTTGACGGAATCCTTTTGAAACTGAGACATCTCATGTCATACACTAATAATACGAAACGCATTTGTCGTCTTCGGAATATGTCTGCTAGAGGGCGCTACAGTCGAGCCTCCGAAGTATATCATTAATTCGCCATACCCCGTAAACTATAAATCTAAATTACATAAATAATAACTCAATTTCTTCCTTTGAATCTTCTCAATAACTAGCTTATGTCATCTGGTGTCAATCTTGTCTCACAAAGTCACTATGTCTGTCTGTTCGTCTTTTGTTGTCAGCTTTGTCTGCTTGCCTGTTCTTTTGTCTCATATGTCATTTTACGGGCCACATATTCTCAGCAATGTCCCTGAGAGTCATTCCATTAATAGAAAACCGACAATATGTTCTGTCTGTCCGTCTATGTTTCACTTCCGAATTCCGGCAAGCGTTCGACCTATGGTCGTCTAGTTTTTTTTTTTATTTTGGCGGGCCGCCACATAATATAAACACGTTGATAACAACAAAACTAGCAACCTGCATATGTGCGGTGATATCCATGTGTTCTTGCCTCATTTAATAAAAGCTCCAAGAGATAACCTTCAAACGATAAGGTCAGATAAGTGATTGGACCCCTTTTAAGCTAAGTGCCACTATCATTTCTGGAAATGATAATCAACTGAAACTTTTATACTTTGTGCTTAAGGTTGATTCATGTTGGGAATCAAACCGATCAGGGGTGGTCACCATGCATTTGGGGTAGATATGACCAGTAAACTAGACGGTGTTCAACTGGCTTTTATGATGGACTGATGAAAAATCAGTTAAAGAAAGTGATAAGCTATGGAATTGCAATAAAGTGTAATTTGAAAATTTTTATTAATATAAAAAGAAGCCAGCTACATCATTTTTGATGAAACTAAGAAATTTTTATTATAAAAACAGAAAACTATATTGTCAAAATTCTTACATAATAAAAATAAATACCTGGCGGAAATTACCAGAATACATCACTACTCTGCAGAAATAAAATAAAATTTACAAAAACTAGAATTGATTTCTTTTTTTACTTTCGCCTGTGAATCACTTATACTATATGATAAATTATCACCCACAAAAAAATAAGGGGTCACCACATATCTTTGCAGTCAAACACTGGTTTCTGTGTTACAAGAATATAAAAAATGCATAAAAATTATGCATCTATCTATAAAAGTTGTTTCCCATAGTCTTCCTATATTTAACACTAAGTAAAGTGGCGATTCTCTGATATAGTGCTACATTAATTTGTGGCCCTAACTAATACCTAAAACATAAAATTTAAATTTATTTGAAGTTTATGGTTAAACCAGTTCAAATAAAAATTAAACACTTTCAACAGTAACGGGAGTAACCATAAGGGCTATTTAAATCGGATCAAGTTGAAAATTAGACCTATGTACGCCATGGTATGCGGTACTTTCATTAGCCTTTAATGAAATCATCCCGAAAAACGTAATAAACGCTGGAAATTCGGCATAGTTTACGTTTTCAATCTTGTAAACAGTTATATAATTGTCTAATATGACGTAACCAGTCATAAAATGAGAAATATATAATATATAATGGAGGGTTTGCATTTTGATTTTGGCCCGGGAGACGTATTGTTAGAAAAATGACCGTCTGTCAGACCATATCTTTTAGTTAAGAGTTGGCTTGATTTTCCGAATTTTAGTTACCATTCAGGTGTCTATCGTTAGAGTACTGTCCATTCTATTTTAATCAACTGGAGAAAGTGTAAAATACGCATAAAATAAGTATGATACGGCCGTTTTCTGTGGGCCTGGGTTTTCTGACGGTCCCAAATATGGCGTTTTAACCCTTATTATGAGTAATATGTTACCACTAAAAATACGAATTATCTGCTAGATTTTAATTACATAGAGAGGGATAGACCCAATATTCATTAAAAACTCAGC
Organism: Sipunculus nudus; assembly: GCA_026874595.1. Taxonomy (NCBI): domain Eukaryota; kingdom Metazoa; phylum Annelida; class Sipuncula; order Golfingiida; family Sipunculidae; genus Sipunculus; species Sipunculus nudus. The sequence goes on along the minus strand of CM049321.1, from coordinate 42,225,920 downwards.
TTAAAAATCGTTTATATTACGTAAGGGTCTTTCTTCATGTGTTTACTTGGGCCCGGGTTTCAGTGTAGCAAGTGCACCAGTAACGGCGCGTCCACGATGCGCAGTAGCAATCGTTGCACTTAGCTTTTTAAAAGCAGGTTAGAGCACCTTGTTACTACTCTCTTGTTACTAAAGAGGTTGCAATGATCCGTGTAAGGTTTCATTGTGTTTCATTGTGTGTCCGTTTCAATTAAATCATTTGACAAGTCCGTTCAATCTTATTCATAGATTTGGTTATGTATGATTTAAGCTGTGTCGATTTCTCCGACCTTGTACCGACCAACATTCTAAAATCTTACTATGATTCGCAAATAAGGGCGCGGTCACCTCCAGAATGTTCTTCCGGCTTCTAGGCCTACTCGGAGATACGGGCCTATTGGCCACCAAACTCTATCCGCAGATAAATTCTGACCCTGAGTTTGTCCTCGTAGTATTCTCCTGTCGTAATTACGTGTCCATATGAAACCCTAACCGTACAAAAAAAATAAAGTCGATCATGGGTGCTGCTTTTTTTTTGCGCACAGGCGTAAATGCTGATGTCATAAGTTGCATGTGATACTTGTTTTAAGACGTCTGTCATTTTACTTATGGTATTTTTGCATTACACCGGTACCTCTGTGGTTATGTTCTGAAACTGGATCTTATATACACCGCTGCGTTCAGCTATCATACATTGGTTAAAACGATTTTATAGGTTAAGGTGTCCATGTGAAACTAGTCCGTGCTAATGCATCATATGTCCACGTAACGTGTATATACGGTAAACAGTGACTGAACTGTTTGCACTTAAATTATGCACAGGCGAGTGAGCTCAGCTCAGCACATTAACTTGGACTAATTATTTGACAATTTGATCAATTACGTAGTGAGACACTATGAGTGAAATAGTCCAGTAAGCTTCAAAGAAAAACTGTGTCAGGGACAAACACACATGAGTTGTCACGCTCACCTATATATTAAGGGAGAATACCTATTAGTGATTCAATATTTAATCTCACCTGAGCGGGAGAAGACTGTAATAACAGCGTGGTAAGTGTATCAGCTATGAAATGGCAAAAATGTGATAACAGTGACACCTAATGTGTCGGCAAGATATATATATATATATATATATATATATATATATATATATATATATATATATATATATATATATATATATATATATATATATATATATATATATTCAGGCTCTATAGTTCAATGCGTATTAGGTATACTGGGCGTGAATGTTTTTGCAGATTCAGTTTCACTTTTAACAACACTGGTTATCAGTATCATGGGATTAACATGTGAGTGATATGTTCGGTAGCTTTATATAATTTAAATTCATAATGCTCAATAAATGTTTGGGTAGTGGACGTTCGCTCTCGATAAGAATACATTTTGGAGTGTGGAAATGTGAGAGTTTTTGTAATGGGAAATTTATGTACATATATACTGTTATATGATTTGGTTTAAATGCCATATGTATCTGTACCCTGGAGTATGCAATTAGGAGATTAACAATGGTCATCTTGAAGTACACACACACACACACACAAACACACACAGATATATATATATATATATATATATATATATATATATATATATATATATATATATATATACTCTAGTCGAGTTGGCTTTTTGTTCGCAGGGCTTGAAATTCGCTATATTCGCAGTTAAATTTTCTCGGATATAAAACATGCGTTAATGAAACACCCTATCTTTTAAACTGTAAACCCTAATCATTGACATCTAATGTATATTATCGATGCCTGTATCCTCGAAAGGTGAAAAAAAAGAAAAGGTTGATACCAAAGTTATATGTTAAATGTTGCGGTTAAAGCGAAATTGATCGGATCTTTGATCTGCTAATGGTTGAAAGGAATTTCCACGCCGTTTTGAATCTCGTCAAAATGCTAAGATTGAATATGATCTGTATAGGTTACCTATCTTTAAAATGGAACTATTAGAAAACGAAACCCTCGTGATTGACAACAAAATGAAAATCGCGAAAATTATATGAGTGTATGTGCTCGTCACAGCATATATTAGTGTACATTTAAGAGCATTATGAAAGTCTCTCCCTTTCTCACATTCGTTTTAGACTAAGATACACGCTTAAGGCATTCGATGATTTAACAGGTTAATATTATTAATGCAAAGCCCCGTTAAATATTGGCACGAGCAGCAGGCAGGCTTATTAAACAACTATAAGAACTTAAATATAAAGATGTTCCCCAATCAACATTTTATTAATATTATGTGAATTAACTCTTTCTCTCTCTCTCTCTCTCTCTCTCTCTCTCTCTCTGTTTTTATTCTATCTTTCTGTCTGTCTGGTATGCCTAACCCCTCCCCCTCTTCTCTCTCTCTCTCTCTCTCTCTCTCTCTCTCTCTCTCTCTCTCTCTGCTGCGTTTCACCAGGTTTTTTTTAATAATATGAATCAAACAGTGTTGTTATTATAGAATATAATATGAGAAAACTATGGTATTTATGATAAGAACACCTCACAGATTTAGGTTTATTTCTATCTTTATTATCATTTCTATCTGCCTCGCTGTTTTTCTGTCTTGTTAAATATCTGTCTAGTATGCCTTTATCCTCTCCCTCCCTCCCTCTCTCTCTGTCTATTTGTCTCTCTGTTTCTGTCTCTGTCTCTATCTCTCGGTCTCTCTCTCTCCCTGTCTCTCTCTCTCTCAAGGTTGCGTCTCACCAGGCTTCTTTCTTACATAAATCCTAGCAATGTTGTTAATACTGAGTATTATATGAGGGAAACTGGTATTCATAATGAGATAAAAAAAAAGTAGAACAATTACCCTAGGAATAATAATTATAATAGTATATAAGAAAATTAATTTCGATCCATGTTATTTCATTTGCAGAAAATAAACAGAACACGAGATCATGATGTTTGACGGTGTTCCATATACCATCCCTGACAGCCATTTTGTTGACGGAGTACGTTATTCCACAGCAACAAGACCGGAGAATTTTCAACAGATCAAATCTCTCCCGGTGTTTGAAGATGATATATTTCTCTGCGGTTATCCAAAATCAGGTAGAAAAAAAGCTATATGTATTTCTTTTGTTTGTATCTCGAATAAAGTCGATACCATAGATAGTTCCATTATCTCATGCCCACCTGTATTGTGCGAAGAACGTAGATACATTTTAATGTTAGAAATGGAAATGTATGTAGAAGGTGATTGAACCTGATTTTCAACAAGGTAACTAAAACTTGCCTTTTGCAATATTAAAGAAGCAAAATTATTTTAAAAAAATGAATGAGAAATCAGTTTATATCTTATAACATACCTGTCCCACCGATAGCGGCGAGGCAATTTGTCACATGATAAAAAAAACAGTTGACAGCTTCTGATTGGATGATGTCACACCATAAATACTCCAAATATATGACCAGGTAAAACATAGATGGCTTTTTGTGCAGGGACACATCTGATCTGTCAGATCATTGGAAAGAGAACACAAAGTTGTGATACATAAAGTGGATATTTATTTCAAAATTTTTGATCACCATATAATACCATCTTTCTGGTAAATTATATAAAATAAGTGACCCATGGGTCATGACGCTCAGCCGACTGGCATGTTGACAGTGTGTCCTTGCACAGCAACAAATTAAGATAATGTAGGTGGCATCATAGTTCATGCATATTAGCTGAAGATCATCAACACCCATAAGCACATCAAATTTGATGACAATCCATCCAGCTGTTCCTGAGGAATCTGGCAACTTGTGTGTATTTTGCATTATTTCTGGGGTGCTCAAACATGGCCTTTATCTCAGATAAGATAAGTCACAGTGACCTTAATTCAAGTCTCTGAGGGGAACTTTTGAGGAACTCTCAGGATGTCAAGTAAGAAGATTAAGGTCAAATTGTTATGATTTGTGCCCTACTTTGGCATCAAATTTTTAATTATTCTGGGGGTGCTTATAAGCCCCATAGCTTGGAGAATATGGGTAACTGAAACCTAATTTCAGGTTTCCAAGAAGACTTTTTCATGGACCTCCCTGGTTGTCAAAATGATGATTCTAGGTCCAATGGTTATGATTTGTGCCCTGCTTTGGTATCAAATTTTCAATTATTCTGGGGGGTACTTAAAAGCACCAAAGCTTGGAAAATATGGGTAACAGAGACCTTAAATTTCATGTTTCCAAGAAGACTTTTTATGGACTTCCCTGGATGTCAAGTAAGAAGAATCTAGGACCAATGGTTACGATTTATGCCCTGTTAAAGGATAACCACATCTTTAAAGGTCTCAAAAACAGAGAAAAAAATCACAAAAAAAATAAAAAAAAACAACAGGTGGCGCCACCAATCTGCAGAAACTGATGAAACATTCCATGATCAAAATCCATGCAAAAAAACATGATGACCAATGCATTAGTTGTTGAGATACTTGAGCTTTTGAATCAAATTTTCCATTATTCTGGGAATACTTCAGAGCCACATAGCCCTGAGGTTTTGGGTAACAGAGACATAATTTTAGGTTTCCAAAGAGACTTTTCATGGGCCTCCCTGCATGTCAAGATAAAAGATTCTAGGTCCAGTTGTTACGATTTGTGCCCTGTTATCAGATGACCGTATCTTTTAAGGTATAAAAAACAGAGAAAAAAATTCGTACAAAAATCGAAAAAATACAGATGGCGCCACAAGTCTGCAGAAACTGATGAAACACTCCATGATCAATATCCATGCAAAGAATCATGGTGATCAATGCATTAGTTGTTCAGATACTTGAGCTTTTGTATCAAATTTTCCAATATTCTGGGGGATACTTCAGAGCCCCATAGCTCTGAGGTTTTGGGTAACAGAGACCTAATTTTAGGTTTCCAAGGAGACTTTTCATTGGCCTCTAAGCATGTCAAGTAAGAAGATTTTAGGTCCAGTGGTTACGATTTGTGCCCTGTTATCAGATGACCACATCTTTTAAGGTATCAAAAATAGAGCAAGAAAATTGTAAAATATCGAAAAAATACAGGTGGCACCACCAGTCTGCAGAAACTGATGAAACACTCCATGATCAATATCCATACAAAGAATCATGGTGATCAATGCATTAGTTGTTCAGATAATTGAGTTTTTGTATCAAATTTCCATTATTCTGGGGGGTTCTTCAGAGCCCCATAGCTTGAAGAATCTGGGTAACAGAGACCTAATTCCAGGTTTCCAAGGAGACTTTTCATGGGTCTCCCTCTGTGTCAAGAATGAAGATTCTAGGTCCAGTCGTTACGATTCGTACCCTGTTAACAGATATCTACATCCTTAAACGTCTCAAAAATAGAGAAAAACAATTGTAAAAATTTGAAAAAAAATACAGGTGGCGCCACCAGTCTGCAGGAACTGATGGAACACCTCTTGATCAATGTATGCCAAAAATCATGACCATCAGTGTTTTACATATTGAGATGTTGCAGGTTTTTTTTTATCAAATTTTCCATTATTCTGGGGGGTAATTAGGAACCCCACAGCTCAAAGGATATGGGTAACAGAGACCTTATTTCATGTTTCCATGGAGGCTTTTCATAGGTCACTCACTGTATCAAGAATGATGATTCTAGGTCAAGTCTTTACTATTTGTGCCCTGTTAACAGATGTTTTCATTTTTAAAGGTCTAAAAAATAGAGAAAACAATTCGTTAAAAATCGAAAAATACAGGTGGCGCCACCAGTCTGCAGAAACTGATGAAACATCTCATGATCAATAAGTATGCCAAAAATCATGACCATCAGTAATTTACATATTGAGATGTTGCAGGTTTTTTTTATCAAATTTTCCATTATTCTGGGGGGTAATTTGGGGCCCCATAGCTCGAAGGATATGGGTAACAGAGACCTAATTTATGGTTTCCCTGGAGACTTTTTATTGGTTTCTCAGTGTGGCAAGAATGAAGATTCTTGGTCCAGTCTTTACGATTTGTGCCCTGTTAACAGATGTTTACATTTTTAAAGGTCTCAAAAAATAGAGAACATAAAATCGTAAAAAAATCGAAAAATAAAGGTGGCGCCACCAGTCTGCAGGATCTGATGGAACCTCTCATGATCAATATGTATGCCAAAAATCATGACCATCAGTGATGTAGTTAATGAGATTTTGAAGTTTTTGTATGAAACTTTTGACTATTCTGGGGGGTACTTGGGGCCCCATAGCTCAAAGGATATAGGTAACAGAGATCTAATTTCTGGTTTCCAAGGAGATTTTTCATGGACCTCTTAAAATGTCAAGTTACAAGATTCCAGGTGAAGCGGTTACGATTTGTGCCCTGTTAACGGACAGACGACAGGACGACAGGACGACCGGACGGCCGGCCGGACGACGGACAAAGAGTGATTGCTAAAGCTCAGATGACTTACAGTCAGCTGAGCTAAAAAGCAGATTGAGTCAGCTTGGTGGAACAGAGTATTGAATATATTTGTGCCATATTACAGAGTACGTAACCTTTTAAGTTCCAATGTGCGTTTATTGGATGAAAGCCAAATGCCCACAAAAACATGTATACAGTAGAGCGCCTTTTTTTCCGAAAGCGTTTGGTGACAATTTTTTTCTTCGGTTAAACGAATTTTCGGAAATTCGGTCAGGGGTCATGTAGCGAGTTTGTACAACGGTAAGGCCTATAGTTAATTAAACGTCATTTTACTGAGGGAACGCCGTGTTCATTTTCGCCCTTTGTATTTGACATATAAAAATATTGGATTTACTGCAGAGCTTGATTGGTAAAGATCAGGCTAACCTATTCTCAGGATACGTGCGTGCCCTATAAAAAAAGAATTCACCAGAGGGAAAGGTCAAAAGTCGCAATCAGTGAAGCTCGGTTAGTTTCTTCAAATGACTGCGCCAAAGCGGCACACGCAAAAAGAGTGAAAGGCAAAAGAATTAAAGTTTTTGAACGATCGTAGAGCCTACTTATTTAAATGGGTAATTTATCATTTTCAGGTATAACATAGGTTTAATCTTATTGAATATCCTACCGACGCCGTGTATTTAACTTTCTGACTTCGTTTAAAAGAATTTTCTATCTTTTTTATATCTGGAAGACGACAGGCTGGTCACCACGGTAGAGCCACTCAGAGATTGTCAACTTATCATTAAAGCAGAACGCCATCCGTTTTCTCTCTCTCTTTTTTTTTTTTTTCTCCATATCTCTGACACGAGACAACAAGATGATCGTGTTTGAGTAATGTTCTTCTTAACAGTAAAAGAGAAATGATGAATAGGCTGAATAACAGCGAGTCTAAGTAGATGACACAATTGCTCTTAGAAGTGTACTGCTTATTTGTATGGCCAGGCACGCATGCTTTGGCCTCGAATTCAACCTACTCGGCTAAAGCTATGTATGAATGTTACCTTTTCAATGTTCATGCGAATAAACTACACAGTTGTTTGGCCTGACAACCTAGCCCAAGCCGACGAACCATGATTGCTCTTGTACGAACGAGATGTGGTAAATAACACACAAGTGCTCTTGGATAAACTGCTTTCTGGGGTAAAGCTTTGCATTGTGGGACCAGCTGTAGTTTTCATACCTTTGCCCGGCGACAACATCGGCCAAGAAATAATTAATTAAGGTCACCACTGGGCTTAAACACCTGACTGCAAGCCATTGTCACTAGTTATTACAAAAAAATCATATGACATATTTACATGCTTGAAAAATATTTCGTAAGTGCGAATAAATTTTCGGTTCCCGATTTTAAATTTTGGAAAAACAAATTTTCGGAAATTCGGCATTTGGAAAAAAACGGCGCTGTACTGTATCTGTATAGTTATTCACCTATCATCTTTCTATTTTTCTATGTATCCACCGATCACAAGAATGTATTTATACAAAGAGCGACACGATACAAGAAAATATATCCATTCCAGCATAATTAAAACTGATAAAAAGTGCAGATGTGTGGATCAAATTTACTTAAGCCTTCTAAAAAAATATTTATTTTATTAAATGCATACTTTAAATATTCATCATAATTTTATATGGTATTTCAAAATTATGGCCTATAAAGGAATGATAAATTTTGAGCGTAAATAACAACATATTTAAATAGATAAAATTCGCAATAGTTCTGACACTCAATTAATATAATCAATTATACAATAAAAAAAGAGGCGAGTATCATCGCGTATTGGCACTACACTTTCCAGTACATCATTTATTCATCTAATAACGTACGTCAATCATACAATGTGTCCTTGTTGCAGGAAATGTCTGGATGATGACCACAATCAAAGCCATCTTAAATCAGGACGACCTGGACAATTTCAAGAACAGCAAAATAAATGGGGGCGCAACGCATTTAGACTGGAACTTTGCTTCAGCAACTGCTCAACCGAGACAGCGGTTCTTTTGGAGTCACCTGCAATACCACAAATTACCAAACGATATTCAAATAGCAAAAATAGTGTATCTTTTACGAAACCCGAAGGATACCGTGACGTCATACTACCATTTCCATCAGGCATTCCGAGCTTTGGGACCATGGTCTGGAAGTTTTGAAGAATTCCTAAACGGGTTTCTGGATGGAGGTATGCTTTACGGCACGTGGTATGATCACGTGAGGTCGTTTTGGACTCACCGTGACGACGCAAATATCATGTTTATAAAATATGAGGATTTGGTGTCGGATACGAAACGCTGGGTTGGGAAAATTGCTGACTTTTTAGAAAAGCCTCTGGATTCAAGTAAATTAAACCAAATTTCAGAGATTGTAGAATTTAGGAACATGAAAGAAAATCCTTACATAAGTCCCGATAATCAACCAGGTATTTTACCAGGAAAAGCCTTTATGCGAAAAGGTATCGTAGGGGACTGGATAAACCTCTTCTCAACAGAACAAAGCCGCCAAGTTGATGATATGCTGAGGAAACTTCATCAGGACACAGGATGCAATATGTACATGAGATAGTTGTACACCTTATTTACAAATAACTTCTACATGTGTTGTGAAACAGACGGGGCATTCAGCCGTGATGTATTGATGGATATAGGAACCAGCACAGATGTACATACACATACAGTGATATGCGCGCTAAACATCCATTAAAATTGCAACAACAAAAATCAGATCTCTTGCGAGACAGGATAAGGTGAATAACCTTAACTTACAATTATATATTTTTGAATAAAAACACGCTTACCACTCACGAACACGCACACATTTTTGTACATATATATTATATTCGTTTATTTATATATATATATATATATATATATATATATATATATATATATATAAATTCTGATACATTATTATTCATGAGCATTTAAATAAATGAGCTTAAAGCCGCCATCGAGTATTCGACTATTATGATTATATATGTGTGTGTATGTGTTTGTGTGTGCGTGTGTTTGTTACCTCATCATTGTAGTTTACGTAATTAGCGCTCTACTATCACAACACTGGTTAATGAACTCACAAAGACTGATGAAATAATAATTTGGGCTCGAGTTCGCAATTCTCAGTCACTTTCTCAACATTTTGGTGTCTGGTATTTTCTGAGAAGGCTTACGTGGCCTCACACATTTAGCTTTCAGTCGTAGAACGGGTCACATGCCATTTTTCAGAACGGCGAAGTCATCATGCTGTGCCAGACGAGTGATCTTTATGACCCAGAAACTAGTACACCATATGTACCGACTGTTCATTAGCCACTGAACCGAAAACCAGATCGTCCAAGCTCCCGATCACGGTCAATCTGGCCCAGGGGTGGTGTATGTTAGTATAACAGTAAATATTGATCCTGAATGTTTATTTAAAAGCTATTTTCAAATGGTGCCTTTTGAATTAGAAAAGAGAACTTACGCATTGTATTAATGAAAACAAATAAAATTCCAAGAACTCTCTATAACACTACTATGCGTTTTATTAACATTTGTTGTGTGTGTGTGTGTGTTTGTATCTGTTTGAGTGAGTGCTGTGTCTTCACCAACAGTTTTAAGAATCGTTACGTGGATGTTATGAAAAATATACTCAATTGTGCAGTTGTTAAAAACTATATTTAATATGCCTTTCTTTGTATTGCTTTTAGCCTTGTTAATATCTAAAGTTACCACTTTTAAAAGCTGCCGCTCTGAATGATGGAGAGCGGAGTGGTAATATAACATATATAAACTCCCACGGTGATAGGTTAAAGTAGGCACGCATCCCGTTGGTCTAGTGTTCAGCATGTCTGACCACTGAACCGGTGAACCGGGAGTTGTGGGTTCGAATCTCACAGAAGTGTTTCAACTATAATCCTACAGTTAATTGATGATTTACGGGATATCTTTCTGATATCGACGCGCGTCAGATTATTCGGGATAACGTCATCCAAGGACTTCAGATGACAAGCTGTGTGACTACATTGACCAGTGTTTTCGGGACGAATCAGTGACGTACTAGTCCCTGAAATCACGGTTGGGTGGCCTTGAATACACCAGGGATATTTGTTGCTTGGATGGTGCTGAACTGAAAGGGAATTCATGTAAAGAACCTCTTGTTATAGACTTTTAGTCAACTATTTACCTGCCTTATTCTTGAAAATCTTGCTTATTGTTGGGAACATATTACTGCTTGTATTTCCTGCTGTGAAAGGTTCTTTTAGAAACAAGATGACGGATGTATAAGCTTGTGTATCTTCAAGCTTTTAGTAAACACGGTTCATGGTCCCAAGCTGAAAATCTGAAAAATCATGTGACCGTAGATGGTTGATTGCGCATGTGTGGAAGTTTAATTGCGTTCTGGTGAAAAACTCGTAAAGCTGTTCCATAGTTTTTTTTCATTTGCACAACTCTATTTCTTCTGATATGCCGCCAGATGTCATTGTTGGACGTGTTTGGGTTACGCTCGACGGTCAAATTAGTCCCCCCCCCCCCCCCATCCCCCAACCGAAAATACATATGTAACAATATATAAAAACATTACGGACAATCAGAGCGACGTGGAATCTTTGGAGTTTTTTATTTGAAAGATTTAACATAAGCCAGATAACGGTATGCTTCATTTAGCTAAGAATATAAATTGGTCATTTTCATCCACGAAAAAAAACAATATAAACTAGAATATCAGCAGAAGCTGACAAAAGCCCTCAGCCAAAAGAACAGTGTTTACAGGTGGTAACAGTAACAAGTAAAAAAATATTTGTTCTCTCATGGATGTATATCTGTACATGTCTCAGTTATAAATTTAAACTGGAGAGATATGTACCATGTTTCATAACAATCCACCAAATGCTTTTAGAAGAAGTCCTGCTCACAAGGCCAAAGTTGAAAATTCCGATAAAAAATCATTAAAAATCAGACATTGTAGGTGACGCTCCCAAACTTGTGCAGCAGATACAAACCAACAGTCCCAATGACCAAAGTAGGTTTTGGGAAAATCCACCTGATGTTTCCTGAGAATTAAGCTTCTAAGTGTTTTTCTATAATCAGCTCTAAAACGTAGAAAAATAGGTCAAGGTCACCCATCTCTGAACTTGACCGAGATATTGTAGGTATACATCTTCACCGAAGAAATAAAATTCCTACGGTGAATCCTTTTAGAGATATCCCGCTCACACGGCCAAAGTAAAAAAAGTCCGATAAAAATTCATTAAAAATCAGAAATTATAGGTGGTGCCACCGAACTTGTGCAGCACATACAGACCATCAGTCCCAATGACCAAAGTAATTTTCGTGAAAATCCACTCGATGGTTCCTGAGCAAAAAGCTTCTGTTTTTCTATAATCAGCTCTAAAACATAGAAAAATAGGTCAAGGTCGCCAATCTTCGAACTTGAGTGAGATTTACCCAATATACATCTTCACCTAAGAAATAAAATTCCTACGGTGAATTCTTTTAGAGATATCCCGCTAACATGCTAAAAGTTAACGGACGCCGGACGGACGGACGGACAGCTTGGGTGACGACAATAGCCCATCAGCCTAAGGGCTGAAGGCTAAAAAGAAACCGGGGCAGCAAGTCTTTTTTTATTTAATTTATATGGCCATTAGGTGCCGTGTCTCCAGTGAAAAGTCCTCCTATACCAATGTATTTGTCTAGACCGCAGCGACACTTAGAACGTCTGCATATGTTTCATCTTTTTTATATCCGTAATTTCTATATCACAACAATGAGACAAAATTAAGTATACAAAGAGATGAGGTATTTCAGGTCAAACAGTTTCAATAAATATACCTATCATGATAATTGTAATAATTTACTTTGTTCTAGATAAAGTATTTCCTGTTAAATAAAGAAAATATCAACTTGTTCACCAACAAAACAAGATGAAAACTGAAACCTTAAGATTAAGGGTACGCTCAGTGTCTATGACGCTAACAGAAAACCGTATATTAGAACAGGACACTGCATAGGTGCATATCATGGTACCTCGGTCCTGAGGAAGGTAATATGAGGGTAACATGTTTTTTTGAAATTTAGCCTTTAGAAAATATGTAGAGAAAGTTGTTGGTTATCACCAGATAACATAGATTTGATAAAAAAAGTACGTATATGTGTTGGTGTGAAATAAAATGAATAGTGAAATCTGTTACTTTAAATTAGTTTTAGTTTGACAAACTGTGTCACATTTGTGAAGTTCTATGTAGATATATCTATTGCGCCTAAACAGAGACAAGATAAAAAGCAATTCATTTTTATCTGTCTCATACGAGACTCTTACCCTGATTCGACTGTATTTGGCATTGATTTGTTGGGCAGCAAGTCCAAGGGAACCAGGAAAGAAAATATAATATTCTGTAGGACTTCCCGTCGCCTAAAATTTGATACAATGCCAACATTTCCCAATAACAAATAAGCATTTGAAAAAAAAATTAAAATGGTTATCGATCGAAACCCATTAAAGTCGATCCATGAAAACATTATGTTTCTGTCTCGCTACGGTCGAATACATCTTTTCCATTATATTGTCAGATTGAAAAACGAAACATATGTGGCGATTTTTTCACGCCATATAAAAGCCGAGTCAGAGATAGAATAAAAGGATGCACATTAACTGCTAGAACGCATTGGAACGTCCATTTATATACTCTATGGTGAATGCCCGCTTTTGTTGAAGGCTTTCTAGAACCGTTACATTGCTTCTGTTGGTTTTAAATTTTTGGTTTTAAATTAATAGAACTTTAAAACAAAAACTGGCGCATTTGTTCCTGCCGTCCGGATATGCCACTAATACAATTCAACAAAACCATTCTATTACAAATACAAAGCTGTATTCATGCACTGCATTACAGTGACACAGACTTTAATAATTCAAATCTATCTAAAGTTGCTTTTATCAATTTTTTCAACATGACTGGGCTTTATCTACCGAGACCCGACCTACCATATAGATTTTATCTTCAACTGCATTTGCAGCTGGTATGAAAAATGTTATTTCAACTAATAATTCTGATTGCAACCACCCAAGGTAAAAACACATATCTTTGATGACATGAGACCAAACTGGTGTCAAATATGTCTAGATATGATATGTACGTAGGTATAGAGTAGCTCAGTCTTTTAAGGCTTTTCTAATTCTAAGATTGCCGGTCACGATGAGATAAAAAGAATCTCTTGCGAAACATCAATTGCGATGATATTTCGTATTTTAGTTCAGACTCCAGATTACGCGTTATACTGTTCCCTGCAGTACTCGGTGCTACCTAGATCCAAATGTCCAGCTCCTCCTAGAGTATTGTGTAATGACGCTTTAATGAGAATAAACATCTTGGAAGCTTTCCAAACAAACCTTTTTCAAGGCATAAGCTGCTAATCGTTGACATATTACAGTTAACGGTGTAGTGTCCAAGAGAGTTAATTATAAAGTATGACTCAAGTTTGTTCTGAACACTGGCCAGTATGCTAGTCTATTTATAGTTAAAAACTTGAGGAAATGTCAATTGTTAAAGATAGTATGGATTTATGACATTTGTACTTTATTTCATGCGTCAATCTGTGAAAGAACGAGCAAGCTTAAGAGTACAAGTAGATGTTTTTTTTTTATAATTCCTTTATCCTGAGCATGTATAACTTAAGGCTTACTTTTTTTTATATTTCTACCTTGATTGTAAGTAGGATTGTTTTTGGATATTAACAAATTTTGTATTCTTTAACAGAGTTTGTGATTAAGGTATTCAAGGTCTGGGACTATATACTTTGGTTATTCAAAAAAGTATTACCGCCACAGAAAAGCACAGGGTTTTCTTCAACGCCTAACGAAAATCCATCAGGAGTTTGTTCTAGCTCATACGCCCTTGTGTGTTAGATTCCATGTATTCTTATGTATCAGCAAACTATTTTGAAATTCATGTGGCGGATATCTCCTAATACAACGGCGACTGTTCAAGAATAAAAATATATTAAGACTATTAAGTGATTAAGATGGAAGACTTTGGAAATGGGGTTCCATGTGAAATATCGCCAGATGATTATCCCTCTAACATTCAGATTATGACTTCTGATTTAATACTAGAACACGCATATAAGACTATAAATCAAGGCTGCTTTTTTAAAAGCATATAGAATCGATATTGCTTTAAATAACGAGTCGGATCGTGTGCTTATGTACCTATCCTAAGAAACCACTATCAATTGCTAATGTTTCTTTAATAAGGAAAGGAGTGATGTTGAAAACCTTTTATGGCAGACACAACGATCAATATATCCAATGCATCTAATACGCCTGTTAATATTATAACGTATATTAATTCATTAATCCGTATATAGTGCGGTCCTTCGAAGCAGTCGCAGTCAGCTTGCCAGGGGGAAGTGTCTGTTATAAACACCCTTACAATAAAAGAGTGGCAATTGTAAAAGAGTGGGTACGCGTATCAGATCTTCCCACGATACAACAGTGTGTTTCACGCTGCAATGCTTTTCGGTCTTGCCATGGTGTTAAGATACACACGTCCAGGATATGTGAAATCGGACTGACTGCGAACTCGAGCAAAGGAACACACATTCGTGAAACATTGAAAGGTGAGTAAAGATTTCAAATCATGTCTCATTAACAATAATTACATTTGTTGGGGACTTCAGTGCACAGCCTGTTTTTGAAAAAACAAGATGTTATTGGTCGGGTTCTCGGAGTAGAGCACAATCGTATATTCAGATCTCGGCCGAGGACTTGCGAGAATTTTAAACGGTCGGCCCCCACCCAGGGTGACCATTCTGCAGTGTTAATGGTAAAGATGTGCCCCACGCACCTGCCTCATTCACATATCGGTGCGTGCTGGGGATGTAATGTTCTTGGTGATTACACAGCAATGACAAGCTAGTGTGTAGCCAACGGGCCTGGGTATCAGAAGAAAATAAGATGACAGGAAGCGAGTGCTGCCACCCGGGCATGTTGTCCAAAATGAAAGAAAAAGAATTCTTCATATGTACATAGATTAGATTCAATAAGCACTAAAATGTGTTGGATGTTACCTCCATTAAAAGATAATATTACAGAGACGTGTTGACGCTAATATCAAGCTTAGCTATCTACACTAGACCCTCATGATAAATCAGTGGTGTCAACGGAATAATAAAGTTTTTTTTCTTAAGGAATGCCTCAAGACAGCAGCTTATAATTAAATAACATGTTGAAGGTATTGCAGGAGTTCAATAAAATGCTCGTATTCTTACTATTTATCATAATTACTTCAATAATGAGGATACAATCGATTATAATAAGACTTGGTAATAAATATTATCTGAAACGTTGCTTTCAAAAACAAGTATTGGCTCAAAATTGTACAGAAAAAAACTTAGATATTACATAAATCTTTCTAAATAGTTATCATATATTTCATATTAAACACACCTGTCACTTATGCAACTACACTGTACTATTTCACCTTTATATCTCCTGTGGAAAAGGTCAAATGATAACTGATATTAATCAAACCTCAGCTGACATTTTTTTATCTTTTCAGCTAATACTCATCACACCCGACAAACGCCAACAGTCTCTGAACAATCTAACCAAAGTCTGATGCTGCAACATCCTAAATTCCGTAAGTTGAACTCTTTTTGACAGACCACAACTTTAACCAGTGAATGTCTTCTGAACTAATGCTGGTATAATTAGTTATCAGGTCATTCATGGTGGCCCTAGGAAAGTGTTTTCTTTTGAGCGTTTGGCCTCATGTTAAACATTAAATTGAAGCTCATAACCTGCTCTTTTAGTTTGTTTCAGGGAAACAAGGGGTGTATATCTTCATTTCACGTCAAATACCAGCTTCTCAAAACTGGCCACAGATGTACCCACCTGTCAATAATTTTCACAGAAAAAAAACACGAAACTTTAAATCACCTCGACATTTTTATCTTTGAATTATCTTCAGCTTTATCAAAAGGACACCATTTGAATTTTTCATTTATCGAATTTCCCCTATTATCCCTTAGCCATAAATTAATGTATGACGCCTCAAATAGATTTTGCTTGACAATTTCTCTTGGTCTGCCCTGTTCACGGTCTTACCATTTTTGACGCCATGTTATTGACTGACGTGATCTGAACAGGAAATGGGTCACTTTAAACTATATAAGTGCCAACTTAATATAAACAGTGGCCGTAACTTAATGTGCTCTCTTTTGGCATATATTTCATTGTTTTTGTGTTGTTCTTCACTGCTCCTGTCTTTATGCACCGTGTGGTTCGTTCGTTAATGATTGACCTTATCATTTAAAATTACCTTGAGGTCTCCACATTAAAAATTATAGAGGTGATTAAGAGGGGTACAAAAACTGTATGAAAAGTGGAATTTCCCGGCATATTTGGGCTTGTGCTCCATATCACGGAGATTACGAACTTCCTTGCGACTTTTCAAGGTGAATGCCTTGAATGATGAAGAGGTACCAGTAATCGCCTTTTAGTTCTGAGGAAAGTTTTTACTTAACATGTGTGAGCGGAGGGAGCTAATACCACCTTGGACATTCATTCGATGTTTAAAGGTTCTTTGTCAGGAAAAAATATAATACAAAAGAGGGTGTAAGTATTCACCATCCCATGTTATCGACCAGCGGGCTTACCAAATCATCTGCGTCGATGTGATCAGCAGTTCGTATTGAACTGAACTTTCTTTAAGAAACCAAATTTGTTGACTCTTCATGATATGTTTACATGTAAAAATGACGGTTAAGAACTAAGCGGTTGCATTTTAAAAGTGGTAGGTTTATTTATTAAATGCTTCTGGGGAAAGTTTATTTTTTTTTTCACAGGATATGACTGTTATATGAAAATAAAGACTGTAGGTCATAGGTTTATTTTTAAAAATGTGTCTATATATTGTTAACGTTAGGGCATTTGTATGAGAAGTGAAATTATATAACTGTGCTTTTAAGTATCTAACACTTCTCCGAGGATAAAAGTTACCACTCATTACGGACTAATATAATGAGTTAGCTGTTATAATATTGTTAGGATATATTTTTTTACTAATACCAAAATGTTACTAACTATTGCATACACCCTAAACAACACATTAGTAATAGAAATTATTTCAAGTTCTCCCTTTTTTAGTTTTCATTACATTTCGGGAGGTTATACAATTATCGTTAGAATGAATTAACCGCTGTACAACTCGTGTCTATTATCCTCAATCCTGTCACAGAAAATTATTTTACGAAGTCACAATATATAGTAAATGGCATGAATGTGCATATGAATAATAATCGTCATTATTTAGGCGTATGCAAAAGAAATGACTTCAACTTCTTTTTTTATTGACGTGTTTATGCCTCTTGCCGTCGTCAAACGCGCTGTCTGCCTGAGACATAGAAGTCTTAATCATCCGTCCGTCCGTCGGTCAGAAATATTGTATTGGCTCAATAAATTAAAAACTAATTGACATATAGCCACCATTCTCCTAAGATTGTTGCATTACTTTTAGATATAGGTTACAGTCGAATATGGACAACTTTGAAGAAGGTTTTCAAGGTGACAGAGACAATTATGCTAATATGCTCCCAGCGCAACAACTAGAAAAGAACTAATGAAAAACTAGGTCAATTTCGAATATATTTAACCTTTTTTAAAGTTTTCAAGGTCAAATCCACATTACTCTTTCATACTGTTTCATACTAGTATTAAAATCTTCAGTCCTTTCGAGAAGTGCCTCTTTCATTTCTCACTAGTATTCAGTGTCTCCCCTATACTCCATGTGGGACCAAAGCAAGATCTCTATTACATGTAAACTTTTCTGGATATATTTCATTACACGATGAGATTACAATTATGGCTGGGTCGAGTAAGTCCTATTAGTATAATGTTCAGTAATATTTTCGGCCTCCCTTGTTTATAATATAACAGAACATCCGCTGTTATAATTTCCATTTTTACATGTTGACTCGTATGTGTTTTAAAAATAGAGATCGCCCTTTGTTAACAATGGGCAATAATATATATAACTTCGTCTATTATTGATGCCTTATTACATCAGTAAACGAAAAGTAATAGAAAAATCATGTATGAAACGTTTCACTTTAGACCAAAAATGGGGAAAATAATTGTAGATTATTTTTATGCCTGTATTTTAAATGCTGAAAATAGTTTTCCATAAATAGTTATTTTACATATCAAATAACAAGTCGTTGGAATTCGGATGCCTTTGCTGACGGAACCTTTGCATTTTTACTATATATTACCACATGCACCCTGAAGATGATCAGACCGGATTAAAGATTGGACATAGGGGTCAGTACTATATAATACTATGACTGAATTTGGATAAAAACATTGTTTGGAAAATTATATAACCAGTTTCCCATTAATAAAGCTCGCTTTTTCCCAGGAATTTTGGAGCTACTTTCTGGATTGTTTGTTTATTTAACGATCAGTAATTGAATTAATAACGAAGCCCTTGAAACACATGAAAATGTGTCATAAGCAGGAAAGTGAGCAAATGCACTGAGGCTTAATCTCACTCACCGTTTGATGGATATCAGCACACTTAACAATGATGTGGTTTCTTTGGCAAATATCGCAACCTATTAAATTACGAATTGAATCTGATTTAATAGACATTATTTTGATAAAAAGTCTAAATAAATTTAAGTATAATTTATTGAATATGATAAGAATGGAAAAGAAAATCTGAATGACACCTGGTCTTCTGGAGATCATGTAATGAGCATATATTTTGCTTAATTGTTACACGGTACAGAAAACATATCGTGTCTGGCTTTTTGTTCGCGAGAGTCTCAAATTCGCACCATTCGTGCAAAGAAACGTATTGCGAAAATAAAACGCGTGAACGATCAGCCCCGAAAGTTACCATTATCACTTGCATCGCATATACATTATCTACAGTTGCAGCGTCGCAAACCAAACTTTTTCTATATTATTTATATTAGCTTTTAGTAAAGGCAGGACAGCTCTCACCGTTATTAAACCGCCTCGATGTTTGTAGCTAGGATCTATTTTATGACAGCATCATGCAACCAGTATTTGTTTTATAACTGTATCATGCAACCAGGATCGATTTTATGACTGACTGATGTCACTAAGTTCCGTTTTATTTCTGTATCATGCAGCTAGGATCCGTTTTATGATAGAATGATCCCACCAGGGTCCGTTGAATTACTGTATTATGCAGCCAGCATCCGTTTTATGACTGACTGATGCAATCAGGATCCGTTTTATTACCGCATTGGGATCTGTGAATTGGACCATTATAGGAACTGAAGCTATATTAAATGCATAAGGTACAGCTGTATCTACTTCCGTTTGATTATAGCACTGGGGATCAAAATACCGCTTTCTGTGCCATGCACATGCATGTGTGAATGCGTGATTGTCTGTACTTTTGTATATTCAGTTTCGTTTGCAATGTCTCACTCAAATTCTTTTGACGACTCGTTTTGCTTTTCTTCTACACAATTTCTAGTAAAAGTTTTAATCGGTGTTTTAATATTTAATACATTATTTATCTACCAGTTTTTTTATTAAAATGTCATGTTATTAATGTGATTGGCTCTTTTTAATGTTAGATTATTTGCTGGTAAATGATACTGCCTGTTTGCTGAAAGAAAATAATAATGTAATAAGGTATTCTAGACTAATGAACACAAGTGGCGTCAATTTATCTTGTACCCTGGGGAGATGACACGCCCATAAACTTATATACATATATATCTTTTTAGCATATGCCTGACACATTTAGAATATAAATAAAGTCATACATCATCACATTTCAAATATATTAGAATTAAATACAAGGTTTTAGAAAATAAGGTATTATGTTTGCAGTATAAATTATGTTTAGACATAATATATTATAGTAAACCCATAAATGGAACAAAGGTCTACATACATCTATGTATTAATATGTTTCATTTGTAATATATAAATGTAATTCTCTGACCATCTTCCTTGCCTAAGGGGGGGGGGGGTTAACCGGAATAATCCACATATCATCCGTTAACTGTTGTCAACATAACGTAAGGTGAAATTTTGTGTTTTCCAATAAGTTCTTCTGGCAGGGTTAATTCGGAGGAAGGGGCATTATCTAAAACACTAGTTATCACAATTGAATAGTGATCATCTGTCCATCTTCTTTTGCAAATATTGGTTGTATATATCCTATGCAACTTTGCTTTCACTCGTTCAAACAGGGAGTACACATGGATTGGCAGACAAAGAAATCATAGATATGTGTCAATCCTCTGTTAACGGGACATATTCTGTATGGCAGTCACAGAATCTGTTTGAGGTGGTCTACACTCGTACTTCTTCAATGAATCTAGTTATTTACGAAAACACTTGAGACTAAGCAGAGTATGGCACGAATATGACCTTATCTAACCCTTGATGGATACCCTGATTCGTATATTTTAATTACAAAGTACAATAGCAATCAATCATTTACACTCTTTAACAGATTTTATGCCTCCTATATCAATTAGAATATTATAGATTCGAACGAATCTTCGAATTTTAGAAATAACCATAAGTTGTTATTGATGGAATTGAAATATTACAGAGGTGTTGAATGCTGTTGACCGAATAAAGTAAGTGCATGACGTAAGTTATTGTGGTAATTACAGTGATAGTTTTGAGACTGTAGTGCTGTTTATAATAATGAACCCAGCTCTATTACATAAAGGCTACAGTAATTCGACTGCCAGTCAGGAAGCTAGGGAAGCAATAACAAGCTCGGAAACATAGTAAAATCACGAAACATGATCACTTACGTCAATCCATATACAAGCTTAACACATATCATTAATTTTATACATTGGTCAAAACAGAGAGCAGAAACTGTTGAATGTGCTATTCGAGCAGATTAAGCCAATTATTTGGCTGATTTTTAAATTTCTTTTTTTTTAGGTTTTAATATCATCAAACTACCATGGTGCAGCTAGGATTAAAAATATATTTTGAAATAATTAAGTCCTAACACATTTACATATACTGAATTCTCAGAATATCGACTCTTAGATCCGATATAAATTAATACTAGCTGATAAACCCGGTATACCGGGCTTTTCACCGCGGTTTGGGAGATATATTTACTGAGATATTGAAGGTTCACTCATTTTTTTATTATAAAAGTTAAAAGAAAATATAGATTTTTAGTGGGATACTCTCGGAATACAATATGTACAAATAATTTTTACTGTTATTTTGTGGCGCTGTGCTCGTAGCAAAAATCATATCCCGGTATGTTTACCTTAAAGACCTGGTCAGTGATGGTTTACATTGCGAACCGGAATGAGACGCGGAGGCATACAGTGTTCCGTTGATATTTGACTCGTTTCTATCGTTGGACGTATAAAGAAAAGGTTGATGTGAGGAACACATTAGATTAATTAAATGTACGTTGCTAGGAAACTGTGCCTGAAGAAGGAAACAGAAATATACATACATCATAAGTAGCAGAAGCGGACCCAGCGAGACTCCATGCAGTGGGTCCGTGTCCCATTTTCAGACCCCCGACACCACCCCAGCCCTGTTCCTGAATTCGGGACCTTGAATTAGGTTTTGTCATTAATCCTCCTGGGTTGAACTCTCCATTTCATAAAGCGAGAAACATGTGTTTTTCTCTTTTACTGACCATGCACGTGGGTCATATCCCTCATTGAAAGCAAGCGTTATTCATATGAACAATAGTCCTTAGTGTTAAAGGTTAAGTGACCACGATGCACGAGTTCCGGTGATTGCCGAAGGCTATTCGGCTGTGCTCGGTAAAAAACGGAAACATCACTCAAAATTATGTGTATAATAAAAATTATTTATTTTCATATTGCCTTTGTTACTGCGGGATAATAACCTTTAAAATGATGTATGGCACAATATTGTACACAACGCGGTTTTAGAGAACACCGCGAACAAACGTGAACTGAATTCCTTTTATAAGTATTAGATAAGTTTTGCTGTTTGTCTGTATACCTCAGTATTTAAAGCATTCTTATGTTTCCAATAAACGCGATATGTCTCTCATCAGGTTGTAAATTAGCATTTAAAAATAATATCACCTTAAATATATACATATCTTAAGACGTTCTTTATTGCATGTATGTTTTCACTGATTCTACTGAAATTCTACAAATAACAATTGATTCATTGCTTTAAATTGCCTGTAACTGCATTTTTTAAGTAAAATATAACTAGATGTTGTCGGACAAGGGTCCTCAGAGTCCCACATTTCTGGTAGTGCTGGACTTTACACGTGGGTAAAAAGTTTGGAGTTTAGTTGATAAATATAAACTTGTTTAATTTTACATGGATTGTTAAAATAGTTAATCGAACTAATCAAGGCACTCTCCATGGCTCAGACGATAGTGTTCGGTAGTTTGTAGTGATGAAGGAAACCGGAGAAGCACCGGCCAGTATACAACCAAATCTAATAACAACACTGGACACTGGGGATCGAACACGGGTCGCCAGTGGAAAGAACCTAGCGTTTTCTTGAGATATCGCGCGCGAAATAAAATCACTGAATGTTCCCTGGTTGCCATATTGAAAGTCCGATAGGTTTGGTATTCCATAGGTCCGGAGTCCGCAGATCGGCCCTCTGACATTACGACCAGATTACTGGCTGTCAGAATGAATTACATATAGATCTTCGGAACGCATTATAAGGCCCTATAAGGGTGCAAATATTTTCGTCATTTTTGATAAAGTCTCATGGCCTACAGGTACATTGTCATTTGGCATAAACCAGACTAATTGTTGGCATTTTATTGTACTTTCTAAAAACACCAACGTGAGCGGGAACAGTTCCGTTTTTACTCAGCATATTGGTAAAACCCCTCCACATGTTTGTTTAATTTCTGATCGCATGAATACAAGCATAGCTCACACGGGTTACTGGAAGCAGCCAACTTGTGCGCGATACAGGAAATGACTCGTTACCATAGAAACAGTGTACCAGTTTTGGTTGAGAGATCACATGTATTTTCTTGTGTTAATTCATCATTTGTAGCATTTTGTTAGGATCATGGGCTGTTTACCACAACATGAATGCAACATAATGGAAGACCACTGCGATGCATTCCTCGATATTGCTTGTATCACGACTCAGGTAGACTTACCAACCAAATTATGAACGCCTACCGAGTCAGGTTGTCACGGCTACATCATCCCGGTGAATCTGAGAATGATCAAGTATGTTCTTGTTGAGTTGTCATGCGCGAAAGAAAATCATCGACTTTATTCATCGTGGCCATATTCTAATTTTGTGAGGTCCATGACTGGATAGGTCTGGAGCCCTCATAGTTCCCAATTATCCATGTGAATTTAGAAAGATAAAATATGTTTTTGTTGAGATAACGCGTGAGAAAAACACCACCGACTGTGCTCTGGTGGCCATATTGTAATTCCTACATCTAGGTCTGCGGTTGAATAGGCCTTGAGCCCTCGTAGGAATCAATCATTGTTGTTAATTTGATAAAGATCAAGCGTGTTCATATTGAGATATCACGGACGAAATAAAATCACCGACAGGTCTTGAATTCCATTCACTTAGTCTTCAGCCTTAATATGCACAAATGACCCCTTGAATTTGAGAAAGTTCAATACGTTCTTGCTGAGATATCGTGAGAGAAAGGATATCTACGAGTGTGTTCTGGCGGCCATTTTGGAATTTCGGCAGCTCTGAAATTCACGTAGTATTGAGCCCTAATAGGCCGTTTCCTACGGGCGGACTGAAGGGCGGACGAACAGACTGACACGGTAATTACTATATAATAAACAAGAGTTTTAAATAATAATATATGTCAAATCTGAAAGCTTGATGCCTTCCAGTTTGTGAGAAATATCCCTCTTAGGATGGTTAAATCCACTGTAGTACTGTTTTGAGAAAATAACCAAACACTGTTAGGCAATAGTTATTTTGTCCTTGTTTGCTGACAAGGAATGAAAGTGATAATTATATAGGCTGAATCCACATCATGATATGATTTAGTTCCTTCCCTTTATATCGTCATCACCGTTTTTTCATGAAAAAGGGATTTGATTCTCCGGGTATACGATTTTTTCTTAATGATGACATGAATTGTCAATATCACATTGTGACAAAATGGTATAAAAATAGTGTAAACAAATTTTAAAGAAAATAAAATAAAGTTTATGATTCTAATGATATTAAGACTATTTGAACTTATTTCGATATCTGCCATCTAACATGGATCCTACCCAACACATTTATTGTTTTGCACGTATTTTTCACATGTAGGGGGCCAGCCAAAATAGCCCAAAATCAATCGACAAGGACATATGGCATCAAGTCAGACTGAACAAAGTTTATCAAAAAGTGCGTTTTGAAAATATTGATCTTAAAACCTAGGGACACGTGCAACAAACCATTTTGTGTTATGTGGGTTCCTGCGTTATGAAACTTATCTATGCAGAATAACCTACAGTTCCGAATTTGTTCGCAGAGTAAATAAATAAAAATCACATATATGCTGCAGAAAAGGTAGGTGAACAGTTTGCTTTAACAACACAGCTCGTGGTGTTTCTTTCTTTCATCCTCAAGGCAGCCTATACATCCTCCTGCAACTGCAATTCACCGTTAGTCATGCCCATTTTTTGCTTCCATGTAGAATCTTGACGGGCCTGCACAATGATAAACAGCATTAATAGCCATCAAATTTTTTTAGCAGCTGAGCTCAGACATGCCTGTCACCAACCACATCAGCCAACTTTAACTTTTTTATCAAACAAAGGGTACCGGTGTGGTGTGTGTTTTAAAAGACTGTCAAACATGGTAAAGGTTTTGTGTTAAAGTATAATAGTTTACAATATTATATGTGGTGCTATGATTACTCTGTGTGAAACAATAACTGGGTCCACAGGGTTAGGTTATAACATCCGGCCTTGAGATGGTCAATGGTAACAAAATGATATTTCAACTAATAATTCTGATCGGAACAACACAAGGTAAAACATATATCTTTGATTAGATCTAATCTTTGTCAGATGTGTGAGTGTATGTAAGATATGTAAGTAGGTTTAAAGTAGCCTGGTAATTTAGACTTTGCATTGGTCCCGATATGACATCAAGATTTATTAAAATTAATTGCGATGAAATGTTGTTTATTTATTTTGACTGCAGATAACGATATATCGTTTCCTTAAGTACACAATACCACATGACATTGCACTAACTCTTGCTGGAGTTTTCCATTATGACGTTTTGATGAGACTAAGCACCCGGGAGGAAGATCGACTAATAAGATCTTCCTTTGGAAGCTGTTAATTGTTAATGCTTTCTAGGTTAGCTTTGCGATGTCCGTGGGATTAAATTATATAGTATCTCCCAAGTCGTAGCACTAATCAAACCATGAGTCTGCTTATAAAAAGACCCTAGCCTATATTCCAAAAGTTTAAGATAAAATTGATATCTGAGATTTTAATTGCAATTCATGAGTTATATTATGAATAAACGAGCTTAATATTAAATGTAGCTTCCCATCCTTCCTTAACCCGGACCATGTACAACTAATTTCGAATCCTACCTTAAATGTAAAGGGGATGTTAATATTTATTATGTTAAATTTCATCATACAGTAGCTGTGTAAGGCATACTCTGTAAATTTTATGGTTATTCCAAAAAGTATTACCTCCCCAGAAAAGCACAGGGTTGCCTCAAACGGTGTGTTCGAGTCTAGGTAATCTTAAGTATCCGTCAACGGTTTCGTTAAACGGCGTATACCTCCTATACAATGGCGTCCATGCAAGTTATCAATCTTCAAATAAAAAAAATTAAGATTATCGAGTGGTTAAAGCGGCAATGGCTTTGTAACTGACGGTTCTTGGTGAAATCCCGCCAGA
This sequence comes from Sipunculus nudus, assembly GCA_026874595.1. Lineage (NCBI taxonomy): Eukaryota > Metazoa > Annelida > Sipuncula > Golfingiida > Sipunculidae > Sipunculus > Sipunculus nudus. Next base: position 42,199,644 of record CM049321.1, on the reverse strand, counting down.
TCTTCATCTGACTGAAATACAGACTAATACTTCTGAATTAATATTACAACACGTGTAAAGCACTTAAATCAAGGTTCCTTAAATAAAATTCATAATAAATAGATATTTTTTAAATGGCACACCAATCTAAAAATTGACATCATTTGCCCATGTAAGTATAATATGCGATTAATATCCGATGAAACTTGCTATTTTTTTTTAAGAAAATGAATGTTAATGAAAATCTTTCGTAGCGGACACAATGCTCAATGGTTTATTGCACCCAAACCCCCTATTAATATTACTCCTTATATTTAGGCATGCACTTATGTGCGGTGTTGTACTTTGAAGCAGATGCAGACACCTTGAAAGGGGGAGGTGTCTGTTATAAACACCGTTACAATAAGAGATTGGTAGGTGTAAAAGAGTGGGTAAGGCTATCAGATCCTCCCGCAAACGGACCACTGCAGTGTGTTTCACGTTGATATGCTATTTCGTCTTGTCATGCTGTTAAGATACACACTTCCGGAATATGTGAAATTGGACTGACTGCTAACTCAAGCAAAAGTGCATACATTCCTGAGACATTGAAAGGTGAGTAAATACCTCATATTATCTCTCATTAACAATTATAACGGATTGCCTGGGACTTACAGACGAGTGTTTTATTATTTTTATTTTTGTGCAGGGGACAACCCAATATAGGCGCACTTGTGTATCAGTGACCCTGAACTGTTTGACATTAAGTCTGTAGAGCGCTCACCCTGAGATCCGACCGTGAAAAAAATTGTTAGGACTCACGATCCTCCGGCTTTGACTGCTCTGCTCTACCACTTGTTAGTGTCTGGCATCTGTGGCCTAAGGATAGAGCACAAGACTCAATGGCAAGTTCAAATCTCCACCGAAGACTTTTCATTGTCGGCTCCATATTCTTAATGGAAAGGTTCAGGTTCAAAACATTTATCTTATTCATAATCTGGTCCTGGGTATCACCAGAAAATAAGACGACAGGGCGCGAGCGCTACCACCTTGTCATGTAGACCAAAACAACAACAAAAAATAATTCTGCAATTGCTTATTAATTAGGTTCATATAACATTAACAAATAGAGACGGTCACCTCCATAAAAAATTATCTGAAAAATTATCCACATATCTACTCCGGTGCCTCAAGGGAAATTATGGAAATATCAACGGAATGCCGTCCCTTAGCGGCAGTTCAGGGATGTTTGCTCAACTATATGTTCTTAACCGAAAACCGCAGCCACAGGACAAGTGCTGTTAGGAGGATCTGAATGGCAGTTAAGAAAGAAAACCCCTGCAGCTTAAAGAAGAAGAGCAATGACGAAGGGGCACAGCAACATCAGCCAATCCCAAATAACCACACAGACTTTACCTGCAAGAAGGGAACTACTCATTCACAACAGAGGGGATACATACTGAGCAAACATGGCGCTACCTTTTATTTCCCCCGAGACAAAATGATTCCTACTTTCGATCGTCCGCTGACATACATTGATAACCGTGGCTATCAACATTATCATACTTTGTACCATATTTAATTATATTTCATACTTCATTATATATTCATGTGTGTGGGGTTGTATTAGTAACAAGATCATGTGTTCTTTTCATATCAGTTCTATGTATCTCAGTTTTATGTTCTGTATACGAATGATCGGTATAATAGAAAACTTCTTTTGTGTGTGTTAATCCCAGGTTGTCCAAAAGGCTTTGGTTACATGTTTCAATCAGCTCACTCTAAGAACATCAAAGATGTCCCATCGTGCTACACAACTAACCGGGTATGGTGACACTTATCTTAAAGCGAGTATTCCCTTTCCGTTTGTAAAATATCAATCATAATTAGTAAATCCATATAATTGAAACGGGTTTCTCTTACTACTTTGGTTAGATATAAACAATATATACCTTCAACTTTGATCAAACTAATCCAATTGTGCGCTTGGTGCCGTTTAAAATCGATTTAATAATACACTGGGTACAAAACATGTCTTGTATTCTCAATTAAGAAATATTAAGTCTGACTCAGAAAGTCAGAAAAAAATAAGGTACTCTTTTAATCTTCATATTGCAAAATAAATTAGAAGACGCAAACTAATAACCTTCACTCTATATTCTTTGACAGAATGAGCTTGCTATTCACAGCAAGGCACAAACAATATGTAGAATGCAGAATGCAACTATTTTGGCTATAGAATCCAACGAAGAACTGATGCATGTGAAGGAAATGATCAGATTCTGGTCAACCAGTTCTACAAACGTCCCACGTATTTATTTTCTTGAAATTATGGACTTATTCCTGGAAATAATTATTTTCACAGAGTTTATAGGTGTTTATAGTCATTTAAACAATTGTTAATTCAAGACAGTGTTAGCATATAAGCTCTGATGATTTGACATATGTTCACTCTTGTAGTCCATTTGGTATGCATTTTGTTCCAATTGTATTCATCTAATTTATAAGACCTAATCCAAAAATCAGAATTTTGTCATATAAACACCTTATTGAACTAACATATTATTGCTCATAGTCACGTTAAGCGACTTGAGGGCTTATATGTCTTATTTCTTTTAACAGGTTATTACTGGCTCTCAGCCTCATACAAGCTGCACCGTTCTGCCTGGGTTTGGGATTCTAGTGGCCAACCCTTGGAGTACAAAAACTGGGAGGTTGGAGAACCTTTTTCTCAGATAACAATGCAATGTGCTTTAATGGATTCCGTTGGCGCTTGGGCAACTGCTTTTTGTGGGACGGAAGCATATGGAATAATCTGCGAGTCACCGGTATTTCCTGGAAATGATTAAATCAGCTACCTCTGTAAAAAACTCTCTATCTTGTTTTATGTCTTCAGGAGAATCTACATCAGGCGTTTTCTCCCGTACTGAACTGAGTCAATATGCTACCTGATGATTGCAACAGGTAGTCGTACGAAACTACGAAGTGGTTAATACGTCTTAACAAATTTGTTGATTCTTCTTGATATGTTTACCTGTATATATGACGGTTAAGATTAAAGCCGTTGCATATTTGGCAATTGTAAGACATAAACTAATTATCTGGAAAGGTTAAAAGGGTAAGATTTTCATTGGTTTATAAAACAATTAAGCCTTTATACTGTTATCAATAAGGCATTTGTATTACAAGTGAAATTATTATAACTGTACATTTAAACATCTAGCACTTCTCAGAGAATAAAACTTACTACTGATCACTGATTACAGCAGTAAAATTGTTGTTATTATATCCTTTTACAACTGCCACCACGTCACCACCGTCACCCTAAACCACAGACACATACCCTATACCACATATAAACAAAAGAAATAATATCTTAGTTTATTGGTGTATTGTTACATTGGATGACGTTAATACATAGCTTGGATGGAAAAAAAAACTCTCATTTGTTATACATGTATATAAATACATAATCCTTATTTAGGACTACGCAAAAGAAATGACTACTATTTGCGTTTACATTGTTTTGTAAATTTCTCCCAAAGCCACCGACGGCGCCGTCGGCGGGATACATAAACGTGATAGGCATTCGTAAGTCGGGCCATCTTTTCGTCCGTCCTTCCGAAATATAGCGTTGGCGTGATAACTTGAAAACATTGAAATAGTCTCCCATTCTTCACTTTTAGAGATAAGTTAGGTTCGAATGTGAATGATCTTGATCCATTTTTCAAGGTAACAGAGAAAACCATGCTTAAATGTTATTAGTGCAATAAATTGAAAATCAAAACAGAGAAACAATCACTCTGTCAAGACCTTTGATGCATCTTATGAAGAGCTTGCACAAGTTCGAATATGGATGACCTTGTTGCAGTTTTCAAGGTTAAAGAGGCATCACTGTTTGTTACTGATAACAATCATCAGTCTTTTTGAGAAGCATCCCTTTCTCACAACTATCCACTGAGAACAAGATCTGTTTTACTGGTCAACTTTTCTTGATCTTTTTTTCACTAGGCATCCACGCGGACGCCGGTGTAGTTCATTTTCGCCGAAAGAACGCTTATTCCATTCACACTTTTCTTTCTTGAAATTTCGCAACAACAATGACCTGGTGAAAAGTCACAGTAAAAGCTTTCAAGGCTTAATTATGGCGTCACGATAAAAAGAAACCATTTTTGCAAATTGCACAGCAGTACTCAGCATACATATTATTTTTTCATCAGATTTATATTATTAGAGATATATATTAACATTTCATAATATATATATATATATATATATATTATTAATAAAATTAAATCACCGATTGATTTTTAAAGTCCTTAATATAAAAATTTTTTGTAATATAGCTGTATCTGTAAGGACCGAGTTCATCCAAGAATAGTCATATATATATATATATATATATATATATATATATATATATATATATATATAATTTTATTTATTTAAATAAATAATCATAAACATTATTCACTGTATTCCAGATGGGATAATGAATCTTAATCGTTAATTAACCTTAACCGTTTTTTTAATTGCAATGAACTGAGTAAAAATGGATGATTAAATATGCTGTAACATGGGACATGATCCGTCTCTGACCATGCTTCCAACTGACGACTTGGTGGTCGCTTGCCTTCCGTTCCCGATTTTACAGCAAACAATATACTTAATTAACAGTGGATTAATGGTTTGTCAAAGGGGGATTCTGCATATTTTGAGATTAGGGCAAAACTGGTACATCTTCTGCTCGGTAAACAAGCGGATATTGTCCAATAATCAAACAGACATTCATATAATCCTGCTAACTTTAATTTAAATAGGACCAAAAATTTCGGCAAGAACGTCAACAGTTTGCACATTTAACTTTAGTTGGACCTTCTGTTCTGGACATTTTGGACTTTTCAATCAACAGGACAAAGCATACATACAAAGTGCTATTAATACCGAACCTTTCAACGTGTAAGCGAAAGCTCTGTGTCAAATGAGGAGAGTTCATTCAATAATGATATTTTATGTGTAAATGTAAGACACAGGATAGTATACATTGTGAACATATTACTTTGATACAATTGATTCATAGAATGATGGATATTACTCTGTGTAGGTTAACTGTATGGTGAGATCGAGATATTTGAGCCCTCGGGAAACAGTGAAAAGTCGAAAATCTCGCAAAATGTTAACCTCACGAATATGATGCCAACCGCAGTATTTTTTTCCGACGCAAGTGACTGCGACGTAAACATGATGGACTCTAAGATAAAGAATTGTTCAATACAAGATGCTCATTTCAATCAGTTTTCAATACAGTAGAGCGCCGTTTTTCCGAATGCCGAATGATTCAGTAAATATATCATATTTTTTCACATATTGCAAAATTGTATATTGTTAATGATAGATAGGAGACAAGCCAACTGATTAATTAATTCATATATATATATGTATAGTATATTCTTCAAATGTCGTTTATTATAGTTTGAAGCTAAACATATTGATATTTGACAAGACTTTAGTTGTATCATTGTAAGCTTGCCAAATGCAATTCAGTGGAGAATACTACTGACGTCTCCATTTAAAAAGAGTGACCGAGTTGTGATCGGTTTTGCAAAATCTCGCTTATTCTCGTTAAACGCCACACGTAACGTTATTTTTATGACACGATAAACTTGTCCAATGCTACCATGTGCAGAAAACTAGACCTGTCCAACATAAAAAAATGACAGACAAAATAAGGCTCGATGTTTTACATTTCTCTGATTTACATCAAAATACGTAACCATGAATACTGCAGAATGAGGCCGCTTGTACTCGCGGAAAAAATTCTAATGTCAGGTGCACCCTTAAAAGTTGTAATATTTTAATATACAGCAACAGAGATATCTCACAAAAATGGTATTTCATAATTCGAACTACAACCATCCCTGGTGGCAGAAAAAACTACAGGGTTCTAGCTAGGGCTATGCACAAAATGTTGACCAAATCAAGACCGCCGACATCCTTTAAATTCTCTAATTGAGAAATCTCCGTTTTTTTTTTTTTTTTTTTTTTTACTGCAAAGTCGTACTTGTTTCAGATTTAACAGTGTTACTGTTGAAAACATTCAGTATCTTCTTGCATGCGAGTGTGAATGAAGGAAGGCATATGATATGTGAGTAGGCAGAGTCAGGTTTACACAGAGCGATAGAGCCCGGTGCCGCCGCCATTTTGCGCCGACGCCGGTCGAGTTAAGATTAAGCCGAGCCAGCCGAGTTTATCAGGAGGCGCCGCCAATATTTCCTTTAGCCAAGGTGAGCCGATTTGGTGCAGCTCAGTTTGGCGTGAGAAAAAAATAATACAAAATGATAAATCTTTTACAATTAAAAATGCAGGAAACAAATGTTCAGGACCCCCCCCCCCCCCCCCCCTTTATTTCTTATCGCTGAAAGGAAACGGTGTGATTGTTTAAGAATCAAAATGTTGCTTATAAAACCAGCAAGATAAACTATATTCGATATTTAATCACAAACTAGTTAAATGTAAAATGGATGCAATATGTCACACGCAATATAAAAAACTTGTTTAAATAAAACTAATTAATTCTTTGTAACATAAAATGTTATACTTTGTAACATTGTCAAATATATAGACTTAAATTTAAGGTCGGTTTAAGCCTGCCGACATTTTGCCAGCCGAGTCGAGCCATGAAACTCGGCTTCCTACTAAAAAATGTTATGAAAGTGGTATTTTCGGAGCCCGGCGTTACACATATATATATATATATATATATATATATATATATATATATATATATATATATATATATATATATATCATTAAAACATTAAAAAGAAAATGTTTTACCGAAACATTCTTTAACACAACTTAAAGTTTTTTTTCTGATTTCAGTTTAACTGATGTTGATGTTTCATTCATGTTTTTTTCGGACACCTTTTTTTAAACATATATGCAACAAATATCTAATGCTTTTAATTTACTAGGCATAATCTGTTGTGTGTTACTTGGGGAATCGCCCGGAATTTTATTCATCAGCTATCGTCTACTTTCATACTGATTGTACCAATTTGACCTATTAATTGTAAGGGTTGCATAAATTAACCACTCTAAAGAAATAACTTTTTTAATTTATTGAGCACGTGGGTCCCCTCTCCAACGTGAAGGGCCAACAACGAAGCCCTAGTTAGTAATTAAGCTTCAAACGTTTCACTTGAAGTGGATTAATGTGTGCGGAAAGCCAGTCTATTTTGGTCGGAAGTAGTTCTTTAGGACTAGAGAATTTTAGCAGAAGACGGAAGTCGCTTATACACCTTAGTTGCAATCTATTGAGACCCGTCTCAAAATATTGATTTACTAAAACTGTATATTTTTTTAGTAAACATAGATGATTTCTCAGCTAATAGTATAAATCTTTCCATTGTTTTGCACAATAAGAGTTTCGAAGGGGAAATATTGTTGTGATCTAGAATATACACACAAATTGATAAATTATTTGGTATGAATGAAAGGGGGTATCAGATTGCATTTAAGACACGTCAGAGTGACACTCGGCAACTTCCACCTGTCAGTGTTGGAGTGAAGAGAGAGAAAGATATAGATCTGAAAAATACATGACAGGGTCGTTTTGCCATCTTAAATTTTATACACCATTATCAGACATATTAAGCATCTTGCAGACTACATCTTAATATCCGGCATTCGTCATCCATCGCTGGTGATATTGAGATAAGTACCCCACTCGGCCACTGTCTACTTTTTCACTCCCACTTGACTGACATTCGTGATGTTTATGTTAAAATTGGCTTTTGACAGTCTGATGGCCAAATAAGGAACTTGGCCAGGTAGCTGTGAAGTACATTGGAATCCCATACAGGCATGTCGTGAGGCACAGATTTTGAAGTGAATCTGTACATATGGAATCGGAGGCAATGGAGGGCACCCTCTGGAAATGGACCAACTATTTCAGTGGTATGTTTCAAATTTCATTCTAAAAATTATGGCAAATGATCAGAATCTGTTCGCCATGTCTGCTTTTCAAAACAGGTGTCGCGTAAATTATTGTTTCCTTACAAAGCCCAATACATTATATTTTCTTGAGAAATTTCCGTACTTCATTTTTTCGAGTTTATTTTATTAGAGGAGGACAGTTCTGGCAAAGCCCCCACCTTACGCATATTGATGCTTTTCAAATACAAAATGATTCTCCATTTTTTCCAGATAGATTGCGCTTCACTCGGAGCTGTATATGAACTAAAATCACTGCTTTTGGTATCTGTCTTCACGGCTCAGTAGCATGTAGGGCTTGGTAGTGTCTATCCACACGACCCTCGTGCGGATTAGCTTTCTTATCTGCACGACAGCTGAGTGTTTCCATATATCGTACACTTAATATATTTTAAATTTTAATAAAATAATTACTTGAAGTATCAGGGCATTTATATTTTTTGGGAAATTGATACAAAACAAAACTCATTAACAGAAATGAACATACCACAAAGAAGCTTGCTATATTACAGCTGGCCAAGGAATATTCGTGTAATATGCCTGGCCCAGGCTTTTCCAGTGCACTGATTATGTCTAAATTGTAACTTTATGTAAGTATTAAGTTTACATTAATAACCCAGCATCTACAACTTTTAAATAGTCCTGTTGTGCTGAGTAGACCCAGTTGTGGCTCTGTTAAATGAACAGAGCCACAGCGCTTCGCCTTCATTCACTTAGCGTTTGGTCGTACATTGAGTCAAACTTTTCAGTCTGACGAGAAAATTACGCTACGCCAACTTCTTATTTCTAGGCCTACCTTGGCTTAAGATGATTATGCACCCATCGGCCAAAAAAAATTGAACTGTCGACCTATTTTAACCATGTTACAGGGTAAATACCACTTGGGGAGTACTGGATGTACGCAGACAGGCGTCAACGCTCACCTTCACCTTGGCCTCTGTTCACGTGATAGCTGACCGGCTTGCTTCCCATAGTGCTTCCCGCGAGGCGCCCATTGCAATGTGTCCTTTAATACCCAACAGCTACCAGTGCCGTGGCAGGCAGGCAAAGCGTGCCGCAAGCTTAACATCGTTAGGGGCTGTGCCATAAAATGCGTTTGTAAGCAATTTTACCCAATAAAAATATTTGTACTCACACATTTTATACAGAAAGGGTAGAACAAAACAAACAAATCTGAACGTGAACCAATATATTTACTAATTTAAAGAAAATAAGTTTTAACCTTTCAAGTGAAAACAGGTTTGTTAGCGTCACTGCTCCCTCACTGTCACTATGAATACGTATAACCAATAAAGATGTGTGTATATAAAAATAAATATGTATTATATATATATTGATGTGTAATATCAGTTTATACAAGAAGTATCCTGAGCCCTCTAGTCCAGCCTAATTTACATAATTAGGAATCAAACATGCTATTAACTGAGAAATGAAGAGGAATTGATGGTCAAGGTTGTGTCTCTTAATTTAAAGTTGGTATACAAAACCCTTTTGTCCTGGTTCAAATGTACCCCATAGGTTGTTTATATTCTATAATTGAACGGAAACGTGATGATTTGTGATGGGCCATTATTTATTAATCGATTTTAACCAATGATCAGTTGATGCAAATCCAATATGATCATTGATCCAATGGTCCCATAATCCATCACAAAGATTTGCATATATAACTTGGGTTTGTGATGAGAAAATATAAATATATATGTGCTTTGATATAATTTATGTCAACAAATTTTTGAAAATTCTGTGTTTGCTAAAACCTTTGTTCATACAGGTACTGTAAAACATGAAGGCAATAGAATGATTGCAAATGGCCCTGTATATTCATATCAATGGTATTTTATTTTGATAAAATGTTGGGCCGACGAATGAATTTAATCAAAGATGACACTTATTACCTGGATGGTTTTAGGGTTTTAGCCTCTAACCTGCTGTCCCCCATGCCCTTCATGTCTGTATGAATAAAGTCAAGACAAAAATGTTAATTTTGACCAATCTAAAAGACCTGGTTAGTAGTGAATAGTGAATACATCATCAGGTGTATCTTGACCCATCCCACCAGGCTGCATTCAACAGTCTCTGTGGTCTTGTTTCACATGTGGGGGGTTCATGGGTTCTAATTGTTATTATTATCAATGGTCATCATCATGTTTGTTATGGGTTGACAACATTACCGTATGAGTACTCAGCCGATAGACAAAGATAAACTCAAAATAATATATTTTAATGTTGCTGACTAATTGCGTCAGCAATAGTGAATCATATGTATTTACAGCATTAAAATTTATTTTCATTCACTACACATTTGCATCACCTGTGGTACTATTTCCTGCCAAGAATTGCATGTTTCCCTGTCAAAACATCAGTATTTGATTTTATACATTTTCCCCCTGCCAGGAGCCCAGGATCAATGATATCAATGCTACATATATGGGTGTGCACTAAGACCAATATCAACTGAAATTTCATCGTGATTCAACACAGGTACAAAAAGACTGGTGTTATAAGGGACTCAGTTTAACCAATCCTCTGCCTATCCTCATATTGTGATAATTATTTCAGGGTGGCAGCCAAGATGGTTTGTCCTGGAGAATGGAATCTTATCGTACTACAAGTCACAAGATGACGTGAACAACGGCTGTAAAGGATCCATCAAAATGGCTGTCTGTGATGTGATAGGTATGCAAATTAATTCATCTCTAAAGATCTTCCTCTTCAAGCAGCAGTTATACACAGCAGTCGTCCCAGGTCTCCTCTCGTGTAACCACTGCTTTGGATATTAAGATTTTCCAGGATTTAAAACCAGGGTGCACACAGAGCAAAGAAATATAATCAGACCAATGAGAGCATGGTATCACATTGTGCATCCAGCTCCAAATTGGAAACATGCGGCACCCGCTCTTGTTGATCTTATAACCACTAAGTTAGGAGTGCACTAAAGATCTTGAACATAGCGTTTTGCAAAATTTCTTTTGGTTGTTGCCTACTGTTGCCCTATACTAGTAGAGTGACATGTTATTTTTGCTATGTAAGTTTTTTTAACCCTTGAAGGTTATATTTATTCACAAATGTACAGTCACTTGTGCACCAATGAACCTGGGGATGTGGGTCTAATAAGTCAAAAGTAAACATGGTGTAGGCTTGCATTCATTAGAATGCAGATTTCTAATTCAAACTGGATAAATCCACTGAACTTTGAGTCATTGTTTGTCCATGCTATCACAAGGGGTTATTACAGCTCTGGAAACAGCAAACCTAATATGCTCATCTTATCAAAACCAGCCTATGCAAACCCAAATTGATGACTGTAAAACCTGTGGTAACCACATGGGGTACATAGGCAGTGAAACAGGTCATAGTATTAGTATATAATGACTGTAACAGGAATGGGCGAGATATTGCATTTTATACTAAATACAAATCCTACTATCTGGTCCAACTGCCAAAATGAAACCCTTGCAAAACAATCAAAATGAAGAAATCATGAAACATAGCTTAAAAAAAATATAAAGCCAACCACATTATTTTGTGATGGCATGATTATATTAGTACTTCACTGTTTTCAGTTCATCAGACAGACACAACGAGGCTGGACCTGATGATTCCTGGCGAGGCTCATTTTTACGTTAAAGCAGCCACCCCACAAGAGAGACAGCAGTGGTTAGTGGCACTCGGCAGCTGTAAAGCATGTCAGAACAGTGTGCGCCCTGCACTCAGCACAGGTGAGTGGTATCCCAACCATGAAAACATTTGTCTTGAACTTAGTACAGGAAGGAGGTAACAGTGCATCAAAGAAGTGATACATTGAACTGCAGACCCTCAAATAAATTGTAATTGATAATTAACCTCTGAATCAATTCATTTTGATTTTTCTGCATGTACTATCCCAAAGTCATCTTGTGAGCTCAAATTTGATTCAGAAGTTTGCCATGTCAAAGATCTTCATCAAGTATGTGCCTTAAATCTACAGCAAGCTTTCACTGGTAGACATAAAGTAGTAACATAAACAGGAGAGCTACAGTTTAAAAAATTTACTAACATCCATTCTGGTAATTTCTCGAATTGACCATATTAATAAGATTTTAATTTAGAATTGAATCAAAGGTAAAGAATTAGTTATTGAATTGCACAGGTTGGTCTCTATAACACAATATCTACAAGTAACCTCCATATGCCTCCTTGTCAACAAATCCATCACCAGTTTGTAACCAGAGTTGACCTTCATGACTCTTATCACTAGTATCCTCCTTGTGGTTTTGTATAATGACTTCTGGTTTGCAGAAAATCGTAAGTGACTTGCAACAAGTCTGAAATTAAGCTAATGTATGTGAATGCTTTCTGCTGGTACTACCAAATTAAAATTTTTATTAGTTGAGAAACCTTGCTACTCCATCTGTGTCTAAACACAGCAGAAAATTGTGGTTGGCTTCATATTTGCAAAGCTATTTTTTGTTTAATTTTTCGTGAGGGTGCCATTTTTGGGATCTTACCATGCAGTTTCCTACTCATAGTATATTCATTATAATCATTATCAGATTGATTATTTAATATATGTGCTAAATCTAAACAATCTGATGAGATCCCATTTCAACAAGTAGAAATTCTTGTCCCCTGTTATAGCCAGATAAGTATGAAAAAATGTATATTAATAATTAATCAAATAAGTAAGTCACAGCTATCTTGAGACAACCTCTACTGACTGATAATAAGAATTAATAGGTTGTGTAGGAGTATGTAAATTTTTACCATATATAGACTTTTGTGAGTTTTCTAGAGACTTTAATGTGAGCATTCATCAACTCAACTCAAAGCATAGGTTATGTGTAAAATTTTGTATTTGTTTATTGCACTGCAAGATTTATGATCATATCAGTTTGCATCAACCAGCCTATCATTCACAATAATAGCCCATCACTACTGTAAACTAGAATACGGGTAGTCGACAAGCAACTACGTGTATCCGCCAAAATCAGAGAAGGACGGGTGAAGTAAGGCATGGATTAAGTGGCAAGGGGATATAGAGTTAGATGTGTTAAATATTAGAATGGATCTCTGTCACATAAACATGATTGTAGGTGGCGCCACCTGTTATTTGAACGAGAAACTATCCAAGATATATACACAAGCAAAATTTCATGTGGAAAAGTCAAACCACTGCAGAGATATGAGTGATTTTATCCCACAGCAGACAAACAGATGAACGCTGTGCAAAAATGGCTGCAGGTGGCACCACCATTTTTGTGTATGTTATAAAGCTATCCAAGGGCTACATTTGTGTAAAAAAATTTTCCTGATTGGTTGATTGAGTCCGGAGATATAAGCATGGATGTCTACAACGTGAATGTAAATGTAGGTGGCACCACCTGTCATAAAATCAAGAAAGCTATGCGGGATGTATAAGCATGCTGAATTTCAGGTGAATTAGTCAAACCACTGCAGAGATATGAGTGATTTTAACCCCAGGCAGATGAACAAATGGACACTGTGAAAACATGTTTGCAGGTGGCGCCACCTTTTGTTGTGTATGTTATAAAGCTATCCCAGTGCTACATTTGTGTAAAATTTTTTTCCGGATCGGTCAAACGGTTCCTTAGATATGAGCTTGGATGTCTGCAGCGTTAACGTGAAAGTAGGTGGCACCACCTGTCATAAAATCAAGAAGGCTATCTAGGATGTACACGCATGCCCAATTTTAGGTGAATTAGTCAAACCACTGCAGAGATATGAGTGATTTTAACCCCAGGCAGATGAACAAATGGACACTGTGCAAACATGTTTGCAGGTGGCGCCACCTTTGTTGTGTATGTTATAAAGCTATCCCAGTGCTACATTTGTGTAAAATTTTTTTCCGGATCGGTCAAACGGTTCCCGAGATATATGGGTTTATTTGTGGAGCGTTAACTTGAATGTAGGTGGCGCCACCTGTCATAAAATTGAGAAAGCCATCTAGGATGTATACGCGTGCCGAATTTTAGGTGAATTAGTCAAACCACTGCAGAGATATGAGTGATTTTAACCCCAGGCAGATGAACAGATGGACACTGTGCAAACATGGTTGCAGGTGGCGCCACCTTTTGTTGTGTATGTTATAAAGCTATCCCAGGGCTACATTTGTGTAAAATTTGTTTCCGGATCGATCAAACGGTTCCGGAGATATATGGGTTTATGTGTGGAGCGTAAACGTGAATGTAGGTGGCGCCACCTGTCATAAAATAGAGAAAGGTATCTAGGATGTATACGCATGCCGAATTTTAGGTGAATTAGTCAAACCACTGCAGAGATATGAGTGATTTTATCCCCAGGCAGATGAACAGATGGACACTGTGCAAACATGGTTGCAGGTGGCGCCACCTTTTGTTGTGTATGTTATAAAGCTATCCCAGGGCTACATTTGTGTAAAAATTTTTTCCGGATTGGTCAAACGGTTCCTGAGATATATGGGTTTATGTGTGGAAACAGACGCACAAACGGATGCTGGACAGAGGCGAAAGGTCAGAGGTCAAGGTCACTTGGTTAGGCACCAGTTCACATGTGACCTGATAATTTGTGTAAGTTTCGGAAAAATCTGTCCAGTAGTCTCAGAGGAGTTCTCCGGAAACGAACGCGGCGGCGGCGGCGGCGGCAGAACCCGGTCAAAAACATAGTATCCGCAAAACTTCGTTTTGGCGGATACAATTACTTTTTTATTGGTTGTAAATGTCTTTTCATTTGCTGTTCTGTTTCAGTCTCAGAAGAAATCACAGAAGAAGAAGTCAAGTCAAAGAAGTCAGAACTGCGGCTGTACTGTGATCTGCTGATGCAGCAGGTACACTCTGTCAAATCTGCCGTCACCGCAGAGAACAAAGGGACCCCTGATGTGGAGGTTTGATCATTTCCCTTAATAATTAGGTCATTGTGGCCTAGTTTTTTTGCAGATACAAGTCCATATAGTAGATTTCTTCACTCTTCCAATAACAGCATTTTCCCTTACTGTGTGATTTCTTGTGAATGAAATTAGAACGACTCCTTCTTTTCATCTTTTCATGATATTTGAACATAAATTGTTTCCACAAATATCTTGGATGAGTTGACCTTGTGACCTTGACCTTCCTCTTCAAGGTCAAATAAGCCAAAATGTGAAACCAATATACTGTGAAGTATTTTATAATTTTTCCTCAAATTTAATTCACAAGATGACTCAAACAAGTTCTCAGAGAAGGTTGAAAACTGATTACCTTAGCCTAGATTTTCAGTTAAATCAGCCAAAATTTAGGCTATAGCATATTGTTTTTGGGATATCATATGAATATGGTAACTTACGAAGCACAGCATATTCTTTCCTCAAGTTAGATACACAAGTTATTTCAATCAAGTTCATTAAACAAGTTGGAAAACTGGTGATCTTGACCAAGATCTTGTCAAGTCTATCAAAATTAAATGAAAATACTGTAACTTTTAGAGTGGTCCCTATTTTACTCAAATAATAGGACAGAGAGAGGAAGTGGGGGGGGGGGGTTGAATTGTGAATGGTAAGATGGCTGATTCGTTATTATGTGCTGTCACATCACATAATTCATGCTTGCATGGTTAAATTACTTACAGTTTTTCTTGTAGCATATCGTTATAATCACTAACACAGTATTTCTTTTTACTCTTGACTGGTAAATATATTTATTGTTAATTACAGAAATTGGACGGTGCCACATCGTTACTGAGCGCCACCTGTGATACGTTTATCAAGACACTTGACGAGTGTATGAGGATGGCACAGGCCTGTACACCAGCCCCGGGCAGTCCGGGCATCCTAGATAATCAAATACCAGGCTCTCCCACACGCCCAAGTGCCAAGAAGGTGAGTGTCAAGAGGACGTTTTCATTGCTGAGCTTCGTTAGCCATGGGTCACTTAGTAAGATTTGGTTCATGACCCCATATAGATCCTTGCCTCCAGCTAGTAACCTGTCACTGAATAAATGTCACTGAGAATCTGAGAGTTTCATATTGACATAAAAAGATCATAGCTTGCATTTTTTTTCTAAACCATTGGGTCTGAATGTATGTGTCAAAGAGGCAGTCAAAGCCCTTTCAAGGAAGCTCTGTAAACCTAAAAAAATCCATAATAATAATTGGATTTTGACCCAGATCTGCTAACCTGAAATACCTGTTATAAAAAAATATATATTGAAACATGCAAAGGATACTTTAAAATGGAAAGATCATTTGGATCTACAGTCCTTGCGCTACAGTTATACACTGCAGTCTACCAGACACCATTTGGTGTAACAGCTGCTTTCTATGGGAGGTTTGCTGAGCAGGAACACCAGGGTGCACAAAGAACAAAGTATTGTAATAAGACCACTGATAGTGCCTTGTGCATCCAATCCAAATTTTAGACATACAGCACCTGCTCTCATTGGATTGATTATACCTGGGCACAAGCTCTCATTGGTCTGATTCTTGGCACTATACCAGAAAAGGTGTTTGCGACTGCAGTGTATAACCGCTGAATGAGGAGAAAAATTGGATAACAAAACTCTAAAGTGTTGATAACAACACCTAGAAAATATGTTAATCACTTTACTCTGTTTGCTTGATTGAATCTGGTCTGCAAGTTTGTTATGTTCCATTGCCAGTTGCTAAATCTCATGCTTCAAAGGGTTCTGTGGTTTAGGTGTAAAGCAAAAGGCTCAAAGCCAGGAGATGGAATCTCAACCAAGAAACAAGATTTTTCATGGTAGGGCCCCACCCAGGGTGAGCTCACTGAAGGCTCACTGCATAGGCTGGACTCCGCTAGTGTGTTTTACTCACAAATGAGTGCACCTTTTGGGGTGTTACGACCCAACAATTACACACCCAGGACCTGCAGGTGCGGTAGACACTGGGGCTGGGTACAACTACAGTATAAAATAACATGAGAGGAAGTCAGTAATACCAGTCTGTCTAGAAGTCCCTAACCAAAATGGATCTCTGGAGATATACATACTTAGATTAAGAATTAGACAAGACAGCTTAAAAACGGTGCCAGTTACCTCCACCAAGAAAATCTTAAAAGGAAGGTTAAAATAAGAAAACCCCTTTAAAAAAAAAAACTTGTCAATAATGGCAGCCAAGCTCTCTATCTCTCTGTATGTAGATTTGGTTATTTATAGATTTACTTGAGTGTTTTATTTCAGTGCCTTTATCAACTTTTGACTGATTCATTCCTTTGCAACATTTCAAAAGCAATCACATGCCACAATGTTTTGTACCCACTAAAACATAGATGTCTTAAGTCAGATGTTGAAAATCAGAATGTTTTGTACCCACTAAAACATAGATGTCTTAAGTCAGATGTTAAAAATCAAAATGCAAGATTACAAAAATTAAAAGATTAAATAGCTTGGGCACATTCTCTCAGTAATCTTAATCTGTGATTTTTTACGCTGGGAAATTTCTATAATTTGCAATCCCTTTCCCAGTTGAAACTATAGTATTTAATTAAAAGGCAGATTCAAGCTGAAACACTGACTGCAAGAATATATTAATAATGTTGATTATAATATATTTAAATATCATGATCATCAGATAACAAATATTATTATATATCATTTCAACAAACTGAGGATATCAGCAACCTTGAATAGGTGCAACATTTGTTAAATGCCATGTGTTGAATTGAGTTAGTTGTGTTAGTGTTATGCATTTTTCTGTAATACATATTCTTAGTCTTTGGCAATGTTTGCTTTCATTTGCATTTGTAAATATAATTATTTTGTTTATTGTTATGCAGACAGGACCCAAAGGCCCCATGCAACGCTCCATGTCTGTAGACAGGTGAGTGGGGGCCCCGCATGAGTGACGCTGAATGTGGGATGAGTGAGCGCCACCTTGTGGGAGGAAGACGCACCTACTAATCATGTGACTCATTCTTCATCTTTCTGCGCTTGATATGCATCGATTACCTCCTGGTTGAATGGCTTGGTTATTATTTTGTTTTGAAATGTTCACACTGTCAGATATGAGAATTATAAGCAACAGGGAAGTATTCTGTTTCCGTTAATTTTTCAGTAATTTGTATTATACAGAGAAAAACAGGGTATTAGTAATATCTGTGAAATCACAGAATACTTGTATAGATGTTAAACTTATATGAGATGTATTAGTGTATAGTTTTGATAAATATTTGAACTTTTGAGGTGTTGTCGATTAATACCCCAAAGATAGTTTTAAAACAAAAATAAATCACTGCTGCTAGGCTGACTAACATTACAAACATTTGATATTACAAAATTTTTTTTTTTATTTAAGAAAACCAAATTATACTATGTCTTAACTTGAACAATTTTGTATGTGTTAACTCATGTCACTTTAAATTGATAAAACATTCATTCATTTTTATTCATTGTTCAAGGTACAACTAGTCACCACCAGGGGGCACAATATATTCAGCTCGGCACCCATCTGTTTATAAATTGGTAAATGAAGAATACATACAGTTGCAACATCTCCATGTTTAAATTCTACAAAATTTATGATATAAATAAATATAGAATAGAATTAAATATGAAATATATATTAAAATATACATATAAATCAAGAAGAGGCAGCAATGATAAACTGAAGAGCGTTACTGGCGGCATAAAAGCAACAGTCTGTTATAACTTAATCATTTGATTCTTTAGACTATAATCTGTTTATAAAGAAAGAATATGCAGAAAATGAGAGTTTTTTAATCAAATATTCAGTAAAAAATCTTAATTATTTGCAAAGATGCATTTTTTCCTTCTTTTCCACTCGTGCTGTTTTTCCAAATAATGGAAGCCTCTCTGAGTAAGAACACCAGGGTGCACACAGAGCAAAGAATTCTGATCTGACCAATGAGAGCATGGTATTTAGTTTTGCATCCAGCCCAAATTTAAACATGCAATGCCCCCTCTCATTGGTCTTATTAAACAAGAACACGAACTCTCATGGGTGTGATTCTTTAACCCTGTGCCAGAAACGGTGTTATCATGAAACAGAATACTTTCCTTCTTTCTTACCTTGTCTTTCGTTTCTGTCTGTTCTGAGTTATGTTTTGATTGACTGATATCTGATCCTAGTCATTAATTGTTTCTTGCGTTAGTTTTAAAGGTTGTGTAGAGCTTAATGTGGCGGCTGTCATCGATGTTAAGAATGGCTATGTGTCAAATTGTTTTGATTTAGGTTGCATTGTATGCTTTATCTTCTTTTGTAAGTATACATTTATAAATGATTTATAAGAAAAAATATCAGACATTTATATATATTTATATATATATATATATATATATATATATATATATTTAAATTTATATATATAAACACTGTGATCAGTGTATCGTATGACTTGTCCCTTTTCAGATGCTTATTAATTTATGTAACATTTCATTTACATATCTATTACCAGCATCTGAACCAAATAATGTACAAATTTAAGCAGGATATATATATATATATACAACCTCTATGCTTAGGTATCTGTCACCCATACCATATACACATTGATTTATATTCACCTTTACTATAGCAGAGCTTCCTTTAAAATTCCAGTTAGCTAGGCTTCCAGTTTCAAAGTATTAAAAGTTATTCCATCCATCATACACGATAGTTTGCACAGAAGCTATTTTTGTTAAATCAACACTTTTTAAAATAAAATCATAAATATATTCACAGAAATTGTATAGATTAATTTTCACTGAATTTCCATAAAATATAAGAAGACAGTGTTCACAGGTACAAAAGTATGAAACACTACTACTGGCACCACCTAGCTGTGAATATTGAACTAAAACCTTTGGCATCATGTTCTGTGCTAGTTTCTCATGTTCTTTTATATTAATTAGTGTTATGTTCAAGTGATTTGTATATTAATCTTGCATTTTATAATACAACTGTACATACAGATGCATAAACGAGAATCTGCCTTTACAACAGACATCTGGCTATAATTGTCACTTGTCAGTATATATACTAATGTGTATATGTATGTAAATATACATATATATATATATAAAGATTCCTCCACAGTGACATAGAATGCCACCTATTTTTATACAGGATTATTTCTCATGTACCATCCATGACATTTTATTATAATGACATATTATATTGCTGCAGAATAGATCTCTTTATATGGCATAGGGGGATCTGTAGACATCAGCTGGGACTCATGAATTCTGTAATTCTGTATTATCACAAAAGAGGCAATTATATATATATATATATATATATATATAGAAGGTAGTGTTACCCTCCGATGTAAAGTGCTCTATGGCCTACAAGCTAGGCCAGAGCGGTATAACTCTGAAGAAAAACAACACTGTTAATTCACAACAGACTGTTTCACGGGATGCGACCCGATCATCAGGTGAATGTGGTTAGAACCACATTCACCTGATGATCGGGTCGCATCCCGTGAAACAGTCTGTTGTGAATTAACAGTGTTGTTTTTCTTCAGAGTTATATATATATATATATATATATATATATATATATAAGGCAGTATTAAAAATAAATGAATCTTCTACAGACTCTGAGAACAGAAAATGTTCTCTGAGAACAGAAAATATTCTTTTTTTTTAAATATTAGTCAAAACATTGTATGTGGAATTTTGCAAGCTTACAAACATTTGCTATGATTCTTGAGATAGCACACAGAATCATCATAAAAATTTATCCCATTTTCCATTGAAATGTGTATGGCCTAAACAAGAATAAACAAAACAGAACTTTGTTAATTATATTCTAAAGCTCATGAACATGAACAAACTTAGGCAGTGTTCATTTTTGAACAATAAGACAATTAAAACCCAACTGAACCCATAGGCAGACCAGAGCAAGCAGGACTTGCAGAGAGGAGTGCATTTAATTATATAGATAAATGATAAGAAAGAGTACGCTGTCAAGAAACACCCCACTTATGTCAGTTACTTACAAAAGATACCTCTGACACTGATATGAATAATTGGGCCCCACAAGGTTGGATAGGTCAGTTTGACGCCCAAAACCTAGATGAGGCTATCCTGCATGTAAATGATCACATAACAGTTCAATATGCTATAAGCTCAACCTCAGCCATCATGTGGCACTTAATGTCATAAATGTCTGTGGTGTTCATGAACCAGCTACTATGCATGTAGCGTTTATTTCTTACATTAATATATGACACATTTTATTGACATATTCAACAAATTAATTTTTGAACTACTGCCAATTTTTGCCTCTGTCTTTAAACTAGGTAAATGTTTCATGGTGTGTGTATCACAGCACTTTGTGCTGTAAGCGAATTAAATTTAAAAAGCATTCAGAGACCACATATATTCCTACGCTATGATCCTGATCAAACTTTGGTGTTTGCCATGTAAGTACAGGAAATATATAGATGAAAGTCCAGAAAAACATTTGTCATTTGGTTCTACAACTTGTGGGTTCCATCACAGGTCAGTTCTGCCTGCAAGAGCAAAGGTGGTCCCCCTAATACCTTTAACTGACTGTTGCCCTCGTCCAGGTTAAGCAGGAATGGCTGGAATAAGTTGTAAAATCATGTTCGAAGATTTAAAGAAACCAAACAACTAATACTTGATTATGAATCATTTTATTTTCCTTCTCTTTTAACTTGAAATTTGCTTTGTAGGATTATACCTAAATTGTTGACTAAGTCAGTACATCATGCTGAAAGGTGAAGCTAATGTCCAATATGTTGACCCTTGTTTGCTGCTCAAGGTTCATGCTGTTAGCCATTTTGTGTCCCATCACTCATTTTCTGAATGGATTTGAATATTTTCTTTATGGTTAATGCCTTCTTGGCATGTTTACATTCATAATCATTTATTCTACAAAAATGCAGTCAGTTTCATCAATTATTGAAGTTAATGACCAGTCATTGATATAATCATTTCATTGGCACACCACCAATAAATGGATTGCCCTGTCTGGGAATGGTAAAGATTCCTTTTTAAAGAAAGAAGCATATTATGACTGTTACCACCAGAATTTAATGAATTGTTTCTTAGATGATACCCTAACCTACCACAGTATTCCATAGCAACCTGTTCTTAACCTTTTGAGAAAAGTTGCCAACTGAAAAACCAACCTAAAACATATTTACCTCCATATTCCAGCCTGTTGCAGATGTCAAGTGATTTTTATGTTTTTTTTTTTTTTTTGTTTTTTTTTTTCTCAGTAACTGTGATGCAGCTGCTCTGTAAATTACTCTTGATTTTAGAGGGAACACTTTCATTGGTTTGTAAGGTTCTTCACAGTTTATGGAATCATCTTTAAAATCATTTCAGGAATTATTTTCTTTTCTATGATACAGATCTACTTAGTATACCTGTTTCACATATTATTTTACCAGTATCTGTCCTTCTTTAATGATACATCATTAAAAAAACTACTGGCTACAGGTAGGTTAATAATTTAATTATTTTCTTAAATTTTTTTTTATATAGATCCCTAGATGACTAAATGCTTTCAATTGAATGAAGAACACACTGTTTGCAGTCAACATGCAGTAGCCTAGGAGGTGAACTGGTATTAATAATAGGATTTAGTTAGAAAATTGTTAATTAATGCCAATGAGATTGTGCTGAGCACATGTTAGTCAATGAATCTGGAGGCCGTGCCTTTGTAGTGCGAGTGTAGCAGACATTCCAGAATTTAAATATAATTACACTAGACCTACCTGTAGTAGTGCCGGTATTTTGGTAATATTTGCCTTATCAGTGTTAATGTGTGTCTCTATTTTTGTATTTGGCACTCTTTTATTTGTTCACATCATATTTTATATATACAGTATAACTTTGTGTCTGCATGGTCAAAGGGATTTACATTAAAAGTTTGACTTCTCTGAGGTTCAATATAAACAGTTTTATTTAGTAATAATTTAACCTCGAACTTGGAGCATGAAACTTTGCTTGGAGCAATTGATTTATCTGAGTTAAGTGAAATTGACAAATGAGATTTTAATGTGTGTGTGTGTGTGTGTGTGTTTATATATATATATATATATAGATATATAGATAAATATTCATATAAGCAATTAATGATTGAAATGTGTTCAGAATTGTTGGTGTTCACAAGTAAAATGGTACATATTAATTAAATGGTTCAGAAATAGTTCTTGGTTAATCATTATTTATCGCATTGTAAATACTTATATTTGGATGTGAAAACAGTAAATCTATACCCCTGGTTAAATAAAGGTGACCATCTCTTTACATTGCAACCATATTATGGCCATAATATACTGTCTGTTATTTTTAGGTCCACTATATATTATATTAATGTAATTTCTTATATCCATTTTCTGTAAGCTTATTTATTTGTAATATGTTTAGTATCACTCAATATCGGGAACTAATTAACACCAGTCATATATTTCACATCTGATGGGTAAATCAATTGAGTTATATTTACATTTTTGTTAAAGTCACATAAAAGATTATGCTTTAAAATTTTTATATGTTGATATGTATTTTGCAATGCTGTTTCTTTAGAATTTTAGGCAAATAGGCAAAATATTGACTTTCTCTTTAGGAATCTAAATTGATTCAGATTATAGGATATCGCTTAGTAGACTATAGGTTGGCTCACAATGATACAAGTGCCTTACACTGTAAACAGGAAATTTTCTAGTAATTTTATGTTCCATGAAGAAATCTTCAACCTTTACATACCAGGGCTCAATATTAACAGTTAACCAGCTTGCTCAGGGCAAGTAAATATTCCAGAAAATGGTGGTAGGGCAACCAAAAGTGGCCTCCTACTATTCTGACTGGGCAAGTGTCGCCAACATAAACCTTTAACTGAAGATTTGAATCCTGTCTTTTCTTCAGTTAGCAGTTGTCTTTCTTGGAGATATGAAATCAGATTCATAGAACTTCTTGATCTAAAATTACTTGTATGTTCAAATACTGAAGATAAATATGATTAATTACCAAACATTCCAACAAGTGTCTAATATCTGTATCATTTTCAACATAATCCTATGAAACACCCATTGCTTTCAAGGCGACGATGACTGATTTTTGTACGGCAATGAAAAATTCATGTAGGGCAAGTAAAAGCCAGATGTTCCGGGCATGTACTTTTGAAGGTTAATGTCAAGCCCTGCATAATACTGTGTATAGTATGGAATAGAGGCATATCAGTAAATAGTCTATGTAAGAATTAAAAACAAGCGCACTAAATCTTGAAAAATATGATGGGATGGTTATTATTGCCAGATATTTACAGTATTACTGCAATTGCAGATCAGTGCCATCTAGTGTTCAAGTTGGGAACAATGATTAGCTTTAAATTTTCCTAGGAGCTTTAATCCCATTTCTATATGTTGGAGTAATTTCTTTGCCACCCATCTTGTAATGAGGACACAGAAATGAATTGCACAGTTATTAAACATTTGTTTCATCATTTTAACACTAGATGGCTCTGAGAAGCAGGTGTAGGATAATTATAAATCATAAACAACACATGGTATTTTGGGAAAAGTAATATGAAAATCCCACCCATTGATATAACTGTAATATTGAAATTTGAAAAGCAAAGTTTCCTGTTTTATCGTGTGAACACTTTATTTTTGAAATCATGATTTTCACAAAACTTGATGTCACATATCCTATAAAAGATGTGGGTATATATATATAACTTATATAACTTGTTAGTAGTTACTGAATTGTCAAAGAATAAAATTATATACATAACTCAGTTCACTGAAGTCTTATTCTTTTATACATCATTTGATGAATCTGTTTTTGTAGGATTCATATTATATACTCAATTTAAAATGGAGGATTAAGAGTTTATGTATTGATTTTGTTGTTCTTAATTTTTGAGGTTGATAGCATTTTTAAGATCAGCTGAATGCAGGTCATCTGAGCTATAGCAATTACCCTTTGTCTGGCGCCCATCCAGCTGTCCCTCCATCTGTTAACAGGGCACAATTTGTAGCCATTTGACCTAGAAACTTCTGACTGTACATCCAGGGAGGTCCTGGGCAAATCTCCTTGGAAACCAGAAATTAGGTCACAGTGACCTATTTTTTGTGACTACAGGCCAAAAACATGATTTTGAACACCCAGACAGTCAAAAGGGGCAAAAATTGTATCCATTATGCCTAGATTCCTCTAACCTGAAAGGCAAATGTCCTTGAATACCTGAAATTAGGTCACTGTGACCTATATTCTGCGATCTATAGGGAAAGATGTTGTATGAACACCCTGAATGTCAGATGGGGACAAATTGTATCTGTGAGGTCTGGAATCTTCTAACACTATCCTGAGAGTTACTAGGCAAATCTCCTTGGAAACTTAGACTTAGGTCATGGTGGCCTATATTTTGTGACCCACAGGCCAAAAACAGAATTTTGAGCACCCACAAAGTTAACCTGAAATTAGGACATGGTGACCTATATTCTGCAAGCTCAGAAAGCCAGAAGCATGATTTGAGTACGGTAGTCAGACAAGGCACAAAATGTAACAATTAGCCCTAGACTCTTCTAACATGACATTGAGGGAAGTCCTTGGCAATTCTTCTTGGAAACCTGAAATTGGGTCATGGTGACCTTTATTCTGCTAGCTATGGACCAGACACATGATTTTGAGCACTTAGACAGACAGGGTACAAATTGTATCCATTTTCCTTGGAACCCTCAATTGTGAAATCCAGTGGGTTTCCTGGGCAGGTCTCATATGAATTCTGAATTTTTTATTTTCTGTCAATTCGTTAACACAGTAACAATAGCCATAGGCTATTCTCACAGACAATATATAACATTAATAAAAGAAATGAGCACCCAGTCAAAATTAGCTGAATGTCATTGCCCATGGGCCACTTGTTTAAAATATTCTGCTCTCACCCTTCAAAAGTCTTGGAATTTGAAAATATTAAAATTAAATACAATGGAACCTGTCTGAAACACCACCTGTCTAATGAGATTATCTGTCTAGGCTGCCAGGTTTCAGTGTGCAGCTGCTAGTGGAACAAACCACAAATCCCTACAGAGAATATGCAGTATGATAAAACAGACAAAAAAGCATGTCTGTATTCTGAGGCAATGAGAAACAGATGGGAGCTGTATATAACAAGATAAACTAACAGTAACAGTTGGTATCCAGCTAATGATCCTGTAGAATGCCCCATGATAAACATTGCAATGAGGTCATTCAGTGCATAAGATGTACCAGTCGTGGCCTGGATTTTGTATCGGTCATTCTACCTTGCCCTTTTCTGCAGTCAAATTTCTTTAATACTATAGCTGGCCTTTGACTCTCACTCTAAGTGTAATGAGTGTGCGTCTCTCTCTTTCCTTCTCTTTCTTTCTTTTCTTGCTCTTTCTATCTTTTTCTTTGTCTCTCTTTATTTTTCTTTCTCTCTCTTTCTACCTCTCTTTCTCTTTCTTTCTCTCTTTTAATTTTTTCTAGCTCTTTCTCACTTTTTCTTTCTCTCTATATATTTTTTTCTCTCTCCCTTTCTTCCTTTCTCTCTCTTTCTCTTGTTTTGTCATTCTTTCTCTCTCACTCCCTCACGGACTAGATCAGTCTCTTATATTTTTGTACTATTTTGTCATTTTTGGTCTGAAAGAAAAATGGGATTAATAAATAGTAAAAGCATAACAGCAGTAATCCTCTGTTTATTGATGCCCAGTCTTTCATTCCATTATATCAGGGTATAATTTGTGATCATCAGGGCTAGAGCCTTCTAATTTGACATGCAGATGGGTCTTGATGAGATCTTTAGAAAAAAATTAAAATATGTCAATGTAACCAGATTGAGTAAGGCTCAGCCCCTTGACTTTGGCCCCAGGAAATTATCAAGCCTTTATCCCCCTTGCAGAAAATCTGTTAAACATGTTTTTTTTTAACAAATCAGATGTCATTGTTTGAGCTGCTGCAGACCTATTTAGGTTTTTATATAACAATATAATTATATCCATTATAAATACAGGACTGAATCTTTACTTAATCATGTTACCGTGGTAATTTGTTATAAGAACCTGCCACTGATATACTGTTGTTGCCTCTTTGTTTGTGACAGTTTCCAATTAGCGATATTTGCGAAATGGAAATATTTGCCAAATAAAATCTTTGTGAATTGGAAGCCCCATCAGCGAAGTTATATTATGATAACTGTAAATAGATCTTGTATGCTATAATCATAATTTAAAGACTGCTTTTATGAATTATATCAGATCTTTCCATTTATCTTGCCAAATATGAACAGTAAATTCAGCATGAATTCCCTCAGGTTCCTGTCCAGTTGTTACAATGTTTGTGCACACATGATTGAAAATGATAAAATAATGGATATACTGTGTATAAGGTATTTTATAGTCAGATGACAAAAAAAGGAACACTAAGAAACAATGAAAAACTGGTAATCAGGAAGTTTTAACTTCCCAAAATATCAAGCCAACCACATGTAACAGATATAATTAATATAATTCGTGCTGACCTAATATATTAGTGTTGCATATTTATAATTATAAGGTACAGTTACTCTTCATGCCTATATAATGTGTGTGTGTGTGTGTATATATATATAAAACCCTAGATCCTGTTTTTTTTTCCCCAAAAAACCTGTACATATATGTATGGTTTAAATGACTAAGATGCACGTTTCATATGTTAATTTCTGGGAAGTTGGAAACCTAAAACCCTGAGAGCTTTATAGAATTCTATCTCACCAAGCATTATGTAACATGATAAAGCAGTTATGTGGCCTCTGCATCCTATACTCTGATATTGGTACAGTCTGCTAACATGCTGTTTATTTAAGGCTACCAACTTCAGGCCACTTATGTCATTTAATTAGCTAACAAACCGAGTATCTTGAACCATGGGTCACTGTTCATGTGATAACCTGGATAGAATTTAAAATTTTACTTTTAGTCTGTGTTAATTTTTATTTTCCTTTTACCAATTGAGAAACAGATTGTGAATGTGTTGTAATTGAAAGGTTGCATGCATCCAGCCATATACAACATGATGTGCAGTCAGGTGCTCCATACATTTAAAAAACTGCAGGATTCAACACTATTGTTGCAAATAAGCTAAGATTACTAATTCAGTTCTTCAGCATTCGAACTGAGCATCACAACCCTTGGGTCACTCAGATAATGTAGATTAATTAACAAATACATTGGAAACACAGAATAACCTCAATACTACCGTAAGTTACACCCATGGGACCAGGGTTTTGCCACTTACGGAAAGGTGCCAGCTTTAGAGAGATCAGGAGAGGTTTCCCCATATATATAATTTCATCCATAGCACTGCAGGTGCCCACTAGTTAATAAAATAATGATATGTCATGCTGGCCTCTATTTACCAATTTTTTTTTACCAAATCTGTGCAGGTCATAAAATATCTCAGGGATCTGATTTGACCAAAGAAACAGTGGCAATTTTTTTTTTTTTTTTTTTGTGAATGTCATGGATTCCCCAGCCAATTGTTATATGGCCAGAAAGAAATTGGTTGTGAACAGAAAAAAATCAGCTGATTGTTTTAGCAAGGTTTCCATCTTTTCAAAGAAATTGGTTGTGAACAGAAAAAAATCAGCTGATTGTTTTAGCAAGGTTTCCATCTTTTCAAAGAAATTGGTTGTGAACAGAAAAAAATCAGCTGATTGTTTTAGCAAGGTTTCCATCTTTTCATCCAGAAATTTCCAGAATTTGTAATAGCAATCCAGGAGGCTGAACCAAACAAATCATTGATGTGCACACTGAATCAGTAGATGTGTGGGCATTGTGAGCTACCTGGTGGGACTCCCACATAACTCACATATATTTAAGCTGATAAAATAAAATCATTTGGCAAATAAAAGAAAAAAGAAATTGGTAGATGGAAGGCCAGCTATATAAGGCAGATGCTTCATCCCAAAACAGTTAATTAATTATCACTTCAACATCTGCACTTAGTATTAATCATCTCATTGTTCATTATTGAAACTCGACCCTTGGATAAAGTCCCTAATGTTCAGATCAAGCTCCAAGACAAATATGAATTCTGTGGTAATTATACTTGAACAAAGTCTACTGTTACAGCAAACCTGCTTCAGTTAATCATTTGTGTAGTTGATAAGATAATATATGACATATTACCAGGGGTTCTGGTTCTGGCCCTAATCTTGTGCAACTTTATGTACTCTTATCAGTGACGGCAGAATGCATGTACTGCAGGGATATAACTGAAATGTTTGTTTTTGTGTGTTTCACCTTTATTAGTCTCTTGTATACAAGTACCATATACCATAGTTTATCATTATAGATGATATACTGAGGAAAACTGGGTATCAGATATACTGTGAATTAGGCTTACTACATATCATGGACAGGGCCTAGGTGTATGTAGATATACACAGGTACAAATACTGTCAGCATAAAGCAGAGTGCAATAAGGGTAGTAGACATTTGCATGCATTATGTTGTTGTGTGTTAGTTTACATAACCAGCAATGATATGAAGATATCAGATTTCCAGCATGTATGGTACACTAAGCTGTGATCATCTTCTGTGGTTAAGATTCTTGGGAAGTTCCTCAAATTACTGAGCATTTGAACGTGAAACTTGTGACTTCTTCAACATATATTTGTAACACCTACCCAAGTGTAGTGAATATATTTTTTTTTCCACTTGCACTCCTGCATTTGAAGCACCAAAGAGGTCAGGGTTCGCAGCACTGAGAGATCAAGGTTTGCAGCACAGTAAGTGAACCTGTGACTGCACAGACAGTAACCCAGCACTGTCACTGTACAGTACAGCACTGCGTTATAAGTACTAAGTCAGACAAATCAGCTGGGTGAGATACTGTTTGCACTGGGACAAAGGCATAGTTGTTACTGGACCATAGATGTGCTCTGTAATGCTAGCTGTCACTTTATTCTACAGACTGAAGCAGCAAGGACAGTTTATGCTGGCTAATTGCCAACTGAATCAGTACTGAGGTGGTCTATATATTGTCTGTCTGGAAGAGATAAAATACTGAGTGATTTATATTTTAGAAAATACAAAGGGATACAGATTGTGTGCTATCTATTCACTTCAGACATTCTCTGATTTTAACAGAGGATTAGCAGAATTTTGAAAGAATTTTGCCAACTTTGCTTTGTTATACTTAATGAGAGAAAGGAATACAATAGATAATCAAGAGAGTTCTTTCAAAGTTAAAACAAAGTGTACTACTATAATAATATAATACAAGTAGGAAACAGTTGAAATTTTTGAAACAGTGTTAGAAAGTTGAAAAAAAATGAAATGACAGAAAAGGAGATAACATTGAAACAGGAGTATATCCAAGGAGATCTTATAATTACTGTGAAATTATTCTTGGGAACCAAACTATTGTTGAAATAATCAGAACACAGAACATCATGTTTGTAGAAACCTTTAAATTTGAAGGAAAACCAAGAACAGAAAAAAGGAAAGCACTTTTGACATATTGATCAAAATAACAATAGAAAAGTAGAATTCAAATTTGAAGTAACAACACAAGACAGGAAAATATAGAAATAGCATAGAAAAGAAAATATTTAGTGAGCAATACAAAGATAAAAAAAGATAACAGCTCGACAGTGATATTGAGGATAACGATATTATCAGCACGACTTTTGAGCTGTGTGATATTTTATCATCCGTTGAAAGTCGTGGGTTTCCTGCATTGCTTGTGTTTTGTGACATGGGGATTCGCTCAAGTTGTGGAGGATTACGTTTTAATCAGGATAGGGAAGACTGAAATACACCTGAGATAATTATATACTGTTCTGTAATCCAAGGAAGTTTGCCAGGATGGTGTTCTCTGTGAGGTCACGATTCTTAATTGGACTGGCTGTATGTTTTTTCCTTATTATGTGTTTTGTGATCAAGTGGCTTGGGACAGGACCAGTGGAGAAACAAAGGTAATCCCAGTTTGTACATGTCATGACAGTCAATGTCATTTTTATCTCTTATTAAATTCAGAGAACTTATTTTATTGGCTGAGCTCAAATGAAACTTCAATTAATATTTATCCCTTCTCAAAATACTGCTTTATCTATAATTACCTGTAATTTATACATCATTTATTATAGAGAAATTTGTTTATTAAACACAAACTTTCAATTTATATTTCACTAACTGACTAAATTTTCAATTTACCTCTTCACCTTACCTTAACTTTGAGTTATAATTTAGAAAAAAGAAAGATATAAGAAAGATTATTCTTAATCAAAGAAAGAAACTACCTCTCTCTCATCATGGAAGTCTGTGGCCTGAATCAGCAACCACTCAACACACCCACATTTTGCCTACTTGACCAAAACACAGCACTTGATTGTGACATATATGTAATATGCATGCTCATGGCAAAGCATTTTGCAAGATAAGTTTTCAGTTTTATTCAGGTTAATTGGCTTATTGTTTCATTCTTTTACCGCTGCTCACTTTTTTTAATTGAATTCCCAGTTTGTAAAAATACCACCAACTTGAACGTTTGAAAGAATCCCCCGTCCTTCCATGTATTGAGATCTGTCTGTACAGGACAAGTCAGTTAAATATGAAATAATTGAGGGCTGGAGTTAAAAAAAGTTGTGAAATTTGGGAGTTCCCATCTCGGCTAAAGAGCAGTGAGAGATTTCACAGTTGGCCAGTATGAGCACTCTCGCTGTAATCCAAGGCTCAATGGCAAGATGCAACAACTGTGTTTCACTCAAAAACAAGTGCACATTTCAGGGATTCCTCGATGGTATCACAGTATCACTAAGCAGTGGCAACAATCACACATTCAAGATCCACAGGTTTGGTAGTCTCCAGGCCTGGTTTACACCAGGTTATAAATGAAAGGAAGCATGCATGTGCTTTGTCATACAGTCCTGAACTACTTTACTAATGTAAAGTTAGAAAAGGCAATAATTGTGGCCACAGATAAGCATGAAGAATATATTGATCATAAAGTTTGAGCTTAGTTCAGATATTTTCCCAATCATTTCCCAAGTATATGCACTTAAAATATAGATATTTGACAAAATACTATAGATATTTGATCATCATACTTCCTATCTGTTTATCTGCACTTCTTTGCAGTTTTCTGAGCAAAGTACCAGTCTAGATTCATTTATATTAATCATGGTTGCCTTAGCAACCCCCACGTCATAGAGACAGGGTGGATTAAACATGTTAAGACATTAATATAACAAATAATCAGGACCAGTTAGTGACTGGTATAGCCCTGTCTCCCCCTGGGTGGCTCCAATAAATTATAAACAGCTGGAGGAGGTCAAAGTTCATGCACTGATCAGACAGTTCATGTACAAATGTACATATCAGATGTCATTATGGAATGCACTAATACGCTAGATATGCTACATGAACTAGCCATAACACATGACCCAGTTTAGTCGTATATTGTTCACATCCATATTTTGTATTAAAGCTGCTTGGCTGTGTCTGCAAGCCAGATTTTGTAGATCTGAGATGCCAGCCGGATCTTACAATTATATTAATGTTTTTATATGAATGTAGGGCTTACTGCATGTGTCCTTAATTATTAATTGCTTATCAAAAGGAAAAATGTTGTTATATGTAAAAAATAATTCATATATAAAAATTATTAATTATGTCTGTTTCAAGGTGGTAATTAACATCTTACAGTTTAATAGCGTCTATACTATATTTTCATCCCTATATCTCAGTATCATCATACAGTATATGCAGCCTCTGTATATTTTCATCTCTGAAATAATTGAGGGGCTTAATTCTATTAATTAAAGTCTGGTTCATCCTATTTGCTGCTAGATCTCCTGCTGCATGTGTTTGAATTAAGATTGATGGCCATTTTGCTGGGCCCCCCACATGTTATAAATATGTCATTTAAACAAAACGGACTGCCTGTGCACTGTTTGATGGCTGCTTTTTGGCTTATTTTTACAAACGGTTCAAGTGGTTATCTTTATATTTAATGTACATCAGATATTGGAAAAGGCCCCTTCAGTTATAATTACTATATATAAACTTGACCCTGATGGGTCATACATTGAGATGTTACTCAGACCTTGCTCCTTAATTTTCTGTGGCAACAGTGCATTCAAAACAAAGGTCAAAGGTCAGCAGTGTGAGAACTTAAAATCATGCTACAAGGCAACACTTCTTCTTTTCAATATCCCAACTGAGTCCAACAAATCTCAAATATAATCCAAATATTTTATATGGTGTTTGAGCCATAAGGGCACCAATGCAAGGATACCAATGATGAAACAGTAGAGGTATGTCTTTTTTCAGCATAAATAAACCTCTTAATAGTCTACTAGCTGATACAAAAGGGGTTCCTGTTTCCTACCTGTCACTC
This sequence comes from Sipunculus nudus, assembly GCA_026874595.1. Lineage (NCBI taxonomy): Eukaryota > Metazoa > Annelida > Sipuncula > Golfingiida > Sipunculidae > Sipunculus > Sipunculus nudus. The sequence goes on along the minus strand of CM049321.1, from coordinate 42,166,398 downwards.
AAAATGACCACAGCATGATGAATTACAGGATAAGCTAAGTGCTGTATACAAATGATACACAGATGGTATAAATATGTAGCGTTTAATATTGATCGAATAATTGGAGCTATCATTATAAACAACTATGACCTTCACTTTTTGTCGAAAAATTCATCCCGATTCTTATAGTAGTGATGGGTAGCGTGAATGTGAATTTTGAACTCTAATCACTTCTAACTGGAACTATCATCTGGAAACCAAAGTGTTTATAAACCTTTACATAGTTAGATTGAGGTTACAGCAACAATACCTACAGTTGTCCCATCAAACAAAATACCTGTTTATTTTATGCCAAATGTCACTTCCTATCTAAATAAATAAAAAAAAATCCCTTCCCGTGCAGATCCTTGCAGTCTACAAGGTTTGGACCCCCCCCTTCCCCCCAGCCAAACCAACCTTTTTCAAGTGTTTCAGACCAATTTGGTGGCCTGCCCCCCCCCCCCCCTCCCGCCCCCCCCCCCCCCCCCCCCCGCTCCTGAAACCAGGATCCACACACCTACTCATTTCTAAACAAAAACCTTTTTTGGCCTAAAAAAAATTGCCAAGTTTAAGTGGTGTGCCAGTTTATTGATTATTTTGATGAATGGACATTTAATGCCAAAATGGATTAAATAGTGAACAGCGTTTAAGGTAAAACATAACCTTGTGCAGGGAACAAGTGTAAAAAACCCTGCCGTCACCTTAATTTAAATGTTTCAACTAAATTCACCCTGTCAGTATATTAGTTATAACTCAATACACCGGATTTTATGGTTATTTAGCAGGTACATAAAATAATTTTTTAATAATAGATCATCAACCTTTTTTTTTACTTTCAATCATCAAACAATTCCAACCAATTCCTGCTGGGACCCCCTGGGTTGAATATGACAATAATCTGTGCTATATGTGTTAACCTCTGCAGAAGTGTATGTATATGTCTCCTGGACTTTGTTGCTGTACCATTAATACATCACCTTTCATCTCTGGCCTCACTAATCATGATCATGATTAATCTATATATGTACATCTGATATAACTTATATACAAAGGTGTGAACCTGACAGGTCATTTATTTACTATCTCTATGGGAAGTGGTGACCTTTAAATAGGTGTCCTTTAACCTTTAATCCTTCTATGCAACTTCTTCTATTGATAATCAGGAAGTATAATTTTACTGATTATTTGACAAATTCAATTAGTAAATTGCAATTAATCAAAGCATGAAGCAAATATATTGTCAGTGTAATTAAATACTGTGGTTTGCTTCATATTCACGAGGCTGAAATTTCACGATTTCTTCATTTTGAACATTTTGTGTGGGATTCTTTTTCGCGATTTCACCAGAAAATATGAAATTGAAGTACAACCGTATCTGCATTTATTATAAAATTAAAATAAATCCCACAATACCTCACTCATCACTATTATAGTCATTGTATTATGACCTGTGTCATAGTCGAGGTTTTGACAATTATAATTGCATGTTTGCATGGGAAGTTTGCGATACCATCCACAGATTTTGTTGTTGATTAACAAACCATGTTTCTAGAGGTTTAAATTGATAAATATAATGCATTTGTGCAGATGCATCATACCCTCTTGTTCATCCTAGAAAAAAGGGCAGCTCAAATATTTCCAAGGGATTCATATTTGTGATTATTTCCCATTTGCAAATATTGCGAAATTGAAACCCTCGGGAACAAAAAGGCAACCACACTATTTAATCTGTTTAAGAACACAAATCAAGAAACATTCAGATTAACCTAAATATACTAATCCTGATGAGCATGGAGCAAAAATGTACATCCAAGGTAACTTCAACAAAGTAAACCTGATGAACACAGAGCAAGAAACACTAAGGTCAGAATAATGTGATTTCCTGATCAATCATAAAAAAAAATCGGTTGACCTCTAAAGACTAATAATTTGAAATAATTGGTTATTTAGAAGTTTGAACTTTCAGACGATATAAAATCTGGTACAGCCTTTCAAGTGATATGTAGGCCTACATGCAGGTAAAAATGTCATTATTCCAAGCCTATATACATGTCTATCTAATTAGTAACTGTATCTAATTGGACACAAAGTAGCAAGTAGTATTAAAACTGAAGTTTCTGCATCAAGGGCAAGTGAGTTATGAAATTAGGCCAACCAAAAGTCAGCTCCTACTTGCCACACTTAGCAATGGGTAGGTGGGGCAAGTTGGTCAAACTTAAACCTTTCCCTAAAAGCGCAAGTCTTAACAAACTTGCAGTTTGCCATTGTCTTTCTTATAGGAATTTAACATTTTAAGAATACATTTCTATTTAAAATTACATGTATATTTATCTTTAAATATGATTTTCAAACAAACACTTGAATATGTACATATTAATTATCCTACATGCAACAGAACTTGCAACACAATCTTTTGGAATGCAGTTTGTGGCTGTGTTCACTGTGTTTGAAGGACAAGTGAAAATTTATGTATTGCAAGTAAAAGCTAGAGGTTATTTGCACAACTAGGTAAGTTAACTGGTTTCATTTTCATTAGCTTCAAATTTGCAATATTTAAACCTTGTGCATTTGAAGACAACCACAGTACTATATAAAGTTAATGTCAAGCCCTGTACATATTCTAAATAATCCTTTGAAGGTTTATGAAGGTTTATACTCCTAGCGCAGCAGCTGTATACACTGCAGTCATTCCAGATCTCCTCGGCTATAACTGCTGCCTAGTATATAACAAGATTCTCTTGGTTACACCACCAGGGTTGGCACGAAAAGGAATATAATCAGAGCAAGGTATCTCATTGTGCATCCAGCTCCAAATTTTGAATATGCAACACCTGTTCTTGTTGGTCTAATAACACTGGTTCTGGCAAAGGGCCAAGAATCAGACCAATGAGAGCACATATCCCAGTGTAATTAGACCATAGAAAGAAGAAGTTGTATGTTTAAAATTTGGAGTTGGATGCACAATGCCATACCATGCTGTCATTGGTCTGATTATAATTCTTTGCTCTGTGCCAATCCTGGTGGTGGAACCTGGTGAATCTTGCTGAACAAAGCAGCCATGAAAGCCAAGGAGAGCTGGAATGACTGCAGTGTACAGCTGCTATGCAAGTAGTGTTATTATGAAGGTTATAAATATATTCTTTTTGGTGTAATAAAGTTTGCCTAGATTACAGCTGCTTTTGATTTATTGATTTTTGTTGGTTGAGTTGCATGTTTGTATTATTTTTCACAGGAGCGGCTTATCTCACAAGGTGCCTAACATTGACGTAGTAAGAGGGTATGTTATCCACGCTAACCACAGCTAATTGCTAATTAAGCTATAATCACTAGCTGCCATGCCTTAGGCTTATCTCAATCATCCAGTCTACATCATGATAATTCCACTGATTTTCCAATAATTTTATAATGCCTGCCTTTGAGGTTGGGAATTCCATAATTTAAATGTAAAACTAAAATAGGATATAACTATCGGGGACCTGCTTTATATTATATCAGATACTGATACAACAATGGCACTTTGCAAATTTATAGCTTAATTTACCTTTTGTGGAAGTGAGATTGAGCCTCCATTGTTAATATATAGCTGGCTTAATTCAGTAAATCTGCAGAATTTCAATTATGACAAGGCAGAAATAAATGATTATAAAGGAATCAACCAGTCTCTGTGTGTAGCACCTGCGGCTCTTGGGTCTGTAACAGAGAGGAACCAACAAAAGATGCACTTGTTTATCAATGAATTGACTTAAAGCAACATGGCCCTTTGATTCTCATTAGGGCCCTGCTTGATGAGCAGTGCCCTAAAGTGATCACCATAGCAGTCCGTCTGTCCGTCCTTCCGTCAGTGACACTTTCTTTTACGTGTGATATCTAAATAACAACATGCTTGAGCTTTCTCAAATTCACAGGGATGATTGGTACCTATGAGGGCTCCAGACCTTTTGAATTACAGACCTGTCGGAATTACAATATGGCCACCACAGCGCAATTGGTGGTTTCTTTTCACATGCGATATCTCAACAAGAACATGCTTGAGTTCTCTCAAATAAACAGGGATGTAGGCACCTATGAGGGCGCAAAACATATTGATTAACAGACCTATTGGAATTCCAGTATGGCCGCCACAGCACAATCAGTGATTTTCTTTCACGCTTGATATCTCAACAAGAACATGCTAGAGCTTTCTCAAATTCACAGGGATTTGTTATTTGGTACCTACCTATGAGGGCTCCATACCTATAAAAAAACAGACCTGTTGGGTTTCCAATTTTGCTGCCACAGCACAATTGGAGATTTTCTTTCATGTGCAATATATCAACAACAACATACTGTACTTGATCTTTCTCAGATTCATAGGGATGATCGCTACCTATGAGGGCTCCAGACCTATCGAATTACAGACCTGTTGGAATTCCAATAGGGCTGCCACAGCACAATCAGTGATTTTCTTTTGCACACAAAGTCTCAACAACAACATGCTTGACTTTCTCAAATTCACAGATATGATTCCAGGTACCTATAAGGGCTCCATCCCCGTCAAATTACACACCCGATAAAAGTCCAATATGGCAGCCAGATTACAATTAGAGATTTAATAATGCAGACATTATTTCAGACATTTCTTCTTTAATATTATTTGAACCAGTAGTATTTTTCCCCTCATGCATATTGATTTAAAAACTATTTCTCTTTGCCATATTTTGAAACTATAAACTAAACTTTTTACCCAAATGGAAGCTAGCCCACCACTACCGGAAATATGGGGCCCTCTGAGGACCACTGTCTGACCACACCTGTTTCTTCTATATATCATAATTTATCATACATAATGTAAACCATCGTACATGGTGCTGTCTTGAGTTGGCATTTTGAAGATAGGGAATTATTACCACAGCTCTGTCCAAATTGAATGCAGTGATGTGAAACGAATGACATGTAAAGCACACTAATTTATCAATTAAATACTTGCACAGAAATCCCGATATGCCATATAATGTCAGTTTGCATATAATTCACATTTCACCTCTAATGAATCCCTGGTATTGTCATAAATGAAATAATAAATATTTTTGTTGTATCCAGTGTGAAGTTCCCATTCAAAGAACTAATCCACGTATGTTTTGACATTTTTTATAAAGATAATAATTATCACAATGCTTGCTTTGCTGAGGAATTCACATATCATTATATCTTATAATTTTTCACCTAATCTTGATACTATAGATGAGTAAATTACTTTGCTGATAAAAGAAATTTGCTCTCTAGTTGTTAATTTCTAGTTAATCTCTAGTTATCTATCAAATTTTTAATTAATATGCTGTGTGAAATATTATGCAATGTGAAATTGTAGCTGTAAAATATAATAATGGTGCTAATTTTGCATCTTTTATGAAGTATTTTGATCACCTATCATATTTTGCTTTATGATCAACACAAATGGTTGTTTGCTGACTTTAATTGTTTGACAAAATTCAAGAATTATTTTTAATTAAATTTTTTTTTGGTGGAGGTAACCACCTGTATTTTTTATGCTGTATAATCTAATCCTTTATCTAAGTAAATATATATACATCTGCAGAGTTCAGTTTTGCTTTTGAACTAGATGACATAGCGGTAGCACTCACTTCCTGTCATGTTATCATATATTCTGGTGTTACCAGGCCTGGTGTCTACAGAACATGCAGGTCCTGGGTGTACAAGGCCAAAAAAATAAAAGGGAAGCTTATCAGGCACCGCCCACATCAATTTTTAACCCCCGCATCAAAAAATTTTATTTTGATTTTCAATAGAAAATAGAGCAGCCGCTCGGACATTTCTTTCAAGAAGATAAAATCATACAGTTTCCTTTGTTATGTAGTGTATTTACTTGTTTCGCAAAATAAATCTGTTATTATCATGTTTATCCCTTATCATTTGACATTTTTATCGAAACATAGCAAAAACTTAAAAATTAAAAAAAATCGCCAGCCCGCATTGATTTCTGAAAAAAAGTGCCTGAGAACCATACCTTTTTTTTTATTTGGCCTAATCATCCCCATTGCTGGGGCCTAACACAAGGGAACCCCCCAAAGAGACACTGGTTCATGAGTGATACACGGCTGCGGGACACAGCTTTCCCATTAAACCTGTGGAGCACTTACCCTGAGTGGGGGCCATTCTACCTTGAAAACCTCACTGGTCCTTTAGGCTGAGATTTTAACCTCCGCAGCTTTGAATCCTAAGCTCTACCCCTTGACCAGGGAAGCCGGACTTAGCATTTCCAAGATGCCAGTCTGAGGCTATCAGGGAGTCACTCATAATGTGCAGACTCCAAGGAGTTAAGAACTAGGGATTGTGGGGAAAGAAATCCTTTCCCCACAATGCACTGGGGCTTCCAAATATACTTGTGTCAATGTGGTGTAGGTATAAATGTGTTAAAAGTCTCAGATAAAGGCCATTGAAATATGTGGGATTATGTCTGTTTGAAGGTGTATATAAAATGTACATTAATGCTTTTGTGATGCAGACTAAATGAAATAAGTAAAATCTGTGATAAACAGAACAGAAGCCTTTATATTGAATGGTGACAAATTTTTATCGTGATGTTTGACCTTTGAGACATGTATTCCCAACCATTCCCACAATCCCAAAGTGGCAGGATGGTGGAGAATCCTAGCGACACCCTTTGCATTAACAGCTAATCACCTGTCTTATTGAGAGAAATTATGTTATATATATTTCCCTCATACTCGGGTATATATTGATAAAATGTAGATAACTCTCCTGTGACAGAGGTATGAAAAGCTGTTCGTTAACAAGGTCTATGTGCCCATATTGACAAACAGAACAAGCACATGTAACTGGGTGTGGTTGATTGCACATGTTTGGAAGGTCACTAGTAGTATGTGATGGGAATATTTAATGCAGCACAATCTTCAGGCATTTACAAAACTTTCCTTTGTCTGATTTGCCACCATGCATATATCCTCGTTTGGTGTGTCTGGATTTCATGTGACTGGTGGCAATTTGGACAGGACCCCCTACATGTTATAAATAAGTGACTATAAACAAAATGGACAGTCTGTGCTATGTGGCATTGGCAATTCAATATTTGGCTAACTTTTATAAAATATCAAAGAGATTATCTTTATATAAGTCAGATGGCAGAATGGGCCCTGGACAGTCAAGGGGTAAAAGGCTCAGGTCTCTCCGCTGGCAACCCTCGGTTCGATCCCCGGTGTGGCTATGAGAATGGGTTGTATAGTTGCCCGTCCAAGGCTGGTGGTTTTCTCCGGGTTCTCCGGTTTCCTCATCGCTCTTGACAGTACTGAACGCCACCACCTGAGCCATGGAGAGTTCCTCGATTAGTTATAATAACTATATGTATAATCCATGTAAAATAAATATGTTTATTTTATATAAAAAATTATTTTCATAAACTCTCAGTCTTAATATTTTTACACGCATATCTTACAGAATTAACAGTATATATTGTAAAATGAACAATAAATATGTCTGCCTTGGTATATCAGTGTCATTAATTATCTGAAAATGGCCTTTTCTAGATTGAATTTTCTCAGTGCAGACTGGTGCTGTGCACATGTTAGCAAATAAGCTTTATTACTAAATGGCTGATTTTACATGGCAGCTGTATCCACGTATCTTGCTTAAAGCAAACTCATGGGCAGAAACAATAAATATTAAAGTATCTTGAAGCTTTGTGTAAGCACTGCAGCATCCAGGCTTCACAAAAAATTAATGTGAATTCTTTACATACTATAAGAACAGCTTTCCAATCAAATGCTTGCCATTCAAAGGTATGATTCAGAAATGAGGCTAAGATTTTCAGTAAATTTCAAATGTTAAACAGTCAAATGGTTATTGTAAAAAATTGGGTTTTTGTTATTATTTCAACTGTAGTTCAGTCATGTTTAGCTTTATATAATGACCAATCTAAAATATAATCTGTATCTTACTTTAAAATAGTGTATCTACAGGGCACAAAGCCAAGTAAAGTTTTTTAGGGAACCAAAATATAGGTCATTCTGTCTCCATTGTGTATACTAATTGCTGGATGAAGTTCACTTTCCAATATGCCCAGCTTTATTGAGCTGCTGAGCATTTAATTTTAGATATTTCCACCTCTGTACAAGGAATGTGCTGCAATTGAAATTTCTGTAAATCTGCATCAACTTTACATCAGATGATGTACTTGAATGCATGTTTGTACCAAGTTTTGAAAGCAATGACAATCTAATCTTGGGTCAGCATATATTTAGTCAAGATTTATGGTTTTCTTAGAATGGAGATAGGAATATATCAGAAAGGGATATTTAATAATCCTATTATTAAAATAAATACAGGGCAGCACCATTTTTCTTAATTTGTTGGCTGAGAAGGTACATTTTCCATTCAAGCAAGAGGTGTTCACTTGAACAGCTTGCCACTGTCATTTAATACATAAATGGCCTGATTATTACCATCCAATCGAAGCATTTATACACCACAGTCTGTATATATTTCTTTCCCTTTAAATGTTGCTATGTACAGCGTGATTCTCTTGACTTCACCAGCAGGGCTGGTAAAATCAGTTAAATCAGAGTATGATGCATCCAACTCAAAGTTTTAAACCCAAGACACCATGCTCACATTAGTCTGATTCTTGGCCCGGTGCCAGCCCTGGTGTTGGAACTCTGAAAAACTTGGTAAATGAAGCAGCAGTTAAAGCGAAGGAGATCTGGAATGACTGCAGTGTATTACCTCTGACTGTAAGGAGTGTACCTGAGGATATACTGTGGCAGTAGTATATGAGGTATGGTATATTACTAAACAATAATCTACACAAATATTTAAATCTTTTCTAGATACATTCCACAGAGGGGATCAACAACCAGGATCTCTCAACACAGTTTTGACGAAACTGTTGGGAGAACGAGAATACGAGGAGGCAACAGAAGTCCGTCAGAAAGCTCCGATCCCGATAAAATGCTTGAACTGGGTGATCCGCCAGACAAAACCAATGACGATAGTCTAGATGCTGGAGGAAAAAGACAGATACAAACATTCTTTTCTCAAATGCCAAAAAGGTATGAACTAAATGTAATACAACTGGCAACAATTTTCTGGGTACAGAAAATTAGATGAAATTAAGCTGAATTTGAGATTTATTTTATTTACTCTTAGCTGTTTCCCTAAGTCATTTAGCTCAAATAATGTTTCTCAACAGGTTTGTGAATTGGCAAATATTTGTATTTTCCTGCATGTATTGTGAACTGGTCTTTGATATGTTTTCTACAGCGGTATAATGTATAGTAAGTGGATTGGAAGAGCTGGATATTTATATCAGTTTAAAAGCTAGGCATCAGTGGCAACAGGATTTCTTTCTGAATGAAAAGGGGGTTAATGATGTATAATATTGGTAATTTAGAGTGTGCATAAAACAGATTCCCAGCTTCTCAGCATGAAAAAAGTACAATGGGGGTTTTATTTATTAAAAATTTTCATACCATTGTCTTATGTAATCTTTGATTATAGTATGATTGATTTAGAAATATTGTATACTAGTATACTCCCCCTTCTAACATCCAGCCACCTCCAAGGGGTTGGATCATGGTTGGATCAATATTGAAAAAAATTATGCATTACACTGATAAAATTTGCCATATGTCCTACATATGTGACCATTGTGTTGCTGTTTATGTGGACCATTGCCTTTTACTTTCAGTTTCCATGATATCAAACCACTCCGAGATGGAGGCATTCCAGTCACAACATTCCTAGATGCTTGTCGAGCCATCTTGCCAATATTCGGTGGGAATTCAGTTTCATGTTAACACATTCAGTATAGATTAGTGTTGTCACTAAACATTATATCATGACATGATAAATATTACAATACATCATTCATGATATGATACACATTACGATACATATATGAAGTGTTAGAGTTTAGATTCAGAGTCATTGAGCACTCTTCCCTGTGGCTGGAGTTAAATCAATAATAATACCATACATATGGCAATACTTCATTCATGATAAGATGCACTATACAATACGTACACAAATTATTAGACTTTAGATTCCAAATTATTGCACTTCCCTGTGTCTAGAGTTGAATCAATATTGCATTACATTGTGAAATACTTCATTCACGATACAATACACTTTACAAAACATATTAGACAAGTATTAGAGTTCAGATTTCATGTTATTGCTTTTCCTTGTGTCTAGAGTTAAAATCAGTAATGCATTACATATTGTAATACTTCATTCAAGATAAAATACACAATACGATACATAGACAAAGTATTAGACTTTGGATTCTGTGTTATTGCTTTCCCCTGTGTCTAGAGTTAAATCAGTATTGCATTACATATTGTAATACTTCATTCAAGATACAATACACAATACGATACATACACAAAGTATTAGACTTTGGATTCCGTGTTATTGCTTTTCCCTGTGTCTAGAGTTAAATCAATAATGCAATACAACTTGAAATACTTCATTCACAATACAATACACTCTACGAGACATATACAAAGTATGAGACTTCAGATTCCAAGTTATTGCTTTTCCCTGTGTCTAGAGTTAAAGATCAATATTGCATTACATATTGAAATACTTCATTAACAATACATTTATACACTTTACGATACATATAAAAGTATTAGACTTTGGATTCTGTGTTATTGCTTTTCCCTTTTTCTAGAGTTAAAAATCAATAATGTGATACATATTGAAATACTTCATTCACAATACAATACACTTTACAATACATGTACAAAGTATTAGACTTTGGATTCTGTGTTATTGCTTTTCCCTGTGTCTAGAGTTAAAAATCAGTAATGCAATACATATTGTAATACTTCATTCAAAATACAATACACTATACTATACATACACAAAGTATTAGACTTTGGATTCTGTGTTTTTGCTTTTGCCTGTGTCTAGAGTAAAATCAATAATGTGATACATATTGAAATACTTCATTCACAATACAATACACTTTACGATACATACACAAAGTATTAGACTTTGGATTCTGTGTTATTGCTTTTCCCTGTGTCTAGAGTTAAAAATCAATAATGCGATACAAATTGTAATACTTTATTCGCTATACAATACACTTTACGATACATATACAAAGTAGTAGACTTTGGATTCTGTGTTATTGCTTTTCCCTGTGTCTAGAGTTAAAAATCAATAATGCGCTACAAATTGTAATACTTCATTCACAATACAATACACTTTACGATACATATACAAAGTAGTAGACTTTGGATTCTGTGTTATTGCTTTTCCCTTTGTCTAGAGTTAAAAATCAATAATGCGCTACAAATTGTAATACTTCATTCACAATACAATACACTTTACGATACATATACAAAGTAGTAGACTTTGGATTCTGTGTTATTGCTTTTCCCTTTGTCTAGAGTTAAAAATCAATAATGCGCTACAAATTGTAATACTTCATTCACAATACAATACACTTTACGATACATATACAAAGTAGTAGACTTTGGATTCTGTGTTATTGCTTTTCCCTTTGTCTAGAGTTAAAAATCAATAATGTGATACATATTGAAATACTTCATTCACCATACAATACACTCTACAATACATGTACAAAGTATTAGACTTTGGATTCTGTGTTATTGCTTTTCCCTGTGTCTAGAGTTAAAAATCAGTAATGCAATACATATTGTAATACTTCATACACTTTATGATACATACACAAAGTATTAGACTTTGGATTCTGTGTTATTGCTTTTCCCTGTGTCTAGAGTTAAATCAGTAATGCAATACATATTGTAATACTTCATTCAAAATACAATACACTATACTATACATACACAAAGTATTAGACTTTGGATTCTGTGTTTTTGCATTTTCCTGTGTCTAGAGTAAAATCAATAATGCGATACATATTGAAATACTTCATTCACGATACAATACACTATACGATACATATATAAAATATTTGACTTCAGATTTTGACATTTTAAAAATCTCTCTAACATTTTGCAGACAAGTTGAACCCCACTGCCTTTGCTCCGGTGAAGCTGGATATTGCTGGCAATGTGCGGGTAAGATTCATCTTATTGCTATCTCAGTGACAGCACTGGCTGACTCTTTATTAGCCAATTTTGAAATAGAAAATTTTACATATATATAAAATAGTTCATTCACAAACCATGCTTTGTTACCACCAGTTTAGATTTGATGCATATTAAGAACTATAAAATTTATATATTGTAAATAATGTATACAAATTATAAAATGTATACAGCAATGTATAATTTATAAAGTATATAATAATGATATCATTTATGTACACCATAACAATGCTGTTAATGTATAAATGAAAAACTTTGCAAATTTTTAGTGTTGAATAAAAGTTTGGCACAAAGAAAAACGTTACATTGAATCTCATTAAATTATTGAGTTCTGTATAGTATTAAATTCTGTGTCTAACAAAAAAATTTAATTTGAAAATATCAAATCGGAATAATGACATTAAAGCTGGTGAATACAGGACATTGCTTATATATATATATTTGTTAAATATCACTGGTATATTGCAAAATCATAATAATTTCATATATCCACTTCTTGTGTGTGTTTTATCAGAAAATTCAACAGAAGTATTCCAGTAACCCTCAAGAGTTCCGCACATTACAGCAGATTGTTTTATACGAGATAAACGCAAAACAACATGACCAGAGCAATTCAGCCACAACGGCACTGCTTTGGTTGAAAAGGTGATTGATGGATGGCTTATTGTGGTTGCCTTTTTGTTTGTGTTTTAATTTTGTGATATTTGCAAATAGGAAATAATTGCAAATAAGAAACCCTAGGGAATAAGATGTTCCATGAACTGAGTGAACTAGGGGAAGATACATCCACACAAATGGGTTAGAATGTACACCTCAGAAGGTTACAACATCTCAGTTTCAATAATTGGTAACCTACTCTCCATCGAAACCAGCCATTGGTTAAAGTTTGCTTAAAGACAAACCAAACAGTAAACCAAAAGGAAAACATACTTCCTGGTTTAGGTCTAATAAAGAATTTTTTTTCAAACATAGACACATCTATAAGATGCTGATAAACAATAAAATTAACTTTTACTGTATTTAATTGATGACTAAAGAAGGCCATATAAAATGTTGAGCTATTAAACATGCATTTTATAGAATTAGTTTATTAATATATGTGTCCTATTTCTTTTCAGGGGTCTGGAGTTTATTAAAGAATTTTTGTTAGAAATGCGGGCTGACGAAGAAGACCTTAGCATTGGTGCCAACAGAGCGTATGGGAAAACATTAAAACAGTACCACAGCTGGGTAGTACGAGGGGTGTTTGCGGTGAGTGTCCCTCCATGAGTAGCTATCTTTGTTTTGACTGGTCATATTTTTTGGAGTGTTTATGTGACATCATCCAGTCAGTAGCTCTCAACTAAGGCTGTTATTGCAGGTGACAAATGCGATACCTTGACCGCCGTAAATCTGGCTGATATGTTGTAAATATAGACAGACTTCTGTTTTATAAAAATCTCTTTCTCTAATAATGTGAAAGTAAGATGTACTTTTCCCTCGTTTAAAATTAGGCCAATTAATCTTCTACCTGACATTCTATCATTTTTACCCTCAAAATATAAACAATGAAAATTTTCATAGCAAAAACTTGGTTGACACAAGGTGATGGAACGTTGAACGGTCTACAGTATTACAAGGCTTTAATTCCTGGTACCATTGTATTATACATATTCATGGAAGATATAGGGAATCTAGCTTCAGTTCAGAAATGTAGAATATTCCAAGTAATGGAAGCATCTGCTTGACCTTTAACATAATGGCATCATCTAAAGACACATGTTTATTTAATTTTTTGTTTGCATGCCCATTTAAAAAAAGGTTGATGATGGTATGGGCAGGATACATTAACCAATAAATTATCTCTTCGGAGTTCAATTTTTGGCAAAGTCCATCCTAATTAAATGAGGTCAAAAGTTGCCATGATGACTTACCAAATATTTGATGGATGTTCATGAAACTTGCTATAGATATTGAATAATAGGGTTTCTCACCTGAATTCAATTCTCAAGAAAATTTGCACTTATCTAATGAGGGCAGTGGTGGCAAGAGGCATACAACAGGTGTATTATGTAATCTATAGTTGCCTTTTGTAATCAAGCAATTTGAAGTGGAAAAAAAGATTATCCTAGATAAAACTAAATAATCACCCCACCATTAATATAGAACCTTTCATTGTTTCAGCTTGCGTTAAAGTCTGTGCCTTATCGTAAGGAGTTCATCGAGCATTTGCTGCCGGATACGCTGCGGGATGAGGAGAGTGAGCAGGTGCTGGAGGAGGACATTAAACGCTACACTGAGGCCATGGGCGACATCCTGGAAATTATCACAGAATTCTACATGAAACATGACTTAAACTCTCAAGAACAAGTCTGATTTCTTACCGTATAAAAACGTGCCATCCATATTACCCACTGTATAGTTGTAAAGTCTCTAAATCTTATTGTTAGTGAAGATTTCACTTGGTTGTCAGTTCAAAGTTGGAATAGAGCACCATTTTTATTTATGCAAATTATCATTTTTTTAAGCAAATCCAGTACACATGGTACTAAAATTGTATAATATATACATGGGATATGTTTTATATATTTCATATTTATACAGAAACACAAAAAAATGCATGTCACATTTTAACATATGATATGAGGAGTATCTGAAAAGTAATGGGTCTGGTATCACAAAGAATATTTTGATGCCAAATAACATACTACATGGTTTACCCTGCAAAGTAACCCCCTTAACCGCTGATCAACATTTCCTTCTTTCACTGCACTGGAAGGATGCTTCTGGGGTGTCCCTCAGCTCTGTCATTTCGGCCATCTTAAAGGCTTCCGAAGTTTGCCTTCAAACTGGTCCCCCTGATGATTCCTAAATGATGAGCTTTGGGTAAAGAAAAAAGTCACACAGAGCAAGTTAAGGAGATTATGAATGTTGTTCCAGTACTGCGATGTTCTTCTTAGCCAGGAACTGCCAGATTTACAAATTGTGTACACAAATCCATTTTAGATTCCTGTTAAATATTCCTTTGGCTTTTCCTGTCATTTGTGTAGAAAAACGGAAAAGCTGAATAATATCACAGTGTACATGACATATTCATATCAGCATCTTTCATTAGACATTGTGATATCGTGGCCCTTGGTCCTAAACATTAAGTTATTAATCAGCCACGTATGTTATCAACCAGATAAAGAGTTACAGCACATACTTTAAGGAAAATATCCTTGCCCAGTTAATACAGCATATACACTGATTTAATACATTGGGCTCATATCAGCCGACCATTCATTGAAATCCCTCAGAATGAAATCGACAAGCATCATGGGACATGTGACATCACTGTACTCTGTGATGCACCTCCCTGGGATACAAAATAGAGCCCTGTATATGTCAAGGTGCTGGATATGTGTGGTAATGAAGGGTTACAGATAGAGAGACTGTTCATAGTTGGTTGTGTAGATAACATGTCAGACTGTTTAATAATTTTTATGAACCTGCTTGTTTGGTATTGCTTTAATATTGGCCTTGTGGCAACTATTTTGTCCCTCAGACCAACAGGCTTCAGGTTGATATGTTACACTCAGGCCAATAGGAAGGCAAAAGGGAACAAGCTGGTTAATAACAAACATGCATCAACACGTAACTGAAATACCCCCCTTTTCTCACCTTGCGTCAACGCACTCTTTAAATGACGCAGAGTTGTACCTCTACCACTGGTATATATGAAACAGAACCCTTTATTTGAGTTGGAGGTGGTAAGGTGTTATAAATCAGCCCTCTCTTGCCAGAAAATATCCATTAATTTATAATTCACCATAAAGTAATTCATAATAAAGTCATAAATAATATAATAGATATGATTAGCTGACAGGTGATGGGTTCTGTGATATACCCCTGAATTGTTCGAGAAGAAACCTGATGGATGCAAATAGATCAGTTGAAAACAAGTAAAGTGTACTAATATATAGTAATACTGTACTCTGCTAGAGCCGCTACTTCCCTACTTTCCTCCTACAGCAGTTCTCCACTGTGGTTGTTCCTAATCTCCTTCATTTTAACCACTTCTATGCAAAGCAAGATCTCTCTCCCGGTCTCACCACCAGGGAAAGCTGTTGTAATCAGACCAATGACAGCATGGTATTGCATTGTGCATCCTGCTCCAAGTTTGCTCTCCCTGTTCTCATTGGTCTGATTCTTGGCTCTGTGCTAGCCCTGGTGCTGACACCCAGGAAAACTTGATAAACAAAGCAGTTGTTTAAATGAAGGAGAATTATAACTACTGTGTGTAACACGGTGCATTTATGTAGAACTGGCACCATATTCATGTAAGTCTATGCTCTTAGCAATGTGTGATTTGCAGGAGGTGGGGAAATGTCTAATTTGATGAAGATTAGTAGAGGTATCTGATCAGAGTAATAAGCTTTAGACTGAGATATTTGAATAATTTTTATTAAAAGTATTCCATAATTGAGAATAAAATACAGGTTTCTTACAGTAAACACAGTTCAATGATGCTAAGAACTTTTCAATCAATGAGAGTGGGGCATTCTGGGAAAACTTGGCCAACACCCAGAAAGCCCTGTTCTCATTGGCTCATATATTCTTGGCCTTGTGCCAACCCCTGCACCAATCTGTGGCATATTATCTCTGTGCAAGCAGTGTTGGAATGAAATAAATAAAGGGAATGTTAAATGACCACTGCATAAGGTATATATAGTGGGTCTTATGTGAACATTAATTATGACAATACAGAAGCAGTAATGTGTGCATGCATTTCATGGAGGTGTTGGGGGGAAAACTGGTATCATTTTGATTTATGAAAAAGGCAAATTGAAGCACAGTCCATAATGTGAATACCATTGTTGCCTGTACATTTGTCTCATGTGTTACTATTATGTATATATTTTAAATTATTTTAATCACATCCATACATACTTGAATGCACACATAAATGTTTCTGATATTGTATTAATTAAAATTCCCTTCACAGATATAAAGGTATAAATGTAAATTATGTACATTTGTGTCTGTGTGTGTGTACACAGATATGTGAGAGAGAGAAAAAAAAGAGAGAGAAAGAGAGAGGGAGGAAGAAAAAGAACACAATGAATATCATTGTATTAAATGCATACACATATCAATCTAATTTTGTGTAAAAACTTTTTTTTAATATTCGATGAGCAGAAAATGTACATGTATCATTAAGGAATCATCATAAATGAACTCTCCATATACATGCAAATATACTGCCAAGTGGAACTTTGCAATGTGTACACTCCCCCATGACATCAAACATACACACACATTACTAACAGATTAATGCTGGTTTTTGTTGTTGTTTAACTATACATGACATATGTACAGTTGTGATAATATTAGAGTAATAATAAATAACTCTTTGTGAATAGCTTTGATGAAAACAACTTTTGTCTGAACTTGTCCATGTCATACTTCTGGCCCATCATACTTTGTGTGCTGGACACTCTTTAATCAATGCACAATATATATGTATATTAATTGCTTCTGTCTACAGATTTCCTATTATCATGTCCCTTGTGCATGCAGCCATATTTATATGTGAAAATGTATATCCTTATATTAAGGTGGTGTATATGACAATCAAGATGAGACATTCTGATATATACCCCAGTATAAATGGAGTGATACAAATATAATCATGATGGAACCTCCAGTTCAAAGACCTCCCTGCAATGGACACTTATTTTATCCAATGTGAATGCTTTCTGTTCACCTGAGGGTGGTCTTAATTAACAGGGGGTCTTACAGGATGAGGTTAAATGAAAAATATTGTTCACATAAATTACTGTTTCCCAATATGTATATACCAGTTCTATAAGCAACACACTTGATGGCACATAGTACCTGGAATACCTTAAATCAGGCCACAAAAAATGGGAGAGTCATTTTTACATCATCTTGAACAAGTGTCATACTCAACAAATGATATGCCTCATCAGGTTAAAAGTATGTCACATCAGGTGATTTGGTGCACATTAAAATGATTAATTACTATACAGTTACAGGAGCCTATATGTTGTATCTGTGTGACAATAAAAATGTCTTGCCTGGGATATAATATATTTTTATTTCAAATAAATATATTTTAATATGAATGAAATAAATATGATTCTGTAAAAATTCCTGTACAGAATATCGAAAAGTTGGTATGTGTATGTACACACAATGCAGAGTTTTGTCCTTCAATGAAGTGTTCAGAACTCAAGTGTAAAATACTAATATGGATCCTCTAGTATATACTACATGTGTATGAATATACATAATTGTGTTTACCGTCACAGAAATTCCTGGTGTTGTATGTTAACATTCTGTTGGCATTGGTTTATATTAATTCTGTGACTTTATCTGTGTATAAGAACGGGGTTTCAGTGGGATTTATATTTTAACACTTAAATGCTAGAATACCCATAGGTTTGTTACATGACTTGGTTAATTTTGTTTTGTTAATATGATTATCTCAAGTATATTCAGCAAATGAACAAGGTTAACAAATTGTTATACTAGGTGATATTTACTAGTGTAAACTGTGCAATAAAGGTGGTTCCACTGATATAGCTGTTTTTTCATACATTTGATTTTTTATATATTTTTTTACATATATTTAACAATACCAGTGACCCATGACGCTCAGCGGACTGAAGAGCTGATTGTGGTAAAGATACTAGAGGCATTTATATGTTTGGTACTGGTCACCCAGAGGGCACTGTCTAAAGGCCTGTAATTTATGCAAATTTGGTCATGTGACCTAATACCCATGTTGAGGAAGACATTGGGTAACAGTCACTATGTGTGAATTTGGCACAATTTGTGATTATTGATTATGATTATACTTAGTCATTACTAAACATTTATGACTGGTTTTAATGGTGAACTACATAAACTACAGTGACCATGTTCAGTCCAATCAGAAACCAAAGTGACCATGATCAGCCCAATCATAAACCACAGTGACCATGATCAGTCCAATCAGAAACGACAGTGATCATGATCAGCCCAATCAGAAACCACAGTGACGAGCATTAGTACAATCAGAAACCACAGTGACCATGATCAGTCCAATCAGAAACCACAGTGACCATGATCAGTCCAATCAGAAACAACAGTGACCATGATCAGTCCAATCAGAAACCAAAGTGACCATGATCAGTCCTATCGTAAACCACAGTGACCATGATCAGCCCAATCAGAAACCATAGTGACCATAATCAGTCCAATCATTAACCACAGTGACGAGGATTAGTCCAATCAGAAACCACAGTGACCATGATCAGCCCAATCAGAAACCACAGTGACCATGATCAGTCCAATCATAAACCACAGTGACGAGCATTAGTCCAATCAGAAACCACAGTGACCATGATCAGTCCAATCAGATACCTCAGTGACCATGATCAGTCCAATCAGAAACCAAAGTGACCATGATCAGCCCAATCAGAAACCATAGTGACCATAATCAGTCCAATCATAAACCACAGTGACGAGGATTAGTCCAATCAGAAACCACAGTGACCATGATCAGCCCAATCAGAAACCATAGTGACCATAATCAGTCCAATCATAAACCACAGTGACGAGCATTAGTCCAATCAGAAACCACAGTGACCATGATCAGTCCAATCTTAAACCACAGTGACCATGATCAGTCCAATCATAAACTACAGTGACCATGTTCAGTCCAATCAGAAACCACAGTGACCATGATCAGCCCAATCAGAAACCATAGTGACCATAATCAGTCCAATCATAAACCACAGTGACGAGCATTAGTCCAATCAGAAACCACAGTGACCATGATCAGTCCAATCTTAAACCACAGTGACCATGATGAGTCCAATCATAAACTACAGTGACCATGTTCAGTCCAATCAGAAACCACAGTGACCATGATCAGTCCAATCATAAACTACAGTGACCATGTTCAGTCCAAGCAGAAACCAAAGTGACCATGATCAGCCCAATTATAAACCACAGTGACCATGATCAGTCCAATCAGAAACGACAGTGATCATGATCAGCCCAATCAGAAACCACAGTGACGAGCATTATTCCAATCAGAAACCACAGTGACCATGATCAGTCCAATCAGAAACCACAGTGACCATGATCAGTCGAATCAGAAACAACAGTGACCATGATCAGTCCAATCAGAAACCAAAGTGACCATGATCAGTCCTATCGTAAACCACAGTGACAATGATTAGTCCAATCAGAAACCACAGTGACCATAATCAGTCGAATCATAAACCACAGTGACGAGGATTAGTCCAATCAGAAACCACACTGACCATGATCAGTCCAATCAGAAACCACAGTGACCATGATCAGTCCAATCATAAACAAAATTGACCATGATCAGCCCAATCAGCAACCACAGTGACCATGATCAGCCCAATCAGAAACCATAGTGACCATAATCAGTCCAATCATTAACCACAGTGACGAGGATTAGTCCAATCAGAAACCACAGTGACCATGATCAGCCCAATCAGAAACCATAGTGACCATAATCAGTCCAATCATAAACCACAGTGACGAGCATTAGTCCAATCAGAAACCACAGTGACCATGATCAGTCCAATCTTAAACCACAGTGACCATGATCAGTCCAATCATAAACTACAGTGACCATGTTCAGTCCAATCAGAAACCACAGTGACCATGATCAGTCCAATCAGAAACCTCATTGACCATTATCAGTCCAATCAGAAACCAAAGTGAGCATGATCAGCCTAATCAGAAACCATAGTGACCATAATCAGTCCAATCATAAACCACAGTGACGAGGATTAGTCCAATCAGAAACCACAGTGACCATGATCAGCCCAATCAGAAACCATAGTGACCATAATCAGTCCAATCATAAACCACAGTGACGAGCATTAGTCCAATCAGAAACCACAGTGACCATGATCAGTCCAATCTTAAACCACAGTGACCATGATCAGTCCAATCAGAAACCACAGTGACCATAATCAGTCGAATCATAAACCACAGTGACGAGGATTAGTCCAATCAGAAACCACAGTGACCATGATCAGTCCAATCAGAAACCACAGTGACCATGATCAGTCCAATCATAAACAAAATTGACCATGATCAGCCCAATCAGAAACCAGTGACCATAATCAGTCGAATCATAAACCTCAGTGACGAGGATTAGTCTAATCAGAAACCACAGTGACCATAATCAGTCCAATCATAAACCACAGTGACGAGCATTAGTCCAATCAGAAACCACAGTGACCATGATCAGTCCAATCTTAAACCACAGTGACCATGATCAGTCCAATCATAAACTACAGTGACCATGTTCAGTCCAATCAGAAACCACAGTGACCATGATCAGTCCAATCAGAAACCTCAGTGACCATGATCAGTCCAATCAGAAACCACAGTGACCATGATCAGTCCAATAAGAAACCACAGTGAACATATGTCCAATCAGAAACCACAGTGACCATTATCAGCCCAATCATAAACCACAGTGACGAGGATTAGTCCAATCAGAAACCACAGTGACCATGATCAGCCCAATCAGAAACCATAGTGACCATAATCAGTCCAATCATAAACCACAGTGACGAGCATTAGTCCAATCAGAAACCACAGTGACCATGATCAGTCCAATCTTTAACCACAGTGACCATGATCAGTCCAATCATAAACTACAGTGACCATGTTCAGTCCAATCAGAAACCACAGTGACCATGATCAGTCCAATCAGAAACCTCAGTGACCATGATCAGTCCAATCAGAAACCACAGTGACCATGATCAGTCCAATAAGAAACCAAAGTGAACATATGTCCAATCAGAAACCACAGTGACCATTATCAGCCCAATCATAAACCACAGTGACCATGATCAGTCCAATCAGAAACCATAGTGACCATAATCAGTCCAATCATTAACCACAGTGACGAGGATTAGTCCAATCAGAAACCACAGTGACCATGATCAGCCCAATCAGAAACCATAGTGACCATAATCAGTCCAATCATAAACCACAGTGACGAGCATTAGTCAAATCAGAAACAACAGTGACCATGATCAGTCCAATCTTAAACCACAGTGACCATGATCAGTCCAATCATAAACTACAGTGACCATGTTCAGTCCAATCAGAAACCACAGTGACCATGATCAGTCCAATCATAAACTACAGTGACCATTTTCAGTCCAATCAGAAACCACAGTGACCATGATCAGTCCAATCAGAAACCTTAGTGACCATGATCAGTCCAATCAGAAACCACAGTGACCATGATCAGTCCAATATGAAACCACAGTGAACATATTTCCATTCAGAAACCACAGTGACCATTATCAGCCCAATCATAAACCACAGTGACCATGATCAGTCCAATCAGAAACCACTGTGACCATAATCAGTCCAATCATAAACCACAGTGACGAGGATTAGTCCAATCAGAAACCACAGTGACCATGATCAGCCCAATCAGAAACCATAGTGACCATAATCAGTCCAATCATAAACCACAGTGACGAGCATTAGTCCAATCAGAAACCACAGTGACCATGATCAGTCCAATCTTAAACCACAGTGACCATGATCAGTCCAATCATAAACTACAGTGACCATGTTCAGTCCAATCAGAAACCACAGTGACCATGATCAGTCCAATCAGAAACCTCAGTGACCATGATCAGTCCAATAAGAAACCAAAGTGAACATATGTCCAATCAGAAACCACAGTGACCATTATCAGCCCAATCATAAACCACAGTGACCATGATCAGTCCAATCAGAAACCATAGTGACCATAATCAGTCCAATCATTAACCACAGTGACGAGGATTAGTCCAATCAGAAACCACAGTGACCATGATCAGCCCAATCAGAAACCATAGTGACCATAATCAGTCCAATCATAAACCACAGTGACGAGCATTAGTCAAATCAGAAACAACAGTGACCATGATCAGTCCAATCTTAAACCACAGTGACCATGATCAGTCCAATCATAAACTACAGTGACCATGTTCAGTCCAATCAGAAACCACAGTGACCATGATCAGTCCAATCATAAACTACAGTGACCATTTTCAGTCCAATCAGAAACCACAGTGACCATGATCAGTCCAATCAGAAACCTTAGTGACCATGATCAGTCCAATCAGAAACCACAGTGACCATGATCAGTCCAATATGAAACCACAGTGAACATATTTCCATTCAGAAACCACAGTGACCATTATCAGCCCAATCATAAACCACAGTGACCATGATCAGTCCAATCAGAAACCACTGTGACCATTATCAGTCCAATCTTAAACCACAGTGACGAGGATTAGTCCAATCAGAAACCACAATGACCATAATCAGTCGAATCATAAACCACAGTGACGAGGATTAGTCCAATCAGAAACCACAGTGACCATGATCAGTCCAATCAGAAACCTCAGTGACCATGATCAGTCCAATCAGAAACCAAAGTGACCATGATCAGCCCATACAGAAACCATAGTGACCATAATCAGTCCAATCATAAACCACAGTGACGAGGATTAGTCCAATCAGAAACCACAGTGACCATGATCAGCCCAATCAGAAACCATAGTGACCATAATCAGTCCAATCAGAAACCACAGTGACCATGATCAGTCCAATCAGAAACCTCAGTGACCATGATCAGTCCAATCAGAAACCACAGTGACCATGATCAGTCCAATAAGAAACCACAGTGAACATATGTCCAATCAGAAACCACAGTGACCATTATCAGCCCAATCATAAACCACAGTGACTATGATCAGTCCAATCAGAAACCATAGTGACCATAATCAGTCCAATCATTAACCACAGTGACGAGGATTAGTCCAATCAGAAACCACAGTGACCATGATCAGCCCAATCAGAAACCATAGTGACCATAATCAGTCCAATCATAAACCACAGTGACGAGCATTAGTCCAATCAGAAACCACAGTGACCATGATCAGTCCAATCTTAAACCACAGTCACCATGATCAGTCCAATCATAAACTACAGTGACCATGTTCAGTCCAATCAGAAACCACAGTGACCATGATCAGTCCAATCTTAAACCACAGTGACCATGATCAGTCCAATCATAAACTACAGTGACCATGTTCAGTCCAATCAGAAACCACAGTGACCATGATCAGTCCAATCAGAAACCTCAGTGACCATGATCAGTCCAATCAGAAACCAAAGTGAGCATGATCAGCCTAATCAGAAACCATAGTGACCATAATCAGTCCAATCATAAACCACAGTGACGAGGATTAGTCTAATCAGAAACCACAGTGACCATGATCAGCCCAATCAGAAACCATAGTGACCATAATCAGTCCAATCATAAACCACAGTGACGAGCATTAGTCCAATCAGAAACCACAGTGACCATTATCAGCCCAATCATAAACCACAGTGACCATGATCAGTCCAATCATAAACCATAGTGACCATAATCAGTCCAATCATTAACCACAGTGACGAGGATTAGTCCAATCAGAAACCACAGTGACCATGATCAGCCCAATCAGAAACCATAGTGACCATTATCAGTCCAATCATAAACCACAGTGACGAGCATTAGTCCAATCAGAAACCACAGTGACCATGATCAGTCCAATCTTAAACCACAGTGACCATGATCAGTCCAATCATAAACTACAGTGACCATGTTCAGTCCAATCAGAAACCACAGTGACCATGATCAGTCCAATCATAAACTACAGTGACCATGTTCAGTCCAATCAGAAACCACAGCGACCATGATCAGCCCAATCATAAACCAAAGTGACCATGATCAGTCCAATCAGAAACGACAGTGACCATGATCAGCCCAATCAGAAACCACAGTGACCATGATCAGTCCAATCAGAAACCACAGTGACCATGATCAGTCCAATCAGAAACCACAGTGACCATGATCAGTCCAATCAGAAACAACAGTGACCATGATCAGTCCAATCAGAAACCATAGTGACCATGATCAGTCCTATCGTAAACCACAGTGACAATGATTAGTCCAATCAGAAACCACAGTGACCATAATCAGTCGAATCATAAACCACAGTGACGAGGATTAGTCCAATCAGAAACCACAGTGACCATGATCAGTCCAATCAGAAACCACAGTGACCATGATCAGTCCAATCATAAACAAAATTGACCATGATCAGCCCAATCAGCAACCACAGTGACCATGATCAGCCCAATCAGAAACCATAGTGACCATAATCAGTCCAATCATAAACCACAGTGACGAGGATTAGTCCAATCAGAAACCACAGTGACCATGATCAGCCCAATCAGAAACCATAGTGACCATAATCAGTCAAATTATAAACCACAGTGACGAGCATTAGTCCAATCAGAAACCACAGTGACCATGATCAGTCCAATCTTAAACCACAGTGACCATGATCAGTCCAATCATAAACTACAGTGACCATGTTCAGTCCAATCAGAAACCACAGTGACCATGATCAGTTCAGTCAGAAACCACAGTGACCATGATCAGTCCGACCAGAAACCACAGTGACCATGATCAGTCCAATCAGAAACCACAGTGACCATGATCAGTTCAGTCAGAAACCACAGTACCATCATATCCCTTCCATAAGAAACCACAGTAACCAAAATCCCACTGCCATGAGCAGTACACTATTGAAGTACATGCATTGTTTCAATGTTATACATAAGTCAAACTGCAATCATTTGCCTTGAAAACACAATTATACAAAAAGTGAAAACACTAGACAAAAGTAATGGATACAATCTGATTTTATCAGAATTTATTGTCATCTTCTTTATCCAAGATCAAATATCAAATTTGAAATGTTGTGATATAAAATTTCCACAAAAATATGCTTTTAGGTACAATTCCATAATATGATCATTAACAAACATTTACCACATGCAATTAAAATCTAAAATAAATGCAAATCATAAATTAATTTAATATAAGGTAAAAGTTGTATATTTAACCACAAATGACTTTAATTTGTTGGTTTTAAAAACACAAAAGATTGAAGATAATATCTTAAAACCTCTTATAATTCATTTGGTATGAAAATGACATTAGGTGTTAAATATTATACCTCAAAATAGTAAAGAGCTGTCCCTTCATAATCATAAAATGTTCTTCATAAAACAACTTACAGAAGATCAATAATGATGTCCAAAACATGTCTTTCTACAACATATTCTTTTCAAAATATTCTCTCAATGTTTCATCTTGTCCTACTGATATCACAACCTGTTTGACCTATGGAATGTCAATTTTGAATAAATATTCATGAAAATATAACCCATACTTGTAAGGAAATTTGTGGAATTTACATCCCCCGCTTCCGCCTTTTCTTATTTTAGCTTCCTGTGATGTTCATGCGTCTCAATGTTTCAGTTTTTATTTTACCCTGAATATGTCTCCCCATGTCATAGTGCTTGTGTTTTTAGTTTTCATTGCCCCCTGAAGATGTCTCCATGTCATTTTTTTTTTTTGTTGTGAATTTAGAACAAACCCAAATTTGAATGAAACTGGATAATATATAGGAAAAATATCAAACAGAAACAAAAACTTGATTGACAGACAGACAAAACCCAAATAAATGTCCCCTGTTCCATGGAAGCGTGGGACAATAAATATATGCTGTTTGCACTAAAAAGCAGACACAAGTGTTCAGGACTAGTAGAATGACAAAGAAAGGTCTTGTCTAGTCATTACTCAAATTATATACTAGTATATATATATATCATGTGTAAGGAATCAAACGATTGTAAGCATCGTGTTGACTAATTAGTTTCGTACCGTTGTACAGCACTCTTCAGAACGGTATGACTGGAGGGGTTGTACATTGAACAACTGGTGTGTTTGTACAAGCCCTCCAGTCATACTGTTCTGAAGAGTGCCGTACAACGGTACGAAACTAATTAGTCAACACGATGCTTACAATCGTTTGATTCCTGAGACATGATATATATATATCGATACACTCTGGTTATACCACAGAGCACTTTGCTATCAGTTCATTGCAAACAGCCTAGAAAGAACAATGGTATATATATATATATATATATATATATATATATATATATATATATCATTATATGTAATGCACATGATCAAAAAGAGTGTACTGACCATCATATAGTATAACAAAGGATTGATTATTTTTTAAACAAGGATTCAATTTATATTGACTGTCACTGTCACTCTTTTCTTGCAAACAAAAAAAGGGAGGTATTTCATTATCCTACCAAATTAGCATTGTTTTAAATCTTATAAACACAGCATATTATCATGTATACATAAACTAGATATTTCTTGGCACCGCAGGTGCCATAGTATCCCCAGACAATTAATCCCCCCCCTTTAAGAATAGGCCCCCCCCCCCCATATTTAGCAACAATTAATATCAGACCTCACTCAGAGAAAACGTCACTCTCATAGAAAAGGTTATGAACCCAATTTCAATATACATCATCCCATAACCCATGTCTATGTATATGCATAATATGAAAGAAATCTGGCCCCCCCCCCCCATATTTAGCAACAATTAATATCAGACCTCACTCAGAGAAAACGTCACTCTCATAGAAAAGGTTATGAACCCAATTTCAATATACATCATCCCATAACCCATGTCTATGTATATGCATAATATGAAAGAAATCATTATAGTTTTTGACTTATAATGCTCACAGTACTGTTAAGTGGCAATGATGGGGTATTAAACAGCACGAAAACAAGTAAAAGAATAACAGGTGGCGCCACCTGTTTCTGGTACATGACATTACTATCCATGATCTTCCATCAACTTGATTTTGGGATCAATCCATGCAAGATTTCTTGAGGTATTTAAGAATTTGTGTGATTTTCCCGAAAATTGGACCCTATTCAAGGTCAAGGACCCCCTATTAGTCAAGGTCATGACCTCATTTTAGATAGGCGTTGTCCTCTCACCCATATCTATACATATACCAAGTTTGGTCAAGATCCGTGAAATATTTTTTGAGTTATCGCGCCAACAAGATTTATATGCGGCGGGGGCGGCGGCTGTGGGACTGGTATGAAAACATAGTATCCCCCGACTTTGTCTGGGGATACAATAATACCATTCAGTTCACTGAAATTACATAGATTATCTTGATTTATCACATTTCAAGGTAAGATGCACTGATATAAGCACTGAATCCGTAATAGATACAATAATATTACAACATATTTTTAAAATGAGGTCTTGTCTATAATAAAATGCCCATAAACAGCCCTCATGCCTTAAAAATTCTCTATGAATGTAAATGATATTGTAAACTGCCACCTTGCCTCAAATGTCACCCTCACTGTACTAGTTGCACATAATACAGTAAACTCTTCCCAACATATATCTTAAAATATATATATATATATATATATATATATATATATATATGTATATATATATATATATATATATATATATATATATATATTTATACTAGAAGTATATAGGTGCAGAACGAATCTAACAGTGCTCCATTAGCCTGATGCTAAGAGCTGATACACAGAATTTACAACGAAAATGTTCAGTTACACATTAACACGTGTTTTCATGCTGCCGCAATCATCTGATGATTGCGGCAGCATGAAAACACGTGTTAATGTGTAACTGAACATTTTCGTTGTAAATTCTGTATATATATTTATATATATATATATATATATATATTTTATTTTATATATTATATATATATATATATATATAAAAAGGCAATGTTCTGGTCCCTTGTGAAATCAGTTGTGCATATTTACATACATTTGTGTATGTAATTAAAAATGCATTTCTTTAACTGACAATTAAAATGACAAAATAAATTAATAAAGACTCATTAACAATTTCATATGACAGTCATAAATGCAGTAATACTAGGTTGGTTCTCTCATTGGAGTACACCCATAAAATTTATGGTCCGTGTTTGGGACTGGAACACTGTATATATCCCAACAAACTTGAAGCTGGCGGAGCGGTAGTTTCCACAGCCCCAGAGCATGAGACCATCCTTCAAACACCCCATGACCAGGGCCATCACGCTGCAGACACAGGGGTGCTGGTAATGAAAATGGTGGCAGCTGCAAGTTCAAAGGTCGCACTCTCCCTGGGTTGTCTTCCATATTTAACTCCTCGTTTCTATTTTTGACTGCGAAAGTTGTTGTTAGTATGTATTTACTTGAGCTGTTTGAAAATATATTAAGCATCTTTACGGCATCTGTGTAGTACAGATGCTGTAGAAGCATTCTGTTAAGTATCAAGTCATAATTTCCCGGCAGATACCCAAGTTTTAAGATATCAACCAGTTCAAATTTCCATGACCGCCCTTTGAATGACTTTTGGTGGCTTTTGATTATATCAGGCACGACATCAATACCTGTATAATCAATATCTGATCGAGTCTCTAGAAATCTGTGCATCCACTGCATGTCACCACATGGCAAATCCAGGATGGATACTTTATTTTTCCCTAGCTCCTTTTTAATGCTGTTGATGATAACATGTAAAGTTCCAGCCACCTCTTGTGACCAATACAAAGTTGAACCTCGCCCTGAAGCGTTTAATCCACGATAATTGACGTCCCAGCTGTGTCCCCAGTGCCTCTTGTCAAAAACTTTCTGAAAAGATATCTGCCGCTGCTCCCATGATTCTTTTGGCAGCCCAAGCTGTATTTTCAATGGTTGTAATTTTTGGTCACGTCTTACTTCTGCAATTAATTCGCCACCGACACAAGTCCTTAAATAAGCATCCTCCTCACAAAGCCATGAACAATCCTTACTTTTAACGGATGTATTATATGCCGACTTATCATGTATCTTGATTCCTAATGGTTTCATATCAATCTGCTGTTTATCATTTATTCTATCATGAACTTTAAGATGACTGATTATTCTAGGTAAGGCTGTAGTCCTTTTATACTGCTGCGTGTGTTGCCTTACAATATGAGGCTTATTTTGCATACCGTAATTTAGTCCGGAAATTTTATGTTCTGGTTTGTATACATTTTGCCTATTTAGTCCAATTCTGTGCACATCTCTGGCTTGTCTTCTATCAAATCTTGCACTTAGATCTGCATTTGGAGGATTTCTACGATGGCGATCATGTGACCCAATTTTCTTAGGATTTGTGTCACGGAAGGTGAAGTCATACTGACTTTTCAGTCTTGATGGAGGGGGGACTTTTTCTACTGGTGCCCATAGCTGCATCAGAAACATCACCATGGAGACAGCAAAGATCATGAGGATGATATCTTTTGGTCGCCTGGAAATCATCTTTCCTGTCTATTTTCTCTGGAAAAGAAATTAAAACAAAAAATATTTATTTATATACTTGCCTCTGATGCCAGCAGTTCACATGCATGCATTTGTCCCTATTTGTGTGTGTGCATGCCTGTGTGTTTGTTCACTACATAACTCAAATAATTATGAATGGAATCTCATGAAAATTTCTTAGCATTCTGTTATCAGACCAATGAAGAAATGATTATAATTTGGTGTGGATCTGTCCCATGATCTGGATTCAGGAAAGACATCAAATAATATTAACAAATGTAGATCTGCCCCATGATCTGGATTCAGGGATGTCATCAAGGAATATACACAAATACACAGTCTATATGCCTTTATGCACAAATTAACATGGGAACATGGACCGAAATAGGTGAAAGCAAACCCAGGTTAACTAGGGGAAGTATCAAGCTCAGTAAAAAGCTTAAGTAATTCCATTGGAAAAGACAAAAATTAGAAACTCAGTAATTTATGTGACACCTAATTATCATACTGTTTCAGGTGAATCAGGTATTCTATTGTCATACCAATAATACCTTGGTAGTGATTGTAGAACAAGTCTGACATACTTCAGGGGCAGCAAATGAATATTTGATTTCATGTGCAATGCCCCCCCCCCCACTTGTGCCTTTAAGTGGTGAATAAGTGCAATTAATTTTAATCACACTCAACAGATAGCAGCACTGGGCAGTTACTGCATATTTGAAGTAATTTATGTCTGATGCTAGAGACCCTGTTGGTAATTAGTGAAACTAAATG
The DNA here is from genome assembly GCA_026874595.1 of Sipunculus nudus. Classification (NCBI taxonomy): domain Eukaryota; kingdom Metazoa; phylum Annelida; class Sipuncula; order Golfingiida; family Sipunculidae; genus Sipunculus; species Sipunculus nudus. The sequence goes on along the minus strand of CM049321.1, from coordinate 42,135,201 downwards.
TGCTGATTCACCGTATCAAATATTGGAATTTCATATTGTATTATTATCTTGTGAGACAGACACTCCAAAACCAATACCAACCAAGTTAAGCATGACTGCATGAGAGCAATCACTGACACAAATTTGAATAAAATCGGGTAATATTTAGGAAACTTATCACACAGAAGTTCAAACCTGATAGACAGGCAGACAGAGGGACAGACAGACAAACCTGAATCAATGACCCCTGTTTTAAGGAATAGGGGGGCAAAAAAAGCTAGGGAGTCATAGTGGCCACAATAATACATGGTACATAAAGGAACAACAGACCAGGATTTGAACCTGAAATCTCATATAAGCAATATAGCCCCACATGCATGTAATCCTGGTACAATTATAGAATGCAGGTTACATATTGGGTACATTTGAATCAGATGAAACAGGTGTCAAAACTGAATTTTATTCCTTAAAAAATACCAAAATAGTATTAAATTCCTCTTAATAGCACCAACATGTGTAAAACAGACATATATCATGAAGGAAACCGCCATGGGCCGGCAGACAAATGACCATTTGAGGTTTTATGCTGGCCCCCATAGCCCCAAAAAGACTGGGGAACAGCTGGGGGCAGACTCCTGCATTGCACCTTTAGTTCTACCACAGTTTTATTATCAACCATAGGATTGGGTTCAGTATGTAGAAAATTTAGTTAACAATATTTTGGCAATTGCAAGGGAAACAAACATTTTATGCGACACCCTTTTGCCATGTTTTAGGTTTTTAAGGTATTCTGAACATGTGCCACAGATTATTTAAGCTCCTTAGGGGCAGTTGTTAAGAATCCAGCCTCCATGTCAACTAAGTCAAAATTTGGTGTCGCATAAAATATTATTTCCTTATAAAGGCTGATAAATCATATTTTACTGAGAAAATTATTTAATTCGTTTTGCTCATTCCTGGATTTTATTAACTATAAGAAGAAGAGGGGTTTGGGAAGCTGGATTCCCCGCCCCAGCTTGGTCATGGGGGCAGAGCACCTTACGCTAAATTCTGCTGTTCAAATACTAAAGAGTTCCCAATTTTCGAGATAGATGGTACTTCACTCAGAGCTGAGATACCCCTCTGGCACTGGTATCTCGTCTTCATCATGGCTCAGTAAGTAGCATGTAGGGCTCCTGATCTAAATATTGTAGCTTCGATTCAGCATTCCTGATTCAGGCGACTTCTCGGATAATCACTGGGATATTGGCAGTTCATGTTAGAATAGGTGAAATGAGACTGTTAGAACATCGGGTCCGCCTAAACACCCAAAACGTGTGACTAAACACCCTTTTAAATTCTAATTTGAAGCAAACACTGGTATCAGTGAATAAATCATCTGTTGGATATGTTAATGCAAAATTTGTGCCACTATTCAGTAAAATAAAAGGAAGCAATAGTGTTTTGTACAACTGACGAATGTGCTGCTTAATTGCAACTTGCGCCACTAGGGGGCAGGGTCATAGCCAGCATAAATGGCTGCCGTCGGCGCCGGAAAACCAACCACAGCACAAAACGTTCAATTTTATTTTTATGTAAATTATGACATGAATTTATGAAACAATATTGCAGAGATATATTCATCAGGTGATTATTTATCGATTGGTGTTATGTTTTGGGTTCCGGTTTGAAGTTAAGTGGGTGTTTCATTGTGTTTGGTCACAGATACCCAAAACACTGGTGTTTTTGGTGTTTAGGAGGACTAGGGACATCTGCAGGGAAACTAGTCCGCCACGTACAGACTCCATTTATCTGTGATATGGAGTCCGACTGTCTGGCAGTGAGAGTTCACCCTGCAGTACACGGAGGGACCTGTAACATGAAATACCACTGCTTGCTGTGTGATAGAGAAGCAATCTTGTATTTATATATAGAAATAAACTTATTATGTATCAAATTAAATTGGTATATCACCTTTATGTGCGCCTGTAAATTTTTTTTTTATGCTTTAAACTGTCGGGGTTCAGTTGTTTCAAGCGCAACAGGACACCGCCGGAAAAGGAATTCCATGCAAATTAGGTGGGCAATCTATGCAAAAAAGGAATTCAGGGGGGCTTTTCCCAGGAATGCCAGTGCTGTGCACCAGGATAGACCATATTTTCATAAGCATCCTTCCCATCATACATCGCGTGTTGTCAATGATGCTAATTTCCTAATGGCTGTTCAAACTTGAAGGCTCCAGCAGCCCGACGGAAACGAAGTAATATCTGACTTCATTCAGAGAAAGTGCCCATACTTTATAACATACTGATCATTCAGCAAAAGTTTTGGTCCCAACCGTGACGGAGTCTAAGCATCTGAAACAATTATAATATGTGGGGTTTGTTTGGTGTCCTCACGCTTCACAAGGCATATACGTGTCTGAGGGTCTGTACGGATCTGTACAAACTTTGATTGTATAGACTCTCCCCGCCAGAGGCTGCAGCGCTTGTATTGTTTACTATATATGTCAGAGCTGCAAGACTGCAGCAACAGGGAAACATAGGAGGTAAAATAAACAAATGAGAAGAGCCAGTTTTATTTATATTTTCATGTTCCAGAACGCAGACCGAATTCTGGATAGGCTTGTTTGATATGACTGCCCGAGGAATACTTGCCAGCTTACCAAACAAACCAGTTTGCGCAGCGACTTGGCCTGGAACACTTAGAGATTTTCTTGGGCGATAATGAATAAGGTTATGGCAAAAAAGTAAGCCATTCTTGGTTGTTACTAAAACGCGGGCAGGCATGCGTGCACGTACGCGGGCACGCTGATTCACACTGTTAAAAATATGCTAAAACGCGTGCGGCCTTGGGTGCGGATGGTGTATAAATTAAACTTAAATCTTGCAAAATTCAACATAAATATTATAAATTATCAAAATATCATAGTCAAGGACATGATGAAAGTAATTATTCAACTACAACCCAATTTGTTTTCGATCGCATGGTGTCCTGGACGATAGCAAGATACTTCCGGGGTTGTTACCTCTAAAACATTAATATTTTTTTACATCTGTACTTTTTTTGCAAGTATTCCGCCTGCAGTTCTTCCGTTCTTTCTATGATTATGGGTGAATGTGTATTTAAGAGTATTTAAAGGCCAGTTTTACAATATTAAACGCAAATTATAAACAAACTTTTAAGGAAATAGGCCTGTTATGTATATATAGAGGAGATACATATACACTTTTAGACAAAAAGGTTATATAATGAAAGATGATGTTGCTTGAGAGTTTATTTTTCTGATAAGTTGACTTTATCGGCTCAAATTCTGTTGTTTATAAAGTTATTCAAAACGTTGATGACGTCACCAAGAAAACGTTGCATTTTAGCATAAATTTGAGCATTTTGGTCATACATATCAAATATATTGGTTATCAAACTCTACAAGCCTTCTTTATTTATTATATTCATCTTTCCTTATTATAGAATAATAAATTTTTGGGAAAATGCGTTCAAGATAGTAAAATAACTCTTAAAAACCCCTCTTAAATACACATTTGCCCATTTATGAATAATAAATACCTAGTGGAATATACAACATTTGAGAAGGGCACGCTTGCACACGTGTACCATATCAGACAATTTCTTAAAGTACCGTTTAATTCCAAATATTGTTATATCCAGCATTAAGAGCCAGAGAATAACTAAATGGTAACTAAAATTGCAGTAATAACATTTGAAAAAATATATATAAAACACCCAAGGCTAGCGTACGGATGGCGTTCACTATTATTATCATTATCAACGAACGTAAATCTTTGGGGGGGATTGTCATGTACACCGTATTAGACAATTTCTTAAATAACAAATTAAATATATTTTTTTGGGTAATATTCAATGTTTAGGGTTAGAGAAATTAATGTGAAGATCACTATTTGTTATTGGAACTAAAATTCTAGTGTTCCAGTATAAAATTGAGATTTTATTCAGTCAAAGTAACAACAATAGAAAAACTTAAAATACACATAATAACAGGAACTTGTTAACTTTCAAATAAATAATTATATCACTTAATTATTTCAAGAAGAATATTTTATGTGCCTGTTTTTAAAATGAAAAAAAAATATTCTAGAGTCACAAGGGGGCGATTTTGTAAAAGCCCTTTCTGTTTACTTTAAAATGGGGCTATTTTGTAAAAGCCCTTTCTGTTTACTTTAAAATGGGGCGATTTTGTAAAAGCCCTTTCTGTTTACTTTAAAACATATATTTTAATCTTTTTTTCCCTGCGCGTGCCTATGCCCATTTACAAATTACAAATAGCACGTACATCTATGTTTTCATTGCATCTAACACAAATTTATTTTGCAATAAATTATATCAAAAATATATCTTGTAGATTATGTATGTATATATATATATATATATATATATATATATATATATATATATATATATATAATTTGACATAATATCACCACTGGTATATTTCTAATTCTCTTAGATCAAATAACAAATATAAAATAAAAATAAATCAGATGAATATTTATTTTTTTTTCTAAATATCCGGAAGTGAACATAGCCATGATTTAAAATAATATATATATAACATTTATTTTCCTCTTAATGCTGTAAGCTACAAATTTTGTATGTTGAATCGGTATTCATGAGGCGTGATAACATGAATTCGTAATAAAACACAATTTTTTTTTTTTTTGAAAAAAAAAAATATTATTACTCATTCGATTACCAATTACAATAACACAATAAAAAAAACAATAAATGAAACTAAAATACAATATGAACTTATGAAGTATATGAATATTTCAGTCAAATCAATGGGGTTTTAATTTGTATGATGAACTGTAATATGTCTTTGACTATGACGGTGTGGTAATATACAAGATTTTAGTTGATTTCTGCTAGATTTAGGTTCATTTGTATACCATCCGCACTTTGGGCCGCACGCATTTTATTAGGTTTGTAAACATTGGAAATCTGCGTGCATGTGCGCGTGCACGTATGCATATACGCGTTTTAGTAACAACCGCCATTCTCTGTTACCCGAGAGATGGACTAAAACCGGATGTCAGAAGCTGGATGTTGGTTGCCAGGTCTGAAACGAACTTGAATACCAAGCCAAACATCGAGCTTGCACCAGCAAACGGAAAAATCTTAACATATCTCATTCTGTGCGTGTTCGATGTGAAAACACATTATTAATGTGTATAAACATACATAAGTGTATTAATTTTGATGTGCATTAAACTACTTTCTGCTCTGTATTTATAATAATTTAGAGTAAATTAAATTATGACGTTTCCATATTATTGGGTCAGCATTATACTATGGATGATATGACAGAAAAGAGAGATATATAACAAATCTATCTGTAATAAAACTAAAGAAATTAATTACCGAATTTACCGTAATAACTATTAATATCATAATAAATAAATGACATTTTAAAAACTATATAAATGTAATTTACTTAGTACAATGTAAGAACTATGTAAACTACTGCCAAACATAATAAATACGTATGTATATTATTTATTCCAATCTCATATATATATATATATATATATATATATATATATATATACATATACATATATATATATATATATATACTTTTAACATGTATTCCTCTGCCCTCTCTCTCTCTCTCTCGATCTCCATTTGCACAAAAATAAATGACATTTCTATGTAAGCATGTATTTACATCTTTGTTTAGCTCACTTAAATAAATGGTGTATGATTCTGACAAAATATTAATGCAGCGCACCCATTATATGTATTCCGTCGAAAAGTATGTTTTACACTGCAGTTAATTTTATGCACGGAGAGTTACATAGTTAAACATTTAACAGCTTTATAAGATACTGGCAATCGTTACCTTCGGGAAGCAATAAAACGATTGTAAATTCTCAGACTTGTTGCTGGGGGGAAAAAACAGGCTAAAGTGCTCAAATATGTGAAATGTGAAACCAATGGGACAAACTGAAATAAAGGGCGTGTTTGTTTCAGCAGACATATATATATATATATATATATATATATATATATATATATATATATATATATATATATATATATATATATATATATATATATATATATATACACAGTGAAACCTCGTTGTGTCCGCTTAAGTCGAATACCCCGCTTAGGTCGAAGTTACAGACTCGGTATATTCCGGACAATTCTGGTTAAATTATTACCAAATAAAACCCGCTTGGGCGAACCTCGGATGATTATGTATCGAACTTTTCTGAGGGTCCCTTCGACTTCGACACAACGAGACGAGGTTTTCACTGTATATATATATATATATATATATATATATATATATATATATATATATATAAATATATATATATATATATTTATATAATATAATGAACTTTTATGTGGATTACTTTGACATTATATATATATATATATATATTTATATATATATATATATATATTAGAGTGGTTAATGAATTCATTTTTATATCAATATTTTGGTAAATATTTTAAGTTGGACAGTAAATTTTTTTAATTGGTTCCCACGTTGGCAAAACCATCGATTTCAATACAGTTTCTTTTTCTTTTTCTTTTTTTCTTTTTTTTCTTTCTTCTGCCTGTGTTTGCGCTCGATTTCCAATGAATATTATTTTCAAATATTATTTTCCCAATATCAAAGATCCTACACACCATAGCTTGTTCCCTACTTCTGCAGATGTCCAATTTGGCTGATTTTCACAGACTTTCAGTTGTCGCTCGGCTGTCAAAATTAAAGGCATCTAGGTAAGGCTTATAATTCAAATCAATATCTATCCTTGCGCCATTTAATGAAGTTAGTAAGGTGTATGATTAAAATCCCCATTCAATAATCTTTATTTATTAAAAGAGGCGGTTCAGAAGATAATACATTACATTATAAGTGTGTTTAGTCAAGAGGGATGATCAATATAATCATTGTACCCCTAACCAAACTATTCAGTGAATAATGTTTATATTACAAATGATAATAAATAATAATAATTTAGACAATTTTTTAAGTCCATATTGCAGAATCAGTTGCAAAGACTCTCGAAGAGTTCTGTCTGCATACTGAAAACAACTTAATAGTTAATGACTAGCCCTGCTTGGAGAGTGTAATGGAGTCTTTTAATTTTCCTCAGTTTTCTGTCAGAGGCAATGCAATGAACGGATAAGGTGTCAGTTACAAGAATCTGGCATTTGGAATTTTAAAAAAAATGACAAAGACGATGTTATAGTGAATAATTTGCTCATTCCGTTTTTAATGCGGGGACCCCAAGGACTGCAAATCACAGAAAAGGGGAGAGTTGACCTGTCAAGGAAAAGATATACTGACAGTTTTACCAAGGTTCAAGGAATTACCCTCTGGCAGAAAAAGAGTGCACATTAAATTGACATCTTAGATGCATAAATGGTATTAATCGATCCAGAAAGTTTTTTTTTCTATCTTTTTTTAAACATATAAAACCAAATCTAAGTTTTTATCGAAAAAAACACTATATACTATTCTTGGAAGTGGCTAACATATACGGAAATGTCTTTTTCCCTTAGATCACCGTTCCATTATACTGTGTATGATAACACAAAATTCCTACATGTATAGTTACATTCAGGGGTGTAGCCCGGATTTACGGTAGTAGCAGCAGAGAACTACCACATCCTCGTAACATCTTAAGACACAAAACAACGGGGAAAAAATCTAATAAATCATTTGAGAAACAAGGTTCCCGGGACAGATCGCTTTCTATTTATGATTAATTAACAGCAGATAAAGATATATACAGTGATGAAACTTGATGTTAACATAACTGATATTTCCCTGCCGCTCGCTGCGGCAACCCCTTGCAACGCCCCTGCATGACATTGGTAACAATATTACATTTGTGTAACGGAGAAGAAGGGAAGTATAATATAGTTTAACTGATGGTTATTTTAAATCTCAAAAGAATGTTTTAAATGAATAGGCACCTTGCATAACATTGTTATCGTGTTTTTAATATGCAAACAGAATAACAAATCTATTATCCTGCATGGTTTATTTCATTTTGTGATATATTGGATTTTGAAGTAATAAAAATGAGAGAAAGTGTGAACAACAAATAAAGTATTTTTTTTATTTTTACAATTAGCAAACTAGCATCCTTATCGCCAAACGTCAATTTTTTTTGCAATTATTTTAACTTTATTTCTTATATATGGACAAAATGTGTGGAATTCTCACATATTGTTTCTGTATCATCATCACGTAAAGCCGTGGCCTGTAGAATAATTTGGTGCTCATTGAAATTTTACAATATTTTCATAAATTTGCATTTCAATGAAAAGAAGTAAGCTAGAATAAAGGAATGAGACCAAGGCCTAATTAACATGAATGAAACTAAAATCTCGAAATAATTATCTAAAGTTATATATGTAATCATCTTCATGATAATATCCGTTTTGGTAATATCCACTTAAACATATTCCATGTTTAACAGCACTCACACTTTCTTTTTTCAAAGAATGAAAAGATGGCGCTCGAGCGCCGTAGTTAAAGAAGTCAGGGAACCCCTCCCTAGGCGCTCCTTCAGCAACGATAAAGATGACATCTAAGTGAATGTTTAATTATTATCTATTTACTATAAGGCTCAAAGATAAGGAGAAGTTCAGAGGAGATAGAGATGAAAAGCTAAGGTCTATAAAATAACTGGGTGCAAGGTAAAATTAAACTGACTAGACAAGGCTGCTTGCTATGTGCATGTGATGTTAAGTCTGTTTCTACATAGGATGTGGTAGGATTATGTCTAAGGGAGAAACGAATTTATTTTGGCTATCGTATGCTTGTAGTCATTTGTTAAGATCTATGTTCAGTACAGATTTCATGTGACTCTAAAAGCTTATGGGGAATATTCAATGGCCAACGATTTACATTCAATTCAGTTTAATTAAAACAATAGGTTGAAATTGTAAGATATTGCAATTGTAAGAAAATGATATATTAAATTATATTTTCTTGCCCTGGTTGATATTTTGTTTATAAAGCAAACTCTACTTTAACATTTATTAATCATGATTTATTTGTAAAGTTGTCCAAAGTGGTGAAAGGATCAAGTCCTTATTTAATAGGAAATTTGAATATTGCCCGTGATTTATTCAGTAAATGCGAGATTACACTGAATAATATTCCAGACAATGTATGGTTTTAAACACACCGGACTCCATCATGAACAACATAACTCTCTTTATTACCGACAGGGGTCGCCACATACAGAGGTATCTCATGATACATGTTTCACAATATACAACATCTCCCCTTTGGGATATTTAAAGATTTATCTTAAATAAACATAAAGTGTCCAACAGCCATCCGATAACATGCAAATGTCTCTTCTTAGCTTATGCACTTAGAAAATTAAAGGCTTATTCATTTATCATCAACCAACAGAATTACTGACTCAATAACAGCTTAACTTTGGCCACTTATTACTTATCACCATCTCTTAATATCTCAAACGGCACAAAACTTCAACTTATATAATAAAGCTCTTCATCGGCAGACTAAGCTCAGAGCTTTAGGGATTATTCTACCTCGTTTGTAATAAATCATGTCAGGTTTGCGAGCAGATTTGACCGTTCTACCTGACCTTGTTGACTGACCTGTTGGCTGACAGGTTTGGTCGCTGGTATCTGCTACGGATGAGGTAATGGCATTTGTTCCTGGTTGGTTTTGAGAAGACGCAGGATTACGATTGCGAGAGAGTTGAGTCGGGGCTGGTCTTTGCAAGGTAATCACCTGTTGGGCCCCGACTGTATCGGGTGAGGTCCCGCTGTCTATCCCGATGTAGACCAGGGCTGCGCAATTACGCCTGATTACACTGCCGTTCTCCATAGAGACCTTATAAGATATGGGATAGTCCAGTTTCTCAACGATCTCTCCGTGACGGCCTTGATCTCTAATGTAAACTCTGTCGCCTGGTTTCAGGCATGGCAAATCTATTACTCTGTGCCTTTTATTGTAGTCCTGTGTGTACCTTTGCTTATACGCCTCGTCCTTCTCCCTGAACTTTTCCAGGATAAACTCAGGTGCAAGATTCTGCTTTGCCGCAGGTAGATCTGGCGCAGCAGACGTGACATGTGAAGCTCTGACGGAGTCTTCCCACTCTGTAGTGGTACTGATCTATACGCCAGTAGCCTTAGGTAGGGATTGGAGTTCTTCTGAATGATGTTCTTAGCCGTTTGCCCAGCTCTCTGCTGCTCCGTTGGCCTTGGGGGAATCTGGGTGAAGAGATAACCAGTGTAAACCCCTAGTCCTCAGCGCATCTGTTGAACTCATTCGAAGAGAACTGGGGCCCATTGTCAGAGACTACCACATTGGGCGTCCCATATGTGGCGAATGTTTCACAAAGAGCTTTTATGGCTGTTTGTGTAGTTGTCGAGGGCAACTCCTTAAAGTCAAGCCATCTTGAACCATATTCTACGATGACTAGATAATCTTTCTTGTTCAACTCGAACAAGTCCCTGCCCATCCGGTCCCATGGTCCCCATGGACCAGATATGGGGAGCAACGACTCTTTCCTCTCAGGACGATGTAGCGCACAGGTAATGCATTTGTTGCAAATAGCTTCAATTTGTGATGTTATGGAAGGCCACCAGACACTGTTATATGCTCTTCCCTTGCATTTAGTGATGTCAAGGTGTCCAGTGTGGATTTTTTTTAGGAGTTCCAGCTGCAAGGCTTGGGGTACCACTATGCGATCGTTGAACATAAGCATGTCATCATTCACTGTGAGGTGTTGCCTGTTATCCCAATACGGCCTGAGAAGAGGGAGACTTGGCATAATGGGCGGCCATATCCTTCCTCGACGTATTTCCTAACTTGAGCGCATATGGCATCTGTCTTTTGATCCTCTTTGATCCTGATAAGTCGTTTGTCTGTTGCTGGAAGGTGCTTAACGACTATATCTTTGAACTCTTCAGTCTCAAGTCTTCCTGTACTGGCTTGCTTGATGGTGCACGAGATATTGCGTCTGCTGTTTTCTGGTTGACACCATGTACATATTTGACTTTGGGAGCATATCGCATGAGACGCAGTCTAAAGTGCAGTATTCTAGCTGGTAGCTTGGGCAGATCTGATGAAGAGAGTACAGGGACTAAAGGTTTGTGGTCCGTTTCTAGAGTGAAACTTGTTCCAAGCACATAATCTGATAACTTCTCGCAGGCCCATGTTGCTGCTAGTGCTTCTTTCTCTATGACTGCGTATCTCATCTTGGACGCCGATTCCCCTCTGCATCCTCTTGTAGGAGAACTGCCCCTAGGCCGTACTGGCTGGAGTCAGCAGCCACGATGCAGTGTCTATTCGGGTCATTATGAGCAAGTACTTCTGTTGAGTTTTATTTTGTCTTAATGTTCTGAAATGCGGTTTCCTGTGGTAAATCCCATATCCACTGTTGTTCTTTCTTAAGTAACTGACGAAGTGGCTCATTGATTTTGGACAGATTTGATTTAGCCAACTGATTGACCATCCCATTATACCTCTGCAGTTCTCTGACATTTGTTGGGGTTGGGAATTCCTGGACGGCCCGTGTTTTTCCAGGTCTGCCCAATGCCTTCTGGCGTTATGATGTGACCCAAGAAGGTTATTTTCTTTTTGGAAAACTCACATTTCTCATTAAGGGTTAAGCCAGCTTCTTGGATCTTTGATAGTACTCCCCACACTCGTTGGTCATGGACTTATGGTGTTGGCCCATGGACTTAGATGTCGTCCATGTGACAAATCACTCCTTCCAAGCCCTTCAGTATCTGTGACATGGTTTGCTGGAAGATTTCGGGAGCGGAGCTGATTCCGAACGGAAGTCTGTAGAAGTGGAACCGAATGTTGTAAGTTGACGTGATGATGGATCGAAGGGTATTTGCCAAAACCCCGAATTAATATCCAACTTCGTGAAAACTGTGCTCCCTTGGAGTTTTGCTAAATTCCCGTCCACGGTTGCCATTGTATGATTTTCACGTTTCACCGTTTTGTTTAATGACGTCAGGTCAACACAGAGTCTTATCTGGCCATTTGGCTTTGGTGCTATGACCATTCCTGAACAATACTCAGTAGGCTCTGTCACTTGAGATATGACTCCCAGATTAGTCATTTTAACCAACTGATCCTTGACTTTTAGTAGTAGAAGATGTGGAACTCTCCGTATAGTGTACAAGCAGTGAGGCACGGCGTCATCCTCTTATGGAATCTTATAGGCCTCTTTCAGAAGTCCTAAACACTTGAATAGCTTTGAAAACTCTTGGTTAAAGTCTGGTGTATTCGCAACACTGTAGACAACAGGATCAGGTTTCAGTAAGTTTAGAGCCTGAACTGCTGCCTTTGACAAGAGATTCATTGATTGATCTTTCATGATGTACATTGATTCTGTGTGTTGACGATCACCGATGCTAATATTTGCTTCCTTAACTTTTCCTGTTACCAGGTGTGATAAGGGCACTCCTCCTGGGCCTCTAAATTTTGATTAGCACTTTTCAACTTTCTGGCTTTTAATCCATGTGACCTTCTCTCCGATAAATGTTATATATGAACCACTGTCAAGTTTGAATGCTGTTTTGTTTCCATTGATCTCAATATCAGCCGACCAGAGGTTTTCAGAGACTGAGTTCATTTCTCCCATGTAATTAGTCCCTTCACGGTGTGGCAGTCTTGACATTTGTTGCATTTACTGTTTTTTGCTGGGCAATCTTTTTTGCTGTGGTTTCGATCCCTGCCACACCACTACCATTTAAAATCTAGCGAGTTACTAGCATCTTGTCTTTTTTTGTTGTTTTGAGGCTGTTTTTTTACTGACCTTGTCTTTTTAGACGACCTTGACCTTGTACATGACATGACTTTGTCGACGACCTTGATCTTGATATTTCCTGTCTTTAAACTGCTTATGTCGTCCCATATAGTTTACTGCAATCTCACCTTTACCTGAAATAACTTGTTTGTCGGTGCGTGAGACCTCTGCTGCCCGCAAGTTTTCAACAACTTTTTCGAGACTGGGTACTATAGTCTCTCCCTAAGGAGTCGCTCTCTCCCTCTCCTTCACCAGTTGTCCCTATTACTATCCTATCACGGAAAAGAGAGTCCCTAGGTCACCCAATTCACAAGAGTCTGCAAGTTGCCTCAATCTAAGAACAAATTCATCAACTGTCTCTCCAGTTTTCTGCACAGCAGAGTTAAAGAGAAACCATTCATACAGCACGTTCCGTTGTGGTATGAAATATGTTCTCATCACCTCTATTATTCTGATGGGATTTTTTCTGTCCTCTGGTTGGAGTCCCGGTTGGCTTTTGAGTACTCTTTTGCACCCATTACAGAGCATTGAGTGGCTGCAACAATAGCCACCCCAGCAGGATTCACCCCAGTTCCCCACATTGTCGCCCTTAAATGACATCTGGTATGTAGCCTTTTTACAGATTTTTGACCCTTTATTATTAGTATGTAGCCGTATATTCTCTATGGAGCCCTATACTGCGATTAATGTAGCCTGGCTACTGAATTACTATGCACTGTCCGGTATTAAGTACTGTAACCCCCTCAAAGAGCCCCACGGACAGCTATATGACCGGCAGACGGGCTTTAATATTCGAGTTTGAGACGGCTTTCTTTTATTGACAGTGTTCAGACAGTTAATTCTGATTTCTGAATAACAATAAAGGGCTATCTTGAAGTTTTCAGTTTATTTTGAGTGCTACACTGCCGGAGTTGTGCGGCTCCTTTTGGGAGCCTGTCACCTTGCACGATGTATTGAGCGATAACAGGAGTCGTGGTGTTTTCCGCTGAAATGTCCGCGGAAAAACTTGGTTATTCTCGCACTACCATAGACTGTCAACCTTATAGGTTCTGTTCTTCACAGTCCTTGGAACCTTATCAATGAAATGATACCGTAATCTGTAGGTATTGTTATAGATGTCTCTTTTATTGTATGCGTCAGTGTGTTTGTTCAGCGCTAGCGTTGTCTGTTGCTATGAAGGCATAGCTCGGCCCACGCGTGGGGTCTGACGTGTACACAGCGGTCATGCTAGTCTGGGGCTTTCTAGCCTGGCCGAGCCGGATCGGCCCGCGTGTGAACCCTGACATGTACAAACACAGCGTTCTTGTTCTAGATGTTTTCTGTAACGCGTGTGTACCGTGTATTATGTTAGATTCTTTGGATTTTTCGGGAAGGGGAAAGTTCTCGGCTTGGGGTGAGAAGTTATAAATAGGGGGCTGTGTTTTAGAGCCGAGAGAGAGGTGAGAGAATATTCCCACGGACACAGAAGAGTGGACCTTGTCCTCTAATTGCGGCAGTTACAGCTTTTCTTCTAAATTTGTGACGGATTGTATATAGTCTTCAGTTTGCCTTTCGGATAACTGCCAGGATTTCACTTTGGATTACAGTAGAATGATGTTGTGATTACATTTGACTGTTATTCTCTGAGAAGATCTGTGTGAACTGTTCATCCGGTTTATACATTTTAAAGGACTTGTAGCTGTGTCAGTGGTGGTATCCAGGTACTGTGCACTTTGTTTATTATGCCGTGTGATTATATTGATTTGCTGTTATACTGTTGTTGTTCTGTGTAATTGTATTGATTTAGTGTATTGAAATGTTAGGCTTGTTTTAAGAATAAATTATAGTTATTTGTTAATAAAAAACCACTGACTTCTTTATTCATTCCCCTAGACCTTTAACGCTGCCTAGTGTTACAGAATCTGATTTTTTAATCTCCATTACCAAATGTATGTTCGTCACGACTACGTGATTTTTTTATATTAGGTTCCGTAACAGTATCGATCACTATTACGGCTATTTTAGTCCAATTTCCGCCGCTGCCACCATGTTAAACACACCGGACTCCATCATGAACAACATAACTCTCTTTATTACCGGCAGGGGTCGCCACATACAGAGGTATCTCATGATACATGTTTCCCATTATACAACATCTCCCCAAGGATTATTATAGATTTATCTAAAATAAACATAAAGTGTCCAACAGGCATCCGATAACATGTAAATGTCTCTTCTCGGCATCACAAATTTTAATTTTGATTTTTATCTTCCAAGCTGATAAATAATACAATTTATGTAGTGCTTTTACCTGTTAAGCTAACAAAATGTTATTTTCATGCATTTCCTAGATCAAATTACATTTTTATCGAAATATACAAAAAAGATAAAAAAATTAAATGCCTGAGAACCATGCCTTTTTTTGCCTAAAGGTTGGTGTTATTAAAAATTGTTTCCTCAAGAAATATATGTAATATAAACGTGATATTTGTATAGGTAATTTCTGCGTGTCAGATTGACAATTGTTTGATCCAGAAAGAATATGGAGATTATGTTTGCTGTAATAATGAAAGTTTGAATAAAGCACAATATATATTTACATTTTTAACCAAAGGGTGTTCAAAAATTATGGCTGTAGCATTAATACCAAGGGAATTAGAAAATGGACAATATTAGCAAAAACAATCTTACTCTAAAAAGGTTAATATACAAGTTATACTTAGATACTAATGTATAATCCGTTTAAACCCATCACATTACCTTGATGTAACAGAAACGCTGTCAGTATCCAACAGGGTATTGTTGAACTGTTAAACTGCGGAACGGGGATGTGCTTTAGACAGTCTCATGAATTTCCATTTAAATCAGCGTGTACAAGTATATATATATATATATATATATATATATATATATATATATATATATATATATATATATAGATATAGATATATATATATATATAGGCATGAATATTGGCATAATACATGTGGCTGTCATATTCATTATCCGACACATCTCCTTTACCATCCATTACCATCGAATTATCAGCCTTGACATGAACATACAGAAGTGACCTTAGTCTGGACCACTGTTTCCATTATTGATCTATTCATTTGCTAGAAAGTATGCTGTCAATCCAGCTTTTATTAAAAGAAACAGTCTCTTAGTATACCCGTTTCGAGTTTAATTTATTCTCCAACAGATGGTCCACCTGGCTTCAACAGTAAGCATGGAATGGCTTAGTGTCGTCCTGTTGATGATCGTGCAGTCCGGTAAGCCCGGGTATATGAGTATGGATCAAACTGGATATAAGATTTAACATTAAAGCAGAGAAGTATATATAAGCCTCCCAAATATTTTAATAATATTTCCTTTTACTCCTACTACTACTACTACTACTAATAATAATAATAATAATAATAATAATAATAATAATAATAACGATAATAATAATAATAATGAACATTTTCTATATAATGACAATATTTATATCACAAAATTCAAAAATAATAATTCTTAGATTTTGAAAAGGAAATAATTATAAATTTATCACGAAAGCCATAATGATGAGGTTGGTCAATAGTTGAATGTTTTATAGTTTCTACTCTCTGTCATTTGTATCTTTTCAGAAATATGTGCCACTCTTGAGGACACACAACTGAAGCGCGTGCATCGGCCTATGATAAATCGTGCAAAATGTCTTCAGATATGTGACAGGCAATCTAGTCCTCGATGCACAAAGATCGAAGTACAGAAGGGTACATGCATCCTGCGCACAGCAGCCTCAGTCCAACAGCCGGGGATACCGCAAACCTGCCAGAAGTCGCAGTCAGCCAAGTCTTATGAACATACGACGACCGCCACGCACCATGCTGTATTAAAACCATGTAAGCAACACATTGACGAAAAATACCAAGTCGAATGCCAATGTACAATGAAATGGGGATTTGAATTATTAAATCACCATATATATATATATATATATATATATATATATATATATATATATATATATATATAATGTCATATATGTTATTGCAAATTACATAAATACCATGCACTGAATTTGTTATATAAAGCAGCAAGAATTCTTAACCAGTACTCCTTTCTCCACTGGTTGCCGATAACGCAAGAGTAAAATATAAGATACTTGTTCTTGTGTTTGAAGCCATTAACAACATGGCTCCAATATATCTGCAAAACCATTTCAGTCACCATGTATCAGTCAGAGGACTACGTTCAGATGACCAACATTTATTATACGTACCATTTACAAAAGCGTCATTCATGCAAAATAGGGCATTCAGCTTTGCTGGTCCAAGACTCTGGAACAGTCTACCCAATACATTGAGAATCTGTTATAACTTATCAGAGTATGAAAGCAAAATAAAAACTTACTTGTATGCTGAGTACTATTGCTCTAGGCATTGATACTTTATGGAACCTGGCCATTTTTAAACTATTTTAGTTTCTTATTCTGATTCAAAATTAATTTTTATTATTATTTATTATAAATTTTATATATATATACTTAAAGTACGTCATTCATTATTATTCAACGGCAAAATGTTGTCATATGATTTTCGAAACACGCCTTCCTGTCAAATTATGTCACAGTGTTAAACTCACACATGATGATAAAACATATGAAAATGTGATTATCTTTACAACTGGTCACGTTTTTCAGCTTGTCCCTGGCCCTACGGATTTAGCCACATGAGTCCCCAGCCATTTTTTCACAGCGGCGAGAACAAGGCTGTACAGTCGTGTTATGGTCTTATCAAGGTAACCTCTAACAGTATGTTTGATGTAACAATATATGATTATTGACCAGTGTATTTCACCATGTAAATACTGTAGTGTACATTGTTTGTGGTTGCGCTGAAAAAGAGATATATATTTATATTTATCAATATATATATATATATATATATATATATATATATCACGAATATCACAGACTAATAATTGTATTCAATATTGATATATTCTTTTATTGCTTATGTAAATAATTATAGCATATAAGTTGGTTTCATAATGTTGCAGTCAATTTGTAAATTTTTACAAATTGCCCACACCACAAAGGCAATTTTTAAATTACCTGAAAGTCTCAAGCACTTTATATATATTGGCTGAAAAGTTTGTAAATATTTTGACGGATTATTTTACTGAAATTGAAAGATACTTTTGTTATTAAATAAACAAAGATAAAAATCATATTTTATTTACTTTACATACTTAACTGTAACAAAACGTTTTTAAATGTTACATGTCATGAAAGCATTAACGTGGCTTTATTCTGGTTCTCAAAGAAACACATATGAGGTCATATATTAGACTGGCCATGTCAATGCAATGGGTAAGACTTAATTGCCATCTCTAACAGAGATGTTAGCATGCTCTCACCATATCGCAACTTAGAACAGGTATTGCCACCTGGCGGCATATTATATATCTATTTTTCGGCTCTCTGAGCCGGCATGGGGTAATGTGTATAGGTGCCTGTAATCACATTTTTATTTACAGTCATATATGAGATTGTATTTTTATTTTACAACAGGAAAGAAACAACTGGATGAATTCCCGTAACCTGTGTAAATCGATGAAGGGCGATCTTGTCAGCATCGAGTCGCGGAAGGAGCAGAAATATATTGCAGCAGTTTTGAAAAAACACAAAATCTTTATTACACTATGTAGGTCTATTGTGATTTCCAATATATTATCATTGATATATTATCTAACACAAGATCATTAACCTGTACATAAGGAGGATCTAGGATTTTGTAAAAGGAGTTTAAGATTGGGTCCAACCGAGGAAGGCTAAAAAGGAAAATGTGACCGTCAGAAAAAAAACTAGGATGGGGGGTGGGGAGGGGTCTGACAGGCCTGAAAATAAAAATATTTGCTGAAATAAAGGGGGGGGTGCGTATTGGTCCAGATTGATCCGCTTCGATGTACATATGTTTTTTTCTATTGAATGCATTTCCTACATTAAGTTATCTGCTACATTTTCATATATAAATATAAATATATATATATATATCTAAGTTAAGACCCTATCTAACGTGACCTATAAATGCAAGATTAAGGCGGGGCTACAATAGGACATCGTATGCAAAAGGGTCTATGATTGAAATTTGTCCCAAAACACCTGCATTTCCAATGGAAGGAACAAGAAGTTCTCCAATTTTCTGTCTCAGACCTGTTTGCCTACTCGGTATGCGACGTTTCTCTTTTTTTTTTTTTTTCTTTCATAATTTTTTTTTACGTTGAAACGTTATTTTAACCTTCAGGTTAACACATGTTGGTAGGTACATCAACTTGAAACTTCTTGGCTTTGTAAAGGTTTTACGAGATGTTGTATATTGCTTGCCGGAAATCTTCATTTTCGGCAAGCATGTTCGTCAGTTGCGTAGGTCTGTATGTTTGTGTGTGTGTTTATTTGTCCGCACCCTACTGGCCAGAATTTTGCAGCAATCGCTTGAAAACTTATAGAGGTGAAGGAAAACTAAATATCCTGGTAGCCTTTTGATTTTGGTCAATAAAGGTCAAAGGTCTAGGCAAAAAAAGTCAACATTTTATTTTCATCATAACTGTGTCAATATTGCTCCTACCTTCACAAACTATAGCTCATTTTATCCCTCTAGATCTTCTCCATTACCTGGTTAAGTCACCTTGTCTCAAACTAGTGTCATTTTGTCAGTATGTCTGTTTGTTTGTCAGTTGTCCTCCATTCCGACTGCTTGCTGGTTCTTGTGTTTTACATATTGCATTCTACAGGCCACGGTTTTGCAGGAGCTTGTAGCTTACACATGTTATATATGTGATTCTTATGTATATTATTTATACAGGTCAAAGGTCAAGGTCAAGGTCATGAAGACGTGTCAAAATTTTATTTTTCTCAAACCTTTATCAATATTGGCCCTATCTTTACAAGCAATAGCTCATTTTTTTTTCACTGTCTTTTCCATTTCGTGGTTTAGCCATTTGCCCTTCATTTTTGGCACTTTGTCAGTATGTCTACCTGTTTGTCAGTTGTCCTCAATTTCGCCTATTTACTGGTTCTTTCGTCTTATATATAGCATTCTACAGTCAACAGTTCTACACCAATAACTTTGTAACTTACACATAATGTAAATAGAAATTATTTCTGGAAGTCCTATGTATTTTATTTAAATAGGTCAAGGTCATCGAAACGCATCAGAATCTCACTTCCCTCATAACCTTTTCAATACTGGTCCTATTTTCACAAGCCATAGCTCATTTTCTTCCTTTGGTTTTCTCCTTAAACTATAATCTAGTCACCCATTATCTCTGATGTGACAGTTTGTCAGTATGTCTGTCTGCTTGACAGTAGTCCTCAATTTCGCCTGCTTGCTGGTTCTAGCGTCCTACAATTAGCAATCTACAGGCCACAGTTTTGCAGGTATACTTTTTAAACTGGTACATCTTATATCTTACACTAATATCTAAAAATTTAAATAGGTCAAATTTCAAGGTCAAGGGCATCACAACACGTCAAAATCTTATTTTCCTCATATCTTATTAACCTCATAGCTCGACATCTGTTTGTCTAGTTTATGTTTTACTGGGATGCCTGCACCAATACCTGGCAATTATACATGTTTTACTTGTGTACCTACACCAGTACTCGTTAACTATACTTTACTTAATAAACCATCATACCGGAATCATTCTCTTTTACCCTTGTATTAAGATATTCGCCATAAAAAGTTTTTGGTTTTTGCGGGAAGGAGTTTCTTAATTTAACATTTCATAAAAATATCCATGTATTTACATGCAAGATATAATAATAACAAATAAAACGTCAGTGATGTAATCAATTTTATAATAGTTATCTAAACTGAAATTTAACCCAGAAATTTACTGTGTATTACAACTGACAGATAAATTCTATTGGACGTCCGGGACAAACAAGGCACACGGGGAATTCCGTTGGGAATCCACAAATCGACATTTGACCTACACCAACTGGTTTCTAGGTGATCTTGGAGGTCTCTCTACGGGAAACAGATGTCTTTCTATAAATACCCGGAGAAAATACATGTGGGAACAGCGTATCTGCACCTCGAAGAATTACGCAATATGCGAAGCAAATGTTGTCTACCGGTAAGAGTGAAATCCTACAATAATTTTGGCGTGGCCGCAAAATAAGCAAATGTCACCAGGTATAAGTCCCATTGTAACAAGACTCGTTCCACAGATACATTCACTACCATTAATGTCGACGTGTTATATATGTAAAACATAAAGTGATGGTGTAAAGATTATATATAAAGAACCGCTTCCTTTAATTCCAGGAGAATGAGACTTGTAGAGGGCGGCAGACAAAAAAAGTAACCGTGTTATAGCCATCGCAGGGTCTTTGGCTGTATTCTCGTCCCTTTGGTATTTAACTGTAAAAACTTTCGAGAACCAAGGCTTGGGACACCTGGAAGCAAAGCTGTACAGTCGGATGGGACATGTATATGAACCTTTTAACTTAGACAAAACCTTACCAGGTATATAACTAAATTTCATGGAAGCTCATATCTTTTGGACAAGCAGAACACTTAAAACATATAAAGCTGACAATTGTAAATGGTATCAAATTTTTTAACTTCAGCAGGGTTAAAACCATCACCACGTCATGAAAGAGAAATATACAATGTACATAATAATAACGTAATATACAACAAGCACATGTATGTATGTTAGCGCTAGATATCAAGCATAGCCCACAATGGTAAACGTCTAATGAAACTGTTAAGGTATGTTCTTTGATTTCGTGTGTGCTTCGATAACGTTTATGTTGGCTCTTAAATCTCTTAAAGTAAAGGCGTCTTCAGTCAGCTCATCCATGTGACTAACAAAAATTGAAAGTCTTACATACAAACTGGCTATTTAATACTTTTACATATTCTGTTTAAGTTTTTCTTTAAAAAGCCTGAAAGGAGGGTGGAAATGACACACAAGTAAACATTCCCTTAGTCAGCTAATCGAAGTTCGCAAGTTGGGCAAAAAGGTATGGTTCTCAGGCACCGCCCGCGTCAATATTCACCCCCCGAAACAAACATTTATATTTTGATTTTTATCTTTCAAGAAGATAAAATAAAACAATTTTGATCCAATTTCCTTTGTTATGTACTGCTTTTACCTGTTCAGCAAAAAATAAACCTGTTATTATCATGCTTTTCCCTGATCATAAGACATTTTTATCGAAACATACAAAAAAGGTCAAAAAATAAATTACGCCTGAGAACCATACCTTTTTTATTTGATTTTTTTGCCTGATTGACACTTTTTGCTATTTTGTGTTCTATTAAAGCCTGCTATTCATCTATCGTTTGTTTACAATTTTTGGGATTTCTGGCCGAGTCCATGTACATAAACATGAACTTTAGGAATGTAATGTTAAGTTCTGATAACGCTCCTGTGATGCATGTATTAGCTTGGTAATCTACAAGCTTTTAGTAAACAAAGCAATATCATCAAACGGAAAACCATGTAAACTTAAATGGTTAGTTGCACATTCTGTAGTTGTAATGCTTCTAGTTTAAAAACGTGCTTTGCAAAGTCTAACTTGCCACCAGAAGTCTATGTTGAATGTTTTCGCAAGATTATTATTTAGGTATAAACAAAACGAACACCCGGCGTGTGGTGGGATCGGCGTTTTCTGGTATATTTTATAGAAGTTTTAAGGGATTTTATTTAGTTAATTGACGTCGGATGTCGGAATAGGCCACTTTAAGGCAATCAGTGTAGCAGCTTTCGCTTAATAAAACATAAACGTTTAATATTGGAGTTAGTGTTATTATTTTAGGAATAGGTTTTGTATATTTAACTTGAAATTTTCACATCTATAGGCAGAATGAAATGAAATATCAATTTATTGATATATAAAGGTAATATAATGGTGACGTTACTTTAATAATATCGTTCAGAGGACGGAATCAGAGTAATATTAATAGTAGAAATATTACTGGAAACTATAAAAAATTGCTCAACAACAATGAAAAGTGTGATTACCTACTAGAAGCAGCCCGCTCAGTGTGAAAAATAAAACTAGCTGACAATAACCGCGGCTGGCTCTCGGATTCTAAAGGTCTTCAAAGGCTACTTGTTTCACAGTTGTTCCTTCGAATCATTGTAAATCAGAGGGGATTTCAGCTCTAACTTACCCTGAACTCTTATGACAACATGACAATATGACACCTCTAACATCTTGGTTAAGAAGCCTCATGTCAAGCAAGCCCGCACGGAGGGGTAACAAGGCCGATATGACAGTGTGTAAAATGAGCTCGAGAACCCTGCAGTATTACAAGCGGCGATGATCGTATCGAAATAACGCGTTCTTTATTTTAGCGCAAATCTAGGTCCCGCTAATAGCGCGAAAATTAAAACACCGCTAATAAAACCACTTCCTTAGTATATCCATCCCAACACCGAAACCTGGCAAAGTGAATCCTTGACTTGATCTACCTTACCTGGACAGTGGTGGCAATTGATACGTTACAATTTAATCATCTAGATGATACGTATGATATAAATGGACAATATTGTTTCAGTCCCGTGATGTAGAACTCGTGTCCAATCCCCTAAAACGTGGACCCGAGTTGGGGCTTGAGCTTAAAGGTGCCCATTCACCTACTATTGAAAAAGAATTTGTCATTTCTGGCTTCTGTGTATATATTAATGATCAAAAGGTAATTTTAGTTGTGAAAAGTTCTTATAAGTCCTTCGTGTAGAATGTGTGAACGTGTTTATCAACAACATGTTTGTAAACACAACAATGTTGACAAACAGGAAAACATGTAACCTAAGTTGGTAGGTTGTATATATGCGGAGGGTGAAAGGTCACTTGTTGCAAAACTCAATTTGCAAATTGCTGGTTTTCTGACTTGCTGCCAGATGCCCTTGTTGAATATGTTTTGATTATTTTGGCGGGCCCCCACATATGATAAATACTTGGAAATTTAAAAAAAAGCAGTCTGTGTGCGGTGATATCTAAGTTTTCTGGCCTATTTTTATGAAAGCTCCAAGGGATTACCTTTAGTTTATAAAGGTCAGATAGGTGATTGGGCCCCTTTAAACTCGTGGGTTCTAGGCTCGGACTTGTTCTCGGACTTGGTGGTCGGGGCTGGAGAAATCAGGTCCATCTCGAATCGGGTAGAAATAAACTTTGTCATGTAAGGCCTGAAATTCAATTATGAAAACATACCATAAAGACTCAAATGAACTAACTAATGGCAGCATATTACATAAATAAGTTAATACTACACTGTAAAAATGGGGCCAACTCCACCCTAATTATACAGAAAACTACCATCAAAACTTACACGAGCTTTGTAATTACAGGTTATTACATAAAAAACTATATTGTAAAAATGGGGCTTAGAGGCTGAATACGAAGCTGAACACTTTTTGTACCACCTTTTTTATGTGTTTAGTATCGAATCATGTTTCAGCATCATATGCTTAGCCTTAAGTGGAAGACTTAGGTTTAAGACATGTTTAGGATGCAAATTTTGGGCTAATGATGTGTTTAAGAATCCATGTGTTCAGGATTAAAAATGCTTAGCATTGTCATTGCACAGGTGTGCGACGGGGGGGGGGGGGGTTGTTAGACCCAGTGTTTGAGTTGGCATGGCGTCTGGTCTTAGCCTCTGCCACAGGCTCCGATTGACTGGGGGTTGCGGAGCGCCACCGTGTGTCTGTGTAAGAGACTAGTCTGGTCTCAGGACACGTGGCTGTATTTATTTTTCCTATATAACATCTATAAAACACCTGAAGTCTGGGCCTCTTTTGGGCAACTTTAAAAATAAATTTTGATATTAAACTTTTTTTTACCTGAGAGTTTGTTGTTTCTTCAGTCAAACTAGACCAAGAAAAGGAGGGTATGTGTATCTCCTTTTTTAACCATCCTGGCCCGAATACAGTGAAGCCCAAAATACCCCTCCAAGCAGTCCCAAACAAGCATTTGGACAACATGTCTTTGATTGGCCACAGATTTTTAAAAAATTGACCAATTCCCTAAATTTTATTGGAGATTATGCTAAACATGCTTAAAAATCAAACAATGGGGTGTTTTTAATGCTCCATCACATGATGGCTAGAGCCAACCAGTGAAAGCCAGACAATTCACTACTCAATTTCAGGTTCAGGGCTTTGTGACCCCGGGTCGTGTGCATAAATAAGACCGTGTGACCCTCAGCCTTTGATTCAGAATTAGTCTTGGCCTTGGAGGGTGGTGACCTGAGGTTGGTGACTCGGTCTTGATCTTGGAGGGCTGTGACACAGACCCAGTCTTGGCCTTGTAGAGTAGTGAGTAATATTTACATTTCTGCTGATTTGACCTTGCAGATGAAAGTCAAGGTTACCGGGTTTGCGAACACATCTGAGATTTTGGTAGAAACATTTCACGTATCAAATTTAATGAAAGAATATTGAGTGATTTTAAGTTATAGTGTTAACAAAATAATTATATTTCTGCTAATATGACCTTGAAGATGAAAGTCAAGGTCACCGGATTTTGAACAACTTCCAGTTTTTGGTAGAAACATTTCACGAGTCAAATTTCATGCAAATATAATGAGTGGTTTAAAAGTGATTGTGTTCACAAATAATTTCTATTCCGACTTGTTTGACCTTTAGATGAAGATCATGGTCAACCATTTTCCATCGAGAACTTGATTGAAAAAAAAACATGTGCGTTAAATTTGAGGAAAGAATACGAACTGCTTCAAAAGTTACCACATTCACAAGAAATCGTGGAAACAACGAGCAATAATTCCGCTGATTTGACCATTAAGATCCAGGGCAAGGTCTTAAGTTTGGTTGAAACAATGTGTTTCAAATTTGAGGAAATAATTTGTGATACTTTAAAAGTTATGAGGTTCATAAGAAATATCTGTTTCGCCCTATTTGATCTTGATTCAGATGTTAACTCTCATCTTTTTCAAACTCGTCCGAGATAAGGGTAGAAACAATTTAAATTTCGAAAATAATGAACAAAATATTGAGTGGTTCAAGAGTTATCGTGTTCATAAGCAATGGCACAGACGACGACAACTACGGACGACGTCGACGACAGACCAAACATTACATGTCTCCCCTTCAATAGGGTTATATACTTATATATATTGAGTAAAAGCGAACTTGTAATGAATTAATATTAGTTATAATACTAAAAGGTACCTCGGACCAGATCTGGCATAATCAAATTTAAAAACGTTATATATTCATATTTATTTTGGATTTTTCTTTGTTCGAGGTAACCGCCTCGGTTTTGTTTAATACTGGCTTATCTTATTCTTAAGGTTAGTATTAAGACCTTCAGAGTTCCAAATTGGTTTGGGACTACGTGACAGGGCGGTATCACTCGCTTCCTGTTACTTTATTAAATATCCCGGTGTCACCCAGGCCCGGTATCTACCCAACCTGCCTGCCCTGTTTGTGTAATAATCCCAATGGCGAATTCATAACACCGACGAACCTCCCTAAACGAACTCGTTCGTGTGTGATACACGGATGTGGGGTAAACCCTTCCCATTAAGCTGCAGAGCGCTCACCCTGGGTTTGGGTCGACTATGAAAATCTCACCGCTCCTCGGCTGAGATTTGCACTCACGACCTCACGGCTTTTAGCCCTGTACTCTACCTCTGAGCCACAGAAGCCGGTATCTCAATCATGCATCAATATCACGTTCAGTATTCTCCTGTTTTGTTTAAAATATTCCACCTTAGTTGTCACATTTTCGTTCGGACTCCTCCAACTAGAGCTCTCTCATATATTCCCCGTTTCAAACTTTTGGTCAAGCAAACATTATTAAAAAATCATTATATTATCATATAACATAATTGCCTTTGAAAAAAGTTAATGTAGGTTTTACATAAAATTAACCATATTCCTTGAGGAAAAAATTCTTTCTATTTTTCCACAAGGAACAGGAAGTTAGTGATTAGTTTAAAAACTATAGTTGGCACATCTATGAGCACTGTCAACTTGGCAGTGACGTCACACACAGGGAAATCCTCTGTGACTAAAAATCCTAGATCTCATTAAAAGTTCAGTATTTCTGACACTGTCTGTCCCAAAATTTCAGGGATGAATAAAAACAACATGTATTGCTAAATTTAAGCCATTTCTTAATTTTGCCTGTTACGTCACACTATGCAGCAGCCAATCACATCAGGCTGCTGCAAAGTGAGTTTAACCCCCCCCCCCCCCCCCCCCACACACACACACGCTTCCCCAATAGGTAGGGGATATTTGCACCTGGTTTATTAGATAAGTTAATACCGACTTACAGGGCTCTTTGGAATGCCTTTATAACAGATAAAATTGGACATTCATATAATTGTGTTTAAAAAACGCCGTGTGTTCGGCATTGTCTCCATATGTTGTCGGAGGGCATGTAGTCTTGTGGTTCAAAATAATTTTTAAATGCCGCCATCTTATAACGCAGTCAGACGTGTCCAATCACGCTACTTTCACACAGTATTCAGTATTCAACATCGCAAAAGCACCTTTTCACATACAGGGTGGAGTTTCTTTCCGTGGCCATATTTGTCACTAAGCACAGAGACATATCACGACCCGTGAAACTTGTCGATTTCACTCCGGGGCGATGCGTTACTGAGTAGTGACATCACGGGACCCGCAATGGTTGTCGATTTCAATCCGGGTGGTGTATCACCGAGAACAGGGTATGTACCTTGCTGATATAAACTGTACTGAACCGGCAGTGATTTGGACCAGCAATGACGTGTATGGCGCCGATGGGGCCCTGTATCCGGTTTATTATATACGCGGCCTTTCAAGAATAACATGATAACATATCTAAGCCCTACGGCTATACACCAGAGTAATATATATAGTTAACAATTAACTTGGTTGCAAAATTCCCATATGTACAATCAATATTATAACCAGTGGAAAAAACTCCCGCAGAAACTACAAATCAACGTAACTGTACCAATATATA
This sequence comes from Sipunculus nudus, assembly GCA_026874595.1. Taxonomy (NCBI): domain Eukaryota; kingdom Metazoa; phylum Annelida; class Sipuncula; order Golfingiida; family Sipunculidae; genus Sipunculus; species Sipunculus nudus. Next base: position 42,107,457 of record CM049321.1, on the reverse strand, counting down.
TGTGAAATAGGCAAAATGTTTGACATATGTCCAGTAATTTAAACTACCCTTTTATATTCTCTTTTACGATAACGAAAGCAACGTTCAAAATAACAAAAGAAATTGGAGTGTTTTGATTTTTTTTTCGAAAGTAAATTTGTCTTTCCATTTTGTCTAATATTTCGGACCTGGAGTTAAATGATCAAACGTTTAAATAAAAGCATGTGTCAATCAACACAAAAATACATGTCCAGCAAGGATTTTCTCAAACTCTCATTTTTATCTGACTTCCTTTGACCTGAGATAATGTTAAACAAAGATAGTCGGACTGGAATTTGGACTTAATTTCCAAAAGAACTCAGAAAATAGAAAGGTGGACTTGGACTCGAACCTCAAAGGAGCGGACTTGGACTAAACTTGCTTGGATTCGAAGTTGAGCTAAGACCTAGACAATAAGAAGAAAACAGAGAAAGAATCAATTATAGATAAACAGGATCTTTAAGATAATTAAAAGATTTATTTTGTGGAACAATTGGCCTGAGACCTTTTATTTCAGAATCATTCTTTCTTACTTTCTTTCTTCCTTTCATAAACATATTTATTTGAGATCGTCATTTACGGTTCAGCGAAAATGCTTCCATTGCTAAATTTCGTTCAAACACCTTCAACAGTAGCCTCCTGGTGGTAATGAGCGCCCTTTGGTGTTACCACTAGTATTTTCCCATTATCTTCTTCATTTTGTATCAGCTGAAGGACAGCGTCGGCGATCCTTGATGTTCTGTAAGACCACGAATACAAAATGTTTACAAATAACCTTTTTGTATAAATAAAATATATATTTGTTCATTCAATCCTTTAATATTGAATTTTAATTGTTACAAATAAGTAATTTGAAATTTGTAGAATTTTGTAGATATGTAGAATTAAAATTATTTTCTGGGGTAGTCATATCGGAATCAGCTGATATTTAATAGATATCTGCATTGTAAGGAATGCAAGCCTCCGCTATGTGTTTGCATTCACTTATTCGGTCCATATTCCAAGGTTCAAGTCTGTACATTTTTTAATATTTCTTGATGAGGTTCCTTAATCCGGATCATGTAGTGGATCCTCACAAAAATTTAATCGATTTTTCTTAGCCTATTCTTCCGTTCATGAGTTAGTGCGTCTTATATATTGTAAACAAACATACACACGAACGGGAAGAAAGCATATCCTCCATTGCGGAGGAAAAAAGCACCATGTAACAAGAGCACCGCAAACGTGCAATATGCGCCTGTCTTATGTCTTTTGATCTCTGACCTCATTAAATATGCATGAATTCTACGAGGAATTAAATTCAGGCGAGAAACTGTATTGATTAATATTTATACTGAGTTTCATGAAAACCATGGTGCCTTGGTGCCTCTTGTGTTATTGCAGCGACACTAAAAATTAACGGAGGGACGGACGGACGGACGGCACGACGGACGGACGGAAGGTGTGTATACATTATACGTCCGCGATAGACGGGCGTATAAAAATGGGTAAATCTGATATCGAATCACTGAATTTTTTAATCTAATTAACAAGACCGGTAGCATGTTTGACATACATATTTTTATTGAAATATCAAACTTAAGCATTTTTTTACTCTCTTTTATGACATTTGCCGGGTAATGGTATAACTTACGGTATAAGAGGTTCAGCCTCAAACATCGTCTTGTATGCTTCAGAATGGTATGCTTCCGAAAAGGCGCCTGCCGCCATTTCTGTATTCACTATTTTAGGGCAAATTGCATTCAGTCGTACTCCGTGCTCCTGAAAATGTTCATCTTCCTACAAAAATTTGTATAAAGTAATTATAATAATAATGTTGGGAACAATGTTTTTTTTTATCTCATCAAATCCTTTAAAAAAAAATAAACTTTAAGATCGATCTAAGCAAATGTTAAAATGATTATTTGAAATGGAGAGGGCTGGCAGGGTTGGTCGTCCTATGAATCGAGGCATCGTGAATCCCTATGAATAGATTCATATACGTATATACGTAATAGTTTTAGCTGTAGACTGCAATTAATAAAATAACGTTTAAAAGTCATGAATTTTACAAAAGTTTCTCATTTATCATTTATCATTACTCTTATCTTTATCTGACATTTTAACTTCGAGTAAAAATTCGTTATCAAAAACATTATGATGCTACATACCATGTTCTGGTAATTCTAAATTAACATTATATATAATATATATATAGAGCGCTGACTGATACACTGTTAAAAAAAGATTGTAAATATACATTACAATGCAATGGAAGCAGATTTGACATTAGATAGTAATGTAATTTTACAATCATATAGACCCTTTGCATGTGACGTCACACAGGCTGGCCAGCCAGCCCAGCATCCATACTGGAGTACAGGCTATGCTGCCCAGCTGACCTCAACATGGCCCAGCAGGTCTACTTGACACTGCATGCTGTGTTCTCCAAACTAGGATACATTACAAATGTTTGCAGTATTGTAAACTTGTCTGCTGTTATTAACTGTGGAATTAGGGATAAGAAATCATTTTAACCTGGTGAACATAGCAAAGGACCAGCAGGAACCCTGTGGGCTGGTGACTGGCCAAGATAGTAAGGATGACAGTCCCCATCAAACCCATCCCACTGAAACTGCACAGCTGGATTAAACTCTAAATCCTTGTCTATTCCTATTTTGTGATGAAAGATTATGTTATTTTTCTAACCCTTCACTGGACTTCAATTTGTTTTCCCAAATATAGACATATGTACTTGAGCTAATAGTTAAATGTAGTGGAAGAATATTTAGAGATATATAATTATCAAATACCATATTTACCATAGTTTATTCTGACATGTGTTCCTTCTTCATACATACTAGTATATTTAGACCTGTTTCAGGTGTTTCAGTGTCTTATGAAGTAAAACTAATCAACAAGGCTATTTTGCTTTTTAAAGTCTAATAATAGTGCCAAACTGAAACATTTCAGTAAAATGAATCAATGGACTTGATATTTGTTAAAATGTGTAAACATACATATATGTAATGTATATAATGTATATATATATATATATATATGATATATTATATATAACGTTAAGTACATTATGTATTTAGCTCTACATGGATGGACGGCTCAAGTGCCAGCAATTAACAAGGCCTCATACATGAAATTATGTACAACTTTTCATTTAACACTAGAAAATAAGAAAGCTTTTAAGTAAAATGTTTATATATAAATATATATATATATATATATATATATATATATATATATATATATATAATTTGTATTGTTCACATAGCGTGAATTCAATACATCGCGGTGATAGTGCTCTACCGTATAGGACTGCAACTGTAGAAACCCGAAAGAATGCCCAATCAAAGAAGGATGCCTTACTCAAAGCATAATTTACCAGGCCACAGTTACCAGACAAGACAACAAACAAGTGGAAACATATATCGGACTGACAGAAAACGCATTTAAAACGAGATACTATGGACACATCAGTAGTTTCAGGAATGAAAAATACAGAAATAGCACAACACTAAGCCAGTACGTGTGGACTCTGAAAGAAAAAAACATACCCTATTCGGTCAAATGGAAAATCATGCTAAATGCAGAGCTTATTCCAACACGTCCAAAAAAATGTAATTTATGCACCACCGAGAAATACTACATAATTTGCCGACCTGATCTGAGTTCACTAAATAATAGGAACGAGCTGACAGCGTCATGCAAACATAGAACTAAATACCTCCTTTGTAACCTTAAATAATTTTAAGCGGACAATAATAAAGTTAAATATGGAGTCTCTAGATCCCAGCCAATGTATGCAGGAACAACCAACTGGACTACTAATCCACTGATCCCCTGACCGAGCCAACACATGGGGTCTTGATTAACTTTAAGCAAACCAACAAATCCTCGAGCGCTTCATAATAGTCCTAATACAGTACAATAAGCCAGGCACCCAGTAACCCTATTCACCAACATAACAAATACTTTTAAATACATGCCTCACCGAACCTAATAACCCCAGATTATTCCTACCTATTATGACAAACTTCACCCAGATATCTGATCACTCCAGTTTGTACCTGAAGAGTGAGCCGGCTTGAATGCTGCTCTCACGAAACAGATCTGTCGCACAAACTGATGAAGTCAAATTAACCGTACTTTAGTTATTTATATATATATATATATATATATATATATATATATATATATACACATACATATATATATAATATATTGTTACAGGTGCTCTTTTATTGTGTGACACGGGCGTAACTCGTGTTGTTGTTACATTTTATGTTTAATCCGTACTGGTTGAACTCTCGTTGTCATGTAAGCCTTGGGTTTTCACGCCTGGTCGTGGGTCACGTGATGAGCCTGGTATGTGTAGAGACACACGGCTATGTCTTTCTAGAGAATTCCTGAAACGCGTGTTTACTGTTGAGTAGGGTCCTTATAGACTGTTCGAGAAGTGGAAAATTCGCGGCTGGGGGTGTGAAGGTATTTAAAGGGGCTGTTTTCTAGAACCAGAGGGCAGAACAGAGCAGATACCAGCGGACGCAGAAGCGTGTGTCAGGACCTTATCCGACGAATGCGGCAATTATAGATTTTCAAGAACTTTCTCCTGGATTTTATACAATTTTTACTTTCTGTGTTGTTGCAAGAACTTTCCACTGGACTGTCATTCTCCGAGAGTTTACATTCAAAGGACTTATTGTGGTGACGGTGTTGGTATCGAGGTACTGTACCATTATTTTTCTGTGTGATTGTAATGACTTGTTGCTATAACGCTGTTTTACTGTATAATTGTATTGATTTAGTGTATTGTATTGTTGGGCTTGTTTTAAGAATAAATTATAGTTATTTGTTAACAAAAAAACCACTGACTTCTTTATTCATTCCCCTAGACATTTCACGCTGCCTAGTGTTATAGACTCTGATTACAAAATCTCATAACAAAATTTGTGTTCATCACGCATACGTGATTTGTTTATATTAGGTTCCGTAACAATAATATATATAATATTTTATCAGTTTTATTGGATATTATTTTTTTAATGTGGGATTAATCATAAAAATGGTTAATATAATATTATTTTCATATTTATGAAAGTGGACTGCAATTGAAGATCAAAGCTTTAATACTTAAAAGAGCATTATCATTATTTTTTTCTTGTGATAATTTAATCATGCATGCAAATGACTTTTATATTTAAACATCAGACTGGCATCCTTTTTTCTTTTAAATGTGATTTAACAACACAAATGTTACCTTCATTGTAAGAACATCTCTAACCAAATTGACACCTGCTTTGAGAAAAAGATAAATAAGAATTTCCACACCACCTTTCTGAGACTGGAGAGATCTATAATCTCAGTCATACTGATTTTACCCATATTTCGTTTTACTTCTAAGTTACAGTTCTGTTAAACATCTAAGACTTCCATTACTGCTGAGCTTTATCTCAAACAAGTGACTATCTAAAGATTCGCTGGCAACTTCAAAATATGGATTTGATGTAAGATAAAGGCATCTTGATAGTCAGTGTAATGTATATATGTTACATTACTGAACATGTCATGATCAACTGGAACTGACTAAATGATCTTACCATAATAATAAGGGGTTTTAAATTATATACAGAATTCATCTGTCATTCACACTTGCAAATGTCATGATTTGAAGGAGATCTTGTCAGTAACATATATAGATCTTCCTTTTGGGCTCTCTGTTTAACTTAATGGACTATCGGTAGTATGACTGATATGTAGATACCCACGCTGGGGCACTGGCCAGTGACAGCCTGTACTCCAGCTGTGTTTATCCTCCAGCATGGCTCAGTGAGGCTGTCGCCTGGGACGCTGTGACGTCAGTGCAAAGGGTCTATATTTGTGTTATTTTACATCTCAATTTTTTGTCATTATTACATTGAACTGGAGTGAAATTTTACAATGGAATAACTAGTATTTTACAGTAATTTGTTATGTGATTTTACAGACATTTTATATTCATAGGGGGTGTGGGATGTAGTTCCATATATTATGAGACGGGCACAATAAGCTTTAATTAAAAGTTAACAATTTTCAGTTGAAAATTGTGTAATACCCGTTTCACACCCGGAAAGGGGACCGAGCTTACGAAAGCTAGTTTATAAGAACGTTCATACAGCTCGTCTATGAAAACGTGTCAACCATTTACATTACTTTTTTTGTAAAAAAAAAAAAACAGGGAAGAAGCAACAAATTTTAGTAATAAAACATTTATTTACATTTCTAAAATATTGTATGCAATACATCATACAGTGTAAATTGTATTTACATTTATGCATTCAAAATTACAATACCTGCAGAAAAAAACACAGTGGTTTCAATAAGAATCAGGGTACATGTATGTGATCCTGAGGGGGAAATGTACCAGACTTAATTGATCGTGTGCAGTTATAGTATATGTAATTAAACAAGGGACCCATGGGTCACGGAGCTCAGCTGTTATATATGATCACAAAATATGATTTGGAAAAGGAGGTAGGCAAATGCTGGTTTTTTATAGTAATATAAGCTTTATTATGAATTGATGGTGTTTAACTCAGGTTATATAAGATTTTAATAATATCCTTGGAGACAGTTAACCTGTATTTCTATTTTTATGCATGAAATTATGGAGTACATATTCATATTCGCATTCAAATACATTTGCAGAGTATTCGCACCATGTCTGGTATTTATTCGCTTTCAGCTAAACAAAATTCTTGAGAATCCAGAATATACAAATTTCGCCGATTTAAATTATGATCATAAGTACCTGGTTTTATGGCTTTAATTTATATTAAAAAAATAAACCTATTATATTCACTCTTGACTACTTTCACATCAATCCAAGCTGGACATAGCAAGAGTTTTATGACAATTATTAACATTACAGAAATCATAATGAAAACTTGTCTTAGATCTGATTTTTTATCATAATCAAATATTTTTATTTAAAACAAAAAATTAATCAGAAAAAAATTAAAAGTAATCTCAGCTATGAAACCATTATATGTGTAAAATTATAACCCAAGGATAAGAACACCCTATAAATTATACGAGAAGAAATCTAGAGATGGGTAGTTTAATTTTATTAACTGAAATAAAGGAACCAGTAATATAAATGTTAATTATTTACATAGTCTTGTGACAGCTGATACAGCCACGAGTCTTAATGTCATTAGTGAAACATATTGACATTTTTAATTAATCAATACTTGTCTGAGTAAAATTTTAAAATTTTGACATATTTTTTTTTTAATTTGAAATAAATTTAAATTAATGAGCTGAAACACTTGTAAAAGACCTGGAAATTAAGATTACTGCAACTGCATCTTTGTCTATTATTCATTTCCTTCAAATAATCCATCCATACAAAATCCATACAACATCAGTAATTGCAAGGTAACTCATCAACTATCTAATTCCTTTTCTATTAATTTTTCTTAAATTTGTTATTGTAGACCTATAACAATTTATTTATTTATTTTTTATTGTTATGTTGTTTGTCAAAATAACTAAAAGATGAGTCGGGTTGGACACCTGAATCAACTGTGGCCAGCCATAGGCTGCCTGACAGACCAGCATATGCCCCGCCTCAAGCGTACATAATTTGCCTGAAAGGTCACTAGGTGACATACAGGTGACTGCATGAAGATGGGCTTGGTAGAGCCTGGGTGTTACATGGTCTCATAAAAACTTTAATAAAAGCAACAGTTTTTTGTCAGTTTCTTTCAACTTTTAATACTAAGAGGCTGAAATCCTTATGGGTGCATGATATAAAAATTATATCAGCAGTGCTTACAGGAAACAAATGTGCCATGGTCAGAGTTGGGCAAAATTTAAGGTACTGATTTTATATTTATACTAATAATTATAAAATTTGAAAATTCAGAACTAATTTTGAGTATACAATTGAATCTTGATAAAATAATGTTATATCACTGACAAAAAAAAAATCTCTACCTTCAGCAATTCTCATGTTAAGGGAGTAAATATATTTCTTGTTTTTTACAAAGTGCATTATGTTCGGGCCCATACCTTAAAACAATTACGAGATACTGACATCATTTCTGGCCACATGCATAGAGAGTGTATTGAAGAACGTGTATAATATATATGATCAAAGTCAGATCAGTGGTTTTGATATTAGGTAGTCCTGGAGTGTAACAACGGGATTTTAATGAAAAACTAAAGTTGTTTTTCTTAATATCTCGAAGGAATGAAGTCCTGGTGACCAAACTTTTGGTATGGTAGGGGTTTGGGGGACATCTAACTGTATGCCAAATTTTGGGAGTTGAGAGCTGGCCTGGGAAGCTGGGGAGCTGAGCTCTAGCAAACTGCATAACACCACCATGATCTAAACAAAACTACAGAGTACTTGACAACTTGAATAATATCTACAGTTTTTGATTAACCGCTTTTAAATTTCAGGTGTTAACAGATGAAATGCTTATGAATACATACCGTGGAAATTAGATCCAGAGAAGTTACAGGGGAAAAAATGTGTCATGATCAAATCCGGGCAAAATTTAAGGTTCTGATTTTATATTTGAGCTAATAACATAAATTTAAAATATTCAGAACTAATTTTGAGTATACCATTGAATCTTGATTAAATATAGTTACATACCTGAAAAAAAGTCTCTTGCTTCAGCAATTCTCAAGTTAAGGGAGTAAATGAATTCCCTGAGTATCTACAAAGTGCATTATGTTAGGGCCCATAACTTCAAGAATTTATAAAATATTGAACTAATTTCTGGTTTGTCCGAAGTAAAAATAAAGAGGAATTGATATATTAACTAGGGACCCATGGTTCTCGACGATCAGCTGCATTTGTCTATAAGGATATATGTTTATGAGGTTTTCCAAAATATTGGTCCTGTGATCAGTTTAAGGCCAACCTGTCTACCCAAACTGGGATTATCATCCATACTAATTTGTGAACGAATGGGCCCTGTGACCTTTACCTTTGACCTTGTGACCCCAAAATCAAAAGGAAACTTCCCCTATTGGCAGGTGCACCAAATGTCGATGATGGAAGGATTGAGATGAAAAGTTTGGCTTCAAATGCATATGCATTCTTTTAAAAGAAATGAGTCCTGTGACCTTGAACTTTGACCGTTGGAACCCAAAATTGACACGGTTCTTACTTTAGTGGTGAGTCATATATAAGTTAAGTTTGAAACCAATATGTCAAACTAAACTGGAGTTATCATCTGAAAAGTAATTTATGAACAGATGGCCCCTGTGACCTTGACCTTTGACCATGTGACCTCAAATTCATTTATGCTCTCCCGATACTGGCAAGTCAGCTAAATGCGCAAAATGGAACGTTTAGGATGAAAAGCTTGGCTTAAAATGCAGTCATAATCTTTTTAAATAAGTAAGTCCTGTGACCTTAACCTTTGACCTCGTTATCCCAAAATCACAGAGGTTCTTGCTTTAGTGGTGGGCCATAGGTAAGTCAAGTTTGAAATCCATGTGTCAATACAACCTGGAGTTATCTGAAAAAAAATTGTACGGATGGACAGACAGACAGACAAACAGACAGACAGACAGGGTGATAACTATATGGCATCCACTTGTGACCAATAAACACACCAGGCTTTGGGACACAAGATGTGATTACAGCCGAGAAACTGACATGATTGTTGTCATTTTATAGTAAAAAAAATAGAAAAATATCCGTCAAAATAACAAAAAAATACAGGTAGCGCCACCGATATTCAGGAACTGACAAAACTAGTCATGGTCAATATTCAAGGCAAGATTCATGACAATCCATGCATTAATTATCAAAATATTCGAGGTTTTGTATTATATTTCTGATTAATCTATAATGGGTACTTTAAAGCCCCATAGCTCGGAGGATATAGGTCACAGTGACCTAGTTTCAGGTTTCCAAGGAGATTTTTTATTGACCTTCTTGGATGTTTACTTAGAAGTTTCTAGGACAAGCAGTTACGATGTGTGCCCTGCCAACAGACGACCGGACAGACGACGGACAAAGCGCCATTCCTCTACCTCAGTTGACTTACAGTCAGCTGAGCTAATAAAAAACGCTCGATCAATTAACATGAATAGCGGGTGAAAATAGGCTGCTCTTGTTGAAACCTTTGTAAACATACCTAAATAAAGAATGAAGAGACAAAATACTGTGTTAATCCGTCAATAGGTAAACTCATATAATATATAATAAGAACAACCATATATTGTATTTGTGCTAAACACTATTAACTATAAAAAACATTCAATAATAGATATAATTCTTATATAAAGATTCTGAGTAATATGAAGTCTGAGTATTAGTTCAATGATCTAACAGCTACACACGTTGAATTTGTAAAGAATAGTTTAATTAGTTAAATTCTGAAAAAAAATTGTTCAGTAGAAATCACATGACAGTGAAGTTTCAGGAATATATATGTGAGGTTTATTTTATCTTTTTTTGAGTCTTACAATTCCATGAAATAAAAATTCCAAAATACACTGAGTTTCATATATATATATATAAATAAATATATATATATATATATATATATATATATATATATATATAAAACTCTGAAGAAAAACAACACTATATATATATTGCTGAGAAGTTTAACACTCTAAACTCCACTCATTTCCAAAGTCTTTCAGTCTCTCACAGCGATTTTTTACATTTGCACTGCCAACTTGTCTCCTCTTTCCTCCAGTTTTTTTCCTTTGATTCTCTTGGTGGATTAATATCTGCCATCATTCTACAAGAGAAATTTTTATATCTTAAATACAGTCAAGTTTGTTTTCATATTTTAGATGTTCATGAATTTTTAACCTATGATTTCACGTGAAACCTAACAGTCAAGAACCTTTTGACTTCACTTATATGATTCACAAAAATAATGCAAAACATTTTTTTTATTCTCTAATTCTAAATAAGCTGTAATGTTCAGTTTGGTGAATGATAGCCTGCATTATTTTTTAAAAGAACATATTAAGAAGATTGTCTATATAGAACCAAGACAGCCTACACATATGCTCTTCAAATAAGTATAACATTCACGTATTATCGCTCATCTTTGAACACAACTCGTGTACTAAGTTGTACACATCTGTGTGGAACTTTTCTACAGAGGCAATCAGAAACTATATAGACTGAAACTCCCGGCAATATTGGTGGACGTGTCGACAATGCACGATTGTAACATTCTTGCCCTTTGACCTAGACCTCAGTTGGCCAGGGGTGGGGCATCATCACTGATTGACAGTCAGTATAGAGATGCCCCATAGCCAATCACAATGCAGGGTTTCTACCCTGCCTTCTGTAGCCTGTATTTAATGGAGAATAACTCAGAAATTCGCAGTCTTTCGGACCAGACAAGTGGGCCTTATAGAAGGCTGGAGAGGCCAGCCAGGGTATGGCTTCTTATTCACCTTGGGGTTGGTTTTACGACAGTGTCGTCTACCCAGGTGAAGAGCAGACTTTTTATCGAGCCTGGTAAGTATCACTCTGTTTCATTTATAAGTTTAGATAATAATATGCAGTCCTAATTTTGAAGGTTGGGCTCTAAATTTAATTCAATTAAAAAAGTGTTATTTTATCTCTTTAAATTGTGCGAGTGCATGTTGTCCAAGCCCAATTTCCTCCCAGAATAAATAAGCAGCTACATCTGGCGAGCGATGTTTTCGGTTGTTACTAACAGCTAGGAGACGAATTCTGGTAAATAAATGGCTTGTTTTGAGTTAATTCTGGGTTTTTTAGCATCAGTATATACTTAAGGGGCCTAGGTTGTAATATTCTGCTAAATAAGCGATCTGTTCAAATGGAAACATAGTAACAGCTTTAAAAATGCCTGAGTTTTATTTCTTAAGGAAATTCCTTTTATTTTAGTGCATTTATTTTTTGAACCAGAATAGGGTTTTTTTATAAATGTAGGCCCTTCTCTGTTTAAAGAACAATGTGCATTATTTTATTTGGAAAAGCTAGTACTACTTTAGATTCCTAATGCACGATAATATCATCATAATATATACCATCTCATTTAATGTATTAATATTCAGCCTTTTCACGGACTCCCCCAGACATGAAACTCCCGGCCTTGAAAATATGCATCGCCATATTTCTAAAGCAGTGAATCAGCTCGAAACAACTTATGAAATCTAAATATCAAGTAATTTGATGCAAAGTTATAATTAATATACAAACCTACTGAACTTGAAGTCTTCACTTATTGACAGAAACACTGGGGATTTGTGGTACAGTTCACAGGCAGCCAGTTCACGCGCTGCCAAGTTTACGACCAGTCACGTCACAGCCCTGTGAGCAGGGGGCCTGCTGGGCTGGCCACGGTCAGTCAGCCTTCGCGTATGCGCGTGCAGGTTACGGTATTAAACAAATACAGTGCAAGGCGGTGTGTTGTCCGGCGGGTCTGCCTGAGAGCGGACAACCGGCAGTCGGGCACTGATAACACTGCACTGAAATGTGCTAAAACTGTGCTGATAGGTGTTAATTCCCCAACAACAACATGCAGTGTGAAATAACACAAATAAGGCCAAAATAAAAAAAAATTATGGTTCTCAGGCACTTTTATTCAGAAATCAATGCGGGCGGGCGGTTTTTTTATTTTTAATTTTTTGGTATGTTTCGATAAAATGTCAAATTATAAGGGAAAAGCGTGATAATAACATATTTATTTTGCTAAACATGTAAAAGCACTATATAATAAAGGAAATTGGATGATTTTATTTTCTTGAAAGAAATTTCCGAGTAGCTGAAGCTCAAAATTGGTAAGTTGTCATTGAAAATCAAAATAAAAATTATTGATGGGGGGGGGGGGGGGGTAAATTGATGCGGGCGGTGCCTGAGAACCATACCTTTTATTTTTTTTTTTTGGCCTAATGTGTGTATTGTTACGGTTATTTTTAACAGTGTACTCTACCGCCCAGGATAGTGTGAAAGAGACAACGGCTGCTTTTGTAGCGGCATACACTGGAACACTTCCTACCCGAAGTAAACCTGTCGGTAAAGCATTAAACTTCAGTTATAAAATGTATAGGGATGTCTATAAAACCATATATATTATAAGAGACGTGTTTATTCGCCAGATGTTCACCAACAAAAGTCTCTTACCGCCATTTTACGTGTAGTCAACGCCCTTATTTCTTCCATTTTGTGTTACCTATAATTCTTTTACCAAAATAAGTGCACGCCAACTGCAAAGTATTCTGTTGTTAAGATAAATCATTTGACTTTTATAATATTCTCTTCCTATATAGAATAATCACGAATCGCATATAGAGTTAATAAATAAAAACATATCTCCGTGGCTTACCTGCAAGTGAGGCCATATTTATGATGACGCCCCCTCCGCCTCCCTTGTCTTTTCTCATTTTCTCTAGAGCAACGTAGGTGCCCGCAACCACGCCTTTCTACAGATTAACACCTCGGATAAAGTATAAGTAGCAAAGGTCATATTAAATAATACATGAAACAACGCACTGTTTGTTCCATATAATTTCTGCACAGTTGACACAATCTGCCGAATGTTCCATGACTGCACGGCTATATGCATCTACATGGCTTTCAGGGTTAAGTGCAGAGTCAAGCTCTTCAAAATGTGATAATATGAACACAATGAAACCTCGAAATTTTGACCAACAATTGGACCTCAATAAAGTTGTCGCATTTTCGAAGTGGTCGTCTTAGCTAGGTCTCAAATAATATCGTTATTTTGAGGTGGTTGCTAAACAGAGGTGGTCGTTTGACGAGGTTTTACTGTATGAATATATAGTATAATTTTGATAATTTATTATATGTGTTAATTCTCCTTTTAATGAAATAGGCTTACATAAATGTTGCATGAACAATTTTTCTGATGGTATCTGCAATTACGCCCAGTTAAATTTGTGAAGGGAAAAGTTAATGTTAATGTATCATTGGTTGTAATAAAAAAAAATACAAACTTACAAAATTCACGTCAATCATATTGGACCAGTTGGACTCTGAGAGGATTCCAGCATTGTTAACCATTATCTGAATTTTCCCTAATGTTTCTTGTGCTTTATTGTACGATTCTGAAAATGATGAAAACAAAATATATGTTGATTCTTCTTAGATGAGATCATTTAAGATGTCATCCTTGGTAAAAATCTCTTAATATATAATCATTCACAAAGTTATCTAAAATTCATATTAGACACTAAAATATCATTACAACCAGTTCAGTGTACCTTTTTCATGATCAATATCTTGATGAAAGTTTTCCAAAATAGTTTTCGGTGTGATAATAAAAAATAAAAACCCTGAGTTACTGTAAGCACCTAGTTACAGCAAGACCTTTACAGTTTGCTCATCTGTCATACCCACTTTCTTTTAAAAGTTACCGATTAAATCAAATTAAACACTTTTTTTATAAAATGAAACATTTGAAATTTAATTAATTAAATTATGGAAGACTAAAAACAAAATTCTGCAGGGATCTAACATTCAAATAAAAAGAAAGTTTCAGAGACCGGCTTTTATGGATCAGGGGTAGAGCACAGGACTCAAAGCTGGGAGGTCGTAAATTCAGATCTCAGCCGAGGAGCGGTGAGATTTTCACAGTCGCTCCCTCCAAAAGGTGATCGCTCTGGAGGCTTGATGGAAAGGCTGTACCCAACAGCCGTGTATTACACACAAACGAGTACGTCTTTGGGAGGTTCCTCGGTGTTATGACCTGTTTATACACACACCAAAACCGGCAGGTGCGATAGACACCGGGCCTGGGCGACACCAGAGGATTAAAAGTAAATTGACAGGAAGCGAGTACTACCACCCTGTCACGTGGCCTCTAACCGGTATGGAACTCTGCAGACGTAAATACTTAATTTAAGAATTTGAAAAATTAGAATTAAAAAAGGAGGCGATTATCTCCATAAAAGAAATCTTTGAAAAAATAATCACAGAGACTTTGAGCTAAATGGTTCTAGCCTGGAATAGTATTACTTTATTGTACGCAAATGTATCTTTTGACAGACTGTCGAATGATACTGAATCTCTATATGAAAATAACCGATTGTGTGCTTATGTATGGTCGTGATATACACAAACTAGAACTTTGCACTAAGAAAGTGGAGACCTCAGCCAACGCAGCTTATAACCCCCTATTGGCATTGTCAGAAATTAAGCAATTAAATAATTCCTTAACCACCTGGTGATCCGGATGAGCTCCAAATTTAATCAATTGTTCCTTTTATAATTGCGGAGCTAAATTTTATCAAAATCCATTTATTACTCTTTGAGTTTTGTTGCTTTGAGACAAGTAGAAATACCAACGCCTGCAAGAAACATAACCCCGCCCCTTGGCGGAGGTAAATTTCAGGAAACATGGACTTTCCATCAAACATATAATAGTTACCTGTAAAGCCGTCACGCTCTCTGACATCACCTTGCATAAATATGACGTCATTTTTGGGAAACAATTCTTTTAATTCATTTTCTGTCTTCTCTCCAATATTGTGATCGATATCGATGAAACACACCTGGCAAACAAAACTTTGATTGATGCACTGTTTCTTTCCGGATAATTGCGAAAGGGATGTTTTCGCAAAAATAAACTCTTCTCGATAAAAACGCCTTAATCATTTAGACTGTAATCCTTACTGGTATTTCATGTATGATATTTATGTCTGTATAATTCCAAAAATGAATGGCAAACGCTCGACGGTTAAACAAGTGGCCCATAGGCCATGACGCTCAGCTGAATTTGACATACAGGCGATGCATATGTGAATTATTTATTTTATAATCAAGTAAAAAATATTTTTTAGGAACTTTGAACAATGAATAGAATGACGTCCAGAGTGCTCAGAATGATGCTTTTAGTCCATAGGCTGTAGAGTATATATATATATATATATATATATATATATATATATATATATATATATATATATATATACAAATATATATATAGGATACACGTGTGTGACCGTATTTAGGGTTTCCAAAAGGATTTTAACAGGAACTTTCTAGAGTTTGAGTTTCTATATCTAACTGCTATAATTTGTGTTCTTCGAACTCATAGGGTACTAACTGTTCACATAAAATAGGTCACAGTGACCTTATTTAGGGTTTGCAAGAAGATTTTACAGGACCCTCCTTGGATCCCTGGATTTAATTAAATAAGAAGTTTCTAGATCAAACTTCTAAGATTTGTGCTCGTCTGACTGACTGAGTTCTAAAAACATGTTCTGTTACGTAGCTGTGAGGTTATAGTCACAGTGACCTGATTACGATAATTAGAATGACCTCCATTTACATTAAGCCTATCTGACATTCACAGTACTAAAATCATGTTTTTTATTGCTCACAGAATATATTTCACAATGGCCTAATTTCATGATACAAAGGACATATGCCAAGGACTTCCCTGGATTTTTCAATAGAAGAATTTATTTGTCCAACAGTTAAGTTTTGTACTTGCTGGATACTCAGAATCATGTTGCTAGTCAGAAGCTCGTAGAATAAAGGCCACCGTGACCTAATTTCAGGTTTTCATGATGCTTTGTCCAAGACCTCCGTGGATACATGATACGTTAGATGATTCCAAGAAAATGGATACAATTTGTGCCCTGTCTGCATGGTTTTCAAGATTATGTTTTTGGTCTATAGCTCGCAGAATATAGACCAACATGGCCTAATTTAATGTTTCCAAGGAGATTTGCAGAGGATGTTATCTTTGAAGCGTCTAGAGCTTATGGACACATTTTATACCATGCCTGCTAATAATCATGTTTCTGGCGAGTAGCTTGCAGAATATGGTTCACCATGGCCTATTTTAAGATTTCGAAGGAGATTTTTCCAGAACGTACATGAATGTTGCGTTAGAAGATTCTAGGGCTTATGGATATAAATTGAGCCAGAGGAATAAATCTAAACCTTCTCTGTGCTTTAAATGTCATATATTGCATGCTATTTCATATTCATGTCATGCTAATGATTTCCTTGTATATTAAGTTGCATGTCATAGTTTCATTCTTTCATGGTTTATATCACATCTTGCTGCAAAATATAAGTCATAGTGATCTAATTTCATGTTTCAACGGGTATTTTGCCCAGTAACTCCCAAAACTTACCTAAGGAGATTCTAGGCCTAACACTTAAGAATTGTGCTCATTTGACATTCAGGGTGCTCAAATGAGGCATTTTACCTAAAGCTCGAAGAATATGCGTCACAGTGATATAATTTCATGTTTCGAAGGATATTTTCAAAGAACATTCTGAATCTTACATAAGAAGATTCTAGGCCTTACGGATACAAATGTAACTGTCCGGGTGTTCAAGATCATGGGTTCAGCCTTTAGGTCGCAGAATATAGGTCAGCATAACCTAATTTCAGGCTTCTGAGGAGTTTTACCTAGAACCTCTCGTGATGTTGCGCAAGAAGGTTCTAGGCCTTACAGATACAAGTTATGCCCATCTGACATTCAGGTTATTCATAGAACTTTTTTTCCCCAACAGGTCACACAATATCGGTCAAAATGACCTAACTTCAGGTTTCCACGGATATTTGCCCAAGACCTCCCTGGATGTACAGTTGGAAGTTTCTACGTCAGACGATTAATTACGATTTGTGCCCCGTTAACGGACGGATAGCCGGACGGACGACGGACAAAGGACGGTCGCCTAAGCACAGATGAATTACAGTTAGCTGGGCTAAAAAAGTATGCAACGTTTTTTAAAATATAGTGGCTCACTGTACTGTGAGAGGAACTAATCAATTTCTCTAAATTTCGGCCCAGCTTGCAAGAAGATGGGAACCTCAGTCGTTATATAACTGGGCACTCGTTATTCTTTTATTTAACTTTGGTTTTATAATATTCTACCCCATGTACACAAATATCAATAAAGAAATGACCACAACATTTTCTTTTAGATACAAACCAACATAATTATAACCGAAGTAAACGCATAATATCGGCTCACATTGGCAATTCACAAGTTTAGTATAAAACTAACAATCATGCAGCTAACACGTTTATACACATACACATGGTGGTATCGATATAATAGTTGCCTGAGAAATAACGAAGATAAAATCACCTTTGCTCCCTCTTTAAGCAAAGCTTCACATATTGCCCGACCAATGCCGCGAGCTCCACCCGTCACAAAGGCTGCAACCCCTGCCAGTTTCATGGTCTTCCTAAGAATCGTAAAAGAGGTTCGGTAAACTGAATATGGAGAAATGTAACATATGTACACAGATCATACGGCATATACAACATACGCGTACACCGGTCACGTTTTTATCAGTAGAGTGATGTGTGTTCAACGGGCGATCGAGTGTTCACAAGGACCCTGTTGTACCGTGTACCCACAGTGTGCGGTTTAGGTCCACGGCAAAAGCTGAATACTCGGCAGGCATCTGTTTTGGGCTGTTAAGCCTAACTTGTCCCAAGTGATACGTGTTTTCCTTTGTTATAACTGTACGTTCAAATCTACTTGCATACCAATAACTTTCATGCAACTCAACTAGCATGTTTCTGTTTAAAGAAATAATGAATACACTGCGGTTTGTTCTGATTAACAAAGTAACTCGATCAGACTGGTCATAGCTTACATGGAGACCTAAGGTAAATCATAGTAAATCATACGCTGTGTGAGACGCGTATATATATATATAAATATATATATATATATATATATATATATATATATATTTATTTATTTATTTATGCAACGCCGCGCATATGCAGTTTAGCGAAAGCTCGATTATGAGCGAAAGTATTACAACAACACAGCTGATAGAAACAGAAATGCCCTTTGACCTTGAGGCAGGGCATGTGCGATATGCCTCGCTATTGACATGAATGACACACGCCTCATATAACTAAATGATGCATGACGTTTCACTTGGCTATTACCAATATTGGAGTACAAGCCTTATTGGGGAATGTACTCTAGCGCTCACCTGTCTAGTTCCATTGATACCGTAGAAACAGCCCATAATATTAACAGTAGGATGTTAACGAACATTGATTTGACACAAGATTTGTGACACAGGAAATCTGAAGAATACAAGCCTCCGCCTCGTAGGGGCGGGCTATTCTTTGTAAACCGTGTTTGCTTTCAATTATTCGCCCCATGTTCCCAAGTTCATTCCTGTATAGGTGACTGTAAATATATGACAATCCTGAACTCGAATCATGTGTCGGATCCCCACCACAACTAAATCGATCCTTCATTGGCCCATTCCGGAAGCGTTCTATAAATTTCATGAGATTCTGTTTAATTTTGCTAGAGATATTTTGTGACTCAGAAATACAAACACACACACAGAATATATGAACGGGGATGAACGCATATACCCTCTTGGTGAGGTAATAATATATGCATTATCTCTCATCATTTGTTCATTCCGTATTCATTCAATAGTTTCCCTGAATGACGATCCCAGTTCGCCGACTTACAATATTCAATTTACCTGTTTATAGGCCTACGTTGTTATTTTTCTGTATGTGCGTTGATACACGTCTTCATTTATCATGAATAGATCGTACGACCAAAGGTCCGATATTACGCATGCGTGACAACTCCATAACAAAGAGAATAAGCATGAAAGAAGAAACACTGTATGGAAGTTTGAAAAATCATTATTTGGGAAGTTGTGTGTTACGGCCATCAGGTGGCGTGCGAGCTATGTTTATATTTGATCGAGCCCCGTCCCAGCTTATTTCTACCTTTCTACAGGAGTAAGGAAACGGGTTTAGAACGAAATATTGACAAATACTATAACATTTAAAGGATTAATAAAAACTATATTGCGTGGTTATTGTGACTTTTCCAGGGCCATAGGTTGTACAGCCGGCAGTGGCTCCTCGCCCCAGGATTATCTTTTGGACAAGCCCGATTCTTAACCTAGCTTTGTTCTGACCTGTAGAACAATCTACTTTATCATGGGGGTTGAATGGGACTGTACATCTGTGAATAATTATTGATGACGTCCCTGAATCCGGATCCACACCACAATTTAGTTGCTTCTTTATTGAGCTATTCCTGAAATGACCTGAAATTTCATGTGATTCGGTTCAGGACTGCGTGAGATATGTAGTGAACAAACACACACATACACACAAGAACGGGGATGAAAGCTTATCCTCCTGGCTCTGGCAATAAGTAAAAAGTATTTCTGATTAATGATAAGTATATATCCAATGATAAAGTCATATAAGATAATACAAACAAGTTTAAGAGACATTGGTCTCACATTAGCTACGAATAATCTTCATCTGAATGTTGACCCAACTTCTTTTATACAGACATGTAATCCGTATACTGCTTTATCCAATCAAACCCACTAAAACATTTGAAAGTTGGATACGAAGAGACAACGGAAAGGTTGTTAAATATTCTTTAAACACATTACATATATTTAATTTTCACTCAATTGTGACGACGCTTTGCATAAATATAAATTTGGATTTAGGTCAGATCGTGTAACAAACATCGCTCTTATTATAAAAGTTGATTAAATAATGCATGCTTTGCATGATGGTGGTATTTTGATTGGAGTATTTTTAGATTTTAATAAAGCGTTCGACGCTTTTAAAGAAATTACTATGGTATGGCGTACGTCGAGTGGCCTGTCAGTGGTTAAAAAATATATTTCTTTTATCCGTTCCACCGCCCCTGTCCGCCTGTGTTTTCACGGTTATTATTATTATTTTTATTTTTTTTATTTTGCAAATTAACATATGTCAAAACTGTGTAATAGCCTACCTGATATGCTTTTCCTGTTAACAGTTAAAAACCATTTGACGTGAAACAAGTCTATTCCGTAGCGACATCTTATATATAGTAGTTATACACGAAAGAGGCAGCTGTATTCACGGGACCAATGACCAAGAACTGTCGACCCTTGTTTACAGTTGAGACTTGTATTTTCCTCGTGCACGTGCTTCATTGTTACGTCACAAAGTACGTCACAACCACATCCCTGACGGAAAAACAATGGTCACCTGTAAGGGACATTACCTAGGCCGTGAAGCGAAAAACATTTATATTATAAGCAGGTAGGGTCCCAACAATTACGCACTTTTATCTTTCTGCTGTTAGTACATTTTTTAGGGCGTCTTTGTAAGAGATAATGGCGAAAAACCAGGTGAGCAGGGGTAGTCGAACGGACTATATTGGAAAGCAAATGTGTAACATAGGCCAATTTTAATTCTTACAATTGATTATAGTCCATTCAACTACCCTTGTCCACCTGTTTTTTCGCGAATATTTTTTTGTGATTCAAAGAACGCAAACATTTTTGTCCTTAGGGCAGAAGGGGGAAATTGCTCAATTTATTATTATGGAAATAATAGCCTGCCTTTTGTCATTTTCCTGTAAACAATTTAAAATCATTTTATGTGTAACTAGTCTTTTCTGTAGCGACATCTTGCCACTAATCTGCGAAACGGACATATCAGGGAATAATGATGACGTCATAATAGACGTCACGTACTAAAGAAGCACCAACCTTCATGGGACAACATGATAAAGAGTTGCCGACCTCTGTTAACAGTGACACTTGTATTTTCCTCGTGCACGCGCCTCAGTGTACGTCAAATTTCTTTGAATCCATATCCAAGGAGGATGAACAATGTCACTTGTTAGGAACGCCATAAACCATCGAGATATATTAAACATGTCAACCAGGCCGTAAGGTTAATAATAGGCTTACTTATATGGTAAGCATGTAAAGTACAACAAATTACGCATTTCCTCTTTCTGCCATTGGTGCAAGTTTTGTTTGGCAAATTTGTCGTGCGGATATAATCGCGAAAAATCAAGTGGACAGGGGTAATGGATCGGACTATAATTTGTTCGAATGCCCCATGGTTCAGTCGGTGACCGCTTTTATTTCTTTAATATGCCAGTGACTAAGCTTATTCAACTATCTGATTTTCTGTTTTGCTTGCTGATGATACCAGTGTATTTATTAGTGGGAAAACTATTCACTCAGGTGATCAGGTCATAGGTAAACGGACAGTCACTAATTGTGCATACAATGCATTATATTTGTCTTTCAGCTGAAAGATACACTAGGACTGATTATAATGTTTCACTAAATAATCAGAGTTCAGAATATTTGTAATAATCTAAATTAAACAGATTATGCAATATGATTAGCAAAAACAAAAAACAAAAAATAAACACAATAGGAACAGGTATCCCATAAATAACGCAGTTTTTTGTACTCCAGCATTGTTAACATTATATTCTGCATTTATTTATAAATATATTACATATGGGATAGAGGTATGGAGCGCAGCTAATATACTTTATTAGTTCATCATTTAAACTTCAGAAGAGAGCTATTTGAATTATAAAAGGTGTCACATACTAAATATATACGAGTATATAATGCACACACCGAATGACTGTTTCATTCCACCAAGATCTGATATATTCTAAAGGCGGATCTGTACTGTTATTTGAATTTTATGTCTAAATATTATAATAACCACATTTAAAATATTTATATAAATATTTCAAAAGTCGGCAGTCACACCTGCATGTAAAATAGGTAAAATATGCTAACCAATCCTTAACCAAACGAGTTGTGAGTGCGGTTTTGGGCAGTGCATGCATGTGGAGACGTGATTAGCAGTAAACAAGACAGAGCTGACAAACATCAAGCCATATCGTGGCAATCTCATCTGTATTGGGACAAGAAAATTCGTTTATGTCCTCCGCTTCCGCCTTTTTTTTATTTAAGCTTCATGCTGGGCTTCTCATTATGTTTTAGTTTTCATTGTACCTTGAAGATGTCTCCACATGTTATTTTGTTTTTAGTGTGAAAAGGGAACAAAGAGAAATGTTTTGTTGTTTTGGAGGTTGTTATAACAAATTTTCAGACAGGCACTCCAAAACTAATCCCTACCAAGGTATACAATCAAAATTTTAATGAAATCGGATAATATTTAGGATAGTTATCGCACGGAAACGAAAGCCTGACGGACGGTTAGACAGAGGGATAGACACATAAACCCAAATCAATGTGCTCCGTTCAACAGAAGCTGGGGACAAAAATAGTAAATATAATATTCGAACGGTTGTGACATAGTTATATATATATTATACATAACCTTTAAGAACAATCCCTGAGCGGTAAAAACCAGCAGCCGCTCATACACTCGTCTCTTCTCTCCACGTCTGTATACTCCACAAAGTTACACAAATTACACTGTAGTTAATGACCCTAGCGCACTTTCCAATCATTTGACACACATCAATGTTACGTATGCATGGTGTATGTACACGCCATACCTAACAGAGGCCAAAACGAGGCCAGTGGGACTGTCTGGACAACACTCTGCGTAAACAGGTATAACATATTCACATAAAACTACAATTGCTCCCTAATTTGCAGTTTACAAATGCCCCTCTATTCCACGTTAACAAATATCAGAGTGAATGAATGTGTGTGTGTATATATATATATATATATATATATATATATATATATATATATATATGGTGTACTTCAAATTATGGTCCATTTCGCTATTCCAAGTTCCACGCCTCCTTTCATGGTCTTAGACCTTTTATTATGGGTAGTTCTTGAGATAATGGAAATAGCAATTTTTTTAAAGCGGACCTAATTTGCATAGTACAAATATTGTTCAAAATCTTAAAGAGAATATCTTTTTTAAAATGTATACCACAACAAACCCAACATAAATCTTGTACTTAGATAATCAACAGTAAAATGATACAAAAGCATACAACGACTGTTATTCCATCCCCGTAAACATTCATTTGCCCATTTAAAAAAATCATCATTTTTAAATATGCTCATATTTGCAAACCCCACCGCTTTTACACCGAATTTTTCTTACGTTATAGTTGATGCTCTTTTCAAAAAGTCGGTCGGGTTCAGGTTCCTGGGGTATTACTCTTGACAGGCTCTCAGCATGGTCCTAAAGCTGAATTTATTTAAAGAAAAAATATACTTGTGGCCAGAAATTTTATGCTTCATTAGTTAAGGACTGTGCTGGACTCTCTCATGCACAGTTATAATCAATATTTAAAAAAAAACGTGTGAACCATGTTTTTATGTAATTATTAATGGATGAAATATCTTCCGTTTCAGCATGGCAGATTTCATATTTTTACTAACAAATGTCAGCCGTTGGAAAGTTTTTATTTCTATACCTTCCTGTTTTGAAAATGGAAACAGTTCACAGAGGAACGTGTCTGATGTACTCTTTTGTTCTACAACATCCTGATTGATTGATTTATCTATAAATATTCTGTATATCGGACTATATTTTTGTTGAATTATAAATACTTGCCAAAACTTATCTCTTCATTAGTTTGCCCATAACCTGCACGTCCTTATCATGTTAACTGATATAAAAACCTAATTTATTTATATTAAGGGTTCGGCTACCGCTACTGCAGCTATAACAGCTACTATGATTACTTAGACTGGTACCACCACTTCTAAATATCACCTGATTACTGTAGTGTCCATATGAATATTGTACTGTTGGTATGCGTAAAAACTGGTTAGACATTGGTGTGAACGTCAAAGGGATTTGAACTCAGTATTTTTGTACATTACATGTACCATGTACATTGTACGTCACTGAATTTGTAACATATCACTATATCTTCAAAAGTTACTCTAGTAAAACAACCCCCCATAAAAAATTTTGTTTATTTTGACAAAACTGGTTTCGACATCTGTTTAAAACCTGATATACATTTTGTATTGGTTCCTAGTCTTCTCTGACGAAGGGACCATTGCACATAATTTTCCAGTACATTTAGTAAACGCTAAACCAAATCAATGGATGGTAGAGATTAAAACCACAGAAGTCCCGAGAAAAAATCTATTCTTACGCTTGATTAGAGTGATTTATCATTATCAGATGTTTCTCACACCGGCGTCTCTTCCAGGCATAGCATACATTTGTTGTATTGATTTTTTAACTACAAGTCCCATTTCATTTGTGACGTCATGCACTGTCGTCTAACAAACACCAAACGCAACCATAGACATGGAAACTGTACCATGTAGGAATGTACTGTCCAGCAGTGCCGGGAAGACGCCATTCACGGTATTTTAGCATAAATAACGCAAAATGAGTCGCAGAGTAATACTTTTTACATGATATAAAACTTCTTTACACAAAATCGGCGGAATATCTGTTTATCTACTTGAAGCCAAAGGGCATTTTTAAAGAATATTCTTAAAATAATTATCTCGAAAAAAACATGCGGACACGGGTACTGGGACGGACTATATACCAGTATCATCGGCATGTTTTCCAGGATATTTTTTTTACAAGGGAGACAGTATAACATATCTGGGCTATAGGTTGCAGGAGCCATTTCTCCGACTACCGAGTGAATAATGTCTTAGCTGGCAAAAATTCGTATGAGACAAATAATCAAAAAATTGCAAGACAGTTCATAATGACTGCAATATAGTAAGCAATGGTCAGGCGATACCAGTTGATGACGTCAGACAATACGACGTCATGTGTCATCGACCTTTGTGACGTCATTATTATGTTGCAATCAGCTCTCGCCAGCATTGGCATGGAAGACCTTCTGTGTAAAAGCGTATTAGGTAAAAGGGCGGAGCATTTGGGCTGTGGTGGATAGGTCAATTGAGCATGGGTGCCATGGTCTACCATTCTGCCCAGACCTATAGGTTCACAAGGTCTAAGATTTTTTTCGGATTAATGTTAACAACAGTTCTGTACATATTTGAATTCTTTATTTGTAAAATCCGGGACGCCTTCGAAAAGAAACATGTTTTCCGTATTAGGTCGAACATGATAATTCGTCAAAGGATTACATGGTCAAATATTGACCAAAGACCAGCGTCACAGTTGTTTGTTATAAAGTTCCTCATATTTTAAAAATGTACATCAGGGCAGCCATTGACAATCAAGTTGTCATGGACCGTGAAGCATACCTGCTCCTGACACATGCACTATGTTATAAATATCACTATCTTATAGGTAAATAACCATAGGTCTCATTGAGCTAAATTAGTTTTTGTACTAACAATTACGCGTGCTACGCACGGTTTGGGGGCGAACACGACGATCCGTACGGTAGTATCGGAAATCCATCGAAAATCCGGATCACACAAATCGCGTTACGCTATCAATATATAGGTCCATTATATGTATGGTGTTGTGGATAAATATCTTTCGGAACAGCGTTCGGAACATGTCTCGGATCAGCGTACAGTTGCCCACGGTCACCCCAAGCCAGTGCCTTATATGTGGTCGGGGTCTTTGTCAAATAGTCACATGGTTACACATAATACTTTGTGACATGAGAAACTGATCAACAATATCACATGTACATACAAAAGAAACCGTCCATGGAATAGACCTAAGAAGAAAATGCAAAAATACCAGTGTTATTTGTGAAAATAGTAACAATGATGGCCATGACCTATACGCAATAAGCATATATACTGAATGTTAGAATTAAAAACAAAAGAGTATTACATAAGCATCATTAAAAATGAAATGGCACATGAAGGCAAAAGGAACAAATACCAGTACAAACTTATTAAATTTACAATTTTACAGGAGTTTTACATTTGCAACCGCTGTAATGTGAAAAAAAAAATCTCCTTTTCAAAACATTTTAAGTCAATATTATGTGTTTACAACTTTGTGGTGCCACTCCACAAGTGTACACACTGTACCAACAGCGACGTGAATTTGCTTAACATTTTCTTTACATCTTTTATATACTAGGCCTACATGTGTTGGTGAATATTTGTCAAAGACCTCAGTCTCATGTAAGGCCCTGTGACCCATATGACTGTTTAAGGCAATTTACCCCGTGCATAAGTCAATTTCATCTTTTAAGAAGAAAAAATAATACAATTTTGATCAAATTTCCATTGTTATGGAGCGCTTTTGCCCGTTTAGCAAAACAATTTTGTTAGTTTCATACTTTTCCCTGACCATATGACATTTTTTCCAAATATACAAAACACAGAAAACACAGGTAACATATAGCCCGCCTGCACAGGTTTATGAAAAAAGTGCCAAACCTTTGTTTTTTGCCGAACCGTCAAGATTTCATGTCACCCGGTAGATGTGCACTCAAGCATGTCAGGCCCCGCTCGCAGGAAGGATTGCAAAATTATTCTTATAAAGATCCCACTTTTGAGAAGGGATCGCCGATGGGGATTATTTCGGGCCGATGACAGCAAATATAAGAAAACCCCAGATAGGGCCCAACTCGGTCCCCCAGATAGGGTAAACTCTGTCCCGCCATCACACACTCTATGGCCATTGTGTTACCGGACCCGAAGACACAAAGAAATAAGCCGCATGCGGGGGAGTTAATATTTAAATGATTAATTATGCACGTGATACGCAAATATTGTAAAAAAAGTGGGTGGAATCTTTTTGGACAAACCCTGAGCATATGCATGTCGAGAATCACGGCAATCCGTACCGTGGTATCAGAGGAGATACGGAAAATTACAAAAATCTTCTTACGCTATTAATATATAGATTGGAAAAGAATACCGAGGCATTAAGCGAACTGGCTAACGGGAGTCAGCAAAAAAATTGCCGAATCGAACATTCTGCCAAGCAAGAAAAAGCTGTAAGGCCAAAATAAAAAAAAAGGTATGGTTCTCAGGCACTTTTTTTTCATTAATCAATGCGGGCGAGCGGTTTTTTATCTTTAATTTTTTGGTATGTTTCGATAAAAATGACAAAGGGTTAGGGAAAAGCATGATAATAACAGATTTATTTTGCTAAACAAGTAAAATCCCTACATAAAAAAGGAAATTGTATGATTTTATCTCCTTGAAAGAAATGTCCGAGCGGTTGCAGCACAAAATTGGTAAGTTTCTATTGAAAATCAAAATAAAAATTTTTGATGCGGGGGTTTAAAATTGATGCGGGCGGTGCCTGAGAACCATACCTTTTACTTTTTTGGCCTAACTGCATAGTTTAGTACACTGATTTTCATACGCAGGGAACTGACCATAACAAAAACCTAGTCAACTACAACGATTCTCAAGACAGCTTTCCTCTTTATACCCCATTTATTTACGTATGTTATACAAACATACCTCCAGTTTGTAAATATATATTCTTCAAAGAAGTTAATTCAACCCAAAAAGACAAGATATTATTATACTTATTATAATTACTACAATATATATTGCACCGGCCACATTTATGGGAAATATCTAAAACATGAGCGAGTGTAGATGGTAAAGCTATTTTAATATCTCTATTAGTTTAATTTTTCGGTGAGGTATCATATATTCAAAAATAGCTATAAGTCAATATATTATGAAAAATATATGAACTTGTGACAAATGAACGTAGCCTACTCTCGTGTTGCTAAAAATACCTGAAATATTAACACATACACATATTTATCACTATATTCTCAAGATACATAATTTACGACAACAGATACCAGGAAGAAAAATCAAATTATTTTAATGAACCTAAAGCGTAACATGTCAATGTAAATTTCGACAAAACCAGCATTCCATTACCTGAACTGCCTTTAAATGAAAATTCTGTTAAATTCTAAATTGTATAATTGGTCATTTTGTATTTTTATATATATTTCCCCCGTTGAATCCATATATACACAGCTGACTATAAACAGAAAATTGGATTTTACAAACATGAACATGCACACACACACAACACACACACACACATATATATATATATATATATTTACCTCCTGGCTCCACAACTGGCCTATCTACCGCCCTTATAATCCATTGTCTTTTTCATGAGTTTTTTTTTTGTACATGTTGAACAATTTGATCCAACAAAACATTCATTCTCTGAACATCATGCATGTGAGAAAAGTATTTTGAAAATGCCGAACCACTATTTCCGAAACTTTGAAATATATCACAATATTCAAAGCAGTACGCACTCATCAGCTGACGGTGGCGTATTCCTGTGATTTTTGGGAGTATGCCAGTGATGTAGACGTCGTCTACCCAGAAGAACTCACTGTACAGAGAATTGTTATACAACTCTGCAGCAATATCGCTGGAAAATATATAAGCGGATCCTGAACAGTATGGAGGGTAGATATCTCCTTTGTATTCTTCCACTGTCACGTACCATTTACTCTCCCTAGCTCGCATAACAAGCTTATTGTTCCAGACATAACACAACATCAACCTACTCTGCGCGCCCTTTGGTAAATTCTTGAGTTCCTCAACCACCGCAAACGTGTTAACAAAGATATCGTCATCCGTTTTGAGGATATAGGGTACATGTTGGCAATAATGGCTAATGTATTTCAAGGCCGCGATACCTTTGTAGGTTAAATTTCTATATGAGTCTTGGAAATCTTCCTGGAGTATATCACGGTTTACCGTGGATTCCATTCTGATCGATTCTTGTATTCCCGTATCTTGGGTTGAACCCAGCACAAACAGAAGGTTTATTTTGAAATCTTTAAAAAAGATTTGGTTAACCCAGGTTTTCCTAATGAGGTTTCTCCTGTCGTAATGATCCGGAGAGGTGTGAATATAGATGAATAAGAAGAGATCCTCACCACACAAGTTCCCCGGGTGGATTTTATAATTAAATTCATGTGGATTAACAACTGGTAAGTTGACTTCAGTCGAGGGTGTTTGGATCTTCGTTGTGATAGCCAACTCTGAACATGAAGATTGGAAATTCGAAATGTTAAGATGAGTATCTTTGTCCTGCTTGTGTACCTCATCGTGTTTTATTTTTTGCCTGAACTTTGAAGATGATGATGTTGTAAAGAGAGACGGATTTTTAATTTTAACTTGTCTTAACGCATCTTGGACGCTTTGGTCTCCTTCTTGGTCCCCATTGAGTTCTTTTTGTCGCACTAATGTCTTAGAATTCATGTTATAAACTGAAAAACAGTGCCATGATAATATCCAAAAAACAAAGAATATCAGTAGTCTGAAGAGAGATTTCATGTTTAACATTATTCTTACTGACATCACGTCTCCTAATCACAAGTTGTAATGTTTCAGTATGTCTTACAGATGTATACATCGGCCAGTTGCTCAGTACAAAGTGCGGTCCTCCGTTATACAGGACAGCGGGACGTATACATTATGATATAAGGTGCACTGGGAATTTGGGGCACTTGGAAAGACTTTTCTATCACGTGTTTGGCACCATGTAATGTATACATCACACTCGAGATCTACTTCTTCTTGGGGTGTGTACACCATTTTCACGGTAGAGGCAATATACGACAGCCTCTAAACTGGCCTATAGATGTCGCCACCTGTCAAGCCAGTTCTCAGAAACACATATACAACTTTCATCCCCTCTAAATAAACAAAAAAATGCCGACCCTGCTATTTTTGTGTTTATCAAAATATAATTTCTCACACCACCCACCTGCTATAAATATTTTTTTTCCTGAAAATTTCTGCTACCCTGCAATCTTTAATGCCTGCACACACTTAACGCCAAACAATGGACCGACAACGACCGAACCCGTAACTACTAGTAGTTCACTCTAAACTACAGCCCGCCACTTCCAATCGCAGCCCCAATAGTACAGAACTCGACTCCTTCTGTGAGGAAGGGGAAGGAATGATTTCCCAAGGGTATGTCCGGCCAGGGAGTTGTCTCTTCTACTCCGACCCGTTAGATCTTCAATGCTAGATTGTCGGCACGCAAAGGAAATAATAAATGTAAACTTTAGGAATATAATTACACTTACTAAAGTATAATATAACAAGTATTATTAATAGTAGTATTAGTATTATTATTTTTATTATTATTGTTATTATTATTATTATCATCATTGTTATTGTGTATTTATTATTGTTAATTTTTATTATTACATTTTTTTAATCCCTTGTTATATTAGTTTATTCTATGTTTGTTGGGGCATCGTGTTATTACTCCAAGTTTCACGGTAACACCACACAGTCGGTAATCAGATAACTGCCGCTCGTGGTGGACAAAGCTGTTACTGTTACTTTCTCTTTGCGTGGTCCAATAGATTTAGGTGACGGCATTTTGAAACTAATGCGCTACGCTTGTTAAGTAGAATTATTGACTTGGCGCTTTAGTGATGTAATATGCTGTATTTCTCCTCCATACAGAGGTTGCATTGACCCGTGATACGTTTCATTGTGTTATAGAGTGTTGGATTAATTCCCACGAAGTTTGTGGTTATATATATATATATATATATATATATGTATATATATATATATATATATATATATATATATATATATATATGTATATATATATATATATATATATATATATATATATATATATATTAGGGCTGGGTGTCGGTCAGCCTATTCAGGTACAATACGTGAATTGTGATACACTTAAAGCGATATCTTTTGACGTATCTATTGACGTATTTTCTTTGAGTATTATTTTCTGCTTCCTTGCTGGACGGGTCACAGATTGTTGGCGCCATAACCTCCGAGCTTTTTATTGGCTTCATTGTTCGCTTTGGGGTTGGTAGGCACTCATTTTCAAATCAGTTTCCAAATTTTTCCTTTCATAAATGGTTCCTTTTTCCTTAACCTCATATACTGAGTATCCTCTTTGGTATTATAATCTCGATCTTGTTTACAGTCCTTGCCCTCCATCCCGGCATGCTCAACTATTATGTTTGCAATTTATGGGGCAGATAAACGGGTTAGAAATTATGCCATATAAACATACCTTTGTTGGTGTGCATCTTGGAATGTGGGTACCCTAAAATACCTTCCCCATGTAATATAGTATTTGACTTTATGGACCTCGAGAAATTGATGAACTGCTTAGAGGTAACATGATGCATATAAAGTGTAAGGCATGTCCCCCTGAGATCACAGATTGATTGAATAAAACATGTTATGCATATTTGGATGGTAACTATATGTAAATTTAACATAAATTTCAACAGTAACGAGGACTGATGGTAATAAATTCCTAAATCGTCACTCATACGCGTCGGCTTGTCAGGTGCACAGAATATATAACGAAAATGATCAGTTACACATTAACACGTGTTTTTATGGTATTGCATTCGCAATATATTTAAAACGTTCATTGCGGAATGATTTGTTGTGGTTTTATATATATATATATATATATATATATATATATATATATATATATATATATTTAGAGAGAGAGAGAGCGAGCTGTAGTATTCCATTTCGGTTTCGGACTGCATGACAGGGCAGTATAACATGCTTCCTTTCATGTTATAACCAGGCACGGTGACTACTGCGCCTGGGTAACCGTCCCAATTGCTTAGTCATGACACCGAGGTACCCCCGAAAGATACACATTTCAATGGGCACATATAAGTGGAACATGCAGAGTATAGTATCTGACCACAACAAAGGAGATTTTCGCCTAATTAAAACAACCATTTGCGAAATGTTACACTAATAAAAAGAGTTGTTTACCGATACTTAGGCCTAGCTTAAAAGGACATTGAAGGAACTTTGTCAGCTGGGTGTTGTAGGACACGTGGTTGTATTTATTTTTTTCCAATATAACCATATTTCCATCTACAAAACACCTGAAGTTTGGGCCTCTTTTAATTAACTTTCTGAATAAATTCTGATATTAGGTATTTTTTACCTGAGAATTTGTTGTTCCAACAGTTAAACAAGGCAAAAAAAAAATCAGGGCAATTGTATCACATTTTCTCACTATCCTGGTCAGAATACAGTGAGGCCAAAATTACCCCTCAATGCAGTCCCAAATAACCATTCGAACAACATTACTTTGAAAATATTTGACTGATACCATTAATTTTGTGTGAAAATATACTTAACATTCATAAAAATCAATCAATTGGTGTCTTTCGAGGCCTCTTGC
The DNA here is from genome assembly GCA_026874595.1 of Sipunculus nudus. Taxonomy (NCBI): domain Eukaryota; kingdom Metazoa; phylum Annelida; class Sipuncula; order Golfingiida; family Sipunculidae; genus Sipunculus; species Sipunculus nudus. Next base: position 42,074,586 of record CM049321.1, on the reverse strand, counting down.
CATAACGGCTAGAGCCAACCAGAGCAGGCCAAAGGGCTTCATGATCCCGGATCATATAAACAAATAGGACCATGTGATCTGTATATGATTAAATGTTCCTATGCAGCTTGGTCTAGAGAGGCAATTCGAACCAGAGTGCTCAATATGTTCCAAGAGTTAGGATTCTTTTATAAAGGTTTTGCCTAGGCCAGCCGCTTCCTTTCATCATTTAAAATAAAACTAAAACATTGCATTCTAATGCACACCTCAGCCGTGTGGGAGTTCCTATTGTGGAATGCTCCTTCCGAACAAAATTAATTATACATTTGCGAATATTCCTTAATGATAATTCTGTACCCGGATCATGTGCCAGATCAGCAGTACAATAGCAACGTGTCATCATTCGCCGATTCCCGAAATGGACTAAAAATTCTATGAGATTCCGTTCATGATGACCTGAGTTATGTTGTGATAAACACTCGCGAACAAATACACACAAGGACTAGCCAGGCTGAATCAATAAAACGAGGCCCCCTGTAAATTTTGACTGAGCCTCACTCAAAAGATGTGGGAATCAGACACTGTGCACACCGACACCCATTAGCAAACATGGACAAATATACATGGAAAATCGATTGAACCACGGTCGAATTAACAGTAAAACTTTGTATTCAGTTCAACTTTCATCATACCACCCGACGCAATCAGCTGCCTGTTATATGCACTTATTCAGCTGGTTAGAGTGCCAACTGCCAAACTGATAAATTATAGATCAAATCAACTCATATCCACAATAGATAGAATTATTTAGAGGTTCCTCTGAGCCACGTGCCTTTATTCGCCATAGAAACCGTCGTCAATAAAAATTGAGAGCACCATTTAGTGGCTTGTACTGTTAGTGCATGGACTGGTTACGGAAGCCGGAAAATTTATTTCCTTTTAAAATGGGCATTTCAACGATCTTGTGTCTGTGTCTCTTTTTGTTTACATTTGAAGCTAAAGGTAGGCACAATATTTACTGAATATTCCTTGCCATATTACCATTTATAGGGATATTTTATGCAATAAGCATGTTGAGATGTTTTTATAATGAGAACTACACAACGAGGTTACACAGTGTGTGAAATAAAAAGGATTTATATCACTATACTCTCGCTCTCTCTCTCTCTCTCGCTCTCTCTCTCTCTCTCTCTCTCTCTCTCTCTCTATATATATATATATATATATATATATATATATATATATATATATATATATATATATACACACATAAAACTCTGAAGAAAAACAACACTGTAAATTCACAACAGTCTGTTTCACGGGATGCGACCGGATCATCAGGTGAATGTGGTTAGAATGAAGCTGACCAAGCGTGGTTTGAAAAGCCGATACTTTAAGAGATTACGAGATTATACTTTGTGCGATTAGGGCGGGGGGCTTTTTAAAGACTGACACTGATCCTATTGTCCTCGGGCACTCTCTACAATCGACCTTTGACCTTACGGTAAAGACTATTCTCTGCCTTGGAATAGCCATGACGTCACGTGAATGGTCCTCGGGGGCACAATAGGATTGGTCGGGGTACACGTGCGATACTGGAACATAACAGAGCAAAGAGGTTTGTTGTTGTTTTATAATGTTTATATATAATACAAAGATATATTACCAGGATGCTCAATTAGCATATTAAACTGATTTGCAATAGGATCCTGGAAGCAGTGAACATATCAGTAGTATACATATGATATAAATACACATATACTATGAAAATACACAATATATAAGGCAAATATACAATATAAAAGGCAAATATACTATACTGTACTCATACCAAGTGGAATCCACTCGATAAACTCACCATGGGGTAGTGGTTACGCTAGTGAGAGAACAACTACCTGAACAGGTAAGTCTACCCAGCGGATCCTCGTGGTGTAGGGGGGGGGGGGGTGAGGGGGCACGTTGAATATTAGTACGAATGCTAGGTTTTAAAACATTTCAGAGTGAATTTGTTTTGATGGCGGCACTTGGAGAGAATTTCAGCTCTTGAGCTCAACAATGATCGGGGGGGGGGGGGGGGTTAGCTATAAGTAGCTTTTCAGACAAACAGAGATCACACTTTCTAGTCCCAGAGAAGTAAGGTGCTGCCTTGGCAGAGATTTCGCAGGAGAGCTTATAATTGATATTGTTGTCCTTAAAGTCCCGGTCACAACCGGGTGCGTGTTTTTAGTCCGTACGTTTTTTGGGGAGGCCACGGCCGCCACGTTTTTCTGAAAACATGGGGAGGGAGTGGCAAAAGTAGGGAGGGAGTGCGTCAACGCACGGTTGCTCAAGGTGAAAGTACGTGGTCCGTGAGCGTTTGCCGGCATCGTACGATGTGCACGTGGTGAGTTGTACGTGCTTACTACGTGCTTGTAACGTACGATCTACGTGCGATTGCCACGTTGTCATACGGAGGCAGTACTTACACGTGCTGCTCACGTACGGTGCCCATACTCACTCGCATGTTGTAAGTGCGTGTAAGTGCGATGAACGTGAGTTTTTCCGCCCGATGTTAGGGTCGAATTCGTAGCCCGAACGCAGCGAAAGTTCCTCATGCACTAAAAGTGCTACGATGTGTCCGCGTGCTCCCAAATCCGTACTGAGGCGGTTCTCACCAAGTATGGATCCCCAAGTTTTGCCCACGTTTTTGCAAGTAGACAGCACGCACTTGCAATTACGACGGGTAGAGACCACGGCTTTAGTGACCAGATGTGTTTAGACAGTTCAGTGTTTTGAGCGTAGGATCTGTTACGAAAGGACTGTTTGTGGTCATAGAATCTGGTCTTGAAATCACCTTCAGTGCACTCTATGTAGTGTTTCTCGTCATTGTCTGTTCCAACTGTTGCCTTATGGACAATGCATCTCAGCTGACACTGACCATTCAAAGGACATTCGTCTTTTTTACGGCAGTTACATTGTTTTTGAGGTACATTAACAGCTTTGTCTGTATTTATATATATAATACACTTGTTCGGGAGGTAAAACCTTTGCGATTTTCACTTTTTCATTTTTTTTTGTCCGAGACTTCCATTTTCCATCTATACGAATAAATTATCTAAATTATATGTGCGAAAAATCGTAGCGATAAATTACTGCTTATTACTGGCAGATAACCTGAAAGGTTTCACATAACAGCAGTATTTCTTGCTTTGATTCTGTGGTCATTTTAATTTTGCAATAATTAAGTATTTCCGAATATCCCAAATTTGAAATTATCACGAACAAAAAAAAATCTACACGGTATATATATATATATATATATATATATATATATATATATATATTTATATATATATATATATATATATATATATATATATATATAAGATCTGCGGGAATGCAGTCTTTTCTCCGCGGTCACATGGGCTCTATATTTATAGATCATGATATATTAAGGTATGGATATGTTACCTGATATGACCTATTTAACTGATGGTGGCTAAACCGCCGGTAGTAACTCTGATATATCACATACCTTAAGATACCTGGCATTAACATGCAGAGCTCCAATTATCACGGCATTAGCATTTCACTATTACAATTAGATCGAGTATGAAAACATTTGATCTTAAATGTGAACAGTTCTGGGTACACTGTAGAGTTGGATGTGATTTGCTATTATAATTTGAGGCCCAATTGCTGGCGAGCTTGTATATAAAAGGGCAAATCCAAATAACTTGTATATGTGTGCGTTAAATAATATATTGAACCTTTTATATAAAAAAAAACGAAAAGTACCATTCCAGTTGTATAGCCTACAGCTTGACCGTGTTGTTTACATCCACAATTGTTATGTGTGTGTGTGGGGGGGGGGGGGTTACAATGGCATTCTGTTATAATCCAAACACGTCGATTAAAGGTGCCAATTCACCTACCTTTTGTAAAAGACATTGTGATTTCTGGCTTTCTCGGTGTATATGTTAATGATCCGAGGGTCATTTGGGGTGTGAAAAGTCCTTATAATGCCTTTGTGAAGGATGAATAAACTGGATTATTAACAACATGTTTGTAAACGCAGCAATGTTAACAAACGGGAAAAACATGTAACCTCAGGTGGTCGGCTGCATATATGCAGAGGTAGAAAGGTCGCTTGTTGCTAAATGGAATTTGCAAAAGCTCTGGCTTATCTGACTTGCTGACAGATGCCCTTGTTTAAATTTGTTTATATTATTTTTGCGGGCCCCCACATATTATAAAAACGTTGATATAAACGAAACAAGCAGCCAGTGTGTGGTGACATCCACCTTTACTGGCTTTTTTTTTTGTAAAAGTTCCAAGGGATTACCTTTAGTTTATAAATCTCAGTTAGGTGAATGGGCCCCTTTAAGGACAACTGGCGACCTAAAATATAACAAGGGACATTTCAGCTTTCGGATGTGCCCAGTAGACAACGTCTGGTCAATGTTTTTTTTGTGTTTCGATATCGACACGTGTTCCATGTTTCTAACAGCTTGTATATGAGAACTCCTATATTGGTAACAGCTGTACAGTGGCTCCTATAGGACACACAGAAAAATAATTTTTATCTAGTTCCCATGCGACAAAATCTCGTTCCCACTAGATAATTATCTCGCTCCCACGCGATAGGATCGCGTTCCTAAGCGACAGTATCTCGCTCCCATCCGTATCTCGTTGAGCTCTCAAACTTCAAAATCTTTTATTTTTTTACTTTTCAAGGAAATACCATGGTTACATTTCACAACCGGATGCTTACAAAATATCACTTAATCAATGAAGTCCTTACCACAAAAAAATACACATTTTTATGTAAAATGCCTTGAAACAATGTTTATCCAACACACATTATCCAACACACTACATTTTCATCATCACTATATTTATACCTACGCCAATAGTGTATTTAGAAGCCCCGATGCATTGTGGGGGTCAGCAGAGTCGTCCTCTTGAGGGTCATGTTCTGTGCAATGTGGTCCAATCTGTCCCGAATCATGCATGGAAAGGTCTTCACGAGGCGGAGGGTACTAAATGAGTTGGCATCTGGCATGTTGAAAATTAATTCTGAAAGACCACAAACCTCCGACGTATGATTCTAAAAATATTCAATGATGCTTCAATAGGAACTGGTCTAACATTGCTGAGCCGAGGCGGACAATTGACTTAACCTCCACAGCCCTTAGTGTCCGTACCATTGACCTAATTATGCTAATGAGCGCCCAAAAAGCGCCTTCACGTAAAGGTATCTATGCCTATATTGGTCGCATTGACTGACATCAGATGGCATAGGGTTATCTAGAGTTCTACACTGATGAATGTATGACAATCATTGTGAAGAGCTTTGCAGTAGTTTAGATTATTTGTCTCATACAAATTCAGTGCAAAGTAAGCCATTATTATTTACCGGCAGTCGGCGAAATAACTCCTAAAACCTTTAGCCTAGATTTTTAATTCTGGTTTTTACACTTTTTTCATTGTTATGTCAATTTTACGAGCAAGGCCAACCCAATGGTATACAGTAATATACATTGTGAACTATATGCTGTTATGCCGATCACCCCGCACAAGGATTATAAACATGTGTGAAAATATGCTTGTATATTTTTAATTTGAAACCCTGAGTTTACCTGGAACTGGCCCTCATTGTTTTGACACATAGTTATGGTAGTACACAAATAAATGTCTTCCTGGCGTTAAACTAAAAATTCTCAATTCATACATTAATTGCGCTTACCGAGTATTCATTTGGATGCATACATGGAGGTGAAATAGAATAGCTCATGAAGGGCAATAATTTACGGTCAGGGCCTGAGAACGAGATATAGAACATATTTGCAGGGTAGAGTATATTTGATCTGAAAAAAACACTGTTTTTTTAATTTTTTTCAGGTTTGGCCACCCAGAAAGTACTAGGTCGGACGTATGAGATAGAGAGACAAGTACAAGCAAAAGCCACAGTTACAAAGAGTCTGTTTATCACGAACGACGGGTCTACGGAAATTCAGAAGCTGAACCTGGAGTGTGTTAAGAAATGTACACGTGAGGTGGCGTGTCGTGCAGTCACCGCCTTCATGAATGGGACGTGTGAACTGGTTCTGGAAGATGTGTTTACAACCGAGGTGAACGTTCAGTCTACTCTATACAAAGGGGAATACAGTGAGTATACGAGGATGACACGGAACGAGAAGCAAACGTTCCAATTTGAATCCTCCGGCATTTCTTTGAAACTTTTGCTTTCACTTATTTTCTCAGATGTCGGGCCTATCAAAACGAATGGGAACCTCTAGTTATCCATTCACATGATTCAAAAACAGGGTTTTAATATTCCTCAAGGTCGTATGGGACAGAGTTACCTATTCGGTAAAATAGGTCCTTTTCTTGTTATTGAAATATGAAATATGAAAATGTCTTTGTAGCTGACCTTATAAACATCTTAGGAATGTTTTTATGATATACAAGTTGTCAGAATTGACAAGAGATCTGTTTTCTTCAATCAATAAGTTACAGGTTTTAGTCAGTTGTTTTTTCGTAATGCCCTACTCTAATAGATGGAAATATTCTTGACTTTCTCCCAACACATTGCATTGAGCTACAGCAAATCCGCCCTGTGCAGGCAGTGATAAATGTATCAATATAAATAAATGTATGGTGATCACAGTTTAAGAAGTTTAAAATATCGAGAGAATTTTTTCCAAACATCATTCAATCAAAATTTTGACTTTTTTTCACAGGCTGTCCATATGGATACAGTCATCTACATGGGTTCGGAACACCGACGACAGGGGGCGCTTACATTCCGTCGTGCTACACTCACGTGTCATCTGGTTCAATCTGGGAGGACGCGCTCAAAGCATGTGAAAATCTGGGCGGGAAACTCGTCAGTATCGAGTCGTCTGCAGAGCAAGAACACTTGAAACAAGTATTGAATGGACTAGGCCAAGAAAGTATGTTTTTTTTTTCATTCAAAGCTTACATAAATGTGCTGGAGCGTTAAAAAAACCAATCTGCTATTTAGATAATAATATCTATACATAGGAAATGAAATGTATTTAAATGAGGATTATAGACTTTGGTTCTGTTTCTGAGTTTGCTAAGAAATATTACTTATCTAAACCTGGTTTAGAATTGACCTAGACTGTTAATTATATATGTGTATGTATATATATATATATGTGTGTGTGTGTGTGTGTGTGTTTGAATAATCTTAACTACTACTCTAGTCAGCTGTCCATACATAAAAAAATAAGAGACCTCGTTCTTTGGACTATCTCAAATTGAGGCATATAGATATGGAGAAAATCATAAATTTAGCCAAAAAAAATGATCCAGGGGGAAAAAAATGTTATGTCGCCTTACAGTCGGGAGAAGATTCTCGCAATGTGCTTATAATCGTATCTTTGCAGCTTATTATAATAAAAATAACTACAATAATAATTGTAGAACAGGAATGTTTTAGTATGGCCTTGCAACATTCTAGATCCATCGATTGCGATATGTGTCCATTAATTGGGTAAATCAAGGAGTTTACAGGAGTAGTACTCCACTTGCTTACTGAATATACAAAATACCACTACAAGGCCCCTCACCTGTACCTATAGAAGAACTCAACAAGACTGAACCTCTTTACATGTGTGTACGTGACAGCTAAAAATTAAGCTCTCTGGCGTCATTCACTGACATCAATATATACCCCAGGATACATACCTATCCCGATCACATCAAAAATAGAAAAATTACATTAAACTTGTTGCTTCTTTCACATGCCATCAGATATCAGAAGAAATGGCTGTTCTTTCTAATACACATAGGAAGAGAAACTAGTGTTACAGTGGTTTTTTTTTAGAGTTGTGGGTGATTGTTCAACATTTTCAGTGCTCTTTAGTTATAAATTTTACCAGAAGGTGGCATTGAAATATTTTAACTCGGCCTTGACAACTGCGTCGATTATAAATGGGTGAAACTTTGAGAAAGAATCCACCACCAAATATCTCTAAGAAAAAGGTATATTTTATTCTCTTTTGCTCTGTGTGTTTGTTTAAGAGAGATTTCTTGAGTATGTATGTGTCTAAACAGGACAATATAAATCTGACTAAAATACTTTCAGCCATCTGGACTTCTGGTTACGACGTCACTACGTTCGGGGATTTCGCGTGGGCCACCTCGTCGGAGCATATGGTTTTCACCTCTTGGTACCCACCGGAACCGAACAACGCCGGGGGAAGTACAAAATGTGTGGCGATGAAGAAAGGGTACGCGTTCAACTGGATCGATATAACATGCGAAGGTGTCTTTACTCCTCTTTGTGAAGCATCCGTCTCTTTTGTTGCAAATACTTAAATGGTTAGTTAAGTATTTGGAACGGAAAAAATTGGGAACTTAAATTTATACTTATATTTCAGGGTAATAATTAACCTCACCTTGATGTTTTTTCATAAAACTCAAATTACAGGAATAGTTAGGACCGATTTTGACTAGGGATATCTGTTTTCAAAGTACGGAGCCTGAATTTTATAAGCCTTCCAGACTGATGTATATATCTGAAATTACCTCTGTTCATTCAAGGAATTTGCTATTATTTACATTACCATATAAAGTGACACTATAGTGAAGTTGTGTGCTTTTGATGGACACCCGAGCGAAATAGCAGTGCATAAATGACAGTAGATCCGACCTGAAATCGTAGATGAGTTCATGGTATGCTTCGCTAATTAAGGAGGTTATGTTTAAACAGATTCAGCACTTCCATTCAGCAAGCATTTTGCTGAGCTCTATTAGTAGATTGTATGTTTGCTCTCTACAAGTCACACTTCTGCAGATTTTGCAATCCATTTATCCCAATTTTTTTATCAATAGAGGTAATATTACCTTGTTGGGCCTTATTTTCTGGGGTCAAGTTAAAATCCTCAACGTCAGTTTAATATTAAAACACACTTATCTCCTGCAGACAGACACATTAACACTTAATGTGTAAGTGTAGTTCTACAGAACGAGCCAACATGGCCCGTTGCCGACTTGTCCGGGTCATCATGCCTGTACTCACAGTTTTTATCATGGTTAAATCACGGTACAAGTTACGTAAGTTGCATATGGATTTGACATATAGCATCACATAGAACGGTCCAAAACGGACATATATGATGTCCAAAACGGATATGATATGATGTGTCGAAACGCGAATCTGTGTGCCCGTCTTCATTATATCTAAGTTGATTTTATAAAGTGGCGAGTGTATCTGAATTCCTCTAATGGAGGAAGCTTGTTTCACTTCATGTATAAAACAGTTCTCTTCTTCAGCTGCAATATAAGTTGTGCTGCTATTTTTTATTAATAAGGGGACTAAAAGGGACAATATTAGTAACCAAAATGTACGTGACGGGAAGTATAAACATGTAGGAGCAATTAAGTCCAGTAAAAGAAACGTGATGATACCAGGAATGCCCTATTGTCCTGCAAAGCCTATTATGTATGAAATTTACTGTTTATTGTGATATTTTTTGTTATATTTATTACTCTTTCCTGTAATTCCCTTCTGTAAATGCTACTTTTAATAAAACAATTGTAATTTATTTCACAGTTCCAACACCTGTAGTGCCCCATAGAAGTTGTCTATTTCACCTGACATTATTGCTTACGCAAAATAAACAAATGCGTTGATACTAGCCCTAACCCTCCCCTCCCACCCTCAACATCCTACAACCCCTTGACATATGTTTTGGGGTATATTTGTTGTGGGCTGACCTTTACCTCTGCTAGTAATAAAATTAACAAATGAATCTATTCAATGATTAAGCATTGTAAGAAAAGGCATGAAAAATAACCATTCTCCGAGTCATTGCAAAGAAATGGATATTGCAACAACATATGACACTAAGTGACACTTACACAAACACACAGTTATTAGTAATACACAAAAGAATATATTTTAGGACAAGTGAAAGCCAAGTTAACAACGTTATAGGAACATAGGACATATATATAATGTCCATGGAATCAGATCATATTTTAGTGACTTTTAAAGAGAGATGGCATACATTAAATAGCACCTTGTTGACTGTAACATCTTTATAGTTATAGTTATAAATTGTAATAGTTATAGTTAGGGTTTATAGCATGTTTTTGTAAGCATTTTATTTCTATTCATCAAATATCATTGGCAGGTTAGAGTGACACAGCTATTAGAGAAAATATAATCTATTGGATGGCTGAAAAGAATTCACTTCCATATAATTGGTTTATTCGAAATTTGAAATATTTCTTAGCGATGAGAGTTTAGTTATTTTTAAACGTTACTCATAATACCTGTTTTCCGATCTGTATATATATTTTTTATCATAATATCCAAGTCACATATGCTCGGAAGGCAATAATGTACAGTGGTCTCAGGACTATAATAAATCTAGACTAATTGAGTTTAACCTGTAATTAATATTAATACTGTAATAGGAAATCCGTTTAAAATGGTTATTACGGTGATAATCATTCTCGGATTGATAAAAAGTAACATTAATATTAGACATAAAAAGCTCTACTGATTAACAGTCACCTACAACCATCCAATTATAGTGTGAATCAGATTAATTAATTCGTCAAATGACGGTAACTGGGAGTCCAGTCAGTCAATATAATACTTTTTCCTGAGGAAAGCCACAATAGCTAAAAAAAGTTATTGATTTCGCACATCTTATCAACATAATTTATATCTGTTTACAAAACTGTCTTGATGAAAGGAATTGTGAGTTTAATATTCAATAAGAAAAAATATTTTATACGGAATATTGCTGAAGGAGGAAAGTATTTCTTAAGGACAAGGTTTATTTATTGGTCCCAAATAAAAGAGATGATCAAACCGTGTTAAATATCATGGCTTAATTTATATTTGATAACCATTGTAATTTTAGACATACTGTAAGGAGAAAAATTTCCCCACAGTACAGTGTAAAGAGTCCACACATTTCGAAATGTAACATACTTCTCTAGACATTTTCCCTGCATTTTTAATCCATTATTGTTAATATGATAACTCATTTTATGTCAAAATGTTTTGGTCAATCCGTAAATACCGTTAAATGCTCGTGCTTCATATCATCTCGACGAAGCATAAATGTGATATAACATCATCGGCCCCTTTCATTTATGGTTAAAAAAGCCTCATCCCCTGTGTATTATGAAAGCACACTCAGGGCTCGGAGACAGACACAAAAAAGTTCATGTACAAGCGTAGTTCAACAGAAGGTGCCGAGATGGCCACTACAAGAAGAACAAAACTAGACGACCATAGGTCGAACGCTTGCCGGAAATCGGAAGTGAAACACAGACGGACAGACAGAACATATTGTCGGTTTTCTATTAATGGAATGACTCTCAGGGACATTGCTGAGAATATGAGGCCCGTAGAATGTCATATGAGACAAAAGAACAGGCAAGCAGACAAAGCTGACAACAAAAGACGAACAGACAGACATACTGACTTTGTGAGACAAGATTGACACCAGATGACATAACCTGGTGATTGAGAAGATTCAAAGGAAGAAAATGAGTTATAATTTATGTAATTTAGATTTATAGTTTTGTAGGTATGGCGAATTAATGATATACTTGGGAGGCTCGACTGTAGCGCCCTCTAGCAGACATATTCCGAAGACGACAAATGCGTTTCGTATTATTAGTGTATGACATGAGATGTCCCAGGATTCCGTCAAAGCTGTGGCCTGTAGAATGCTATATGTAAGGCGTAAGAACCAGCAAGCAGGCGACTTTGAGGATAACGGACAAACAGATGGACACACTGACAAAGTGACAGAAGATTGAAACCATATGCCTTAATCAGGTTATGGAGAAGACCCAAAGGAAGAAAAAAGCTACAATTTATGTTACTGAGGTTTATAGTTTTGGAGATATTGCCAAAGCATGATATGTTGGGAGAGGTTCGAGTTCAGCGCCCTCTAGCTGCCATATCCGGAAAATGAAAAATTGGCTTCGAGATATTAGTGTAAGACTTAAGATGTTATAGTTTCAAAAGGATTCTTTCAAAACTGTGGCCTGTAGAATGCTATATGTGAGACGCAAGAGCAAGCAGGCGAATTTGAGGACAACTGACAAACAGACAGACACACTGACAAAGTGTCACAAAAGTGTGACCAGATGACTACACTAGGTTATGGAGAAGACCCAGAGGAAGAAAATAAGCTATAGTTTATGTAATTGAGGCTTATAATTTTGGAGATATGGCCAAAATATGATAGGTTCGGGAGGTTCGCATCCAGCGCCCCCTAGCGGCCCTATTCAAAAAATGAAAAAACAATTTCAAGATACTAGTGTAGGACTTATCATATGTCAGTTTCAAAAAGATTCCTGCAATAATGTGGCCTTTGGCGCAAGATGAATGAAATCTCGAAATATCTCTCTTCACGAGATATTTTACGAGATACTGCAAGACTTGTAATAAAATCTTGTAGTACTAGTTGAATGTTACTTGATGCAAAAAACTAGATCACTCTAGCTTTAAAACTGAGAAAGTTAGAAAAATAAGACCCCTTATTTTCGAATATCATGATTTTCCCCCAAAATTTGTAACCATGGTTACGGCAAATTTGAGTCAGCTACACACCAGATGACAGGCCTTGGAATGACGAATAAAATGAGCTATCGTTGAAGTAGATACAACTAATAGCCACAAAAATATTAAGAAAAAACCGTTTTGAGAAGTTTTGATGACCTTGACCTTGACCTTTGTCCTATTTTGACCAAAAACAATAGGCACCTAGACATTTAATTCTCCATCATCTCTGAAAGTTTCAAGGTGATTGCTGCAAAATTGTGGCCTGTACTGTACTAAATGTCAGACAGAACATCAAGGCTTTGTCAAAATTGACAACAACAGAGGAACAGACAGACATACTGACAAGGTGACACAAAGTCAACAAAAGTTGATCATACCATGATATGGGGAAAAGAAAGACGAACAAAATGATCTTAGAATGAGGTTGATACGACCATTTTTAACCAAGTAATGAGGAAAATAAAATTTCGAGGTTTTTCGATGACCTTGACCTTAACTGTTGACCTATATTAACCAAAAACAATAGGGCACCTAGAAAATTTTGTTTTCCATTATGTCTGTAAGTTTCAAGGTGATTTTGGCAAAATTTTGGTCAGGAGAGTGATGACAAACAAACAGACAGACAGACAGACAGACAGACAGACAAACAGACAAGATGACCAGAGGTCACGCGCTTGCCGGAAATGGAAATGATAGAGACAGATAGACAGAGAGTGCATGTAGAAACAGTCATATGAATGAGCAACATTGTGGGGGCAGCAGAAACGGATAATATGTTTATTTATGCATGCTGACCTTTAACAGCTGCATATCTTTCTAGTGTAAAAGGGACCAAGTTCAAAATTTTTTCATGAAATCCCGTTAATCTCGTTTGACAAGAAGCAGTGAGACATTTTCAGGTTTGTCATGTCAAGCTGGCCAAATGATATGAAATGCCGAAAACTAGACCTGTCTAGCTATAAAAGCCGCTGAGTTATAAGCATTTGCATGAAATCTGGTGTTTTCTCGTTTGACGGGAAATGGTGCGAGCTTTGGCGAGATTTCCAGTTTTGTCATGTCGGGTTTGTCAAATATTACAAAATGCCGGAAACTAGACCTGTCTAGCTGCAAAAGTCGCCGTGTTATCAGCATTTACGTGAAATCATGTTTTTTTCTCGCTTGACGAGATATAGTACGAGATTTGGCAAGACGAGCAGTTTTATTATGTCAAGACGGCCAAACGTTACGAAATGGCGAAAACTAGATCCGTCTAGCTGTAAAAGTCGCCGAGTTATAAGCATTTCCGTGTACTCTCGTGTTTTCTCGTTTGACGAGATATGGTGCACGATTTGGCCAGTCTTGTAGATTTGTCATATCAAACTCTCTAAATGTTATGAAATGGAGAAAACTACATTTGTCTAGCTGTAAAAGTCGCCGAGTTATTAGCATTTCTGTGAAATCTCCTTTTTTATCGTTTGACGAGATATGGTGCGAGATTTGGCCAGTCTTGCAGGTTTGTCATGTCAAGCCGTCCAAATGTTAATGAATGCCAAAAACTAGACCTGTCTAGCCGTGAAAGTCGCCGACTTATATGCATTTCTGTGAAATCTCGTTTTTCCACATTTGACCAGATATAGTGCGAGATTTCGCCAAGTATCGCAGTTTTACTATGTCAAGTTGGCCAAATGTTACCAAATGCCAAAAACTAGACCTGAGTAGCTGTAAAAGTCGCCTAGTTATAAGCATTTCCATGATATCTCGTTTTTTTCTCGCTTGACGAGATATGGTGCGAGATTTGGCCAGATTTCTTTTCTGGCGTGTCAAGCTGGTCATATGTTATGAAATGCCGAAAACTAGACCTGTGTAGCTGTAAAAGTCGCCGAGTTATAAGCATTTCCGTGAAATCTCGTTTTTTCTCGTTTGACGATAAACCGAGCGAAATTTGACGAGACTTGCAATTGAATGACTTAGAACCAAGGGGAAGCAGCCTTATGCAAAAAACTAGACCCTTGAAACATAAATATTAACCGAGATAGAAGCCAAAAACTGCATATTTTCAGATCGTCAAGTTTAACGCACAAATTTGGTAACCATGGTAACGGCAGCACAAAGCTACATGTGCGGAGGAATAAGCCAATGTTCCTAGTTTAAGATACAACAATAAAAATTGTGCCATGTTTAAAATTTTTTTAGATATTGCAGAAAAATGATATGTTAGAGTGTTTCAGGTACCACGCCCCCTGGTGGCTATTTCCAAAAAATGAAAAACTGATTTCGAGATATTTATAAATAACACAAAATATATCAATTTCAAAGCCATTGTTAAAAAAAATGCAACCTGTAGGTCATATTTAATGAAATCTCGAAGACTCTCGTTTGACGAGAAATGGTGCGAGATTTGGCGAGACTTTCAGTTTTTTCATTTCAAGTTGATTGATGCAAAAGTGTGGCCTGGAGAGTCGTGACAAACAAACAAAGAGACAAAGAGACAAAGAGACAAACAGACATACGCAACTGACGAACATGCTTGCCGAAATCGAAGATTTCCGGCAAGGAACTAGAAACAAAAAAGTCAAACTAACAGACAACAAGGAGCAGAAAGGCAGGGAACATTTGGAATTGGTCAAATGAACAACCCCTGTTGCACATCTTCATGCGGTTTTGTTGATTTTCAAAAGTCACAGACAAGTCGCAGACGAGTAGACAAACAGACAGAAAGACGGAAAAAAAAAAACTCCAGGTGAAGGTCATATACTCATGCCATAAAAAATTGAAAGCATGAATAAAATACAGTAGAGTCTATTCGAATAAATTTTCATATTTTGAATTTCAAGAATTGTTACGTATATTAGGTCACTATGGTAAGGGAAGAATATGACATTCACCAAGAGGATAAACGCATTATATCTAGTTTCAAATGCTGCAATCAAAGTTGTGATAGAAACTTACAATATAATCACATATTGTGACCGAGAGTGTTAGACGCTATCAATTGCTGAAAACTATAGGTCTTCAGCATAAAAACAACAGAATTATAGCCGTTTCTTTGAATGGTCCAATGTTCTCTTTTGACTAGAAATGGTGCCTGATATGACGAGATATTCACTTTTGTCACTTAAAACTAATCAAGTGATTCTTGAACAATGGAAAAATAAAATCTCTAGCATTTAAATGACCGAGATATAGATATTTGTTCCAAATCACGAATATTCTCGTTTGGCGGGAGATGAAACGAGATGTGGTGAGATTTGCGGTTTACCCATGTACAGCTTCTGAAATACTACTACATGCTGAAACTACTCCTCTTTATCATAAACCGTGATCGATTTATAAGCATTTCTGTGAAATCTTGTATTTTCTCATTTTTTTTCGGAAAATCAAGCTAGATTTGACGAGAGTTGCAAATGAATGACTTAAAATCAAGGGAATGCTACCTCGTGTAAAACACTAGACCTCTGTAGTATTAATTTAACAGAAATAGAAGCAAAAACTTCCAAATTTTCAGATTGCCAAGTTTTACCCCAATATTTGATAAACATGGTAACCGCAGCACAATTCTACATGTGCAGAAGAATAAGACAATGATCCTAGTTTTAGATACGATAATAAAAATTGTGACATGTTTGATATTTTTTTTTAGATATTGCATCAAAATGATATGTTACAGTGTCTCACGTACCACGCCCCCTAGTGGCTATTTCCGAAAAATCCAAAAAAAATTTCGAGATATTTATAAATTACATAAAATACACTACTTTGAAAGCCATTGTTCTAACATTACCACTTCTTGGTCATATTTAATGAAATCTCGAAAGATGTCTTTTGTCAAGAAATGGCACGAGATTCTATTAGACTTTCTATTGTATGATTAACATCTCATAAAGTACTACCTAATGCAAACAACCGGACGTCTCTAGCTTTTAAAATGGCAAAGTAAGAAAAAAAATCAAATTTCTTGAATTTTTTCCCAAAATACCTACCCATGGAAACAGCAAAATGGAACAATTTTGTAATGGCGCTAGTCGCCATCTTGTCGCGAATAGAATGAGCTACAGTTTGATTGGCTTTGTCTATTATTGACGAAGATTTGCAGAAAAAACACGTTTTTAGGTTTTTTGGTGACTCTGACCTTGACCTTTGCCTGATCATGACAAAAAAGGCACTAAGGTTACAAGGCAGACAGACAGGGAACATTTGGATCTGATTAAATGAGAAACCCCTATCATTGGAGAAATAGAAACACCTCTTTAGGTGGTTTGGCTGATTTTGAAAAGTCGCTGATGAGTATACAGACGAACAGACAGACAGACGGAAAACTTCAAGTGAGGGCCATGTAATCATGTCATAGAGTATGGAAAGCATGAATAAAATAAGGAACAGTCTATAGGAATAAATCTTCATATTTTGAATTTCAAGAATTGTAACCTATATAAGGTCACCATGGTAATGGAAGAATATGACAGAGTCCCCACAAGGATAAACGCATTAAATCTAGTTTCACATGCTGCAATCAATGTTGTGACACTATCTATAGTGTTGGAGATATGGCACAATAATGGTTGCTGCAACGCCATCTGGCAGCTATTTTCTAAAAGGAAAACAAATTTCGAGATAATTTATTTTTATTATATATATTCCATGTAATATTAAAATTTAACTCCTGACCCCCAACTGCTAAACCAGGATCCGCCCATATTTTGACACACCCAACAACAAAATCGGGGATCCGTCCCTGGTTTGAAAGATTTGCCAGTGGTTCCTGGCAACGGAAGTGGCCGCACAAGGGGACACAATAAAAATCACAGGTGTGTTCCCTTCAGATTTAGCGGCTTTTGTCCTTTATTCGATGCTTTGTGAGATTCATGGACGACCGAGCACGCCCTCTTGCAACTGTAAAAGCCTTGCCGGCACTTACCAGTCAACCCTGAAGCCATTTGTGCTCACGGCAATTGGATGTATCTTCATCATTTGATGAAAAACGAGTCGAGATTTGACGAGAATTCCAATATAATCACATAGTTTAGCTGAGAGTGTCAGACGCTGTCATATGCTAAAAACTATATGTCTTTATTGTAAAAAATGACAGCATTATAGGCATTTCTTTTAATGGTTCCATGTTCTTGTTTGACGATAAATAGTGCGAGATAGGACGAGATATTCACTTGTGTCACTTAAAACTAGTCAAATGATTCTTGAACAATAGAAAAATAAAATATCTAGCATGAAAATGACCGAGATAAAGACATTTGTTTAAAATCTAAAATATTCTCGTTTGGCGGGAGATGATACGAGATTTGCAGTGTAATCATGTCCAGCTTCTGAAATGCTACCAAATGCTGAAAACTGCTCCAATTTAGTTTAACCGTGATCAAGTTATAAGCATTTCTGTGAAATCTCGTAATTTCTCGTTTGGCAATAAACCGAGCGAGATTTGACGAGACTTGCAATTGAATAGCTTAGAACCAAGAGAAAGCAGCCTTATGAAAAAAACTAGACCCTTAAAACATAAATATTAACCGAGATAGAAGCCAAAAACTACATATTTTCAGATCGTCAAGTTTAACCCCAAAATTTGGTAACCATGGTAACGGCAGCACAAGGCTATATGTAGGAAGGAATAAGGCAATGATCCTAGTTTTAGATGCGACCAAAAAAATTTTTATTTGCTTAATAGTTTTTAAGATATTGCGGAAAAATGATAAGTTGTAGTGTTTCCAGTGCCACGCCCCCTGGTGGCTATTTCCGAAAAATGAAAAAACATGTTCGAGATAATGCAGAACAAAAGAAAATATGTCACTTTCAGAACCTCAGCTGTAAAACTGCAACCTCTAAATCGTATTTCATGAAATCTCGAAAAGTCTCATGTGACGACAAATGGCACGAGATTTTGCGAGACTTGCATTAATTTAGCACAGAGCGTATAAAATGCTGCACAATGCAAAAAACTAGAGCTCTCTAACTCTAGTCTGGTAATGACAGCTCTAGCCGTTTCTGAGATTTTAATTTTAGTTTGCTTTTTTGGACAGATGACTAAGTTCAACCTCGTGTTCAATCTCCAAACTGAAACCATTCGAACAAACTTGAGATAGATTGTTCCAGAGATCATTTCTTAGCAATATTGGACAATTTGGCTGGACAGTTTCGCAGAAGAAGATTTTTAAAGCTTTTTTAGCTTTTTCACTTTAAAATCTCAGTAAATGCAGATAGCCAAAAAATAAACAAAATCCGATAGAGCTTTTCAGATGACTGTTTATTTACAAAAAAAATTGGTGATGCTTGTTCCTGACGTTTTTGAGATAGCTATGGTTAACCTACAGACGACGGACGAAGCTGCACCATAGCATAAGCTCACTGGTTCGCTAATAATCTGTTTCGAGATATAACTGTAAGACATAAGATTTAATAGTTTAAAAAAGATTATTTCAAAACTGTGTCCTATAGAATTCTATTAGTGAGACGCAAGAACCAACAAGCAGGCGAATTTGAGGACAACTGACAAACAAACATACATACTGACAAAGGGACACTAGATGAAGACAAGATGACTTAACCAGGTTATGGGGAAGACTCAGAGGAAGAAAATAAGCTATAGTTTATGTAATTGAGGTTTCTAGTTTTGGAGATATGGCCAAATAATGATATATTGGGGATGTTCGACCACAGCACCATCTAGTGGACATATCCTGAAGATGATGAATGCGTTTTGTGATATTAGTGAATGGCATGAGATGTAATCGTTTCAAAAGGATTCCTCCAAATATCTGGCTTGTTGATTGCTATATGTGAGATGCAAGAACCAGCAAGTAGGCGAATTTGAAGATAATTGACAAACAGACGGACATACTGACAAAGTAACACAAGATGGACACCAGATGACGTTACCATGTTTTGCAGAAGGCCAAGAGAAAGAAAATAAGCTACAGTTTGTGTAATATAGGTTTACTCTTACGGAAATATGTGCAAAAACTGATTTGTTTGGATGGGTCTAGTGCAGCGCCCCCTAGCAGCCATATCCGGGAAAATGAAAAAGAACTTTTGAGATATTCGTGTAAAAGATAAGATGAAGGAACAAACATACGCGGGTCACGAACATGCTTGCGAAAATCGAAGATTTCCGGCAAGCATGTATGATCATAGATGGGGCCCGGAGAGGCCGTCACGGACCGCTGCACACGCCGGCCGCCCACCGTAAGGACCCTGCCGGCAGTTGCGGCGACGGCACGTGACTTCGTGGTTTGGTGAAACACGGCGCGAGATTTGACGAGACTTACAATGTGACCCCTGAATGTGACTGCGAGTGTCAGCCGCTATCCAGCGCTGCAAACCATGTGTCTGTGGCGTAAAAAATGACAGAATTATAGGCATTTCTTTGAATGGTCACGTGTTCTCGTTTCACGAGAAACGGTGCGAGATATGACGAGACTTGCGATTGAATGGCTTAGAACTAGAGGGATGCTGTCTAACGCCAAAAACCAGACCTTTCTATCGCAAATATCAACAGAGATAGAAGCTTGAAAACTCCGAATTTTCAGATTGTCAAGTTTTACCCCAAAATTTGGAAACCATGGTAACGGCAGCACAAAGCAACATGTGCGAAGAGATAAGCCAATGTTCCTAGTTTCAGATACGACCAAAAAAATGGTGTCACGTTTAATATTTTTTGAGATATTGCAGAAAAATGATATGTTACAGTGTTTCAGGTACCACGCCCCCTGGTGGCTATTTCCAAAAAATGAAAAACTGATTTCGAGATATTTATTAATAACACAAAATATATCAATTTCAAAGCCATTGTTAAAAAAATCGCAACCTGTAGGTCATATTTAATGAAACTCGAAGACTCTCGTTTGACGAGAAACGGTGCGAGATTTTGCAAAATTTTGATTGGATCACCGAGAACTCACCAAGGGCTACAAGATGCAAAAAAAATGACCTCTCCAGCATAAAAACTGACAGAGTTAGAAGCTGAAAACTACATATTTTCAAAATTCAAAAGTTTTACCCCAAAAATAGAGAAATCTGGCAATAGCGCACTTTGGCACCTATTCGCAAAACTAAGCCCATGGACCCCAGTTGAAGGTGCTGTGATGGAAATGGCCCAATGTTTAATAGTTCTGGAGGTATAGCACCAAAACAAATTTTCATGTTTTTTCATCTGCAACGCCCCCTGGCGGCCATTTCCAAAATCTGAAAAAAAAAACAATTTCGAGATATTCTTGTGTTACATAAAATATCTCAGAATCAGTACGATTGCTGCAAATTTGAAAAATATCACGAAATTCCATGATTTCTCCCCAAAATTGCGTAACCATGGTAACAGCAAATTTAAGTAAGCTACATGTCAAAAGAAAGGCCAGGTGATGACGAAAAAAATGAGCTATTGCAGAAGTGGATAAGCCTATTTATGGCGAAGTTATAGTGCAAAAACCGTTAACCATACCTGTCGTGACCTTGACCCTTGACCTTGGAGCAATGTTGACCAAAAACAATAGGCTTCTTGCATTTTTGATTATCTATAAAGTGTGTAAGTTTGAAAGTGATTGGTGCAAAATTGAGACCTGTAGAGAGATGACAGACAAACAGGCAAACAGACAGACATCCGCGACTGACCAACCAGCTTGCGAAAATCGAAGATTTCCGGCAAGCAACAAACAGACATACGCAACTGACCAATATGCTTGCCGAAATCTTTGATTCCGGCAAGCAAAAAACACCCAAGCTCTATAGTCAAGGAAATAGCTCAAGCATATTACGTTCTAGGGCGCTTGGCCAGAGAATAAACATTTATGTGGCGAACGCTCTTGCGTACAGTTGGCAAAGAAATGTGTCTTAACCAAACAGGTCATAGGTGCACCCCATTACCTTTGCCGGGTTATCATACCTGTACTCAGAGTTTATATCATAGTTCAATCACTATACAAGCTACGCAAGTACTGTTGCAGATATAGTTGACATATAAAATATTATAAAATTGACCAAAACGGACATACAAGATGTGATACCGAAACGGAAATGATCGGAGTCGAAACGGAAATCTTTGTCCCCGTCTACGAAATATCTGATTTTATAAAATAGCAAGCATATCTGAATATTATTTTTTTTAATAGGAAGTTGTGTTAAACTCATGTATAAAGGCAGCAGTTCTCTTCCTTAGCTGTTATATAAATTGTGCTATGATTTATTAATAAAGCAACTAAAACGGACATTATTCGGGCCAAAACGGATATGTAAGGAAGTTGAAACAAGAAACGGCATTTCCGTACACGAAAAGTGATGTTACCGGAATGCTCTATCAATATATTGAAATTCTCTTTCCTTTCCTTCCTGTCCTTGGAATATATTTTTGCGAAAATCGAGTTTATGATTTGACGGTGCCAACGCTTGAACGAACGAAAATATTTCATTGCCTACTTTGCCTTACATTTATTTTTACCCACAGTAACAAATAAATTGATATTATACCCTAGTCCTCCATTACCCAACAACCCCATTTTTTTGCATTACTGGGCGTTTGTTTGTTGTGAGCTGATCGACCTCTACCTCTGCTAGTGATAAATATGATATCTGAATTTTTTAAATGACTATAACCATTGTAAGAGTCACTGCGTGAAAATGGATATTGTTAAGACATATCGCACTCACCAAAACATACACAAACCCACATACACACATTTTTCAGCAATACCCAAAAGAAAATATTTAGGACACTTGCAACACAGGTAAGCAACATTTATAGGCGAGAAACATAGGACAAATATAATGCCTATGGTGTTAGATCTTATTTTAATGTCTTTTAAATTTATATGGCATACATTATATTTCTCCATGCTGATGGTAACCCGACTAGAAATTGTAATAGTTATTAGGTATATAAGGTGTTTTTGTGTGCATGTTCTTATATTTACCAATTATCGTCGGCATGTCGAACTGACACAGCAAATATAGAAAATATTATCTATTGGGAAGCTGAAAGGAAATAATAATTAATTAATAATTGGTTTATTTGAAATATAAAGTTCATGGCTGTTTACTATAAATAGTTTATTATAAGATATAATAGATTAAGGAAATGTTCATATTGTGGCATGGATATCGCTTACTGGCCTACAAAGTAAGTTTAATTTTACAGAAGAATGGGAAAAATACATTCACAATAAGGTATTAAATTAAGTAAATCTCTGTTCGAAACGGATCCAAATTTTATTGTAAATGTCTCTGATTGAATACTCTTTGAGAAGAATTTATTAAGCTTCAATATACCCCCAGAACATGTTTGTCAAAATGAAAGTGAGTGCAGATTATGAAAATATTATCTATCGAATGCCTGACAGGATTTACTTTCAAAATAATTGGTTTATTCGAAATATAACATTTATGGCTGTTTAATATTGACAATTATCTATTTAATTAACTAAATCTCTGTTAGAAAAGGATCCAAATTCTCATTGTGTCCTTATTATTGTATTCCCTTTTCCTGAATTTATTGTAAATGTCTTTTATTGTATAATGTTATACAGGAATTTCAATACCTCCTAACATGCCTGTTAACTAAAAGTAATAATCGTTGAATAAATATTTAATCAATAAGCCGCATTGCAGTTATTAGATTTGTTTTCAAAATTATAATATTTACTTCAACTGGATGGAGCATCTGGTTCACTCTGTGCTGAAGGAACACTGTTTTGAAGATAATTTCCTTGTTACAATTTTGTAATATTAATGAAGTTAATTTCCTCGTAAATATGAATTAAGCTGGAAACGTTTATAACCGATGACGGTTTGATTTTTATTATATTATATCATTGCTGATGTATACATATTTTTATTATTATAATATCCGTGAAACATATAAAAAATATAAAAAAGTACAGTGGTCTCTGGAATATAATGAATCTAGTCTAATTGTGTTAAAATGTTAATTTGTACATATTTTTTTCAGCTGCATCGCCGATCTCAATTGCCTCAATTGACCTTCAGTGACCATATATATACTCAAATATACAGAGACCGTTGGTAATCCAGTTAAAATGCTTATTTTGGTGATCATCATCCTCGGAATGGTAAGAGAAAGTAAAATCAGACATAAATAGCCCTAGTGAATAGCAGTCACATACCTTCATTCAAGTAATTGAAGTGTAAATAAGTTTTATTAATCATCAAATGACGGTAACTAGGAGTCCAGTCAGTCAATATGATACTTTCATGGAGGGAAGCCACAATAGCTACATAAATTAATCGATATTGCACAACATATATTTACATAATTTACATCTATTGACATGACTGCCTTGCTATATTTTAAACGAAATAAAGTTGAAGGGGGAAATTGGTCCTTTCGGGGGAAGATGATCAATTGTGTTAAATGTCATGGTTAAATTTATATTTAATAACCATTTTTATTTTTAAACATACTGTAAGGAGAAAACTTCCCTCACATAACAGTCCACACATTTCGAATATTACATACTTCTCTGGACATTTTCCCTCCATTCATAATCGATGATTGTTAATTTGATAACTCATTTTATGCCGAAATATTTTGTTCCATGCGCAGAGCGATAATAAGGTCCAGCAAGGGTCCATTAACTTAGGGCAATCATGTTCAAAGATGAATTTGAGCCTCCCTTGTGAACTGCTAAATTATGCCTAGTTGGAGGTATTTAAAGGCGCTTGAAATGATGAACCTGTATATATAGAATTAAATAAAAAAAAATACAGTATATAAGCATTGAATGATGAACAAGCCCTAAATTCACCACCCAAGTACTTGCGTTCCCGAAATATAAATTTTACATTCTCAGTAATACATAAAATATATATTGTGGCGATGGAATAGTGCATACAGGAAAGACATAGATAACACAATATAAAATTAATTTGAAAAAATCTGTTGTTAAGAGATTAAGACGACTTCTTTATTATTTATATATATTTTCATGAACAGGCTCAGATAATTCTCAATTCGCACTCTGTCGTGACTACCAGTACGATCGGAACGTGATATCGAATTCAACACAGTGGGTACCAATAAGAGACAAAAATATTATCAGCACGGTAGATTGTGTGCTGCGCTGCAGGGCCATGCCGTCTTGCAAAGCTATCAAGATGTATCAAAACGGCAGTTGTGACATGGCAGTCACGCGGAGTAGCAACACACATCCGAAGAAAAGGCCCAAGGACCGAGGTAATATAGGCACAAAAAAATCGATATCACCTGCAAACACCATATTAAAATACAAATGACAGATATTATAACAATAAGTTGTATTAATTAGTGATAAACGCTGCATCGAATACTGTGTGCAGTTTTATTAGTTTACATTACAATAAATCTAAAATTTGAAAGGAACTTAAGTATGACCTTGTTTTGTCCTCGATCATAACTATTTAAAACATTCCTCTAATATCTGATGAAACGTGTTTATAACAAAGGAAAAAGTGGGAACTTCAGCCAGCGGGAGCATATATTACATTTTTTTGGGCCTATACAGTCAAGGCATCTCCTGATTGACACGTGATGTGGCCCGGACGATGCACGCGCTGTGCTTATGTAATCGCGTCCGGTACACTGCTTTTAATACTCGTTTACAGGAGTAAGCAAACGGTGTCCAGGCAAAATTTTTGGCAGGTACAAATTTATTTTAAAGGGGACAAGCTATGTTTCGTATTTATTCATCATGCATTCTAGGTGATTATGCCTCTTTAAGGAAAGCTTTTATTTTCTTCGGATAGCACGATGTCCTAAGGGATTCCGCTACCTATTTCAACACTCTTACTCTGACGGTATAACTAACGTCACATCCTGCTATCAGGTAATATTGAACATAAATGTCCATATCTCTTAGGCAAAAAAAAGGGTATGGTTCTTCGGCACTTTTTTTCGTAAATCAGTGCGGGCGGGCGATATATTATTTTTTACCTTTTTTTATATTTTTCGATAAAAATGTCATATGATCAGGGAAAAGCATGAAAATAACAAACTTTTGTTGATAAACAGGTAATAGGACTACATAACAAAAATAAACCGTATCAAAATTGTTATATTTTATCTTCTTGAAAGAAATCAAAATAATAGATTTCTTTGATGCGGACATGATAAAATTAACCAGGGCGGTGTCTGAGAACTAAACCTTTTATTGTTTGGCCTTATAAACCATTTTTCATATATTTTATTGCAACGATCATATTATACTCAATTCATTCATTTTGTATACAATCACATCAAATACGATATCAAACATTTGGATATTATTTCAATATAACTCAATATTTCAAGGCTTTTACATTGCCCATACAATAAAAACATATTCTTAGGACCTACCAGAGTATAAATATTTCTTTTGCTTTTGAGTTTCAATAAAAAAACAAACGTTACAGTTTGTTAATTATTTGTCTAATGTTGTCCCATGGAAATACATGGTAATCTTGAACTTCTCCATTGCTATTTTATGCTCAATATTTTCTATATATAACCCATATCCCAACGGAGCTGGGGTTATCTGGCCTAAACTAATGGTGAAAACGAAACACAAAGACTGTAGAGTGGTGATCAACTCAAAAACACATCTTACACATCTACAGTACTCCAGGTGTAACAACTTTGTAACACAGCACAGGCGCTTGAATCGCTATTTGTGTTGATCTTGGTTTAAATAGTGTTCAATAGATACACAAGGCCGGCATCCAAGTCTGCGGACGGGTATGCGATAATACAAGAAATCAATTGAAGTTCCCAAATATTTCAAAGATTTTCGAGGGAAGAAACTTACAGTGGTTAAATGGCCAGTTCTTCTTTCTATAAAAGCATCAACGATTCCAATACACACAGTGTACCACTTGTAATGAGCTCTTATTTGTAACTAGTCTGTATCCATTAAGCAGCTGTTACCACAAACAAGAAAATCCCCATGTATCTTGGTCAGCAGTAAGGATTTCCCCCTGGAACCTAACACCTGATTGGTTGATAATGATGGAAATAGTAATCTGGGATAAATCTGTCTGTTCGTCTCTTAATGGATACAGACTCGTCCGCAGACTTGGATGCCGGCCTTGTGTATATATTATATAAACAAGTACCCGCAAACGATATAATATGGTTTAAAGCTCATTAAACGGTAGGGGATTGTTGTTAAGGTAAATTGAACACTATTTAAACCAAGATCAACACAAATAGCGATTCAAGCGCCTATGAACACAGTAAACATCCTGCAACAAATAAGAAGCATGCAGGTGATAAACCCTTGCCTTATATTCTACTAGTGTTGCGGTAATCAGTGTACCAACTGAAAGCACATCAGGTTAAGTTACAGGGACAGTCTCCAGAAATATGCGATACAAATAATAATATAAACAAATAATATTTCCATCTTGTGTTTCAAACAAAGATATGCATCCAACTATCCATTCGTCCAGTATGGTATGAAGTAATATCCATCAAGTTACAGTTATACAATAGTAAACACCATTACTGTATCATGAAAACACAAAAGACTATTCCGATTACAAGTATCTGCAAAGTGGACATTCGCCAGCACAGGAGTACATCTCAAATATAAACCAGAAGATCTTTGTAACCATGTCATAAATTTAATAAACACTAATTATGCCCTGACAGTTCAATATCAGTTATTTTGCCAACCTTAAGTTCAAACGGGTATTTCCCTACTCAGATGACTGACCAGAAATTAACTTATCCTGTCATTCCAGTACAGTGTTGGCTGTCCATATGTACCCTGTAATCCATATACAATACCTAGTCACTGCACAGATCTGACCTTGACCTACCAATGAAACTTTATGTCACAAGAATACAAGCTTACATTTTCACTGAGCGGTAATACAAACAAACATGATCTCCAGTTTGTCTTGACAGCATCGCAGTTTCTTTGCAGTTAATGTATAATATATATTATATACTACAAATTACTACATGTTTGAGCAAAATACTACATTTTTAAAAGATAGGCTAAATCACGACTTTGACCGAACTGCTCTGTATTCTATTCCATCCGTGACATGCGCTGTCATGACGTTATCGCTAATTTTCAAATACAAAATTCGGCATGATGATCTTTCACTGCGTTTTTACTCCATTACAGCAATAACTCACCATACCAAAGGATGTAATATGATAAATAAGCATGTGATTAAACTACCGGACCCAATATTGCACACTGATATTCCGTCTAACATCGACGATACCCTCTAACAGAACTGACGAATTGGCACGGCATGCCAACGAGTAGCCCATGAGAATGAACTCCTCAATTGCTTTTTTTCAGTGACTGACGCATTGTGGAGTCCATAGATTGCACCTGCAGTTAACTGTGATTATAACACTCCATACACAAATGTGAGATTTAACATATATATCCATTGATTAATGTTCAGTACATCTATGTCTATTGTATATTTGACCACTGGAAAACATTACTGTTCTGTTCTCAGCCCTATTTTGCACCTAGGAAGTTAAAATGTGAACATAATAGTACACAGGCCTAAAGCCTTATACAGGACTGCCACCAAATGCAAGATGTCTACGGGGCTGTTAATGCTTCAAATCTCTCTGGACAAATACTATCAGTTGCTGATGTTACATGTGCTTCATGCTTTCAAGAATGGTTATTTTTTATTACAGGCCTTTCGACATACAATATTATGTGATCATTGGTTTGTTTAAACCGTAGGAAATATTTTTATTTAATTTCCTTTCTAAGAGTAGCAGAACGTATCGTGCTATAACCCCAGTTGGCCCTTTGGTGGGCCGGCGACGCAACAGAAACTTGAAACCTGTTGCGTCGCCGTCGGCGGCTAGCCAACGAGTAACCACTGTCTCGGGAAAAACACTCCAAATAATTTCCCAGTGTCTAAGGGATATTATCCTAAATAATTTTTGACGGTACCGTAAGGACTCGTTAAACTTCCGCAAAGCTTCCGAATGGGGACGCCGGCTTATGACACATTACACAGTCAACTTGGCCACATATATATTTCACTCTCCTTACACAATCTTAAATTAACTTATACACATATTTCTACTTCAAAGATGTAAAATATATTGCTTAGAAAATGTCCTTTCCAGAGTCAATGCTTGTCTGATTCTAATAATTTTATTTGCCGTTTGCACAAATTGCAGTATCTTTTTAATGTTAAGCAGAGATTGACATTATTAGAAAATGCCATTCGCCCGGGGGGGGATCATTAAATAAAAAAACGTTAGTTATCCTCATGGAAAATATCGATAAAATGCGATTTTTTATTTATGAATAACTAGAACGCAGTATTCTGGTAATAAAGGTTCTTCCCTTACACGGCGTAATCATTGCTTGATTGTTATAACAATCACGTTTATGATTTACAATGAGTTCTCCTGGCCCGGTTCCTCCCATGTATATGGCATCAGTCTATGTGAAGTATACTCAGCGAATGATATTTCTTCCTTTTAAAATAATCTTTGTTTTCAGGTAAAAGGCTCCGTGTTTAATGCTAGCTTAATAAAGTATATAACAATCTACAGCATTCTGATTTCGGACCAGGTGAAAGGACAGTATCACACGCTTCCGCACATTTAATATCCTGGTGTTAACCGGTCCCTGTCACTGCTTTGCCTGCGGGCCCTGGGTCATTTCGCCGATTAAAACCCGAAAGGCTTACTCCTTTGTGAGTGAAACACGGCCGATGGGCACGGCCTTCCAACAATGCCTGCAGAGCGCTTATGCTGGGTCGGGGCTGATCGGGGTGGGGGGGGGGGGGGGGTAACGTAATATGGTTCAGCACTGCTTCTTGTAAATAATAAAATTATTCAGATAAAACAAGTCAAAGTATAAAAAAATAACTGACTAGGCCGTAAAGTGTATAAGAATTAGAAAAAAAAAATATTACAAAAGGTTTTCTGTGCTATTTTTATAGTAGTTGGAATAATGTATTATGTTTCAGGTTTATCGAAAAGATCTGGGTTTCCAGGAAGCCGAAAAAAGATGTGAGAAAATCGGCTCATACATACTCACAATAGAAACCGGACATGAATGGAATCATGTAAACAGAATAATCAAACACACTTGCCCCGGTATGTTTTGGTTCTACCCAGCTATTCCTGCTTATAGAAGTATATGAAAAGCCATATGCTGGTTTATTGTTTATAGGAATGGAACATGAATACACAGAACATGTATTCATGATCCATTCCTGCTTACAAGCATATAAAATATAACAAAGTTCCCTTAGTATCGGACGTATATTGCTGGGTTTTCTTGTTATAATGATGTAAAATTCATCATTCTTCTCATAATTATGCAAAATTTATATTTTTTAATATAATGCAAAATTGATCATTTTATGGGATTAATGCAATTTAATCATAATAACGGATATAATTCTGAGAATAGCCTATTGTTATTTTCTTTTTCCTTATCAGGTATTTGGAATTTAGAACAAAATGTTAATTTGTTAATTTCGAAACACATTTTCAGTTATACCAGAATGCGCGTCTCGGTACGTATGTGGAATAACTTATTCATTTGCACACAAGCTTTTGAAACGCACATGTTTCTTCGTAAGGTGGTAAGTGGGAACATTAATACCATAATGCCCCGTGTATAGGCGCTATCAGTCTAGTTAGGGCGTTACACTAATCTGTATGTATGTGACCTGATCACGTCGGAGAGCTTGTGTGCGAATAAATACGTTATTCTGTCTAAAATAATAAGCCACTCGTATGATTAATTTTCAATAAAAAAATAATGTATAATTTTAGATTGTTGGTTTTGGATGTATACCACTTTTTCTCTGAGGAAAAATGAATGGATCTGGAAGTCTACAGGCCGGCAAATATTACTTTATACCAATTGGAGGCCTGGATTTCCCGTATTTCACCCATTATTCCGTTGCGGGTACACTGGTATAAAAGGATGGACCAACAGCCAATGCACCGGAAAGGAATGTTCCATTTGTGAGCGACAGACCGTTGGAATTCCTTGACGTGTACGTCGAATGTTTAAAAAGATATATGATAAAAATAATGTAACACCGTTTTTAAGGGCACAGCGGCTTTTTTTTGACAAATTACACCAGCCTGCAAGAGACTGGACACAGTGCAAGCACAGTTACTGTTACTATGATAAGTCATGACTTTGCACGATATATCACAATTATATTTTATAGCCTTTTTTTGGACCGTTTATGATTAGAGCAGGATTTCATACAACGGCATTGTGCATTAACATAGTTCTTGATAAACATATAGGTAAGTCGTATCCTGTTTTTGTTTTTTAGTGGCCATGACATAAGATCATATATAAGTGCCTTTTAATGAAAGACTGCATTAATTAAATCGTAGATTGAGACCCACGCTACCATTAATACAACCAGACACTGTTCTTTCAATTTAGAATTTTTTTCAGATGAACGTTTAATAGCTTTATTCTTTTGCCTCAAGTATTGTCCAGCAGGTAAAAATAACATTCATTGCAAATTTAGAAAATATTCATATATGGATACCTTAACATGTTTATTTTCAAAATAATTGGTTTATTTGATAGATACCACATGGATATGAAAACATTGATGATTTTATGAAAATGAATGTACAAGAAACATTTGACAACCGGCCTGGGTGACACCAGGATACAAAAATAAAATGACCGGAAGCAAGTGCTATCGCCCTCTCACGTATTTCCAAACCGAAAAGGAACGCTGCAGATGTTCATACCCAGATTAAGAATTAGTTAAGGGAGCATAAAAATGGAGGCTGTTACCACCATCAAAAATAAAAAAAGCATTTATTGTGTATTCATCAAATTTAAGCTTTGCCAGAAAGGGGGTCCAACTTTTTTTATTGTATCCTCATTGTTATATACTTTCTTATTGTTTTGCAAATGTAAACGCGCATGTGTTCATAATATTAATACCGAGATATGTTTGGTTTGGTGCGTATCGGTAATCAACCGCTTGACTATTTTGGCTTAACGGAAGCTGTATCCTTCTCCAAATAAAATATTTCACAGACCAATCAGTTTGTTAATATTGTGATTCACGTTTGGGAGTTACATTTACTATTCAATTCATACATTAAGATGGCGTCATATCAAACCGGCTTTTTACTACGGAACAATGTGTCACAATTTGAATAAATACGTGTCACGATTACATTTAAAAATTTAAGATTTTCCTCTAGAATTTTTAAACTATCCAACAAATATTTAAGAAAACTGTGTATATTGCATGTGCCAATTGCCTCTTTGATTTGTCATACTTTTTTGTAATTTTCAATTTTAAACCATGGATACAATAGTGACAGAAATTAAGATTATTTTCATATAATATATATTAATTAAATACGAAATTCAGGAGAAGTATTTTGTACTGTTTGACAAAGGGGGATGTCCGTTGATTTTGTGCGCATGTCCTTATTACTTTTTGGGGGGGTTGGGGTGGATCTGTGCTTCGTTGGATTGCGCCCGTCACAATTTTCTTCCAAAAACAGGCCCAGTGTTCTTTAAATGCGCCTAATGGCATATCGATGACAATTTGCTGACAGGGAAGAATACTGGGTCATTATACAGAAATATTGATGGTGATGATGAAGCGATGATATATAATATAACGATGATATCTGTCATCATTAAGACATATCACAAGCAAACTGTTTATCTGTCATCATTAAGACATATCACAAGCAAACTATTTCTGACGCCTGTCTCAATGGCGATCTACCACGTTCCCGGATGCTAAAATAACCCTATCGGTCATTAAAATTGTAGAGGAGAAGGTGTTGTTAGGGCC
Organism: Sipunculus nudus; assembly: GCA_026874595.1. Classification (NCBI taxonomy): domain Eukaryota; kingdom Metazoa; phylum Annelida; class Sipuncula; order Golfingiida; family Sipunculidae; genus Sipunculus; species Sipunculus nudus. Next base: position 42,042,296 of record CM049321.1, on the reverse strand, counting down.
ACCCTTCCACCAGAGGTCGTTTCTACTCAAAACGTACTGTGCGGGAATACTTGTCTCAAGCGTGAAACTGTCAAATCAAATGTTGTAATATTTAAAGGAAACAATTTCTGTGTACATTTCATTTGCGCATGCTTGCAGAATATTACTTATTCGTTAAGCTCTTACTACAATAACATCCACGTTTATGTAATATACATTGGAACAAACTGACTCCAACGTACTTATACGGACTACCTAACCCTCGTCACTATATCCATACCTACGCGTTCATTGTGGGGTTCAGAATGTGATTACCAAAAATCCTATCCAGTAGAATCGTACTCTGGCCATTCCGATTCTTGTCAGTTTGATTGATGGGTACATACATCATACACGCTTTGTGTTATCTTTTTCCAAAGCACTGGGTGTTGTTAAACAGAAACAAGCACGTTAAAAGTAACAAACATGGGCGAATATTTTTGTTTTAGCACGTAGGCTGTTAGCGACGATACGTTACACGTTACAACTAAAATATTTGGTTCCTGCTCAACATTCTTAGCGTGATTTTCATGTCACACAAACGTCCTTCTTACATTTTCTTGAAATATGCATGAGGTAGCAATTCGACATTGTTAAGTGTTTGGCTTGGTTTGATCTTTTGTTGGGCCATGCTTCAAATATATTCATATTTGGTTAACATGCATTTTCCATGATTTTTTTTCAATATTTGGCATCTCGTTCTCACGAAAGAAAACGACGCGGATGAAATCCCAGATCTAATTGGTTTCAAAAAGGCTTCAAGTGTTAAAAATGCCGGTACTAACAATGATACATATTCTGGCATTTATCTATAATCTCTTAATGCTACAAGCTTGTTTAATTAATTTAACATAATAACTTTCAGTGGTCTCCTGTCAGAATATGTTCCATAGCTAATGTCGTTGCTAGAAACATGACTACAGGAAGATGAATAATCAGTATATTTCATAGATACACCAGGTATTGACCCGACAAATTTATACGTTTTCATAAGAAGACAAGGACCCATGTCCTTGAAACGTTTTTATCGTTTTAAACTTTATTTTATCATATTTTTTGTTTTTATTCATTGCTAATTTAACTAATATCATTCCATTTGTCTCCTTTTAATCAAGGACTTCGTTTAGGGCACAGTCTGGCGGATTGTACGCTTTATAAAATAAATTATTATTGTCCCCCGCAGCGCGAGGACATTGAATTGGGTTTGTCTGTCTGTCTGTATGTCTCTCTGTCCCTCTGTCTGTCTGTCTGTCTGTCCGTCTGTCAGTTTTATTAGCTTCCCTAAATTTTATCCGATTTAATTCAAGTTTATATTTGTGATTGCTCCCATGCATACCACGGTTGGGATAGGTTTTGGAACGTCTATCTGTAAAATATTTTTCTCCAGCTAAAAAACAAAATTATCAAATTTTGGTCAAATTTCTCAGTTTTAGTTTTTATGTTCGCCTTCAGATGTCTCCACATGTCAAAGTGCATCTGTTTTAGTTTTTTTAAAGTTGTGCCCTCAAGATTTTCTCCACATGTCTTAATTTTGGTTGCTTATCAAGCATGAAAGACAACAAGAGCCCAAAGCGGGAACATTAATTCCCCGAATTTGCTTGTTATAATTTCAAATCAGACATACCACATAATTTTTAAAGAGAAGTCAACTGTGTTTGTTGTTGTTTTAGGAAATTCTGAACATTTTTTTTTTATTCTGGCTCCACGAGTCTCAGAAACCCGGTAAATGGGGTGTCAGGCCTTGGTTCAGAGTAGGAAACTGCTTTCAAAATCGTAGTCAGCTGTAGTTGCGATAGGCCGTCGGTAATTTAATTTGAAACATCTCTGGATTTATAGAAAAATGAAAAAGGGTCCCCTCGTGAGCTTCCCTACAGTTCAAGAGCAGAAACATATGCATATCCGAGGCATGGTCACAGAGGAGTTAAGTGACAAATCCCTAATGCAATGCGACCACCGTCAGTTATAATAAAGACGTAATTTAATGTTTTTAGCATTGGCAGATCGTTCCCATACTTGGCATGCATGTTCTGCAGTTGATTACACAAGTTTATAATTGTCGATTGAATCTTAAGATGTGATTTATATTCCCTAAGGTATAATGTTCAAAAACTTAAACTATCATATATGTAAATCTCTAATTCCGATTCTCTTGGTAGTGTATGGGTATTTCCTAACTAGATTATTTATTCTACATTGCAACTCTATCTGTTTCGTGTAGAGTACTGTGTGTTATGTGTGTATTTATAGTTTCACTCGTTCTTTATCCTTAAGATTCTGTCATATTATATCATATAAATAACAAAAAATTACCAAAATTTTGAGAATGTATAGTTTGCATCATTATCGGTTTACCCAAAATGTCCTTAAGGCAACTATATATATAATCAGACTCGCCCAAGGCCAAAAATATATTTGGACATGACATGCCCAGATATCATAACCCGAAGGATGAACACAACAAGTTGCGGTAATAGATTATATTTTTTAATAGACTGCTAATCACCTAATATATGGGTACTGCTCAAGAATAAATAGAATACTGCTTGTACCATGAATTCTGCTTATATCCATAAATAGAAAACAAAGTATACAAAAAATAACGATAAAATATGATCGAGGATAGGTTGAAGAGAGAAAACGTCCAAAAATTACTTCTTGCAATAAGCACATTAACTTCGAGTAATAAACGTGTCATTGGCCAAATGGAGCTATGATCAAATCCCCCATAATACATAACGTGCATCTACATTGTTCGTGTATACCATACACATGATAAAGTTTGCTTTCACTAATAATAAATCAGCGATAAAAAACGTTAATAAGTCACGCTGACCAGTTTACACTTTACAGCTAGTAAGCAACAGAATGCGTCCATAAACATTTTTTTTTTGTGGAAAGAGAAGTAAAATGGAAGCGCCATGTCTTCTAAGAAAATCAGGAATTTGTCCAAAAGTACCGTCTGAGGATTTTTTTCTCGATCATTAAAACCTGGATCGAAACTGCTATTGGGAAAAACTAAAAATATAGGGAAGTGCAAAATCCTAGTCGCCCTGTGCATTTGACCTTTTTTATCTAAGGTCCACCATTTCCTTTCTTTTACCGCTTCTTTCTACAAAAGCCCAGTTGGTGTAATTCAACTAGGTGACTTATAGTTGCCAGATCCTTGCATTTTCTCCTGCTTTGTAATGAACGAAAAATCCCAAAAGAAAGACTATTGACTTTCTTTTGTTAATTCCAATTTATATTCAGTTTAGAAATGACCCTGCGTCTAGGTCTATCGGAATATATATACAGTAAGACATGGGAATTACGAACCCCAAATGGGACCACGATAAGTCTTTCCGGGGTGGTCGCCTTAGTGAGGTTTGACTATAAAGATTCTTACATTGATAACTTCAAGTGCTCTGTGACGGGCACGTGGCTATTTAATATAATTAGGAATAACTTATTAAGTTTTGCCACTTAAATCTGCATAGTAAGAAATAAACACGATACAATTTTATTGATTAGTCCTGAAAATAAAAAGTAGAGTCAGACCTAGAAAAAAATAAAAATTCATATCCAAGCACATCTCAAGAAAAATTTCCATTAATAATAATGTTACAATATGTACAATTGATGCTTGTACGATACTTAAACTTGATATATCATAAACACTGACCACAGATCGATCAGATTCATTTTACAAAGTTGTCGAATTTGACACTTGGCTTCCACAGCTCGCTCCTGCAGCTTGTCCTCCGGCACAGACATTTTACATACCGGAGTTAATCAAGGAATACTCTTTCCTCCTCCAATAAAGTTTTTAATCAGCCCAATCGTGAGTTAAATATGAACATGTCATAAGGGTTTATTAAACCAATCAGTCAATCAAATCTAGGGGCCTATGTATCACACATATACTTATCGGCAGACCGTAAACAAGTTCTGAAACCGTAACACAAACATGGTGTGATCATCCTTTAACATGCTTTGATCTATAACCTGCACTTGTTTCATTGCCCTTTACTAATTAGCGATCGGGTTGCGCCGGACCCTCCGCTGCGGCCGGCCAGGCAATGTTAAATATATATATATATATATATATATATATATATATATATATATATATATTAACAAATATATAAATATTTAATCTCTTGGGCAAGGCTATATTGGAAAACATTTTAATAGTTCATCTTTTTTCTGAAAGGGGCGGGAATTTCATTCTACAAATTGTTTTAATTTTTTTAATTAAAAAAATTTAAAATAATAAATTATAATCAGTTACAGAGAACAATTCTGGTGGCACACATCAGGAAAATATACAATCGTTCTTTAAACATCCTGTGTCAACCCGACTAGGCATTAAACATTCCACTTCCGTGTCTGAGGCCTCAAAGCAGATCCACTGGGGTAAGGGGGCGGGGTGGACAGGGCAAGCATGCCAGTCTCCAATCCAAGCAACTACACAGGCAACACCCAAACACAAACTTAATTGTAGGTACAAACGATACTCATCTTATTATCAATAATATGATGGTAAGCTTTGATTCCATATCTTTGCCATCTATAATTTTTTCACATGTTTGTTTACAAAAGCATCATAACATATTGCAGAGCTATAAATTACTGAACAGCAGGATTGTTGCTCTGATATTATCTCTAAACCAACTGATGTTCACAAATGAACATTTTGTTCACGGTACATCTGCGACTGTACCAGGGACTGCCGAGGAAAGGGCTGATAACTGCACACCTGTTCATGGTTTCAAAAAAAGGTTGTTCCGGAAACCAGTTTCTGAATCTTAGAATTTTACCAGATGGAACCCAGATCCATTCATTATTTTCTTTATCATATGTAGCAGAAATCCAAATTTCCTCCAATTTTAACCCTTAAAGAACAGAAGGAACAATTGACTTAACCTTGTACTCTACAATCAAAGCACAACAAGCTAAACATTCAGAGCTGGCTTTCGTGGGAACTATCAGTATCTTTTTATATCCACAGATGTAAGGTCACTTTTCTTTAAAATAAGAGTTAGATACCATGGTTGAGCCTGGATTATTCCCACGGTGTGACCTTCATTTTTATGTTTCTGCTGAATTACGCACGGCCAATCCAATATCGTTTGATGAAAGTAATTCATTTATTTTTGTAAGGATTCTTAACAGATATCTCATTGGTTTTCTTTTATTGGCAGGTATATTAAAGGGCAGGGGTTTATTGTCTGATATTACCGACGATATCAGCCTCACCCGACTTTTCACTTTGCCTTTCTGGTCTTTCGGGCCTGTTCATTCCTTTAGCTTTTTCTCGGCTCCCTGTAGAGCATATACGGTAGCAGCCATATCAGGCGCTAGAAGTTTATTCGTTCTACATTGGCAAGCCGCCCATGACAAGTTCCCATTCACTTCTGGGTCGAAAGAGCGCACCCTTGTGGTAAAGACATTGGGTTGGTGCCTTAGCGCAGACGGCGGTCAGAACGGGACGTGAACCACCAATCTTGTGATCGCAATTCATGCGCCAGATCTATTACGCCACCACGCTCCATGCTGTTTTCACGGTTGTTGAAAATTCTAATTGAATTAGGACTTCATTCAATATATAACATCAATAGGAGTATGATGCTAAGATTAACTACAACCGTTTTATGGAGGAAATACCATAATCTTAAGTGAACCAGAGTTTGCATTAGAAAAGGGAAATACCGGTGACAATTTCTTTGATCATCCGGGTAATGTGGTTTTGCTCCCGTTCCGATTCAATGGAGAGGACATCTGAGCCAATCAAACTACATATCTCCCTGGCGGACTGGAACGGATAAAACTAAAATAGAAAATGAATTAATGTTAGCAAATTTTTATTATTGTGTATACTTTGACTTATGATAAGTTATTTTATTCACTGTACTACATTTTTAACTGGTTGCAACGTCATTTTTAACAATGTAAATGACTTAGGCCAAAATAAAATTAAAAATAACAAAATAAATCGCTCTAAGGCCTCTTGGGCGATTGTTTTTTTTTTTTTTTTTTTTTTTTTTTTTTTTTCATATATCGGTCAAACATATCAGGAAACAGGAAGCGTAAAAATATGTGTTATAGTTTTAGGAATTGTGCAGATAAACCACACAAATCCTTATCCACTTTATATGACATCTTAATGAATGACAGATTTTAATACACATAATGATTTCTTTGAAAGGGCTAAGGTCAGAGGTCAATTAGCAAAAGTACGGCCGCAGAGCTAATGCTCAAGCACCCATCAACCCAACAAAAAATTAATCCATGACAAATAGAGCGTGGATTCTTCAGAACAATTAATGAATTAATTAACTGATTAGGAACAATTAATGGTCTTATGTAACAATAAATAAAAATTACTAAATTCCTATTTTTAAAAACCAGGCATTTTCATTTTATCAATATTTTCTTTAAGATTCATGTTTTTCTGGTTTACCTTTACTTTCAGTCTATAGCAAGACCGGGTCTGTGCGCCGGTCTCGGAAGAATAGCCTATGAACGGAAAGTTGAAGCCCAACGGACAACCTAGGATTCAATCAAAAATAGCAGTATGTATAAATTTCCATCACTGAGGATTCATACAGTAAATAAAGAGTAGTAAAAAATTATACATTGTATATGCTTATTATTCAAGCAACCGTTGTGTTATATATCAGACGTCCTTATAAGTCTTGATGATAACACACACACATACACAAACATATATATATATATCCCGTATATATACAGTAAAACCTCGCCTAACGATCACCTCGGTATAAATTTCCATCACTGAGGATTCATACAGTACATAAAGAATAGTAAAAAATTATACATTGTATGCTTATTATTCAAGCAACCGTTGTGTTATATATCAGACGTCCTTATAAGTCTTGATGATAACACACACACATACACAAACATATATATATATATCCCGTATATATACAGTAAAACCTCGCCTAACGATCACCTCGGTTTTGCAACCAGCTTTGAAAATCGACCACTTTTTACGGTCCTAATTCTGTTTTGCTCTGTATATCAAATCGTTTAGACGACCACCTCGAAAATGCAACCTGAATAAATATAATAACAATATATAATTTTAGACACAAAGAAGTATATCTAACTGAATTATCCTTTTATAATTAGCTCACTTTTCCATGAAAGTTTTGTATTCCAGATCGCCGTGGGAGAAACAAGGTCATCGGCTCTTCGTGTTCTCTCATCTTCTTTTATCCGACCAGAGAAAGACGAATCTTCGATTTTGCTTTCTTGTCCTTGAAAAATAACGTATGTTATATATATATGACTTCGTCTCGGTTAAATGTATTGTATAGGGATTACCACTAGTCTGCTTACTTCGTTGAGACGGTGTAAATGAACCGGAAATATATGTAGCTTTTAGAATGATGTGACAATGAAATGGTACAGTAAATATTAAATACAGGAATTTTCAATACTAACGAATGTAGGGTATAGAGTTTAGATTCTTGACATGTTTAGGGTATATTTTAACGTATTGTGGACATACATTTGTGCAGCTGTATATTAACAAGATGCTCATGTACTTATGGATTTTGAACAATACATTGTTCTGGTAAAAATGCGCTATTTTATGTGCTGTTGCAATCCTGGATTTTCGTATAGTTTAAAAATGTTCTGGTCAGAAAAAAAACACATGGCTAAAGAACAATTTTATCCATCTCCAATTTCGACAGCATAAATCATACAACTGACTCTGTTATTATTTTATATACGTTCTATTTTATTTCGGCAATACCTATATAATCTGAAAAAAAGAGTTCATATTTTCAACAAAAAGTGCAGTTCATTTTATTGTCCTATTATTTTTATGCACTTTTCCATGTCTTCAGACTATTTCTTTGTAAGATCTTCCTTCGCATATAAAAAGAAAATCTTTGATTTTTTATTCAGTTAAAATTTTCACTTAATTTATGACAAGATGAATTAGTAATGATCCGGCAAAACAGGAACCTAATTAACCGAATACAACTAAGCACTTGAGCCTTAGTTGTTTTAAAAGTGATATCTGCCTCGCGTGTTAGAAAAGGTGCGCTGGAGTTTACAACGCCTAATGAAATCGAGACGATGTGTCACTCTGGATGTCATCGTTTACTAAATATTTTATGAACATTTCGAATATTTCTCCACACTTAACATATATACTGCCTGTGTTACTGGAAGTGTAACAGGAAACAAGCACTCCTGTGTACCCTTAATTGCATTATATATATATATATATATATATATATATATATATATATATATTCGTTGCCATAGGTATGTTGTGTGCTCTCACCTATCGCAGCAACAGTCGCACATGTCCCGTTGTAGTGTATTGCAATGCCAAGGCAAGCTGGCATGGCTTGGCAAGTAACTACGCAATGCATCATGGTAAATACGGGGAAATCTGACACTTCCTTCCACACTGATACATTCGATGCGACTGTATTTTCGTGTCAATTGCCAAAACAGGTATTGTATTGCGACATCACTGAGCCTGTTTACATAATCAAAGGCATTATTAAAAACATGTCCACACTATAATTAATACCTTCTCGATTATAAGAACCATGGATTAGGAGTATCAATAAACACGTTATTTATATCTTTTCGTTGAAACTATGGTGCTCTAATGATAATACGGCTTGAAATCCTACAATAATTATCTTCTTATTTCCTGATGACCTTAAACCAAAGTTAATATCATAATCCCGTTTGCTGTAATTATCATTGAGAACATAAAGGGATATCAAAGTGTGGATTTATCCCCCAGAGTTCTTTGTTTCACTGAATGCACACAAGAGGGCACTGAGAAGCAAAAGCGATATCCCTATAAATAATAAGACATTCTAAGTACTGAATGATCTAAAATATTCATTATCTCAATTTTACCTGATATAAATCCGATGATTATCAATGTTTCCATCTTGCTGAACGTAGGGAACAGATCCAGTGCTGTTTATCAGTGTAATTACCTCACTTCCCCAATGTAACTCAAGATATAGTGTCCTGAAATTTAAGATGACAGTATTGAGATGAAACTTCAGTGAAGTGTGCAAGGGAAACTATTGAAACTAAACACAATTACAGGAGTTAAACACAAAACTCCCTTCAAAATAAGAACAACTAAACTTACCTGCATCCCTAAATGATGAATATAAAACTTGAATATAAAAACCTTTTATTCACAAATTGTGAAAATTCCATAAATAATAAGAGAAGCCTATTTAAGAAAACATAGACCAATAAACATATGCTCCATGACTGTCTGCCTTTGGGTTTACCCAATTATCTAACGTTAACCTGTCGCTAAGATTTTCATAGGAGCTGTGGTTCTGTAAATCGGAATTGTGTTTTGATTGACTTTCTTGACTTGTAACAGATGTCTTATTCAAGAGTTACAAGGTTCCTAGGGTAAAAGCTTTGAGGATGGTGTATGCCAATGCGGAGATGACCAGAAGGCGCTCATGTTAATTAAAAACTGTTTACAATATGGAAAATTAGGTATCTTTGTTCATTGACAAACATTGTATTAACTTGACTTCGTAAGTAGTTAGAAATAGCCATCTTAATATTTAACCTTTAATGTGACCCTGACCTTTGATCCCATTGGCCCAATTGCTTGTATTAAGTAACATTTGTATCTTAAATAGTTAATAAGAAATTGACATCTTAATTGTTTAACTTTTAATATGACACTGACCCATTATCTCATTTGCCCAATTGCTTGTATTAGTAAACTTTGAGGGAGAACTATAGTTCTGTAACCATAGTTCTGTAACTATAGTTCTGTAAAACGGAATTCAAATTTTATATTCTCCATGCGTTATCACAGATCACGTGAACTTGGTGGCGTCGAGTTTTCCTAATTTGAATATTGATAAAATATTTAACAGATATAGGTACAAAAGCTTCCACTGAACTCCTACTAAACACTAAATGGCACATGTAAAGTTTCAACTTTTTACGTCAAATATTTTATGAAGAAACAAAGAGCTGAGTCACCTTTCAAATAATATTTACCATGAGTTTATCCGCAACTAGATTTGATCGTAAACTTTTCATTCATTTAACCTGCAACAGATTAAGGATAAGTGACATTAAATATATAAAAAATCGCTGTTTATAGCATTGTGACCTTAACTATATGCCAAAGTCAATGACAAGGGGTCAAAGTAATTGAACCATAGTTAGAGTACGTCCTGGTTAAAAATCTAAACAATCAGATAAAAAAAGTGGAAGAATATATATAGGAAGAAAATGACCAGAAGAACAATAACGGAAAAAAAAACAAATATGTTCTCTTAATTTTATGAGCAGGTAAAAACAATAAACTAATAAAAAACACCATTACACAGAAATACAATATATAAATATATATATATATATATATATATATATATATATGTGTGTATGTGTGTGTATATATAAATATGTACATGTATATATATATATATATATATATATATATATATATATATATATATATATATGAGAGAGATCCTAAATCTCATAGAATAGGAAATAATTACCATCACATACTTGAACGGTACACCTAATTTCAGCCCCTTGCATAAAAAGATACATGTCAGGAACACAGAAAGCCTAAGCAAGAGGAGCAAAAATTGATGCTGTTTTTAAGTAATTATGTGCACTCACAAGCGAGTGCGAAGGTGTGGTAGTCTCCTGGCCTGGTTAACACCAGGATATAAAATGAGAGGAAGCGGGTACTCTCAATGATCCGCACCAGGAATGGGATTCTTCATATTTACGATGCTATCATAAAAAATACAGGTAGCTGCCAAAAAAAATATAAAAAAGATGCATGCATGTATAGATAGGCCCTTTCACTGCATTACAATATATCGACTTTATACACATTTAAATTAAGTTTAACTGGTTTTCACAAAAACATCTACTCTGATCATTTAGATAGAATCTAATCAAATGTATAACAAAGACGTTTCACAAAGATTTAATTAAATGCTAAGTAAAGCATATAATAGCCTCAAAGGTCCCTTTGACAATAGAAAAGCACCCCGATTAAAGTACTGATAAAACAATAAAACTGCTGAGTATCCATTTATTAGTTTCTCTTTGTTTCGGCTGTTCAGAGAATGAACAGTTTATATTCAACTGAACAAAGAGAGCAAGATTGGAACCTTTTTAAGTTTCTAAAATGAAGATTAATCAATGCAACTTTTCTATGTGTTTGTATCAAAGATAATTGATGTTGATTTTCCCTGGAGCACTGTAGTTTCTGTCCTCATATTTTTTTAGATAAACGTCTTGGGAGAATAAAAAATCTTCAGATTTCAATAACTTCGTTTACTAAAGATTTTGTATTTGTTTAAGTGCGTGTTTTGTTCATATATTGTTTATACGTTGTGCCTCTCAGTATAAAGTGAGGTTTCTCCTGATCTGCTTCAACATTGTCCCAAAATTACATAAAATCCGGATTTCGTTCCACTTCGTCAGAAGTTTTTGGAGTAACTCAACCGACGTTTATGCTTCGTATGATACCAAACAGGAATGGCAAATCCGAATCTTACAAACGGCCTCAGTGGCTCAGGGAAATGAAATTGACAGTATCTCCAATACAATGAGGGAATAACAGTTCAGTCTCCTATCTTCTCAGTCCAACTCCCTATCAAACTTCTCCACCTAAAATAATTTTCTCTCTTGCTCTGTCACGCCGTTACACCCTATATTTAACTCATCTCCATGTAAGCTCTACAGCCTATTTTTACTAAACAATTCCATGACGTCACATTTCCAGAATAGTTCGGGACGTTCCTTGCGGTATACAACGGTGAATTTTATTGCCTTTTCTCGACCTATGTTTTCAGATACACAATCTGTTATTGGAATCTTCTTGGCAATACAACATAAGCCCAGTTTTTTTCCATAAACATCAAGCTCTTTCGCAACTAGATAAATAGCCTGACACTGTACTAATGAACAGATAACATTCTCTATATTAATTCTTGAAAAACTTAAAGCATTGAATGTGTCATCGTATATTTACGACCATCCCCTCTGTATAATATTAATAATTATATGTCATATGAAAAAATAATTATAATCAGCCCAAATAATTACATTCAACTTACATCAGCAAAAAATTAACAGCAGGAATCTTCTAACCAAAATTTTGCATTTTGTTATAATGTCAGTGGGATACTGTCTTTGTACAGAGAGAATGCTGATCACCTTGAATCAAATAATACTGGACCTCTACTTTAAATACGCTCCTTACACAGCGGACATACACTGCAGTTAACCGTACATCCTTAGAGTTCGAGTAACCGCTGCTTTGTGTGGCAAGGTTCTCTGAGCAAGAGCACAGGGGTGCACACCAGACCACTGATTACACCAGGACACAAGCCTTAATTGGTCTGATTCTTGGCCCTATGCCAGAACGGATGTTATTAGGCCAACAAGAGCGGGTGTCGCATGTTTCAAACATGGGATGAATATTATACCACGCTTTCAGTGGTCTGATTACATTTTTTAGGTCTGGTGCACACCCTGGTGTTCCTGTCAAGAGAACATTGTCATACAAAGAAGCAGGTACACCAAATTTAAGGATCTACGGCATCTAGAACTTCTTCAATGGTTCAGAGACGAAACCTTCAAGGTTCTTCATGGTGGACTTAGTGGGACCGTGAAAGGTTTTTGGTGGAACCACCAGTGAAGGGTTCTTTATAGAACCTTCCATGGAGGCTTAATCTTTCTCAAGAAAGTTGGAATTTGCATGGATCATAGCTGAAATTTAGTTTCTTTTCCTGATAGTTGTTTCCTGCCTATATGATAAATACTTCCAGCTGAAATGGAAACACTTTTTAAGGTATATAATTTATTTATATATTTGTAAAGATCATCTTGTGATAACGGTACAATAACCAAAAAGCATTACCCACTTAATATGATTAAACTAACTCTTTACTGCTAGCTGAGCTGTGTATATCATATACCAGTTTGCGTGAAATTAAATATAATTTTAATCGATAGTTTATCGAATAAGAGAATGATTTGCCATACCTAGGATTCAAATATTGTCGCGTTCATGGAAAGATTGGTATAAAAGGTTTTTTAAGGTAATACAATGCACTCTCAAAGTAGAACAGAAAATTGAAGTTCTCTCAAAACCAGATGTCTGCTCTGATATTTCCCGCTCACATAGGAATAGTACCACCATATAACGGTTAAGTCCTTGATTTTGGACACATAGTAGATATATTGCATATACAGAAAAGCTCGAAATAACAAGCACCCACGAACGGGAACCCGATAAAGTTGTCGCTTTTTTTCTAGGTGGTCGAACAAGAGATGTGTGACTAACAAATATTTAACCTCATCTAAGGCCATTGAGTCGTACATTGTTTATTTTAAATGCTCTGTTACCGGCATATGTTAGCCGTGACAACCCGACCCAGAAGGCAATCGGATAATTTGGCTGGTAAGCCTACTCGAGTCGTAATACAAGTAATATCGGGGAATGTATCGCAGTGGTCTTGCATCAGATTGCATTCATATTGTGGTAAACGTACGGCCCATAATCTCAATATATAATGCTAAGAATGATGAATTAACATAATAGTATACATATGAGCTCACAACCCAAACTAAAACATCGTCTCCATGGACACGGGTCATTTCCTGTATCGCCTGCAAGTTACCTGCGTCCTGTAACCCGTGCGAGCCATGCTTGTATTCACGCGGTCATAAATTCAACAAACATGCCGAGGGATTTACCAATGTGTTGGGTTAAAACGGATTTTTACACGCTCATGTTTGGTATTATTAGAAAGTACACAAAAAATGCTAACGATTGGTCTGGTTTATGTTGATTGGCAGTGTACTTGTAGGTCATGAAGCGTTGTCAGTAAAGACCAAAATATTTGCATCCTCATGAGCCCTTATATAGTGCGTTCCTCAGACTTAGGTGTAAAGACACTAGTACTAGCGCCAGTAATCTGGTTGTAATGCCAGAGGGTCGATATGACTCTACCAGCATGTGCGAAGCCATTATACTTTGGAAATACTGTTAAGATTTCTACATATACCTTTGTATAATAATAATAACTAATTAATTAATAAGTGATAATGATAATAATAGCTAATTTATCAATAATGATGATTATCATGATAATGATAACAATAATCATAATCATAATAATAATTATTATTATAAATTAACATTGTTGAAAAACAACTATATATATATATATATATTTATTTATATACATGCATACATACATACATATACATACATACATATATCCATGTATTGCGTGCTTAAAAAATTAAGTCCTTTTAACTTTGAAACGATTTCGTCATTATTTCTTTTTCTTTTGTTATCGATGGAATTACTAAATTGTGAATTTTGAAATTAAATAGTTATTTTATACATTTAAAAGGGTTTATTATTAATTTTTAATTATTTTAAAATATCTATCAAAACAGCTTAAAACGGCTGGTGTGGCAAAGAAGTATGTATTTCTCCAGCATAGCTATATATTCTACTTATATTATTATTATAGGGGGCTTAATTAGTATGCTATAACATGCAGAAAGTATCACCACCAGAAATTACTTTGCGCCAATCAATGATCGCTAAATCACTGCGTGACAATAATAGTGTTGGATATCAGTCTACTTTTCATCTGAAGGCGAATTAAAACGAACCAATCAGAATTCGCCACAGACGCCGGGTAGTGCTTCCGGGTCAGAGGTTGTGTGTACCAGCACACTTGCTCCGAGTTGTGCCACGTTGAGTTGTCACATATATATCAGTTGTACAAGCTGTTTCACGTTCTTTTAGCCCCCAGGCAGTCAGATCATCAACAAATAAAATGCAGGTGACGCACATTTCAATTGCCTTAGCGGCTGTCGTATTTGCAGTCAAGGCCAGCGACAAAGATGAACTAAAAATTGAAGTTCTCTCAAAACCAGATGACTGCTCTGAAAAGAGTGAAAATGGGAAAACACTGTCAATGCATTATACTGGAACACTGGCCAGTGACGGATCCAAGTTCGACTCAAGGTACGTAAAATATGATCTTATTATTATATTTAATTTTAACATAAACCTCAACATAAATATAATTTTAGAGAAAAATATATTTTCAGCAACTGTATTACTAGACTAATTTCTTAAAGAAAATGTACTCAAAAGTCTCAAGTATATCTTTTAGTTTTGATGGGATCAGCATTATGGATATTACTTACTGATAGTGATACTGTCCGACTCCTATACTATTACTTATCTTTTATCTATACAACTATCTTTAAGTGGTTAACTTATAAATTAGGTTAAAAGAAAAATATAAAAGAATTTTGCCCATTCATATTTAATACAAGGTTTTGAACCCATTTGTATTCCATGTGACAAGGTTTAACAAAGCATGCCATGTGACATATGTAGCACATATGTTGCACCAATAGATATTAATACACACGCCCCTTTATGGGAATGACATTAAGGCTTCAAGTTGCATATCACTATGCCATAAGAAATGGCTTATTGTTTCCTTTTATAAAGAGAATAAAATACAATTGCATGTCTGAAATTAATAGCTTGTATTACTCTTTTCATTTTTTAAATGTATACTTGTGAATCTGAATAAGTCTTAATGTTCATGATTGAATAACTAGTAGCTCAAGCATACTAACTTAACTAAGTGTTGCAGCTACAAGACAAGCCTTAACTGGGCTTCTCAGGATTGGCTTTTAATAGGTTAATAGTACTTTGTTCATTCATTTTGAATTTGATGTTGCAGCATTTTTTATAAATGTAGATAATTACACTTTTATTTTATTAAAGGTCATGGTTTTCACAATTATTTATCAAATAATAAGTCTAAGCATACCTGACATACATGGTGTCACTCCTTCCTTTACAGGTATGTCTCTATTTAAGGCCCTTCATGTACATGTTAACACCTCTATTACAGATAAGCAGATCTGTTCACTAGAATTCTGTATTCTAAGGAATGCAAGCAATGTGAGATACTCTAAAAACTGTGTTTGCATTATTTTATTTGGCTCATATTCCCAGGTTCATTCATGCAGAAGTGACTGCACATCTGTGAATATTCTTTGATGATGTTCCTTGACCCAGATCATGCGCTAGATCCACACCATAATGGATTCTCTATTGGCCAATTCATGAAAGGCCCTGAAAATTTCTTGGGATTCTATTCACCTCTGTATTATGAACAAATCTGGGGTCCAGCCAGTACCAGTTATATGGAGGCCCTCCTAATAAACTTGCTCTCAAGTGATATTTTTCTTAATTTACACCAAAATCATCTGCTATGTATGCTCATCTACACCCCATAATTACTGTTTTCCCCATTATTAATTATGAGAAAGAAATGTCATACTTTATTTTTTTTTCAAATTGCACTTTTTGGCTTTCTATGGTAGCTTATTCTAATTTAAAAACTGAAGACTACAGTGATCATTGGCTGCACATATATGGTACACTAAAAACCTGATACACAGGTTCTCTCTCACATTGATAAGACCTTACCTAACCTACACTAAAACATAACAATACACAGGAATAAGTCAAGGTGTTGCATGTTGTCCTTTTCTAACATTGACTTTGTATACCATATAAAACTAATAACTATCTTGCATTTACACAAGTCATGGTCCATGGAGGCATGCACCAAATTGGGGTGATATAACCATGAGTTGGCAGGAAGGCATCTTTTCACATTGAACATGTAAAATTATAATTATTTTATACATAAAAATAATAATAATAAACACATAATAATTAACATTGTAGCTTGCACTGCATTCTTTTGTGAACACAGTGACACAGTGACCTGGTTTAACTTATACATCAAATGTAACATTGGCTGTCCTGGTATTGGGTGCTTAAGCAGCTAAGCTGGAACTTCTTGAAATTTGAAAAAACATGGTTGCCTTCATATTCACAAGATTAAATATTTGTGATTTTTACTTCTTCATTGTTATGCAATAGTTTAATTTTCTTGAGGTACCATACATTAACTTACACATTGTTTATAACCATAATTATTTCAGTTATATAGGCTTCCCTAATATGCACGCAAAAATCTTAACTACTGTACAAGGTTCTACATAGGGAACACCAGACAAATGGAAATTATTCCCGCAAAAGTGACAGATATGCATATTATTTCAATTGTCAATCTTTGAATCTCAGGTAACATTTATGATATATTCTGTATAATATACAACCTAATCATGATGCACATTATACATGAGATGCAATCTAGACTATAGAATAAATTGCCTTACAAGTGTGTTTTATGTGCAATAATATCCCCTTCATGAATATCGCAAATTTGAAACCAAACGAAAAGTGAACCACAGTATATTGGTCAGGTAACTTTTGGTATATTGTACATAGTACTAGTAGTGTACTTTGGTTCCAGCCTTGACAGAAATCAGCCATTTGAGTTCCAGTTGGGGGCTGGGATGGTGATCAAGGGATGGGATGAGGGGCTCCAGGATATGTGTGTTGGAGAGAAGAGGAAGCTGACCATCCCCCCACACCTGGGATACGGAGACAGAGGAGCAGGTATAGGCATCTTCATCTTCACTAGATAACACTCAGTAGAGATCAACACCACCTCCCCCCCCCCCCCCCCCCCCCCCCCCAATACACTACACACCTACTCCTCACGCCTACAACTGAGAAATCGGTCGCATGTAAAAGAGAGGGTTCCCAGCCATTTATGAAATCATGAAAAGTCTCTGGTAAGAAAGTTTCTCATTTGCTAGTGAGGGAATGGGTTAGAGGGTGTGAAAAAAATGCCTAAGATAAGAATAAAGTAACAACTAGAATGCAGGGCTATGCTTACTTAAGTTTTGAGCTATATATTGTACTTATGTACATCTACATACAATTACTGATACCTTGTTTTCACTGTTTTCAGATCAAAAACAGATCCCTTACCCCGTTAGCAAATGCAGACATCTAGTATTGGTATATTATTATTTAATGTGTACACAATATGTTTAATCTAATAACCTCCCTACTCCAACAGTCACTGGTCACTAACATCAGTGCCCTCAGGTGTTTGTTGTGTGCAAATAAGGATGTCTCAAAATTACGTAACATTATTTCTCTCTTTAAGGTGACAAGATCCCACCAGGTGCCACTCTTGTGTTCGAGGTCGAGCTGCTTGAGGTCAAAGAGGGCGGTTCTGGCCCACAGCAACCCAACGTGTTCAAGCAGATCGACACCGACGGAGATAACCAGCTGTCTCAGGATGAGGTAACCTTGGTTACTTAATGGTTTTACGGTGCAGGTGTCATCCTTGGCAGAAAATGTGTGGTGATGTTTGAATTGAAAAAAATAAGTTAAAAAAAATTTTTGTTTGTAATGTTACCTAAACTATAATTTTGTTCATCTGCAAAATTTCATTCCAGTTTTGGACTGCATGATAGGGCAGCCCTCATTTTATATTTGATGTTAACCAGGCCCAGTGCCTACTGCACCTGCAGGCCCTTGGTGGGTATATGTCCCCATGCAACTGAGTTACACACTGCTGTGGGACATGGCCTTCCCATTAAGCCACCTGGGTGGGGTCCAACCATGAAAAATCTCACGGTATTGGCTGAGATTCCAACTCACAAAACATTGACATGTTTCAGCCAAGGGCCTTTCCAAAGAAATAAATATGATTTGACTCAGAAAAGTGAGAATTTTGGTGACAAAAACGTTTTTTTTTATAAATTAACTAGTAATTCTTTTTACAGCAACCAGTTTTAAAATATTAAAAAAAATTATTTTTGTGATTTTTATGATATATGGCAATGAACTAAATACTTTTTGAATAATAATGTGCAGAAAACAGAATTATGAAAAGAATATTATATATATGGGAAAAAAATATTATATTTTCCTTTAGTCTCTTTTTAAGTGAGAGTGCAACAAAAATTGCTAGATTTCAGCCAGATTCCATTCAGACATGATCTCAATTTCTGTGTGATTTTGAAATCCTTATATAAATCTCAGATGATGGTTGACATTCATTGAATCAATCCCATGATGCTTTGCTGTATGGTTGTGGACTCGGTCAAGGACACATTGATTGGTAGGGATGTGTGGTTTGCTACAAGTATGGCCGTTTGATCTTCTTGTGTTCAATAAAAAACTTGGACAATCAAATTGTGTGCAAGCTTCTAAATTAAATCTGTTTGTGAGCCAAGCATGTTGGCAATAGCTATTTTATGCTAATTTGTTTTGGGGGACATATAGGAAAAAGCAAATAAAATAAACGAGTGGGTAATTTCATACATGATCAATGGTGAATGTTGGTTTGAGGTATGTGATTGGCATGGGAATGTTTATACAGTGTGTGGGTGTAATCAGTATGAAAATGTTCCAGTGAAAGCGAACATTATTATACACATAATTATGAACCCACAGCATGGGCAAAAACCAAAGCTGTTTATGGTGAAGGTTCCTTTAAAATTCTAAAGGGACCTTTTCCATTATCTGATATGTATTTAATAATCTCTTTAACACTATAAAAATAGGATAAAAATGTTATGATCTCACAGCTCACAGGTTGTACATATTGTTTATAAATATGGTTACATGGAGGGGAGGGGATGGTAAAATAGCTCGTGTCGTAATCCAAACATGTCCAGAATTAACATCTGGTGCAAATGACAGAGATGGTGTTTCCTTCACATGCTCTCAACCATGACTAGTGACCTTTCAAATATCTGCAAAATCAATGTCAACCGCTTCAGGTAACAGTTTTCTGTTTGTCACTAAGGGTATGTGTACCATGTTAACTACTGTAATAGCTTGTGGATAAACCTTTTACACTCTTCACTGGGGCATAAAGAGATTTTCTAAGCAGGACTTAACTCCATTCCTTTTATTCATGCCCAGAGTTAGCCACAAATCTCATAAATTCTACAAATAAGGCATGTCCTTGAAGGACTGGCTTTTCTTTTGTAATGTGTCTTACATAACACGTGCATAAGTTAATTACATCAGCTTTGTCATGCACAGATTGTGTTAGTCTGGCTTTCCAGTCATGTGCAGGTACTGGTTTAGAAGCACTGGAAAATCTTGGGGTCCCGCCAAGGAAACCCATAATTATTACATAAATTGTGGTCCTACTGCCAGATTTATTTAGTCAGCTGACTATTGTGTACTGATCTCTCAAACTTGCAACAGTGAAAACACGAAATTTGGTGCATTGGTGACATGTCAGACTTTTCCCGAATTTTGGAGAACCAGTGACCAAATTCAGGACACTTGACTTGTATATATTTGCTAGGGATATAATGCAGTTATTCAAAAGCCATCCATTGTGACCATCCAAATGGATCTTTCACAGTTCCCATATTTCCCAGCCATATTCAGAATAAATGCAGATTCCCCGAGTACCATGCAGTTGGACAATGGCAATAGACAGGTCTTCTCCAGCAACCAAATGATGCACCAGTACATACTGGTATGTGTTCATCCACAGCCCTTATATTACTGTGATCAGGAATTGGACCAGCTTGATATCAGAAAACAAAGGTCTCTTGTATCCTAACGCTTATTATTTGATGCTAAATTGAAGCCACCATTGGCTGGTACCAGCCCTCGTCAGACTTGCAACCCCCAGGTCACCAGCTGAAACATGCTACACATTCAACCACACAGAGCTGTGAGCTTCCCTTTAATTCTTATTCTGACAGATGATAACAGGCTGCCAGGACCCATGTTGAAAAATATGAACTGCTGATTTTTTTCTGTGTGTTAGACAGTTGATTATTTCATGACCTGCAGGTCAAGTTGATTGATAAATAATTCCATTCATGATCGAGGTGTATCAAAAAGTTTGGGTGAAGGTTTTGGTTTCCATGGTGATATGATGGTTTTTGTGGTGACAGCTAAATAAGCTTAAGGTCAACTGAACAAATCTGTTTCGCAAGATCGCATAAGTTATGTTTTATATTACTCAGTACATAATAGAGCTAGATGATTAATGATTGATATTTTGTGGCTTGCTTTGTATGTGCAACGGTTTAAAATTTGCTGCATCTATCAAAAGGTTAAATTATGGAAAAGAATATTCTATTTCTGGAGAGAAGAATGTAGTCAGGACATGGAATCCAAAGTTATAAAAATTCATCTATGTTGTATGAGCATAAGGATGATGGATTTCTTTTGAGTACCATGATTGCTCATCATTTATGATTTATGCATATTATTAGGGCACCTGGCCATCTTACTAACCTCTGTGTATATGAGGATCAGGAAAGAACCATGATCTATAGACAAGTAGATGATCTAATGAGTCAAAATAGAAGAAAAATATGTACAGTTTAATATATTTCTTTATTATTGGTTATGACATTCAGGGGAAGAATTAAGTCTCGTCATTATGACTTTATACCTGGCCTGTAGCCTAAGAAACCATTAATCCAGGCTAACTTGTTTTGTTTGGTTCTCTTGTCATGTGGATATTTTAATCTTTATTAAGTACACAGTGATATCTACGGGTCATTTACCTAACAATCTACTTCCTTGTTCAATACACTTTGTATCCTATCCTGGAAATATCCTCATTTGAAAAAAAAGATAAAAAATGATCTTTTATATCCTTGGAACCCTTAGAGCTGAAGGACTTCCCTCTTGGGAGCTGACAAGGGGAAATTACCAGTATATATGGGATATTGCTAATACAGATACTCTCCTGAATGGAGGCAGTAAATGACTGACTACTTGAAAAAAACTGCAAACAACTAGTGCCCCCTAGCATCCATCCTGACCAGTCCATTCATTCAACACAGCAGTATGGGCACTGGAAATAATGTTTTAAATTGCCATTCATCCTGATACATATTATTTATCATATTTATTATGCTGTGTTAAAAATACAGAAACATGAATAGACATCAGAAACTTCTGCCTTTGACATGGTTTGCATTAGAATTTGATCCTGAATCAACTGCCCTGTAGGATGATATAAGGGAAACTTACATAGGGCCTTACAGTCATTGATGGATGTCAATTTTGCAAGTTTCCTTGAATTTGTCATACATTCTGGTACAAAACGATTGTAACCTTGTATTTATTTAATGATAATATCAATTAACAAGAGTCCATAGTGCATATAACCTAACAAACTGGGGATTATCAGTTTTGTCCATGATAATGAGTGTCTGGCTGAATCACACTTGCCTGCACAAACAGGCTTACTGCTGTGCCAGTCAGTCCTTTTTCTCCTCAATCTACACGAGAAGCTACAGTAGCCATATCCTGTGTTCAAGGATGAGTAATTCTGTCAGTTCTGAGTTGACATTTCAGATGAGAGCATATTTAGTAGGCCTTGTGGGTTCCCTTGAGGAGGTCAATAAGGAGGCAAACACAGATGACGACACTACAGAAATGGTCAAATCCGTCTTTAAGTATATGGACCGAAACAAAGACGGCATAATCTCAAACGATGAATTCCACAAACGGGACAAATATCCAACATCTAGTGAAGCAGAGGAGGAGGATGAAGAAAGTGATGAAACTAGAGAGACGGAAGAGAGTGAAAGACCAGAGCATGCCGAACTTTAATCTGATTATTTTGTAATTTAGTAATTTAAAATGTTCAGTGACACCCTGACTGCTATGTTATTTTTCAATTCTTGGGTTTTTGGAGTTGATGAAACCTGTTCCAGAGAGCAAGAAATACTTGTCTGACTCATATGCTGTATATAGGTATCAAGGGTTTCAGAAACTTTAGGTAAGCAGCTGTGATGCTTAAAATGTGATTTGGATGCTCAGTTCTTAGGGTCCAGGTGTCCGAGTAGATGTGTAAAAGTTTTGGCTGCAGGACCAATAGAATCAAAGTTGCTTCTTGTGGTTATAATCACTGACCATTGCCAACTACCTCAAGAAACTTCAGGTTGTGTATACACTGTGCTGACAACTAACCTTTCACTCCATTCAAATTATCATAAAATGACAAAATTTCAACTAAAATAATAATACAAACATTACATTGTATAAGAAAGACTCAGTTTTTCACAATCCCTAAAATTAGTCATGGGTTACCTCTCATTTGGATGTTCTGAATTCTGAATTGATGTGCCAAAATTTAGGCGAGCATCCCAGATTCTTTGAAATATCTTCCCATTGGAAGCCCAGAAGCTTGGCAAAATATACGCAGTGGTGTGCAAATTCAGAGAGCTAGAGTGGTCGGCTAACAATTTATGGAATATAAGATTTATGCATTTCTTATGAAAGGTGCCTCTTTTCCTTCATATATTCCTGTGACTAAGAAAAAAAAATATGCCAATACTGAGAAATACATTTACTGTTCAAGGTGAAAGAGTATTTGCGAGCAGAATTGTCGTTTGACGAGGAAGTAGCGAAGATGCTAGAGACACCTGGAGCCATGGAGGCTGCTCTTGAAGGATTTATGAAAATGGAAGATCGGAACAAAGATGGAATTATCAGTTTTGATGAATTTAGTGGACCAAAACATGACAGGGATGAACTTTAAATCTGTAAATAATAAAGATGTTTTTATATATGCTAGTGACTGAAACATTCAGAGTAGTTTCTGTTTTATACATCTTTCAATAGGAGGCAAGATTGCATACTTTCAGAAGAACACTATCAACAAGAAAATCTATGGTTATTTCATAGTTTCAGTGATCGAGTTAAAGTGTTCTCAGCAACAGTAATCATGGCTTAAAGGTCAAGGGATTAACATTCTGCAACCTGAGATTATGTCTCTCTGTTTCTGTTTACTGAATTAGAATGATTTATGCAAAATATATGCAAATTATTCATTCTTGTAGGATGAAGGGATGTATGCTCTGGCAGTAGCTTTTGGTGTCTGAAATTTCGGAAATTCCAACTGAAGGACCTTTTATAATATTTTAGAATACTGCAGAATTTGGGAAAAAAATTATGTCAAAGATATGTAAATTGCAAAATTTGCTAACTTTTGCTTGGTGCTGGGGATTATTAGCTGTTTTCAGAGCTATCAATAAAATGAGATCCTTGTACCCAGACCATTTTTGCTTCTCTCTTGTCAGTTTGTTGACTCATTGTTCATTGAATAATTGAAAACTTAATGACTCAATTTCTGTTGTACTTTTTATGTTTTTCTGTTCAAGTTCTCTGTGCAGAAAAAAGTCCAGAAATACCTTGATGTATTCCTTGCAGGGGATTGGTGGACGACGTTTTCAAAACTGATGCTTCAGCTGTTTGCAGATCATTAAAATTCCTTTTGCAGTGAACCAAATTATCCATATTTTGCTTCTCCTGAGGAAATAAATCATGTCAGACCATTCATTGCCACTGTGAATTGATAGGCCGGTTTTTTTGCTACTTCCAAGTCATTACGAGTATGATAAGTTCACTACAGCTCAATGATGGAATACCTTGTTGTTATAACATTTTTATCATCAATTCATTTCTTCAGTCTGCTTGGCCATACTGTGCCAACTTCTTGCCAAGAACTTATCCATTTAAAAGATGACTTTCCCCCAAGTACCTTTGTAAGCTGCCATCCTTCCCACTAAGCTGATGTCAGCCACGAGAAAAGTATACGAGGGTGATTTATTCTTGCAGTTCTGGGTTGACATTTCAGGTCAGAGCATACTTATTAGACATGGCGAGGTACTTTGAGGAGATCGATATGCAGACTGACTCAGAAGACGACACAAAAAAATTGGTAGACAATGTCTTTAAGCATAATGACAGAAACAAGGATGGCATAATCTCAGAAGATGAGTTCTACAAGCGAGACGTGTATCCCCCAACCAGTGAAGATGGGGAGGAGACAGAGGGAAAAGATGAAACTAGCAAGACGGAAGAGACTGACAAGCCAGAGCATGCTGAACTTTGACCAGAATTTTGATATTAAGTAATTTAAAATGTTTAACGAGACCTGAATGATGTGTTATCTTTTTTTTTGCTCTTTGTTTTGAGTTGATGACACCTGTTTCTGAGAGCAAGCATCTGAATTATTTAGAGTATATGGTTGAACTATGTTTATTATATTAACCTTTAAGCAAGCAGGATTATTTGATGATAATTCATGGAAGAATAAGATTTGCATAAACCCACCCTTTTGCAGTCCTTTCCAAAGATTTGTGGATTCCAGAATAACTTTTTATAACAGGAAAAGTACATTCAACTAATACTGAGTTAGAAATGAACTATTCTAGGTGAAATTACTTTCAAAGGTTCACTTCACATTAAGAAAACTGATGACTGTTTTGCAAAAGTAAATTATAATGTCAAACTGTTCTCAGCATCAGTAACCATAGTAATAATGTTGTCCTGCAAAAGAAATTCCAGACACCTCGTCTCACTTCTTAAGTTTGTTGAATAATTTATGCAAAACATATGCAAATAAATCACATAAAAGGGGAGGATTTTTAGCTCAGCTGACTATAAGTCATCTGAGCTATAGTCGTGGTCCATTGTCCGTCGTCCGTCCGTCTGTCCGTCCGTCCGTCCGTCCGTCCGTCCGTCCGTAGATGTGGCACGTTTTGAAACCGTAAGACCTAGGAATCCAAAATTCGGCATAATGTTAGATGTCCTTAAGATCTCCTACCAAGCTGAAAACTGGGTCTTTTTGACTTCGTTCCTTTGAGAAATTAAGGAAAAACCTCAATTTTTTTATTAAAAACCTATTTTCACACTTCAGGGCTGCCTAATATCAAAACCACTCATCTGGTTTTCCTCATATTTACCATAAATATTCCTCTATATAGTTCCTATGTACATTCAAGAAATTATGTCTGTATTATGTAATTTAAAAAAGTTATGGACCCAAACATAATGCATTTTGTAAAAAATCAGGAAAGATATTTGATCACTTAACACAAAACATGTTAAAGCTATGGACCTTTTTTCCAGTAATATAACTTTAATTAATCAAAATTAAATTGTATACCCAAAATTAGATGAAAATCTTTTAAATTTTTTAAAATATTAATAAAAATAAAAAATTGGTACCTTAAATTTTGCCCAACTTTGACCATGGCACGTTTTTTTCCTGTGAGTACTGTGGATTTAATTTTCACAGCATGTTTTTGTTACCTTTTCAACTGTTAACACCAAAAATTTGAAACCAGTTGATCAAAAACTGTAGATTTTATTCAAGTTTTCAAGCACCATGTAACATATTGTTTACATCAAGCTAGTGTTATGCAGTTTGCAAGAGCTCAGCTCCCCAGCTTCAGCTCTTAGTTCCTTAAATTCGGCATACAGCTAGATGTCTCCAAAATCCCCTACCATGCCAAGAATTTGGTCACTAGAAATAAAAGCCATAAAACCAGGTACTTATGATCATTATTTAAATGTGTGAATTTTGTATATTCTGGATTCTCAACATCATTGTTTGGTGAAAACTGAATAAATACCAGTCATGGTGCGAATACTTTGTAATTGTATTTAAATACGAATATGATTATGTACTCCATTATAAAATTTCTTGCATAAAGAATGGGAATTCAGGTAAAAATGAAAGTATATGAATACCAGTGCAAATACTTTCAAAATGTATTCATGAATGCATTCATGAATATATACTTTAATATTATTTTAATAATCATTTCAGTTATATTTCATTTAAAAAAATCATATGATTCTCTTATTATTTAAAAAAAAAATAATATTTGGGACAATATTTGTAATTTTTTTTTAATTAATAGTTAAACCTTTATATTATATATTCTGCTTATAAGTTATATGGCCAAGTCAAAATCTGTGTGATAATAGCACTCCATTTGTTAATAAAATAAATGAAATCAATCCTCTTCCCTGTCTCCAAAGGTACTATCAAAATCAAACATAAGCTAAACAACAACAACTCATAATACAGCTTATATTTATTACCACACAAAACCAGCATGTGCCTCATTTCTAAATAATATTTTTTTATCATATATAACAGCTGAGCGTCGTGACCCATAGGTCCCTTGTTAATGTATGTTCTTGCCGCAGCAAGGCAATAATTATATTGTTTGTGTTGGAAGTGTAAGAAATTCCATATTGAGGACCTAGGATTTTTCTTTGCTTCCGACTGCTGAATAAATCATGCAAAAGAAATGCAAGTTACGATTGTTGCCTGGTGATGGGGCATGTGATTATGATGTTATCACTGGTTACTGTTGCTGAGGGCAATATATGTCTGTGATTATATTTGCTAGGTGTTGGATCTAGTTGGTATTTTTCTGAGCCAGCTTGCTATCCCTGTATCAGCACACCAAAATCCTTTGACCCATACCATTCATGCTTTTTGTTCTGTTGCCAGGTGTTGGACCAGCTTGACAGTGTACCATTTTAAACTATAGTCTAACTACTGTTGCAATTTTCTTTAGTTTTTGTTCAGTAATCCAAGTTATCATGCCTGGGAATGGTCTGTGGTGATGGATGTTATTATTAATATCAGTGGCTGCCATATGCACAACTGATAACTTCAGATTTTTTTTGACAACATGTAGATATGGTTTCCATTGGCCCAAAGTGGCAGTGCTTTTGCTTTTCCTATTGGCGTTATTAAATATTTCCAAGGAGATGGGCTGTCTTTCTCTTGATACATGCTGCTAAGCAAATGGCCATAGGCCAAAAAAATATGGTTTGGTTTTCAGAAACTTTTTTTCAAAAATGAGTGCAGTCCGCAGATTTTTTTTTTCTTGTGTTTTGATAAAAATGTCAAATGATAAAGGCAAAGCATGATAATATCAGATTTATTTTGCTTAACAAGTAAAAGCACTACATAACAGAGGAAATTTTATCACAAGTGTTTGATTTTATCTTCTTGAAAGAAATGTCCGAACAGCTAGAGCTCAAAATTGGTTAGTTTCTATTCAAATCAAAAATTAAAATTTTTGATGCAGGGGTTTAAAATTAAAGTGGGTGGTGCCTAATAACCAAAGCTTTTATTTTTTTTGCTTACCACTTCCTATTGCTAGGTGATGGACTTTTTAAAATTATAGGCTGTTGCTAGGTCTTGATTTTTTTCAGTAACTGTGTTGCAACCCCTAACGAATATGCATAACCATATGCATTTGCTTGGTGATTAAACAGGTTCATCAATGAATGTTGCTAGATGATTAATCAGGAGTACCCTGACCTGTGGGATTCAAGGTACACTATAATGTTGCCACGCAGTGGATCAGAGGTGTAGTTTTCTGTTGCTAGGCGATGAATCAGGTGTACCGTTTACTGTTGCTAGGTGATGGACTACCTGTATTACCAGGATACAGGTGGCTGTCCCCATCTGGAGGACATGGAGGAAGATGATGCTGACATCGTCCTTGAAATTTTCAGCATCGATGACACAGACAAAGATGGCTATATTTCTCTCCCGGAGTTTGTCAGTACAACATATCTGAAGGATTATGATATTCCTGACAATACAACATTACAATGAAGAATTTATCATACAAATATTTGTGTATTTGTTCCTTATATTTTTTCACCAGGCACCTTCAAACCCCAAAATAAGCTTAATTATAGTTGTCATAAGCTTTGTCTTTCTAGTTTTGCTAAATGTAAGTGTTTGAAGTATAAAGACATTATTCAGATTCTTCTGCATGATAAGATTGATCTCTATTCAGAATAATTTTACAAGGTTTCTTCCTTCTTTTTATATGCATGCCAGTCAGATGACAGGAGTATTATGGTATACTGTCTGTCCCTTAACTTTTAGTGTTGCCATGATAACTTACTGGGCTTTGATGGATTTTCACCAAACTAACTATAACTACTGACCAAAAGACTACCTCGCCTGAGTTATATAATGGCATAATCCATGCATATATAATAAGGTCATGGGTCACTTGGCTACCTTATGGTGTTGCCACTATAATTTATGAAGAATATGAAGGATTTTGATAAAACTCACCAGAAAGGTTAATCAATAAAATATCTTATCTATGTTTTTTTTATTTCTAGCAAAATCCAAACATATTTTATGAGGTCAGAGGTCACCACACTTTGGATGCACAGTGGTGACTTGGCAAAAATTCTATGGATTTTCATAATCATCATTATACATATTTACAAATAGAGTAAATTCTCAGCAGATTTCACCCATATTTAATGAGGTCAGCAATCACAAGACATAAGTAGGGTGTATTATGCTCTTTTGCAGTGTCAGTTTTGGTAAATATTGATTTTGCACTGGGTGTGCATCAGAACTACTAAAATAAACACTTTATCATGAAAACAAGGTCATATATGAAGGACCTGGGAAGAGCTAGTCATTTCTATTTTCAGATTGAGTTAAAACACAAGAAATATAAATTTTACCACATTCATCTCAGCCTTTCTGCCAAAACCCAAGATATATTGAGTTAAGATTAAAATAAAAAGTTAGCTGATAAATCACCAGGAAAATTCTTACATATATAGGTGATAAGAATTTTATCTGTGTAAAGAACATTAAATATACTTTTCTAATTTTTTAATATTTTTTTAAACACAGGATTAGAAAGGTTCCACTTGTGTATTTTTTTTTCATCAAGAGCTTATCCCAATCATTGAATCCTTCCTGTTTGACAGATTTTTTTCTTCCATGACTGTCCACTCTGAGATCCACAGGCATTCTGAAAAGAATTCATCAGTTCACTCTTTTCTCACCAGGTGAAAAGTTTCTTGAAAAGGGAGGCTTTTGAGAATGCAGGAATTACTGAAGATGACATTGATCAGGAAGCCTTCAGGCAGACCGTCCAGTATTTTTTCAGAACTTATGATCGGAACTCTGATGGAAAGATTACATACAGAGAGTTTCACAATCACCATGATGAGTTGTGAAACATCATGAATCCGACCTGAAACATCTGCATTCGCACAAATCTCTCAATAAAAGAACCACCTTTTATAGATTTTATTGTTTATGTAGATGTAGTGTAGTGTTTAGTTGTAGCTGTACTTTGTCCCAGAGAAAATATTTTCTCAATTTTTCCCCAGATATATATGAGAAAAAAGATGGATAAAGATTTCAGTATGAATCCCCTGAAACTCGAATACTATAAAATTGAATAAAATTATTTGATATTATAATGAAATCAGTCTTATACACAAAGATGAACATAACAAATTGACTGAAGGACAAGATTACATCCGAAAGTTTTTACATTTTTTGCAGGTAAAATACATCAGTACATCAAAACATTTGTGCAGTGGTATATTGGAATATATCATGCAGTTAATCTGTCACATAGAAAAAATATTAATGTTGTCACACGCAAAATGTTTTGACCCAATGACTAAAAAGGACAGAAATAAATTCATGAACCTGTAGAAACTAACACCTTTTGCAGGAAAATACAGTTTAAAAATAAAAACAGCCACCGGATTATTAAAAAACATTTAACTAGTGCCAGATACACAGGATTAGGAGACATTGTCTTAGTTTGTTATCAGTATTATAGCCTTATTTATTCATCAGAATTGGATGATGTTATTGCTGAAAAAGTGTGATGTTATTAATAACACAGGTTCTCATAATTAAAAAGTGATACTTCCAGTCATATGACAGTGAGAACATTGACAGAAACATTTCCTAAGAATCCAGGATCAGTCACACAGAGCCCCTGATCATGCATCACAGTGAAGGCACTGAATATGTATTTTGTGAGGTGGAGCTGCCAAACATGCTATTTTATGTGAAAGTCCCTAAACCTGCATGGTTGCATATAACTAATCCCTGTGCAAATTTCTTTTGTAAAAGTGCCCTTTGCAACACATTTCCATGCATGTGAGATGAACTGGGCATGAATGCTAGTCCTTTATAACATGCAGTTTTATTTGAGCAGCACCCCTGAACATGTATTGGTATGTGACAGAGCCCCAGAACTGGTGTAGGGGCATGCCAGTGCATATTTTATGTTGTGAAGGAAATTGGGATTGTAATCCTAGCTGTCAATATCTGATATAATGGAGGTCTGTTTGGATTGTTAGTGTGCCTTATACAGGTTAAAATTTTGCATGCATATTGTGTTTCTGTGTGTATGATTGTGATTTTGTGTGCCCTCTATGCATGGTTACTTCTAAGGGAAACATACGTGTGGGCTTATCAGGATTATCTTTACACTTTCATCATGTTTGTGCTACTCATAGAGTGGAAGAATAAAAATGGTACTGTATTTCTTTATTATAAACATGTTAATGATAACCCTGAACTGGTAATAAATTTTTACACAGCAAATATTCAAGCTCTTCTGTTAAGTTTCCATTACCATGCAGAACCCAAACAAGCCCAGGCTCGTATCATAAAGATTGCACATGGTAAGACAACCACCAAATCAGACCGAAATGGATAGTAATAAGGTCCCTACGACAATGAGCCCTCACCCTGGGACAGCCACCATGGTCCCTATGACAATGAGCCCACACTTTTAGACAGCCACCAGGGTACCTATAACAATGAGCCCACATCCTGGGACAGCCACCAGGGTCCCTACAACAATGAGCCCACACCATGGGACAGCCACCAGGGTCCCTACAACAATGAGCCCACACCCTGGGACAGCCACAAGGGTACCTTCAACAATGAGCCCACACCCTGGGACAGCCTCCAGGGTCCCTACAACAATGAGCCCACACCCTGGGACAGCCACAAGGGTACCTTCAACAATGAGCTCACACCCTGGGACAGCCACAAGGGTACCTTCAACAATGAGCCCACACCATGGGACAGCCACCAGGGTCCCTACAACAAAGAGTCCACACCCTGGGACAGCCACAAGGGTCCCTACAACAGTGAGCCCACACCCTGGGACAGCCACAAGGGTACCTATAACAATGAGCCCACATCCTGGGACAGCCACAAGGTACCTTCAACAATGAGCCAACACCTTGGGACAGCCACAAGGGTACCTATAACAATGAGCCCACATCCTGGGACAGCCACCAGGGTCCCTACAACAATGAGCCCACACCATGGGACAGCCACCAGGGTCCCTACAACAATGAGCCCACACCCTGGGACAGCCACAAGGGTACCTTCAACAATGAGCCCACACCCTGGGACAGCCACAAGGATACCTTCAACAATGAGCTCACACCCTGGGACAGCCACAAGGGTACCTTCAACAATGAGCCCACACCCTGGGACAGCCACAAGGGTACCTTCAACAATGAGCCCACACCATGGGACAGCCACCAGGGTCCCTACAACAGTGAGCCCACACCCTGGGACAGCCACAAGGTGGTTCAACAGTGAGCCCACACCCTGGGACAGCCACAAGGGTACCTATAAGGCCAAAAAAAAAATAAGGTATGGTTCTCAGGCACTTTTTTTCAGAAATCAGTGCGGGCGGGCGGTATTTTATTTTTGACCTTTTATTGGATGTTTCGATAAAAATGTCATATAATCAGGAAAAACCATGAAAATTACAAATATTTTGCTAAATACTACATAAATTGTATTATTTATTTTCTTGAAAGATCAAAATCAAAATAAAAATTTTTGATGCGGGGGGTTAAAATTGACGCGGGCGGTGCCTGAGAACCATACCTTTTATTTTTTTTGGCCTAACAATGAGCCCACACCCTTGGACAGCCACAAGGTACCTTCAACAATGAGCCCACTCCTTGGGACAGCCACCAGGATGCCTACGACAGTGAGCCCACACCATGGGACAGCCACCAGGGTCCCTACATCAGTGAGCCCACACCCTGGGACAGCCACAAGGGTCCCTACATCAGTGAGCCCACACCCTGGGACAGCCACAAGGGTACCTATAACAATGAGCCCACACCCTGGGACAGCCACAAGGTACCTTCAACAATGAGCCCACACCTTGGGACAGCCACCAGGATGCCTACGACAGTGAGCCCTCAACCTGGGACAGCCACAAAAATCCCTACAACAATGAGTAAACACCCTGGGACAGCCACCCGGGTACCTACAACAATGACCTGACACCTAGAGACAGTGACCAGGGTACCTACCACAATGATCTCACACCCAGGGACAGCTAACAAAGTCTTTTCCACAATTAGCCCACACCCAGGGACAGCCACATGGGCCCCTACCAAAATGAGCCCAAACCCAGGGACAGCTACTTGGGTTTCTATCACAAAGTGCCTGTACCCTGAAACAGCAACCAGGGTCCCAACCAAAATGACTTGCACCCATGGACAGCCACCAGGATCCCTACCACAATAATCCCACACCTAGGGACAGCCATAATGGCTATACCAAAGTGAACCTTACCTAGGGACAGCCAAAAGGGTCCCAACAACAATGAGCCCACACCCAGGGACAGCCACTTTGGTCTCTACCACAATGAGCCCATACCGAGGGACTATCATCAGGGTCTTTACCACAATGATCTCATGCCTGAGGGACAGCCACCAGGGTTCTTACCACAGTGATCATACAACCCGGGACAGACACCAGGGTCCTTACCAAAATAATCCCACACCCAGGGACATCTGCCAGGGCCTTTACCCAAATGAGCCCAAACCCAAGGAGAGCCACCAGGGTCCTTACTACAATAATCCCACACCCTGTAACAGACACCAGGGTCATTACCAAACTGAGCCCTCACCTACGGACAACCACAAGTGTCCTTAACAATATGAACCCACACCCAGGGACATCCATGAGGGTCCCTAAAACAATGATCCCACACACACAGAGACATCCATCAGGGTCCTTACAACAATGATTCTATGCTCATGGAGAGCCACCAGGGTCCCTAAAACAGTGATCCTACAACCAGGGACAGCCATCAGGATCCTTTCCAAGATATCCCACTCCCAAAGACAGCCACCAGGGTCCTTAAAACAATGTCTTTCCCACAGTGATCCAATACCCAGGGAAAGCTGCTAGGGTCCATACCAAAAAAACCCTCACCAATGGACAGCCAAAAGGGTCCTTATCAAAATTATTCCAAATCCAGAGACAGCCATAAGGATCTTTACCAAAATGATCCCAAAACCAGGAACAGCCACTTGGGTCTCCACCACAATGATCCCACACCCAGGAAATTCATCAGGGACCTTAGAACAATGATCACACACTCATTGAGAGCCATCAGGGTCCCTAAAACAAGGGACAGCCACCAGGATCCTTACCAAAATGACCCCCTACCCAGAGACAGCCATAAGGGTCCTTACCAAAACAATCCCTACCACAATAATCCCACACCCAAGAGCAGCCACAGGCCGTACCGAAGGACAATACCAAACTGAACCTCACCTAGGGACACCCACAAGGGTCCCCATAACAATGACCTGACACCAAGAGACAGTGACCAGGGTACCTACCACAATGATCTCACACCCAGGGACAGCTGACAAAGTCTTTTCCACAATTAGCCCGCACCCAGGGACAGCCACATGGGCCCCTACCAAAATGAGCCCAAACCCAGGGACAGCCACTAGGGTTCCTACCACAAAGTGCCTATTCCCTGAAACAGCAACCAGGGTCCCAACCAAAATGACTTGCACCCAGGGACAGCCGCCAGGATCCCTACCACAATAATCCCACACCCATGGATAGCCATAATGGCCATACCAAACTGAGCCTCACCTAGGGACAGCCAGGGTCCTTATTACAGTGGTCCCACACCTTGGACAGCCACCAGGGTCCCTACCACAGTGATCCCACACCTTGGACAGCCACCAGGGTCCATGTCACGATGACCTCACACCCTGGGTCCCTACCACATTTTGTATATCTGATATCTATCAACTCTAGATAATTCCTTGAGCCTTTTTATAAATTTACCAGCAAATGATGATCCCATTGTACATCGGCTGTTCATTTTGTTTTTTATCCATGTTTTCATAACATTCGGGGGGCCTAATAATCCAAACACAGTAAAAAACGGACATCTTTTGGCAAGTCAGGTGACCCAGAGTTTTGCAAAAGGTGTATTGCAACTGGTGACCTTTCAACTTCCACACATATGCAACCAACCACCTTCGGTTACATGGTTTTTCTGGTTGACAAGCTCAGACATCCATCACAGAGGTAATATAAGAATTTTCTCAACTTGAATTACTGAGAGTTCATTAATGTGATCACAGGGTAAGCCAGGAATCATATCAGTTCTGTAGAATAGGTAGCTAAAGTATGTAGTAAGTATGTTTTAAACAGAATTCTGAACTGTATGAACTTTATTACAGGTTTCCACTTTCCTGCGTCAAGAGATGCCCCAGGAGGGTGAGGAGTCAGAGAGTGATGCCGAGCAGCGTCACAACGAGCTCATCGCTGACATCTTCAGGGAAGAAGACAAAGATAAGGATGGAATGATCTCATTTGAGGAGTTCAGCGGACCAAAACATGACGAATTGTAAACTCTTATGATCTGTACATGTAGTGTGCTCCACAAAAACCCAGGTTTTGATGTACCCAATATGAGATGATTATCAGTATACAGGGATACATCTGTAATACAGACATGTCTGTTTTAAAAACAAGTCTGTATTACAGACAGCACTGTCTGTTATAGTCATGTCTGTATTACAAACACCTCTGTATTACAGACAACACTGTCTATTACATGCACTTCTGTATTACAAACACCTCTATATTACAGACAATGCTGTCTATTACAGACAAACACCTTTATATCACAGACACTTCTCTCCATTACAGACACTGGAGCATTAAACAAATTATATATATATATATATATATATATATATATATATATATATATATATATATATATATATATATATATATATTGATAAGTATCCGATGGTGATAAAATTAAAAAAAGCAAAAAAGTTAAGAAAGTGTTTTTTAAAGCGGGGGCACCTGCTTTGTAAGTAATTAAATTTACTACAAACCAAACCTACCATTCACTTGAAAATCAATAGAGGTGTATCAGGTTAAACTAGTTTTGGATATTACATAAATTATTGAATCAATAAAATTTTTATATTTGAATAATAGATATACATGGTTGATATCCATTTAAATAAGTTAATCATAGATGGTGCATATGAAAATTAGAAATTTAAATGTTATGAATAGTCCGATTAGAATTTGCATATTCAAATGAAGGTGCTTGGTATGGTACTTAATTAATTGTACCATACATGTACTTGTTTTACATAATGGCTATTTTTATTTTGTGGAAAACAAAATCATTTTAAACCCAAAGTGTGTGTATCATTGGGGTGAATTTTCTTAAATATCAATGGTTTTTTTTTTTGCATAATTTCACAATGAAAAATACCTGTGTGAGTGAAAGCGTGATTGCACATGAAAGAATTGACTATAAGACAAACAGTAAATATTTTATGGCTTTGGGAGGGGGGACTTTCTAATCCTCTATAAGAATCAGGATTATTCAGTTAATCTGTAAATGACATTAATTATTTAATATTTTGCAGCTAACCTGCTTTTTGTTTAAATCCTGCTGCCAAAATATTGTTTTATCCGTAAAATTTACATTGTTCAGTATTTTGACATATGTTTATTATCATGCAAATTTATATACATATCTACTAGACATAAAAAATCATATATGGTCATGTATATATTATTGTATATTTTAGTCCTTAACGTGAATGTTGCACTAGGAATTAAAATAGAATTCTCCAGAATTTGCGAAGGAAGGATAAATAATTCGTGATTCACAGGATTTTATCATATATATTCTCATAGTCTTTTTTTTAAAGACTTGATCCTGCTTAATAATCTGCTGCAAACAAACTGGTGGTCAGCCATTTTGAATATGAAATGAATTATGAAGACTATAAGGACACCCATAAGGTAAAGATATGACCTTGATTTGGAGTTTTTGGTGCAAAATATGCTCCAAGTCTTACTTTGCATTGAAATCATTTGATATAGATGAGACCATTGAAAGAAAATGGCTTCCCATCAATTTCTGAATGTCTTGAGCAGGGTACAAGTCTAGTGTAGGGTGTGAAATTTAGTATATGCAAAAGACAGCTATAGTCTTCCAGCATTACAGTTTGTTTATATTAAACTTTCCGCAGCTCATGGTATTAAAAATAGTTTCTGTATATAGATTTCACAATAGCTCCATGTATACATTTATCAATAAGCATGTAAGACAAAACTTTACATATGTATGTGTATATCAGAACCTGTCTCTATCAATCTGGGTTTTAGGAATATGGTCTGCATCAATATAATTACTTGTCTTTTACACTGGATTTAGCATACAAAGTTGTTAGATATATTGTATAAATGGCATTAGTGTTACATTACACTTACATGATATAAATATTCTAACGTTTTTAAGTCAGTATGTACATAGGTTAGATTTACTCTACACCGACAATATAACAGGTTTTTAACTGATTGAAGCTTACGTGCCTTGTTTCTTTCATTACAACTGTCATCTTTTAGAACCCTTTATGTGGAGTGATGTTTTGTGTCATTGTTATATAGAACTCTCATGCTTGAAATACTCAATAATTCAGATATATCAAATGACTATATTTTATAACTGAAAGCACTGGCATTTAGAACCACATATACTACTTTAGGGCCACAGCTGCTGCATGACCTTCTGCCACAAGTTCAAGGTCATCACTCATCACCATGGTTATTGACCCTGACCTTTCACCTTTATGTAATAGAGACAAGGCTTTATCCATGGAGATAGAGGGGTAATTTCCATGTGAGCATCATGGAGACTTATCTCCATGGAGATGACCTGTGACAGTTTAATCTCCATGGAGATGACTTTTCATTGTATATGCATGGAGGTAGCCATGGGGATTAGCGTTTTCATGAATTAAGTGTATAATATTATTATCATTGTTACAGTCTTTTAAATTATAGGGCTGATCATTTGTTAAAACAATATGCAGTGCTGCACAAATAATTCCCTGCATGAGTCTCTATTATAGCATTTTCTTCCCTATAAGTGTATGTCCCATGCCTATTGTTCAAGGACTTTACCAGGTTTATGTTCATCATAACGTATCTTTCAGTTTTTAAATTTTCTTTCTTGTTCACACAGTATGACACAGTATGTTTATCTTGATACATATGACATATAACACCACCTGTTAATATGAATACCTCATTTTGACTGTACAGTTTAAATGTCTTTTTTTACATTTATGTGTGTATATGAGGTTAATCTTGTGCACCCTATATCTAATTGTAGTAGTTTTCAAACAAATACAAGCTATTTTACTCAAAATCTTATAAAAAAAGTATGCAGTTTCTTGTTGCTTGTAAAATTATTGTTAATATCAAGTTTATTATAGTGAAAAATGTCAGAATTGAATTTATATAGAAATTTGTCTAGTCATAGAGCAAGTGTTCATATGCATTAGATTGCTTATTCACAACACTGTACACAAGTAAAGACAAAATAGGTATTAAGTTTTAATAGTTTGATATATTAATACCACATGTAGCCACCAGGTAGCTGTCAGATATATTAATAAAATATTTTACTACCAGATGGCAGTTTGATGTAATAGTATCATATTTTGCCACCAGATGGCAGTTTTCTTAATAAGTGTCCTGTCTGATCACCAGAGCAAGACATAATTTACAGATTTGCCAGAAGATGGCAAACCACGTTTGTTAAGTCATTTGTTTTGTTATGCCTTCAGTGGCTTGATATATGATATATATATATATATA
This sequence comes from Sipunculus nudus, assembly GCA_026874595.1. Lineage (NCBI taxonomy): Eukaryota > Metazoa > Annelida > Sipuncula > Golfingiida > Sipunculidae > Sipunculus > Sipunculus nudus. Next base: position 42,003,669 of record CM049321.1, on the reverse strand, counting down.
TATATATATATATATATATATATATATATATATACACACTGTCTCTTATTTTTATGCTTATATAGGACTGTTCACATTGCCATCTGAGCTGTGTAGGCATTTGTGTGTTATGAATACAATGATTGTATTTCTATACAATTAGTTAATTGCTGAGCCGTAATGAACAAATCCAGTTTGAATGGTGTATAAAATCTTGTTTTACACAAGTGTTATGCATAGATATGTACAGTATCAGGCTGTATTATACAGTGTCAATGCTTGAGATCCATACTCTTGTGCGAGTGTAATAAATTTGTGAACCTAATGTTTTGTTTTTATTAATTTTTAGCAACAAAAGTTATGTATACATGCAATACAGGCTGGTGTGCTGATGAGGTAGCTCTATCATCAGAGACTGAGATCTGACTGGGTAATATCAAATCGTCATTGAGTACAGGTCTCTAAGAGGAGTGTCTACAGTCTATCATAGACTAAACATTAGACAGGAGAGCATCTACAATCTATCTTAGACTGTCTGTCAGGGGAGCTTTAATGGTTTATCTTAGACTACATCCGTCAGGAGAGTCTAATGTCTATCTTACAGAGCATCAACAATATTAGACTGTCTTTCAGGAGAGTGTCTACAGTCTATCTTAGATTATATCTGTCAGGGGAGTGTCTATAGTCTATCTTAGACTATATCTGTAGGTAGAGTATCTGCAGTCTATCTCACAAAGCATCTACAATCTTATCTTAGACTATGTCCGTCAGGAGAGTGTTTACAGGCACAGCATCTTACACAGCATCTACAAGCTATCTTAGACTGTCAGGGGAGTTTCTGTGATATATATTTCAGGAGAGTGTCTACAGTCTGTCTTAGATTATATCTGTCAGAAGAATGTCTACAGTCTATCTTAGACTATATCTGTAAGGAGAGTATCTGCAGTCTATCTTACAAAGCATCTACAAACTCTTAGACTGTCTATCAGGAGAGTTTCTATGGTTTATCTTGGGCTATGTCTGTTGGGAAAGTGTCTACAGGCTATTTTACAGAGTATCTACAAAAAATCATAGACTTTCTGTCAGGAGAGTTTCTATGGTTTATCTTTGACTATATCTGTCAGGAGAGTGTCTACAGTCTATCTAATAGTGCATCTACAAACTAGCTTAGACTGTCTGTCAGGAGAGTTTCTATGGTTTATCTTAGACTATGTCTGTTAGGAGATTCTAATGTCTATCTTACAGAACACTGACAATATTAGACTGTCTGTCAGGAGAGTGCCTATAGTCTGTCTTAGACTATATCTGTCAGGAGATTATAATGTCTATCTTACAGAGCATTGACAGTATTAGACTGTCTGTCAGGAGAGTGCCTTTATTCTATCTTAGACTATATCTGTCAAGAGAGTGTCTACAGTGTATCCTAGAAAAAATATCAAGCAAGGGAGTGTATCATATATTTTTGACTGACATACAGGACTGTATATGAGACAGGAGAGGGACTGCTGATTATCATAGACAGTATATCAAACAAAAAGTCCATACCATGTTTATCTGAAAACCAGACAGAGGAGTAACTTCAATCCACCTCATACTAGAGGCCTGAGGGGGCTGTGTCCACAATCCACCAATAGTCTCAAGATCTGAGTAATATTTTCTATAATCTGTGTTAGACTAGATATATCAGTTGAGAATGTCTACATACCATCCTAAGCTACATATCTAAGGGAAGAGTGTTTATGGTCCATCTTATGGGATTGGTATCTTGGGGATGAGTGTCTACATTCAGTCTTAAGACTGGATATCTTAGGAGAGAGTGTATTCATTCTATCGTAGACTGGATACCCCAGGGAACTCTCTTAGTGGATTGGATATCTGGGGAATGCGTGTCTTAAGTCAGTTTTAGACTGGATAACTTAGGGGAAAGTGTCTTCATTGTATCTTAGGCTGGATACCCAAAGAAACTCTCAGGGGACTGGATATCTAGGGAATGTGTCTATAGCCAATCTTAGAATGTATATCTTAGGGAGAGTTTCTACATTCTATCTTAGACTTGCAACCTGAGGGAATTCTTTCAGGGGATGGAATAACCTGGGAATGCATGTCTCCAGTCATTCTTAGACTGGATAGCTTAGGGGAGAGTGTCTTCATTGTATCTTAGGCTGGATACCCTAGGGAACTCTCTTAGGGGATAGGATATCTTAGGAATGTATGTCAACATTCAGTATTGTACTGAATTTCTTAGGGCAGAGTTATTACATTCTATCATAGACTGGATACCTCAGGGAACTCTATAAGGGGATTGGATATCTCGGGGATACGTGTCTACATTCAGTTTTAGACTGGATATCTTGGGGGGAGTGTCTTCATTGTATCTTAGGCTGGATACCCGAGGACACTCTCTTAGGGGATTGGTTATCTTAGGAATGTGTCTACAGTCACTTAAAAGGGATATCTTGGGGAGAGTTATTACATTCTATCATAGACTGGATACCCCAGGGAACTCTCTAAGGGGATTGGATATCTCAAGGATAAGTGTCTACATTCAGTTTTAGACTGGATATCTTGGGGGGAGTGTCTTCATTGTATCTTAGGCTGGATACCCGAGGAAACTCTGTTAGGGGATTGGAGATCTTAGGAATATGTCTACAGTCACTTAAAAGGGATATCTTGGGGAGAGTTTATACATTCTATTTTAGACTGGATACACCAGAAAACTCTCTTAGTGGATTGGATATAACTGGGGAAGGCGTGTCTACATTTAGTTTTAGACTTGATATCTTAGGGGAGAGTGTATTCATTGTATCTTAAGCTGGATACCCGAGATAACTCTCTTAGGGGATTGGATATCTTAGGAATGTGTCTACAGTCACTTAAAAGGGATATCTTGGAGAGAGTTTATACATTCTATTTTAGACTGGATACACCAGGGAACTCTCTTAGTGGATTGGATATAACTTGGGAAGGCGTGTCTACATTTAGTTTTAGACTTGATATCTTAGGGGAGAGTGTCTTCATTGTATCTTAAGCTGGATAACCGAGGAACCTCTCTTAGGGGATTGGATATCTTAGGAATGTGTCTACAGTCACTTGGTGAGAGTTTATACATTCTATTTTAGACTGGATACACCATGGAACTCTCTAAGTGGATTGGATATAACTGAGGAAGGTATGTCTACTTTTGGTTTTAGACTTGAAATCTTAGGGGAGAGTGTCTTCATTGTATCTTAAGCTGGATACCCGAGGAAACTCTCTACGGGGATTGGATATCATAGGAATGTGTCTACAGTCACTTAAATTTGATATCTTGGGGAGAGTTTATACATTCTATTTTAGACTGGATACACCAGGGAACTCTCTTAGTGGATTGGATATAACTGGGGAAGGCGTGTCTACATTTAGTTTTAGACTTAATATCTTAGGGGAGAGTGTCTTCATTGTATCTTAAGCTGGATACCCGAGGAAACTCTCTACGGGGATTGGATATCATAGGAATGTGTCTACAGTCACTTAAATGGGATATCTTGGGTAGAGTTTATACATTCTATTTTAGACTGGATATACCAGGGAACTCTCTTAGTGGATTAGATATAACTGGAAACGGCATGTCTACATTTAGTTTTAGACTTGATATCTTAGGGGAGAGTGTCTTCATTGTATCTTAAGCTGGATACCCGAGGAAACCCTCTACGGGGATTGGATATCATAGGAATGTGTCTACAGTCACTTAAAAGGGATTTTTGGGGAGAGTTTATACATTCTATTTTAGACTGGATACACCAGGGAACTCTCTCAGTGGATTGGATATAACTGGGGAAGGCGTGTCTACATTTAGTTTTAGACTTGATATCTTAGGGGAGAGTGTCTTCATTGTATCTTAAGCTGGATACCCGAGATAACTCTCTTAGGGGATTGGATATCTTAGGAATGTGTCTACAGTCACTTAAAAGGGATATCTTGGAGAGAGGTTATACATTCTATTTTAGACTGGATACACCAGGGAACTCTCTTAGTGGATTGGATATAACTTGGGAAGGCGTGTCTACATTTAGTTTTAGACTTGATATCTTAGGGGAGAGTGTCTTCATTGTATCTTAAGCTGGATAACCGAGGAACCTCTCTTAGGGGATTGGATATCTTAGGAATGTGTCTACAGTCACTTAAATTTGATATCTTGGGGAGAGTTTATACATTCTATTTTAGACTGGATACACCAGGGAACTCTCTTAGTGGATTGGATATAACTGGGGAAGGCGTGTCTACATTTAGTTTTAGACTTAATATCTTAGGGGAGAGTGTCTTCATTGTATCTTAAGCTGGATACCCGAGGAAACTCTCTACGGGGATTGGATATCATAGGAATGTGTCTACAGTCACTTAAATGGGATATCTTGGGTAGAGTTTATACATTCTATTTTAGACTGGATATACCAGGGAACTCTCTTAGTGGATTAGATATAACTGGGAACGGCATGTCTACATTTAGTTTTAGACTTGATATCTTAGGGGAGAGTGTCTTCATTGTATCTTAAGCTGGATACCCGAGGAAACCCTCTACGGGGATTGGATATCATAGGAATGTGTCTACAGTCACTTAAAAGGGATATCTTGGAGAGAGTTTATACATTCTATTTTAGACTGGATACACCAGGGAACTCTCTTAGTGGATTGGATATAACTTGGGAAGGCGTGTCTACATTTAGTTTTAGACTTGATATCTTAGGGGAGAGTGTCTTCATTGTATCTTAAGCTGGATAACCGAGGAACCTCTCTTAGGGGATTGGATATCTTAGGAATGTGTCTACAGTCACTTGGTGAGAGTTTATACATTCTATTTTAGACTGGATACACCATGGAACTCTCTAAGTGGATTGGATATAACTGAGGAAGGTATGTCTACTTTTGGTTTTAGACTTGAAATCTTAGGGGAGAGTGTCTTCATTGTATCTTAAGCTGGATACCCGAGGAAACTCTCTACGGGGATTGGATATCATAGGAATGTGTCTACAGTCACTTAAATTTGATATCTTGGGGAGAGTTTATACATTCTATTTTAGACTGGATACACCAGGGAACTCTCTTAGTGGATTGGATATAACTGGGGAAGGCGTGTCTACATTTAGTTTTAGACTTAATATCTTAGGGGAGAGTGTCTTCATTGTATCTTAAGCTGGATACCCGAGGAAACTCTCTACGGGGATTGGATATCATAGGAATGTGTCTACAGTCACCTAAATGGGATATCTTGGGTAGAGTTTATACATTCTATTTTAGACTGGATATACCAGGGAACTCTCTTAGTGGATTAGATATAACTGGGAACGGCATGTCTACATTTAGTTTTAGACTTGATATCTTAGGGGAGAGTGTCTTCATTGTATCTTAAGCTGGATACCCGAGGAAACCCTCTACGGGGATTGGATATCATAGGAATGTGTCTACAGTCACTTAAAAGGGATTTTTGGGGAGAGTTTATACATTCTATTTTAGACTGGATACACCAGGGAACTCTCTCAGTGGATTGGATATAACTGGGGAAGGCGTGTCTACATTTAGTTTTAGACTTGATATCTTAGGGGAGAGTGTCTTCATTGTATCTTAAGCTGGATACCCGAGGAAACTCTCTTAGGGGATTGGATATCTTAGGAATGTGTCTACAGTCACTTTAAAGAGATATCTTGGGGAGAGTTTATACATTCTATTTTAGACTGGATACACCAGGGAACTCTCTTAGTGGATTAGATATAACTGGGGAAGGCGTGTCTACATTTAGTTTTAGACTTGATATCTTAGGGGAGAGTGTCTTCATTGTATCTTAAGCTGGATACCCGAGGAACCTCTCTTAGGGGTATGGATATCTTAGGAATGTGTCTACAGTCACTTTAAAGAGATATCTTGGGGAGAGTTTATACATTCTATTTTAGACTGGATACACCAGGGAACTCTCTTAGTGTATTGGATATAACTGGGGAAAGCGTGTCTACATTTAGTTTTAGACTTGATATCTTAGGGGAGAGTGTCTTCATTGTATCTTAAGCTGGATATCCGAGGAACCTCTCTTAGGGGTATGGATATCTTAGGAATGTGTCTACAGTCACTTGGGGAGAGTTTATACATTCTATTTTAGACTGGATACACCAGGGAACTCTCTTAATGGATTAGATATAACTGGGGAAGGCGTGTCTACATTTAGTTTTAGACTTGATATCTTAGGGGAGAGTGTCTTCATTGTATCTTAAGCTGGATACCCGAGGAAACTCCCTTAGGGGATTGGATATCTTAGGAATGTGTCTACAGTCACTTGGTGAGAGTTTATACATTCTATTTTAGACTGGATACACCATGGAACTCTCTAAGTGGATTGGATATAACTGAGGAAGGCATGTCTACTTTTGGTTTTAGACTTGATATCTTAGGGGAGAGTGTCTTCATTGTATCTTAAGCTGGATACCCGAGGAAACTCTCTACGGGGATTGGATATCATAGGAATGTGTCTACAGTCACTTAAATGGGATATCTTGGGGAGAGTTTATACATTCTATTTTAGACTGGATACACCAGGGAACTCTCTTAGTGGATTGGATATAACTGGGGAAGGCGTGTCTACATTTAGTTTTAGACTTGATATCTTAGGGGAGAGTGTCTTCATTGTATCTTAAGCTGGATACCCGAGGAACCTCTCTTAGGGGATTGGATATCTTAGGAATGTGACTACAGTCACTTGGGGAGAGTTTATACATTCTCTTTTAGACTGGATACACCAGGGAACTCTCTAAGGGGATTGGATATCTCAGGGGTAAGTGTCTACATTCAGTTTTAGACTGGATATCTTGGGGGGAGTGTCTTCATTGTATCTTAAGCTAGATACCTTAGGAACCTCTCTTAGGGGATTGGATACCTCAGGAATGTCTACAGTCACTTAAAAGGGATATCTTGGGGAGAGTTTATACATTCTATTTTAGACTGGATACACCAGGGAACTCTCTTAGTGGATTGGATATTACTGGGGAAGGCGTGTCTACATTTGGTTTTAGACTTGATATCTTAGGGGAGAGTGTCTCTATTGCATCTTAAGCTGGATACCAGAGGAAACTCTCTACGGGGATTGGATATCATAGGAATGTGTCTGCAGTCACTTAAAAGGGATATCTAGGGGAGAGTTTATACATTCTATTTTAGACTGGATACACCAGGGAACTCTCTTAGTGGATTAGATATAACTGGGGAAGGCGTGTCTACATTTGGTTTTAGAATTGATATCTTAGGGGAGATGTCTTCATTCCATCTTAAGCTGGATACCCGAGATAACTCTCTTAGGGGATTTGATATCATAGGAATGTGTCTACAGTCACTTAAAAGGGATATCTTGGGGAGAGTTTATACATTCTATTTTAGACTGGATGCACCAGGGAACTCTCTTAGTGGATAGGATATAACTGGGGAAGGCGTGTCTACATTTAGTTTTAGACTTGATATCTTAGGGGAGAGTGTCTTCATTGTATCTTAAGCTGGATACCCGAGGAACCTCTCTTAGGGGATTGGATATCTTAGGAATGTGTCTACAGTCACTTGGTGAGAGTTTATACATTCTATTTTAGACTTGATACACCATGGAACTCTCTAAGTGGATTGGATATAACTGAGGAAGGCATGTCTACTTTTGGTTTTAGACTTGATATCTTAGGGGAGAGTGTCTTCATTGTATCTTAAGCTGGATACCCGAGGAAACTCTCTTAGGGGATTGGATATCATAGGAATGTGTCTACAGTCACTTAAATAGGATACATTCTATTTTAGACTGGATACACCAGGGAACTCTCTTAGTGGATTGGATATAACTGAGGAAGGCATGTCTACTTTTGGTTTTAGACTTGATATCTTAGGGGAGAGTGTCTTCATTGTATCTTAAGCTGGATACCCGAGGAAACTCTCTACGGGGATTGGATATCATAGGAATGTGTCTACAGTCACTTAAATGGGATATCTTGGGGAGAGTTTATACATTCTGTTTTAGACTGGATACACCAGGGAACTCTCTTAGTGGATTTGATATAACTGGGGAAGGCGTGTCTACATTTAGTTTTAGACTTGATATCTTAGGGGAGAGTGTCTTCATTGTATCTTAAGCTGGATACCCGAGGAACCTCTCTTAGGGGATTGGATATCTTAGGAATGTGACTACAGTCACTTGGGGGGGAGAGTTTATACATTCTCTTTTAGACTGGATACACCAGGGAACTCTCTAAGGGATTGGATATCTCAGGGGTAAGTGTCTACATTCAGTTTTAGACTGGATATCTTGGGGGGAGTGTCTTCATTGTATCTTAAGCTAGATACCCTAGGAACCTCTCTTAGGGGATTGGATACCTCAGGAATGTCTACAGTCACTTAAAAGGAATATCTTGGGGAGAGTTTATACATTCTATTTTAGACTGGATACACCAGGGAACTCTCTTAGTGGATTGGATATTACTGGGGAAGGCGTGTCTACATTTGGTTTTAGACTTGATATCTTAGGGGAGAGTGTCTCTATTGCATCTTAAGCTTGATACCAGAGGAAACTCTCTACGGGGATTGGATATCATAGGAATGTGTCTGCATTCACTTAAAAGGGATATCTGGGGGAGAGTTTATACATTCTATTTTAGACTGGATACACCAGGGAACTCTCTTAGTGGATTAGATATAACTTGGGAAGGCGTGTCTACATTTGGTTTTAGACTTGATATCTTAGGGGAGAGTGTCTTCATTCCATCTTAAGCTGGATACCCGAGGAATCTCTCTTAGGGGATTTGATATCATAGGAATGTGTCTACAGTCACTTAAAAGGGATATCTTGGGGAGAGTTTATACATTCTATTTTAGACTGGATGCACCAGGGAACTCTCTTAGTGGATAGGATATTACTGGGGAAGGCGTGTCTACATTTAGTTTTAGACTTGATATCTTAGGGGAGAGTGTCTTCATTGTATCTTAAGCTGGATACCCGAGGAAACTCTCTTGGGGGATTGGATATCTTAGGAATGTGTCTACAGTCACTTAAAAGGGTATCTTGGGGAGAGTTTATACATTCTATTTTGGACTCGATACACCAGGGAACTCTCTCAGTGGATCGGATATAACTGGGGAAGGCGTGTCTACATTTAGTTTTAGACTTGATATCTTAGGGGAGAGTGTATTCATTGTATCTTAAGCTGGATACCCGAGATAACTCTCTTAGGGGATTGGATATCTTAGGAATGTGTCTACAGTCACTTAAAAGGGATATCTTGGAGAGAGTTTATACATTCTATTTTAGACTGGATACACCAGGGAACTCTCTTAGTGGATTGGATATAACTGGGGAAGGCGTGTCTACATTTGGTTTTAGACTTGATATCTTAGGGGAGAGTGTCTCTATTGCATCTTAAGCTGGATACCAGAGGAAACTCTCTACGGGGATTGGATATCATAGGAATGTGTCTGCAGTCACTTAAAAGGGATATCTAGGGGAGAGTTTATACATTCTATTTTAGACTGGATACACCAGGGAACTCTCTTAGTGGATTAGATATAACTAGGGAAGGCGTGTCTACATTTGGTTTTAGACTTGATATCTTAGGGGAGAGTGTCTTCATTCCATCTTAAGCTGGATACCCGAGGAATCTCTCTTAGGGGATTTGATATCATAGGAATGTGTCTACAGTCACTTAAAAGGGATATCTTGGGGAGAGTTTATACATTCTATTTTAGACTGGATGCACCAGGGAACTCTCTTAGTGGATAGGATATAACTGGGGAAGGCGTGTCTACATTTAGTTTTAGACTTGATATCTTAGGGGAGAGTGTCTTCATTGTATCTTAAGCTGGATACCCGAGGAAACTCTCTTGGGGGATTGGATATCTTAGGAATGGGTCTACAGTCACTTAAAAGGGTATCTTGGGGAGAGTTTATACATTCTATTTTGGACTCGATACACCAGGGAACTCTCTCAGTGGATCGGATATAACTGGGGAAGGCGTGTCTACATTTAGTTTTAGACTTGATATCTTAGGGGAGAGTGTATTCATTGTATCTTAAGCTGGATACCCCAGATAACTCTCTTAGGGGATTGGATATCTTAGGAATGTGTCTACAGTCACTTAAAAGGGATATCTTGGAGAGAGTTTATACATTCTATTTTAGACTGAATACACCAGGGAACTCTCTTAGTGGATTGGAGATAACTTGGGAAGGCGTGTCTACATTTAGTTTTAGACTTGATATCTTAGGGGAGAGTGTCTTCATTGTATCTAAAGCTGGATAACCGAGGAACTTCTCTTAGGGGATTGGATATCTTAGGAATGTGTCTACAGTCACTTGGTGAGAGTTTATACATTCTATTTTAGACTGGATACACCATGGAACTCTCTAAGTGGATTGGATATAACTGAGGAAGGCATGTCTACTTTTGGTTTTAGACTTGATATCTTAGGGGAGAGTGTCTTCATTGTATCTTAAGCTGGATACCCGAGGAAACTCTCTACGGGGATTGGATATCATAGGAATGTGTCTACAGTTACTTAAATTGGATATCTTGGGGAGAGTTTATACATTCTATTTTAGACTGGATACACCAGGGAACTCTCTTAGTGGATTGGATATAACTGGGGAAGGCGTGTCTACATTTAGTTTTAGACTTGATATCTTAGGAGAGAGTGTCTTCATTGTATCTTAAGCTGGATACCCGAGGAAACTCTGTACGGGGATTGGATATCATAGGAATGTGTCTTCAGTCACTTAAATGGGATATCTTGCGGAGAGTTTATACATTCTATTTTAGACTGGATATACCAGGGAACTCTCTTAGTGGATTAGATATAACTGGGAACGGCATGTCTACATTTAGTTTTAGACTTGATATCTTAGGGGAGAGTGTCTTCATTGTATCTTAAGCTGGATACCCGAGGAAACCCTCTACGGGGATTGGATATCATAGGAATGTGTCTACAGTCACTTAAAAGGGATTTCTTGGGGAGAGTTTATACATTCTATTTTAGACTGGATACACCAGGGAACTCTCTCAGTGGATTGGATATAACTGGGGAAGGCGTGTCTACATTTAGTTTTAGACTTGATATCTTAGGGGAGAGTGTCTTCATTGTATCTTAAGCTGGATACCCGAGGAAACTCTCTTAGGGGATTGGATATCTTAGGAATGTGTCTACAGTCACTTTAAAGAGATATCTTCGGGAGAGTTTATACATTCTATTTTAGACTGGATACACCAGGGAACTCTCTTAGTGGATTAGATATAACTGGGGAAGGCGTGTGTACATTTAGTTTTAGACTTGATATCTTAGGGGAGAGTGTCTTCATTGTATCTTAAGCTGGATACCCGAGGAACCTCTCTTAGGGGTATGGATATCTTAGGAATGTGTCTACAGTCACTTGGGGAGAGTTTATACATTCTATTTTAGACTGGATACACCAGGGAACTCTCTTAATGGATTAGATATAACTGGGGAAGGCGTGTCTACATTTAGTTTTAGACTTGATATCTTAGGGGAGAGTGTCTTCATTGTATCTTAAGCTGGATACCCGAGGAAACTCTCTTAGGGGATTGGATATCTTAGGAATGTGTCTACAGTCACTTACAAGGGATATCTTGGGGAGGGTTTGTACATTCTATTTAAGACTGGATACACCAGGGAACTCTCTTAGTGGATTAGATATAACTGGGGAAGGCGTGTCTACATTCAGTTTTAGACTGGATATCTTGGGGGGAGTGTCTTTATTGTATCTTAAGCTGGATACCCTAGGAAACTCTTTTAGGGGATTGGATACCTCAGAAATGTCTACAGTCACTTAAAAGGGATATCTTGGGGAGAGTTTATACATTCTATTTTAGACTGGATACACCAGGGAACTCTCTTAGTGTATTGGATATAACTGGGGAAGGCGTGTCTACATTCAGTTTTAGACTTGATAGCATAGGGGAGGCTGTCTTCATTGTATCTTAAGCTGGATACCCGAGGAACCTCTCTTAGGGGATTGGATATCTTAGGAATGTGACTACAGTCACTTGGGGAGAGTTTATACATTCTCTTTTAGACTGGATACACCAGGGAACTCTCTTAATGGATTAGATATAACTGGGGAAGGCGTGTCTACATTCAGTTTTAGACTGGATATCTTGGGGGGAGTGTCTTTATTGTATCTTAAGCTGGATACCCTAGGAAACTCTCTTAGGGGATTGGATACCTCAGAAATGTCTACAGTCACTTAAAAGGGATATCTTGGGGAGAGTTTATACATTCTATTTTAGACTGGATACACCAGGGAACTCTCTTAGTGGATTGGATATTACTGGGGAAGGCGTGTCTACATTTGGTTTTAGACTTGATATCTTAGGGGAGAGTGTCTCTATTGCATCTTAAGCTGGATACCAGAGGAAACTCTCTACGGGGATTGGATATCATAGGAATGTGTCTGCAGTCACTTAAAAGGGATATCTAGGGGAGAGTTTATACATTCTATTTTAGACTGGATACACCAGGGAACTCTCTTAGTGGATTATTTATAACTGGGGAAGGCGTGTCTACATTTGGTTTTAGACTTGATATCTTAGGGGAGAGTGTCTTCATTCCATCTTAAGCTGGATACCCGAGGAATCTCTCTTAGGGGATTTGATATCATAGGAATGTGTCTACAGTCACTTAAAAGGGATATCTTGGGGAGAGTTTATACATTCTATTTTAGACTGGATGCACCAGGGAACTCTCTTAGTGGATAGGATATAACTGGGGAAGGCGTGTCTACATTTAGTTTTAGACTTGATATCTTAGGGGAGTGTGTCTTCATTGTATCTTAAGCTGGATACCCGAGGAAACTCTCTTGGGGGATTGGATATCTTAGGAATGTGTCTACAGTCACTTAAAAGGGTATCTTGGGGAGAGTTTATACATTCTATTTTGGACTCGATACACCAGGGAACTCTCTCAGTGGATCGGATATAACTGGGGAAGGCGTGTCTACATTTAGTTTTAGACTTGATATCTTAGGGGAGTGTCTTCATTGTATCTTAAGCTGGATACCCGAGGAAACTCTCTTAGGGGATTGGATATCTTAGGAATGTGTCTACAGTCACTTAAAAGGGATAATTTGGGGGAGAGTAAATACATTATATTTTAGACTAGATACACCAGGGAACTCACTATGATGATTGGATTGTTAGACTTGATATCTTGGGGGAGAGTGTCTTCATTGTATTTTAGGCTGGATACCCAAGGAAACTCTCTGAGGGGATTGGATATCTTAGAAATGTGTCCACAGTCACTTAAAATGGATATCTTAGGGGAGAGTTCCCACATTCTTTTTTAGACTCGATACCCCAGGGAACTTTTTGGGGGATTGTATATCTTGGGAATGTGTCTACAGTCAGTCTAAGGCTGGATATCTTAGGAGAAAGTTTGTACATTCTATCTTAGACTGGATACCCCAGGGAACTCTTTTAAGAGATATGATTTCTTAGGGAATGTGTCTACAGCCAGTCGTAGACTGAATATATTAGGGGAGAGTGTCTACATTCTATCATAGACCGAATACCCGAGGAAACTCTCTTAGGGGATTGAATATCTAAGGAATGTCTATAGTCACTCAAAATGGATTTCTTAGGGGAGTGTTTCTACGTTCTATTTTAGACTGGATACCCCAGGGAACTCTCTTAGGGGATCGGATAACTTGGGGATTATTGTCTGCATTCAGTTTCAGACTGGATATCTTAGGGGAGAGTGTCTACATGCTATCTCAGACCGGATACCCCAAGGAACTCTTTGTGGATTTGATATCAAGGGAACGAGTGTCTACATTCAGTTTCAGACTGGATATCTTAGAGGAATGTTTCTACATTCTATCTTACACTGGATACCCAAAGAAAGTTTCTTAGGGGTTTGTATATCTTAGGCATGTATGTCTACATTCAGTATTGGACTAGATATCTTAGGGGAGGATATTACATTTTATCATAGATTCGATACCCTTCTTAGGGGATTGGATATCTAGGGAATGTGTCTACAGCCAGTCTTAGACTGGATATCTTAGGGAGAGTTTCTGAATTCTATCTTTGACTTGGAACCCGAGGGAATTCTCTTAGGGGATGGGATATCCTGGGAATGTGTGTCTACAGTCAGTCTTAGACAGGATATTTTAGGGAGAGTTTCTAAATTCTATCTTAGACTTGGAACCCGAGGGTATTCTCTTAGGGGATTGGATATCTTAGGAATGAGTGTCTATATTCAGTTTTAGACTAGATATCTTAATGGAGAGTTTCTATATTCTGTCATAGACTGGATACCCAAGGGAACTCTCTTAGGGGATTGGATATCTCGGGGAATACGTATCTACAGTCAGTCTTAGACTGTATATCTTACGGGAGAGTATCTACATTCTATCATAGACTGGATAACCAAGGAAACTCTCATAGGGGATTGGATATCTCGGAGATAAGTGTCTACAGTCAGTCTCAGACTGGGCATCTTAGGGGAGAGTGCTGGTTACACTTTTGTAGCATACAAGACTTAAGATTACATTAATGGAGGAATGACCACAGTTTATCTTCTTAATAGAATTTTATTCCTTCTTAAGTTGAGCTTTCAATTAATTTTCAGAATTTAGCATTGATTTCTGATGGTTTTTGGCCATATTTATCAGAGTCCAATGACATAACCATTACTAAGGCTCAACATTAAAATTAGCAGAAAAATAGCACTCACAAACAAGTGGCCCATGGGCCATGACGCTCAGCTGAAATCAAGGAATGTTGAACAATGAGCAAATTGACTGCCGGAGTGCAAACAAATCATGAATTTTGTGAAGAGTCCTTAGAAATGGGTTTCAGTGGGCTTTTGGACAGATGACAACTTCATTTGAAGGTCTCATAAATAGAAAAAAAATGCGTAAAAATTTGATAAAATAAAGGGAGTGCCACCAGTCTGCAGGAACTGATGAAACACTCTATGATCAATATATATCCAAAGAATCATGGCTATCAAGGCATTAGTTATTCAGATACTGGAGCTTTTGTTTGTATCAAATTTTTAAATATTCTTGGGGGTATTTATGAGCCCTATAGCTGAGGGAATATGGGTAACAGAAACCTAATTTCAGGTTTCCAAGGAGATTTTTCATTAGTCTCCCTGGATGTGAAGTAAGAAGATTCTAGGTTCAGCAGTTACAGTTTGTGTCATGTTAACAGATGACCACTTCATTCGAAGGTCTCATAAATAGAGAAAAAATGCCTACAAAATTGAAAAAAATACAGGTGGCCCCACCAGTTTACAGGAACTGATGGAACACTCAATGATCAATATACCTGCAAAGAATCATGGAGATCAATGCATTGGTTATTCAGATACTGGAGCTTTTGTATCAAATTCTTAATTATTCTGAGGGGTACTTACTACGAAGGATATGGGTAACAGAGACCTAATTACATGTTTTCACACAGACTTTTCATGGACCTCACTTGATAAAATCTATGTCAAGCGGTTACGATTTGTGCCCTGTTAACAGATGACAGCTTCTTTGAAGGTCTCAAAAATAAAGAAATATGATCAATATTCATGCAAAGAATCATGGTGATCAATGCAGTAGTTATTCAGATACTTGAGCTTTTGTATCAAATTGCATTATTCTGGGGGGTAATTCGGAGCCCCATAGCTCCAAGGATATGCGTAACAAAGACCTAATTTCAGATTTTCAAGGAGATTTTTCATGGACCTCCCTGGATATTAAGTTTGAAGATTCCAGAACCAGTGGTTACGATTTGTGCCCTATTAACAGATGACAGTTTCATTGAGGTCTGAAAAAAGAGAAAAAAATTTAAAAAATTGGAAAAAATACAGGTGGCGCCACCAGTCTGCAGGAAGTGATGGAACATCCCATGATCAATATTCATGCAAAGAATCATGGTGATCAATGCAGTGGTTATTCAGATACTTGAGCTTTTGTATCAAATTTTGCATTATTCTGGGGGGTACTTTGGAGCACAATAGCTTTAAGGATATGGGTAACAGAGACCTAATTTCAGGTTTTCAAGGAGATTTTTCATGGACCTCCCTGGATGTCAAGTGAGAAGATTCCAGGTCCAGTGGTTACCATTTATGCCCTGTTAACAGATGACAGTTTCATTGCAGGTCTGAAAAAAAAAAGAAAAAAATTCGTAAAAATTGGAAAAAATATAGGTGGCACCACCAGTCTACAGAGAGTGATGGAACATCCCATGATCAATATTCATGCAAAGAATCATGGTGATCAATGCAGTGGTTATTCAGATACTTGAGCTTTTGTATCAAATTTTGCATTATTCTGGGGGGTACTTTGGAGCGCCATAGCTCAAAGGATATGGGTAACAGAGACCTTATTTCAGGTTTTCAAGGAGATTTTTCATGGACCTCCCTGGATGTCAAGTGAGAAGATTCTGGGTCCAGCAGTTACGATTTGTGCCCTGTAAATGGACGGCTGGATGGCCGACGGACGAAGGGTGTTCGCTATAGCTCAGATGACTTTCAGTCAGCTGAGCTAAAAATGACAAGAAGTGCCAAAATCTCACTGGTCCTCTCAGGATATCAAACAATCCTCAAAATTTTTTTAACAAACAAAATAAATACTTAAAATTTATGTTTTAAAATAAATGAACAATTAATAAAAACAAATTCAGGTATAGGCTAAAGTGGTGTCTGGTGAGATGTCACCACATACATGGCCTAAAAGTGTTGAACAATCACTCAGCATGGGGGAGGGGAGTTCAGACACCAGTACACTTCCCCACAGGTTGTATTTATTTGCCTCGGTCCTGTGGGTGAGTGTTAATGTCGAACCCTGTGTAACATTCACCTCTTCCTTTAATCTACACATGCAAAACACACACAGAGGATTTTAATATGAACAAGCCAATTAGGATGATAAGTTTATTGTACATATATACCACCAATACAAGGGGGTAAATAATGTATGAGTAACAAAAAAGTTAAACAAGTTGAGCTTTGACATTGCGGTATGAAAATAATAACAAATGATGTTAACACACTAGTTTCAGTGATAGAGAGATATGAATAATTTGAAGCACAACCTGACACCTAAATAACAATGTATTCATTAACAAATTTATGCCTACTCATTATTCACTAACCATAAATGCAATAAGCCTGCGTGAGACTAACCTGCATGATTTCAAACTGTAGCACCATCTCCTGTCATTTTTTGGTACTAACTACATAGGTGCCATCTGGTGAGAGATGCAGGTACCACCATAGTCACAGTTATTTTTAACTGTGAGAATATGTATTAAGTAATACACAGATCAGGAAAGCTTAGAAAGGAATAATACATTTTATTGGACAACACCCAAATCCTAAAATTCAAGTAGGATTATGAAGGTTTATTTATCTGCTGATGAATCTATTTATAAAGACAACTAGAAAATGGGTCCCATTGCAGAGGAAGGGTATATTGCCGCATAGTGTGTCCCCAAACCTGTTAGGTAGCGACTCCCCAGACCCATAAGGTAGCTACATCTGGTGCTCGATACGGAACCAATTTTTATGTCTTTGTTGTAATGGGCCAAGAGGAAGGTCGGCAATAGTGAGGTGGAGAGCGGTATGATGGTGTGCGACAGACCTGTGATGTGATGCTGCTGGGAATTCAATTTTGTACAAGTGGAACGGGTAAAATTGGTTTGCATTCTGTATGTTAGAGCATCTGAGTGATGCTGATAGCAAAACTGGCCCTCTGTAATGGCCCGTTTCTGCTGGTTTTCTGGGACAAACAGACAAGTCAATTTCAGTAGTATATAGATAGATAAGATTGAAGATAAACAATTACCTTTTCAATGAGATTCAGTACAAAGCAGTAAAGTAGAAAAATATCTGTTCTACCATATGGCCACACAATCAGTTTTTTTTTATGGAAATGTTCATTAACAGGTACCTTGAAATGAAATAACGAGGTACTCTTGAACTGAATGGAAAACAACAAACACAATACATTGCACAAATTTTGACATTTGAGTTGCAGAGTTTTTATGAATGTAAAATGGGTATTAGTGTTAAGATTACATGACCTAAAATGCATTTTTTACAATGTCCAAACCTCTAACATGTGCATAAGTCTACATGGAACCAAGATTTTTCATTGTAATTTTTTATTTATTTTATGTATCTGGTGTCAACCTGGAAACTGCTAAAAGTATTGGTTATCTTGAAATTTTATAGTTAAATATTCAAATAGAGATACAGTGAAACTATGTGCCTTTAATATGCTATCTCTTCAGACAAAATTATAACATAACCCTAACCAAACAGTTACCATCATTGATATAGTAACTGCCTCCACCAGGAGGGTATGTTTTCATCCCTGTTTGTATGTGTGTTGTTTACAACATAACTCACACAAAGAATTGGCCAATAAAAAATTGTTTGAATTTTGGTGTGGATCCAGCTCATGATCTGCATTCAGCAATATTATCAAAGAATATTCACAAATGTACATCACTTATACACAACTGAACTTGAAAATATGGGCCAAGCATTTAGTGAATGAAAACACTCTTTCCAAAGCATCCGACAATATGAACCCCTCACATGGTGGAGGCTTGCATTCTTTAGAATTCCAGTTTATAGTATTATCATTAAACTACTGTTTCAGTTTCAATGCCCACAATAATTTGGTGGTTACTCTCCCTAACTTTTATATTTTCCAAAACCTGGTATAAACATTAAAGGCTAGAGACGAAAATATTGATTAAACAACATTACATATTAAAGGCAATTTTCTGTATGACATGCAGTGCTGTATTTTTTTTCCATGGAAATCCTAAATTTATTAGATTTACAAACTCTGACATGTGAATTATATATGTGATTTAAAAAAAATAGGAACATTCATTGGAGATGGATAAAACTGACAGAAATCAAGTTAATTGCTTAAATTTAGCATGACTTTTCAATATTTTTAAATTTACTAATGTTTTACTTATTGAAATTACATGTATCAAATTTCAAGGTGATTTTTTTAAGGAAATTCATAGACATAAATCCTGAATATTTCACATGGTACTTTTATTGCTTTCTTTGGGTTATAATTAAACCAATATCTATGTCATCCATCGCACCATATATATATATGGTGGGCACCCTTGAAAGAGCCTACTAAATATTCATAAGCATAACTACACATTAATGCACTGCATGGAACCATCTGTCAGGTGATACAACTGATCATGTGATCAATCAGTTGGACATGTGATACCTAATTTAAATGTGACCTTTGACACTGCATGTTATTAAAAGTGAATGCATTATGTACAACATGTTAACATCATAATAATATAAGTAATATATACATTATAAAATATGAAACATTTACAACAAGGTAGGATTTTTACTTTATACATGCATATTTACAATAATTTTATACAAATGCTTTACATATATAATGGAAACTTGGAAGAAATAATACCATATTTGGATATTTTAAAAATAAATGAAAGGTATATAAACGTGAAAAAAATTTGAACATTTTTAAATTTTAAAAAGAATTCGTGCAAGGTTGATTAGGAGTGTGCTGCAGTGAATGGAAATGTCACATGATTTATACACTTCCTGAATTTTAAATATTTCCTGACAGATTAAACATTAGTACACTTTAAATAAAATTTGAATTAATTTTAATTAATCGAGTTTGTGTTTATCAGGATTTCCCTTTCTCCTGTTCTTCATCTTTCGCTGGATCTGATGTTCTTGGTTTTCCACCGTCCCAGCATTCATGCTGTAAAAAGTGGGTCATCGTACGGTAAAGATGACGACTTGTTTTTGGCCCTGACAAAGCATGGTTCTTATCTGTGTACATCTGAAATAAAAGTCATGACCTAAAACATTTTACATGATTTAGTTAATTTTCAAGCCTTTTCTGTGAGATCACAACTGTATAAAAAAAAAAAATGCTATTGAAGGTGAACAGTTTTGAATTATGTATTTTAAACAATAATTATGTGAGGGAAAAAATATGGTTTGTCAGGCAAATTGTTTAGAAATGAGTTTGTGTTGGCAATTTTTTTTATCTTTTTTTTTTACAGATTTCTGTAAAATAATCATATGACCAGGAGACAACACCACCATAACTGGACTGTTTTTCAATATAAAAGGTAAAAATAAAATCCAAGAATTCTGCTAATAATTATAAATGTGTGTAAATAAATATATATATATATATATATATATATATATATATGTATGTATGTATGTATGATAGGTATTAAGGGCATGTGCAACAAATACCTGTATTCTGAAGTCTACATCAGCTTCTGTTAATGCTTTAACTAACTGAGCTGTATGCTGGAAATGGACATTATCTGAAAAGTAAATATAAAGATAGATAAACAACTTGTAACATTATCACATATAGTCCTTATTAGTAATCAGGAAAATCAATCACACTTCCCTAAGGATTCTTAAATTATGATAGTAATTATAGGACTGATGTGTGTAACTGATACTGTTTTAATGATAACTGACCATGAGTAAATCACTTTTTATATAAGAAAAATAATATTTATGGTCCACAATAACACACCATCTTAAAAAGAAAGAGGGAAAAAAATTCAAAATATGGAAAAAATATTATATAATTTTTTATACAACCCGATTGCAAATTCAGTTTTTCATTTGCTGAAAAAGTTGTTTTTTGTACATAGATTTCAATCAAAAATTGTTTTCTCAAAATTTTTAGGAAGCATGCAGAAATACTTAATATATATATAAATATATATATTTATAAAGTAAAACCCCTTAAATCATGAATTTGACAATCCAGCATTCAGTATAAACTGTCATATTCCTTTAGAATGGATTTCCCTCCATTATATTTTGGGTATAATCAGGTATTTTGCATTATCTTGCACGCCCAAGTGACCTCCTTGCTGATAAACATCAAAGGGCTCATTGCCAGTCATGCAAACATGAGTCCAACGTCTTAATCCCCCAATGATGCCGATTATAGGGGTTCAACTTTGGTATTTCAGATGCAGCAAGGCATGCTCTCCCCTGAGTATAGTGTTTTCTGCTTGGGATGTCCTTGATACTCATATGTAATCCAGCAAAATGCAAAATTCTTTATCCCCTATCTGGCATCTGGTAAAATTCTTTATCCCCTATGGTGCCATATTACAGGAGTTTGACTGTGTGTGTGTGTATATATATATATATATATATATATATATATATATATATATATATAACTCTGGAGAAAAACAACACTAAAAATTCACAACAGTCTGTTTCACGGGATGCGACCCGATCATCTGGTGAATATGGATTCTAACCATCGGCTCGCATCCCGTGAAACAGACTGTTGTGAATTTTTAGTGTTGTTTTTCTCCAGAGTTATACCGCTCTGGCCTAGTCTGTAGGCCATAGAGCACTTTACATCGGAGGGTAACACTACCTTCTATATATATATATATATATATATTATACATCAACTATAAAGAACCAGATAAGAATCATGCTACCTTGACCTTGATGTAAGCTAATTTTTGGATGTCTTACCATCCGCTGTGTCATGCACTGATCAACAGGAAATTGCCAGAAACTCTTTTTTTATATCTAACTGTACTTACCATCCGCTGTGTCATGCACTGATCAACAGGAAATTGCCAGAAACTCTTTTTTTATATCTAACTGTACTTACCATGCGCTGTGTCATGCACTGATCAACAGGAAATTGCCAGAAACTCTTTTTTTATATCTAACTGTACTTACCATCCGCTGTGTCATGCACTGATCAACAGGATATTGCCAGAAACTCTTTTTTTATATCTAACTGTACTTACCATCCGCTGTGTCATGCACTGATCAACAGGAAATTGCCAGAAACTCTTTTTTTATATCTAACTGTACTTACCATCCGCTGTGTCATGCACTGATCAACAGGAAATTGCCAGAAACTCTTTTTTTATATCTAACTGTACTTACCATCCGCTGTGTCATGCACTGATCAACAGGATATTGCCAGAAACTCTTTTTTTATATCTAACTGTACTTACCATCCGCTGTGTCATGCACTGATCAACAGGATATTGCCAGAAACTCTTTTTTTATATCTAACTGTACTTACCATCCGCTGTGTCATGCACTGATCAACAGGAAATTGCCAGAAACTCTTTTTTTATATCTAACTGTACTTACCATCCGCTGTGTCATGCACTGATCAACAGGAAATTGCCAGAAACTCTTTTTTTATATCTAACTGTACTTACCATCCCCTGTGTCATGCACTGATCAACAGGAAATTGCCAGAAACTCTTTTTTTATATCTAACTGTACTTACCATCCGCTGTGTCATGCACTGATCAACAGGAAATTGCCAGAAACTCTTTTTTTATATCTAACTGTACTTACCATCCGCTGTGTCATGCACTGATCAACAGGAAATTGCCAGAAACTCTTTTTTTATATCTAACTGTACTTACCATCCGCTGTGTCATGCACTGATCAACAGGATATTGCCAGAAACTCTTTTTTTATATCTAACTGTACTTACCATCCGCTGTGTCATGCACTGATCAACAGGAAATTGCCAGAAACTCTTTTTTTATATCTAACTGTACTTACCATCCGCTGTGTCATGCACTGATCAACAGGAAATTGCCAGAAACTCTTTTTTTATATCTAACTGTACTTACCATCCGCTGTGTCATGCACTGATCAACAGGAAATTGCCAGAAACTCTTTTTTTATATCTAACTGTACTTACCATCCGCTGTGTCATGCACTGATCAACAGGAAATTGCCAGAAACTCTTTTTTTATATCTAACTGTACTTACCATCCGCTGTGTCATGCACTGATCAACAGGAAATTGCCAGAAACTCTTTTTTTATATCTAACTGTACTTACCATCCGCTGTGTCATGCACTGATCAACAGGATATTGCCAGAAACTCTTTTTTTATATCTAACTGTACTTACCATCCGCTGTGTCATGCACTGATCAACAGGAAATTGCCAGAAACTCTTTTTTTATATCTAACTGTACTTACCATCTGCTGTGCCATGCACCAAAAGGAAATTTTTATTTCGGAAGAAATCAGCCTTTCCAGAAACATTTGCCCTCTGTAAAAATAAAAAGAGCAATGTGATAATAAAATCTACAATTTCTAATTGAAATTTAAGTAGATATAAACTTAACATTTTGATAATATGTAGAAAACATTACTGAGAGATATGGACGTAGACTGGTCAACGTAGAGTATATTATGTTCATTAATAAATAAAACAAAATATATTTTAAAAGACTAACCCTTTTCTTGTGAGGACTAGTGATATTTTGGCTTCACTAATTAATTGGGTTAGTTGAAGTCATACTTTTTCTTGATTGTTCAAACAGACTGCATGGAGGAACTAGAAATTTCTGGCATCGGAGATTCTAATACTATCCCAAGCATCGGGCATACCCCTTTAAAACTGGCCCTCTCCTTCTGAAGCATATATTGACACTTTACAGGTTCAAGGTCACCAGAGTCAAGGTCATCATTTTTTCAATTTCTCCTAAGACTTGGTTGAAAAAATATGTGTACTAAGAATTTATTAAGAATATACAGTACTTCAAAAGTAATGGGTTTACAAAAATCACATGTTTTACTTAATTCACCTTGAAGTTCAAAGCAAAGGTCACTCTCTAGCTAAAGTCATACCTTTTCCATGAATCTTCAAGCAGACTGCATGGAAGAATTAATTTTAATGTGTTCTCAACCAATTAATATCACTTGCCAGATTACTTATGGCTCTTGCTGTATATCTCCTGAAATTTGCTTCAGCACTAATTTTTTAACTTTTAATACCTAAATATGTGAATATAAGTCGACCTCACATAAGTCGTAATCTTTCATTCTACTAACTCTTGTGGTTATGGGTTCTGATAATATAAGCATTTATTATACCATCCAACTTTTTAACACTTTCCAGTAAGTTAACATTGCTCTCAATGTACAGTACTTTACAATTCAAGGTGTTCATTTATTTATCAAATAAGTACAAGTGAATGCAATATTGGGAACATCTAATTATAAGCCATCATGTTACTCACATCATAACCCCTGTAATTTTCTGTTACCAGACCCATGTATCTTTCTGTGTATACAGCATCTGAAAAAAATATATATATTATAAACAAATACATGAGTCAAATTTTAAAAACTTATATAAAAATTTCAGATTTATCAATATCATAAAATACACACGGCATATTCATTATTATATGAATTAATTATATTAGATAAGTATGTGAGCAAAATCTTAAAGATTGGATGTGGACCCAAATGAACATCTAACAAGCTGAGATTGTTCTTCATTACTGACAGATAATTTGAAGATCTGGCATCATTTATACAGCAAAAAAAAAGGAATGGTGTAACGGCACTTTTTTCAGAAATCAGTGCGGGTGGGCATTATTATATTTTTTACCTCTTTTTGTATGTTCCAATAATAATTTCATATGATCAGGGAAAAGCATGAAAATAACAGATTTTTTTTTGCTGAACAGGTAAAGGCACTACCTAACAAAGGAATTCTTATCAAAATTGTTATTTTATCTTCTTGAAAGATGAAAATCAAAATCAAAATTTTTGATGTGGAGGGTTTAAATTAACGTGGGCTATGTGTCTTTCATTCACATGAAACATACAGGATTAATATTATTTATGATGTCATTCTTTTGCGTTCGATGATGGGACCTCTTATTTACAGAGGTTTTATTTTCATGATAATTCCCCTGTCATGAATATCACAAATTTTATTTTACACACATTTTATTTTATTAATTTTGAAACATATCCACAATATCATTAACATATATCTTTAATAAAACCTATAATCTCTCAATTTAATATGAAATTTTGATATCGTAATTCTTACCGTAATACCTCCAGTCAGTGACTGGTGCTACAGCAATTCCACAAGAAAACATGTTGGAGTTGTTAGCAACTGCATGAGAAGTCACAAATCCTCCATATGACTGAAAAAATGTAATCATCAGTCAAGGTGATATATATATATATATATATATATATATATATATATATATATATATATATATATATATATATATATATATATATATATATATATATATATGATTTTTAGAAATGTAACAACTGATCAAATCAGAGATTGGCTGAATCGAACACAGTGGTTAATTGATAATCAAATTCCAAATTGGAAAACCATGTAACTTTATTTTGTTTGCATTAAGTTATTTCTTTTATCGTTCATCTCTAATTTTTACCTAGACCATGTAGTGTCCCTGTGATAAACAGAGACTGTTTCAAGCCTATATAGGCCCAGGGATGTTAAGAATAGGCAGCACAGCACCAAACCCAGACACTTGACTCAGCCCTTTAGGCGCAATTTACAAGGATATTCCCCTTGTATTAATGTTCAAAACTCTCTGGGTGGATGGGTGCATAATTTTAAACCTAGGAAGAAATAGATGAAAACAGTGGAAGTTATGTTAGGTTCTGATTAATCAGGTTTATGAACTAAACAGTCTATCCCATGTACAAATTAAAGTTTCTTTTTATGGCCGCGGCAATAAAAAGGGGAGCTACAGTAGTCTGTCCTGTAGTGGCTAGGCCTTGTGAAGACCAGAAATAATGTCTCTGTGTTTACCTAAGAACATAATACAGAACTGAAATACACATAATATACTCAGTACTTTCAGCATTGAAGAAGTCCTGTTTATCCTATGAATTACATTGGATGCAAGAGTAGTAATGAGATTTGAATATTACCTGGTCAACATAAATTTAAGCAGTTCTTTTATGCTAAATATCAGTTAAAACAACTTAAATGTTCAGGCATGTCAAAGAACAATGTTGATTCCCAGTGTTTTTTATCAATTTGTTGTAGTTTTCTGTAGTTTTTGGTGGTTTTCTGTGAATAGTACAACCCCTTAGTTATATTCTACAAGGTCAGTGCTAACTAAGATATAGTCTGCAGTCAACTGGTATAGAGTATGTATATGGCATCATATACAGCAGACATTACTGACAATGAGACCATCCAGCAAGAAGGCTGAACAAAATCCAACTTACCCAGCCCCAGATGGCTGTTCTGTTGTTGTCAACATAATGTAATTGTCTTGTTAGATTTCTGAAACACAAGAAAAAGGGAAAATGTTATTGATCATTACAATATTTAATCCACCAGAGTAATTAACTGGATTAACCCTCGGACTCAGACTTGGATTGGAGGGTCCTAGCTGGACTCAGACTCAGAGATGATCTGACTTGAGAAACCAGACAGAGTCCATCTCAAGTCCAACAGAAAACACTGTCACATATTAAAAAGACTTATGTACATGTGCAAACTACTTAAACGGAATGTTCCAAAATAATAACACTATATATACCAAGCTTTGCTAAGCATCGGGACCTATAAATTTAGTTAACCATTATGATAAAAATAAGTGTGAACTAACTTAAAAATGTTCATGGTAATCTGAAATTTCAATTTTAAATTGCTTTTCAAGGATATTTGTATTGGACTTGGGTTCCAAATGACTCAGACTCAAAGGGGTGGACTTGTACTCAAACCTCAAGGACTCAGACTTTGCCTTTGAATCGAGTAGCCAGGACTTGCACTCTGATGGTATGGACTGATAGGTACTCATCAGAACCTGACAACGTATTGTAAGGTAAATATAAATCTTTTCTTTTTTTTATTAACCAAAAAAATATTTCAGACAGTTATTACATACATGTTACAAGACATTACCCCATACAGTAACGAAACTGTACGAAATAAATCTTACCTAGCACCTAATATTTGGTCTTCTACCTCCATTGTTCCCAGTTTTCCATATATCTGATGCAGGAAGCTGTCCCCTCTTCCTATAGTACCCCGACCATCAAACGATACACATATTATGTGTTCCTTACTGGTCAAATATGTTTCCCAGCCAA
Source organism: Sipunculus nudus (assembly GCA_026874595.1). Taxonomy (NCBI): domain Eukaryota; kingdom Metazoa; phylum Annelida; class Sipuncula; order Golfingiida; family Sipunculidae; genus Sipunculus; species Sipunculus nudus. Next base: position 41,976,714 of record CM049321.1, on the reverse strand, counting down.
TACGGAATTTGAATGTTACCCGCTGTGTTGCTGGACCTGCATATCTGAAAAATGAAGTAAAAAATCTGAATTTTGTCTAATCAATACACTCTTAATAAGAAATTCTGCTTTACAAATTTTCTAAAATTAAATTTAAAAAAGAATTAAAATTAAAGACACTCAAATTATTAAAGCTATGAGTGTCTCACTCAATTTTATATACAGTGGAACCTGTCTAAAAGACCACCCGTCCAATAAGACCCCTTGCGGAATTAAAGGTGAAGCAAAAGTAGCCACCTTGGTAATAACTGACTAATAAGACCACCTGTAAATTAAGACCACTTTTGGCCAGTCCACAAATAGGGACTCAAAGTAATAGTCATGATATTAAGGTGGTAATGTTTTATAGGAGTGATCATAAGCCATGGTTGCACTTTATTTTTCATACCATGATAATTATTATTCATATGATATCATAATACTGCAAGGAACGTCAAACCTAAAAGTATACTTTATTTACTTTTCACACAAGAGGTCCCTTCTGATTTTGCATGTTTATCAAATGGTTTTCAAATCATTTACAATATAATTTATGACTTATCTGCAAAGATAAGAGAATAAGTTGTATTGAATAAAGTAAGACTTACGTGTGTACTAATAATGGATATCTAACTATATGTTGTTTAACAAGGGTTCTGGGTAAGCTCACTTCTGCCATTATAGCTGAAAAGAGAAATACCATGCTTTATAGGCATGTTATAGGGTGAAAACACAAACAGAGTTTTAATATAAACTTATTCATTTTACATGGATTGTGCAAATAGTTAATATAACTAATCAAGGCATTCTCCATGGCTCAGATTATGGCATTTGATAGTCTGCAGGGGTCGAGGAAACCGGAGAACCAAGAGAAAACCCCAAGCCTTAGACGGGCTACTTCCACTTGACCTGACTTGGAGCAAATAAACCTGCACAGCACACATAAGCCCCTGCATTTTAACTGTTTTACCAACAAACAAGCTTCACTTTTGAGACCATGCAGTAGGAATGTTTTTATATGTACCATCACCATCTCTTGTCCATACTTTCCCATAAGTTTCAATTGGACTAAATCGTAATAGACCTCTCTTGAGGCCAAAAAATAAAAGTTATGGTTCTCAGGCACCAGGTGCGCAAATTTTAACACCAGCATCAAACATTTTTATTTTGATTTTCATCTTTCAAGAAGATATTTACAATTTTGATCAGATTTCCTTTGTTATGTAGTGCTTTTATCTGTTCAGCAAAAATATTTTGTTACTGTCATGCTTTTCCTGGTCATATGACATTTTTATCAAAACATACAAATAAAAAAGTAAAATATTGCCTGCCTGTACTGGTTTCTGTAAAAAATGCCCGAGTACAACACTTTTTTTTCGGCCTAAAGTTTCAGCCTTGTATTAAGTTGTAATGACTGTTTCATATTTTAAGGCTCAACTGGTTGGAAAAGATCTATGCTGCTACCATTTGTGATATCTAACTATAGAGTGAGGCCCCCTTGATATGAAAGATAAGCTAGAGTGCTGATGACTTAAGAGAATTAGTTATGAGGTCAACAAATTATTTATATTATAAACAAATTATCTGTAATTATTTTAACAAATTCACTAGAATCATCAGTGTATGTTTTTTACTACATTATGCAGGATTTCAAATTCACCTTTTTAAAACTGAAGGACAAAGAAGGTTTGGAGTTGCAGATAAAGTAGGATAAATGCAGGAAAATTGCAGGAGAAAGTAGGAGCAAAAAAGTGAAACTTCGTACATAACAAAAGTATTCATACTCATCCTCAATAAACTAATGTAAAATCCAACATGATATTATTGAGAATTAAACATATTTAAACAATTTTATATAGTGATCAGTATGTTCCAGCATTTTTGTAATCACATAGTTTCCTAAACTACCTATAACTGTCTGCTTATTTAAAAATAATGTCACATTATTTTGAAACTGAATGACATAAAAGCAAAATTATATCAAAGGAAAAAGTAGCAAAGTTGAACTGAGGCAAGAAATAGTAGGAAAAGTAGTATTGCTTGAGAGACTCAGCATACCATTGCTTCCATTTTCATTTCTAATTATGTATTTCTCAATCAATAAGATTCTGGTCTGCATTATTTTATTGAGATAAACTGTATGATCTGTATCAATATTGGGAAAAGAGCACTTAATCATGAACTGAATCTGAATATATACTTACTGTGTCCTAGTCCTGAGTCTATTTCCATAAACCTCCGGACAGGTAAAGCTTTCTTGGCCAGTTTTCCTTTCAGCAACACATTGTCTTCAAATATGATAGCTTAAGACAAAAGAAAATAAGGTGATCAGTGTAAAAGTATTACTGAATGATCCCCAGTCCGTATTTAGGCAATTTTTCCACTGGAAATAGTGATTCTGCTCATCGCAAAATTTAAAAATTCTTTGACAGTTCATTGATGGTACATTCTGTACTGCATTACCACAAAGTTTTGAATCTTGAGAGTAATAAAGAATATAGTTATCATTTAACTAAATGAACATCCCCAGATCTCTGATTTCATTATCTACTTAATCTCTTTCATCATTCCCAAAACCTATCTGATATAATCTTCAAGGTTTTTTTTAATGTTACTAAAGTTAATTGATTTGGGTTTTCAAAGGTTTTTCTTAGGTTAATAACTCCTTCAGCTCTAACTGACTCTCTGAAATATAATAAGAAATTGGATAGTATGTAAAATTTGGCCATTTTTTAAATATCAAAATCAGGCCTTGAAAATAATATAATTAAAAACTTTTCCAGGATTTTTTCCACTCAGGATTTAATTTTAAACATAATGAAACTTCACAGTTTCACATACCCTAATATACTGACAATATTTTGAAGACACATAAGTATTACAAAGTATTTTTCTGGAGTATATAATTATATATATAAGGATGCTTAACTATAAAAAGGTTAACTTTTAGCTTTATTTGGCTGCTAAGTTTTTGTAATCAATTTGTAATCTTGTGCACTATTGAATCTTTAACACCATTTTTAGACCAGTTTCATTAAAATTTGTGCTTACTTTCATTATCAGCGACATTTTTCAGCATGTACACAGGTGGATCGGGGCCTAGACAACTCAATATGTAGTACTCGCCGGAACTGCTGAACTTCGCATCAACGTAACTACACTGGTCCTTTGGCATCGAACATGTGACACACTCCCTCGTCATTTTCTGTCGGTAATCATCCGGTATTCTGACTCTGAAAACATAATCAATATCCTGCATATTTTTAGGTGGTCGCTGGGGTGGTCCTTAGGAAAGTTTTTACTGTATTATAACTGTGATCAACTTATTACCAATTTTTTTATTAAAAATATGAACCATTTGTTGTATTTTTTATTGATCAGTCAGTTAATGAAATCCAAAGTCTTATGCTTAATGTAAATAACTTACAACAAATCAGAGAAAAGTTGTGAAAACTTTATGCATCAGGTTGACTATCTTTAAAAACTCTATGATTATTGCTCTACTACTTTGTAATCTGTTGCACTAATACTTTCAAGGTGGTAACTGAACCAAGGTGGTCATTAAGACAGGTTTTACTATATAACCATTACAAATTACAAATTAAATTACTGTATTTCTTTCCTTCTAACATACAGCATTTAGGAGAATATATGTAATAGACTGAGTATTATTACCAAATTTTTGCAATTAAATGATTTGTCTTAAAAACATTTCCTACTTGTATAAATGCTTCGCTCTTAGATCCCCACCATTGGCATAAAAATATCTGAAACAGAAAGTAAATTATCATTAATATATGTTAGACAAGTGCAATGCATATATTATATATTTTATATGCGTTCTATTTCAAAAGTATACAAAACTCTGCCTTCAAGATTTTAATTACTAAAGTGACCTCTGACTTCATAAGATAGACACAAATTTGGACGAGAATTGAATTCAGATGAGAAACTCTACTTGTAACAAGGGACCTATGGGTCACGACGCTCAGCTGTTATATATGATAAAAAAATATTATTTAGAAATGAGGCACACGCTGGTTTTGTGTGGTAATAAATATAAGCTGTATTATGAGTTGTTGTTGTTTAGCTTATATATGATTTTGATAGTACCTTTGGAGACAGGGAAGAGGATTGATTTCATTTATTTTATTAACAAATGGAGTACTATTGTCACACAGATTTTGACTTGGCCATATAACTTATAAGCAGAACATATAATATAAGAGTTTAACTATTTATTATAAAAAATTAAAAATATTGTCCCAAATATAATTTTTATTAAAAATAATAAGAGAATCATATGATTTTTTAAAATGAAAAATAACTGATATGATTATTAAAATAATATTAAAGAATATATTCATGAATGCATTCATGAATACATTTTGAAAGTATTTGCACGAGTATTCATATACTTTCATTTTTACCTGAATTCCCATTCCTTATGCAAGAAATTTTATAATGGAGTACATAATCATATTCGTATTTAAATACAGTTGCACAGTTTTCACCAAACAATGATGTTGATAATCCAGAATATACAAAATTCACACCTTTAAATAATTATCATAAGTACCTGGTTTTATGGCTTTTATTTATATTAAAAAAAATAAATGTAATATATTCATTTTGGACTGATTTCACATCAATGTACACACTAGACACAGTAGGAATCTAGATTAATATTATCAACTGCATCTTTGTCTATCATTAATTTCCTTCATATAATCCCTAATGATTAGTTATAATAATATGATTTACTTCTTTATCCTTAAAATTGAACTGAAAAATGCCATAGGTGACTGCATGGTATTATTTGGAATATGTGACATTCTACCCATCGATACAAGATTCTTATATCATCAGTAACTGCAAGTTAATTTCCTGTTATTATAAACTAACAAATTCCTTTTCTATTTTTAAAATTTGTTATTAAACACCAATAAAAATTTATTAATTTATTGTTTATTGTTATGTTGTTGGTTAAAACTACTAGATGAGTTGGGTTGGACACCTGGATCAACTGTGGCTGGCCATAAGCTGCCTGGATTCTCGCCTCAAGCGTGCATAAATTGATGAACGGTCAACAAGGTCAACATACAGGTGACTCAAGAGGGGCTGGAGAGAGCCAAAGTCTGACAGGGTCTCATAAAAAACATTAATAAAAGCTACAATTTTTGGCCAATTTCCGTCAGCTTTCTAAACTAAAAAGCTGAAATCCTTATGTGTTCATGATATGAAAATTATATCAACAGTGCTCACGGGAAACAAATGTGCCATGGTCACAGTTGGGCAAAATTTGAGGTACTAATTTTATATTTATACTAATAACTTATAAAATTTGAAAAATTCAGAACTAATTTTGGGTATTCAATTGAATCTTGATTAAATAATGTTACATCCCTGACAAAAAAATCTCTAGCTTCAGCAATGCCTTTGTTAAGGGAGTAAATATATTTCTTGATTTTTTACAAAGTGCATTATGTTTGGGCCCATAATTTAAAACAATTACGCTATACTTACATCATTCTGGCATGTGCATAGAGAATGAAAAATATGTATATTATTTATGATTAAAGTAAGATCAGTGGTTTTGATATTAGGCAGTCTTGAAGTGTAACAATGGGTTTTTAATGGAAAAATGAAGTTTTTCATTAATATCTCGAAGGTATTAAGTCTTAGTGACCAAATTCTTGGCATGGTAGGGGATTTTGGAGACATATAACTGTATGCCGAATTTAAGGAACTTAGAGCTGAAGCTGGGGAGCTGAGCTCTTGCAAACTGCATAGCACTAGCTTGATGTAAACAATATGTTACATGGTGCTTGAAAACTTGATTAAAATCTACAGTTTTTGATCAACTGGTTTCAAATTTTTGGTGTTAACAGTTGAAATGCTAACAAAAACATGCTGTGAAAATTAAATCCACAGTACTTACAGGAAAAAAACGTGCCATGGTCAAAGTTGGGCAAAATTTAAGGTACCAATTTTTTATTTTTATTAATATTTTAAAAAATTTAAAAGATTTTACAAGTTTTTTATAAATTTGTATTAAAAAACACTGAAAATATAAGTTAAAATATTAGAATTCTTAGTTGCAATCATTATACATCCAGAGTGTAGCTAATATTGGGTCATATTATGCATACACATATATTTTTATTATTTTAAAATCACAAATTTTTAAACTGAATTTAAAAGAAAATAATGCCACAACATGGCATCTACAAGATTATTCCTTGAATCACTATTAAAAAGTTTTGCACATTGGAGTTTTCAGTACATGCTTAATCTTATTCACCAAAATAAAATAAGATTCTGTAAATTTGGTAAAATAAAAACATCTTTTCAAATAAAGTATACACACTGTTGGTTGAATGAGGGACAAACAATATCATTATGCTTATTACTAAGCTTTAATTTATTACTGGAATTAATAGTCAATTTCACTCCTGGTGAAGTTTTTACTCTTCTCAAGGAAGGAATTACTTGTCTGATGAACATCCACACTTTCATAGCAATACACCACTTTGTGGACACAATTAAATGTGCACTTTAATCATTGTAACCCTGGTGGTAAATACAAAATCTAAAATGTAGCATAGCCAAGAATAAAATGAAATACAGAAAAATATAACATTCATCTAGTTAATGCATCATCTAGGGGGGGGGTGCAGGGCAAAGGGGAAGCCTGCTAGTAGTGGCCCAGCTGAGCCAAGACAAGCTGCCTGGGGTGGGTTACATAATGCAAGTGAAGGCTTTACTACTAGGTGGGCTAGATGTGAACAACACTTGACATGGTGTATGAAAACTTGAATAAAAGCTACTCTTTTCAATCAATTCCTTTGAAATTTCAGATTTTAAAAGATTAAATCCTTATGTATATATGCTGTGAAAATTAAATCAACAGTGCTTACAGAAAAAAAACGTGCCATTGCCAAATTTGGACAAAATTTAGGGTACTGATTTTTTATTTAAGCTAATAACTTGAAAATTTTGCAAAATTCAGATCTAATTTTGGGTAAACAATCGAATCTTGATTAAATAAAGTTATATTCCTGACAAAAAGTCTCCAGCTTCAGCAATTCTCATCTTAGGTGAGTAAATATATTTCTTGATTTTTGAAAAAGTGCATTATGTTTGGGCCCATAACTTAAAAAAATACACAATACTGATATCATTTCTGGCATGTGCATAGCGAATGTATAGAAAAATATGTATATTGTATATGATCAAAGTCAGATCAGTGGTTTTGATATTAGGCAGTCTTAAAGTGTAACAATGGGTTTTTAATGGAAAAATGAAGTTTTTCATTAATATCTCGAAGGAATTAAGTCCTAGTGACCAAATTCTTGGCATGGTAGGGGATTTTGGAGAAATCTAACTGTATGCCAAATTTAAGGAACTTGGAGCTGAAGCTTGGGAGCTGAGCTCTAGCAAACTGCATAACACTAGCAATATGTGACATGGTGCTTGAAAACTTGAATAAAATCTACAGTTTTTGATCAACTGGTTTCAAATTTTTGGTGTTAACAGTTGAAATGCTAACAAAAACATGCTTTGAAAATTAAATCCACAGCATTTACAGGAAAAAAACGTGCCATGGTCAAAGTTGGGCAAAATTTAAGGTACCAATTTTTTATTTTTGCTAATATTTTAAAAATTTTAAAAGATTTTGATCTAATTTTGGGTATACAATTTAATTTTGATTAATAAAAGTAATATTACTGGAAAAAAAGTGCTTAGCTTCAACAAGTTTTGTGTTAAGTGATAAAATTTCTTTCCTGATTATTTACAAAATGCATTATGTTTGGGCCCATAACTTTTTTAAATTATATAATACAGACCTAATTTCTGGCATGTACATAGCTTTTATATAGAGGATTATTTATAGGAAATATGAGGAAAAACAGATGAGTGGTTTCGATATTAGGCAGTCCTGAAGTGTGAAAATAGGTTTTTAATAAAAAATTGAGGTTTTTCCTTAATTTCTCAAAGGAATGAAGTCGCAAAGACCCAGTTTTCGGCTTGGTAGGAGATCTTGGGGACATCTAACATCATGCTGAATTTTGGATTCCTGGGTCTTACGGTTTCAAAACGTGCCACATCTACGGACGGACGGACGGACGGACGGACGGACAGACGGACGGACGACGGACAATGGACCACGACTATAGCTCAGATGACTTATAGTCAGCTGAGCTAAAAATTTAAGCGAGTTCATGAAAATTCATAAGATTTTTTGTAACACTGTGCAACCAAAGTCTGGTGACTTCTGACCTCATAAAATATATGTGGATTCTGCAAACAACTGAACTTAGTTGAGATATTATATTGGTAAGTAGCTGCAATGTGTTATGTGAAAATCCATCAAATCCCTTTAAGTTATTGTGGTAACACTTAAAGTTAACATTACACCATAACAAAATCCATATACTGTTATACAGGTGTAAAATAAAAAGAGTAGATCTATCTTCATGTTATATTAATGTTTAATTTGTTTAAATAACATTTTTCCAATTAAATAAGGGATGTACTGTGCATACAATAACATAATGTTAAATATACTAAGACTCCACATGTGGCAAAAGCATGTACAAGTAAAATTTTAAAACAATCTTCACATCCCTATAATGTTGTTTCAAAATAAATTGAATTAAATCAGGGAAATCACATTAATTTAACTAAAAGACACCAGGAGAATATACTTACATGTCACTATTTTTCTTGTCATAACCAGCCAAGCCTAAAACTTCCCACGTGCCCTCAGTGAGGAAATGTTTATTACCAGGACCAGGCTGGAAAAAAAATAGAAAATGCAGAAAATTAACAAAGTCAGAACTCCTCATCATCCTATAAACAAGGCTCTGGCAGCTATGCTCCCACACACCTTGCTTCATAAATTTCAACAGGAACACATGCAACAAAAGGATTCCGGCCAGACAGGGAGAGCATTGCTATGGTATAGGCAATAGATGATAGATGCATGTAAATATACTGACCTCAGCTGTTATTCTGGCTATATGTTTCCAGTATCCTTGACTGCCATCTTGTTGTGACAAAACGATCACATAGTTTGGTTTTCTATCCACGGTTATAAAGATGGGTGGTCCCTGAAATACAATAAAACCAAAAAAAAAAAAATGGTGAGGTCATGTGAGAGATATCCATGTTTGTTAAATATATAGTGTGAACATAGTACAATATTTGAATAATGAGACTTCTTAATTTGACTTTATTATGAAGTCCAAAAAAAGAAAAGCACTGCTATGGTTCTGATCATTGCATACCAAAGAATAAAATAAAATTGGGACACAGAAGCAAAGGTTAGTTCTTTAAACCTTTCTTTCCACAAATACAGATATGCCTTATGATATACTTTATAGAGTAAGCATCAATCATCTCAAGATTAATATTAATAAATAACTGAAAGATTTTGTTCACAAAGAAAAAAACCTTTCTTTAGACTATATATTTATTGAACGTCACACAAACTTGATACAGCATTGGAATATAAATTGCTAAAAACATGGAACGTTCGATGCCTTTCATTAAACTAGTAATTTACTTTTCAACATCTTAATAGTGAATAAAAGTAGAACATATATCTATCATGCAAATGTATACTGAATAAGACATTTCAGCCTCTCTGTAATACCATGTAAAAATAAGCTGGTACTGACCATTACTGATCATGCATCAAAAAGGGGATGTTGCCATCTACTGGCCATTACCTTAACTATGTGATATATAAATAGTAAGTATTTAAAAAAAAAATTCATAGACTCACCAAACTCAGCCATCCCGGGCCACTCTTACTCTCAGCCCAATTCTGAAAAATATGAAGTAAATTATTTATGAAAAAGGAAAAAAAAGTATCCTCCTGAGGCTGCAATATAAAACCATTAACTCAATAGGTTTGATGATGTTTTGTGGAAACATTAACTCTGGTATTAGGGAGCAGATGACAGCTGAGTCTTGATGTCTTGTTGTGACTCTTTTATCTCTTTCTAATTTTTTTGGTGGAGGTACCCTCCTCCATTTTTTTATGCTCTCTTATCTTGTTCTTAATCTAAGTATATGTGTATCTGCAGAGTTCCATTTTGTTGTGGGACTATGTGACAGGGTGGTAGCACTCACTTCCTATCATATTAGTTCAGTATCCTGGTGTCACTTAGGCCCGGTGCCTACCGCAACTGCAGGTCCTGGGTGTGTAATCACCCCATTGCTGAGTCAAAACATGGAACTCCTCAATATACACTTGTTTGTGAGTGATACACAGCTGTGGGGCACAGCCTTCCCATTGAGCCTGTAGAGAACTCACCATGGGTGGGGCTGAGCGTGAAAATCTCACCATCTCGGCTGAGATTTGAACTCACAAGCTATCGGTTTTGAGTCCTGTACATGTGCTCTACCCCTGAGCCAAAGAAGCCAGTTTTGTGACTCTTTCCATAGTCTTGGTTTCAGACTTTCTTGTCTACATCACTGATAGAAATGCACATTTTAATGTTTCACATTTTATGGTTCTGAGAAATATGAATACCGTGGAGCAATGTTTATGTGAAGACCTTGGGGGAAAAGTTTTTGTTCAGATAAACTAATGTTCAGATGAACAGTTAAGTGCAAAATAAGATTGAGGTATTGATGTGATGCCTGATGCATATGTTCTTATTAGTCAAGAACTGGAGTGAATATATACATGTGCGACAATCTGTTATGCCGATTCAATAAATAACAACTGCAGACTGCCAAATTTACTTTAGTAAAAAGTTCTGATTAACAGTGCTAACTCTGGATAAACATTTTTTTTTTAATAAACAATGTTCAGATTAATGGCACTCCACTGTATTTAGGTTGACACAAAATGCTGTGTTTTACGTTTTGTTGTTATGTGAAAATCAAACGTTTAACGTACCAAATGACAAAGCCCTGTGTGTGCTTCACAGATCATGATGATGGATTTATTCTGCGGTCGGTTCAGCCAGGTAACCATGACATTGGACATGTCTTGCCAGTAAACTCCTGTCACATAGTGGTCTCTATATACACAAAACAAGTCATGTACTGGTATGAGATTTCAAAGGGTATATTTTCCTACATAAAGTGTTAAGTAGTGAGGAGGCAAAAACAGCATTAGTTTTACTTTTCATATTAATTATCATGCAAATTCCTGCTTTATTCCTGCTTTACAGCTGTAAAACTATACTGTTTTAACTGTTATCTAAATATTTGCTTGCTAGTCAATATATTCAAAAGTATAATGAATGGAAACTTAAATATGTACCAGACTTATAATCAAATGTATAAAAAAGAGAGAATTAATACTTTGGTTAGCTTTATATTTGTAAAGTTGAATTTTCAATATTTTTTAATTTTTCATTATTTCACCATACATAAAAATCTGTGTGGAAGTATATATATCCTTCACTTATACATTAAAGCATACAGCATACATTAAAGTCCAGTCTGTAAAATAGTAATATTCTGCATCTTGTAAAACAGGATGTTGGCGGAGGTATTTCTGTGGTCTCTGACTGCTTTCTAATTCAGTGATCTTTTCAATATATTAACTATAACACACCTGTTTTTAAACTCTGCTGGTGGTTCTAACTCCCGCCTTGCTGATTCTGGTTCACTTGCCTCAAACACTAGGAGCTTCACTTTGGGAATAACTCCATCATTAATATCACCAGCCTGTAAAGAAATAATTCATTATAGAAGAGTGTCACATGCTTATTTTATGTGCTAAAAGGACTTTGGCTTGCTTCTTAAGTCATCCTTGAAGGACTAAAATTTTTTTTTTTAATATTTTTCTTATTTTTCAAACATATGTAACAGGCAACAAATGTAATCTTTTTTATAACTTCTACATTTAATGAAAGAAATACATTAAATGTATAATCTTTTAAATATTTAAATGTTTCATGGATTTCATTTGAGTGAATGATAATGAATGTCTTTTAATGATTTCATTGATATTTTTAAACTTTCACTTATGAGTGGATTTCCATCAACACCTTTGAAAAGCTACATTTATTGAAAATTGATTGAGGAGTACTCACTAAAATTGATTGAGTACTACTGAATATTTAAACTGTTTTAATATTTGTGAAATCTCAAGTAAATCATCTTACCTTAGGATATGGTACTTCATCTATATGACCGTAGATGCTGTCTGGGTCTCCATAATATGGGAATTTATATGGTGGAACGTTACGATCGTCAAACTCAGCATAGCAAAGGTAGCGGCTATCCAGACTCCACCAGTGAGCTTTGTTGCTCTCCAGAATCTCTTCTGTAATTGAAATATAAAAAAAAATCAGTGACTTTATTTGGGAAGACAATCATTCATTAAAATTAACAATACGACAAAATTATAGTGGCTATCTTATTTGATAAGAGGTTATCCATTTACTAAATTGGTAGTTATGACCCAAGTAGCACTACATTAGCATTATCTTTTAGACAAAGATTCTATACTTTTTGTAAAGTTTTTGTATTGATTTAAAGGAAAAAAAAATTTTAAGCATTTTTGGGAAAATGAATAAGAAAAATATATCTAAATACAAATTATATTTAAATCATTACATATTTCTGTCAGTAAAAGTGATTTCTGTTTCCCTTCTTTTATTGTAGGATACAAACATTTTCGAATAAACAAGATATGGGTAAAGAAATTTTACAGTACAATTACAGACTTAGTTCAACTGATATGACAATATACTGGAATATAAGGCCAAAAAGGGTATGTTTCTCAGGTACATTTTGTCAGAAATCAGTGATGGTTGGCAATATTTTTCAGCCCTTTTTATTAAAGGTTTTCAATAAATTTCAAACTTTATCCTTAGTAAAAAAATCATAAATTTATATTGAAAATCAAACTAATTTTTTATGTAGGGGGCCTCAAAATTGATTTATGCAAGCAGTGCTTGAGAATTCAACCTTTTTTCAGGGCAAAAGGGTATTGAATTATGGGTAATTCTCCCACTGATCCAGTAGATAGTTAAGAATCATTATTACCTTCATACACCCAGTCAGGAATCCCAGCGATTTTTCCTTTTTCCTTGATGTTGGTCAGACTTTTGACTTTGCCTTTAGGTGACTCTTGGTAATAAAGGTTATTCTCATACACAAAAGTCTGAAAAACCAGGATCATTATATAAGTCACTTTACAATATATAATGTTTATGACATTCAGTGAACTTTATTAAAAACACTATTTACCCATAAAGTAGTGTGCATTTCTTCCACCTTCATGATTTAAAAATCCCTGGTTGTTATTTTTTTTAAAGAATTAAGGATTTAATATTTTCCAGTTGAATCATGCACTTCGGTGACTCATTTATATTTCCAAAAACTAAATATCTACTACAAATAAAGCTACTTTTTTCAGAAACAGATTAATCTACACCAGTGAAAAGGGAAAAAGTTATTCACATTTAGTTGACATTAAAATGTTCATGTGATGATTCCTCAAATGGACATCATCCATATCCATTCCTGGCACATTGTGTAACATAAATGTAAGGTTAAAAAATGGTACTAAAAATCTATATTATAATTAATGGTGGTGTCACTTAATCATTGTCACACAATTCCTATGGTTCTACACCACCAAATGCCCCTTTTGGACATGAAATATAAAGTCTGATGCCAAGCGTGTCCTAAGGTGGTTATTGTCCATGTTTTTCCCATAATCCTGAGAAATTAGACATTATTTCATAACATAATTATTAGTGCCTTCTATCAGAAACTACATTGGTGAACTTGTCCCATATCAACTCATCACATGGAAAACCCATCCCGCACAAAAACAACCTATTTCCCTGAGACCTAACCCAATGACCTTGGTTCTGTTCAATTTATAACAATGTCCTCACCAGTTTGTGTCCTGTGGTTGACCAGCCAGCAAACTGCAGCAGTTTTCCCTGGTACTGCTTGTCAGACGGAAACTCTATTATTCTCCTGCAGAATAAAACCGGATGGTTACTTGATTGTTTACTCAAGACTCTGACCTTTGACCTCTAAAATCGGAAATGATATATAGGACACCTAAAAGCTTAAAATATTTTTACTTTGAGACAATTTTTTGGTCAGATGATGACTTTAACCAAGACCATTGTCTTCTGAAATGCCGGTTTCTACACTGCCAATGGTACGCTCCCGAGGCAGCGGAAATCTTGTGCTTCTAAAGAAGCAACTGATTTTCACGCTGCCAGCTTTGACCGTTTATGATATATTTAGACACCAGATGGCGGTTCGTTGTCCACTGAAATAAACATGCGTATGTGACAAGCAGCCAATCAGATGCCAATAAACAAACACTCGACAGGCATCCTGGCTCCGCCCATTGCTGCGCTTCAAACGCTGCTTGATGAGTTTCCGGTCGAATTCAAATTGCTCCCTCTGCATTCTCACATCGCTTCGATTATGATAGTATGACTGTGTTAGCGTAGCCATGTAACTGTTGTCTGCAGAACTGAAATCAGCCAGCGAGGCGTGCATGCAGCCTTTGTTGTTACGTTTCGTTTGAATTACAGCTCACCGGCGAAGCATCCTATGTGCCCAAGGCCCTATGCAAACCACGTCAGGGGCAATTCTCTCTAAGCCTGTGGCCTGTTCAGATGGTTACGCTGGGGGATGAGCTGTCACTCAAAAAGAAATGAATATGATTGGCTCCGAGTATTCCTCGCTTGGCTTTGTCTGCCAGCACAAGGTCTCATCTGATTGGACAAAAATACAGTGCTCCCCTCTGGTGTTGCAATTCAGGATATGAGGTCATAACAAACAGCGCCTTACGATATAGGTAGTAGCCCTATAGGTAAAGCGCTGTGTAAAGAGCGTATGCCAATGGGGGACACCCATAAAATACGCTTTTCGTCTCCCTGGCCCTTCGCCTGGTAAATTTTGAGATGGTTTACCTGGTCATTTATGCCTGCTTGAGGTAAGTGTGGACCCTGTCTAATATCAGTGAAAAAGTAGTAGCCTGAGGGACAATCATGCGTGTTGTCTGGACTGTTCTATAGAACAGCACCTCCTATTTTTTACAAATCAATTCTTTTATTATTATTATTAGTATAACATTTCTCCTATTTTGTGCAAATCAATTTATTCATTTTTGTTATTAATAACATTCCTCTTTTAACCTCAGTTCTTTAAAAGAATTCTATTATTCAATACTGTACCCTGTCTGCAAGTTGGAAAAATTTCATGTGTTGTCTTGAAATTTGCTCCTTCAAATTCTCATTCCCAACTTTTTATCAAAGTATTGAATTTTAAAAAAAAAGTTCCTTGGAAATCCATATATGTAGATCCAAGTTTATAATTCAAATATGACACTTCTTGATACCAGAGCAATTTTAATCTATCTTGATCCTTTTAGAGAATTATTCAGATATATAAAAAAAAACATAAGTAAAAACACAAACTTTTGTGAAGATAACAAATTAATCCTAAACACAAACAAAAGTAAAAACATAAAACTCCTTTGTGATGGTAATAATTTTATCATATGCTGAAAGTACTGCTTGAACTCTTGGCTTTAGCCATTATCTTGTTTCCAAACCACTTAGCTACGTCCAACTGTTTTTTTACCAAAAGGCAGGAAATGCCATATTGGATTACAATAGACCTGTGAACCTCATTAAAAATTGGATGAATCAGCAGCTGAGATAGAGCATTAAGTTGGAGTATTTCTCCATAAATTTATGTTTTACAGCCTATTTTATCCGCTTCATGTCTGCCAATCTCCTAAGTAAACACCGGCTGAGCCTAAATCCACTAAAACTGAAGCAACACAACCTGGGTAAATACTGACCAGACTGTCAATTCTCTGTACAGATTAGATTAACATGTACAGAGAAAGCAATGACTCTCCCCATGTGATTCAATTTATACATCTTGTTTGACGTTTCCCAGACGTTTTCCAGTCTTCACACAAGCAGTACATTTTTTACCCTTTTTCCTGTACACAGATGGTAAATCTATATAGTGACTGACCGAATAGTATACATGTCTGAATCGCATAACTGAAACCTTCTGATCTACGCAAAAGCACATTTTCTGGGTTAGATATATGTGTATATATATATATATATATATATATATATATATATATTATATATATATATATATATATATATATATATATATATATATATATATATATATATTTTGGAACCCCAAATTATGACCTATCAGACTGACCAAAGTGGTTATTATTTGGGGGTGGTCTTATTTGTGAAGTTACCTGGATCATATATTCCGGTCCAAGAAAGGTGGTCATAATTGTGAGGTGGTCGCAATAGTGGGGTGGTTGCAAGTATATATATATATATATATATATTCATCTTACTTAACCCTTTACTGTTTACATTTATTTTAGATTTCCGACAAATTCTGACACTATTTATATTTACACTTATAGCCATATCTTTTCAAGCTTTTTTTGTATCTTTATCAAATTTTCAACAGTTCCCACAAAGAGGGTTTGCTGAAGATTATTGAAAATCATTGAAACTTAGAAATAATATGCAATATTTTTGTCCTGAAAGAATCTATACATATCATGGCATTCTAGTTGCCCATTTAGAGTGCTCTTTAGTGGCTTGTAAACAGTAAAGGGTTAATATCACTGACAATACCATACATGATATAGCACATATATAATTAGTATCAGAGTTCAGATTCAAGGTCATAATTCCTCTTTCTTCAAGTTTGCCATGCCGTTGCTTCAAGCACTGTTCCACTCCAGTAAAGCTAATTACAGCTTTTTCAAACCAAACATATATCTTTTACTATATGATACTTCATATATCTGATAAGTTATGGAATTATTTACTAAATGGCAGAAGTATGCCTTCTATCAGACCCTGAGAATTACATGTGGCACTGATTCCACTTCAAATCAATGGACTTGTACTCTTCTTATTTTTACTGCATTTTACATTATGTTTCCAGCTGTGTATTCCATCCTTTCAGATGGTATTTCCACATAGATCTGGACCTTATTATATTCTCATTTGAACTGTAAGCTAAGCTAGCTCAAACTGCAGACAAACAGCAGATGGAAAGACAAGACCTACATGAGAAGCACTGTATTCTTCATCCAACCTCTTTTGCAGTAACAGAAAATATGTTTTATATGTTATAAATAAACAAGGGAACCATGGGTCACCTTGCTCAGCTGAATTTTGGAAAATATTAGTAACTGCAAAATATTTTTATTTCTTTTGGTTTTTCATGTATATAATCATTTGAAAAGCTATGAGAAAATGGCCCTGCTACAATGAAATGAAACTCTGTAAATTATAGAATAATGGACATGAGCTAAACCATTTAGTGATGCTCCAAGGGAAAAAATGGGCCTATGGTAAGTGTTATATAAAAGTAACATTTCATAAACAAATAATGTGTGAAGGTAATTAAGTTTTCAAAAGTTAAATAAATGGCCATGTGAGTTAAAAATTAATCTCACAAAGTTTGACCAATTTCTTATTCTAATACTAAGTTAACGGTGTTATTCACACCTAGGCCCCACCAACTTTAAGAGATATGAATGAAATGCTACCAAGTATTTATATCTTCTTAAATCTTGTCAGTTAGCACTTACATTAGATCCTAAAATTTTTCACATTTGAATATTATAATTAAATCCTGAACATTTTTTTCTTTAAAAAAATCAAAATTGTCCAAGTCTCATCAAAAAGAATTTATTTAACATTAAAATCATAAAATTCATCATGTTTATTAGTCCTGTATATTGAAGGGGTGGGTGGGGAGAGGGGTCTCTGTTGTTACTGCTCGTTGCTGAAAAAAATGTTAATTATAAGATTCATCTAGTTCATAGAACAGGTCTGTCAACAGAATGTGGTGGGGGGGGGGGGGGGGGGGGAGAGAGAAAAAGCCTCCCTGTGGTATTTACTGCAGACAGCCTGATCAAGCTCAACTCAGTGGAGAGAGGGCTTGCCCTGGTGATGGGATTACATAACATTATGCCAACAGCCTGGGGAGCATAGAGAGCTGCACTGAATGACCTACAGTGACCAAAGTGGACTGCTCAACAATGTGAGGGTATCAAGAGCCTAAATAAAATTCAATAACTACCCTAATATTGCAGCTTTTATTTTTTAATTTTCAGATTTTACAGATTAAATCCTTATGTCTGCATGCTGTGAAAATTAAGTCCACAGTACTTACAGGAAAAAAACGGGCCGTGGCCAAAGTTGGGCAAAATTTAAGGTACAAATTTTTTATTTTTGCTAATATTTTTAAAAATTTAAAAGATTTCAATCTTATTTTGGATATACAATTTAATTTTGATTAATTAAAGTTATGTTACTGGAAAAGTCCTTAGCTTTAACATGTTTTGTGTTAAGTGATCAAATATCTTTCCTGATTTTTTAGAAAATGCATTATGTTTGAGCCCATAATTTTTTTTAAATTATATAATACAGACCTAACAGACGGACGGACGACGGACAATGGACCACGACTAGAGCTCAGATGACTAATAGTCAGCTGAGCTAAAAAGGATAACTGGCACTGTAGTGAAAATAACAGAAAAAAAAGCTAAAGGCACTTAATATCAAAGAAATTAGACCAAACAGATTTTAATTAATACAAGGAAATGTAGTGACTTACTGGTCTTCAGATTCAGGATGTCTCTTAACAATCACATAACGAGCTTTGAAGGAATGTCTATAAACCTGAAAATAAAAGGAAATACCTGTAAAATCATATTATCAATTTATGTTCTGATTCTAATTTATTTATGATATTTCTAATTCCTTAAAAATCCTGTATTGCACCTGCATAACCAACAATGTTTCAATCATTGCCATTACCAGTGGTGTTGATAAAGGATTTCAGTCTGGGTAGTTATTACACATACGCTACATCACTCTGAAATCAGTATTTATTTAGCCCTATGTGTTGAAGATGTACATGTTATGGTGTGTTAGAACTTGATTGGTCTTACATAGTCACTTGAAACACTGTTTACTCTGTTTTGTAAATTCCAACTTGAGAATCTGCCTTCAATGAATAACCCTTACAACAGAACATCTTACTATTGAGTAAGCTTGTAGCTCCATTTTCAAAGCATGCAAGTTTAAAGCATATATATGAAAAGTAAAAACACAGATCATCAGTCTTTATTTGGGATGACAAATAATTTCTATACTGACCTGTTCAATATCATATGCTAATAGGACATAATCCAAATCTTCTGACACAAAGTAAGAGTTTGCATTAAATTGCCTCTGTAAAGAAAGCAAACACAAATTAAGCAGTCTGAGTCAAGAACAGTATGTAGAATATTTTTAAAGTCATACCAACAAATGAAGGTGGAAATATACACTTGTGTTGTGCCAATTAATGGATAATATGTTGATAATTGATGTGCAAAGAAGACATTTATTTTGGAAATGTGTGTAAGAATGGGAAAGTGTGTAAAAATTAGAAAAGTGTGTAAAAATGGGAAAAGTGTGAAAGAATGGGAAAAGTGTGTAAGAAAGTAGTTAGTAGCAACAACTCTTGATGAATATGTCTGTCAGGTACATGAATAATCAATTTATCATCAATCATTGTTTGCTTTTGTCTTTCAAATTCTTTGCACATGATTAATCAACTGCAGTGATAAGTAAGCTCAGGCCTGATGAGCCAGAAGGCTTGGGTGTAAAAGCCCAACAGACTTTACTTTACCTTACCCTCCTATGATTGGGGGACTAATAATAAATTTTCTTTGCTGGTGACAATGAGAGCAGTGAGCTCAAAAATCCTCAGGACCCATTACTGATCTTCAAAAAGTGAAAAAAAAATATGTCAAAAGCTTCTGTTATGTGTACGTATAACAACAACAAAAACAACTGTATTCAGGAAAAGTAGGCCTGGCACTATAGATGCAAGAGTATATATTAACAAAATCTTCTTACATTTAAACAGCTGTAACATATTTGTTACATAATTTGTAATCGATGCTCTAAATGGAGAAACATTTACTGTGTGTGACAAATACCAAGCATAAACAAGCACTAGCTAAATTAAGATGTTCTTGTCATAATTTGATTATTGAAAAGGAAAGGTATACTCTACGTATAGAGAGGGAAGAAAATGAAATTTTTGTGTGAACCTTTGTCTTAACCTTATAGAGGATGAGTTTTGTATACAAATATTTGCTATTTAATGATTTGAGAAAAAAAAATTATTTAAGAAAGCATCTACATGCACCAAAACAAGGAAAATTTTATTAAGATTTTCAATTAAAGTGGAGAAAAAGAAATAATCAACTACAAATATATATACTACACTGTATATTTGAATAATATTTTAAATCTGTAATATATTTCATTTAATATGATTTATAGATGAGAGACATATTTGAATTATTTATAGACATGGAACATATTACATGGAATGTACCATTAATAATCAATTCTAAATCTTTGAGAAAGAGTGTATAATATATTTAAAAATTACTAGTGTTAAATGTGCATATTGTGATAATAAGTGGCATGAAATATTACCATATGATAAGATAATGGAACTCACAAAATTAGTGTTGTCTATGATAAGATTAGATAATACTTACAAAAGTAGAGTTGTCTATGATAAGATTAGATATAATACTTACAAAAGTAGAGTTTTCTATGATAAGATTAGACAATACTTACAAAAGTAGAGTTGTCTATGATAAGATTAGATAATACTTACAAAAGTAGAGTTGTCTTTGATAAGATTAGATAATGGAACTTACAAAAGTAGAGTTTTCTATGATAAGATTAGATAATACTTACAAAAGTAGAGTTTTCTATGATAAGATTAGACAATACTTACAAAAGTAGAGTTGTCTATGATAAGATTAGATAATACTTACAAAAGTAGAGTTGTCTTTGATAAGATTAGATAATGGAACTTACAAAAGTAGAGTTATCTATGATAAGATTAGATAAAGGAACTTACAAAAGTAGAGTTATCTATGATAAGATTAGATAAAGGAACTTACAAAAGTAGAGTTATCTATGATAAGATTAGATAGTGGAACTTACAAAAGTAGAGTTATCTATGATAAGATTAGATGTGTTAGATCTGGCATTGTACTCCATCAGCTCTCCCTCTCGTGTACGATACACAAATGTGTCACTCTCTGAAATGTTAAATGAATAACTTACATTATCTATCTTAGAAACATGTCAAAATCAGAATTGTTAATACATAGAAATAATATGGAAAATATTAAACATAAAGGTTACATAATTAATTTTCAATTATAAAGTATCACTTTTTATAGTGAAGTTGAAATGTTTCTGGAGTTTCAAGATTAGCTGGCCAAGGAAACAATAGGACAGAAGGGGTTACATAAAGCAGTGCATATATAAACAGTGTATATATATATATATATATATATATATATATATATATATATATATATTTAATGATACAAAATGAAGACAAATCAAGTATTTTCAGACATTTTACTCCTATGTAGTTTCGTGCAAGAAACTAAATAATAGTAAAATGTCTTAAATTACTTGATTCGTCTTCATTTTGTATAATTATAAAACTCTGGTGAAATGCCATAGAGCACTCTAGTAGTTGTTTGGTGCAGAAAACCTGCAGATCTATATACATATATATTTATATATGGGAACTTTCTAAAATCATTCATGTTATCTTGATAATAAATAGTAAACAGTGTCTCATGAAACTCTATGAATGTAATTTAACAGGGCATAAAGAGTAAAATTATTGACCTCAATGCTTACAAAAGCTCCTTAAATAATAAAACTGGTGACCATTAGCATAAAAGCACATAAGTAAAATTTGCAATGATAAAAAAATCATCCATATTCTCTGTTAACCGTTCACTGAGAGTGAGGCAAGAGGCCATAAATACCTGATTTTAAAGTCAACTATTTTTGTTGTGGTGCAGGGGGAAGAATTTACTACCATCTCATAAATCCAATTTTTTTGCCGCATGTCTGAGGAGACAAGCTTTACGGATTAGAAGACAAGATGAGAGGTGTTTGTTCTCTCCTTCATGTCGGAAATTAAATTTATGTTCTTGAGCAAGAAGAAGAAATGATTTTTTCTCATTGGATAATTAGATTCCTTGGTTGCAAGAATTACTTTCACTGCTTTGTACCATTGAGACCAGAGGACAATGGTTTACTTTACATGCAACTGAAGATTCAGTTCAATTAGGGATTAATTTTCAGTGTGCTAATTGCTTTCTTGGAAAAGATAATCAGGGTTGCCAGCAGCCAACTCTTGAAAGCAATTCCCTGACTTATAATATTCCTGACTTTCGGTTGGTTTTCAAGGATAAATTATCACGCAAATCATGAATTTGGTCTTAAAGACATCATTTTACAGCCAACCAATCCAAAACTTCATTGGAACAAGTGGCCCATGGGCCATGACACTTAGCTGTATTCAGGGAACCTTGAACAATGGGTAACAGGACTCCCAGATTAATGCTCAAAATCATGCATTTTGCTGATAGACATTTAGATATAGGTTACAGTGACCTTATTCTACATCCAGCTGCTACCACTTGTGCCCTACTGACCAATAGAGTGTTAAAATCATATACTTTCACAGAACTTGCAGATTATAGGTCAAAGTGACATTATTTCAAGTTTCTTAGAAAATTTTACAAGAAGTCCCTGCATGGATCTTAATAAAATTGGAAGTTTCTAGGTCCAACTGTAACCAATCATGCAAATCTTGCTTACAGAAATTAAGAAAGTAATTACCTCCAACCCAGCTAGCACTGAAATGGGCTGGTTTGAATTCTGGGTTGAACATGTCTTCAAATGTGAAGGGCTCCCCTATAAACCTTGTTTTGGTGGCTGGAAAAAAAAAGAAACATTTTTAATAAAAAGTTGATAATAACTGCTAAATTCCAATATTTCATAATGCACAAATTAACTTTGTAACAATCAACTGACCGAAAGCTTTTAGAAATAAAACTGTCAAGTCACATCCAATATTCCACCTCGAGACTTAAATATTTCTCAAGCATTTATTGATTCTCAAGACCAACCCACTAACACAACTACCCCACTAACATGACCACCCCACTAACATGACCATCCACTAACACAACCACCCCACTAACATGACCACCCAACAAACACAACCACCCCACTAACACTACCACCCCACAAACATGACCACCCCACAAACATGACCACCCAACTTATATGGCAACGGTGACTGGTCCTGCAGGTAGTCGTGATAGTGGCCAGGATATTTCATTGTATTAGGAAATAAAATTTAAATATTACATTATTAAGTATTGTATAAAGTGTAGCCTTAATTTGATAAGTA
Organism: Sipunculus nudus; assembly: GCA_026874595.1. Classification (NCBI taxonomy): domain Eukaryota; kingdom Metazoa; phylum Annelida; class Sipuncula; order Golfingiida; family Sipunculidae; genus Sipunculus; species Sipunculus nudus. The sequence continues at coordinate 41,953,359 of CM049321.1, read as the reverse complement.
TGACAAAAAATACTCATTGAAGTAGGTTAACAGATGCTGGTTTATTACGTCCACCAAGTGGCAGTGGTAATGTTTTTGGTGGTGTTGGTTTGTCTGGAGGTTTGTCTGTTAGCACTTTAATCATAACGGATCTTGATGTAATTTACAAGACAGCAATGATACAAGGAACAATTGATTAATTTTTTTAGGGTGATCCATGCATAAATAACCCCAGAATAAGTGTTTTATGGGGTAATATAGCACATATGTTTACACAGGGACATAGCATGTGATTAATATGGCCATCTTTGGAGTGTGAGTAGTGACGTAACAGACGTGATGTCCTTGAAGACAATGATGTCACTCCACATGTATGTGCCATTTCCCTGAAAGGTGTCGGTAAAACAATGAGTTGCATGGAAGCCATTTTTATACGGAAAAATGTTACACTTCTGACAATGCCATATGGAGTAAATGAGCTGCCTTGGTGGAGGTCTGCGCTCTCTGAGCACATTTCCAGTTCATAACTGTCACTGACTGCATGAAATGATTGTCACCTTTTACACACGAGACTTCCTAACAGCATTTACCTATAGCCTTCAGGCTATATATTGCCAGGGAAATATTGAATATTCAAATGGTCAGCCTTGCAAATAGTCTTTGAAATAGCTTTAGTAAAGTGAACACATGAGCAATATGACACCTTAAGTACTCTCCAATGTATCTTTTACAAACAGGCTACATACTCATATATACTCTGTTAGCCTGAAATGGCATATTATTATGACAATATTGAATGTATTCAAAGCACAGCATAAGTAGTTGGACGGAGTACTGAATTTTGCAAGTAATACCGGTATTTAGTTTAGGGTAATTACGATGATATATCAGTTTAATATATCATGATAATGGTATAAAGTTTATCATGGTACACTGTGTTGTGTAATATCAGTGTCTTGCATGAGAACTCCAGCACTTGTTGTCATTTAACTCCTAGAGAATGTGATTCTCTAATTTGTAGAACATTGTCATTTAAAATATAACTTGTATGTATATACTTTTTTTACTATCGTCACCAGTTGACAATCATGCAGTAAGAAAACTATGAACATGTATAGCCTTTCCTAAAAAACAATAATTTAAAACTTATTTTCATTTAAAACTTTATATAAAGTAAACTGGCAGCAATTGACATGTTTTTTTAATTTCTCAATATCATAGAGTTTATATGTAAAATTTTGCTATTTCTTCAAAATCACATCTTTCAAAATCTTTATAATCAGGTCATGCTTCATGTATATACAGCAAAAACCAAGAGACAATAACGATCAAGCCAAACATGGCCGTTAAATCTATATTATGTGGTGCGGGCATGTTTTCAGTGAGATCAAGACTTGGACGACTTATCAACCGAACCCAAACTACCTCAGTGGGTTAGAAAGCCTTGTACAAATATTTGTCGGTGTCTGTGCACGGCTCCGAGTATCCCAAAGGGTAAACCTTCCGTTCACCGAACTAATTCCTGATTATCTGTGGGATTGTGGGATTGCATCTCTGAAGTGAAATTTCCCATTATATGAGTCTATAATTCATTATGTGTCACCGGTTTCCTGACTACAGGCAGGTGCCACCTTAGTCAACAGATATTATTCAATTGCCTATTCCCAATGATTTATTCAAGTTTATTTCTTGGCCAGCTGCACCTTTTCATTTTCAGACATCAATAGAAATACATAAATGTTCAAACAATGTCTGATTGTATTCATGATATATTACATTAAAGGACATTAATACTTTGCAGGTGGTATTGTTATGGAGTGAGAAAGGGTGTATATGTGACTTGACATATATTTAAAGGAATATTTCAATATTTCATCTAAAATTTACTTTAGAGGCAAATGAAAATCAATCTTAGTTTCAGTCTGTTCTGATATTCAGACAGAGCCAAAGAATTATTAATGTTCATCAGATGACCAAGTATTTAATGGTAATTCAGTATGTTTGTAGAGCCTAAATGTACTCTCAAAAATTAGCTCTAAATTGGTTTCTATGATGAGGCAGGCAGATTATGTTTATAGAGTTTGGAAATAGGACTTGTAGGTCAGTCTATAATTGGATGTATGTCAGGTCAGACTTGGGATTTTCCGTAGCACTTTTGTCGAATCAGATCTCACGAAAGTTAGGTAGAACACTTACAACTCTGATGTAATTGTGACCTACTTTGAGTCATCCAATAAGGTTTAGCTTTTATGACGAAATGCAGAAATATGGATATGTACTTCTCATGTGTCACGTGAAAGCTCTGTAACAAAACTATCTGTAGTGCGCGCTGAGAGAGAGAGAGGGACCATGTCTAGCTGGGCACTGCAGGGCCTCAGCAAAGACTGGCCCAGACTCTGTCCTGTGAATAAAGGCTTCTGTCATCAAACTGGTCTGGAACATTGTCAGCCACGCGCATCAGCTACTGCTTGTGATACAGTGTGGGGACATCCCCGAACCCCACATTGTATCATTATGGTGGAGACCGGGTCCCGTATCATTTTGGTGGATGAACCGGGTTTCACTTCCAACACATCAGCACCAGGAAAACAGACAATGCTGCCAGATGGAGTGAAGAATGAAGGTCCCCCCTCACAGCCACAGGCACCATTGACTGGTCTCCCATCTCACAACTGCACTGGAACTTCAACCTAGATGTCTACAGCATCACAGCCTAACATCAAGAATGTCTACTCTGCTGCTGAAGGTATCAAACTTTTGCTATGAGTTCTCTCTTCAAACTTTAACTTGGCTGCAGTTTCTCAGTGCTCTGCTTGAGAAGATCAAAGACTCTCTCTGTATCTTTAAACCAAAAGGACACTGTAAATCAGCATATTGCTTTAACAGTGCCTTCAAGTTGCTTAAATGACTGTTTTCGCTAAAAAACAACAAGTGGTGTGATATCTCAACCTGAGATCATCATTGTTCCTGACCAGCCATAAAAAAAATCAATATCGGGACAAGCCAGCTTCAGGCCTATGTCAACAATAATACTGGCCATACCACGTGCACTGTGTTTTGTGTGACAACAAGTCCTCGCTATGTTCCTGCAACTACTAGAAGCAGATTTGCAGTTCTACCGCTATCTTCTGCATCACCTTCCATACCATGACTCCAAAAAGAAAAAATGAAGCCAAGTCAGCAGAGAAGACAACTTTAGACCCAAAGAAGACAAGATTTCCTGAGGTAATGAAAAACAAAACCAGAGACTCTGAATTTTACATGCCCAATGTAAATTTGGGGCATTTCATAATATTTTGCATGAATAAGTTGTAAACCTAAACACAAAAAAAAAAATGTATGTAGTAATCTATAACTTTCTCTTATTGATGTGTCATAATTGTAAAATGATATAATTTATAGTGTGTCTATCTTATTGATATGGTTAGGAATAAGTTTACAAGACCACAGAAAAAGGTGTCGAACTGTCAATGTTAGATTTGATGCAGTTATGTCTATCTCAGTTGTTAATATGCAATGTCACAAATGACTGTATTGATTAACATTCAAGAATTCCTAGAGTAGAGCAATATGCAAAACCATCATCATGTTAGCATTCATTTATATTGAGATTTTCTCATGTGTTGGTCCATACCAAATCAATGGTTATCATAATGCTCTCTTGGCTATAAATTTAATGGAATGGTAGCACATTGTGTCACCAAAGCACAATGCGATGCTTATTTTCAATTGTCACAGTTTGGTCCTCAAACACGGGTTCTTGGGAAGCCCCCCAAAATATAGGGAATTGGACAAACTGGGGAGTGTGATGACTCCAAAAATCAATAATGCACTGACCTGTGGTCACATTATTGCCTCAAACAAGGGTTTGATCTGGTTAACCTCATTAATAGCTGGAAATGCCAGGAAAGATATGTAGGTTAGCACAGGAATTCTTCTCATAGGAATTCACATTTACGCGTACTATGACAGACATGTTTCATGAGCAAAAAAATGCATTCTGGTCACTGCATTCATGATACTGATAACCCATAAACCAAGATGTGGAATGACAAGGTTTCGATCATTAACAGTATTCTTTTAATTTACATCATCACTCTACAGATGTATGTTTGATCTTACACATAAATAGCATGCAATAAAATTACCATCAAAATCCATATGGTCTAGATCGATACGTGCAACTGTCAGTGAATTTTTAATTTTTCATCACATTTTCACACACATTTCGCCTTGTTCATGCACAAAAATGGGTAATAAATGGGAATATATGTACAACATTCCTCTATCGTTAGGAATGACCTCATTCTGTCATGTACTTATCCGCTGGTAAGGTACACCAGTTGTGTTTTGCTAAAGGAGTAGCAAATCAACCTTCCATTATTCACAATTCAACTTGTCCCAGTGGCAAGTATGAAAGCCAAGATGTACTTTGAATCATTGGTGCTGATCAACACACAGAGCAGATTGTCATGTACCTATGTATATGTTAAACTCTTAGGCACAAGAGTATATACACTTTGTCAGATTAGGAATTCATGATCACTTTTCCCATAGAAATTGTATGTTTAGCTACAGGCATTGCTAATTCACTTGTTATAATTGGTAATGCATATTGCTGTTCGACAGAACATCTTTATGTAACATCACTTACTGTATGTTCAAATGGTTCACATACTTTGACTTATTCTGTTGCTTATTCAGTATGCACAGTACTTGTATAATCTGTATATGATGCTATAATCATAGCCCCTCAAGATATTTGATTCTACTTTATAGATGCTGTCATACTTATATAATCTAATGATTTAATGCTTATATTAGGATGTCAAATATTGTCATCATAGTTGCGATTTTGTTCCTGATTTTATTACAAATCAGCATTTTATCTTCTAGATATTGTTTAGGGTTGTCAATTCACAAAAAAAAAAGTCTTTAGAACATGTATGTATAGCTATAGATTTATATATGTTGTTCTCAGCTTATTTAGGTTAGCTTAGGCATTGTAGTACTGCTCCATAAATTTAAAACATGCACTACCTTATTCCTTACACTGTTACATCACGATATGTGACATGTTAATGTATTGATATGTGTAATTCCATCTCACACATCAGTCCTGAAACACTTTACTCTCTACAGACATATATCCATCACATTTTCATTAGTGCTAGCTAAATATATAGTTCTATCCACTATTATGACACCTGATCTTGCAGTAAATACAGACTTAATCAGTATATCTTGATCCTTACACATAATGTATTTCTGTCATCTACATTCCAGTTATCCTTCTTGAAATAACTCATTTTTCTCCGACTTAGCCAATGAGGCCGGAGCCTCATTCTGAATACCAGAGGGATATGTTATGGAGTGAGAAAGGGTGTATATGTGACTTGACATATATTTAAAGGAATATTTCAATATTTCATCTAAAATTTACTTTAGAGGCAAATGAAAATCAATCTTAGTTTCAGTCTGTTCTGATATTCAGACAGAGCCAAAGAATTATTAATGTTCATCAGATGACCAAGTATTTAATGGTAATTCAGTATGTTTGTAGAGCCTAAATGTACTCTCAAAAATTAGCTCTAAATTGGTTTCTATGATGAGGCAGGCAGATTATGTTTATAGAGTTTGGAAATAGGACTTGTAGGTCAGTCTATAATTGGATGTATGTCAGGTCAGACTTGGGATTTTCCGTAGCACTTTTGTCGAATCAGATCTCACGAAAGTTAGGTAGAACACTTACAACTCTGATGTAATTGTGACCTACTTTGAGTCATCCAATAAGGTTTAGCTTTTATGACGAAATGCAGAAATATGGATATGTACTTCTCATGTGTCACGTGAAAGCTCTGTAACAAAACTATCTGTAGTGCGCGCTGAGAGAGAGAGAGGGACCATGTCTAGCTGGGCACTGCAGGGCCTCAGCAAAGACTGGCCCAGACTCTGTCCTGTGAATAAAGGCTTCTGTCATCAAACTGGTCTTGGAACATTGTCTGCCACGCGCATCAGCAACCGTATGTGATACAGGGTGGGGACATCCCCAACCCCTCCATTGTATCAGTATAGTTAATAAATGTGAATGGTAAATGTGATACACTATATCATAATTGTGATATTTATCATTCATTTTTCTTTACCTTATTCAAATTAACATGAGTCAGTGCACTTGTAAAACAACCTTCATTGTTATTATGAGTATAATTATCTACATATATAATATAATATAATATAACATTATATTATATATATAATATATTATTTTAATATATAATCTTGTAAATGAATAGTTATGAAAAGATACAAGCAGTAATATATCAAACCTTAAAGAATATATTTAGTTGCTAATTGTTATATATTTATATCAATGGGATTAATATTCTTTTATGATAAATTAAAGTGTAATCAAATTATAATCTGAAGATAAGGGTGTGATCCAAAAAATGTTATCCCGCTCTAAATTTTACCCATACACACCAGTATATTATATATTTATATATACCGAAAATTAAATCATTCTCTTCTGGAAATAAAACAGTAACTGCTAAGAAACTTTTATAAGATCTATAGACAGCAGAAATAAATCTGCGGAAGATAAAACACAGCATGGTGACTACTAAGTACTTTTTCATTTTGTACCATCACACTTACACGGAAAAAAATTAAAAGGTAATCCCTGCTGGAAGATAATTGAATGATTTCAGCCATCTGCCGACTGAGAATGTCTCCAACAATTTTCTGTTCTTTTACCGTCTTAGAATCCCAAACAAAGATTCAGTCTAGCTAATTACCAGTCTTTTTTCGAGAATTACACTTAATGGTTGTCGACTAGCTACATTCAAAACTTTGATTGATTAATAGAAGGCAAAATTGATTACTTAATTTTACACCAATTAGACTATTGTATTTTTATGTTTGACAAAACCAGAACTTGTTTAATTAATGCATCTAGTTCCAATTCAGGTAAAGGACCCTTTGGTTTAACTGGCATTGCCATTTGAAAATAAATTGAGGTATCTATGATAATGTGCTTTAATAAATGTTTTTATGAGACTCTTTAGATTTCAAGTTCTCCATGGATTTGCCTGAAATATTCAAGATGTTGTTGCTTTTAATTATGTATAACAGTGAATTTAACTGCATGTGATATATGGCCCTAAGTGCTCTATACATCATTTCCTGAATGATTTCTTTAAACAAACCCTAGCAAAATCATTAAATTTATGACTCAAGAAAAAGGTTAAGATTAATTCTTTCTGAGTGTTTTTTAAACATGCTGCCTATGCTGCAACTATTTTCAAATCAAATGTAACTTTATTTACCACACTCTTTCCTAAATGCCCTCCATGATTGAATTTGGCTTGCAAGTTTTAAAACTCCAACTTTTGAAAATACAGGTCATCTGAGACCAAACAAACTTCAAATAATTTTCACATGAATGACAGGAGTCAGGAAAGAACCTGTAAAAGTCTTGACTCACTGTAAAGTTGTCACATACATGCTTTCTATTTTATATGAACGCTGGCTTCTTTTAAAAGGGTTTTAGAGGGAAAAAATCACTGTGGTTCATTTAAAAAGTATTCCACAGTGACATTTTAAAAGAATAATGGACAAAAGTATTCAATGCAACATAAGGTCAGAGTTTCAACATAACTTGCTCAAACTCATCACCAAATGTATTTCCATGGTGACATTTTAAAATAACTGTAGAAATCGTATAACTTTTTTGCTGGTGTTTTTTATGCCTTAGGCTTTGCATGCTTGTGATCCTTGTTGAAATTCCTGTCAAAAACCCTTCATCGACAAACACAACATGTGAAGCCATCTGACCCTTTTAGGAGTCATTTTCTGCATCCATAAAGGATGGTAGCTAAAACCAAATTGACTGTGCGCAGGTATCGTCAGATAAAATCCTGTCTGGCACCAACTAGCAATTTTGGTGAACATAAAACAGCCCATCACAGTTCCGTCTCTGAGGTCTGCTGTAGTTTCAGAGGGGATTTAAAAATCAAGTTGGTAACTAAAAAGCGCTAGCGGTAACAGTACCTTCCATTGGTATGGTATAGTTCCCATGATGCCTCAATTGTCCGTTGTAACTATCATTTTTCTTGTGAATTTTCACAGACATTTAACATCAAACAATGTGTGTTAGAGTGTTAGTTCTGGCACCATAATCTTTAAGGTCAGCTGGTTATCTTACTCTTTTACAGAATTTATGTGTTTTCTGGATATAAATCTTTCCTGCTGTTGGAAAATTTGAGCAATTTTGTTTGTTATCAAACATTCTAATTAACAATTCCTGGATCAGGCAAGAGTTCTATACTCTGTGTAAAAAAATACAAATTTTCTATTCTATTCTTTCCTAAAAATGGGATTTTCTACTTTTCTTATCTGAACAATTGAAAAAATATTATTTATTCTTCCCAATACAAGGGAGAATTCTGTTATGGTGTAAACATGGAGTAAATTTTATTAATTCTTTTAAAAAATTAAAAAAAAAACTTTCCCAGAATAAAGTGAGAATTCTAGTGTGTTTAAAAAAGCCAAGAAAAAGTAAGAATTCTATTGACCATGTTACAATTTAAACAAATTATATTCACTTTTTTTTCTGCTATTAAGAAACAGAATGTAACCTAGATTTTAATCTAAATCATTAAACAGTTGGTGCCATAAATCATTTTTTATTTTTATGCCTTGAAATACTTTAAAATCTTTTGCCAATTAAAATAAAACATGTCATGAGGTCTATTCCCAAAGAACGACAGGTTTTATAACAGCTGTATATTATATACTTTTTATTTCAAGCAACTCACAATCATGGTTAGTATACAATATATGTTGGTATCAAGAAGAAAATTGCATTTCCTAAGTTGTCAACACTGGGAAACAACAGCTTGTACTGAGACAACGGCTGGTATTTTTGTATTTTTTTAGTCTGTCATGTGCCTAATTTGCTGGCAAGGATCCTACTACAGTTCTAGCAGCAGCAACTATATGCATGACTCAACATGGTGAAATTCAGGAATGAGGACAATTGCTATATTATTGTGTTTATCTCTATTCTCCAAATCCATTAACTATACTTAACACTAAGCAAATTTATCAAATTCCACATCATGCACAATTGTGGCAATTAGGCACAGTTTTATGCATGTATGGCATATGATACACACTAGTCGATTTTCATAATTTATGCACCAGAGTATACCATATGTGTTTAAATGGTTAATATAAATATGATGTTTCACTGAGTGAAAGCATGTGTTTCATGTGTATGACCTATTCATATATGGTCTCCTACTCTGCCTATATGGATCAACTAGTAAATAAATTAACATTCATATAGCATGGCACTATGATATGGTCCCTAACCAGTTTACTGAAAGGTTAGGGTAATATACAACACAAAAGTTGTCTTTATATCTGCAGTAGTTTCCATGCATTATTCAATTTGCAGCAAGTACTTTTGCCCATTGCATGATTTAGAACACTAAAAGTGGTTACAGAATCCCTGTATGAATGAGCGGAAACTTTGTAAACAGACTCAATTTATCCATTTATCCAAGGTAGATGACGTTCAGGAAGGCTATTTTCTTGTCTACACCCTGACATAAACTCTGTAATCAGAGTAAAAATGTCAGATGAGGAGAGCGAAGCGTGTCATTGATCTTTGTTCCTGTCAGTTAGGCATTTCGTGATCTGATTATGTTCCATTAAGTATATATTTTATTTATTGCTTCTTGGTATATATCAATGCTATGGTTTGTAAATACCAATTTTAGAGTAATGCTAGAATCTTCTTTGCTGCATCGAGTGTTGCTGCCTTCATTCTAAAGGTAAAATTAGTAATAACTTCTGTTTCCAAATCTAACATTTCAAATTCTCAACAGGAAGGAAAAGAAATATAATGGCCATATCCCAACAAAGACACCTAAATTGGAGAAGCAAGAAATTTGAAAATTTTATCAGATGCCAATCAAGTATGCTTTTATTCTTAAGTGACAGCTTAAAATTCAATTTGAAATTTAATTAATAAATCTTATTTTCTTTAAAAGTTTAACCAATAATTGAGAAGACAAATCTCCAGTTTCTAATTAGTGCTTAAATATTGATAGGAGAATTGTTAATCAGGTTTCATTTTAGTCCTGTGATTTGTTGCAATCATACTGTTTTGTTATCACTAATTAATTAGGATCCACAGAAAAAATTATGCATACATCATAAAGGTGTTTGAGACATTAAATATGCATGAGCAAAGATTACTCTCCAGAAAACCTAAATCTTCGGCCCACTGCAGTAGGAATTAAATTTTTACCTTTTTTTATTAAATAGGTCCATGGCCTGTTGGTGTATGGCACCATCAACTGTGAGTGGATGAAGGTAAACATATATATGATATTAAGAAGTTATGGTATTTTTCATCATTCTGAATCACAAGTTTGGATATAGTGTTTGCAGGGGACTAAAGATAATTCAGAAGTCAAGATCTGTGATCAAGATGTAACGTGTGAAAATAGAAACCAGGCCCGAATGTGGGTTGGAACCTGTAACCTGTGACACACAAGTCAGACATTCTACCGCTTCACTAATAAAGCAAGCTTCACTTGCAAGGCCAGTAGGGACGCTTTTGTGTGTCCGGTTACATTCACCCCCTCTCCAAGAACGTTCTGTCCTCAGAACGTGGGAATCTACCCAGGGGTCACACACGTGAACTGGGTGGGGCATCATTCCACAACACCAACTCCCCAGATCCCACTGCTGCCACCATTTGTAACGGGTGAAAACAGAAACCAGGCCCAAACGTGGGTTCGAACCCGTAACCTGTGACACACAAGTCAGACTATCTATCGCTTCGCTAATAAAAAAGCTTCAATAGCAAGGCCAGTAGGAACGCTTGCATGTGTCCGGTTACAAAGATATAAAGTTTATGAGTTTTGGAGTACATTCTATGGAGATTCAGCATTTAGCTTTTGAGGATATGAAATCATGATTATCCACCTACACACTGGGCCTGAGTCCTACATATATAGTAAATTATTCTGAAATTTGGCAAACTTAACAATAAAGGCAGAAATTTGAATAGAATCATCGAATGTAGAAGTGATCAGAATCTTAACAATTAATGAAGAGACATATAATATATATGACTGCCACCCATTATTTTTATGATCATTTCTTGGTATATTGTTACATATGATTGATTAAAGTACAAATGTGCAATATAAAAAAATATGTATTTTGTGCACATGATCCAAACCTAAACAGGTGATGAGCGGATGACACATCAAAGGACCTGACATACATGTCATTTAGATGAGGATTGGAGTGATGGGTTTTAGATGACAGGTATCGTTCAATAAAATTACATTTACCCGGTACCTAGAGAGTCAGTGAGACAGATAGATATGGCTTATGCCTATATCCTCTGGATCCTTGAAAATTTATACCCCTGAAAACATGACTCATAAGCTTTTGTAATTAACTGATGGGAGCCCACTCCGGAGCCATACCTAGACCACTTCCTGATGAAAAAGTTAATAATTTCTCCTGCATGAAGATAAGTTAGTTAATTTTTGGTAACAGATATTATATATCATCAATGATGCTTGTGGCACTAATCCATCATCACCAACCCCTTCTGTGGCTACAACTTGCAAGATTTAGCCTGATTTTAGTCTTGAAATGTCAGGAACAATGCATAGGGTGCCCTAAGGGGGTTCATTTTATATAATTTCCCATAAATCCCATGGAATTTAACATTAATTGGGAAGTTGAAACAAAGGGTCTATTCAAATATATATCAAATCCATCAAAATGCTTTTTTGAAACTTTAGTTTGACACATTAAATTAACAAAATATCTTGATAATATTTTGTAATGTGTTCTTTTAAACGCCCTGTATCACAGTAATGACCTATTTTTTCAAAAGTTTTGGAAAAACTGATGTATAATAGACTGTTGAATTTCATTGAAAAAAACATCAATTTGAATGATCACTAGTTTTGATTCTGAAAAAGGCATGTTACCAATTTTGCTCTCATCACATTAGGGTATAAGATAATGAATTATCTCCGTGTTAGTGACATGAAGGTATACAATTTTTCCAAAGATTTCAATAGTGTGCTTCCTGCTATTTTACTGTTAAAAGTCAGAAAATATGGTATCAGGGAAATTGCATATGATTGGTATTTTAGTTATTTACAGAACAGAGTTGATGTTCATTATAAAGAGACCAGTTCATGCATAAGTACTTATAAGTCAATTACTTGTGTAGTCCCTCAAGGTTCAATACTGGGACCTCTGCTCTTTTTGTGATATAATGTTAATGACATGATTAATATTTCAACTATATTGTTTCCAATACTTATATTTGCATATAATACAAATATATTTGTTAATGGAAAAATCTTAATTGACATAATGCACACCTTAAATAAGAATTATCTAAAATGGTTGTTTGGCTAAAATTAATGGCAATGAGTTATATCTCTGAAAACCATAAACAATGGTAAACATACCATTTTTTCCCCACTTTGCTTGATGATTTTGATGGTGTGAAATTTTGTCAGGTTCCCCAAACCCATAAAGAATGGCTAGCAAAAGATATTTATCCCTAAACTAGCACCTAAAAAATTCCCCAGAACCCTAAAAAATACACTAAATATATTGTTTGAACTACTTATTAATTAATTCATACTTTAATAAAATCATCAATCTGGTTCTTTGAATTCCCTGAATCACCACAGATGTGCTGTCATGTCAAACAAAAGTGTCAATATCAGCGGATCATAAGACCTGGAGAGGGTGCTGCCTTGGTATAAATATATTTGTTAAAAATCAATTTTAAAAGCACCAAGGGCACTCATAACATCAAATATGGTACTAAAAATTTACTTTATTGTATTTAAGAAATCTATAAAAGAGATGAAGCTTAAGAAGCAAGTTTTGAAATACTGATTAATAATATCCCATTACAACAATTATCAGAATCTAGATTATCAGGTGTAATGCTGGATGATAAATTAAACTGGCATGATCAGATTATGGTGTTACATGATAAAATCTCTTGAGGATTAGGAGTTTTATGTAAAGCTTGTAAAGTATTACCTTAGTCATGCATGGTTTCATTGTGTAATAATTTTATATATCCAAACTGTCCATTTTAAGGGTGATAATTCGTGGAATACTTAAAGATCAGTGTCTGATAATACCCCTCAAATTGATCTATGTGTTTAGGAAAAAGGTTAAATAGAATTAATGTCTCAACATTTATATTATTATTTAATATAATACAATAAGCTTCCAATTATTCATGCACAATATGTTTCCTGTTTGCTCTGAAAAATATAAGTAACGTAAACAAAAATGGGGCATATACCTCTTTAAGGTTAAGTCTCTTTGATTAAGGCATAAAATGCATATTTGTTTGAAATGTATTACAACAATCAGAACCATGTTTGTATTACATATTGGTCCAAGTAATAAGTTTCAATAACACCCAAAATTATCTTCAGACAACAAAAAAAAGTAATTTAAGTATCGCTTGGTTTTCCCTGTCAGTGATGAAAGTCCACACCATCCGAGTGCAAGTGCAAATTCCAGTCCAGGCCACTTGAATCCAAGACCAATTCCCCTTTCTTTAATTCTGAGTCAATTGGAACCTGAGACTAAGTTTGAATCCAATTCAAATATCCTTAAAATGCAATTTTAAATGGAAATTTCAGATTATCATGTAAAATTTTAAGTTAGTTCACACATGCTTTTCACCATTATGGTTAATTACATTTATGGTTTTCAATGCTGAGCAAAGTTTGTTATTAATATCGCTATTAATTTGAAATATCCCATTAGTAGTTTGCATACGTACATAACTCTTTATAATATGTGATATAGTTTTTTTCTGTTGGACCCAAGATGGACTTGGCCTGATTTCTCTAGTCCTGAGTACAAGTCCGAGTCCCCAAAAAAGTGGTCTCAGACCAGACTTGAGAATCCTACATCATTGCCCCCTATAGTTCAGGATTAAGCAATTAATCGCAAAACTGCATTAAAACCAAAACTGTGCGAAAAACTACTAACGTGGCATGACGAGGATAACGGCAACCACGATAAGGGCGCAGACAATCAGGATCACCAGTAGAGCAATCAGGATCCCACGTCAGTTTCTCTGGTTCGGGCTGTTCCCCACCAGCTCCTGAAAATAAAGAAACAAATTTTAACAATGGCAACTGGATCACATGATCAACAAATAAAACACTTGCTTGGAGATTTCTTATTATACCCACTAGAAACTTTGATTTCAACAGATGTTCAGCAGACTTTTTAACTTTTTAACCATAAGAGTTCAAGGCTGCACTTGACTGGTAATAATCAGAAATCCATAACCATAAGAAAACAAAGAGAGATAAAACTCCAAAACTTTAATCATTAGCTCTCACAATATCCGTTGAAGCATGTTAAGGTATATACATATTAGTTAGGACGATGAACCATTTTACATATGGTCAGGACATTCAAACTTCAATACAACCAAATACTTCAAATTATCAGTCGGTAGAGATCATCTGATCTTTACTGATGGTCATTGATCATGAAATTACAACCAATGCCCAACATTATAGCATCTCCATTGAGCCTAAGTTGCAGTGTGGTACTTGTCATACTGAGCACAGAACTCAAAGTAGTTTAAAATATCTGAGTTCACATACACACACACACAACATGTAATCCAATTGTGAAGGAGCAGCGCCTTTTCCATTTACTCACATACAGACTGTGGATGATTTTTCTAATTCACCTTATACACTCTTAGTTGGGCAGCATTGAAACCATATTTTTGACGCCAATCTTCCACCGAAGTTCGATGTCTCCTGTGATGTGAACCACTTTCAGCTGTGCTACCATTGAGCTGAGTTTCAACCGTAGACTGTTCCCCAAAATCCTCCCTTGTAGCCATGGAAACTGTATTCATTGTATTTTTAATGATACTATGAAACTGTCTGATAATGTTGTTGAAACTGTAGTTAATATCACACTTATTGAAACTTTATTTAATAAACGTCTCTTCCTGTCTTTTAGTGTTTTTAAAACATATGAACTGATAATGTGAAATAAAGAGATCCAAAATAAATTTCCTTTTCCTGTTCCAAGTTTGATATAGCAAAATTTATAATGAAGCCAACAGGAATATCTTTATGTTCTTTTGGATCCTGTTTTCTATCTCTAAAACAAAAGATCTAAACTTCAGCTGATAAGGATGCAGTGTTAGCAAATCTCTGGGATAAAGTAAAGTAAAGAGAAATGACTAAATTAATCACTGAAATCCTTTAGGCTGTTATCTCCCAGAAGTTCATAAAACCAAATTATTTTGTCACATAAAAAATTAGCACTGGTATCCCTTGATGCAATTTGACAAGTTCCTCATATCAGTGTTAAGTTCATTCCTCAACCTTTAAGCATTTTTACTGCTGATAATAAAATTTATACATGAATTTATCTTTCATACAAGTTCCACATCCAAACATCAATTTTGGAGATGGAAATGTCTTCAGTTTAGCATTGAAAGTGAACTCTTTGTCTGTTGTCCATGATTCTATATTGTATGTATCAGGTAAAAACCTGAAAGTTTACTGTATCCTTTCTCTCTTCTCAAGTTTTCAGAGCCACTATTGATTTGAATCTTGCAAAAGTTGACAATCTTGTTGTAGACATCTTCTCTATTATTTCTGAAGAAATTCACTTGATGAATTCAAACATAGCTAATAGGATTCCACACAACCACATTTGTTAATTACAAATGCAGTACCACAGCACAATTTAAGACTATCTTTGTAGAAATGGCCTGGTAGAATGTCATTTAAGGACAGTCACTGAAGTCAGGATGGCATTTGTAATAGTGTCCTGAGGCAATGTCCAGCTGTATACAAAACTGTACACCTCCGTTATATATAAACACCCCTGACCAAATCTGAACTGTACAGCAGTGTCCTTGGACTTACATGCAGTATACAGTAATGTTCCCCATGTGAGATTACTATGGTGGGTTAAGGCTCATTCTAAACACTTAATTTGTATAAGATATGCTTCAGTGCTTTGGGGTAATGCTATTATCAGAATGGACCAACTCTAGGCTACTCAACTCATATATATATATATGGGAGTAATATTAATACTACTTAACAGCCTGTACACATTCTATTTGCATTTCCATACCTATAGCCTATTTACCTCTATATAGAGCTGGCAAGGCTCAGCATACAGAAATTTTAGGTAAACATTATTTGTGGCAAAAGGCATATATGTTTAGCATACTACTTGAGTAATTACATTGGTGTACCACTTCTATTGTGGTAAGTTCTAGCTACTCTCAATAGGCCCAATTAGCCAATCCTTTGTTGACACATCCAACTCTTATGTTTCTCCTTAATAATAAACTTAGTATTTGCTTGGTAATTACACAGCTACAGTTGGTCTGGCAGGACCAATTAAGAGAAGATTTTGCTTCACTTCCTTATTATAGCAGGACTGAAATCCATACAGAGATTAAGATTTCTGCTAATACCATGTGGCACTTAATTGCAAAGTGAAAATGCAACTTCATAATAAAGAGAACATGTACCTTTGCTGATTTTTCTTCAATTGTGGAATCATTTTCCGGTTAATAAGAACTTAGAACTAGGTCCAGAGGATCAAATGGCCAGTTCGATGAATTGGAAAATCAAAAAAAGTTCATGGTTTGTTTAATGTCAACCTTGAAAATGGGTAAAATGTTTCAAGAAAAGTCACAAAATCAACTGAATAGCCCCAACTAATCAAAATGGAGACATGTTAGATAACCTTATTGCTATTGATCATGAGTAAAAAAATTGTCAACAACAAGCAGTCTAGATCAGTACTGAATCTGGTTGTTTTATTAAGATCTTTGTCAAATTTGACAAGACTGGAAAAGAAGAACACAGTAACTATATGACTTAGATTTTAAATGAAAATATATCTTAAGCAGGCTTCTTAATGTAAGAATTTATAAATCATTCATTTAAGTGGGGAAAACATTTCTATATAAAACAGTGATCATCACCCTTTCTTGGGTTTAGAATTCAAGCCTGCTTTCTTCATGACTTTTCAAATGTCTGATGCTCAACCAGAAATCTCATTATGTTCTATTAATCTCTCCCATATTTCTTCTTTATTAAACGGACTTATTCCAGTAAACAATGTATATTAAGTAAAGTTAATTGTGTGAACTTTGTATAATGATAAACTAAAAAGCATGCACTGATCCCATGGTGCATGGGCTGTCAGTTTTGTTTATATCCATGTGTTTATGACATGTGGGGGGCATTCAATAATGGTCACGATCATATTCAAATGTCAAGCAAAGACTTTAGCAGCAAATCAGTAAAGCCAGAGGTTTGCAAATGACAAAAGATATTGCTTTCCATACTCTTTATTTGCTCTTACAAGTAGTGTGTAATCAACCATGTCAGCTGGTCACATGACTTTTCTGTTTATTAACATGAGCACATGTTCCAGCTCATATTCTTAAACATGTAAGCTCATGCATCCACCATACTTGGGTAATTAAATAACATTTTTAAGCAGGAACTGATTACAGTTTATTATTATGTACCAAGAGTGAAAGTAGGAAATCACATTATTTCTACAAATAAAGCAATTGAATAGTGGCTTTAAGTAGCCCATATAGGTGTATAGAAAATACAGAATTTTCAGATTAATTTCTTACTCTCACACTAATTTCAATGTTCACTTGCTGAGTTTAAGACATGTAACAATTTGTTAAATACCCAGAGGAGAGATTTGGTTAATTAAACTTTATTAATAATTCATTTGATTGACACTAATTGGATGTGTGAAAGAATTACCTTGAACAAATGAAGACATAAATACAGTTCACACTACATTAAAACCTTAGTGTAATTAAATTTTGTTTATGTCAAAATTCAGGCTTGAACTATGGATAATTAAACTATACATATAAAATAGTACCAAATAATGCCTACAAATTAAGCCTTATATACATGTGTCAAAGTTATATATGTAGGTCCACTTCTACATCATTTAGTCTGAGGAAAAGCACAGGACTCAAAGCCGGGGGGAGTGTAAGTTTAATTCCCAGCCATAGAGCAATGAGATTATTCAGTCATCCTGAGATTATCATTACAGACATCCCTTGATCACCTAGGATGAGTTCAATCTCTAAAGGATTAATGGTATTAAAGCTGTGCCCCATGGCTGTGTATCACACAGATGAGAGCACCTTTTGGCCCCCAGGTTCCTTTATGATATGACCCAGCAATAGGGAGGGTTACCATCCTTGCAAGGACCTGCAGGTGCAGTGGACACTGGGCCCAGAGTGACATTTGCATACAAAATAGCATGATAGGAATTAAGCGAGCACTATACTGCCTTGTCACAGTTTCAAACCAAAATGGAACTGATCTGCAGATGTATTAATTAATACTTAGATTATAAATTAGATAGGACAGCATAACAAAATATACCTGGTTACTTGTGTTGGGCCGATCATCGAGTTGTATCTAAAGTCAGTCGCTTTGCTGCAATTTTCAAGCGCACAAATTTCAAAGGCAACTATCGATTACATCATACTCATGATTGTTTTTTTCCAGAATGCCTTTATGTTATAGGTAAAAATTATTCCTCTATATTTTAAAACATTCTGTGCATCATATAATGAGTCTGTGTTCCCAAATAACTTCCGTATGTAACTGAGTATGACACGGTAGATGCGACTTCATGAACCTCTGTGAACTGATGGGGCGCTGCAGAATAAGTGGAGAGTTTTCTAACGAGATGTACATTGCAAAATATGAGCGGTATGGCATTAAATGCTCCATAAATTCCCCAGGTCTTTGCAGTTTTGCAAGATTCTCTTAGAAAAATCTCTTTAACTGATGCAATTTTAAGGTGCCGCTGTTTAGGCAACTTGATTATTATAATTAATTAAAATGAAACCTCGCATAGCATATCTTAGAAATAAAAGGAAAATATAAAAAGGCAAAACTTCCTTTCTAAAGGAAGAGTTATTAAGACATTTGGGCTGGGTTAAGAAAGTAAGGTTTCACAGAAAACTGCATATTTCTTTATATCTGTCTGAACTGATTAATAATCGATCATCAATCGGTTTGCTAAAACTGATGATCGATTATCAAAAAGGAATCAACTCCCACCACTACTGGTTACCTCCTGTACACAAAACAAATATAAGAAACATTAAATATATATATATATACATATGTAATTTCTCAAATTTAAAATCAGGACAGAGCACTTGTGTATGCCTACATATTAAAGGTTTTGTTATGCATTAAATTATACATGGTGTGAATGAATAGCTCTTGGAGTTTGTTACGGATTAACCATATAACGGGTTGTTCTTCACATTATATACATGCTGATTATTATGTTCACTTACACATGCATTAGAAACACGCTTACATATTAAAGGCATAACAATATGAATTTACCTTTGCAAGTATTGAATGAATAGGTCAATGGGTTCATTTCTAACCCACATAGAGAGTTCTGCTTCATATCCATATGCCGGTTATTATATTCAATCACATAATGTTAGGCCACAAAATAAAATATCTCATTCTATAGACTCAGCTAGAGAACTAAAGTTTCATGTGAGTGAACATATTATCAGGGGTTTTTTTCTTATCAGTTGAGAAAAAATACAGGAACATTTCTAAGCTTGTCAGGAAAAATATAAGATATCACTTCAATTCTTGAAATATATAGTGCACATGATCAACACACAAATTAGTCCACCTTCCATGGTTTAAGAATTCTTTTAAGGAATCAAGGCAGAACACCAATAACAGCATTAAAAAGGAACAAGCAAAATTTGACCCATGAAGAATAGGAGAAACTAGACAACAGGTCTCTTTGCAGAGGAAGAGTATAAATGCCACGTAGTGTGTTCCCAAACCCTTAAGGTAGCAAAATCCCCAGACCCACAAGGTAGCGTTGTCTGGTGCTTGATAAAGAAACAATTATAAATGTCTTTGTGGTAATGAGCTAAGGTGAAGGTCAGCAATGGCAAGCTGGAGAGCAGTGTGATGTTGTGGGACAGACCTCTGATGTGATGCTGCCAGGAATTCAATTGTGTGCAAGGTGAAGGGCCAAATCGGTGTGCATTCTGTTAGCTAATTAGGGCATCTTTAACTGATGCTAATAGCAAAATTAGCCTACTGTCATGGCCGTATTTGCAGGTTTTCTAGGACACACACAAAAACAGACAGGACAACTTAAGTAGTATATAGATGCATCTGTAGAAAAAAAAACTATTTTGTGTGTACTGTGGCCTTACTGTATATGTATATATACAGTCATCATATCACCACTTGCAAAACATGTTGTGTTAACCCAATAAATAAGGCCACAAATTTCATCCGCCCACATATTGTACTTTGAATTGACTTCACTGTGTTGAATTGTCACAATAAAAAGTATTTGATTCAGAGTTAATATGGAATTCAAGTCTATAGTTAAATTATAGCAAATTACAGCTTAAAACATTAAAGGTAGTTTGTGCACAGCAGAACAGGTAAAATATTTGATCTATTACGTTTCAATTTATTTTCTAGTTTAAAAAATGTTAGAAATGTTTGAAAGGATCTGCAGTCTCTGATTTTTTTCTGTATGGTCAAGCTGAAAAAGACCTTCCAGCTGATTTCAAGGTGAAAATTTTGGTTTATAGCAGTGTACAGGGATTTCCTCTGCTGTCTTTACACAATGTTATAACTTCAAAATTATTGTAATTAAGCTATGTGCAACAAAATATAATATAATATAATATAATAATTACATTATTTTTTTTTAATATATATACAAATAAAACATCATTTATATCATATAATAATTGACTTCCATCCTCGTCTGATGGATAGAGCCACCTGCAATTTTCATATCTGATGACTTCACAATGATCAACATTTTAATTCTTATATCACATAGACTTCTTTATCCTCATTAAAGGACTCAGAACTCTGCAAACTATAGGCATAAGACCTTCCTTTCCTTTTAATTAATGGTAATAAACCCGAAATCCCAAAAAGCTAATTATTTGAATATCATAAAGTTACCAGCATCTTCATCAAACACACAGCGCCACCTACAGGTAATGGATTCATTTTTTTAAAACAACATGCAGATGAAAAATATTATAACTTACGAAGCAGCACCATGAGAGACACTCCTGTAACATTGTCAATGAATACACTCTCCAAGCAGTCAATAATCAAAGCCAGCAGCTAGTCCACTTACACAGCCAGCCTCCTCGAAAGTACATTACAAACAGGCATGTGCTGGTGACACTCTCCACACAGAATGTTTCAGACAGGCACATGCCTCGTATACTCTCCAGGCAGTGACAAAGAAGCACTTCTGCAGCAGACAAGCCACAGATGTAACACAATAGAAAAGTGTTTGTCGGAGACATTCTCCTCTCAGTAACCATCGACTGATTAGAGTTAAATCCTTGGGGGTGTTACGCCATTATATGATATTGTGAGAATCCATCTTTTCTAATGGCTATCCGTGCTCTGACAGTTGCACATCCTTTATCAACATCCTATCGCTGCTTTTGGAACTTAATTGATTTGTCATGTGACATGTGCTTCAATGATTTTGTATGAAGATTTATGTGAAAAAATCATGACAGTACAATATATATGTACTGCACACATATGGTTGTCATAACGATACCCATTACTATATGCTTGTGGTGCTAGGCAACACTGACAGAGTGATGGTTTCACTCTGGTTGCTTCGTAGCTGTATCTTCAGGGTAATACTTTCCTGATTGTACCAAAAAAACCCTTAAAATAAGTGGACCCCCAGAGAATGCTATCAGTAAAAATGTCAAATTTAGATGACTTCTTTCTGTACAGGTTGTCAAGTATACATGTCAGCTGTTCAATTATTAATTCATTCCATTATGTCTTGTGATTTACTCACCGAAGTGATAATTTAATTACTAACACATTTCAACCAACTATTGTTCATTATTCCTGTTAATAGTTTATAGCTTTGGCACATAATAGCACAATTAAACTTTGATAAATCAATTCAAGTGACATAAAAAACAAAAGAAAACTAATGCAATAATCTGAATTATCCTGCCATGAATAATTTAGCACTGACAAATGCCTTTTTCCAAAGAATCTGATCTGAGCCACTCAAAATCAGAAATTACTTTGTCAATTATTCATTGAAACTTGCATATGCCTTGCCCCAAGAGAAAATCACTCAAAAGTTTACTTGATGCAAAAATTGACTTCTCTTTGGAAAGTTTACATGGTACATGGGGGAAAAACACCTGCTGTTGAAAGTTCCAGTACCTTAGTGACATTTCTAAATAAATAGGAAACAACACATAATAATTAAGTCTAATAATAATCAGTTAGCTCTGTGTCTAGCTTAATGTGGACAATTTATAAAATTCAATATTTATTATAGCAATGACTATATATACACAATTATTGTGGAGCATGGTGGTGTAACGGTTAGGGCACTGGACTCATCATCGCAACGTTGTAGGATAAAATCCCGTTCAGACTGCTTTCTGCATTTAGACTCCTGGCCAAAGTCTTTACCACAAGCTTGCCTCCTTTCCACCAAGGTGAATGGGTATTGTATGGCCATGCTGGGTCGCAGGCAAGATTTAGTAAGAGTTAATTCCTCCTGCAATCTAATAAATGTGTGTTAGGGTGTATGCTTCCCAAGGACGCTACATGAATGAACAGGCCTGATGACCAGGAAGGCAAAGTGTAAAGTTGGATATAAGACTCTAATGGAGTACGTACATTATGTGAACAACGATTATATAAGTCCAATTCCATGGCATACATACACGTTTGATATATCCAATAGCTAGGGGTTATGAATAGTAATACAGGTGTATACCGTGAGATATATATATATATTTTTAAACTACTTAAACAGTGTGTCAAGTGGAAGTTGTTAAATATATGATTATCTTATCATCACTAGCCAATCACATACTGCTTGGCATATCACATGAATTCTGTAGGTACATCAGTCTTTTAAACTAACACAAGTTGGTGCCACCCTAAGGCTACATTCTCAACTTTTAATAGCAAATTTTATATATTAGCATTAATTAAATATGGCACATTGTGAAAGAGTACCTCCTATTAAATATTCATTTCGGCCCCGCTGGATGTCTTCTAGCTTAGCATACATACACTTTAGATATATCCGACAGGGGGCATGAACAGTAATATAGGTAAAATTATACAATAAGATATGTATGTACATGCATGTATTTTTTCATGGCTTAAAAAATACATGAATACATGTAATCTTAGAATTTTGGATGAATTCCATCATTTAAGGTAGGAGTTAGGGTGGCTTATTATGAGCTAAATTTAGGAGCATATTCTGTAAGAGACTTTAACGAGAAGTAGTATGTGTGCATCAATGACTAAACATTCTGAGCAAAAATGGGTGCGTATTCTAATGAGGCAGTGTATTCTGTTGAGAACTTTACGGTATATATGTCGAGGGAAGAATGAGAATCTGGGAAGATCCGGAATTTTCTCGGGAAAAATAAGAATCTTGATTTTTCATGGGAAAAATGAGAATCCAGAGATGGTATGAAGGGATTCCCATTCTTCCAGGGAAGAATGAGAATTCTCATTCTTCCTGGGACAAATGAGAATTCCAGTCTCACCCGGGAAAATTGAGAATTCTTATCTTTCCCGGGAGAGATTGGAATTCAGTTTTGAAATCCAAAC
Source organism: Sipunculus nudus (assembly GCA_026874595.1). Taxonomy (NCBI): domain Eukaryota; kingdom Metazoa; phylum Annelida; class Sipuncula; order Golfingiida; family Sipunculidae; genus Sipunculus; species Sipunculus nudus. The sequence continues at coordinate 41,929,570 of CM049321.1, read as the reverse complement.
TTGGAAAAAATGAGAATTCTCATTCTTCCCGGGATGCCAACTTAACTCTTTTAATTTTTTTCAAACTTATTTCTCTTTTTCAGAAAGAAACTTTGATCCTCTTTCTTTCACATTAATTCTGAACTGTTCCAATGTGAAAAAAGAAATAAAATTAGCATATAAAAAACAGGTATATGTTTTTCATGGTTGAACTTAACGTGTATAGATGTCAGAAGCTCACTGACAACTTGTCAGATGTGTTAGTCAGTCTAACATAGATGTTTATCTTCACTGAACTGTAGATTAAAAATTTGCACATCTAGAAATCTTTATAATTGAATCATGTGTGCTAAGAACTAATATATAAATATCAGGTGTGCTTATTTTCAACTTTCATGTATTTGATAGGTTTAGTATTATCATGTGTGAATAAAACTGCATGATTTTAACAGAAATGTGTTTTCTACTTTTTTTCATGACAAAAAATGTTACTGTTCTTTTAGCAATGGTCAGTTAATAACATTATAGTTTGGTTATAATACTGTAGTAAAATATGCAAACTTAACCCACCTTAACTATTAAAAGTATATCATTTAACAAATTGGAGCTGGCTGGGAAAAATAAGAATTCTGGTTATTCCCAGGAAAAACCAGAATTCTCATTTTTCCCGGGGAAAAATCAGAATTCTCTTTTTTCCCGGGAGGATTCCGCATCTTCCCAGATTCTCATTCTTCCCTCGACATATATATTGATAACTGATCAATATAACAGTATCAGGATTTTTACTGGGCCTACTTGAGTAAAGGAAAAACAGTATAAAATGATCAAGCTCATGAAGTGTAATTAAACATTAAAATTTGTAATTATAAACATGATTAATAAATTCTAATAGACACTAATATTCAAAAATTCCTTAAATGCCCGGTATAAATTGAGTGCATAAGATAATGGGATAAGTATTAATAAATATTAGTTATAACTGGTTGAAAAAAATTCAAAACACTCAAACTGTTTTTTAAGATTCACTTAATTTTTTTGGTTAAATTTTCTTTCAGTAACAAGAAACTATGAGCAATCCTTTTCAATATTTTACTCAGCATGTTGACTTTTATTTTGAATTTTATTATTCTGGGCTGGCATTTATTTAATTGCTACAAAATTTAATTCAACCTTTGGGCCTTAAATTTAATTTATTTTCCCAAATCTAAATGAAAAATTGATCCAGTCTTCTATTTTCAGAAGAAACACAATTTAAAACTGAAGTGGAGCTTTTATAGATACTTCTTTGACCTATTCCATGTTTCCCATTAACCCTGAGCCCTTCAGAAGGTCACATTTTATATTTTACTGGATATTCCATCCCAGCCATGCATTATTTTACTATCATTCATCAAAACAATACAAAACAGGTTGAAATTCCAATCTTAATTAATGATCCTATGGTATGTATTATTCATGTAAACATTTTTTTGAATACCACATTCCATTGTTCCTGACAAACATAATTCCTAAAGTTTATTTCAGACCTTTGGGTCACTGCACTTTAACTGACCACTAACTACCGTGAAAAACGTCTTTAAAAAAGATTTTAAAAAATCAATATAAATGAATCATCACATTATTTCACTCTCTGGTTTATTCTTGCACTGTGCATATATAAATTTTAGTTATAAAATTTGATCTGACAAATAATTCAATGTATTTCACACATTAAATCAGATGCATGGCATCATTGAGATTGTGTGAAAATTCAACTATTCCTTGCAAATCACTTGAATTTAGTTTCCTCTCGCTTGAAAATATGGTGTGAATTAAACCAAGGTCTTATGTATAAAGTCCATTATTGCAAACTTAATTGGACTCACATGTTTTAGTTTCATACATATTTTGCTTTGACAAGATATTATAGATTATTAATCATATATTACCAACATATCATTATGTTCCTATGATACTATCTCCATACAGTGAAAAATGTGCTTCCTTAGAACTTGAAAAAAAAAATATTTATTATAAAATACAGTGAAACCTGTGTTAAAAGACCACCCATGGGACAGGCAAATAGTGGTCTTAAGTCATAGACAGTTCAATTATAGATCATGTAAATGCATTCAGTTCACTCAAGAGTGGTCTTATCAAAAAGGTGGTCTTATCAGAGAGGGGGTCTTATCAGAGAGGTGGTCTTATCAGAGAGGGGGTCTTATCAGAGAGGTGGTCTTATCAGAGATGTGGTCTTTTAGACAGGCTCTTCTGTGTTACCTTCTGCAATGTGCCCTATTTTCAGTCTTGGCAGAAACAGAATGAGGATGTTTCTTATTCAATATTAATTCACTGTAGTTTGGTTGATTGATGATCCTATGTATATAGCATGTAGTGATGAGCCCCATCAATACATTTTCGGTACACCCTAACTGGAAAAGAAAATTTCCAAGAAACAGTCGGTGTGTGTATTGACTGAAGTTAATTTCTCCAAGGGTTTAATCAATCTTCTATCAGATGTCTAAGTATCCCAGGTAATGCAAACTGTGCACTTTTGTTATCTTCATGATAAAATGTCTCCCAATCACAAGAGGAGCATTCCACTAAATGTTGCCTTCCCAGTAATGCTAACGTGCCGTTTGTTTGATCTCTTGGACTAAATGTCTTTAACAGATAGGAACAGCTTTCTCTGAATGAAGCACTTATGTGTTGTAATATGATAACACTTTAACCGAAAACTGGGTTCACTTCTGGTGGGTTCAGATACACCACTGGTCAGGGCATGTATTATCTGACATGCTATTACGTCATGCAGTTGCTGCTTTGCGTGTGTTAGTACTAGTCAAGCACTAGCAGAAAATAAAACTACTCATCAGACAGCTGTTATAACACTCAGCTGAATGCTAAGTTTTTATTCTGTGCTCAATGGCAATGCACTGGTAGAAAAAATACCTGCTGGTCCCTATGTTTTATATTTACATTGGTTTAAAAAATATATAAATTGACTTTCCATATTATATAAATATACTTACTACAGCTATTGACAAGAGATCAAAAAGGTATAGGAAATGAATAAGTTAATAGTCACTTTGATTTTTATTCCTGATTTGACTATTGGAGAAAAACTGGTTTATTTTCAAAGAATTAATTAACTGATGTATCATTACAGTTCTAGAACATGTGTCTGAATTTTCAACCCAATCAAAATGTGCGAGAATAAAAACACTAGCTGATCCCCTTGTTTCATTTAGTATATACATACTGCGCAAAAGAACTCTGCTGGTTGTGGCTTGAATCCTTTCTAAACAACGCACTGGGGCTACTTAATACATCAGTGGCTTGGTATTAATGTAGTGACGTGCAGTAGATGTAGTCAATCAAAAAAAGTTGGATCTGAATTGTTTAAAAGGCAATTTACAAGAACAAGAATGTGTTGCTGTAAGAACTGTAATAGCGTAATAAGTATATATTGAGTAAACGGGTGCATGTGTAATGTGTCTAAAAGGCTTTTTCTGAATTGATACAAATTTTGATTTTGGATTTTGACAGTTGAGACAATTATAGTCCCAGCCATTCACACAATGCCTACCTAGGTGAGATTCATTCTGATTAAAAATATGACCTCTGGCAGAGCTGGGAGGGGTGTATTGTATATACTATTGATGCCCAGCTGATACCTGTGTAGGGCAGACCTACTGGACTCAAACTTCTTATGTAAACAGTATGACAAATTTCATTAATATTTCTTCTTTTTATTACCTTGCCTAATCTGTATTTCATTCAAAAATGATTTGTAGCTGATTTCAAATATTTGGCCTGTCTCTGTTGCTGTCAAACACCATTTTTGTGGTGCGGCATTTGGTTTCCAATCTGTCCGCCCCAGACACTGTATGCTCTTGTTCCATCAAGAATCTATCATCCACCAGTGTTTGTCAATGTCTGGCTTGTCATTGACTGAACAGTGATATATTCACATTTTTAATGTGCAAATTTATACTCCTCCATAACCTCTTTTGTCTGTTTGATTTATGACTTCCAATATCTGTACTTCTATCATGGGCTTAAAAATAGAGACATTGTAATAAGGCTTCAACATTAACCGTTTTCAAAGTTATCCATCAAGTATTTAGTGGCCCATAAGTGTGGGCTTACCTGCCAGAAAAAAAATTAAAGGGATATAACTAGTTTTCATGATTCAAAATCAATCATTAAATATATATAGTTTTTATGAAATATTAAAAATCATTTTATTAGTAGGGATTACCAAGCGCTAAGTGCAAAACAAAAGGTAATTACAAATAATAAATCATCTGGTTTTGTGATTTTACTTCGGACTTATTTTAAGAGGCTCCATCAAGGGCTTTGGACTTGGGACACAAATATGACCTAGTATCCTGTACTCACAAAACGTGAAAGATCCATTGGGACATCATATCTACCTGTCCTAATTGTATGAACGTTTTTAATTGGCTGAATAATGTGTGGTCTAAAATGCCTATTTTGTCCTACACGGCTTGTTGTTGTTTTCCCCAGCACATACTAACCCAGTTTGAAAATGATGAAATAGCCATTCAAAATGGCAAAGTTTTGGGTAAATACTGGTAATCCTGTCCTACAGCAATTTCTGTTTTTAGCATACAAGTTGCAAAGTCATGACAAATATGTCAGATACATGGTTTTCTAGCAGAGGTAAATAAAATAAGACACCTTTGATAGGTATGTTTAATTCTCACTACAAGTCGAGACTGATCTTTAAAATCACACATGATTACTAAATACTGCTGATAGAAATCTTGCAGATGAATTAACAATGTTGCTATTTGACAATAAATATGTAAGTTTGACTTCACCAAGATGACATATGACCGACATTCATCTTGACATTGCAGGCCCATGTCAATTACATGTATCTTGTTTAATCAAAGCTCTGGCAGCTACACTTCCACAGACCTTGCTCTATCAATCCACTCTGCTAAATTAGCTTTTCATGAATAATAAACAAGACAATTATTCCAACCAAATGGCTTGAGTATATGCTTCCTTTACACACCAGTGAAAAGAAATTTGTGGCACTCCTACTTTCTTATTGTAATGCTAGAACATCAAAAATAAGGATTTACTGGTTTCCATGGTCTAGCAAGTAGTAGAGCACAGCTAAGGATCAAATCTGGGAGATTGGAATCTCAGCCGAGGTGGTCGTCCATCACCCAGTGTAATTGCTCTGCAGGCTTAATGGGAAGAGTGTGCCCTACAGTCATGTTTCTCTGACAAGCATGTGCACCTTTCTGGGGTTCCTTGGTGCTTTACACCAAGGACCAGGAGGTGTGATACACAGAGCTTGTTTGACACCAGGATTATCATGTTTTTTTCTGTCTTATCACAACAAGGGACCCATGGGTCACGGCGCTCAGCTGTTATATATGATAAAAAATATGATTTGGGAAAGAGGCACATGCTTGTTTTGTGTGGTAATAAATATAAGCTTATTATGAGTTGTTGGTGTTTAGCTTATGTATGATTTTGATAGTATCTTTGGAGACAGGGAAGAGGATTGATTTCATTTATTTTATTAACAAATGGAGTGCTATTGTCACACAGATCTTGACTTGGCCATATAACTTATAAGCAGCACATATTATAAAAGAGTTTAACTATTTATTAAAATTTAATAACAAATATTGTGAGAATATAATTTTTATTAAAAAAAATAATAAGAAAATCAAATGGTTTTTTAAAATAAAATATAACTGAAATGATTATTGAAATAATATTATAGAATATATTCATGAATGCATTCATGAATATATTTTGAAAGTATCTGCACTGGTATTCAAATACTTTCATTTTTACCAGAATTCCCATTCTTATGCAATGAAATTTTTTAATGCAATACATATTCATATTCATATTCAAATACATTTGCAAAGCATTCGCACCATGTCTAGTATTTATTCAGTTTTAGCCAAACAAAGATGTTGAGAATCCAGAATATACAAAATTCACAAATTTAAATAATGATCATAAGCACCTGGTTTTAGGGCTTTTATTTATATTAAAAAAAAAGAAATGTAATATATTCACTTTGGACTACTTTCACATCAATCTACACACTAGACACAGTAGGAATCTAGATTAATATTATCAACTGCATCTTTGTCTATCATTAATTTCCTTTATATGATCCCTAATGATTAGTAATGAAAAATATGATTTATTTTTTTATCATTAAAATTTCACTGAAAAATACCATAGGTGACTGCATGGTGTTATTTGGAATAACATTGACATTGACTTTCTATCCATCCATACAAGATTCTTACATCATCAGTAACTGCAAGTTAATTTTCTGTTACTCATCAACTAACAAATTCCTTTTCTATTAATTTTTCTTTAACTTGTTATAAAAAACAATACAAAATTATTATTTATTGTTTATTGTTATGTTGTTTTTCAAAACAACTACTAGATGAGTTGGGTTGGACACCTGGATCAACTGTGGCTGGGCATTAGCTGCCTGGCTGCCCCAGTGTATGCTTCTCTCAAGCATGCATAATCTGATGAAAGGTCAACAAGGTCAACATACAGGTGACTGAAGAGGGGCTGGATTAAGCCTTGGGTCTGACATGGTCTCATATAAACACTAATAAAAGCTACAATATTTGGCCAATTTCTTTCAGCTTTCTAAACTACAAAGATGAAATCCTTATGTGTGCATGATATGAAAATTATATCAACAGTGCCATGGTCAAAGTTGGGCAAAATTTAAGGTACTAATTTTATATTTATACTAATAACTTATTAAATTTGAAAAATTCAGAATTAATTTTTGGTATTCAATTGAATCTTGATTTAATAATGTTACATCCCTGACTAAAAATCTCTAGCTTCAGCAGTCCTCTTGTTAAGGGAGTAAATATATTTCTTGATTTTTTAAAAAGTGCATTATGTTTGGGCCCATAACTTAAAACAATTATGCAATACTGACATCATTTCTGGCATGTGCATAGCGAATGTATAGAAAAATATGTATATTATATATGATCAAAGTCAGATCAGTGGTTTTGATATTAGGCAGTCTTACAGTGTAACAATTGGTTTTTAATGGAAAAATGAAGTTTTTCATTAATATTTCGAAGGAATTAAGTCCTAGTGATAAAATTCTTGGCATGGTAGGGGATTTTGGAGACATCTAACTGAATGCTAAATTTAAGGAACTTAGAGCTGCATGAAGCTGGGGAGCTGAGCTCTAGCAAACTGCATAACACTAGCTTGATGTAAACTTGATGTGACATGGTGCTTGAAAACTTGAATAAAATCTACAGTTTTTGATCAACTGGTTTCAAAATTTAAGGTACCAATTTTATATTTTTGCCAATATTTAAAAAATTTAACAGATTTTGATCTAATTTTTGGTATACAATTAAATTTTGATCAATTAAAGTTGTATTACTGAAAAAAAGTCCTTACCTTTAACACTTTTGGTCTTAAGTGACCAAATATCTTTCCTGATTTTTTTATACAAAGTCCATTATGTTTGGGCCCATAACTTTTTTAAATTAAAAATACTGACTTAATTTCTGACATGTACATAGGAACTATATAGAGGAATATTTATGGTAAATATGAAGAAAACCAGATGAGTGGTTTTGATATTAGGCAGTACTGAAGTGTGAAAATAGATTTCTAATAAAAAATTGAGGTTTTTCCTTAAATTCTCAAAGGAACGAAGTCGCAAAGACCCAGTTTTCGGCTTGGTAGGAGATCTTGGGGACATCTAACATTATGCTGAATTTTGGATTCCTAGGTCTTACGGTTTCAAAACGTGCCACATCTACGGACGGACGGACGGACGGACGACGGACAATGGACCACGACTATAGCTCAGATGACTTATAGTCAGCTGAGCTAAAAATGCTGTGGCCGATGTTTCATTAGTTCATAAATTTATGTCTGTCTGTCTCTGGTGCTAAATTGGCAGCAGGTTGATAATTAAGAAAAAAATCTTGCACAATCGTTTATCTAAACAATCATCTATCTGGAAGTTTGTCCCCAAAGCTTTTCTGATAAATGAAATTGTTCTGTACTATACTGAACAATGTGATGTGGGGAGACAGAAATCAAGCTCTCCAGTTGGACCATATGGCTACTGCGTTGAATACCCTGTGATTTCTTAACCAACAACAGAAAATTTAGAGGTTATTCCATGCACTTGGCTCCAAGTATTCTGCGGGGAAATCAGAAATAGTGATGTTGTTGATGGTAGGGTTATGTGTGTACTAATCAATCAAAATTTCAGTAACTTCTGTACTGTTTTAAACTTTTACTCAGAGCTGTTTTTAAGTAAGAAACATCCTGAATTATGTACATCTTATTACTTAGAACCAAATGGGATTAAAGGAACCTACTCACCTACCAGTTGTGTTAACAAGGGACCCATGGGTCACGGCGCTCAGCTGAATGAGACAGATATAATTGTGTCACTATTGTTGTATGTAGGTCTGTAAGTTTTCATTTTGACAGATGTAATTTTTTGTATTAATTATGTAGTTGAGCGGAATAGTTATATAGAAGTATCAGTATTTTAAATATGAACAAGAATGTGTGTCTAAAATATTGCAATGGGAATGACCAGATGTTGTAAATTGCAGAGGAAGGAAGTGGAGATTTGCAAGTATAAAAATACACATTTAATAAATCAAAATATTTATGGAATAGTAAAAAACTTATATGTTTTGGGAAGCAGTTGTTGCTGAATTAGAGAGGAAACAGAATGTCTCAAAAAGTATCTATAGAGAAGAAATTGTAGATTAAGCTGTGAGAAGTTGCCATGTTTGATCTGAATTGAAGAATGGGGGATTGTTGCTAATACTCTATCTTGTGATCTGACCATGTGTTTTCTAATGTTGAAACTGAAGCATTTAAACAGTTAGTAAAAACAAGATCTATGGTATTTCCATGGTCATTGGTTGGTTCTCTGACTAGTTGTTGACATTTAAAGAGTTGACATAATTGTGTCAATTTGGTGTTATATATTATATTAGAAATGTCAATAATGAAATCGCCCATGATCACTATAGGCAGGTTGAGGTCAACTTGAGAGACTAAAACTTGGGAGTTCAGAGAAGAAGTTACTGATGGGACATGCGGGTGACCTATAGAGGAAAACAATCTGAAGTGACTGAGTCTAAGTGTGAATATATAGAGATGAGATGACTCATAATCTGGTGTTGTGTTGTGGTGAAGGGTTACATGGGGACTCAGCTGTTTGACCTGATGGGGGGGGGGGGGGGTAGGGGGGAGGATGAGAGTTTAAAAACACCTTTGTAACTCTGTATATTACTTTATTTACCAGTTATAAATTTTATGCAGTTGCCAGAAGAATATTGTCCTAAACAAATACACAGTGGCAGGGAGTGAGGAAAGTTACAACACCTTTGCATAAACATACAGGATACAAAATTTAATCTTACAGGTAAAAAAAGTTTTATTCATAATTATTGAATATTTAAAACAGACAGAGAGATAGAAAAACAAAGCAAATCACTTTAATTCCCATTCTACTGAGGCAGAAAAATACTGAACAAATGTTTGCATTAGGTCCTCATTTTTTTATTACATAATTTTTTTGTTAAAGGAAATTTTGGACAAAATTTATAAATTTTACTATACATTTACAATATATATCATTTATATTTGAAAATTTAAGTTGATTAACAATTCTAAATTGCATCAACATTTACAGTTAATCTGCTAAGTCAACATCACATTATATACACAGATGTATTTATTTTTTCTTAAAATATATTTTTTAAATTTGCAAAATAATAAATATCTGAAAATAACACTTGATTCAGGAAAAGTTGTATACATTGGATCAGAAACAGCAAGGCAATTAAAGTATGTAACTAATGTAACATATCTGTTGGGGGGGGGGGGGAAGTCAGGGTTGCCATGTGATTCTACATTTGTGACAGCAGTTTTGCATCACTTATAAGTTTACCCAGGCAAGGCTGTAGGGACCAGACATGGCTGGTCTGGAGGTTCAAAATGAAAATACATTAGCCTCAGAAAAACTTCAATAACTAGAACAATTTTTAAGATTTTACTTTGAAATTTCAGAATTTAACAGATTAAATCCATATATATCGACTGTGAAAAGTAAATCAAATGTTCTTACAAGAAAGAAACATGCCATGGTCAAACTTGGGCAAAATTTAAATTATATAGAGGAATATTTATGGTAAATATGAAGAAAACCAGATGAGTGGTTTTGATATTCGGCAGTCCTGAAGTATGAAAATAGATATTTAATAGCAACACAAATGTATTTAATTTTTTCTAAAAATATATTTTTAAATTATAACTTTTTTAAAATATATAATACTGACTTAATTACTGGCATGTACATAGGAACTTTATAGAGGAAACAGTAAAATTTTTGAGATACTGTGATGCATATGAAAAATTTACAGATGGACAGGCAAGTGGACAGAATGGACTAATACATTTATTTCACTTTCAAGGGAATAATGCATTTTAGTTTATATATAAGCCTATTTTTTTAGCATATCCACTTTTTCCATTAATAGTTTTAAATCTGATTCCTTTTTTTTTATTTACAAGTTTTATATTATTTGTAATAAAACAACTGAAAATATAAGTTAAAATATTAGAATTCTAAGTTGCAATCATTATATATCCATAGTGTAGCTCATATTGGGTCATATTATGCATACACATATTTTATTATTTTTAAATCACAAATGTTTAACCCTTTACTGTTTACCTATATTTTAGATTTCCGACAAATTCTGACACTATTTATATTTACACTAACAGCCATATCTTTTCAAGCTTTTTTTGTATCTTAATCGAATTTTCAACAGTTGCCACGAAGAGGGTTTGCTGAAGATTATTGAAAATCATTGAAACTTAGAAATAATATGCAATATTTTTGTCCTGAAAGAATCTATACATGGCACGGCATTCTAGTTGCCCATTTAGAGTGCTCTTTAGTGGCTTGCAAACAGTAAAGGGTTAAACTGAATTTAAAAGAAAATAATGCCACAACATGGCATCTATAAGATTATTCCTTGAATCACTATTAAAAAGTTTTGCACATTGGAGTTTTCAGTACATGCTTAATTTTATTCACCAAAATAAAAAAACTTTTCAAATAAAGTTTACACACTTTTGGTTGAATGAGGGACAAACAATATCATTATGCTAATTACAATCTCAGCTATAATTTATTACTGGAATTAATAGTCAATTTCACACCTGGTGAAGTTTTTACTCTTCTGAAGTAAGGAATTACTTATCTGATGAACATTCACACTTTCATAGCAATACACCACTTTGTGAACACTATTAAATGTGCACTTTAATCATTGTAACCCTGGTGGTACAATACAAAATCTAAAATGTAGCATAGCCATGAATAAAATAAAATACAGAAAATTATAACATTCATCTAGTTAATGCACCATCTGGGGGGGGGGGGGGTGCAGGGCAAAGGGGAAGCCTGCTAGTAGTGGCTAAGCTGAGCCTGAGGCAAGCTGCCTGGGGTGGGTTACATATTACAAGTGATTGCTGTTCTACTAGGTGGGCCAGATGTAAACAACACTTGACATGGTGTATGAAAACTTGAATAAAAGCTACTCTTTTCAATCAATTCCTTTGAAATTTCAGATTTTAAAAGATTAAATCCTTATGTACATATGCTGTGAAAATTAAATCAACAGTGCTTACAGAAAAATAACGTGCCATTCCCAAAGTTGGACAAAATTTAAGGTATTAATTTTTTATTTATGCTAATAACTTGATTTTGGGTAAATAATTAAATCTTGATTGAATAAAGTTATATTCCTGAAAAAAAAGTCTCCAGCTTCAGCAATTCTCATGTTAGGTGAGTAAATATATTTCCTGATTTTTTAAAAATTGCATTATATTTGGGCCAATAACTTCAAAATAATACCCAATACTTACCTAATTTTTGTTCATAGAAAATGTATGGAAGAATATGAATACTAAATATGACCAAGAACAGATCAGTGGTTTTGATATTAGGCAGCCTTGAAGTGTAACAATGTTTTTTTTATGGAAAACAGAGGCTTTTCCTTAATATCTGGAAGGAACGAAGTCCTAATGCCCCAATTTTTGGTATGGTAGGAGATTTTGGGAACGTCTAATGATATGTAAAATTTTGGATTTGTAGGTCCAATGGTTTTAAAACGTGCCCTGTTAACTGACGGAAGGCCGGACAGACAAAGGACAAAGGACCACGACTAAAGCTCAGATGACTTATAGTCAGCTGAGCTAAAAATACATAAAATATAGTGTTTCCTCCTTAATAGATTGTGGTATCTACCAATAAAACTACTTGCATGCTTACTCCTGTGCACAAGTGCAAATTAGCTTGCACTAGGCACTGATGTGTTGTTACAGGGTGACATAAAAGCGGACCGAACTGTCTTGCTAGTGAAGCTTGCTTTGCTAGCGAAGCGGTTGGTTTGCCGGACTTGTGCGCCACCGACCTGGGTTCGACTCCCGGATTGGCCCAGGATTTTTTCCCTCAACAATTTGTCTTTGTAACAAAAATGGGGGCTTGTCTAACGTGATGGTTTACTTTGTGGCCCAGGGAATAAGCTCAACAAAGTGTGACTCCTGGGATATTTAGTCTTGTTCTGATAGCAGAACGCTCTTAAGTGGGGGTGTGTTATGGGGTGACATAAAAGTGGACCGAACTGTCTCGCTGGTGAAGCTTGCTTTGCTAGCGAAGCGGTTGGTTCGCTAGACTTGTGTGCCACCGACATGTGTTCGACTCCCAGATCGGCATAGGATTTTCCCCCTCAACAATTTGTCTTCGTAACAAAAATGAGGTAGCATCTAACGTGAAGGTTTACTTTGTGGCCCAGGGAATAAGCTCACCAAAGTGTGACTCCTGATATATTTAGTCTTGTTCTGATAGCAGAACGCTCTTAAGTGGGGGTGTGTTATGGGGTGACATAAAAGGGGACTGAACTGTCTTGCTAGTGAAGCTTGCTTTGCTAGCGAAGCGGTTGGTTCGCCGGACTTGTGCGCCACCGACCTGGGTTCGACTCCCGGATCGGCCCAGGATTTTTCCCCTCAACAATTTGTCTTTGTAACAAAAATGAGGGCTCGTCTAACGTGATGGTTTACTTTGTGGCCCAGGGAATAAGCTCACCAAAGTGTGACTCCTGATATATTTAGTCTTGTTCTGACAGCAGAACGCTCTTAAGTGGGGGTGTGTTATGGGGTGACATAAAAGGGGACCGAACTGTCTTGCTAGTGAAGCTTGCTTTGCTAGCGAAGCGGTTGGTTCGCCGGACTTGTGTGCCACCGACCTAGGTTCGACCCCCGGATCGGCCCAGGATTTTTCCCCTCAACAATTTGTCTTTGTAACAGTGAACACACAGAAGAAAAATCATGTAATCTCAGGTAAATGGTTACATATGTGTGGAAGCAGATAGCTCTCTAGTTACAAAAAGCCTGGTCACACTCCAGTCCCCCCCCCCCCCCCCCCAGAACAAGTTAAATATACATGGATGCAAACACAAGGAAAACCTTTGGGTAGTGGAAAAGGCATTTCCTACCCTGTTTTTATAAAAGATTCAAGGAATATTTCTAGTTGAAATACATCAAATGTACAAATAGGCCTCTTTAAATATCAGTCTATTCACAGATGTTATATTCTATCGACCTAGATTCAACCTGGTTCCTGACTGGGTTTTCATGCACAGGCAGCATATGACTGGAGCCCGAGCCAACATAACAGCACCTGTCAGAAAATTCTGAGGCAGGCAGTGCTGTTCTTGTAAACCACTTCCAGCCTTTTTGGAAATGACTATCATGAATTTGTTATAGCTTTCTGAAGTATCTCTGTAACATGATATTGGCTGCTTCTAAATTATTCAACTGTCCACTTTTAATCTTGCCTCCCTTGCTGTTGGTTCTATATATTCTTGTTTTATTTATTTGCAATGAAAAGCATGTATACATTTTTCAGTGCCTAGACAAAAAAGACGCAGACAGACAATCAGAAAAAAACTCTAAATCAGATGAAATTTCATGATAAAAACAATTTTCTTTAATTAAGGCTTTCAAATTGTCTCTGCATTTACAATCTGGAGCCTCTATAAACCTTTGAATTGAAACAAACTATTGTTTTTAAGGTTTATTATTTTCCCCTTTTTCATTTCATGTCATACTGAATTAATAAAATTATTTTAGGACTTTGAAGGTTGTAGATCTATTTGATTTTGAACATTGCAAATTACTCTGAAATAAAATGTGTTTTACAATAACATATTGAGCAGAATGTAAAATAAATGAAACTTCCTAGACACTAAATGCAAAATTATTTTATAAGTATTACCATTAAGTTATTTATAATGATAAGTAATTTTTAAGTTTTAGTGCTTTGAAAAAAAAAACACAGTTCTGAGCTGGTTGTGATTAGCTTTGCAGCAACCATGCAGGGTCTGACTTTACTTTCAGAACTAGAGAAGATCAGAGAAGATATTTTCAGCTGAGCTTCAACTGGTTATGTTCTATTTAGTCTATTCATATATATGTTAACCCTACATCTAACAGTTTTAAAATATATATAGTTTATAGTATCTACTATACCAGAGTAGATCAGAGCAGAGATATGAATTGATACAAAAAATATAGCAGCAAAGAAAATAAAAGAAAATTTGTATTTTGCGGAAGCAAACTGGAGGACCATGTGGTAAAAATCATATCAATATACTGGGGTACCTATTGTAATGGATTCATTATTATAATGACCAATTATTCTACCTCTAAAGAAAACACATTCACATAATCTGTCAATTATTCAACTAAACTGAAATAGTTGAAACCATGCAAATAAGAGTAGCTTTGAATGTCTAAGTTTCTGTGATGTGGTGTTCCTCTGCACCAACATCTAGTGACATCTGCTGGCAATCTGGGTAACTAACTGGTCAGATACTTGAAAGCTTGACAGGAAAAACTTTTAGAAAAGCCCAGAGCAAACAGTCTGTTTACCTGCAATAAAAAAATCTGAAATATCTTTTTTTATTGAAGATGATAAATTTTGCAAGATGTCCTAACATAATGAATTATGTTGCAAGATCAAAATGTATCTTGTGAACATAAATTTGAAAAAGAATTTAACATGTAAATAAAGCAACAAAAGTATTTTAAGATTTATATATGATGTCTTAAAATATCTACTAACTTTTTCCCTGTACCCTAATTTTGACATACCTCTGCGGATGACATATTTTATTTGACTTGACCCTGGAAATATATTTATAAGACAGCCAAGTGGTTAAGGTGTTGGACTTCGGAGTTGAAGGTTCCCGGTGTGAACCCCGCCTGTGCCTCGAAAGCACAATGATGAAATCTTGTTAGAACCTCAGGGATTTGCTCTAATGTCCTAACAACAGGTTATGACTTTTGGATTAATCCTATAACCCAATGCATATAAAACCTGAAATCCAAAAGGCTTAATAATAACATATATCATTCTTATCATATGGATCCCTTCATCCTCATTCAATACACAGTACCACCCACAGGATATGGACCTATCCTTTTTTTTTAAATAATTTTTTTTTTCTGATTGAGCAACTACAATATTTTGTGGTTAAATCTTAAGAGAACTGGCAAAAATGCCAGATGATCTGAAAGATTAGAAATTTAAGATTTAATTTCTTTTAACATTACTAGTATCGCAGTCGCATTTATATCTAGGTCATAATTTTTTAACATTACTGGGATCTTGGTCAAATAAATGTGTGTTCAGCAACAGGTGTAAAAATGTATATATATATATATATATATATATATATATATATATATATATATATATATGTCATAATACTATGGTAAACCATGTGCTTAATGATCAATATTTGCTCAAAATATTATGCAAGTCACTTTATAGTGAACTCTATCTAACACAACCATCAGTGGGATCAGTGAAAGTATTT
Source organism: Sipunculus nudus (assembly GCA_026874595.1). NCBI lineage: Eukaryota > Metazoa > Annelida > Sipuncula > Golfingiida > Sipunculidae > Sipunculus > Sipunculus nudus. Next base: position 41,913,608 of record CM049321.1, on the reverse strand, counting down.
GTGTTAGTGGTTGTCAAAGCAGGGTAGTTGTCAGGTGAGATTTCAGTGTAGATGTTGAGGAAAGAATGAGAATCTAGGAAGATCTAGATCCGACTTTTTTTTTGCTAAAAAATTATAGTGTAGAAAAGAGGATTAAAGTACCTAATTTTTAACAAGGTAAATAAATAAGTACCTTACATCTTGTTTAGGAAACAAAATAATTTAAAATATATGAAATCACTCTACATTTTACAACATATAAGACCCACATGCAAATATAGCCTCCAAGAAAGAGCAAAAAAGAACCAGGACCATTGATCATTATTTTAAGTTGGTCACCAATCAGAGATGGTCATTGGGCAAGGTTTCACTGTCTCACAACTGATGTGGTATCTGTTTGTCATCAGATCAATTTCCTCATTTAGTTTGTTATCCAGTTGCCAGATGGCAGCACCTACTGTACCACTTCTGGCAACAGGATCTTAATAACACAAAGTTAAGCTTGAATTCAACCTGAGAATGGCTTATTGTGCATGAAGGGGTAAAAAGAAACTAGGAAATTATTTCATAATTTGAAATAATGTCCAGTCATAATATGAAAGCAGAGAATAAATGTAAATCAACATGGCTGCCCAATACATATTTCGAACTTAAACTTCCATATCTCTTAGTTATTATGTATGGAACCAAAACTTAGCATTGTCAGTACCCTTTTTGAATGCCTTTCTGTTGACAATTGGCCCTACAATTAACTTAATCATTTTCATGTGTTAAATGAGGCTGCCCATTGCAGAGAACTATCTATTTGCTGATATGAAGGTTAGGGGAATTTTAATGAAAAAGTGCCACGTAAAATGTCTATTCTAAAATAGATTTTCATATTCCCACCAGATGGCAGCAGACTGCTTGATAAATCTTGGTGCATTAGCTTGCTTCAATATAACAAAAAGTCCTCCTTCCCCCCCCCCCCCCCCCCCCAGCTTATGAACAATTTTATTTTTATTTTAAAAACAAGGGACCTATGGGTCACTGTGCTCAGCTGAAGTTGACCTTGAAGGTAAAAATCTAAAATAATATCAAATGGAGATAAAGTGTAAGAGGAAGAGGTAATAAAGGCCATGGGTGGTTTATATGATTGGTTTGTATTGATGAGCAAGAAATTGTTGCAAATAATATTTTGTGACCTGACCATGTGTTTCCTAATGTTGAAACTGAAGCATGTGAGCAGTTTGTGAACAAATGATCTGTACTATTACCATGATCATCAGTTGGCTTTTTGATTAACTGTTGACATTTCAGTAGTTTACAAAATTGTTTAATTGAATCTATTTTTTTTGGTATAATATATATTATGAATTATATATGTATTTTTTTATGAAATGTATACAGATGAAATATAACTAATTAACAACATAAAACAGGGCAAACAAAGCCTGATCTCAAATTCTGCTGTGGCAGGAAAATAATGAACAAATATTTGTATTAAATCCTAATTTTTTTATCACATCAATTTTTTTTAAAGTTTATATTTCTATACATTTCCAATAAAACAGATACATCTGAATATAAAAGTTGATTCATAATTCTCAACTGCATCATCATAAATCTCAATCTTGTCATATAACACCACACCATGCATACAAATGTTTATTTATTTTTTACCACAAAAATATATCTTTTAAATCTGCAAAACAATAAATATCTAAAAATAATACTTGATTTAGATTTCACAATTTTCAATTGTGTCTTTATTTATCCATTATGTGCTTCATATTTTATAAATTTAAGCATACTGATGGGTTCAATTATATCTGTTAAAATCATTTAAAAGAAAATTAATTTCTTTAAAAATGCTACATTGACACAACATGGCATCTTCTGGATTACACTTGAATTACTTTTTTAAGGAAAGTTTTTGTATATTGGAGTGGAAACAGCGTTACAATTAAGGAAATACAGTGAAAACAATAACAATTACTGCATTACACTTAGTGGGATGGGTTTGTCGGGGGGGGGGGGGGGGGGGGGGGGATTGGGGTGGTGATATTAGAATAACTGTACACCTGTCACAGCAGGGGGTTTCCCCCAGTGACTGTAACAAATCAGAAACCTTGGCATGGCCCGACTCCAGTGACCTGGAGTTGGACCCTGCATCTGTAATCTGTTATCAAAGCAAATGACTACAGTATAGCCTCAAGAAAAAAAAATCAATAACTAGCTTAATTTTCAAGCTTTTATTTTCAAATTTCTGATTTAAACAAATTAAATATTTATGTTTACATGCTGTGAAAATTAAATCAATGGTACATACAGGAGAAAAACGTGCCATGGTCAAAGTTGGGCTAAATTTAAGGTACTGATTTTATTTTTATGCTAATAACTTAAAAAATTTACAAAATTCAGATCTAATTTTGGGTAAACAATTAAATCTTAATTAAACATAGTTATATACTTGGGAAAATAGACTCTAGACTCTTAAAATTTTTCATGTTAAGTGAGTAAATATTTTTCCTGATTTTTTACAAAGTCTATTATGTTCAGGCCCATAACTTAAAGAATTTATACTTAACAGACTTAATTTCTGGCATGTACATAGGAACTATATAGAAGAATATTTATGGTAAATATGAGGAAAAACAGATGAGTGGTTTTGATATTAGGCAGTCCTGAAGAGTGAAAATAGGTTTTTAATAAAAATTTGAGGTTTTTCCTTAATTTCTCAAAGGAACGAAGTCGCAAAGACCCAGTTTTCGGCTTGGTAGGAGATCTTGGGGACATCTAACATTATGCTGAATTTTGGATTCCTAAGTCTTATGGTTTCAAAACGTGCCACATCTACGGACGGACGGACGGACGGACGGACAGACGGACGGACGACAGACAATGGACCACGACTATAGCTCAGATGACTTATAGTCAGCTGAGCTAAAAATATGACAAATTCTAAGCTTTTGACATTTCTATTTAGAAAATGAAGAAATAACATTTTGATAAAATTTCATTTTGTTTGATGCACTTTTTGCCTATTTAACAAAACAATTGTTATAATTAGATTTTCCCCTGATCATCCTAAGTTTGTAAAATTTATAAATAAAAGGGAAAATAAATAGTTATTTAAAATCTCATATCAGATATACAATGATCAAAATTATTTTCATACAATAGTCAAATAATTATCATATTTACTCAATTTGATTAACTTTATTAAATGTTATACCAAAGAATGACATCTGTAAGCATGTTGGGGTATATAAGTTGGTAGTTTATTTTTACAAACTTTTTAGGAATAATACGAAAACGTTTATTAGTGGATTGAAGGTTTACAGTAGAACCTGCCTGAAAGACCACCTGTCTATTAAGACCACCCCCAGTAAACTGAAAGCATCTGCATTGGTTATAACCAGGGCTGTAACAATACACCAAATAACTGATACATTGAATTGAAACCAGTCATTAATCGATAATTGAATCGGGCATGAAATAAATGATTAATTTTAATTATTGCATTTTCATTCATTTTCATACTTTTTTCAGTCTCTAGCTCTTACATGATGAAGTAGAACTGTTATTTAACAAAGAAAGTCACCTTATATCTTTCAATATAGATGTTTGCACAATAATGGATGAGAAAATTTAAATATTACTTGGTCTGCATACATTCTCAGGTATATAATAAGCTCAATCTTATAGCATCATATGGGATAAAAACTTTTTGTAGATCTACTTCTCTGACAGAATATTGTGACTGTATACAATAATAGAATTGAGAATCGAATCGGAAGGCAATAACCAATAATTAAATTGAATCAAAGATCCCTTAGCAATTCCCAGGCCTGGTTATAGCTGATCTGTCAAATAAGACCACCTGTGAATCAAGGCTACTTTATGCCAGTCCCATAGGTGGTCCTATTACACAGGTTTCACTTGCCCCGTATATGGAATAAACTGGAATTCTGATATATGCTTCTTCAATGAAGCATAGTTGGATATCAAAAACTTGTAAGAAATTTATAGCCTTTCATTGAAGGCTTAAAGGTCAAGGACAATCAACCACTTACTTGACGGCCTTTTACTAAGCAAGGGCCTAGCGGCACAAATAGTTCCCCACCATATGATTAACTAGGAATGTGTGTCATCATTGATGGGGTGTGATGGATGGACAGAAGGAAGAACGGACAGACAGACACGGACTATTTTAGTATTCCTCCCTCCTTACACCAGGGGACTAGTAATGGTCGAAAAAAATAATAATAAAGTGAGCCCTAATATATATCCCTTTTATGTAAAAACATCATCTCACATTCTGGCCATGCAATCCAGATTAACTCAATTTTGTGAACATAACAAAATCGCTAACAAAATGGTTTGAGGCAGCAACTCTTCTGGGAAATATTCCAGTATAAGAACTCTCATTATTCCAGCCTTAAGGGACATGGTTTTGGATTGTATGTACCCCACGAGGCTTTAAACGGACGCTTATGACTGGACGTTATAAAAGTTTTGGATGAGAAAAATCACGACCTGCAATTTAGCTGATGATTGGAGCTTATGAAATTATGGGTGGACAGTGCCCCCAAAATGCTCGGGATTTATCTTATGACTGGAGCTTATGACATTATGAGGGGAGGTTGACATGAGATTTAGTGGTCACTAAATTAAGTTCAGACCTAGAGGGTAACGAGTTCAGTGATTGGCTCTGCATTATGATTTTACATTTAGGATATAATAGAATTTGTGAAATGTATAATAATCATAGTGATTGTGATGGACAATAAACTTTCATCACAGTGGCTTGAACTTATTACTGAGAAAGCAAGTGACTATGGGTCATGATGCTAAGCTGACTAGCATGACCTTTTGGAATGTCATTTACAACTGTTAGTTCTGATTTTGAAGAATATATTGAGAAATTGGAATTTTTCATATCAGTTTTGTTAATATGGGTTGTCTGTAGTGAAATGTCAAAATTGCTTACAAGGGACATCTTAAGGTCCAACAGAGAATATTTGTTAAGCAGCCTTGAACAATCAGAACAGTTTGACTTGTAAAGTGCTCAAAATATATGCCACAGAGACCTAATTTTTGTGTAGCACACAGAATATAGGTCATGGTGACCTCATTCTAGGTTTGCACAGAGAATTTTTCAAGACCTATAGCTGTCTGGATATTCAGTGAGAACTTTCTATGATTTATCATTATGATTTGTGCACTGCTAACACAGAGCCAGATGACTGGTCAGTCAGGACGGGTGACAGACACAATTGCTATTATATATAGCTCAGCATGACTGAAAGTCAAGGTCCTGCCACAGGTGTGCTCCTCTTCATGTCATTAAGTACTGTAGGTCCTATTGAGATAGTTATAAGATTAACCACTAGATGGCAGCAGGTGACAGACATGCCGTCAGTTGTGCCTGGAAAATTGTACAAAGCTATCACCAGGCCCCCAGTAGAAATATAGGAATTTTATAGGATTATCATTATCCAAATAACATCTAAAACTCTGTTTTAAGGGTCCCATTCCCCTATGAAGCATGTTGAATTAACACAAAAAAATAGCTTTTTCCCTTTCAAATAATTTGGTACCTGCCAAAATATTGTCCTAAAACCATTTGCTTACTCCTGTAAACAAAGAGTTAAAAACAGCAGACTAGGTGCGATCAGAAAAGACTAACATAAACACAGTGCTTGATTCCACCTGCCACAACATGTCAATCAGGAGATGCCCTGACTGACTTGGCCCAAAAAGTGGAATGCATGTTCCCGCTAGCTGATACATGGCATGTTGCAGCTCACAATTAGACATCCAGTCAAGCAGCCAAATGTTATGGTATACAGACACATGTGGAGTGTGTTTACCAACATGCAGAGCCATAAAAAATGTCTCAAATAGCCGTATGGGAGGTACTGCGACTGTGTGCTGGGATGGTTTTGCTTTAAACTTTTGTATAATGCAAAACTGAACTGATAGTATGAAAGAAAAGGCATAATGTGCAGTGAAATATAATAGCAAATATAGGAAATTATGGTCTAAAAGCTGGAAAAAATATAGGTAATTATAGAAGTCAGCAGAAACCCTGATTGCATCTAGTATGAGGTAGTGAAAACATTAAAACAGCGCCACCTAGCTACGTTTGCACTGCTGAGCTTAAGAAGCTTCTCAGTAGATCACATTGTACTGCCGTTCACATAGCAACAAATTTGTTCACTACTAAACAGTCACCACTAGAAGCACATCCTAGTTTATGTCTTCTCCCTAAACTGTTACATGATTTACAACTTTGTATCCTAAAACAATTTTTAGATGGTAGCCATGTAAACAAGCTCAATCAAACTTGATGTGTTTATTGCGTGAGCTCCCGGCATGTAATATAAACACTGTTTGTCAGACTAAAACTGACAGAAGAGGTTCACCTAAACATTGTCAGCAGTCAAAAAAAATTAAATTTATTTTAGAAATTATGCTTTCACAAAGTTTTATGGGTCTAAAAATAAGAGGGGTCATAAAAGTGGAATAATACAGTAATATTGAAATATCAGGGCTTTTGTACTGTCACTGGGCAAGGTCATTCAACTGAGCTAGTACCAACTAATCTAATTTAGTCACACAATTCAAGGTTTATAGAGCAATTGATTTGATGTGACATGTTTTAGTAGCAAACCACATTATGAATGACACAGCATGGCAGGGCTAGCTCTTCAAAAGCGAACTCTGATATTTAATTTCTTTGCAGGTAGGCGTCATCAGTGTTGCGTACCCAACAGTCCCTGTCTGTGTAAATAATTAAATCACGGCACAGAAAGATATAAGCCCTGCCAGCTGAGAACTAGGCCAAATGGTCCAGCATGATCAATATTTCATAAATTCTGTGTGTAGTCCTCTAAACAGCTCTGTCAGGAGCTATATCCCCAGACCATTGTGAAAACATTAAAATAATGCCTAGCATGGGCCTCATTTCATAGTTCAGAAGCCAATACCTTTAACTAAATGTCAGCTTAACCTTGTTAATTGTTATTTTTCATTTTAATTAAATTTAAGAGTAATCTTTGTAAAGCAGATTCTATGCATGAAGGAACACTCTTGTAGCAAAATGTTCCTGCAAGGCTAAAAAAAAGGTACGGTTCTCAGGCACCACCTGCATCAATTTTAACCCCCCACGTCAAAAAGTTTTATTTTCATTTTCAAGAATACAATTTTGATATGATTTCCTTTTTTTGTAGTGCTTTACCAGTTTATAAAAAAAAATGTTTTTTTCATGCTTTTCCCTGTTCATATGACATTTTATTATGAAACATACAAAAAGAGGTAAAAAATACAAAATCACCCCACAATCATCCCACACTGATTTATGAAACAAGAGACCCAGGGGTCTAATGTTCACTCTGTGAATTACTGTGAAATTTGGCAAGTGGTTAAAAAAAAATGAATGTGAAAATACCATTCATTCCTTTCCAAGTAGACACTGTCCTATTGCACAAGGTAGGTGGCGCCACCAGGGCTGAAACGGGTACAAAATTTTGGACTCGAGTACCCGATAGGCATTACCCGACTCGGACTCGAGTACTCGTTACCATGGCAACGCTGTGAAGATGAAACGAACATCTGTTTACCGATGCAAAATATGCATAAACTTGACTTCGTGACGGCTTAACTTTATCACAACGAAGGAATAACAAGACCTCGATTAATTTGACTAGCATATGTTTAGAGCCCTACGCCAGGCTACGACAAAGGATAAATAATCCTACAGACTGTCCTAAAATTTGCAGTAATATACATATATGCATGTACATACAAGAGTACTCGAGTCCAAATCTTGGACTCGAGTACTCGGTAAGTATTACCCGGACTCGAGTACTCGAGTACTCCTTTCAGCCCTAGGCGCCACCTATCTGGTTTATGAGAAAACTTTCCAAGATGACTGCACATGCCAAATTTCAGACCAATACTCCTGAGATATGAGCAATTTTCACCCAAAGCAAATGTATGAATGGACACCACAGGAAAATTATTGCAGATGGCGCCACCAGTCTTGTTTACGAGATGGAGGTGACGAAGATCTATGGACATGCACAATTTCAACCCAATACACTGAACAAACACTAAGACAATCAGATGGCAAATGCAAAGTTGGACACTCCGCAAAAAGTATTGTAGGTGGCGCCACCTGTCTGGTTAATGAGAAAACTTTCCTAGATGGATAGACATGACAAATTTCAGATCAATACATTGAACCACTTCTGAGATATGAGCAATTTTCACCCACAGCAAATGTACCAGGGATGCCATGGGAAAACAATTGCAGATGGCATCATCAGTCTTGAGTGTAAGTCTGAGGAGTCCAAGATCTATGAACATGCAAAATTTCAGCTAAATACGTTGAACCACTCCTGAGATTGAGGGTTGTTATATAAAAGAAACCCAGGTTTGTACTGCACAGAAAGGTTCTCCATCATTGTTACCTACAACTACATAGGTGAGGGAACAAGTATGCCAGGTTTTGGAAAGATCAGTCCATGGGTCCTAGAGGAGACTCTGTTTTTGTGGATTATAACAAATAAATACTTAATGACATATTTTGGATAAAAGCAGAAAACACCATTACAGCCTGCTGAAAGTAGCTAAACAGGTGGCACCACCTGGAGGTCAAAATCATTAAGCAGTCACATGATCAATATTCCTGTGAAATTTGAAACTGAAGGCTGCAGCAGTTCCTAAGATATTTTGTAACAGACAATACATCATGTATAGAAACACATCAAGTTCTGTAGATATGCCATCTTGAAAATCACTTGACTGAATTTATACTCAAATTATTCCTCTTCCTCTAAGGAACTGTTGACTATGATATAAAAGCCAAAGTATTTATACTTTATGACATATCTTGGAAAAAGCAGAAAAGACCATTACAACCTGTAGAAAGTAGGTAAACACAGGTGGCGCCACCTGCAGGTCAAATTATTTAGCAGTCACATGATGCAGTTCCTAAGATAGTTAGTAATAGACAATACATCATGTATAGAAACACATCAAGCTGTCAAATTTTGCAATCGACACAGTTCCATAGAGACGCCATCTTGAAAATGAATTGACTGAATTTATACTAAAATTATTCCACTTCCTCTAAGGAACTGTTGACTATAATATGAAGGCCAAAATATTATTACTTTATGACTTATCTTGAAAGAAGTGGAAAGGAACATTTTGTCCCACAGAAAGTAGGTCAACACAGCTGGCGCCACCTGGAGGTCAAAATCATCTGGCAGTCACATGATCAATATTCCTGTGAAATTTGAAACCAAAGGCTGCAGCAGTTCCTAAAATATTTGGTAACAGACAATACATCCTGTATGGAAACACATCAAGTTGCTAAATTTTGCAACCCACACAATTTGAAGTTCTGTAGAGATGCCATCTTGAAAATGATTTGACTGAATTTACACACAAATTATTCCCCTTCCTCTAAGGAACTGCTGACTATGATATGAAGGCCAAAATATTAATACTTTGTGACTTATCTTGAAAGAAGTGGAAAAGATCATTTTTTCCCGCAGAAAGTAGGTCAACACAGCTGGCGCCACCTGGAGGTCAAAATCATTTAGCAGTCACATGATCAATATTCCTGTGAAATTTGAAACTGAAGGCTGCAGCAGTTCCTAAGATATTTGGTAACAGACAACACATCATGTATAGAAACACATCAAGCTGTCATATTTTGTGATCGACAGAATCTGAAGTTACATAGAGACGCCATCTTGAAAATGACTTGACTGAATTTATACTCAAATTATTCCGCTTCCTCTAGGGAACTGTTGGCTATGATATGAAGGCCAAAATATCAATACTTTGTGACTTATCTTGGAAGAAGTGGAAAAGACCATTTTTTCCCGCAGAAAGTAGGTGTCAACACAGGTGGCGCCACCTGGAGGTCAAAATCATTTGGCAGTCACATGATTAATATTCCTGTGAAATTTGAAACTGAAGGCTGCAGCAGTTCCCAAGATATTTGGTAACAGACAATACATCATGTATACATAGAAACACATCAAGCTGTCATATTTTGCGATCGACAGAATTTGAAGTTCCGTAGAGAAGCCATCTTGAATATGACTTGACTGAATTTATACTCAAATTATTCCCCTTCCTCTAAGGAACTGTTGACTATGATATGAAGGCCAAAATATTAATACCTTATAACTTATCTTGAAAGCAGTTGAAAAGACCATTTAATCCGGCAGAAAGTAGGTCAACATAGGTGGCGCCACCAAAAGCTTATTTTTGCATGTCCATCCCATGATCAGTAATTCTGCAAAGTTTCATGAAGGTAGCTGCTGTGGCTGTTGAGATATTTGGTAACAGACGGTGGACGGTGGACAGTTGACAGTGGACAGTGGACGGCAGACGCTGCGCCATGGCATAAGTTCACAGAGTGAACTAAAAAGTGCCTGAAAACCATACCTTTTTTTGACCTAAGGAATATCCATGCATGTTAAAATCTTAAGCTACAGCTCAAAATGCTTCTTTTTTCAATCAAGATTAAATCCCCTTATTCACTAACCTTTTCTGTAGAATGTTTGTGATTTCTGGCTAATATATTTATGAACTGAGGTTTTTTTTTAAAAAGTTATAATTCCTCTGTGGTTGATGTATGACTTTGTTTATCTACAAGTTGTCGGTATTTACCCCAGTACATATGCACCAATGGTGCCAAACAGATAACAGCTAGAACACCTACGTCAGTTATTTGCATATGTTTTTAGGGTAACTAGTCACAAAACGCCTGTACTCTGGTTCATCTGTCTTGCCATCTGAAGTCACTGTTGAATGCATGTGTTTTGATTATTCTCCTCACATGTATTTAACATGTGGATATACACAAAACAAACTGCTTAGTGCAATGTGTTCAGCATTTTCTGGCCTATTATTATTGAATGTTAAAGAGATTATCTTTATTTGATAAACATCAAATATCAGAGTATTCCCCTTTAAGCTCAAAATAGATCTAACACAGAGGGAAGACCTATAAACTTGCAAACAAAATACTCATGTTGGTAAAAATAAAGTGATCTGTTAAATCAGAAAGATATCAGGTGGTCGCAATGACAATCAAATTATTTAAGGCAATGGTCTAGCTATGATTTCAAATAAAATACTGTTAAAAAAATATTGCTATAAAAACACAGTGATTGTTCTGTAATAAAGAGCATGTCCACAGCAAAAAAAATAATTTCCTTACAAATAGAAGAAATAATTTTATGCCAAGAAAATGTTCTAGGGAAGGAGCACAAGGTTTTTTTTTCATTGTAAAAACAATATTTCTATAATGATGGATTTTATTCAGTTAAGATAATTTTTCTAGCAACAAAAATTAAAAAATCTTGTGGCAATGAATATTTTCTTGGGAGAGAGGCAAGAAATTTTTCTTCTTGTGATTAAGAAAATTTTTCTCAAGAGAAAATAATATCTCTTGTCTTAAAAAAGTCTAGATATACATCTTTGTCCTAAAGAATGCTTCCTAGTAATCAGGAAAAAAACATCTAAAGGATTTTTTTATTCGTATCTTTTATGTGCATCCCCTTGCGCACAACTCATTTAATTGTTAGGGTTTGCACAAGTACATTGGTAGAGCAACAGTCTGCATATAAAGGATTTCTTGCAGAAAACTTCTTTGGATAAGAAATAATATCCTATCAAGAAAATTATTTTAAGCAGTGTCTGGTTTGAATATTACATTCATTCAATTAATAGAGATTAAGATAAACATATATACTATATACTTTCCTACTACAAATGCTGAGCGTGCACTTTAAATCATGTGTCAAGTTGGTCCCATGCAAAACATTTGGCTTTCACATACTACACTTAAGTTTGACTCGCAATTTGTTACCTACTGTACTTCTGTCATAATTTTTGTTCCTTAATTGTCAGAGATACAGCTATTATATAAAAGAACCATGGCATTATAGTTATTCATCCGCAATTCCTGTATAGTCCTAAAACATCAATAATGCCAATGTATACAGCAATTCCATAGCATCAATGCAGTAAACACAATGATATGTCAGCAGACTATTAATTTTCAGATCCTGATTTTTTTCTTTTATCTAGAAAATAATAAACAACTTTGAAGATAATGTTTCCTTTGATGTACATTATGCACAGACAAGGAAGATATATATATATTCCTCCTAGTGCTACAACTAAATATTCATAAGTATAATGCATATACACAGTGACTAAAATTAATTAAAATTGTGAAGATGTATCTTTTTTAACAGCTTTGTGGGAGTGGCACCCTTTTTTTTATTAAAACTTAGAACAATTCTTAACCAGTGGTTATAAATGTTAACATTTATTCTGTTGAAATTTATGGGTGAAAAACAGGTTCTCATTCAAAAGTAGCTTTAAAGAGAACATAGATTTGAGCTTTAATTGATGAAAAATAGTTAAGTATTAAGAGCCCATGTGGCACTTTTGCATGACCTATCATCATTTTCACTAGCTTTTACTTGCTCCAGGCTAGGCCCTGTCTAGCCCTGTTGTATTGAATGTTGATAAAGACAAGTGTTTTATAAGAATTGGCTGTTTATATTAATTAAGCCAGCTGAATTCAGGTTTTATATGGAAAGGGTCTGGAATAACCAAGGATTTGGACATAAGAGTGAATATGGTGGTTAACACTTAAAGGGGCAGATTCACCTACCTTTTAAAAAAATAAAAAATTATGTGAATTCTAACTTCCTGTGTGTTTATATTTATGAACTTAGGGTAATCTGCTTGATAAAAGCTCTTATAAAGCCCCTGTATATGATATATGAATTTGTTTATCAACAACATGTCTGTAAACACAGTAGTGTTGACAAATCGGAAATACATATAACCTAAGGTGGTAGGCTGCTTATATGGTAGATAGGTCACTTGTTGCAAAACACCATTTGCAAAGCTCTGTCTTATCTGACTTGCTGCCCGATGCCCTTGTTGAATTTGTTTCGATTATTTTGGCGGGCCTCCACATATTATATAAACATGCTGATATAAACAAAACAAGCAGCCTGTGTGCCATGATATCCAGGTTTTCTGGCCTATATTTATAAAGCTTCAAGGGATTATACCTGTAGTTTATAAAGGTCAGAGAGGTGATTGAGCCCCTTTAACCTCTAATACCTACAACTGTGACCTACTTTCTTTGCTGAATGAAATCATACCTAGACCCTGCTGGGAGCTATCTAAGGAGTATATAGCCCTGACATATGTTAGAACATATGCTCTGTTAAAGATTTCAAGGGAATAAATAATTAAGGAACAAGTCAAGAATAATAAAATTTGTTTTCTGGGGAAAATTGATAGAGAATGAAAAAGGTGGTTGTACACTTTGTTGATTGTTAGAATATTTCTAAGAAGCAATTATTTTGATTGTATATATAGATAATCACAATTTTTGTGCTAATTTAGCTAAACTTTCTCTCAAAGTTATTCCCCATTTACTTTGTCAAATGAGCAAAACTTACCTACAAGAGGTCATAATAAGGTTTCTTCTTTAAAACAGACTGTGAAAAAGTTCACACTCAGAAAGGACATGGTACAAAATAACTGAATTTATGCTGGCAAATGTGTTACTTTATTCTCACTGGCACAGGAAAATTCCATTAACTGAATTTATGGACCTTGCACTACTGGCTGTCTCAAAGGGAGTCCCAAAGTCCATGAGAGAGAATGGATATGTTTCTGAGGAGGCAATCAGGTACAACTCTTCCCATAATGCTGAGCAATGGTTGCCACGGCTGCTTTGAAGATAAGACAGGCATCTCTAGTGTAAGAAATTGACTAGATTATGGTCCAGTCTTGATTTATTCATTTGCTTGGTTTTCTGCCTTAAGTATCTCTGTACTGCATGTGGGCGACAGAAATAAGAATAATTTCTTCCTCCCTGGCACACTGCACATAATAATTTCTTGAAAAGATCAATTTTCTTGCCCCACCTGCCTTAAGTATCTCTGTACTGCATGTGGGCGACAGAAATAAGGATAATTTCTTCCTCCCTGGCACACTGCACAAAATAATTTCTTGAAAAGATCAATTTTCTTGCCCCACTATCTATATAACCTCTTACTAATAAATCCCAGGAAAAATATCTTATGGCAAGAAAATTTTCTAGGGAGTGGGAAAAGAATTCTTTTTATGGTATAGGATATGTTTCTGATAAGAATTTTTTCATCTGATAAGATCATTTTTCATGCTATCAGAAACAGATATCTTTGGCAAGAAATAAAATCTTGGGATATGATTTATGTAGGAATTTTTTTCTTATAAAATATCTTGCCTTGGGAAAGTAACGATATATATTTTTGTTTACCTTAAGCATGCTGCCTGTAAACCAAGATGAAATATTTTGAGGATTTCTTGTGGACAGAAAGTTTTCTCTGGATAAGAAATGTAAACTTAAAAAAAAAATATTGTTTTAAGTCTTGATATGAGACCAACTTATATATATATACCTGCAGGGATTATATCTGGAAGACTAATTTCTTTCAGATTTATCATTTAAAAAACAACAGTACCGGTAAATGATTATAGATTACACCACAGGTGAATATAACTAATCACCACATGTCAGACAGTAGCCCTTTAAGACCAGGTTGACATAATGTATACTGTATGGTGTGCTTGTTATTAATGAAACTGCATATTTATCAAGGCCAGAAGTGAAAAAGTACAAGAAATTATAAGGATCGCACAACTCATTTGGTAAAAATGTAGAGAATTTCAGAGGTAAGAGGTTAACATGTCAGCCCTGATAATCAAGTATCATGTTTATAATGTATTGTGATCTTATCAAAAGAAGTAACTATAAATCAGCAGTGTCAGAGGTCAACAAACACTAGAACTAAAGGCCACATGACCCAAAAGGTCAGAGGCCAGAGGTCACAAGGTAAACATCCTGACCAGACATCATATTTTTAGTGTAACATCATCATAACAAGTGAAGCTTCATAATTGGGAATAATATAATTTTCAAGGTCAGATGCAAAAGAACACAAGAAATTTGAGGTCACATGACCTAAAAGAAGAGCACCACAAAAGTGAATAATACGCCTGTCGTGTATCTGGTGACCTCATTAAATATGTGCGAATTCTGATGAGAAGGTAATTCAGGTGAGAAACTCTATTGGTAAATAAGTATAATGAGTTTCATGAAAATCCATAGGACTTTTGGTAAGTCACCAAGGTGCCTCAAAAGTGCGGTGACCTCTGACCTCATTAAATATGCATGAATTTTACTGGAAATCTAACTTAGGTGAGATATTTTATTGATTAACATTTCTGATCAGTTTTAATCAAAATCCTTTGTATCCTTCATAAGTTATTAGGCAACACCACAAAGTAGCCTAGTGACCCCTGACCTTATTTAATAATGCATGGGTGTTGCCCATTATCAAACTCAGGAGAGATAATTAATCTGTTGGTAAGTAGTTAGAGTAAGTTTTGTGAAAATCCATCAAAGCCTAGGTAAGTTATTGTGGCGACAATATAAGTTATTAGACGGATGGACAGAAGGACTGACAGACTGACGGTGGGTATACCATAATACTCCCGTCATATGACCGGCATATAACAAAAAGAGGTCAAAGGTCACACTGTACCACTGTTCTTCATGACAAGGTGTGGCAGAAGAACATCACTGCTCAATTAGCCTGGTGCCACACCTCACAAGTGGAAAGTCAATTTAGCTTGCTGCAGAGACTGCTCCCTGCTGTGTAGCAGACATGTACTGCTATTAATAGTGCTGTTGGACCAGTCAGACACAGCTGTTTATTACAAACTGTGATTCTCGCCTTCAGCTAACAGGCACTCAGCACCACAGATACATCCGTGATGGTAACAAGCAGGTTAATATGAGTAAATTGGATGCCTTTATCTTTCTAACATCTGTTCTGTCATTACCACTGATTTATCATGAGCAGTTTTGCACTTTAATTAAACCAGCTGCCTTAAACTAGTTCACAATGGCTATGCTAGAAGTCATAATGGAATTTACATTGAGAACTGTACTATTATTGTCGGAATATTAAAAATCTGAGAATATCAGTTGCGGTAGTATTCCTTAAGCGACACCGAAAATTGAAAAATGATTGTTCCATGCAGTTTTGCACAAATGTTCCATGCGTACGTGTTTTGCATGTTTGTAGTTTCCATAGTGATGCCAGATACCAAAGTTGATCTCAGGATATCAGTCAGTGAGATATCTTTTTCACTTCAGCGTATTGCTGATAACATGTATCTGAAGATCTCAGCTATGTTTTGAGTGTTTGATGTTAAACTCTGCCTATGTCAGTGATAAGTATAATCTTCTTTTGTAGGGTTTTTGTTTTGTGTTATGCTTTTGGTGACATAAAAGCCTCATACACCAACTCCCTGAGTTTGTCTTGAAATTCCACTCAATAGAGAGACTGAGATCCCCATACCCCGACATGATGAACATTTACACAGTATCAACTACACTGAAACCTCTGTTGAGGAGAACCACTGAAACATACCCACCATCCTATGATGGTAACATGTTTTGGTCATAGCCATTAACTTATAATGTGACCATCCTACAAATACAACCAATTAAATCAGCCTAAGTGGTGCATGGAAGGTCACAGCTTGGGGTATCACTTTATATATACTGCATATATAGCATGAATGTATAATTAGAATAATTCATGCAGTCTAAGCTTGTATTTTTCTTTCCATGAGTTATGCCAATGCCACGATGTTAATATATGTAATGTATTACCCAGCTAGGGATTACATATGTAAATGAAAATTTCATATATATTACTTATATAGGTTATATTTTTTTAATGCAGAGAGCCTCTTACATTAAGAGGAATATAAAATACAATAGTGTAGCAGGCTCAACTTAACTGTTAGTCTATAGTTCTTTGTTCTGGGCCCTGTGTTTCTGGGATGAATTCAAAAGCTTAGATCACAGGGAAGGGAATGTCATATACACACCAAATTTTACACATACAACCTATCCTATATATATTTAAAGTATCTACTGTCTTTTCATATCTAGATTTTATTATTTCTCAGTATTTTAAATGATTATGCTTTTTCCAGGAAAAATATTTGGATTATTTGTAATATCTCATTAGTCATTGAATGTTCAGCTTTTAAATTTGAGATACATAAACATAAACCAGATTACATTAAGTATTGTAAGTTTTATGAGTTTTCATCAAGTAGTTCAGATGATATATATAATTAGTTGTTTTTAGAAACACAGCTTTATGTTATTAGGCTAGCCATGTGGCCCTCAGCAGGGGGTGCTTCGTTCAGGTCCGCACAGCACTTATTTAATGACCTGTCCTGCTGGGCTGCGGGGAGAGAGGGTCCAGCTATCTGTATCTGACAAGTCAACATTAAATGTGATCAACAGCCAGCCTGTCTTCTTTGTGTATAGCATACAGCCCGTGCTACAAATTGGTGGAGAGAATCCGAGGTACGTCCCATGCCTTACAACACAAGAGCTACAAGCAGACGATATCAAGAACAGTCACAGTCAGAGATGAACACAGAAAGCCTGTTGACTCCATTCAGGGGCCTAGCCACAGAGGATGCCAAGCTGTGGCTTACCAAATTTGAGCTCATGGTGGCCAGCAAGGAACTGAATGACAACAGAGCCAAAAGTACTCTGCCACTGCACCTCAGTGATGGGGCTCTCAGGTGGTATATGGCCCTGCCTGGATCAGCAAAGACAGACCTGCAACAACTGAAGTCAGCTTTCCTGCAGCGTTATGGTCCAAATGAAAACACACAGTGGTCACGAACAGCTGCCTTGTTCACCATGCAGCAACAGGAGGGAGAGACAGCCCAAGACTTCATCACCAAAATAACATCAGAAGCTGCATCAGTAGGCCTCCCTGAAGAACAAACCAAGCAAGCCATTCTCCAGGGACTGAAACCAGCAGTTCGTCAGTTTGTGCTACAGAAGGGATGTAAGACCCTGCAAGAGATAAACTCATCAGCAGCCATGGCTGAAGCCACCTGCGGTGCTGACACTTTATCATGTGGGGTGATCAAAGCTATCCAGCGCCTGGAAAAACAGCTAGAGGACATGTCTGTCCAGATGCTACAGACACAAGCACAAGTTCAAGCAGCAACAGCAGTTCACCCCAACGCAGCCTCAACCAATACAAGGTATGTTAGTAGCCAAAGGCCTGCCCCTTCCCTTAGGGCTAGGAATAGACAGTATTTTTCGGAGCAGTGTCAAAATTGTGGAAGGGAAGCACATGCACGAAGTGATTGTCCAGCTAATGGATTAGAATGTCACAGGTGTGGGAAATTAAACCATTATGCCAGGATGTGTCGTTCAGCACCAAGACCCAACCAGCAATGACAATTACAGCATCACAGAACACACAAGCCATATGTTGATGGGGCATGCACAGGACTTGTAGCACCACTGTGCCGTAATACACTTGTACTGAAAGTAAGGGGCCGTACTGTTAATGGCCTGGTGGACACTGGTGCCTCAGTCTCATGCATTTCAATTGGACTATTAAGAAACCTAAAACTTTATGGACAGCTCAGTGCAGCAAGGATACCTGCTATTATTGGTGTAAGTGGCGTTATGCAATCAGCTTTAGGCTCAGTAAATCTTACTATGTCAATCGGTGGACTTCAAATATCTCAACAGTTCCATGTATTTGAGAAGCTACACTGCCAAATGATACTAGGCATGGACTTTCTTGAGGCAAACAAGGCTAAAATTGACCTGGCCACTGGTCATCTCTCTCTGCAGGATGGACTATCTGAACATGTTTTAGAGGACCCCGTTTTACAAGGCTCCATGGTAAGAACTGTATCTTTAGTCACTATACCTGCAAACTCAGAATGTGATCTACCAGTGAAGGTAAGAGGGCGGCCAGGACAAGAGGTACTACTGCAGCCCCTGTCACACTTACCCGAAAAACTTAACCTGATGGGAGCCAGATGCTTAGCCAAAATTAGGAGAGGAAAAACAGTTTATAAATTACTCAACCCTACAAATGAAGATGTACACATTAGACCGGGGCAGACAGTAGCAGTAGCACAACCTATTCCTGCTGATAATGTAATTACTCCTAAGCCGGTGTGTTGCAATATGGGGGCTATGCCAGGTCAAGAACTAGCAGATGGCAAGGTCAACTTGTCCCCAGTCAACAGGTCATGCGAGGACACTGAAGAGAGTCAGTGGATACAGGCTGCTGAAAGTTTGGGGTTTACACTGTCAGACACAGACTTGTCAGAGCAAGAAAGAACTAAATTCAAGGCATTCCTTGGCAAAAACAGAGATTTGTTTGCAACAAATTTATCAGAACTGGGATGTACTGATCTTTACCATCATCGTATTGAAACAGGAGATGCCTTACCACAACGCCAGCGATTTTACAGAACAACCACTGCACAAAAAGCTGAAATAGAGCGACAAGTGGAGGAGATGCTTCAAAACGACATCATAGAACCATCAATGTCTGACTGGTACAGCCCTGTTGTGCTAGTCAAAAAGGGGACCGGTTTTCGCTTTGCTGTGGACTATCGTCGACTAAATAAAGTCACCAAGCCGAAAATATTTCCACTGCCTAGGCTGGATGATCTGTTGGATACTGTGGGTGAGTCTTCTGCAAAGTGCTTTACCTCATTAGATTTAGCCTCAGGATTTTGGCAAATCCCCTTGGACCCTGAAACTAAACACAAAAGTGCCTTCATAACACACCATGGACTTTTTCAATTCAAGAAACTCGCGTTTGGCTTAATGAACGCCCCGATGTCATTCCAAATGGTATTAAACAAAGTGTTACAGGGACTGAATTGGAAACATGCCTTGGTCTACATAGATGACATTTTAGTGTTTAGTAAAACATTTGAAGAGCACCTGCAACACCTAAATGGAGTGTTTAGTCGTCTCAGAGGAGCTGGACTGAGGATGAACCCAAGCAAGTGTCACTTTGCAAGAAAAACCATCAAGTACCTGGGACATGTGATTACCCCTCAAGGCATAACAGTGGACACTGACAAGACAAACCTGGTGCAAACCTTTCCAGTTCCAACAAACAAGCATGATGTTCGCAGCTTTCTCGGTATGTGCAATTACTATCGACGTTTTGTTAAAGGTTTCGCTGAAATCGCTGCCCCCCTCAACAAACTGCTGCAGAAAAATACCAAGTTCAAATGGACTGATACCTGTGAGCTAGCCTTTCAACAACTAAAACAGGCTTTAACGTCTAGACCTGTCCTAGCGTATCCCAATTTAAGTAAGCCCTTTCTCCTGTCAACTGACGCTTCAGGTGAAGCAATCGGATATATCCTGGGGCAAAAAGATGATAGTGGTTTGGAGCACCCCATAGCATATGGAGGTCGGTCATTGCACCCAGCTGAAAAACAATGGTCAATAACTGAAAGAGAAGGACTAGCTATCATTGAAGGTGTCAAAGCATTCCATCCCTACTTGGCAAACCAGCATTTCACTGTGCTCACGGATCATGTGGCATTAAAATGGTTGAAGGAAATAAAGCAATCCACAGGACGATTACTGAGATGGTCTCTGCAGCTGCAAGGTTACCAGTTTGATATAGAACATAAACCTGGACGTAAACACCAGAACGCGGATGCTCTCTCGAGACGAAGAGACATGCAAGAAGAGATAGACAACAGTCCTGGAGAGATGCAAGTGTGTCAAACTGACATAGTCATAGAGCATGAGGAAAGACCAGGATGTGAAATAGTGGAAGTAAACCTGTGTTTTGAAGATGACAGCCATAATCATAGTCAAGCACAAACAGTATTTAGTGTGGTGGAGCAGGTATCAGCTGACCTAGAAAAAAACGAGTTTGTCAAAGAAAGGCATGATGCTCTAGTTATGCAACAACGTGATTGTCCTGATCTAGGTCCCATCTGGCAATACCTGGTGAACATGCAGTTACCTGATAACCAACAAAAAGCAAACCGAGTGGTCGCCGAAAGCCAGCAATACACAGTTATAGACGGGATTCTTTATCATCTGTGGGATCGCCGAGCTAAGAAACTCCCAAAAGACATTAGGATTAAGCAGCAGTTAGCCATCCCACAAGTCCTCAGGAAGGAATTATTGGAAGGACACCATGACAGTCTGGCAGGTGGGGCTCACCAGGGATTTGAGCGTACCTATGCTTCCCTGACCTCAAAATATTACTGGCCTGGAATGTATGCCGATACACAAAACTATGTCAAGACCTGTGAAGTCTGCCAGGCTGTGAAACAGCCAACGCACAAATATCCAGCACCACTCCACCCACTTCCTATTGCAAAACTGTTCCAGCGCTGGCATATGGACATTTTGGGGCCTGTGAACCCAGATCACCAAGGTAACCGTTATATTCTCTTAATAGTGGACAGCTTCTCAAGATGGCCAGAAGCATTCCCACTAAAAGGTCAAACTGCAGCAGAAATAGCAGATGTTTTGTTTACCAACATCATAGCCCGCTATGGAGCCCCCACCACCCTAGTGTCAGACAGAGGCAGGAATTTTATGTCGGGACTGATAAATGAATTATGTAAGCGATTGGAGATCAAACATCACTTTACAAGTGCATATCACCCACAGACAAACAGCACATGTGAGCGATTCAACCGTACCCTTGCACAGGCACTGAAAGCCTATGTTGACAAAGAACAACGGAACTGGTCTGATATTCTACCTGGCATTCTCATGGCTTACAGAAAGACACCTGCTGTAAACTCAACACAGTTTTCACCTTTTGAAATATTATTTGGCAGAGAAATGCGCGCACCAGTGGACACTATGTTGGATATACCAGAAAGTTTGCCAAATGCATTCAGTGATTATGTCACCAAATTACAGGAGAAACTGGACATAATTCACCAAACAGCTCAGGAAAACATACTGAAAGCACAGTCTCACTATGAGAAGTACTACAATAGAAGTGCACAGGAACCAGCATTTAAATTAGGAGATCGAGTCTGGATGTTTAACCCTGCCATCCCAAAAGGTAAATCCAGCAAGCTTCACAAGTACTGGCAAGGTCCATATTACATCAGTGACCTTGGACCCAACCATACCTACAAAATACACAGCTGTGAAAGCCATCAGGCTCTGAAATCATTAGTGCATGCAAATCGTTTAAAACCATACAATGATCCTGAAGGGCGTCGGAGTCACTTGCAGCCAGAGCCTGCTGTTCGCAAACCAGATAACCATAGTGCGCAGTCAGACACGGACCAGAACCAAAGTGATCATAGTGAACAAAATTCAAGCCCTGAAGAGGTGTCAACCCATAGTGAGCAGTGTGACAATGATAATGGTGATACTGTAGAACATAACAAAAGTGATAATGGGGATACAGTGAAACCTAAACAAAATGATAATGCACTGGAACATAACAAAGGTGATAATGGTGATACCATAGAACATAACAAAAGTGATAATGGTGATACAGTGAAAACTAAACAAAATGATAATGCACCGGAACATAAACAAAGTGATAATGGTGATACCGTGGAACATAACCAAGGTGATAATGCACAGGAACATAAACAAAGTGATAATGGTGACACAGAGGGACATACCCAAAGTGATAATGATGATAGTGATACTGTGGAGTGGGCTGAGGTTGAAAAACTGCTTTCATCAAGCAGGTACAAAGGTCGTCTGCTGTTTAAGGTCAAGTGGGCAGACCAGAGCCAGACCACATGGGAGCCAGCAGAGAACCTACCCCAGTTCATGGTGAGGGAATACCAGATCCACAGGACTCAAGCAGGCAAAGCCAGAAAAAGGCGTAAAAACAGACGGCAGTGACCGTGAACATTCTATAAATTTTCAATATATATGTGTACTACTGATTGCTTAGTAATATGGTCTTAATGAAACAACCAAAGTCAATGAACCACTGTCAGTGAATATTCTATCTATTTGCTTAACAGATTTTTGATTATACTCTTTGCTGGGACTTATTGAGTGCTTACAAATGGATTAATGTGTATACATGTGTCAATGGACTACTCTGGATGATTAAGGTTTCTGCTGCATGGTAAGATGTTTAATGTTAAGACTGATTTAATATGTGGGTTAGCAATCCTTGCATCTTATATCTTTTTTTTTTATTATTCTATTATGTTATCATAAATGTTCTGCTAGATACTTAAGTAATCTCTTGTTAGCTACCGTATATTTATTACTTTAATTTAATTTGGGGTCCAAATTTGGAGGGGCCGTAGGAAATTGTAGCAGGCTCAACTTAACTGTTAGTCTATAGTTCTTTGTTCTGGGCCCTGTGTTTCTGGGATGAATTCAAAAGCTTAGATCACAGGGAAGGGAATGTCATATACACACCAAATTTTACACATACAACCTATCCTATATATATTTAAAGTATCTACTGTCTTTTCATATCTAGATTTTATTATTTCTCAGTATTTTAAATGATTATGCTTTTTCCAGGAAAAATATTTGGATTATTTGTAATATCTCATTAGTCATTGAATGTTCAGCTTTTAAATTTGAGATACATAAACATAAACCAGATTACATTAAGTATTGTAAGTTTTATGAGTTTTCATCAAGTAGTTCAGATGATATATATAATTAGTTGTTTTTAGAAACACAGCTTTATGTTATTAGGCTAGCCATGTGGCCCTCAGCAGGGGGTGCTTCGTTCAGGTCCGCACAGCACTTATTTAATGACCTGTCCTGCTGGGCTGCGGGGAGAGAGGGTCCAGCTATCTGTATCTGACAAGTCAACATTAAATGTGATCAACAGCCAGCCTGTCTTCTTTGTGTATAGCATACAGCCCGTGCTACAATAGCAACCTTGGTAATTTGCATGATATGACCATTCTAAATGGAACATTTTTGCAAATAATACAGAACTAAGAAATCACTCTTGGGAAAATAGGAACAACATTCAAAAGGATTCAATGGAGAACCAAAAGAAGTTGACCTCTGACTTACCCGACTGTACCGAAAAAGCATGATCCTTTGTCGCGGCAGCAGAAAAGTCAGCATCAACAGCAGTAAAAAGAGGTTATCATAGAAACAGAATCACAGGCCTAAACACCTTTAAATTTCTTCTCCATTAATTGCTTTCTTTCCTTTTGAATTATGTGGCTCATTTCCACACTGAGCTCATTAGGCGCCCACGTCAAACTGAGAGACTTCATTAACAGCCAATCATGTTTTGCTGATTTGCTCCAGTAACTGACCAGTTGATTGTGCATCCTATTTGCAGTGATAATTTACTCAATGCTTTATTGGCCAGTGGTCTGGATTTCTTGGCTTAATTTCTTTGGCAACTGTTTCATTTTGCATTACCAGTCTTTCCTAGTCGTTCAACGAGTATAAATCAAGCCGTTTACTCATAGAAAGGTGGACTTTTCAGACAAGTTTCTGTTCCTTGTCCCCCATAAACATTGCCAGGAAAGGGTTTTCATGAAAAAATAGGTAATTTTCCATCTCAGTGCTGATTGCCTAATAAGTTATTCAGAAAGCTCCGTAAAACGTTTACACTCAGTGATCATTCAATGCAGAAACAAGACGATTACAACAAATAAAAATAATGTCAGTCTTTGGAGATTTGTCAATACTGCTTGGTTTGCAATCCCAATGTTTAAGTGCTTTACGCTTTACTTCATCCAGAGAGTATGCTGATAACAATCAGACTAATGCATCATGTTGTTTTTCATTTTTGCTGCTGAGCAACTTCCAAAGTAACTAATGCCCATGCAAATGTCATATATCTTCAAATTCCTAATCAGAAATGTTTATCTTCTAGATTCCATCCTTGGCATTCAAATATTCAACTTGCAAATTAATTCAGAAAGAAATAATATTTGACAAACAGCATTCAGATAGAAACATGCTGTTCATCATTCCTTAAAAACCAGAACCAAAGTGATCATAGTGAACAAAATTCAAGCCCTGAAGAGGTGTCAACCCATAGTGAGCAGTGTGACAATGATAATGGTGATACTGTAGAACATAACAAAAGTGATAATGGGGATACAGTGAAACCTAAACAAAATGATAATGCACTGGAACATAACAAAGGTGATAATGGTGATACCATAGAACATAACAAAAGTGATAATGGTGATACAGTGAAAACTAAACAAAATGATAATGCACCGGAACATAAACAAAGTGATAATGGTGATACCGTGGAACATAACCAAGGTGATAATGCACAGGAACATAAACAAAGTGATAATGGTGACACAGAGGGACATACCCAAAGTGATAATGATGATAGTGATACTGTGGAGTGGGCTGAGGTTGAAAAACTGCTTTCATCAAGCAGGTACAAAGGTCGTCTGCTGTTTAAGGTCAAGTGGGCAGACCAGAGCCAGACCACATGGGAGCCAGCAGAGAACCTACCCCAGTTCATGGTGAGGGAATACCAGATCCACAGGACTCAAGCAGGCAAAGCCAGAAAAAGGCGTAAAAACAGACGGCAGTGACCGTGAACATTCTATAAATTTTCAATATATATGTGTACTACTGATTGCTTAGTAATATGGTCTTAATGAAACAACCAAAGTCAATGAACCACTGTCAGTGAATATTCTATCTATTTGCTTAACAGATTTTTGATTATACTCTTTGCTGGGACTTATTGAGTGCTTACAAATGGATTAATGTGTATACATGTGTCAATGGACTACTCTGGATGATTAAGGTTTCTGCTGCATGGTAAGATGTTTAATGTTAAGACTGATTTAATATGTGGGTTAGCAATCCTTGCATCTTATATCTTTTTTTTTTATTATTCTATTATGTTATCATAAATGTTCTGCTAGATACTTAAGTAATCTCTTGTTAGCTACCGTATATTTATTACTTTAATTTAATTTGGGGTCCAAATTTGGAGGGGCCGTAGGAAATTGTAGCAGGCTCAACTTAACTGTTAGTCTATAGTTCTTTGTTCTGGGCCCTGTGTTTCTGGGATGAATTCAAAAGCTTAGATCACAGGGAAGGGAATGTCATATACACACCAAATTTTACACATACAACCTATCCTATATATATTTAAAGTATCTACTGTCTTTTCATATCTAGATTTTATTATTTCTCAGTATTTTAAATGATTATGCTTTTTCCAGGAAAAATATTTGGATTATTTGTAATATCTCATTAGTCATTGAATGTTCAGCTTTTAAATTTGAGATACATAAACATAAACCAGATTACATTAAGTATTGTAAGTTTTATGAGTTTTCATCAAGTAGTTCAGATGATATATATAATTAGTTGTTTTTAGAAACACAGCTTTATGTTATTAGGCTAGCCATGTGGCCCTCAGCAGGGGGTGCTTCGTTCAGGTCCGCACAGCACTTATTTAATGACCTGTCCTGCTGGGCTGCGGGGAGAGAGGGTCCAGCTATCTGTATCTGACAAGTCAACATTAAATGTGATCAACAGCCAGCCTGTCTTCTTTGTGTATAGCATACAGCCCGTGCTACAATAGCAACCTTGGTAATTTGCATGATATGACCATTCTAAATGGAACATTTTTGCAAATAATACAGAACTAAGAAATCACTCTTGGGAAAATAGGAACAACATTCAAAAGGATTCAATGGAGAACCAAAAGAAGTTGACCTCTGACTTACCCGACTGTACCGAAAAAGCATGATCCTTTGTCGCGGCAGCAGAAAAGTCAGCATCAACAGCAGTAAAAAGAGGTTATCATAGAAACAGAATCACAGGCCTAAACACCTTTAAATTTCTTCTCCATTAATTGCTTTCTTTCCTTTTGAATTATGTGGCTCATTTCCACACTGAGCTCATTAGGCGCCCACGTCAAACTGAGAGACTTCATTAACAGCCAATCATGTTTTGCTGATTTGCTCCAGTAACTGACCAGTTGATTGTGCATCCTATTTGCAGTGATAATTTACTCAATGCTTTATTGGCCAGTGGTCTGGATTTCTTGGCTTAATTCCTTTGGCAACTGTTTCATTTTGCATTACCAGTCTTTCCTAGTCGTTCAACGAGTATAAATCAAGCCGTTTACTCATAGAAAGGTGGACTTTTCAGACAAGTTTCTGTTCCTTGTCCCCCATAAACATTGCCAGGAAAGGGTTTTCATGAAAAAATAGGTAATTTTCCATCTCAGTGCTGATTGCCTAATAAGTTATTCAGAAAGCTCCGTAAAACGTTTACACTCAGTGATCATTCAATGCAGAAACAAGACGATTACAACAAATAAAAATAATGTCAGTCTTTGGAGATTTGTCAATACTGCTTGGTTTGCAATCCCAATGTTTAAGTGCTTTACGCTTTACTTCATCCAGAGAGTATGCTGATAACAATCAGACTAATGCATCATGTTGTTTTTCATTTTTGCTGCTGAGCAACTTCCAAAGTAACTAATGCCCATGCAAATGTCATATATCTTCAAATTCCTAATCAGAAATGTTTATCTTCTAGATTCCATCCTTGGCATTCAAATATTCAACTTGCAAATTAATTCAGAAAGAAATAATATTTGACAAACAGCATTCAGATAGAAACATGCTGTTCATCATTCCTTAAAAAGAATGTTATTGATTCAATAATTTCCAAATATTATAATATTACTATATCCACCAACAGAAAAGTTGTTTATTAATCCAGCCATATCCAGACTGATAACTGTTTACCTGAAACATCCAGTTATTAATGTTACCTTTTCCGTTCAATCCTGACAGAATTGTTATTTTCACCAATATAGAAATGTTATTTGTCCCAAAGAATCCTAAAAACTGCAGCTGTGTATGAATTGTCAAAACAGAAATATTGTCTACAAGCTGAACTGCATTTAATTTTGGATCTGCAATATCAATTCACACAATTTTACCAAAATGACTGGCAGAGTTCATAGCTAGACTATGAAAGTTATTGTAATACCAGTGGAGTACGTAGCGAGCTCTGTAAAGAAGGTCAGTGAACAACAAACTCAATTCCAAGTTTTTGGCTTAAAACCTTTTATGCACTGGAATTCTCCTGACTTTGTTCTACATGAAAGAAACTTGCAGTAATTGTGTTCCTAGTATTCTTCTCAAAGAGGAAATTGTGCCTTTTTTAAAGTGTTGTCTGACATCACTTTGCTTCACAGGAAGAAAGTCCATATAACAGGATTCCTGGTCTTGCTGTGAACATCACAAGAATCATAATGTTATACACCATCCTTTATGCATCCTGCACAAAAAGTAATCTCGAGATGACACAAAATTTCTCCAAACAAGTTTTTGCCAAATACCTGTAATATCTCCTTATACATTAAAGCTTTTCGAAGCAGTATTGGTGATCATGTTCAGCTTCCAGGAATTTCACCATATAACCTCCTTATTACATGTTCTGATTGTAGGTGTAATTTTCTGTAGACCCTGGAGATATCAGGGTTTCCTTAACAAAAATCTCCAAATTTTATGCAATGCTTCAATCATATCCTGGATACAAGTTAATACAAGGAATTTTGTGAGTTTCCCAAGGATGCACACATTAGTCTTCTTTTTCCTGTCCTGGACATGATGTACCACTCGTACAGACCACTCGACTACATACAAATTTTCACAAAAGGTACAAACTAACGGTAAGCCTTTTGATTACTTCCACAGCCACAAAGAGACTGAGATACAGTTTCTTACAGCAGGAAACAGCTTACTTTATCAGTATGGCAGCCCTGGCTAGAAATAGATTTGTTGTCTGATAAGCACCTGACATAAACTTACCCATACCCCTCGTAAGTACTTAGACAGGTCCCTTCTGCCAAAACTCTGAGACCTCAATAAACACTCTTTATGTGAAGTGGTGTTTCAACGTCTAGTCTAAACACTTAAGCACCAATCTATTTCATCGAAACAGAATATAAATAAATAAAAGCTGGTATGAAAATAAATAACAACAGCAAGTAGTTAAGATTACAACATTTGATATCCACAGTCATATATAATTAGTGTAGTCTTCAATCACTTTACTGCATCAACATACACCAATCAGGCAGAAATCACACCTGTGTGTGTTTTTTTACTTGTTTGTTTACCAGATATGTAGAAATTTATGAATTATGAGTAAATTTAGTGCAGATGTGTCTCAAGAAGATGAAAATTTTATACACTTATAGAGCTGGTTTCATACTAGAAGATGACAAATGATCTTTCTTCTGTTTGTACATTTGTCTTGCAGCTATTTTAGACTAGCACAGGTGCTGACACCAAGTGGAGGAATATGGTACTACTTAGATGGAAATTAAATAAAGAGTTGATTCATTTAAGGTTAAAGTGGAAAAAAACCTTATATATATTAATGTATAGGTAATGACTGCTGAGAAAGGTTCTTAAAAATGACTTTTCGATGATGATTGTTTAACTACAATTAAGCTGTAAGTAAATGAGGTACATGCACCCATGTTGATAAACAGAAAGAAGAAACATGTAACTGAACCTAGCTGATGGTAAATGCGCAAAAGGTCACTACAGTTGCAAAACTATATTCGCAAAGCTATTGTTTGCTGATTTACAGCCAGATGTCCTTGCTTAATGTTTCGTGATTATGACCCATGGCCATGTTGGTGGTCTGGGCCCCTGACATGTTATAAATGTGGATGTAAACAAAATAAACTGCCTTTGTACTTTGAGATGGGCATTTTTTTTATAATTTTTACAAAAATTTCAAGACATTTTCTTTATCTAAAAATCTTCAGTTGATGGAATAGGCCCCTTTAAGGTCTGAGTAGCCAGGGTGCTACCTAATTATCTCACCAGACAAACAGATGTCAACTGTATGTGGAATAATATTATAAACAGCAGTTCAGCTGAAAATATTCAAACTATAATGGAAGGTCAAAATATCATGTGACCAGTGCAATACACTCCAGTTGAATAACAGGTATGTAAAATAATATTGGTGTGCAGCTATCTGCACTGCTATATCACATTACTTTCAGGTGTCAGTGACCCATACCTACACAGCCCTGACAGATTGATAAAGTACTAGGTTTCTGTTGACTGATTCTCGGCTGATTGGTCTGTATTTATTCTATGCAGATCTGCAATGGAGGAAATGCCGAGGAGGAAATTCATCAGGAATTATTGAAAGGAAATCCATTTTCCCTGAGGATGTGGGGTGTCTTAAAAAAACTGATGAATGCAATAACTGCAGGATATTGCTGGTGAATACCTGTTTCAAATATCCAATAATAACTTGATTAACAACCACAATATATTCATTAAAAGAATAAGCAACCTTCACTGATGACTTTGCATGGAAGCCTGAACTATACTTAAAAGAGATTTCTTGCAATCACCCGACCTGCCAAGTTTTTTTTTCTGATTTTCCACCATGATTAGTTTTTAGTTATATTCACATTATATATATTACAAATGAATAAATGCTATAATCCATATAGATGTTTCCTAATGAAAGGATGATTTATAGGGGAAAATATAGTTTTAAGAAAAGCAAAATTGCAATACTCAATGGACAGGCTTTGACTTTAAAGTAATAACATTTGAAAGAAAATTCTTGGCAAAGAAGAGCATCTAATATTGTGTCAAAGATAAACAGTTACTTTCCCAATATATATTCATATTTACCCTGATTAATTTTTTACTTGCTCTAAAAAAATCAATTGATGATATAATCACTGCTATGAAGACAAAGAGTGTTGCACATTTTTCCCCCCAATTTTAGACAAAGAATGTGTTCAAATTTTATTTTATTAATAATTTTCTTCAGTATATTCTTATAATATCAGTTTACGTTAAGAGGTATTTTTAATGTGATTGCACTTCTCTAACACAAGAAAATTATGCAAGTATATGCTAAGGTTTATGTTGAATCCACTTGCTCACTTTGCCATGTATGACAGTTTTGTTTGCCAACTTACAATTTTTCTACTTGCCAAAAACAAGTGGTTAATTATCAATATCATGTCCTGATGGAATTTCCTTTGACTGACCAAAAGCAAATTAAATCCTTCCACAGATAGATATGTATATCTAATAAATGTGACAAGAAAATGCAGTATTTTTTGTAACTGAGGGAACCAGAGATAATGTTTCTATTATTAATCTATTTAAAATAATGTCTTGTCCTCAGATGATCAATTATAATTTATAGTTTACAGTGGAACTTGTCTGAAAGACTACCTATCTATTAAGACCACCTGTCAAATAAGACTACCTATCTAATAAGACCACGGGTCAATTAAGACCACAATTGAGTGCATCAAAAGCATTCAAATTTGTCATCAATGACCTATCTAATATGACTACCTGTGAATTAAGACCACTTTTGGCCAGTCCCATGGGTGGTTTTACAATCACTGCATATAGCATATACAAGGGCCATTGGGGAGAGAACAGAGGTCCAAGCATGGAAATTACCCCCCCCCCCCACACACACACACACACATTTATATAAAAAAAATTACGTTTATTACTATAAATATTAAAGGCTGCCTTTTTTTTACTTGTGAACCTTTCTAAAGCATCAGTCCTTCATTTTTAGGATGAAGCCCTTCCTTTCCCAAATGCATGATTGAATTTATAAACACACTGCCCTACATAACAACTGATGATAACAATGTAATATATATGTGAAACATACTGTCATTGTAAAATCACTGTACCACAGGCAACTTGAATAAAGGAAATGTCAACTTAAGTCTGTCTTGTCTCTCTCTTGATCTAAAAGTTTTTTACAGAAAAAAACATAGAGAAAACATAGAAAATCAGCTTAATGTAACAATATTATAATTAAATTAGATATGTAAACAATATTATAATTAAATTAGATATGAAATGATTTCCTCCTAATTTTATCAGCTAAGCTGAGACCCTGCATTGATAAATATTATGACCTACATAAATACTAATAATTGAAAACATGACATATCACGGAATATATTCATACTTAATTTCCACAGAATATAAAAATTTTCAGATATAACAGATGATCAGGAAACAATACCATATGGATGTATTTACATAGTTTTGACCTTGGCTGTTGTTGACGGCATAGGATACTCCAGGCCTTGTTAACATTAAGAAATGAAGGCACTGCTAAATATTCAAACTGCCCCTGCTTAGTGCTGCCTTGCTGTTGTGCGATCAATAACAGATATCCCCCGAGGCAAACAGAGGGAGCTTAAACGTCAACGTGAAAACCATGATCATGCAGCCTGTAGATTGAGTCAGGACAAGAACACCATCTTCCATCTCACACTGATGTGTATTATATTCAGAATTGTGGGATTCCTCAATATGCTATATTATTATACCTCGATCCCCAAGGTGGTGAGAGGAATTAAACCTCAGTTTTGTCAGTAAAATTATGCAAACAGCACAGATACTGTAGTAATTTCTGTGCAGGGTTCAAAAAATGCCCAAAGAACAATCCATTAAATGTTGGAGATATGATCCAGATCAGCATAAAATAAATTTTAGTTCATCAGAATGCATGATTCCTTAGTACTATATATTAATTTCATTACACTTCCTCTGCCAACTGTATGTTGTCTCCAGAATAGCCAGAGATATTTACTATTCCTGAACACAGTGTTCATTTTATATATTTATGTTTATATTACATAAAAGCAACTGCGGTGAATGTGTTCCTTTATTAATATATATAGTTCTCATACTTACGTATTGCATGTCTATACATACTATACGTAAATTAATATAACATCTGTAATGATGGGCCCATTCTAAATGCATGATAAATGTCATGAGGAATTGAATTTGTCCTGAAAGACAACAAAAGCAAAGAGTGAAACATCAACAATTCATGGAAAACATTAACAAGTGTAAATTATCAATCGAATTGGTAACCCTTTTATCAAAGCACTAAATGTGTAACCATGGAAACTGTTTAACACATCTTTTGATCTGAGAGCATAATTAATATTTCAAAAGAAAAGGATCAGAAACACATCAAAGCCTAAGCCAAAGATCAAAAATGGACAAAGAACTTCAAGGTTTTATTGGAATGATAATCCAATGATATTGAAGACATTTTTTTTTATTACTGCTTTCAAGTTCCTACATGATATAAGAAAGATCCTTATTCTAGGAGGTATGCAGTGTAAAAATATATCAGTCACATGAATATATCCATCATATGGCAGCTAGGACTTAACATTAACAGCTAAATGCTTGCCTGGGGCAAGTAAAATTTCCAGAAAATGGTGGTAGCTAGATCAAACAAAAGACACCTGCTACTAGCATGTGGTTCAACATAAACCTTTACCCAAAGGCTTTCAAGATTCTTGAATCTTAACCAATTTTACAGTTAGCCTTTATCTTTCTTAGTTAGCCTTTATTTTAAAGATATTCTATTGATAATAGTTCCAAGAAAGAGATATTCTATTGATAATAGTTCTTTATCTTCAATTTCTTGAACTTAAATCTGGACAAGTACTAATGAGAAATATTTCAAACAAACAAAAACTAGAAAATGTTTGTTGTCAAACTTGCAATAAATCACACAACCAAATTGTCTTTTATAACAAGGTTATGACCACTGATATTTGTAGGGCAAGTAAAAATCATTTAGAGCAAGTAATTAAGCTAGATGTTCATTGTCCTGTATACCTTTTTTAACATGCCTAACAATAATCATTGATCACAGCTATGTATACAAAAAATGTATTGCACAGGACTATGTTGCGTGCTTTATTTTATGTCAGACAATTAACATGTTCAAATTTTTGTTATTTATAATATTCTTTATTATTTATACAGATAAACATACAAATTACTGAAAATTATCAGTTATAAGGCCAAAAAAAATTAAAGGTATGGTTCTCAGGCACCGCCCGCATCAATTTTAAACCCCCGCATCAAAACTTTTTATTTTGATTTTCAATAAAAAATTTCCAATTTTGAGCTGCTAACGCTCCGAAATTTCTTTCAAGAAGATAAAACCATACAATTTCCTTTGTTTTGTATTGCTTTTACTTATTTAGCAAAATAAAACTGTTATTTTCATGATTTTCCCCTTATCATTTGACATTTTTATCGAAACATACCAAAAAATTTAAAATAAAAAAAGCGCCCGCCCGCATTGATTTCTGAAAAAAAGTGCCTGAGAACCATACCTTATTTTTTATTTTGGCCTAATGAATATGATTTCATTTCTCCAGGAAGGAAAGGCTTAAGATTATAGATATATGATGTAGGCCTTGAGTAAGGATTATGTTGATCAAATCCAACTGCCATGCAGTCAGTCAACCAACTTTTGGTTGCCTTCAATTACCACCATTTTTAGAACATTTACTGGCCCTGGGCAAGTGGTTAACTATTAATATCAAGCCCTGTTAAGGTAACTATTTTGCTGCACTTATTATGATTCCTCCAATGATATCATTACATGTTGATAATATTCCTGAGAATGCACATTTTATTTCACAATGGTATCCATGAAAATTAATGGATTACACCATGTTATTTATATCACCAATTCAAATATAATAGCACATTTTGTAAATTTTCAAAATAATGGCTCACTTAATATTGCTCTCTGGCTCAACATCATGCTGTCATTATAAGTCCACAGAATGATTTATTTTATTTCTGTGTGTTTTTTATAATCCCAAATCAACTGCACACCAGTTCAATATGTTGTTGTCCCATTGTCTGTGGAATTAATTATTTATTTACTTTTTGGTGTGGTTTTATTTTTATCCCAAATAAACATGTTGGGCAGGATAAAATAAAGCTGTCATTTCTAATCTCACAGAGGTGTAAAATGTTTCGATTGTATTTATGGTATTTTTTTCCATATGACAGAAAACTTCAGTCTCGAATGAGTCACAACTAAAGTAACAAGCCAGTGAGGGATTGTACAGAATTACCTGGACATTTGAAATCTGCCTCGAAAAGGTATGAGTAGTTAGGCTGGGGTGTATTATTAGAAGACAGGTTTTTCTGTACTTTCCTGAGTGGAACTATTGAATATGAACTGTTATGCATGTTTTCATGTAATTCATTATTTAAAGCTAATATCAACCTGCTGTTTTAGGTTTTAGGAGTTTATTAAAATGCTAGCTTGGCTAGCTGAATGATTGTTCATAAATGCCCTGTAAAACAGTCAAACAGGTGAAACAGCCATATGCCAAAGTATAATTTAAATGTCAAATAAACTATTAGATACATGTATATAGAGAAATATGTATAAAATAACTTGACCAAAAGTTCACAAATGAACAAGAGGGGACAAGAGGTCTGCAGGAAACCTACGACAGTTCTTGAAAATCAGGAAGGTTTGTTTTGTGCCGGTGAACTTTTAAAGCATACAAAATCAAACTTCTAATCTAATTTCTTTTATGATACTACTGAACTTGTTACTATTACTCTCTAACCGTTCTATCTGGTAACATATACGGTTATTATCTATATTTTACTATCTAGAATATTTATATAAACTTAATTCTAAGATCCTAACTTCTATACTTTTGACCACAACTGTTACCTCCAAACAGTCGCTCTTTAGTTCCCTAGTGGGTTAATTATTATTATTAATTTTAATCAAAGCATGTCAAATGAAGCAGACATATTAAAAAACTTTGGAGGAATAGCCAACAATAATTTATCAAAAATCTTAAATTTAATTGAAAACAAGACAGATAAATACACACACACAATCCAAAACCCGAACTCATTCTACTACACTACAGATACACTAAACCAAACCTTAAAACAACCAAATAAATTTACATTAATATCACTGAACTGCCAAAGCATTAATGCAAAACATGACAAAATATCACTACTACTAGAAGAACTAATATCAAATAATATAGAAATCAGTGCTCTATGCTTACAAGAAACGTGGTTACATAATGACTCGGACATAAGTACACTACAACTAAACAATTATAACTGCATACACAAAGGCAAACACTGCACAGAACATGGAGGACTAATAAAATATATACATAAAAAATTTAAATATGAAATATACCAACCAATTATCAAAACAGAAAACTGGGAGGGATTATTTATAAAGGTAAAGATACCTGAGACAAATAAAATTATCAAACTAGTCAATATATATAAACCACCATATAATAATAATATAGAAGACATCAACCAATTTATTGAAGAACTAACTATGCATCTCTATCACATCAATAAACACAACTCTGACATAATTATAGCTGGTGACTTTAACATAGATCTACTCAAAATAAAAACCAAAACAGCACACCGTAACTTTTTGGAATCAGTACACGCACATGGACTTCACGCAAACATAACCATACCGACCCGCATCACAGACACCTCAGCTACACTCATCGACAACATATTCTCAAACGTCCCACCACGCCACAGCCAGTCAGGTGTTCTTATTAACAACATATCTGATCACCTACCATGCTACATATCCATTAATATAGCTGCTCAATACAAAAAACTAATAAACAACACTACAACCTCAGGCGCAACATCACCCCACAAACCATAAACTCCCTCCATAATGACTTGACAAACGCTAAAATTGTTGATAAAATAAGTCTAGACATGTCCTCTAACCCAAATATAAATTACAATATTCTAGAAAATATTCTGACTCAAGCAATAAATAAAAACATGCCTTTAAAGAAAATAAAATTTAACAAATACAAGACAAAAAAAACAAACTGGATAACTTTTGGACTCATTAAATCAATCAAATATAGAGATACATTATATAAATCAATGAGAGCTGCAGAAACAAATAGCATAGAATTCACAACAAAAAAACACCAACTTAGACAATACAATAAAATTCTTAAAAAAACAATACTTGAAGCAAAACAACATTACTACAACAATAAATTCAATAAGACTAAAACAGATATTAAAAAAAACATGGGAAACAATCAATGAAATAATACAAAGAAAAGAGAGATAAAGCCTTCCCGAATACGTAATAATTAAAGGCGATAAAATAAATAATCCCACAAAAATAGCTAATCATTTCAATAATTTTTTTGGCAATATAGGAGTAAAAATGGCAAACAAAATAAAAAACAGTCACAAAATAGACTACAAGAAATATCTAAACACACAAAAAAAACAAAGTACAAATATTAAAAACCTTTTAACTTTTAAACATGTAAATGACTCGGAAGTACAAAACATAATTGACAATCTCAAGCCAAAAAATAGTACAGGATATGACGATCTTTCCAGTAATCTACTTAAGAAAATTAATCCTGCCATTATCAGACCTCTTAGTATAATCATAAATCAGTCACTCACTACAGGTATATTTCCTGATAAACTAAAAATAGCTAAAATAACCCCTATTCACAAAAAAGAATGTATTCATGAACCTGAAAATTACAGGCCAATTTCACTATTACCAACCATTTCTAAATTATTTGAAAAAATAATATACAATCAATTATATGACTTTCTTCAAACAAATGACTTAATATACACCAGCCAATATGGATTCAGAAAAAAACACTCGACTGAACACGCAATATTAGAATTAGCAGACAGACTATATAAAGAAATAAACAATGGAAATACGCCACTCGCAATATATTTAGACTTATCAAAAGCATTCGACACCTTAAATCATGACATATTAACACATAAACTAAAATTTTACGGTATTAAAGGAAAAACTCTACTATGGCTTACTAACTATCTAACTAACAGAACGCAATACGTTGATTACAAAGGACACAAATCAAATAAACTTCCAATAGACACCGGGGTAACCCAGGGATCAATCCTGGGTCCTCTATTGTACTTAATATATATGAATGACATACATCAATGCAGCAACTATTTTAATTTCATACTATACGCTGACGATACAACATTATTTAACCCCTTGGCAAGTTACAACAAACTAAAAGACCAACACATCATCAACAAAGAATTAAATAAAGTACATAACTGGTTAAATGCTAATAAACTCTCATTAAATGTACAAAAAACAAAATTTATGATCTTTCATACTAAACATAAAACTCTAAAAGATGGAAGCCCTGATCTCAAAATTGATAAAACACCAATAGAAAGGGTATCAGATTTCAATTTCTTGGGTATAACAATAAGTGAACACATGAAATGGCAAACACACACAAACAAAATTGCATCAAAAATTTCAAAATACATAGGAGTACTAAATAAATTAAAACAATACCTACCAATACACATACTTAAAACCATATATGATACACTTATTCTGTCCCAATTAAATTACGGAATCCTAATATGGGGTTCTGACACAAATAGATTAGAAAAATTACAAAAAAAAGCCTTAAGAATAATTACAAATAACAACTACAATGCACACACAGAACCAATCTTTAAATCATCAAAAACCCTAAAAATCAAGGATATTTTCAAATTAAACATAATAAAATTTTATTATAATTATTGTCATGCAGCACTTCCAAAATTCTTCCTAACGTTTAATATATCGACAAGAAACATGACGCACAGACACAACACAAGACACAAAGACACCATAGCTACAAATAAAACAAGAACCAAAATAGCAGACAATAGTCTGAGGAACAAAATACCAAAAGTCATAAATGAAACTGACCATAACATTGCTGATAAAATCTACACCCACAGCCTCCAAGGATTAATTAATTACACCAAACAACATTTTATAAATACATACAAAGAAAATTGCACACAAACAAACTGCTACATCTGTAACAAAAATTAGAATTTTTCGTTGTTTTTCCTTTCCTCCATTAACAAACAAACATATAAATACCCATTAATTCTTTCAATCTCCTTCACTATTTTTGTAAACAATTATTATCATCTCATTGTAAATGTATCAAACATGTTCAATCATCCATATTTATATAGTTATATATACTTTCTTATACCAAATGTTTGCAGGTGGCTGTTGTGTCAGCGGAAAAAAAAATCCTTACAACAGTCTCCTGACATAGTAAAAACGAAAAGATAAACAATTGAATATACAATATATGGATATGTACAATTTTATGTCGAATAAAACTTCTTCTTCTTCTTCTTCTTCTTCTGACTGAACCCAGTGAAAGTTTATTTTACAGGCCAGCAAAAGGAAATGCTTGCAGATCAACATCATGGCAGATACTATTATATTTTCAGCAGAGAACACAAACAGAGTTTCTTGTATACCAGTTATGCCTTGTAAAAGATTGGCCACCTTTAAAATATTTCTTTATGGTCTTTCATTCAAACCCCGGGGACCAAGGTACATTCTCTGATCTAAATATATAAACATCAATTGATGAGGCCCCTTTTTTTAGAATTTAACAGAGACTGCTGCAGTCAGGTTTAATACACTGAGCCAAAGTGGATGGCCTGTTAAGGACAGAGCAAGTCCTTCTGGAAGAAAGAGCTACTGAATAATTTATTTTGCTGCTGAGGACGTCTCCTTAAGATCAGGAATTAAATGTTTATATAGACCTCATCTTGTTTGTTCAGCGATTCTTTCATGACAAACGAGCAGCATTTCCTCTTCTCTGTCACCATGGGAATCTTGTATCTTCCATGGTTGCTAAGCAATACCACAACCGAGAGCAAGATCAATACCCAAAATAGAAGCTGTTATGTATTGCTCCAGTGAAAGAGTTCAGCATGACCTCAAGTCCCAACGGCTTCAGCTGCTACAAGCTGATGCTATAGACCATACAGGCGGGTACTCAAGACATGAAGGGCTAACCTCCGGACAGAAGTACCCCCTGTTGACTGGATGACCTTCCCAATGTTTTATCTTTTTCTCTACAAGTCCCGTTCTCCATGTTTTCTGACTGTATTGATAAACACTAACAACACAGATTTTTTCTTGTCCA
This sequence comes from Sipunculus nudus, assembly GCA_026874595.1. Lineage (NCBI taxonomy): Eukaryota > Metazoa > Annelida > Sipuncula > Golfingiida > Sipunculidae > Sipunculus > Sipunculus nudus. The sequence goes on along the minus strand of CM049321.1, from coordinate 41,873,811 downwards.
ACATGGAATCAGGATCTTCCATCTATACTGCATCCTGCCTCCGAAAATGAGTTATTTCTATCATCATAGGTACCACTCAAAAGCATTAAGCTCTCCTGTAGGACAGTTTTTTTCCCCCTACAACCTTGACTGTGTCTCCATCCATGTTCCAAGATTTATAACAGATAAAAATATAACAGACTTTTCAGCTGTTTTTCAAAAGAGTGACTGATTATTATCTTCCATCAAATATGCTTTCATAAATGAGACACCCTGAAGCCTATCTTTATTACTGCAGTTATTATTATGATTTAATTTAAATCCCTTTTAATATATATAAACATATTAACTGTAATACTGTTTCATGTCTAATGACCACCCCGCCAAAATGACCACCCTAATTAGATGACCACTTGTTTTGGTCCAGGAATAATGTTAATCATCATAAAAATTAGTATGTATAGGTAATTAATTTGGTATCAAATTTTTGAAACCGGACACAAAAGCCTTTCTTCTGGCCTCGCTAGTAAAATTTGCTTAGTTAGCAAAGCAGTAGAATGTGTGATTTGTGTGTCACAGGTTATGGGTTTGAACCTAAATACGGGCCTGGTTTCTATTTACACCTGTTACAATGGTGTCAGAAGTGTGATCCAGGCGGTAGGTGTCGTGGTGTGATGCCCCGGCCACCCAGTTCACCTGTGTAGCCCCCGGGTAGATTACTACGTTCTGGGGACAGAACATCCAAGGAGAGAGGTTGAATGTAACCAAACACACAAAAGCGTTCCTACTGGCTTTGCTAGAGAAACTTGCTTTATAAGCAAAGCAGTAGAAACTTGTGTGTCAAAGGTTACATGTTAAAACCAACATTTGGGCTGGGTTAAACCATAACATTATTAAAATATTTAAACAGTTTGTTACATAAAAGAGGACCGAACTGTCTCGCTTGTGAAGCTTGCTTTGCTAGCAAAGCGGTTGTTATGCCGGACTTGTGCGCCGACTACATGGGTTTGACTCCCGGATCGGCCCAATGTTTTCCCCTGAACAATTTGAATTCGTAACAAAATGTCGGCTCATCTGGGATGACGGTAAAACTTTCTGGCCCAGGTAATTAGCTCACCAAATTGTGACTACTGGGATAATTAGTCTTGTTCTGCTAGCAAAGCTTGCTTTACTGGTGAAGCAGTTGGTATGCTGGACTTATATGCGCCACGGACATGGATTCGAATCTGGGATCTGCCCAATTTTTTCCTCTGAGCAATTTGTCTTCGTAATGAAATTGGGGCTCATCCAATATGACAGTAAACTTTGTCATCCAGGGAATAAGCTCACCAAAGTGTGACTCCTTGGATAATTAGTCTTGTTCTGATAGCAGAATGCTCTTAAGAGGGGGTGTGTTACGGGGTGCACATAAAAGCGGACAGAACTGTCTCGCTTGTGAATGTTGCTTTTCTAGCAAAGCGGTTGGTACGCCAGACTTGTGCACCGACAACATAAGTTTGACTCCCGGATCAGCCCAATGATTTCCCCTGAACAATTTGTATTCGTAACAAGTTATATAAAAGAAAGATTTATAACACAACCTACCTTCCACCTAACAAGCTCTGGATAACTGCATACATGCTATGGGCCTCTGAGTACCGTGACCACAAGGTGTAATCAATATGTAATTAACAAAGACTTATTTTGTGCATATAAAATACATTTTGTATATAAAACACTGTTGTTAAACTTCTCACTGCCCCATCAAACATTAACAATCTATATAATTTGGAATCATCTATTCAATTCGCCATATATTAATTACTCTCTTCTTGTAGCAAAAAAAGTAAACAACCTGAACATATCTAGGTTGTATGAAATAATGTTTATTTTAATTTAGCGCAAATCTAGCTCTCATAAAAAGCGCAAAAATTAAAACCCTGTTAACAAAACCACTTCCACAGTATGTGGATTGCTATATTGTCTTTGAAATAAAAATTAGATTTTTACATTGTGCACATTATTCTGGCAAAGATAGCTGATATATACGTCAGTTTTATTTCTGATTTTTTTAAAATCTGACTTGTTTATATATGAATTCAGGGAATCCAAAATATGCCATTGTTACTGCCCCATAGTCTAACACTGAAATCTGTAATATCTGCCTACCACAGCATCATGAAACACTTGAAGTATTATTTTTTTATATATCTGGTGACCTTCAGACCCAGTCTCAGTTCATCTGCAGTACTTCAAAAACTGATTTTGTCAGTAAACAATAAGAGAGCATGAGTTATTGTGCACAAGCTAGGAATTCATAGCACCAACCTGGGAATGACTAGTTTCAAGCTGTTTGTGAAGCAATATCTATTTATATTCCAGACAGAGACCAAATTAAATTTCTGCAGTTGGCTTCATGATGGTTCACTGTCCTTGTTTATGCAGGTATTTTATGGCTGTTGTGTTAAACAGAAGGTTGAATTATATATACCATCGCTATATTTAAACTGTAACTCGCACCACAAGTGTTTGCAAACTGCTGGTGAAGCATACGTTAACACTGTGTGGCAATGTCTAACTTGTATTTCACTGCCAATATACTAGTACAACAAATCTCACATCTCAAAGCAGTTTCCAAAGTCATGATTTTTTAACTAAAGGTATATTTGACTTTATACTTATCTAGATTCACCATAGTTTACAATGTTTGGAAAATTTTAATATCTGTGGATGTCAGGGTTTTAAAATCTCACAGTTATTCCACATAATTCAAATTTTGAAAATGGTTCACATTAAATCAGTTATGAACATAGGTTTCCATATAGCTCTATTGCCCTTATCAGCCTTTTCGAAAGTATTATCTAATTCAAGAATCACCTCAGCTGTTCTTTTGCAACTACCGGTATGTGACACCCCCAGGAAATCAATAAGTTATTTTTAAAATACATGTTAATACCTAAGAAATATAAATGAGAAGATATACAGTGACGTTAAACAGCCACAGAAGGAAATACCTTTTTTGGTACTGAAATTTTGGATATGCCATGTGTCCTAAGGGGTTGTTTCCTAAATATTTCCCCATAAAGAAGTAATATGCCAGAAGAGTAAAACCTTGCCTAACGACCGCCTCAGTCAAGAGACCACCTTAAAATAACGACCATATTTTCATGGTCTCATTTCTTTTTTGCACTTTATATCAGACCTCGCTTAGAGGACCACCTAAAAAATGTGACCACTAAATTATGGAGTCCCCATTTGTGGTCATCATTTTGAGGTCTGACTGTACATTTTATTCAACTCATTTCCTGTAAATACATTTTGCAACAAGCTATAGTCTGTTTCATGTCCACTTGTTCTTTGCTATGAAAATTTGTTTTGTTACATTTCAAGAGAAAAAATTTTAGTATAGAGGATTAAGGATCTAATTATCAACAAGGTAATTAAATACCTACTTAATTAACACCTTATTTAAGAAACAGAATTATTTGAAATCTGTCTACATTTTACAACATATCAGACCCACTTATAGCGGTCAAGGTCATTGGTCACATGCAAAAAATAGCCTCAGTTGACAGCTTCTCATTGGATGATGTTATGTAAACACTCTAAAAAATATAACCAGCTAAAACAAAGATGGCTACTCAAGCAGAGACACATCATATCCACCAGTTCATTGTGAAGAGACAAAAAGTTGTGACACATAAACTGGAGATTTATTGTAAAATTATTAACTGCAATATTAGGTTGTCACTTACACATGTGATTTTCTATGAAATAATTAAAAATTATAAACTTTTAATAAAATTATCTACAAAAAACAGGTGGACAGCTGGTGATGAAATGGACTATAACACATTATTGCTATATACAGTAATGCAAAAATCGTAGCAATACCTAGCCCTAATACTGATATATCTTCATAAGATCATGATTGTATTTTCATCCAAATCAACTGGAATTCTCTCATTGTTTGGCACACAAAGAATGAATATTCAATTAGAGCTACCAATTGATTGACAACATTGTAGGGTTGTCAGCTGAGAATCTGCCTGAAGCAATTACAGGTGATTCGAGTATCAGACTTGTTCTCTGTTGTCTACAAAATCCGATAAAGTACATCTCATTCAACTGTCAGATTACCGAACACAATTAGTGCACTGATATGACCTCATGACCTACAAACCTGGGCATTTTGGGATTGACAACCATCCATAAGCATTTCAAATGAGTAAGTCTTTAATTATCAGGGCTCAACATTAACGTTAAACTGTTTGCTCGGGGAAAGTGAAAGTTCCAGAAAACAGTGATACTATGGAACTAGAAGTCACCTCATACTTGCCTGACTGGGCAAGTGGGTCAACAAAAACCTTTACCCTAAAGGCCTGAAAAAAGTATCTTTGTCTTCTTGAATACAATCATTATATATAGGGCAAGTAAGAATTCATGTAGGGCAAGTAAAAGCTATATATTACTTGCCTGACTGGGCCAGTTCTTTCAAAAGTTAATGTTGAGCCCTGATGATACATAATCTGAGGGTAGGATATAAATAATAATACTTGACTCACTATATGATGTACAATATGAAACATATTTGGTTTAATATCAGTTTAAAATAATGTCATTTAAATTTTATTTATTTTACATGGACTGTACAAATGTTTAACATATCTATTCTAGGCAGACTCCATGGCTCAGGTGTTTGCGTTCAGTAGTGTCTGGAGGTGGAGGAAACCGGAGAACCCAGAGAAAACCACTGACCTAATGCCCAGGCCACTACAACCCACTCTCACAGTCACACTGGGGATTGAACCCAAGACACCAGAGGAAAGAGCCAAGCATTTCTACTCAACTGTCCAGACCCAAAGTTAGGTTCCAAGACAAATGTTTCCCTTAGAAATATAAATGTGCTTAGGCCAAAAAAAAATAAATAAAAGGTATGGTTCTCAGGCACCACCCAATTTTAACCCCCCGCAACAAAAATTTTTATTTTGATTTTTGTCTTTTGATAAATTAAAAGAATACATTTTTTATAAGACTTCCTTTGTTATGCAGTGCTTTTACCTGTTTAGACTTAGAAGTCTGTTGTTTTCAGGCTTTTCCCTGATTTTATGACATTTTTATCAAAACATACAGAAAAAGGTCAAAAATAAAATATCGCCCGCCCGCACTGATTTCTGAAAAAAAGTGCCTGAGAACCATACCTTTTTTTTCTCTTTAGCCTTACTCTCATATTTTTTTAAATCTTATAAAATGATTTCTAAATGATTAGCCAATCAGAGCCCCATTGACTCATTTTTTACCAATGACATTTCACCATAGATGCCTACATGGCACCAACAGACTATTTTTCAGATTCCAAGGGTTACTTTCTATAGTAAATATGGTCAATTATAAACAACATATGGATGCAGGGACAGTCAATGGTACTGATCATGATACAATATTTACAGTGGAACCTGTCTTTTAAGACCACTTGTCTATATATAAATTCACCCCTGGGTGAACAGAAAGCATTCACATTGGCTAAAAGTGACCTGTCTATTAAGACTACCTGTGAATTAAGTCGACTTTTGGCCAGTCCCATGGATGGTTTCATAACACAGGTTTCACTGTATCTGACTTGTATCATGATGTATCTGTGCACCAGTGAATCCTTACACCCCTACTGCTGGTGCCTGGTAATTCTATTTGATATATCAAAATTTTTCAATACTGTGTTTTTTCTTGGTATCCACTGCTCTAGCCATGGTATACCAGGCCTTATTTGTCATATGATGCATATCCTGATTTGAAGCGGCAATATGTATACAAATAAGCCTGAAGCAGTCAGGAGTAATTTCAACTGATGGATCTGTTTTGTTTTTGTTCATAATAAAAAAAATATCATGTCATATAAGTATCTCTAAATGGTAAGACAGGGTTGTGAAAAATTATAACTATTTTCCTAATTCTGACCTATAAATTGAAAAATTCAAATACCAATCTTAAATTAATCTACTTTTTTCATTTTTTTTCTATGGAAACTATTACATTTAAATGTGCTGTTTTGAATGATCATACCTGTTATATATAGACTACAAATAAACAGGCCCAAAGGTAAATGGCTGAAAAAAAGAGTAAGTTCTCTGGAAAAAAGAGTCAACTTCTTTGAAATAAAGAATAAAAAAGAGTAAAATTAGTGCCAATTCCCCATTTTTAATCACAAACTAAATAAAGATGTGTTACACATTCTACAAAAGTGTATATATGTCATCCCAAAGACAGACACAAACATGGTGTTCATCCCCCTGCATGAAGATGAGGGCATTTTCCACATATTGTGACACATGCAGAACATTCATTTGCACACATAAAAATTGCAAGGTGTCCTATTCTTGTTCTAACTAGACTGTTTTAGCATGAGAGAAATAGTATATACTGGAGTTCATTCACTGGAAAAAAGAGCACTCCTGACAAAAAGAGTGAAGAAAGAGTATAATTAGCATCATTTTAAGAAATCCTCAAAAAAAAAGAGTGACTCTTTTAAAAAGTGTTTTGGCAGGCCTGCATGAGTTTAAATGAGCTTCATTTTTCTGAATTATACCCTCTGATGGAGTACCTTTGACAAAATGTCAAGGGCCATCATTTGGTTTGAACATCAGAGAAGTAATTATACAGTGCTTTTTAAAATACAAAAGCACAGCCTAACAAACCACTCTGAAGATATGATCTAAATTCCCTAGCATATATATGGGACTCAATCAATATGGAAAAAAGGCATGGCACAGACCAAAGTCATGATCTTGATATAGGAATTCAGCGAGCGAGGATCTTTGAAGCGGGGTAGATATCATCTATGAGGTGATATGTTTTACTGAAAGAAATTATATTTTTTTATTATTTCTAGGGAAACAATGCTAGAGTCCAGTAAGCAATATATTTTCAAGAAAAAGTCTTATTATTTTCCATTATATGTTGTCCTTTGAGTAAAATATAATTTAAGTCTTTACCTCATTCCATTTACCAGTAACGTACTCTTACCAGACCAAAGAATAGCATATCTACAGCGAGTATAGCACATTCATCTACAGAAAAAAATTAAAATATAAAAAAATTAAAATAAATATCAAGAACCATCCTATTTGTTTATACTCTCTTTTGGCATTTTCAGGTTAGGGTTGGTCCAAGTTAGTTGAGCTATTAACCTTTCAATTTGCTTGACATTATTGCAGACCATACCACAAAAGAATAAAAATATTAATTACATTCCTTAATTAATGTGAACTTGTCAATTACCAGGGCAATAATTCCACAAGGGTAAAGCGCAGGATGAAAATTAAGGTCTCTGGTTAAGATTGGATCAAACCAAAACCCTGGTGCATAAGAGGCTAGTTTTCTTCCATGTTGCCAAGACAACAGACAACAGAACATTAGCTAGGTTTGTGCAAAAACAGATGTCTAACTTAAACCCAAGAAGGAGCACTTATGTCTATCTTCAACTTTAATGGGGTCTTCCCTGGGCCCATGCACATTTTCTATAAAGTTTTGAGAAATATATTTAGTAGTTGTTGCATATTTCTTGCACACAAACACACCAACAAACCAACTAGAAAATATCCACACCCCCCACAAAAAGGGAATATGAGAAATATGTACTTTTGCCAATATAATAGCATGAGAAATTTAAGAAAATTACCAAATGCAGAATTCACAAAAATAATGAAGTTATATAACCAAAAGTGCAAATAATACCAATCAGGTGATAAGACTCTTGAGACACACATCCTTGATAAATTGAGATTGATCCAATAACTATTTTTGAGATATTGCATCACATATGAAACGTAGAAATCAAATTTTAAAAAATTCATAAAAAATTCAAAGATCTTTCAAATGTAACCAAAACCCATTGAATCAGCACTGAAGGCCCATAATATGGACCTGCCATTGCAAACAAAACTTTTTAAGATATCACTGACCACAGAATTGTTTACAGATGGAGCTGATCTCTACATCCCAGGCTGCGCTGATAATAAACAACAAAAGATGCAGACAAAGGTTAAAACATAATCTCCAAAAACTAAAAGGCTCAATGATTGTGGAATTGGATTATGTTGATCTCCACTATTTTCCTGAAAACTTAACTGCAAACTTCAAAGCAAACTTAAAAACACTTATTTTCAAATGCAAGATTATATTTACAATAAATATACTCTTTCAACAAATGCACCCTAACTCTTGACACACTTGCCAAATTGCCCACATGGCTCGATCTACACACATCACACTTATACATCAGATATCAAAATGAAAAAGCATATTTACAACTTCATCGTTCATCTTGCGGTCCTGCTTTTCTCCCATGATGCTTGGCTCCTCAAGGGTATCAGGTCAGGTAAAGTCTTACTGGTGATAAGCAGTCAACATACAAAGTCTTTTTCTGGTTCAGGATTCTTTTTGCTTGTCATATATACCACAAGGTAAATCAATAGACAATGTATATTGTCATCTAAGCTTGTATTAAATCTCTTGGCAGTTATTAAAGTCCATTTTTTCCACATAAACTTTTTCAAAGAGTGAAGTCTGCAGGTTGCAATGTCTATTTTAATATTAAAATCACTTGGCAATTACTCATGATTCTGCTCGTCAAGCAAAACTTGCCAGCCAATGCTTGTTAAGATCTTCCTTTTGGACATTCACATTGAATCCTTTGAAGCCACTGCTATAGTCCCAAAATTACTGGAATTCATGCTTTTGCCAGTTCTTGGCAATTATTTCATCAAAAGATCCAACACCAAGGAAGTTTGCCTTTCTGGAATCTTTTGACGATGGAAGTCTCTACAAAAAAATTCACGTTTTCACCCTTACATTCAGAGATTCAGAAAAGAGTTTTCATTGGCTTATTTTTAAATCAAGTTTATCCAGAGGTCAAAGGTTAAGAATCCTCCGCATGTTCATAACACTTTCACTGCCATTGCAAAAAGAAGATGTTTACAATGGAGTTTTCATCACTTGTGTTATGTAGTTGAAATTGTTTTCTCAGCTTGAGTTTATAAACACTGATATATATATAATTATACCACTTCTTTCCACCTCACTGTATAATGCAGATTCCATAGAGCTGCAAGCAATACCAGTCTAGCCAGCACATTTATAATTCATGAGTACTCGTTAATATTCCACCAGTATAATTATGTCTTGACAAATTGAAGTCAAATCCTGTTGAATTCTTCATCATCTCCTTTTGGTTGCTGGAGTTTCTTTAGGATATTTTTGGTAATTATTTAAAATTCTTTGGCATCAAATTAGTACTTATATTGAATATCATTTGAAAGAATGTTTGTAGTTGTGGAATATTCTTTGGAATATTGTTGGTAATGAACAGAATTCTTTTTCACCTGTTTAGAAACAGATGAAATGGCTTTAGAATCTTGTTGGTACTTTCAAAATTTGGTTGGAAGATTGTCTGGATCTACTTATTCAAACTCCTTTTATGAGTTTGCTGAAGTTCCTAGAGAGTTTTTTTGTTAGTGGTTGAAAGTCCTTCACAATCTTCTTAGTACTAGCCACAGCACTTCATATTTGATGCATTATTAGCAGGCCTGTTAATAGCTGCTCACCTTGCCAGGCTAGGGATCCATCAGTGACTTAATTGCTGGCATTAACACAAGCAGCTCATGGAATTATGTTTACCTTATTCTCCTCATAATGTAATAAAGTTTCTTGTCAAAAATGATTAATATACCATCCCTGGTGTTTATAGGCTTTGATCTGCAGAATAATTAACAATGTCTATTTTCAGTAAAATATATAATAATCCTTTGGAAATATTTTTGATTAATAACTGGTTCTTTTAATCAAGTATATATCTTCCCAAGTGCAGTAACTTGAAGGAAAACACAGCAAAAAATCTAATAACTCTGATTATAGCCAATTCTCCAGCCACAGAGCACAATAAAAGTCTCTTTATATCATTTGCCAGAAGAGTTGAAGATATATTAGCCTTCCGTCACAGTCTTGTATCCATTAATTATTAATCTCCGAATTTCATTTGATCTCTGAACTGGTATATTATCATTTGAGCATTGATGAGATGGTTTTGCTAATACAATTTTCACACTGACCGGATGATATTAAAGTTCTTTGTCTCAAGAAGTGAAGCATCACGACAGTCCTTGAAGAATATTTTTCTATTTCCAACTGACTGGTGGATTAGCTGAACCACATTGTACACTTGATTTGTAGTAGACTGTTCGCTGATCCACGTCATGTACTAAGTTTGACCAGTTTCTTATTCCCCAGACACTACAAGTCAAGGTTAATAAAACAAATTCTGGCACAAATACTGACCACCAGGGCTGGCAAGTCTAGCCAAGCAGGCTCCGAAGCCAAGATGAGTGCTGAATGGGTGTTATTTTCGTCACCACTCTGCTGCTGTCACGGAAAGTGTTACATACCCATTATGATGAGAATAGAAAAGATCCTCTGCAATATCTCAGACAGCCACAGGAAACCACTGCTTAGGTGATGCTTGTCTTCGGCTGTAACAGGACTGGTTGTATACAATGGCAGCAGGACCACAGAGCCTACAGCCCTGGCATAGCCACTTGATAAAGCCAACCCTGCATGTTAGAATCAATAGACTTAATATCCATAGTGACTGCCGACAGTCCTCTCTTGTAGGGTACCTGATCGGCATGCCAGTGGGCAGATGGTTTGTGCTGCTGCTTATTTGCATAATTTTCAAATAATTTACCTAACATGTGCAAATATTATATATAATTTATATTAAATTTAATGATTTGCATAATTTTAATATTACTGACATATTATACATGGATAAATTTGGCTTGATTTAAGTTATACACTAAAATTTACACCCAAAAATATTTTTTAATATATGTATTACTCTAATTATTTGTAAATATTCCAGTATTATATGTAGTAATTACTTATTGATTATCTGGTTAAATCCTGTGATATTTAACATTTTTTATATTATATATATGATAATTTGCATATAATTCATGAGACTAATGTATTATTTTACATAATGTAGAACAAATTAAACATTATCTGCAAACTAATGACAGAAATCAATTTAAAATAAATTAATTTCATTTCATTCTAACATATAAATGCCATTAATGTTCTTAGTAATTATATGTAATAGTATAAAATTGGGTATGAATTAATAAAGCACCAATGAAAATATAATTCACCAGTTCCAAAAATAGTTCCTAGCAGAATTTAAGCCAAATAGTCTGCAATCTTTGCAATGATTCGCTCATTTTTTGGCTGTTAGAATATTTTATGGGACACCAGAAGTATTGCTTAGTAAATACCGATGTTGCGTCTGATTTATATAATATTCCCTGAGAAGCACATCATGGCTAGAGTTTTAGCATGCTAATTAGATGTAGTGGGGAAATGTTCAGTTATAGGTCTGCAAGTTCATCAAATCACATTGCACTGATTTTGAAACAAGATTAGTTGCATAATGGTGATTTGTCTGGAAAAGCAATTTCTGCTGTGGTTTCATTTGTCCTATGAGGCTGATGTTTCAATTATTTAATACTGTTGCCTGGTTTACATGCCGCTGCAGCATCATAGAAATAAAAGCCACCAGTAACTCTCTGTGCTGGGAATACAGGAATAACTGTCAGCAAGTGGCCATTAATATGCAATCATAAAAATTTTCTCTTTATTACAATGACACAGACCTATCATGGTTAGTATTTCATTTTAATATTAATTGTTAATTTGTTAGTTGCAAATATAGAAAACTGCCAAATATAGAAAGCAATTTAATAATTGAATGTTTGAGATGAAACTGGAATAATATTTATAATAATAATATAATGTTGCAAGAATAATGATGCTGAAGTTAATAACATTTTTATTTATTTCATTTTGAGAGTTTTAAGGGAGTAATAAAATGAATATAATTCTTTTCATGTCATTCAAGTTTGAAAGGAAATCAGTGCAAAAGAATGGTAAAAGTTATCACAAAATAATGTGTATATCTTCTTAAAATCTTGAGACATTCAGCAAAATTGGCAATATTTCAACAAAACAATTGTCACTTCCTATGTGTTTGAATAATCTGATGACAGTCGGTCTCTTATTGCATAACAAGGCCTACAGGCCTAATGCAAGTGTAGTACTATACATCAGGTATAATGCTTCCTTTCTGGACCATTACTTTTCAAGTACACGTGTGATATGTGTATGTACAATGCAAATACCTGAATATATAAGCACCAATTACACAAATATCACTCCTGAAATACTGGCATGGATGAACACAACACAAAATGATTGTAGGTGGTGCCACCAGTCTTCTGTACAAGTAAACCATCGAAAATGTCTGGACATGCAAAATTGCAGGCAGATAAGTCAAGCCTCACTTTGGCTATGTGCATAGATGCATTAAACTCAAAATCAATTTTAGGTGGTGTCACAAGTCTTGTTTACAACAATGCTATTCAAGATGTATGGACATGCATAATTTCAGGCTGATATGTCTAATCACTCCTGAGAAATGTGTAAGCTGGAGTTTACACTGCACACCTACACAATAATTATTGGCTGTGGTGCCACCAGTCTTGCATGCGATGTATAGGTCAAGGCCCAGATTAGAATCTGGCCCAGATCAAAATTTCAATTTGGACCAGTCCAGATCAAAATTCTAATCTGGGCCAGACCAGTTTTAAACTGGGCCAGCCCAGATTAAAATTTTGATCTGGGCCGGTCCAGATTAAAATCCTGTGGTGAAGACTTCAGGATTTAAATCTGGTCTGGACTGATTTTAAACTGGGCCAGCCGAGATTAGAATTTTGATCTGGGCCAGTCAGGTTAACAATCCTGTGGTGGACAGATTTTAAACTGGACCAGCCCAGATCAGAATCCTAATCTTCTCCTAGTCTGGCTTCACTTACAATATAAATATCTAGCTGGCCTTTAATCAATTCAAAGAATTTGTAAAACATTGTAAGTCAATAATAATTAATATTTTGTAAATTTATATTCTATGACTGAGATAATTTCATATTATTCATATTATTCATATTCTATGAAAATATCATTGGTTGGACATTTATATATTTTGACATTTGTCATATTTATTATTTAAGTTTACCTGTTATGTAAAAATGCCTAAACTATAATTACAAAACTAGATGTGGTCGGACATTGGTCCTCAGAGGGCCCTGTCTTTCCGCTAGTGCTGGACTAGTTTACATATGGGTGAAAAAAATAAGTTAAATTTGAAAAAAATCACAAACATAAACATGTTTTTAGCTCAGCTGACTGTAAGTCAACTGAGGTATAGGAATGGTGCTTTATCTGTCGTCCATCCGGCTGTCCGTCAGCAGGGCACAAATGGTAACTGCTGGACCTAGAAACTTCTAAGTGAATATCCGGAGAGGTCAATAAAAAATCTCCTTAGAAGCCTTAAATTAGGTCACTGCGACCTATATCCTTCGAGCTATGGGGCTTGTAGGTACCCCCAAGAATAATCAAAAATATTATACAAAACCTCCAATATCTTGATAATTAATGCATGGATTGTCATGAATCTTGCCTTGAATATTGACCATGACTAGTTTTGTCAGTTCCCCAAAAAGTGGTGGCGCCACCTGTATTTTTTGTAAATTAAACGAATATTTTTAAAATTTTTTTACTTTAAAATGACAACAATCATGTCAGTTTCTCAGCTGTTATTACATCTAGTGTCCAAAAACCTGGTGTGTTATTGATCAAAAGTGGATGCCATATAGTTATCACCCTGTCTGTCTGTCTGTTTGTCTGTCCATCCGTCCATCCACACAAATTTGTTTCCAGATGATAACTCCAGGTTGTATTGACACATGGATTTCAAACTTGACTTACATATGGCCCACCACTAAAGCAAGAACCTATATGATTTCAGGGTCATGAGGTCAAAGGACAATGTCACAGAACTCACTTTTTAAAAAAGATTATGGCTGCATTTTAATCCAAGCTTTTCATCCCAAACTTTTCATTTTGCACATTTAGCTGACTTGCAAGTATGGGGAGAGCATAAATGAATTTGGGGTCACATGGTCAAAGGTCAAGGTCACTGGGGCCATCTGTTCACAAATTAGTTTCCAGATGATTACTCCAGTTTAGTTTGACATATTGGTTTCAAACTTAACTTATATATGACTCTTCATTAAATTAAGAACCCTTTTCATCGAAAATAGCTGTCAATAGGGGAAGAAACTTATTGATTTAGGGGTCACAAGGTCAAAGGTTATTGTCACAGGGGCCCATCTGTCCACATATTTGTTTTTGAATGATAACTCCAGTTTGGATTGACATATTGGTTTCAATTTTGACTTATATATGACCCACCAATAATGTAAGAACCCTTTTGATTTTGGGGTTACAGGACCCACTTCTTTAAAAAGATTGTTGATGTATTTTTAGCCAAACTTTCTATCCCAAACATTCTATCTTCCAGATGTTGCTCACCTGCCAATAGTGGAAGTAACTGATGGATTTTGGGGTCACAAGGTCAAGGTCATGGGGGCCATCAATCCACATATTAGTTTTCAGATGCTAACACCAGTTTATAGTTTGAAATATTGGTTTCAAACTTGACTTATATATGGCCCACCACTAAAGTAAGAACTGTTGATTCTCGGGTCATGAGATCAAAGGTCAAGGTCACAGGACCTACTACTTTAGAAAGATTGTGGATGCATTTTAAGCCAAACTTTTCATCTCAATCTTTCCATCATCAACATCTGGTGCACCTGCCAATAGGGGAAGTTTCCTTTTGATTTTGGAGTCATAAGGTCAAAGGTTAAGGTCACAGGGCCCATCCATTCACAAATTAGTTTATGGATGACAGGTTGGCTTCAAACTGATCACAGGACCAATATTTTGGAAAACCTCATAAACATATATCATTATATAGACAACTGCAGCTGAGCGTTGAGACCCATGGGTCCCTAGTTATCGATATGCATGAGGGAAGAAATCATACTGGATTCAAGAAGATGTCTGAAATAATGTGTGCAATAGAAAATCACCGAATGTAGCAATATTAGATTTTGAGCAAGTCTGTAATTCAATAGGTCTGGAGCCCTCATAGGGACCAATGATCCCTGTAAATTTGGAAAAGCTGGAGTATGTTGTTGTTTAGTTATCACGAACGAAAGAAAATCAGCAACTGGGCAGTGGTGGCCATATTGAAATTCCAACAGGTCTGTAATTCAAAAGGTCCAATGAAGCCCTTACAGGTACCAATCATCCCTGTGAATTTGGAAAGCTGCAGGAGGTTGTTGTTGAGTTATCGCACATAAAAGAAAATTGGCGATAATTGGGCTGTGGTGGCCTGTTGGATTCCAACAGGTCTGTAATTCAAAAGGTCCAATGAAGCCCTTACAGGTACCAATCATCCCTGTGAATTTGGAAAGCTGCAGTAGGTTGTTGTTGAGTTATCGCGCATGAAAAAAAAATCAGCCATTGGGCTGTGGAGGCCATATTTGAATTCTGACAGGTCTGTTATTCAATAGGTCTGGGGCCCTCATAGGTACCAATCATCCCTGTGAATTTTGGAAAGCTGCAGTAGGTTGTTGTTGAGTTATCGCGTGCAAAAGAAAGTGTCACTGACGGAAGGACGGAGGGATAGAAGGACGGACTGACACGGTGATCACTATAGGGCACAGCTTGTCAAGCTGGGCCCTAATAATAATCATGTAAAACATTGGTATTTTACTGCTACAAACTTCAAATATAGCGCAGAACATGTGCATTAATTCAACAAACTAAAACAAAATTTAATCAATAATTATAATTAATATATATGTTACACAATGTTAATCTTGTGATCCAAGACCCAAATGAACATCAAGACTGATAAATTACTTTTGTTCACTTATAAATGAGTAAAGCTGGTATTTAATTATGCATGAATATATTAAATATTACACATGTAATTTTGATATTCAAAACAGAAAATTATCTCAGTTAAGTTGAAAAGTTTGATATTAAGTTAAGTAGATGTCTCAGAACTGACACATATTCTAAACTGTGATTAATTATGGTAGTTGGTTTGGTGAAGTTTCAATGTGCACTTGCATGCTTGAAGAATAGATGAAACCAAAGAAGCACATTACATTTGTTCGTTAGCTTTTTCCTCACTAAAATATTTTCAATGATCTTGTTCAATATGTGTTTTGTGCCCTTCAAAATGGTGTATCTGGATCTGGTTAGGCCCAGGATTGTAATCTTGACTAGCCCAGATTAAAATTTTGATCTGGGCCCGCCCAGTTTAAAATCAGTCCACCACAGGATTGTAAACTTAACCAGACCAGATCAAAATTCTAATCTGGGCCAGATTAAAATATAAGACAATTTGGCTGAACAGCTTTTGAGAAGAAGTTTTTTTTAAAGGTTTTAAGCTTTTTCCCTATCAAATCTAAGTAACTGCAGATAGCAAAAAAAAATAAGCGAAATTTGGTGATGCTAGCTCCTACCATTTTTTTATAGTGTGGGTCAATCAATGTACAGAAAACTGACAACAGACACTGGACGACACCACACCATCGCATAAGCTCACAGGTTCACTAAAAATTAAACTGTCTAGAATCTTTACAGAAGTATAATACTGAGAGTGTAATAAATTATAATTGATCACCATACAACAATATCTAGATGAGTTAAACTGTTCACAATTCATAAAAGTCAACACATACATTAAATTCATAAACCTGACTAATGTATGAATTTCCCATTGGCACACTTCTGATTTCGTATTTTTCCCTATTTCATTGCTGCCAATAAAATTAATGGTCTGATAATAGAAAAATTAAAAAAAAAATTAGAAGATTACAGTATCTATGTTAGTTACTGCTAATAGATAATTTAAATAGCACAAACCACATGTCCACTGGCCATCTGACAAAACAAAAACACAAACAAACCAAAGATCAATTTGAACCCCTGCTGTTTAGTGGCCACTGGCGTCTTCTTCACGAATAATCCATGGCTTCCCAGAAGACACTGCTGCTGCACACCACAGGATTTCCTGAGCCGGGCCTCCTGTCACTTCTCGTAATCAATTGTTAACATTGGCACAGATGTTCCATTATACTTTAGAATGTATCTTATTTAAAAGCGGTTTCAGTGCAGTGGTTCACTTGGCCAAAACCAGCTGATGTGCACATTCTGCCTTGACACATTGATTTCATGTTGATCTACATTATCAATGTTGCTCTTCTGTACTGGAGGAGAAATTAATGCATGTTTTAACCCTCCATGACAGAAAATCAATTTTCTGATGGGAAAGAAAATAACAGACATGTAGCCCACTACGTGCTGGGTTCAGTAATTTTTTTCTATCTTTTCCCTCTGTAATACATAATCAACAAATTGATCATTTTTTAGTAAGGAGAACTATGGTAATTAATTGCCTAACCTAACCTGTTGTTACTTCAATTGGTTTGAAAATAAAATGTTTGGCTAAGTTGATAATATTCAAGATACATGTATTTTTTAATCATCTCCCCCAATAAAATGATCATAAAACAGATCATTTATTTTGGGGAGATGTATGGTGATTACACATTTTAGGCAAGCCTACACTGCTACAGGGGCCACTATAAAGCTAGCTATAATGTCTAAAAATGCTTTAATGTATCATATAACCAATGTTGTTAAGTTAATCATCAAAAGCAAGTCCATCTCATTACCAACAATTCTTTTGTTAAAGAGATTCACTCCAAGATACTAAATTCGCAAATATTGATTTTTTAATGGTGACAGAACAGTCAGACATGTACATCTGACCTGGAATAGTGGTTCAGAACTTCAGAGCTTTATATATCAGGTCTGATTTTTTCTAAAGCTTAATAAGCAAATTCAATAAACATTCAAAGGATCCGAGAAATTAGCTCTCATTTTTTTCATATACAGTGGAACCTGTCTTATAAGAGCATCCTTGAGTGAAAAGAAAGCATTCACATTGGTTATGATTGACCTGACTAATAAGACCACCTGTGAATTAAGACCGCTTTTGGCCAGTCCCATGAGTGGTCTTAATATTACACAGGTTCCACAGTAATTCAATTTTGGTTGGTTGGGGGGGGGGGGGGGGGGGGAGACTTCTGCAGACACGCATATAACAAAATTTGGAACACTTCATGTACAATAAAATATTAAATTTTCACTCAGTAGGCAGTATCACCTAAAGGCGTGTATTTTATAAAAAATAAAAGAATTACATAAAATGTAAAGGGTGTTATAACATGAGAAGAAACACAGCTCTTTCTTGACTAATATGTGAAAACAGGATTTGACTAATACCATTTGGCTTTAGGATCTCCTCACTTCTGTTAGTCCACCTTTGATGCACTTTTTTTGACTCCACTAGGAGAGTATGCATTCATCTTGGTTTGCATGTTACTGTGTGTGTGTTTGTGTGTTGTGTTTGTTCACAATATAACTCACAATATCATGAATAGAATCTCATGAAATTGAAAGAGCATTTCAAAATCAATAAGGCCAAGGAAAAATCAATTTTTTCTGTGGATCCAGCACATGAAACGAATTCAGGAATGTCATCCAAGAGAATTCACAAATGTAGGGTCACTTAAATGCATAAATGAACTAAGAATATGGGCCAAATCTAAGTGAATGCAACCACAGTTTTGGGAGCATCTGACTATAGGGCCCTTACATAGCAGAGGTTTACATTCATTAGAATGCAGATATCTAGTTTTTAAAAATATCATTGTCTTGGTAACAGTCTCCATATTTTAATTTTTTCTTAACCAAAGATCTGTACATCTGCAGAGTTCCATTTCGATTTTGGGAATGCCTGACACTGGGCAGTAGTACTCACTTCCTATCATTTTATATCCTGGTGTTACCCGGGTCGGGTCTACCGCACCTGTGGTGGGAAAATAGGAATTCACATGCTTAAAATTTGGAGTGTGGCCTGCCACTTTTTTATATGTGAATCATGATAACTAGTTAAGCTGGACAATTTCAAATTTTACCCTTTCCCAATATGTTAGACATTTGATTTTAATTGAGTGCTTCATAGACAAAGGAATATAAACAAAATAAACATTGTTGAGGCCACCAGAGAACAATGGGCTGGGCTGGACAGGGGCTAATTAGATTGTATTGTTGCAGAAGAATTGCAGAAAATTCAGAATATTTGCCTAATACAACAGTTTTATAATAAAAAAAAGTACTGTTTTAATTACCAAATTCTGTTGTCTCAAATAGCACTTTGTCATATTTTGGCATGCTGAATTGGCTCCAGCTCCAGGGGGGGATCCACCCACCTGACTCCCCTCTGACAATTTTTTTTGCTGTTACACTCTGAAAAAATCCTGATGAGAATCCTACTCATGCCAAGAAAATAATACTGGTAAATCAAACAAATCAATTTGGAGGTTAACAATCACTTGCACTTTCATCAAGGAGCATGGTTATTTGATTATTCAATGATTTGCTATATTCCTACCTTTAACCTCAGCATAAATGAAAGTCAGCTAAACTAAAATTCTGGAATGTACACTGTGTACTGATTATAATGATAAATAATCAAAACATACCTCACATTTTCTTTGACTCTGTGCATGACTTTGCAAATAGTCAGATAACTGAGCAATTCCTGAAGCTATTGCTGCATTCCATGGGGCCATTGGTTGGTTATAACTCCTAAACTAGTTAACTCAGCTCAGATTCACAATGTTATATGTTAACACCAGTTACCTGCAGTTACTGATATGGTGGCCGTAGGTGGGGAAGGTATATTAATTGTATATTAACCATATATTAATGTTTATGCTGGCATGAACATTAGTGTCAGCTGGATGTAACTGATACCATTCGGACCTCATACATTACATGATTGTAACTGTGTCTGTGTCATAAAGACATGAAGTCAGTACATACTATTTTGATATATAGTCTAAAACATGTTTTACACACAAAAAATGGTTTAAAAATGCTTTTAAATCTAAACTGTTAAAAAATTAATCAGACAATGCAGATTTATTAAAATGGTTAAATTCATTCCAAAAATATTTGGACAAATAAAAAAGTTTAAATGTTCCTAAATGTTTTGAACAATGCAGATAAATATAAACAGTTTAAAAACATATTGAGTATTCTCATAGACAAATATGGCTAAACTCCACAAGGCACTTAGCTTAATCTGTCCATATGTGCTTTCTTGGAAAAAGAATGATTAAACAAACAACAGTCACCCTGAGTCATTGGTGTATTTGGATGTGTGCCAAAATATTTTTGGAGCATTCACATTGGCAAATTCAAATATTTCTAAATTTTGAAATGGAAAAACATACAGTAAGGCCGACAATTTTCCCCTGAAGTGAGGCAAAATGAAATATATTTTAGAATATTTCCCAAAAAAAGTGAAATAATCATAGAGAGATATGAAAATATGAGTAGAAACAAAATGTTGTCAGAAACATCAAACCCTGGCCAGGAATCACATAATGTTATAATGTGTACACTACTGTCACAGTTCAACAACCCTATCACAGGCTACCTCCAGAATAAAGTGCCAGGTCCCAGGCTACCTCCAGAATAAAGTGCCAAGTCATACCTATCAATTGTCTCAATAGCTGTATATAACTAGGAAACTGCCGGCAAAATGTTTACTGACAATATTCTGCAGGTGTTATAATAAACATTATCATAGTAGTTTCACTATCTTAAAGAGAGATCCATTAAATATTCATAGAAATGCATAAAAATACCAAAAGTGCATGTTATTGATTTTTAAAGTTTAGGCCTACATAAAATGACATTCAGAAACACTGATGGACATTTTGCTTGCATGGAATTTCTGCATCAGTTTTGACACACTGAGAAAAAAAAAAGGAACCTTGGTGCTGCCCTCTTTTGGTCATTTGTATAACTACCTGATTGTAACAGACTGAACCAATCATTCTGAAATATAATGAACAAACATGTAAGATCTGAAATAAACATGATCAATTCTTTACTAAATATGTGACTGTCTGAAATGAACAAGGACATATATGTGACTGTCTGAAACATACAAGGACATATATGTAGCTGTCTGAAACTGACAAGGACAAATATGTCACTGTGTGAAACCAACAAGGACAAATATGTGACTGTCTGAAACTGCATGACAAGATCAAATCTGTTTCTATCTTAAACTGGCAATCACAATTTTCATCTGTCTTAAACTCAATGGGCAAAATATGTAAGGTGAAACTGACAAGACCAGAACTGTAAATATCTATAACTGACAAGACCAAATATGTCACTTTCAGAACCTGACAAAAACAAAGTCAAATCTGTTTTCATCTTTAACTGAAAAGACCAAATCATGTAATTGTTTCAAATTAACTAACAAAGCCAAATGTGTACATATGGATGAAACAGATACAACAAAATATGTAACTGTTCAAGACAATAACAAATCTAAAACTACCTGAGGGTGTTAAGGCCATACTACGGATTCTGAAATTTACAAAATCAATTAATAAACTAGCTGAAATGTTTACATATGGCTAAAAAAAGTTCAGCATATTTCATTTTAGAAAATACAGGTTTGTGGTGCAATTTTGCTTTTTTTGTATGAAAAAGTGAAAAACAGTGTGATTGTGTGTAAGGCAATATATTATGGCTGCATGTGTCATATATTAAGAAAAACATATTATAACATTTTTATAATTAATTCCACATTTTTCTAAGCAAATGTTCAAATATAAATAAACATAAGCTATGTAAATAGCATGGGACCATGTTCTGCATTATATCTTACAGTGTTCAATTGTCATACACATACAGATCACATTTTTGGCTCACCAATAGACAGAATTCACAGGTGACTCGATCAGACTCTCTTTGTAACATTTGTTTCTCACATTCTCAGCAGAGGGCAGCACTACCAGTCCCAAAACTACAGTACGTTAGACTAATACCATCCAGTATACCAGCATACCAGTATTAAACCCTTTGGCATAGAGATAATTGTTTCCAATAGATTTTAATTTCTATTCAATCCCTTTTTAAGGCATTTCAAAATTCTGTATCACATAACATTTAATCTTGTGTTTAAGTCAAGCAATGTTACAGTCACATATAACCAATTGTAATTAATCAGTAATTTTCTTACTTAATCAGGCACTTTTACATTCACATGTAACCAATTGTAATTTATCAGTAATTTTCTTACTTAATCAGGCACTTTCACAGTCACAGGTAACTAATTGTAACTCATCAGAAATATTCTTACTTAATCAGGCCCTTTTACATTCACATGCAACCAATTGTAATTCATCACTAATTTTCTTACTTAATCAGGCACTTTTACAGTCACATATAACCAACTGTAATTTATCAGTAATTTTCTTACTTAATCAGGGACTTTTACATTCACATGTAACCAATTGTAATTCATCAGTAATTTTCTTACTTAATCAGACATTTTCACAGTCACCGGTAACTAATTGTAATTCATCAGTAATTTCCTTACTTAATCAGGCACTTTTACATTCACTTGCAACCAATTGTAATTCATCAGTAATTTTCTTACTGAATCAGGCACTTTTACAGTCCCAGTCAACTAATTGTAATTCATCAGGAATTTTCTTACTTAATCAGGCCCCTTTACAGTCACATGTCACCAATTGTAATTCATCAGTAATTTTCTTACTTAATCAGGCACTTTTACAGTCACATGTAACCAATTGTTATTTATCAGCAAATTTTCTTTGTTTTGTAAATGAATGACCATTTTTATGGTCAGAAGATCCTGGAGTGACCTCAAGTGGCCTTTAATTGGAGCCAATTTAGTAAAATATGTGTGGAATCTCTGAGAGCCACTAAACTTCTTTAACATCAGGACTTAGCAATTATTCATCATCTCATGGAAATAAAACCCTAAATCTAGGATTTTAAAGATAATGTATAATTCTAGACAGATTATCTTAAAGATACAATAATCCACATTTAATAGACAGACCAACAAACAGCTATGGCATGCATCTTTCTTTTAGTATATTTTAATGCTTTGGGCCTGGAAATTCTGGAAACAGATACAGCAGTCATTTGGACATAAGAATACTTCCCAATTGCTATAGAACATTGTCCCATGTTGTGAAAATTATATGTTATGGCAATATAGCCTAATTTAGATATCAATGCCATGATAAATAATCTGATTCTATTCTTTGCCTTTTGGCCAGTGGATTTTAATCATTAATTTTTTCATGCAGCTCTGAACACAAGCAGCAATTCTAATTGGACTCTTACGCCTTTATTGATTTGAGGTTTATAATAAATGATTGGGGATAACAGAGCATTTATCCCTGGTCCTTGCTTTTGAAACACATTATCAATAATTGGTCACAGTGCTGTCACAGTGGGTGTGATCATTCTTTATTTTGCATATAACTTACTTTTATCCCATTTGCGGTGCAAAATATAATCCTTTCATTGATGAGAAATTGCAGTAATGCCAATGACAAATTATCTTGAAACAAGAACACACAGACATGCATAATACATCCGTCTTATATCTTGTGTCCTCTGACCTAAATAATTTTTTGTGAATTTTGCCAAGAATTAAATCCAGGTGAGGAAATGTATTGGTTAATATTTATAATGAGTTTCATGACTTTCCACCAGATTTTTGTTTAATCATCACCAAAATCTGGTGACCTCTGACCTCATTAAATGCTCATGGATTTTGCTGGGTATTAACTTAAGTGAGATATCATACTTGTTCCTATTTCTGTTGAGTTTCATCAAAATCCAATATTTTGCTGATAAGCTATCATGGTGACATGACAAATTAGCCTCTGACCTTTTTAATTATGTGTAGATTTTGCCTATAATCAAACTCAGGTGAGATAATCTATTGGTAAGTAGTTATGGCAAGTTTCAAGAAAATCCATCAAAGCCGGGCTGGTAAGTTATAGTGGTGACACTTAAAGTAAATGGAAGAATGGACAGTAAGAAGGACAATGGGTCAATATGTTCCATATATAATAGACGGCCATATAAAAATGTGTGAACACAATACTTAACATGAGGAAATGTTTTTACCCTTTTTTTCTTATAAGTGAGAGTTAGGGAGCATTTATCACAGATCCTGGCTGTAAATTTTCCAAGCTTTCCAGGGAAATCCATGGAAATCAATGCTTGATTTCCATGGAAATGAAGCATGGAGTATTGGCACTCTTTTTCCATGCTACATGGAAAAAAAATTTCACTGATATATGCATGGTGTCCATGGAAAACCAGGGCTTTCTATTTCCATGCTGTCCATGGTGTCCGTGCTGTCCATGGAAAAGCATGGCTTTGTGTCTGTTGTGTCCATGGTGTCCATAATTTATTCAACTCTTTGATTACATCCTGGTCCCTGAGTGTTTCAGATAGGAGTAAGTCACACCTTAGCGGGTTCCAAATCAAAATCTCTTTTTGTATCAGGTGGGATAATATGCAATCAGTGAGTGAAATCTACACAAGGTGTGATAAATGTGACTCTCCTGTTTTTAATTCATCCACTACAATGCTCTCATTTATATACCACGCACACCTGCTGATTTTAAACCTGACTGAATGAATATCCATGGATACCTGGGTAACCAATTAATTAAAATCACTTAATCTTATCTCTGGAGACATCCTATGCTAACCACTCACCTCCTGAAAACCTGCCAGTCACAGCGCTGACTGCTCAAGTGACTGTCTACCCACACTTATGAACAGCACTGACAGGTTCTATGAGGTAGTGACACGCCCTCGAAAAAGGTACACTGTAGTGAAGGAAATAAGAAATAAGGGGGGATGGTTACTGTAAAAAGTGTCATTATTGATTACTGGACTAGGATACACCAACCTGTTCTGAGAAATAAAATACTGATTATCCACTTGGTTTTGCCACTGATTATTGAAAAATATAAAGAAAAAAAATGCATAAAATAGGATGAAACTAAGCTGTGAGTAGCAGACAAGTGACATTAAAGTGGCTATTAGTTTATTGTTTCAGGATGACTCATACATTCTGATATTAGTTCCCATTTTAAAATCACGATCAACTGTATTTACTTACTGAAAAATAAGTTACTCTGATATGGTTCTAAGGCTTTCTCATCTTAATTGTTCTTTATTATTTTAATTAATTTAATTTAATTTATTAATTTTTTTTGCACAGGATCTCCATTGAAGTCAAACTTACAAAAGCAACTTAAGTGAAATAATGCATCTATAGTACCAATTTTCCTGAAATTGAAAATGATTTCATATTTTTAAGTGATACCAGCAACTGAATTTAAAATTCTTAAAAATATCAAAGAAACTGACCTTTTCAGGTTTTTATCTGCCTCAGCTAGATTTTAATTAATTATATCAAGCATATATAACAGAAAAAGCTGCTGGTTACTCTTTGGAGAGCAACTGAAAGGCTTTTAATATATATTCAAAATTTTTCATAAATATGTATGATCCTTTGATAAATATTTAAATTCTAGCTTCTATGAATATTCATGTTCCATTCTGTTATGTCATTTATTTAATGTTCCCCAGAAAAAATCTATATTCCAAATAAATTCATTGTACATTAGATTTAGAAATCATAGAGGTTGCATGGTGTAGAACCAATTCTACAGTGGAGGAAATTTGGACAAATTCTAGGACATTTGGAAATTCTGAATCTTTCCAGACAGTGGGATTACTGATTAACTGTTCCTAGAAAAACGGGAAATTTGATTCTCCAAGGGACAGAAAATTGATTTTATCGTAGGACAATGGAGAATTCTTAATCCTCCAAGGAAACATAAAAAATACTTAACAACCATCTTGGGACAATTGAGATATCTCATTCCTCCCTAGGAAATAAAAAAAATGTTGGTTAAATATACATGTTAAGAAAAAATGTGGTACTCATATTTGGAAAATAACATCAGAAAATAGATTGTCAATGTTTGAAAACAGTTGTCTCAGTTGCTTATTATAGCTTGTGACATATGCTTTGGGCTATTGAGTGACACCTGACTTTAAACCAAGTGAAATGTCACTGTACATCTATTTTTACCCCCTGGAGGCACTCAAACAAGAAAAGACGATTGAACAGCAACATGGCGGGGAGCCCTGTAATTTGCATCAGTGTTATGTGTACATAAAAAGATAACCCTCAATAAACAGTTTACATATGCAGAGACTGATGAATAAACCATGATGGACTGTGGTGAGGCCCCCACAGGTGTTTTAAACGATCATTGATCGTGCACTTATGTACTGGGATCAATACTACATGACAGTTTACACAATCTGTAAGCGCTGTTGGTTTAAACTCCAGACTCATTGAACACTCACATGCCTAACATGAAATTTCTGTGCCGCTCAGGAAGTTACCAAATATGTATTCATGTATTTTGTTCTCTCCCCCTGGATTAAAAGCTGGACAATAATAATGCTAATGATAATGCTTAATTCTGCATAACATAGATCCAATGGAGCTCAAGGACTAAAACGCTTCCATGTACATACTAAGATTACAGAATGCATCTGTTTTACTAAATGCATTTACAATAAAACGAAATGTTGACAATATCATCACATTTATCATTTAGAAGATTCTGTAGTTGTTGGCACAACTATCAATCAAAATATTGAACAAACAGATAAGGTGTCAGCCTTTTCTTGAATGTGAAAAGATTATATGGGTTTAAAATAGCTCTAGCGGGAGTTAGTTAATTAATGGCTAGGTTTCAACACAGAAAGCTCTTTCAGCAGTTTATTAAAGATTTGGTGGACAGAACATGTAACATTTATTGTATAATTCACTCATCACAAACTTCTCAATGCTAGATGTTCTGATGCATAAAAAATTCAAGTCTGGTATCACAGACTTAATAAATGTATGGCAAGGATTCACAAAATTTCTACCGACTATAATTATGGGTTATTCTTGGGTCCATCCAAAGATAAACTTAAATCTATAATTAATATATAATTCTTCTCAATTTTGTTCACTTCATCTTCCTTCTACAGACTGCTACACCTTTAGGCCATGGATGTATTCTTTTTTGGAAAAAATAATATTTAAGGAGATTAATATATGTGCTCTGATATGTCAAATGTTTTGTCATATCTCATACAACTACACCCTGCAATGTCAATTAACAAGGGACCCATGGTCACGGCGCTCAGCTGATCATCATTGGACTATAAATGTTTCTCCACTGTGATACTATATCGAGTCGATAAAGCTTATGAATATCATGGACATGTTGGGCTATTATAAAGGAATGTAATGTAATATGTTAGTAAATGATAAATGAAATTACCTGACTGATGGATTAAAAAAGTAAAATATAGTGGTTTATTTTTTATTTATTTAGGAGGGGTTGAAAATTGTGATATATTTGAGCAAATATGAATGCAATGACAGCAGTAATAAGCAGTAGTAGAATGATGATAAGGCTATTTGTTGAAGGATCTAGAGTGTATGGTAGTCTGCAAGCTTTCAATTTGACAGATATGATGTTATGATTAACTATGCTGATGAAGTGATTAATGAAATTGTGACCGTATGACACAATATCTCTTAGTCTTGACAAGGTACATTATTGTGATGCCCACTATGTCTACACATTACACAATATTGACATAATTTCTGCCATGTACATAGGTACCTATGGACAAATAGTTATACAAAATACTAAAGTATGAATATATCTGATTCATCTTGTTCTTGCTTACTGAGGCTGACTTTGGGATGGGGTTCGGAGAAGGGAAAAGTGAGGGCAGCACGAAGGTGGATGTAGAAATAATCTATTGTAATGTTTTTCATTTATATAAGAATATGAAAAGCTAAGAGGAAAGGGGCCCTCCTACTTGGTTATAGTAAAGTTCTAAATATATGCAAACTAATACTCTGACAAGACTGTCATGAAGAAAAACAGTAAAAGTTTTGAGATACTGTGATGCATATGAAAATTTACAGATGGACAGGCAAGTGGACAGAATGGACTAATACCTTTATTTCACTTTCAAGGGAATAATGCATTTAAGTTTATATATAAGCCAATTTTTTTTAAGCATATCCACTTTTTCCATTAAGAAGTTTTTATCTGAATCATTTTTTTATTTACATGTTTTATAAATTTTTAATAAAAAAAAACTGAAAATATAAATTAAATTTTTAGAATTTTTGCAAAAGTTGCAATCATTAAATATACAGAGTAAAAAACTGAAACTATAAGTTAAAATATTAGAATTGTTGCAAAAGTTGCAATCATCATATATCCAGAGTGTAGCTCATATTGGGTCATATTATGCATACACATATATTTTATTATTTTTAAATCATTAATGTTTAAACTGAATTTAAAAGAAAATAATGCCACAACATGGCATCTACAAGAATATTCCTTGAATCACTATTAAAAAGTTTTGCACATTAGAGTTTTCAGTACACGCTTAATTTTATTCACCAAAATAAAATAAAAGATTCAGTAAATTTGATAAAATAAAACATCTTTTCAAATAAAGTATACACACTGTTGGTTGAATGAGGGACAAACAATATCATTGTGCTAATTACTATCCCAGTTTTAATTTATTACTGGAATTAATAGTCAATTTCACACCTGGTGAAGTTTTTACTCTTCTGAAGTAAGGAATTACTTATCTGATGAACATCCACACTTTCATAGCAATACACCACTTTGTGGACACAATTAAATGTACACTTTAATCATTGTAACCCTGGTGGTACAATACAAAACCTAAAATGTAGCATAGCCTAGAATAAGAATAAATCAAATACAGAAAATAATAACATTCATCTAGTTTATGCACCATCTGGGGGGGGGGGGGAGTGCAGGGCAGAGGGGAAGCCTGCTGGTAGTGGCCAAGCTGAGCCAAGGCAAGCTGCCTGGGGTGGGTTACATAATGCAAGTGAAGGCTGTACTCCTAGGTGGGCTAGATGTAAACAACACTTGACATGGTGTATGAAAACGTGAATAAAAGCTATTCTTTCCAATCAATTTCTTTGAAATTTCAGATTTAAAAGATTAAATCCTTATGTATATATGCTGTGAAAAATTAAATCAACAGTGCCAAAGTTGGACAAAATTTAAGGTATTGATTTTTTATTTATGCTAATTACTTGAAAAATTTGCAAAATTCAGATCCAATTTTGGGTAAACAATTGAATCTTGATTAAATAAAGTTATATTCCTGAAAAAAAGTCTCTAGGTTCAGCAATTCTCATGTTAGGTGAGTAAATATATTTCCTGATTTTTTAAAAATTGCATTATATTTTGGCCCATAATTTCAAAATAATACCCAATACTGACATAATTTTTGGTATGTTCATAGAAAATGTTTGAAAAAAATGTGAATACTAAATATGATCAAAAACAGATCAGTGGTTTTGATATTAGGCAGCCTTGAAGTGTAACAATGGCTTTTTTTATGGAAAACGGAGGTTTTTCCTTAATATCTTGAAAGAACGAAGTACTAATGACCCAATTTTTGGTATGGTAGGAGATTTTGGGGACATCTAAAATTATGCTAACAGCATGGGGAGCATAGAGATGTGCACTGAATGACCTACAGTCATCAAAGTGGACTGCTTGACAATGTAAGGGAATACAACAAGAGCCTCCAAAAAAATTCAATAACTAGCCTAATTTTGCAGCTTTTATTTTCAAATTTCAGATTTTAACAGATTAAATTCTTATGTGTACATGCTGTGATAATTAATTAAGTACTTACAGGAAAAAAATGTGCCGTGGCCAAAGTTGGGCAAAATTTAACGTACCAAATTTATATTTTTGCCAATATTTAAAAAAAATTAACAGATTTTGATCTAATTTTTGGTATACAATTAAATTTTGATTAATTAAAGTTGTATTACTGGAAAAAGTTCCTACCCTTAACACTTTTGGTCTTAAGTGACCAAATATCTTCCTGATTTTTTTACAAAGTCCATTATGTTTTGGCCCATAACTTTTTCAAATGAAACAATACTGACTTAATTTCTAGCATGTACATAGGAACTATACAGAGGAATATTTATGTTAAATATGAAGAAAACTATATATTAGGCAGTCCTGAAGTGTAAAAATAGATTTCTAATAAAAAATTGAGGTTTTTCCTTAATATCTAGAATGAACGAAGTCCTTTTGATCCAATTTTCGGCATGGTAGGAGATTTTGGGGACATCTAACTGTATGCCAAATTTCAGATTCGTAGGTCCAACGGTGTCGAAATGTGCCAGTCTTACGGACGGACATCCAGATGGACGACGGACAATGGACCACGACTATAGCTCAGATGACTTATAGTCAGCTGAGCTAAAAATTGCAAGAGAAACACTAATTAAATTAATTCAATTGTGTACAACAAACATATTTTGGTATCAGGTTTTTGAGGATAATGTTTTGATCAAACTGAAGGAATAATTGTTTTGGCTATATGTAAGAAAACCTGGTTTAAACCCCCAAACTGTTATTTGCAGTTACCAGTGCAGTAATTAACCTGTCATTATCTGAGCAGTGTTGAAAAACCTGCCGAAATATGTGCTCTGCATTATAATACAAGGAAACTTTGAGACAGGCTTTCAAAGCTTCTGATTGGCAGCACCCATAAGAAAGCTGAATAAACCTTATTTTGTAAAAAAAAAAGGCATTCAGTTCTACCTGGGGTTGATTAAAATTTTTTTTAAAAATTCAGAAGTGATGGACTTACACATGGTTCTATTCAAGTACATCTGCAGTTGAACTGGAATGCATTGACTTGCTCTCTTTGAGTCTTCATCTCTATCTGCCTCTCCTAGAATTATGCTAAAAGTTCATTTTGTACTGATATTGTCTTGTTGAAACATACATTAGAGTAATTCTATCAATAATGTCAGAATTAACACCAAAAACTAATCAGAAATTATATTTATCCTACAAATAGTTTTTCATGTCAAAACCACAAAATTACAGACCCACAAAATATTGTGTGATGCATGTTGAGTGTACTATACATGTAAGTAACTCAACTAACTACTCCACAACCGAGACTTGGCACACCAGATACACTTTACATAAGAAGTGCTTGGTTAGAATACATTGCAAACATTGAGGGGTAGAGTATTTAATCTCAGAAGTAGTAACAAAGTCAATAGAACACCAGCAAGGCCCATGTTCCTGTAGGCGGCAGGTGAAATCAATGTCCCTTTATTTAATTTACTGGTGCAGAGACATGCAAGGACCAGTCCCTCGAGCAAGTGGAGTCAATCACAAATCAACCATTGAGAAAGAAAACAATTAATGCCTGGTCCCTCATCGTTGACAGAACCAATAATGAATGATCCTTTCTCAATTACACTAGGTCATGCTAGATTTTAACACAGACCACTGAAATAATGTTAACAATTTCAGTCTAGATTTAATGTACAAAATTAACTGCACCTTACAGTTATTAGGTTCATCAACTGAAGATGATTTAAAACATCCTCATGTGAATCTAATTATCTCTATACTTTCAGCATATAATGGCAAATGCAGTATCATCGTAACACAGATCTAATAAAATAATGCCTATGGGTACAACTAGACTCGAACTGAGTTATACTTAAGTTAGATGTGCTGAGGGGAAGGACATTTCCTAGTGGTTAAGGCCTTGGACTTGGGGGTTAAGCTCCCTGGTTCAACCCCGCCAGTGTCAGATCTCATGGGCATTATGATGAATTTTGTTACAGAGTTACAAGTTATATGTGCTGTGACAGAACTGTCATTAGGGCATTCATATTTTTTTTTGTTTTTTTTTTAGATTTTTATTATTCATGATACTACCTCCATTTTTTCCATGGCTGCCTATCTAAATACAAGGTACATCTGCAGAATATCTTTCCAGTTTCCGAAAACATGACAGGGGCTTTCATGCAAGTAATTCCTGGTGTCAACCAGGCTTAGTGTACCACTCCTGGTAGGCCCGGGGTTGTGTGCCTGGGTCATCATACCGAGGAACCCACAAAAAGTGCACTTGTTTGTGAGTGAAACACAGTTGTTGGGAAGAGTCTCTTCATTATTAATTTAACTTGCAGAGTGCTCACCCTGGTGGTGGGGGGGGGGGGGGGGGAACATGAAATATCTCACCGCCTCACTGCTGAGATTTGAACTCATGATCTCCCAGCTTTGAGCCCTGTCCTCTTCCTCTAGACCATGGTAGCTGGTGCAAATCACAACTTTATTACAGTCACTGCAAACCTAACATACAAATACTGAGCCCCATGCTGACAGCAAAATATGTATCTTGTCTGAAGATTGACTAATCTGTACTCCTAAGGGACAAAACACTGATATCTGATTACTTTTCCTTTGCAAGACACCGTTTTAAATAGACTTCTTTATTCCTTATCATTCTTCCTTATCTTTACACACCAAATAGGTTGAGCAATCCAAGATCAATTGGCTTACATAAGTTCTGAATAACCATTTAATAAGCCAATCTTTGGATACACAAAGGTTAAAATGTTTGTAAAATAAAACTAGATACAGCATCACAAGGTTTTAAGACAAATAAAGCTACCCAGGATCAAAGGCTGTACACACTAAATTTCAGTACAATCCATTGAGCCACTGCTGAAAAGTCTGATGTATTAAGTTAAATTGATTGTGACAATAAAACTCTAAATACTCTTGGAACAGATATATATGAAAGGGTTCTATTGACTCAAGTGCTGTTAAGTCATCCACCTTCTTAGGAATCAGATTTCCTTTATCAGGAACTGTATTTTACATTGTATTATAATTGTAAGTATTGTGAATCAAAGGTACCTGCATTTTATTATCAACTGACATTAGTATAATTATGAACAGGGTTATTTCTTGTCTAAATATAAAATCCTGAAAACAATTAAATATCTGTACTCTTTCATTTGGAAAATTTGTCTTGTATTACTAGCAGACCTTTTCCACTCTTCAGCAAGCCTCTTCAAAGGGACCATTTGAAATATGACCTTTTTGCCAAAGTTTCCTTTTTCAGATTCTTTGAAACTTGACACCATGATGCACTTTATACCAGCATAAGGTTGGCTGGATGGACTGTCAGCATCACTAACGCTCAACAGCTCTGGGCTGCTGAAGCATCTGTTAAATCCTGTGCTTACTGCAGAAAATGATGGCACTGGCATTGGTTAGGTAAAGAGAGAATCAATGGTTTGCAGCAAACTAAATTTTTAGCTGATAAATCTGGAGGACATTTCTACTTAGATCAAATAAAATATTCTTCTAAATGTTTGGTACAATTAAAAAGGAATCAAACATATAATTGAACGACTGAACTTTGGTTAGGAGAAGATATTAGGAGAGGCATAAATCAATGCATTATATCTTGTTTTCATATCCTAATTAATGTATTTCAAATTAAAATACCATTTTAACCTATGTTTGTTTTACATGCATAGTATAGTAAACAATAAAAAATTTAAAATCATGAAAAATTACCTTTGTTAATATAAAGTCAACCACAGTATATCAGGTTCTAATGACTAACCAGTAATAATCCCCATATCATGACCTCCCATTAATATATATAAAAAACAAATTCTTTTTTAAATTTTGTTGGTGGAAGTAGCTGCCTTAATTTTTTTTCATGCTTACTTAACTGTGTATATGTACATCTGCAATATTCAATTCCGGTTTCATAATATGTGACAGGGTAGTATCACACGCTTCCTCTCATTTTATATCCTGGCGTAAACTATGCCCAGTGACTACTGCACTTGGGGGCCCTGGGTGCATAATCGCGTCCCCATTGCTGGATCATACCATAGAGGAACCCCCGGAAGGCGCACTCGTTTGAGAGTTAATCACGGCCATTGGGCAGGGGGCCTTCCCATAAAGCCTGCTGAACCTGGGTGGGGACCGACCGTGAAAAATCTCACTGCCTCGGCTGAGATTTCAAGTCTTGATCTCCTGGCTTTGAGTGCTATGCTCTACCCCTGAGCCACAGAAGCCGGTTAAAAAAATGAATAGGTCTGCAAACTTCTATCAAGATCCCAATTAATGTGACTGTTTTGTCTTTGAGGTGCTTGCAAGGATCCATCAAGGGTTCTAGATTTGAAATGGAGTGAATTATAATAAACACTTTTCAAAGAGTTAAAATACTTATTTCAGTATGATTTATACTGGTGTTCAAAGAAAATTCTATCAGTATAAATTTGCTAAAACTAGTGTTCATTCAGTCTTCCATGAAAATAACTTGCAAAAAATTTTGATATTTGATTTTAGGAAACAGAAACACTCATGACAAAATTTCTGAAAAAGACACTTTAACCTTTAAAATATCAAATTTATTTTTTTTATAGTACATGTACCTGAAATCACATTTTAATTTCATGAAACTGCAAGGATTTTAATGGTGGTAATAATCCCGTTTTCACACTGAACAGTCCTATCGTAACACTGTACTTGAAACAGTACTACCAAAATATTGTCTTTTATCAGCCACCAAACAGCTTAACAAATTATTGAAAAGTCAGGGAAAGACACAACTTTTTGTATTGCTCCTATGAATCCCTATGGTCTCACTGTGATGTTACAACAAAACATGGTGACCTTTTAAAGCATGCTGTAATTTCTCATCATTTTATGGTAAGCTCCCAATCTGCAAGGGTTTCTGAAGGCCATTAAATGTGGACTCTGTGATTATGTAACATTTCATACTGTAGATGCAATTGTGTTCTTAACATTCTGTGGTTTTGTTTTCGAAAGATGATTGTTGTAAGTTTTGTTTTGTTTTCCACTGAGTAAAATAACCAGAAATGTAAGCAGACCACAACACTATCACAATAAATCACTTGGTTTTCTTGTTTTGCAGCTCATCTTTTGGTTAACCTTAAGTTTGAATAAACAAGTTCAAAAGACATAATACACCCATTGTGGTCCTGCGATCTTTGACTTTTAAGTAAATACAGCATTTCACAAGAATCAATCTCATACAAGAATTCCACAAGACACTTTATTGATAAATATGAACTGCATATATGCAGCATACTAGTAGGATTCAAGATTCCTGGATACCATGGTACAAAAAAGCTTCAGAAAAATGAAACCCATACTTGAAAAAAAGTTGTAAACAATCAAATATTGCGTTTATGACAAAGAAACTTATGTAATCTAAGGGCAGAAATAGTATTTTATTTAAATGATCAAGAAATTCAGGTAAATACTGTGTTGATGAATGAAAACAAGACTCCCTTTAAGACTCTGCAGCCATTATGCTTAAAACTGTCTCTGAATCAAAAACAATGACCTGCAAAAACTTTCCTCAGAGAGCCACCCGGCTGGCAGGTGATACATTGTAACATGTTTTTCGCTAGCTGTGCTGGCCCAACGTGGCTGGGCAAAATATCCAGAGCAGACATTTTCACAGTATATCACATATGATCAGTTCTTATCACTGCGTTTAAAGGGGCCCAATCACCTTTTAAGCATATTGAGTTAACACAAAAAATAGCTTGTTTCCTTTAAAATAAGTATATGTACCTGTCAAAATATTGCCCTGAAACTGTTTGCTTTCTCCTGTAAACAAATGTTAAAAACAGTGGACCGGGCACGATGAAAGGTGTCAAAATAAACACAGCGCGTGGGGCCACTGCTCGACCAAAACACATGTAAATCAGGAGATGCACGGCCTGACTTGGCCCCAAAAAATGTAATACAGGTTTATGCTGGCTGAAACATGGCGTGTTGCCCCTGTTAATCGGAACTCCGGTCACGTGGCCTTGTTATGGTAAACAGACTGGGTTTACCAAACACCCAGAGCCATAACATGGTGTTAAACAGTCATATGTGAGGAAATGAGACCATTTGCTGGGATGGTATTTCTGGGAAACATTTGTATAAAGCAAAACTGAACAGATAGTGTGAAAGAACAGCCATAATTAAGCTCCTGATTATGTCCCTTTAAGGACAGTATTCTTCTAAATGATATTTAAAGTGGATAAATATTGTCAAAGTGGTATGTTACATCCATATTTGTTTAAAATATCTTTGTCTTTTGATGAATGCAACCATATTAGCTGTAATATCATAAATTATTTGTTAAGTGGAATACTTCTAGGGCTCTCACACAGCATAGCATCGGGGGGGGGGGGGGGGGGGGAAGCACAGGAGCTAGGGCTATAAGTAAATATTTGTTATGATTTTCCTGAAAATCTATCAAATTCCTGGTAAAATTTCATGATTACACCATAGGTTATGGTCAGATGCTCATGTGGACCTCATTGCCATTCCATAATATCATTTATTAATAAGACCTGATTATATCAGTTTATGAATTGGAGCACACAAACAAAAATCAAATTATTGCATGGTGATAAAAAAGTCCTCTTTACATAACATATCATGTAAAACATATCATTAACATGTTAAGAGTATAAAGTAATATTATTATTGATGATATATCAATACATTGACCCAGTCCTATTTACATACACATCTTTTATACACTGATGCTAAATATATGAGACACTTATTAAGATGAAAATATCAAACTTGGGTCTCAGGAACAATTTTTGGTGAACCCACCAGACAAAATAAATTACAATGAATAAGTTGTAATAATATAAACACACATTTTCAGTTCTTCTTCGTTTATAAAACTGTTAATGATGAAACATGCAATGGATTTACAGCTCCAATTAAGTTTCTCTGACATAATGATCCATATTTTAATCTTCATTTTTCTTCATTCTAATTAACGTCACCATAAACCAAGCCAGTGATGAGAACTATGGACAATAAATCTGATGACAATTATCGTTAAATTAATTAATAATCTAGTTATGGTAGCCTATGCACACTACTCATTAACCAACATCCTTAAATGAGTTTCCATTATCCACATCTTTATAGTACCAAGAAATTTTCTTCAAGCCTATCTCAAAGAAATTAACATTTCTTGCCATAAGATAATTTTTGTCCAGAAGCAAGTTGCTCTTTAGACAGCACTTTACCAACTGTAAAAACTCCCATATTTGATGAGAAATTTGTTCCAAAAAAATTAATCCAAGAAAGGGGAGACGATTTGTGTGCGGGTCTTAGCCTGAGAGGTACAATATATAACTAAGGCCTAATTCAGGTATAGGCCTACAACCTATATCTCAAGCACTGTTTGTTTTGACCTGGTTTTCTGAGTCCCTACAAAAGAGGGGAGCATTGTATGTTGGGCCAATCTAATGAGACCTTAAGTGCTGGAAGTAACTACCTCTATGCTTGGCTGAAATGGTCACATAATTTATAGCAAATATAAATGCTGTCGGCAAAACATTTTTTAGGGGTGGTATAGGCCATTATGTATGAGCTAGACCAAAAACTGATTCCATAAATATCTGTGGTCTTCTTGGCTGCGTGTAAACAATGCCTGAAACACAACACACAACTGATGCGACAAGGGATCTACATTATTATTGGGCCATGTTGCTTGTCAAGTGTTTGTTAACTGGCATTTGGTTGGCTGCTGGTCACATCATACGTACAATGTTTTTCAGCAGACACCAACCTGCCACCTGGTGTCTAAGTCTATCATAACTGGTCATACCAGGCAGCAATAAAATCAGTACCTTTTTTAAGAAGCGCAAGATTATCTTTTATCTTATCAGAAGAAAAAACCTCTTATAATGAGAATGTTTATACAAAAAAAAATTCTTGCCCTACTCCCTAGATAATTTTCTTGCCACACAATTATTTTTCTTACCGTTAGGCCTAGAAAATTATTTTTGGCTGTGCTAAATATGTATGGACCTTCAATCATCTTTCTGTGAGAGATGCTACAAAATGAGCTTCAGAAATCAAATAAAGAGAGCATTAAATTAGTATCAATGAAGGGTTGAATTAAATTAATGATCGAAGAAAATATTCTGAAGATAAGTCATTGTCATCCAAAAGTCTCTCATTTCATAGAACTCTTGTCCTATAGACACCAGAAAGCTGTAATCAATGGTCTTACTAACAGCAATGACAATGTCTTCTAATATTTGGTTATCTTTATTTGATAAACAAGAGACAGATTTGAAATTTTTCCTGATGATCTGATTTCAAATCTATAGGGATAAAGAATCCCTTTTGTTCATCCATCTCTGATTGAGGAATTGCATTTTAATTGATCTTTGATGGATTGCTCTTTGTAATTTGCTCAACTGTACTTAAACTGCCCCATAATAAGGCACTCAGTGCAATTATTCAATCAAACATTCCACAGGTTCATTAGGCCTTTCAGTTATGACTGCGCTGACATCTGCTGAACTTATCAATTACAGCCAGAGCCTGAGCTGTTTAATTTCTGTTACAGTCCTGAGATCCACTCAGCAACATCTGTCTTAGGAGGAAATATTCCACAAAATAAACACAGAAATCTACCCCAGCTTTTGATGCAAACAACTGGTAGTGCAGTTTAACCCCCACTTTGTGACCACCCCACAACTGCGACCACCCCTACAATTACTACCACTGTTCTTGGTCCTGAATACTTGATGATCCAAGTAACATAGAATAAACACAAATACAACCACACCCAAATTATGACCACTGGTCAGTCCCTAAGGTGGTCCTAACTGTGGGGTGCCTATGTACATCATTAATCAAGACCTGACATTAACAGTTATTCACCTGCCTTGGGCTAGTCAAAGTTCCAGAAAATGGTGGTTGCCTCCTAATTGTAACAACTTGGGCTCGACATGAACCTTCAGACAAAGCCTGAATCTTAACTAATGTTCAGCAAGCCAATTTTGTTTTGGAGAAATGATATCATATATTGATAATACTTCTTTCAACTTGAGTCATCTGTATGTTTATCTGTACAAATATGAGAAATATAATTAGCAAACAAACATTTGAAAATATGAATTGTGTAACATAAAATAAAGCCTGCAATATAATCATGTGGCACATGAGTCCACTTTTCTAATTACTCGGACTTATAATTGGACTCGAGGTCCATACTGAGTCCAGAAAGAAATAAAACTTGTCACCTAAAGTCTGTCACCAGTAAGATTGGAAAAAAACACAAAATTTAAGAAAAAAAAATAACAATATAATGTTATTGAACTCAGACTTAATTGGATCTTGTTTCGCAAAGGCGCAATACTAGAAGGTATGCTTGGATTTGAACTTAAAGGTGCCCGTTAATCTACCTCTACTAAAAGAATTTATGTGATTTCTGGCTTCATCTGTGTATATATTAATGTTCTCAGGGTAATTTTGCTTGGGAAAATTTCTTAAAATGCCTTTGTGAAGGATGTATGAACTTGTTTATCAACAACATGTTTGTAAACACAACCTAAGGTGATAAAAAAGGTCACTTGTTGCAAAACGCAACTTGCAAAGCTGTGGTTTATCTGACTTGCTGCCAGATGCCTTTTTTTAAATTTGTTTTAATTATTTTGACAGATCCCCCTTGTATTATAAACAAAACAAGCAGCCTGTGTGTGGTGATATTCACATTTTCTGGCCTATTTTTATAAAAGTTCCAAGGGATTACCTTTAGTTTATAAAGGTCAGATAGGTGATTAAACCTCTTTAAGGACTTGAACTTAGACCAGCCTGGACTTGGACTCAGAAATAGATAATGCAGAATAGAATACAACACTGGTATACACTCTGTCCACAGCATATCTATACCACTTGTATATACCAATGGGAGCTATTTTACAAATAGAAGTATTAGATTACAGGCATACACTATTGCAGTTGGCCAAATTTTACATTCAGGAAATTTTAATTTTAAAAATTTTATTTTCAGAACTCAGCCTATCCTTCTTTGATCACAGAGATAAAAGACCATGGGCCCATTGTCTTCTTTAGTACTTCTCAAGACCTTATTTTCAAATCTTGAATAAGTTGAAAGCTGGTTGAATAA
Organism: Sipunculus nudus; assembly: GCA_026874595.1. Classification (NCBI taxonomy): domain Eukaryota; kingdom Metazoa; phylum Annelida; class Sipuncula; order Golfingiida; family Sipunculidae; genus Sipunculus; species Sipunculus nudus. Next base: position 41,833,953 of record CM049321.1, on the reverse strand, counting down.
TGGATATTTTATACCATAATAGACCCTTAATGAATAATTACAGAGGTAGCCCTTAACCCAGTTTTATCCAACTGAACCTTCTGCAAACAAAGATTTATAGACCTCATAAGAATGTTCCATCATTATCTTCATCATTACTTCGTTAGATGTCCTAAACTGCTTTTTATTGATCAATCAGAGAATTGATACAACAGACCCGGAGGAGAAAAACCTACATCAAACACTACCCCATGTTAAGTCCTGATGATGAAGCGTCTTGCTGACAGCTGCACGTAGAAGACTTTGTCTGTTCCCCCGCCATGTGACCCCTCGATTGCGATAATGAGAGAAAAAAAGGAGCAAAATGCCAAATTTGAAATCAAAAAGGCTCTGTTAATTTGTGAGACTGAATCATAGATTCAACCCTGATTTGTTGTACACCAAATCTTGTGAAATGTTTCAGGGTCCATATATTTTGTGGATAAATTTTAATTTAAACTATGCACAAGACTATGCACATGACAAAGTACAATCTCCCATATGTATATACAGGGGCGGATCCAGGATTTAGGAAAAGGGGGGGTCCAACCCAGGAGGACAAATGAAAACCTTAAAAAAAGGTCCTCAGGTCTGAAAAAGGGGGGGGTCCTGGCAGCAAAATTTTGTCTGAAGCCCTTAAAAAACGTTGTTTCTGATGAAAAAGGGGGGGGTCCGGACCCCCTGGACCCCCACCTGGATCCGCTTCTGATATAAATATGTATATAAAAGGAAATGATTCCTGGTCTTCACTAAATTATTTCAATCAGGAAATGGTGGATGATCCAGGAAAACGGACACACCTTAAGGGCTTATTGCACAAACATAAGAGTATTTTACAAATGACAAAGGCAAACATATTTCAAACTTAATCTCATCCCTTCTGTTTTGCTTTTGGTGGGGAAATATGTTATGTTTGAAAAAACAATGCCATCAGTTGGTATACAGCCTGGCAACAGTGGCTGATTGGGTGCCTGCTGACTGGGAGTGCATCAACTGGCATAGCTGGTAACATACATTGATATGATTTTTACTATAACACAAGGTCAAAGAAAGCAGAACATCACAGAAAGAGAACTTGAAAACACCATCAGCACTACTAAACTGGGCAGTATATAGCAATTCAGTCACTTCAGTGATCACAGGCGATCCTACCATTAATAATACATGCATAACCACTACAAACAGTTGCAGCAGTGTTATTGCTGATCTGAACTTGTACACAGTTGGCCTCAGCAACAGATGTGTATGACGTATGATTTTATGTGGGTTATTTGTCGATCATAGCGGGTGATTGTTCAGCACAGAATGAAGAGTTTTTAGACTGATATGTCTATGAATATTCATGAATGCCGGAATAATGCATCCCAGCTGGTGTCATTTATAGAATACTTTTGGTGAAAACGTACATGTGTGTGGGCATGTATTTTTATTTATACTGTAAAATGGATAAATGACTGGAGAACCCAGGCAAATAATCAATGTTCATGTTTTTCCTTACAGCCAGCCATATCAATTATATTTTTTACCTGAAATCTGGTGAATCATTATCACAAAACCTGGTGGTTCATTTTCTTACATTTCCATTTGTTGGCTTCTCTGTTTGAATGATTACACAAAATCTATACTTAACCTTTTCCCATTACACTTCTATGAGGGCTGAGCATGGGCCAGGCAAGAGATCACTAAATTGTGGAATGGATTTAGGTAGAGAGTTTGACCAAGTAAGAAAAAATTTGCCATATTGGAAGTACACTTAATCTACTGTGTGTCAATCTAGTTTTTACAAGTAACTTGCAACATCTGCGTTTTAGTCTTTATGCAAATTAGAAATTGACAACCCCTAAAATCATGTTTCATTTGAGAGGTCAGGGTTTGTTAAATACAATAATAGAGTACTCGGAGGACAGTGACAATCTAGGTGGGAATTTATCTGCAGACAGTTTTTGTTAACCATTAGACCTGTACCTCTCTTATAGCAGAAGCTGGAGAAATGCTCTTGGGCTCCACGCCCTCCTTCACAAACTATCCCCGGATGCAATATGATCTAATTTATCTGTTGCTGAGGCATGAAACTGAAAGTGATAAGACTGCAATTTGACGCTAACCATTTCTTAGACTATATTCTTTTTTGTTTAGCATGCGCTTCTCCCGATTAAATTGTCAACAACACCTGAACCATATGGATGGGCCCAGCTAAGTCTGCTTCCTGTAATTACCTGATGGTATGAACAAAATCTGCTTCATGTATGATCAGTCCATGAGCAGAAACAGACTCAGGCCTGGGTCTAAAAATAAACTCTAGTTTTGTAAGAGGTTTCTAAATCTGTGAGACAGAATGTCATGTAATAAATCCAACTGAATAACTTAAAGAAACCACAACAATTACCTGTGTGCTCCAAAGTGGTGTGCTGATTAATCGATGATTGGCCGTTTTCTTTCAAAATCGATTGAATTAATTGCTCTTTTTGCATAATCAATTAAAAACAATTATGCATGATAATGCAAAGAGTCTAATCCTGTCAGAAATTTACAAACACAAAGAAGTAACGAACAACATCAAAACGGAATCTTGCACAGCCAACAATCATCTAACTGCGGGTGGAACTTGGATGCGGGTGGATTGATGGTTTCATTAGGAATACCTATATTCATATCACACTGTTTACTGGAGTCAATATTTGTTTGTACTAGTATATACATCAGAATTCATGATAACATAGATAGTACATAAAATAATTGATTTATTATCAATCATTGGTCCTTTTTATTTTTCAATCATCGATTATGATTTTGCAACCAATTTCTCCCACTGTAGAGTCAAAAATGTATGTCTCTTTACTCTGAACAAGCATCAAACTGCAAAAACTGTACAAGCTGAGAATAAAATGAAACAGATTTACAAAGGTCAATACTAGGACTACACTTTTGGAGACAGTTCTTTAAGGCAGGAAACATAACCCCACCCCCTTTAGGCTAAAGAAGCAAGATCCTATAACCTAATAGGCTCAAGATTATTTTTTTCTGTGGCATATTTGTGTTCCTTAGTTGAGTTTTCTTTAGACTGGTTTTCTCTCTGAAAGGTTTTTCAAAAACTAGTTTCACCTTAACAAGATTCTCTAAACCTAGTTCCCATATACTTTACATCCTTGACTAACATTCCTTTAATTGGTATTCTAAGCTAGAATGTACCTTAAACTATATAATCCCTTAATTCTTCAGGATAGTTGTACAAAGAATGCATGGTGTTCTTTAACATACATGTATGTCCAATCATCCATGCTTGTGCTCTCTTCTTAAACTAGTTTTTCTTGTAATAGTCTTTCTTTGATGAAGACAAATTCTGCCTCAATCCAAACACATATTTTATAAATATATATTAAAAAATATTTACTGTTGTCTTTATACTGGTTTTAATTACTACTGTTATTATAATTTGTGACATCTCTTATTTAGTACCAAGCTTTCATAAGCAGTAAGGCCTATAATTATTTTGCCTCAATTAAATTACTACCAGGTATTTAGCATTTGCTGGCAGATTTTCCTTATTAAAATATAAATTTTCAAGTATATAATAAATGCATATGTTTACCTTATATTATTTATGGTAACATCTAGCCATCAGAAGATATATATATATATATATATATATATATATATATATATATATATATTAACAAACAATAAAAGAAATCGACAAGTTTTTAATATACAGTATATAGTATCCTCGTAGTAATATACTGGAATTCACTTCACACACGTACACACGCATCATGCAGCGCGCTCTGCACGTCAATCTATTATTAGCTCTAACAGAGAGCAAATATTTGTTGGAGGAACGGGTCAGCCGTACAGGGAAGTAACTTTATCGGACAAATTTCGAGGCAGGTCTGTGTAAATAATGCACAGCGGCTGCCGACCGTTTGAAACACTTGCACAGGTGTCGAATGCAGCGTGGTTTAGTGTACAGATGCGCTGTGCCCGCAAGTCAAAACATCGCATTGAAAAAGCAACCTGTATTTAAGACAGTGTTGGTATATATTGTATAAATCACGTGGTTTTCACACATGACTAACCTTATCTTCAGTACTCGAAGTCTCATCGTCAACCATTGCGCATTTTATATACTCCCCGGCTCGTTGGTGTTGGACAGACCGTAATCCTAACTTCTTCAGCCAAAACCCCAGAACTGTCTGCAGGCGGGGACTCATACAGCAACCGAACCAGGCTCCCGTTGCCAGGGGCGACGCTCCCGAGCATCAGAAGGGGGTGGGCAAACTTGTGTCAACCAGTGATGCACGAACGCCTCTTAGTTAAAACAGTCTTTACAGGTACTTCAGCAGCAAGCCCGCAGCCCTTACAGTCCAGCCACGTTTCGCCACGTGCTAGCTTTGACTAGAGCTACGTTTAAACTGTTCAACGCAGGTACAGTTATCAGGTTTGGCGCCCCAGTGTCGCTCCCGGTCCGTTTTAGCGCGTCCTGACTCGATGATGACGACTTGTTATTTATTCATGTGACACAGGTCACCGGGAACGTCACTCTCGCTCCAGTTTAATAAACACACGTATCGACATTGGGACCAATTTCTCCAACAAGCCCCGGGGGCGCGAGTTTCAAAGAAAACTAAACTGTATTCGTTACGTTGTCATTCAATTTGTTTGCTCATCTTGATGCGACATACATTTTATTGGCCCGGTGTCTATTTATAGACGGAGAACAGACCTTCATTCTATTTAAATTAATTAAATAATTCAAAGTGGTAATTAAGTAAACCCTCTATCTACGTGTGCCAAATTTACAAATTAAAACACTTTGGGGGATACAGATGTATAAATTGTAAGGATATGATTAATAGAATATATACCTGATATCAATAATGTATAATTAAAACATAAATATTGCCATTTCTGTTTTTCAATATTTAACAAAACACGGTAAGTTAATTTTAGATGTTAATAATTAACATATTAGTTTCGTTAGTTTATAAATTATGGTGATAATTATGCAAGTAAGCCACCTCTTCACCTCAAATTTACATTATGTATAGGTATATATATATATATATATATATATATATATATATATATATATATATTGCCACCTGAGTAAATTTATAAACCGCCCTGTACTGTTTGTGTTCCTATTTTGGGGGAGTTCTTCCATGCATGGCCTCTTTTTGAACTTACCAGAGCGGAAAAAGAAAGATATATATATATATATATATATATATATATATATATATATATATATATATATATATATTATACACTTATTTTTTGTCGCTAACAGGTTTTTAATTCATGCATGTTCCACATATTGCTTCGTATATATATACTCGGCGCAAATGGACGCAAGAATCGGTACATTGGGAATCATAAGTGCATTATACGAATAAATCTAGAACGCACATATGTATATATATATATGGTAAATGATTAAATAAATGCTTCCTTATGATTCACGTATCATAGGTCTACCAGGAGCGGATTCAGGATTTGGAAAAAGGGGAGGGTCACGCCCAGGAAGACTGGAAGAAAACCTAAAAAAAGGTCCTCTGCATGGTCCGGGAAGGAGGGGGTCAGGGTTGCAAAGTTTGGTTGTTTCGGCTCGAAACGGGGGGGGGGGGGGCGGTCAGGACTACCTCGCCCCCCCCCCCCCCCCCCGGATCCGCCACTGCATACCGATTGATCTACCGATAAACACATACAGCCTTGTTAGATCGACTGACAGAAAGTAAATTAAAAGAAATTAAAAATTAAAATTTCTATCTTATCTTAAATCCATTTATATGTACACTAATCTGTCCGAATTTTGACCTATAGGTAAATAAGGCTGACCCAGCTTAATGAAGGTTATTGGGTCAGACCTATCTTTAAAGTAAAGTTAGAAAGGTAACAGATGGTTTTAATGGTCAGCTTCTTTGGTATATTATATTGTTCATCTTAGCATCATTCGAGAAGAATGTTATATCTATACGAGAGAATATTATGAATGCTAACAATATTTAAATAAGAAATATAAACTTAAAGACAACAATTCATAATCGAATTCAATCGAAGACCCCTTGGAAATTTACAGTCTTAAATCAAGGCCAGGACAGTCGAGTGGTAAAATGGTTGGCTCTCTGCGCAGGCGACCCGGGTTCGGTCCCCGGCGTTGCTACATGAGAGTTGGTTGTAGTTGCCCGTCCAAGGTCGGTGGTTTTCTCCGGATTCTGCGGTTTTCCACACCCCTATAGACTACCCAATACCATTATCCGAGCAATGGAGAGTACTTCATATTAGTTATTATATATAACTAGTTGTACAATCAGTGTAAAATAAATAAAGTTGATTATAAATGCGATATGTATATATTGTACCTAAGGACAAGCCGACTGTTATATAACCAGCTCTCTTGGCAATGTTGCCATAAGCTTAAGTTTTTGTGACAGAACTGCAGCGGCAGACTTTCATGTTTGAGAAAGTGAAAAGAATTTATTCCTAAAAAAATACTGCTGAACAAAGGTAAACAAGTGCATAATGGAAAATGTCCAACATAAACATGACTATCGTATAAACCGGGCCATGGCTATTTGATCGACCGCGTCGTTTGTGTATGTATTACAAGAGTCACGTTGTGATGACGTCACGATGTGTTAACCATGCCGGCTCGTGCCCAGCAGTTGCTCTGCTTGAGTTTCCACGAAGCGATCTGGAGCTTATGTTGCCGGGGGCTAACACCGGTATAACTACGTGTTTACGTAAATCGTCTGCCTCGCTTGATAAACTTTCACTGATTCTGGCATCTGCTATCGTTTGGGATACTGCTCCCGTTTGTGTATATGCTGGCGTTGGTTTTCCGAAATGGCTCGCGATCTGCGACTTCTGCCAAAAATCTTACCAAAAATTGTAATGCCAAAGGCATCCAAGTTTTTTAAAAAGAAATAAATTCAATAATACCTTTAAAGTATTGGCCACTATAGTCTGTACTTATTAAATAGACAAGTGGAATCGGAAGCAGTATGATTTGATATGGTTATATAATTTTTGATGTTTTAATTCTTTCTGAACGGCTTTCTTATAATTTTTCTTTTAAAGAGATAAATGCACACATTTTTTAATGCTTGCTTGTCAAAGTACTATGTACATATGCAGAATTCTATACGGTTTCGGACCATGTGACAGGGGCTCGTTGTAAACCAGGCTCGATGTACCATTCCTGCGGGTCCTGGACGTGTGTCATCCACACACCCAGATCCCCAGAAAGGCGCACTCGTTTGTGAGTGAACCACGCCCGTTGGGCAGTCTCCATAAAGCCTACAGAGCGCTCACCCGGGGTGGAGGCCGGCTGTGAAAAATCTAACCGCCTCGGCTTGGATTCGAACTCACGATATCTCGGCTTTGAGTCCTGTGCTCTATCCCTAGACCATGGAGGTCGATTGTGGACTTGCGTCTTGACTAACCAATATACCAGTTATAAATCTTCCATAGAGAAATAGCCTTCATCACTCGACCTTTCTTTTAAAAGTTACCTGAAAACCAAAAACCCTTAACATATAAGTTCAGAAGTGCCTGTCTACGAAATGATCGCTGAGAGACCATATACCGCGTCCGATACTGAATTTAAACCTGATCCACTTTTTAATTTTATGAAATTTATTGTTGTAAACCTATCCAATATGATAAAGAGGTTGTATTTAAAGACCTTCCTGTCAGGCCATGTATCCAACGTGACACCTAGGCCAGCCAACCTTGCATCGTGTGCCGTCATTGTTGTCCTAGTGTGACGTGACCACAAACCGACTGAATAAGGCAAGTTGCCTGGAAAGTGGGCTCTTTTATCACCCAAATTAGGTCTACTTTATGAATCTTGGCAATAATCTCATTAATTTGGCATTTGTCGGTCCATGACGATGTCAGATTCGGATAAGCTCCTATATTCCGTAATCTGACTCAGTATAAATTTAGACATGTTATCCATCAGAAACAGGGCCTTGTACACGTGTTAAGCTTAGTCTCGTCGCCAGGTAATAACATAGGATTTTTATTAAAATGGGCGGGGGTGGGGGGGGGTAGCGAAAGAGGTTATTTGAGCCGGTGGTGTAGACTGTAATGGTACGAGATGCAAAATCAGGCGTTGTTTCTCGGTATTTGATTTATATTTTTACTATTTTCCCTGATTTTTCAGATGGAAACCGGGGGCTAGTGCCCCGAAATAGTGTTTTAAAGAAATTGAACCGTTCATGTCGTATATAGCCCACGAAAAAAGAAAGAAAACAACTTTAAGTTACCCCTAATATATTTTGTTCATTTTATTTTTATTTCAGTTAAATTGAAAGTCATCTCCAATTAATGTTTTCACTCCTGACTGTCGCAGTCCTGATCGAAGTGTCTGTGGCGGCCGACGGAGGTCTACAAGCAATGGCTGTGAGTTTATTTTTCCCGACCACCTGCCGTGCGGGGTCTGCTGTCAACATTAAGGAAGTACCTCTCGTTGGGCGCCAATGGCACAAACAGGACAGCACTGCGGATGGTCTCGAAAATCTGACCACACAGACCAATACGGCAAGACACAGGAAAGCCTATACAGGTATTCACCTCTGAAACATTAACACCTACATTATACCAAGAGCTGTTCCAAAATGAATCTAAAGGTCTTTCATTTGTTCCCTAAAGCTTGACTCCAGTCTACCGATCTTTTTTGCCGGCCGACTTTTTTTTTCACCGGCCACAAAAATCTATAAGGCTCGCCGGTCGGCGAGGGTCCGCACACTTACTGATATTCCGTTCAACTCACCAGAATTTTCCCAGTGATTTCCTTTTCTTCTAATTTCGTCTCCAGAATTATTAATGGCGCCAGGAATGATAAAAAGGAAGAAAAGTAGGTTGTAATTCAGCCGAATTTTCCGGTTCTGTCATCACATCTTCCGAAATTTCCGGCCGGCCTTTTTTGCAGCCGATTCTTTTGGCCAGATTACAAATGAAATAGGTTAGAAAAATCTGTAGGTTATATATCAGCCAGCTTGTTATGACGAAAATTACAACCCACAGGAAGAATCAAAAGTGTCCAAAATGGTCGAAAAAAATCTTGTAATGTACACGCTAAATCGGTAGGTGTGCGTGCACTCGCTGGTCGGCGAGACTTTTTCCAGCCGCTAAAAAAAACCGGTAGAAAGGTGGTCGGCATAGTTCGCAGTTTTCGCTCTCTACGACGGTTCTTTTTTTAGTTCGCACGCTTAGTTGTACACAGGTTAATTTAGGTCTACCGCATGTGGTTAAAATAAATTTATTGATAAGTTTATTTATATATAATTTCTATATAGATGTTGAATTGTTTACTTTATCTCCTAGGCATTTGGCTTTTGCGGTATATTTAAATTGGGGAAACGTTGGATTTCTAAAGAAGAAACAGATAGGAAATTAAGTATAAAGGGTTAATTAGTTTTGATGCGCGAGATGTAAATCTGGTGCTCAATGACCAAAAGAGAGACAGACAGACAGACAGCGAGACAGAGACAGACAGACAGAAACAGCGATGTTACTATTACATGTATTATATTCCATCGGATATTTTCAGAATGGTAATGCTTAAGCAGAAAGATATAAAATTCGTCAACTTATAATCCGACTTTAGTGGAGGATTATAAAAAAAATAAACCCATAAACCTGCAATAGTGTCTTTGTTTTTACCTTTTTATTGCCACTTCAAGCAGGGTATGTGTTGATCCCCTTTCGTCTGTTTATGTTTGTCTGTTTGTTCACGACATAACTCACGCAATCATGAACGGAACTTATGAAATTTTCAGGCATTTCGGGAATGGAAGAATCGATTTGATTTTGATGTCGATCCGGGTATGAGCCGGACTCAGGAATGTCAGCAAAGAATAGTCACAGATCTGCACCTACTTATATATGCACGAATAAATTTGGGAATATGGGCCAAATAAGTGAATGGAGGTTGGATTGCATTCAGTATAATGCAGATTTCTAGTGCTACACATTCCATATAGATACAGAATTTAAACTTGAATATATGGGCGAAGCTTACAATCGCCCACCGGTATCAGACCTTCATGGGTGTATACACTCAGTGAATGGCAAGGCAAGCACCGGCCGTAATTCCCATCAATGGGCGGATTGAACTTGGGGACAAAGGAAACTCCCTGTGTCCCATGGCATATAGGCCTTTGAATGAAAGACAAAAATTTACGTCTAAATTTTATTATTTATATTGTTCTTTAGGAGTTACCCTTACTCTCTTGAATACATCATCATAACGTTGCAAACAGACAAACAGCCAATGAAATAACTAGCCAACCAACGGACCAAGGGGAAACCATAATATACCCTCGCCTCGAGGCGGAGATATAATAACTCGTGAAAGCCCCATTAAAATTGCTTTGATTATATCTTTAAAAGGATTTTCAAGACATCGAGCCTATGGATAAAAAAAAAACACTAGGTTGGAGAACGGGCGGTTAATAAATCGAGTGCTGAGCAGCTAGGTATTCATTAAAACTACACCGGTAGATTTTCTCTAACTCCATAAACAGCGTGCTGTGTTCCCGAGTTAGCTGTCCTGACCTTTAAGCTTTTGTCTTTAATGTCTTTGGGCACGTGGCCTCTACCAGGATAAAAGAATAACAGGGCTGGTTTCAGGCTGCTGCAGCTCGTTTAGAAGCTGGGGCAGCTGATGTCGACGGCTGGCCCGGACTGCTTTTCTTGAAGTCTTGGTTGTGTATTTCCTAACACTCGATTAGGTATGAGGAGGGGACCATTTTGGAGTTAATTTATCGGGCCAGCGCGGAGGTCATAAGGAAGAACCACCTACTTCAACGTTTACTTCGTCTTCAGTGCCGGGATATATTTTCTACTCAGATTCATGAACAATTTTGTATAATCTATTATAGCTGCAGTTAAAAAAGGGATGTTTTTCAAAAGAACAATATATTTATTCAAAATGAAGTTCGCGCACCTTAATTCAACGATAAAATATATCAGCCTTTTTAGTTGTTCCTTCCCCCCAAAATCATAATAGTTACATTGTATTTTAAAACAAATCATCTGGAAAAAAACAAGACAAAAATGAACGAATTCAATTATTTTATAATGATTTGAAGCGTGCACTGAGTTGTGGGACCCGAACAAGGCTGCCCAACATATCAATATATGCGCATGCTCGTGTTAACAAAATTTTGCAGATACCAATTAAATATTCAGCCACTATACAAATGATAATTACACTGAAGAAAAGGGAATTTGTAGCAAATATGGTGTTTTGGTATATGGAAATTCTGTTTCAGATTGGAAGAAGAAGGATATATGATTCATGTTATCACGTTCACAATATTAGGGTTAAGTTTGGAAAACGTAGGTTCTTAATATGATCAGTGGTAGGAGTAAACAAGAGCACCGCAAACGTGCATAATACGCTCGTCTTATGTCTTGAGACCTCTGACCTCATTAAATATGCGTGAAATCTGCTGAGGAATTGAATTAAGGTGATGAGTTTCATGAAAATCCATAGGATTTTTGTTAAGTCACCACAGTGCCTTCAAAGTGGGGTGACTTCTGACCTCATTAAATATGCGTGAATTTTGCTGGTAATCGATCTTATGCGAGATATTTTATTGATTAACATTTCTGATGAGTTTTATCAAAATCCTCCAATTCTTCGTAAGTTATCGCGGCGACACCACAAAGTTGCCTAGTGATACGTGACTTAAATATGCGTCGAGTTTGACCATAATCGAACTCGAGGGAGATAATCTTTAAGTTAGTAATTATGATGAGTTTGGTGAAAATCCATCGATGCCCCGGTAAGTTATCGCGGTCATACTAAAAGTTAACGGACGATAGGATGGACAGACGGCCGGACGGACAGACGGACGGTGGGTACCGGTATATCATAATTCTCCCGTCATATCACGTACGTATAAAAACTCTGCGCGGTGGTGGTATGGTTAATGTGCCCGGCTTATGATCGAGAGGTCGTGAGTTCGAATCAAGACCCTTGGGCAAGGTCCAAACAGCAAGTGTGCCTCTGTCAACCCAGCAGTAGAAATGGATACCAGTAAATCCTTGGAAGGTAACCTGCGATGGACTGGCGTCCCATCAAGGAGGAGTTCAACACATAAGTCGCTTAACGCTACAGAAACCGGGATAAGCCCCGGCCTCATGAGCAAGGAGGCTCGGGTGTAAAAGCCCATTAGTAAAGAAACAAGTGACCCAGGGGTCATGACGCTCAGCTGACCAGGAAGACATTGACAAAAGTAATTTTATCATCTGAATGTCAAATTTGAATGAAATACTTTTTCCAAACTTGACCTTTTGTATAAAATCATCCAATATTCATTGGGGTACTATGGAGCTCTGTAGCATGAAGGATATGGGTAACAGACACCTATTTTCAAGGTTTACAAGATGACTTTTCAGGGGTCTCCCAGCATGTCAAAAAATAAAATTCTAGGTCCAGTTATTGTGATTTGTGCCCTCTCAACAAATCCAAATGTTTATTATGGGGGGTATTTCAAAGCCGCATAGGATGAAGGATATGGGTAACAGAGATGTAATTTCAGGTGCACAAGGAGACTTTTCAGGGGCCTCCCAGCATATCAAGAAAGGAGATTCTAGGTCAAGTCATTATAATTTGTGCTCTGTTAACAGATGACCAAATCTTTATTCTGGGGAGTACTTTGGAGCCCCAGAGCATGAAGGATATGGGTAACAGGGACCTTATTTCGGGTTTCCATGCAGACCTTTTATGGGCTTCCCTGGAGGTGAGGACAGAAGATTCTAGGTCCAGTCATTATGATTTGTGCCCTGTTAATATATGACCAAATCTTTATTCTGGGGAAACTTCAGAGCCCCATAGCTCACAGAATATGGGTAACAAGGACCTTATTTTGGGTTTCCATGTAGACCTTTTATGGGCTTCCCTGGAGGTGAGGACAGAAGATTCTAGGTCCAGTCATTATGATTTGTGCCCTCTTTACAGATGACCAAATGTTTAAAGATCACAAAAGTAGAGAAAACTAGATGTGTCGGAACGACACGAATGCCCCCGCCTTGGGCAAATTAGAAACATTTGTTAAATTTTGTAAATTTTTTTAAGTTCAGGAGGTGTTGTATGGTCAAAAGTAGGTCAACAAGGGCAAAATGCAAACTCGATCTGTAAAGGGTCATTATCAAGCAACACACCAAAATCAGGGCAGTATATGCAGGCATTGTGAAAAAAGTCCATATATGTGCATTTATCATGAAAATTTCTGTCTTTCATGAAATTTTCTATGTTCAGGATCTGTCATATGGTGAAAAATAGGTTAACTGGGACGAAACGCGAACTCGATCTGTAAGTGGTCATTATGCGCCCACAGACCAAACATTAGGCCAGTATCTGTAAGCATTGCATTGCAAAACTAGAATATTAGCAAAAGTTGATAATCATTTATAAATTTAAATTGGAGAGGTATATGCCATGTTTCAAAACAATCCACCAAATGCTTCCTGAGAAATAAGCTCCTAAGTTTTTTTTCTGTAATTTTCTCTGTATCCTTGAAAAGTAGGTCAAGATCACCTATCTTTGAACTTGACCAAGATTTTGTAAATATAATGCAATAGCACTGAAGAAATGAAGTTCCTGTGTTGAATACCTTTGGAGATATCCTGCACAAAAGGCCAAAATTGAAAAAATCCGATAAAATTTCATTAAAAAATCAGAAATTGCAGGTGGCACCACCAAAATTGTGCAGCACATACAGACCATCAGTCCCAATGATCATAGTAAGTTTTGTGAAAATCCACACAATAGTTCCTGAGATATAAACTTCTGAGTGTTTTTCTATAATCAGCTGTAAAATGTAGAAAAATGGGTCAAGGTCACCCATCTTCGACCTTGACTGAGATTTTATCGATATACATCTTCACTGATGAAATAAAATTCCAACGGTGAATCCTTTTAGAGATATCCCGCTCACAAGGTAAAAGTTAACAGACGCGGAACGGACGCACGGACAGACACCGGACAGACAGATGGACGGACGGACAGACGGACAGCTTCGGTGACGACAATAGCCTATCAGCCTATGCGCTTAGGGCCAAAAATGGCTGTACATGTGTATTTATCATGAAAATTTCTATTTTTCATGAATTTTTCTAAGTTTTGGAGCCGTAAAATGGTCAAAAGTAGGTCAACCGGGACGAAACGCGAACTCGATCTGTAACTGGTCATTATCTGCCCACACACCAAAAATCAGGCCAATATCTGCAGGCATTGCGAATAAAAGTCCGTACATGTGTATAATTGACATGAAAATTTCTATTTTTCATGAATTTTTCTAAGTTCAGGAGCCGTAAAACGGTCAAAAATGGGTCAACCGGGACGAAACGCGAACTCGATCTGTAACTGGTCATTATCTGCCCACACACCAAAAATCAGGCCAATATCTGCAGGCATTGCGAAATAAAGTCTGTACATGTGTATTTGTCATGAAAATTTCTATTTTTCATGAATTTTTCTATGTTTAGGAGCCGTAAAACGGTCAAAAGTAGGTCAACCGGGACGAAACGCAAACTCGATCTGTAACTGGTCATTATCTGCCCACACACAAAAAATCAGGCCAATATCTGCAGGCATTGCGAAAAAAAGTCCGTACAACTGTTTGATTTCGGAATGAAGGAATGACGGAATGACAGAATGACGGAATGACGGAATGACGGACATGGGTAAAACTTTTTGCCCCGGCCACTTTGTGGCGGGGGCATAAAAAATCGTAAAAAATAAAAAAAATATAGGTGGCGCCACCAATCTCCAGAAATTGATAAACCACTCCATGATCAATATCCATGCAAAAAAACATGGTGATAAATGCATTAGTTGTTCAGATACTTGAGCTTTCGTATTAAATTTTGCATTATTCTGGGGGGTACTTCAGAACCCCATAGCTCGAAGAATATAGGTCACAGTGACCTAATTTCAGGTTTACAAGGAGAATTTCCATAGACCTCCCAGGATTTCAAGTAAGAAGATTCCCGGTCTAGCGGTTACGATTTGTTCCCTGTTAACAGACAGACGCCTGGATGGCCGGACGGACGACCTACAAAAGGTGATCCCTACAGCTCAGATGACTTTCAGTCAGCTGAGCTAAAAATTGAAAAAATACAGGTGGCGCCACCAGAATGCAGAAACTGATGAAACATTTCATGATCAATATCCATGCAAAGAATCATGGTGATCAATATAATAATTGTTCAGATACTTGAGCTTTTGTATCAAATTTTCCATTATTCTGGGGGGTACTTCGGAGCCCCATAGCTCAGAGGTTATGGGTAACAGAGACCTAATTTCAAGTTTTTAAGGAAACTTTTCATGGGCCTCTCAGCATGTCAAGAGAGAAGATTCTAGGTCCAGTTGTTACGTTTTGTGCCATGTTAACAGATGACCGCATCTTATGAGGTCTCAAAAATAGAGAAAAAAATTCGTAAAAATAAAAAAAATACAGGTGGCGCCACCATACTGCAGAAACTGATGACACATTCCATGATCAATATCCATACAAAGAATCATGGTGATCACTGCAATAGTTGTTTAGATACTTGAGCTTTTGTATCAAATTGTCCATTATTCTGAGGGATACTTCAGATGACTTACAGTCAGCTGAGCTAAAAACACTTAATGGTCAATATCCATGCAAAGAATCATGATGATCTCCATATTAGTTGTTCAGATACTTCAGCTTTTGTATCAAATTGTCCATTATTCTGAGGGATACTTCAGAGTCCTATAGCTTGAAGGATATGGGTAACAGAGACCTAATTTCAAGTTTCCACAGGCACTCTTCATGGGCCTCCTTGCATGACAAGAATGAAGTTTCTAGGTCCAGTTGTTGCAATTTGTACCCTCTTGATAGATAACCACATCTTCAAAGGTCTCGAAAAAAGAGAAAAAAAATTCGTAAAAATTTGAAAAAAATAGAGGTGGCGCACCCTCTCTGCAGAAACTGATGGAACAGCTCATGATCAATATGTATGCAAAAATCATGACCATCAGTGTTGTAGTTATTGAGATACTGCACTTTTTGTATCAAATTTTCCATTATTCTGGGGGGTATTTTGGAGCCATACAGCCTAAAGAATATGGGTAACAGAGACCTAATTTCAGGTTTCCATGGAGAATTTTCATGGGTCTCCCTGTGTGTCAAGAATGAAGATTCTAGGTCCAGTTTTTATGATTTGTGCCCTGTTAACAGATGTTCATATCTTTAAAGGTCTCAAAAATAGAGAAAACATTCGTAAAAAAAACCCCGAACAAATACAGGTTGTGCCACCAGTCTGCAGGAACTGATGGAACACCTCTTGATCAATAGTTATGCCACAAATCATGACCATCAGTGATGTAGTTATTGAGATATTGAAGTTTTTGTATGAAATTTTTGACTACTCTGAGGGGTACTTTGGGGCCCCATAGCTCGAAGGATATGGGTAACAGAGACCTAATTTCTGGTTTCCATGGAGACTTTTCATAGGTCTCCTAGTGTATTGAGAATGAAGATTCTAGGTCCAGTCGTTACGATTTGTGCCATGCTAACAGATGACAGCATCCTTAAAGGTCTCAAAAATAGAGGAAGAAATCGTAAAAAAATCAAACAATATAGGTGGCGCCACCAGTCTGCAGGAACTGATGGAACATCTCATAATCAATATGTATGCCAAAAATCATGAACATCAGTGATGTAGTTATTGAGATATTGAAGTTTTTGTATGAAATTTTTGACTACTCTGGGGCGGTACTTTGGGGCCCCATAGCTCAAAGGATATGGGTATCAGAGACCTAATTTCTGGTTTCCATGGAGACTTTTCATAGGTCTTCTAGTGTGTTGAGAATGAAGATTCTAGGTCCAGTCGTTACGATTTGTGCCATGATAACAGATGACAGCATCCTTAAAGGTCTCAAAAATAGAGGAAAAAATCGTAAAAAATCGAACGATACAGGTGGTGCCACCAGTCTGCAGGAACAGATGACACATCTCATGATCAATAGTTATGCCACAAATCATGACCATCATTCAAGTAGTTAATGAGATATTGAAGTTTTTGTATGAAATTTTTTACTTTTCTTGGGGGTACTTTAGGGCTCCATAGCTCGAAGAAAATGGGTAACAGAGACCTAATTTTGGTTTCCATGAAGACTTTTCATAGGTCTCTCAATGTGTCGTGAATGAAGATTCTAGGTCCAATCGTTATGATTTGTGCCACATTAACAGATGACAGCATCCTTAAAGGTCTCAAAAACAGAGGAAAAAATCGTAAAAAATCAAACAATACAGGTGGCGCCACAAGTCTGCAGGAACTGATGGAACATTTCATAATCAATATGTATGCCAAAAATCATGACCATCAGTGATGTAGTTATTGAGATAGTGCACTTTTTGTATCAAATTTTCCATTATTCTGGGGGGTATTTTGGAGCCATACAGCCTAAAGAATATGGGTAACAGAGACCTAATTTCAGGTTTCCATGGAGAATTTTCATGGGTCTCCCTGTGTGTCAAGAATGAAGATTCTAGGTCCAGTTTTTATGATTTGTGCCCTGTTAACAGATGTTCATATCTTTAAAGGTCTCAAAAATAGAGAAAACATTCGTAAAAAAAACCCCGAACAAATACAGGTTGTGCCACCAGTCTGCAGGAACTGATGGAACACCTCTTGATCAATAGTTATGCCACAAATCATGACCATCAGTGATGTAGTTATTGAGATATTGAAGTTTTTGTATGAAATTTTTGACTACTCTGAGGGGTACTTTGGGGCCCCATAGCTCGAAGGATATGGGTAACAGAGACCTAATTTCTGGTTTCCATGGAGACTTTTCATAGGTCTCTCAATGTGTCGTGAATGAAGATTCTAGGTCCAATCGTTATGATTTGTGCCACATTAACAGATGACAGCATCCTTAAAGGTCTCAAAAACAGAGGAAAAAATCGTAAAAAATCAAACAATACAGGTGGCGCCACAAGTCTGCAGGAACTGATGGAACATTTCATAATCAATATGTATGCCAAAAATCATGACCATCAGTGATGTAGTTATTGAGATATTGAAGTTTTTGTATGAAATTTTTGACTACTCTGGGGGGGGGGGTACTTTGGGGCCCCATAGCTCGAAGGATATGGTTAACAGAGACCTAATTTCTGGTTTCCATGGAGACTTTTCATAGGTCTTCTAGTGTGTTGAGAATGAAGATTCTAGGTCCAGTCGTTACGATTTGTGCCATGCTAACAGATGACAGCATCCTTAAAGGTCTCAAAAATAGAGGAAAAAATCGTAAAAAATCAAACAATAAAGGTGGCACCACCAGTCTGCAGGAAGTGATGACACATCTCATGATCAATAGTTATGCCACAAATCATGACCATCAGTCAAGTAGTTAATGAGATATTGAAGTTTTTGT
Source organism: Sipunculus nudus (assembly GCA_026874595.1). Taxonomy (NCBI): domain Eukaryota; kingdom Metazoa; phylum Annelida; class Sipuncula; order Golfingiida; family Sipunculidae; genus Sipunculus; species Sipunculus nudus. The sequence goes on along the minus strand of CM049321.1, from coordinate 41,815,508 downwards.
ATGAAATTTTTTACTTTTCTTGGGGGTACTTAGGGGCTCCATAGCTCGAAGAATATGGGTAACAGAGACCTAATTTCTGGTTTCCATGGAGACTTTTCATAGGTCTCTCAGTGTGTCAAGAATGAAGATTCTAGGTCCAGTCTTTACGATTTGTGCCTTGTTAACAGATGTTTACATTTTGAAAGGTCTCAAAAATAGAGAAAAAAATTCGTAAAAAATTGAACGATACAGGTGGCGCCACCAGTCTGCAGGAAGTGATGGAACATCTCATGATCAATATGTATGACACAAATCATGACCATCAGTCAAGTATTTAATGAGATATTGAAGTTTTTGTTTGAAATTTTTTACTTTTCTGGGGGGGTAGTTTGGGGCCCCATAGCTGGAAGGATATGGGTAACAGAGACCTAATTTCTGGTTTCCATGGAAACTTTTCATAGGTCTCTCAGTGTGTCGAGAATGAAGATTCTAAGTCCAGTCATTACGATTTGTGCCTTGTTAACAGATGTTCACATTTTTAAAGGTCTCAAAAATAGAGAAAAAAATTCGTAAAAAATCGAAAAATATAGGTGGCGCCACCAATCTTCAGGAACTGATGGAACCTCTCATGATCAATAGTTATGCCAAAAATCATGACCATCAGTCAAGTAGTTAATGAGATATTGAAGTTTTTGTATGAAATTTTGGACTTTTCTGGGGGGTACTTTGGGGCCCCATAGCTCAAAGGATATGGGTAACAGAGACCTAATTTCTGGTTTCCAAGGAGATTTTTCATGGACCTCTCAGAATGCCAAGTTACAAGGTTCTAGGTCCAGCGGTTACGATTTGTGCCTGGTTAACGGACGGACAGACGGACAGACGGACAGACAGACAGACGGACAGACGGACGACGGACAAAGAGTGATCGCTATAGCTCAGATGACTTTCAGTCAGCTGAGCTAAAAAACTGACACAGATAACTGATCTAGTCCAGATTATCATGATCGAAATACAGACCAAGGCAAAGCCGGTATTTTGTTTAGATGATGGGCTCAATCGCGGCTATGACTTGTATGAATTGATGCAGCAGGTTCAGTATCTTAGCACTGATGATAAAGAGGAAAGATTCCAGATATAGACACGAATCTGCAGCGCCACTCAGGTTACAAATTACAATCTAATCATATCACATTCTGCAATATCATATGATATGAAAAAAAAACGCTGTAAGGTATATCAAGGACCAGATATATAGGGGTTAAATTGGAAAGTTTAAACAGTAAGGGAATTAAGACTCGGTTTATATATTTGTATATAGATCTGTACAAATATACAAAATACAAAATCTTCTCACTTTAAAAATGTTATACCATATTATATTCTATAACATCGATATAATAATAATAATAATAATAATAATAATAATAATAATAATAATAATAGCGATATTAGCCGAACAATATTGAGGACATGATGGATGTAGTCTAGACATTGGTGTCAACCGTTCTAGACTGGTACCCTGCTCTATTATGGCCCTCAGCCAAGCATAGATTGGCCTAGAGCAGCGGTGCCACAATAGAGCGGGGTACCAGTCTATCAACCGTTCATTCTGCTGTTTATATTACTCTATCATTGATCTACAACGTCAGTTAAATATAACAGAAATAAACCGTGATGGAAATCTCAGAGATCTGCTCGTGTATGTCTCAGCGGCAGGTTATGACTTCTGGATTATTCCTAACCCATGCGTTTATAATTCTGAAACGCAGAAAGCCTAATATTCATAAGCCTTAAACATCTCATTGTTTAAAATATCAATCAAAATTCACTCCAATTAATATTTAAGAAATATAAAATTACTATATCACTTGGTATATATGCATATATATCACATATATGTAATTTTATATATATATATATATATATATATATATATATATATATATATATATCAGGGTTGGGGCCAGGTACTTGTACTTGTACCTGTACCTGGGTACACAGTTCAGAGTACCTGTACCTGTACCTGTATCTGGCTTTCATGAGTAGGAAGTACCTTGTACCTGTACCTGTACCTGGAACTAAAGTACCAGTACCTGGTATAAGGTACTTCAGATACAGGAAATGGACACAAGGCTTGGGTCAATCGCATGTACAAAGCTGTCACCCCTGTCAGGACAGTTACCTATCACAGGCAGGGGTAATTACAAAGCATTCCTCCATGCTGCCTTTGCAGCTAGTTAGGCTAACAAGCTGGTCAACCTCCAGCCTCTAAACAGGTGAAATTATCAGCACAAGTATCAGGTAACTCACAAAGGATAGGAACAGGGCTGCCATCATGCCCATGCAATGTAGACACAGAACAGGGTTGGGGCCAGGTAATGGTACTTGTACCTACGTGCACAATTCACAGTTATGAGGATTACAGGAAATAATACTGGAAATGGACATCGGGTTGGGTCAAGTAAGTATACTGAGCTGTCACCCCAATCAGGTCTGTTACCTTATCCAGGCAGGGGTTATTACTAAGCTTTTCTCCAAGCAGCCTTTAAAGTTGACTGGGTTATGGCTAGTAGCATGCTGGCCTGGCTGCCTCCTGTATCTACACAGGAAGTTCATTGTGGCATTATCAGATATAAAGGGTAGAGGGAAAAGGATATGGACAGTGTTGCTCACATGCCCCATGTAGATACCTGTTGTCTAGTATACAAAGAACATTGGTGAAGGATAAACGAAGAAGTGAAGAAAATACATATTATATCACATATACAACTCTCAACATATGCAAGAAAAAGCAGGACATTCCATTTCATAGAAAAAAGTCCCTGCTCAAGCATCAAATGCAGATGCTCTTAATTCTAAAAAAAATTCCTCAGTATGACTTATACTGCAATAAACATGTTTATTGTTACTTCTAATTATGTATCTATTATTGTTCACGTCATGAAGTTTATCTATAAAAACTGATAATAAGATTTTACATTCAGTCAAGCTGTCAAGCCTCTTTATATTAAAGAGTGTATGGTGCTTCCAGAGATTTTGACTTTAAAACATTACTCTGAAACTCAAAGCTTGATTTTAAATATTGACATATTTTAGTATATGAATAAAAGTTTTATATTTCTGTATTACTAACTCTGTAAACTTTATCAGCTTCATTCACTTATCACATTTCCTAAAGGCAATCCTTTACATTTGCCATGCTCGTTTTTTTTGTGATGACATAAAAAGCTAAAATTTAAAACTTTTTAATGATATATTCAGCCATTCTATTACAACTTATTATCGCATATCTACAAGAAATTTATGCAATTATCATCAGTTTAAACGTCTTTAAAATGTACCTGTACCTGTACCTAGTTACTTTCTGAAGTACCTGTACCTGTATCTAGGTACTCCATAAAAATGCTGTACTTGTACCTGTACCTGACCATTCTGCAAGTACCCTTACCTGTACCTAGGTACTTTTGCATGTACCTGGCCCCAACCCTGATATATATATATATATATATATATATATATATATATATATATGAAAGAATACATATATATATATATATAGAGAGAGAGAGATATATATATTGAATCGGTATACACAGAAAAGTCGGTTTACTGCAGGTGAGAATCGAACCCACGATCTTCCGATTTCCGGTGGGGCTGCCTTAACCACTTGGCAACAACATATCCCCAACCTCTGTGTATTTGCACACTTTTATAGGAATCAGAGAAGTGAAGTCACAGTAGTGACGTCATCGTCTCACCCACTACATGTGTCGGAACGGCGACTTTGCATGTAGCACGGAGAACTGACGACCTTAGATGGTATGCGGCATATATTATATATATATATATAAATATATATATATATATATATATATATATATATATATATATATATGTCTGTATGAATAGCCATGCTGGTTGATTGTACATATAGTTTGGGACATCGGAAGATCGTGGGTTCTATTCCCACCGTCATATATATATATATATATATATATATATATATATATATATATATATATATATATATATATATGAAGGAACACAAAAGAAATACAAAGGATCCAACTTACTCTGTTAGATCTTAAACCACAAAACACAGTGCTTCAGTAAAAAAATAAAATTAAAAAAAACTTATGAGCCAATATACTGAGACAGAAAGATATACAGCCGCTCCCGGGTTTCTTTTGTATTTTCATTATTCCTGAAATATTAATCTTGTCAGTGAACCATAAAAGCATCTCAAATGATGTTCTTTTTCTGTCTTCAGAAACCCTAGATCATGTAATTATTTCAAATGACCCGTTGTCTTTTCTCATTTATGCAAGAAAACATTTAATTGAGACCAGACTTTTCCATTAGCTGTTTCATACTTTCCTTGAGTCTCCGTTTGATGGCTATCAGAAAATTGCAACATCTGCAAGACCTTCGTTTTACGACATCTGCTTTACGACATCTGCTTTATGGCAAATATTTTACAACATACTACGGACAGCGGTATTCATCAACGTCGTAAAACCTTGGCTCTCCGCGAAGAATTCTGGGTAATAAAAAGTTGAGCGCTGTTTGTTTTACGTAATATAGATACAATTACAGACAGACGCAATACAGTTATACGAGCCTAAAGCCACTGTACAGTCCCTACCCTATTTTCTTTTTATTAGGCTGGCTGTTTTCCTGTCAGTGTTTCAGCTCTTTTTAAGAAAAAAAGAACAGAGCTTTATCCAAGTTTTATATCATGTGGTATCCGTTATATTAGCTTCTACTTCAGCAAGTGTTAAAAAAGTACACACACTTCAGAGATAATTAAATATGACGTTATTGCACCCCCCTCTCCCCCCCCCCACCTGCGGCGCGCTCTTACCTCAGTTGCTGCCGCAAATATGATAAGAGAAAATGTATAGTAAGACTTGAAAATAATGTTGTATATCACAAACAAGACATATTACTACATTCGTATTCTGGATTCAGGAGCAAGCGAAACAAGAATATTTTTAAAGATAGAAAATTCGATGAAAAAAAAAACAAAAAAAAACACGGCAAGCCAAATGAAATAGTTTTTAAACCATTTTTACTGACCTGACGACAGGTGATCAATTCGTCATTTACATTAATACATTAATAAGATAGTTATTTCCCCTTGTAAAAGTTATTTCCCCTTATATATGTCAAGTTTGAAACCAACTTCTGCATCGCTGTGATGAACAACAGTTTAAGTGAACAAGAGTTAGGAGAGTAATAATTTCTCAATGCCGTTATATGTATATAATCTTATTTACTGCAACACATGCATGGCAGTAATGGCCAATCGTCAAATGCACTCTGTAAACACGAAACAGGATATCACAGAAAATTTTCACATTTAACCATTCACATCCCCTTATTTGGCACCTTTTTTCAACTAATTTCCACATGTTTTCCCTGACAGAAAAAAAAATGAAGGGGATATCATTTTCCAAATTTTTTTTTTTTTCAGTATGGCGTTGAAGACGGAATGATGGAAAGAAATACCGACTTATCACCGGAAAGTCGCCATCTTGGTCACTGAACTGACCAAATATGACAGACTGTACATTCCTCAGAAACGCGGATCTTGTTCATCCTATTCGGAAGATACCGAAATGCAGGGTGTATAGGACGACGCCTAGTGGTTAAAATGTTTTACTACGGAGCAGAAGGCCCGAACCCCGCTGGTGCCTCACAGAAAACACGGTGATATCTCGTTAGAATTGGTTATATCTCGAAGGAACCTCATAAATTCTCTCTAATGTATGGACGACAGGTTATGACGTCCAAGCCAGTGTGTATATAAAACCTAAAACGCAGAAGACACAGTAACAACATATCATTTTAATCAATCGGTCTTACTAAAACAATGCAGCGGTTAAAGCGAAGGAGATCTGGAACGACTGCAGTGTATAACCGCTGCGTGAGTAGTGTAACACTTTTAGTCCAGTCGGGAACATTCCCGTTTGCTTTCTCACACAGAATTTTTAATTATAAATGTTACTCGTCGACCATGTTATGCTGCGCAGGTATCAATATTGCGACCTTCAGTGGGGTCACATCTTTTTGTGTCTTGTAAACACAGTAATAATGAGACACAACGACATTTCTATATCTTGTATAAACAACAATACATTAACAAGAGAAAACAGAGTAACTCCTCACATCGAAATTGATATTTTAGGCTGGGTTACAGATTAATTGCAAAAACTACCTTCACTGAATGATTTCTGCGCAGGCGTATATTACACAATAGCATGTGGCCTAAATATTATCACGATATTTTACATATAATAGCCTGAAACTGACATAAAACAGTGTCTCCTTCTCATTTCAATGTGGAAATAATACCAAGAAAAGAATTCTTATTAAATAGAGAAGATCGGTGTTTTGAATGTATAATTAACAACGCAAATTTTCCATGGCTACTCGAAGTTTCAAACCAGCAGCTTGGTTGCCACAGAAATTCCACACACCTGACAAAAAAATTCTTTCTTAGCTAATTTTGAAAAATATATAATATGTGGTCCTCCACAGCCAATCACAGGTCGAACAAATATTCACTGAAGATTATCATGATCACGTGGCAAAATTCTCTCTTTTTGCGAAGTAGTCTTTTATTTAAAAAAAATAGAATATGTGGAACGCCCGTGACATCTTGTCTCAACACTCAAATTTCAAAATCAGAAAAAAAGAAAAGCCTTTTTTTCCCATTACGAATGCTCACCAAATATGACTTATTTCGTGAATTCCTTACCACTAGTAATTTGCAAGGGAAATTTCCATTCTAACATATTTTAATGAACTCCATCTACGCTGTTTTATAAATAAACCACTGATCTCTTCAGAAAACCCTGGCACTTTACGGGGAAGGAATTATTAACCCACAATCCCTAAACTGCAGAGTCGTATAGTTTTGGGAGTACGATTGGACGCAGAGTGACCCTCTTCCTGTTTTAGTGCTTTTCATTCTATTTGCTTGATTATAAAATTTTAAACTAATGTAATGGGTCGTATTTTATCGGTTTGTATATCTATATCCTAAAAAGAAACATCATATGGCGTTGGTCCCTACGTAGCACATGCACGGAGATGACTTTGAAGAGAAAGAAATGTTGATTATATAATAATTAATATAATATACAGAGAGTGATATATAACTACGCATGAAACAAGATAATGCCTATCAAAACTGTGCAGTGTTTCAGTGTGCTCCAGATTACTGACAGCATTACGCATGCGCAGGGCAAAAAAAGGTTACATGTTCATTAATGACACTGTTACTGAGTCAATAACTATCGCCTTAAAAACAACATGGATATAAATAAGCGTATAATGTCAGTATAATTGCCGAAGTGTCGTCCACCCGCCGGATGTTATTAACAAGTACCCTGCTGATCCATGACCCTCGACTGGTGAATAATTAATAGTGATGTTAGGATGCTCATTGAAAATCGATACACTGGGATAATTCCGAGTTACGAATATAAAAAAAAAATGTTTTCTTAAAGTCAGTACTCCATAAAACTAGAAATTTGCACTCAAAGAGAACAAACCCGCGCCCAGGCGGCTCATGGCACTGTCAGAAATGCAGCTTTATTCCTTCTAAAAAAATATTCCAGATCCTGATGGTGATCCGGATCACCTCAAAAATTTAATCAATTGTTTCATGTATCATTTGCCAAGCTATCCTGAAAATTTAATTAAAATCCGTTAATAACGTTTTGAGTAATGTTGCTAATAGACAAACAAACAAAACAGCGCCGCAATAAACATAACCCCGGCCGCTTGGCGGAGGTATTAAATTATTAATGTCATGCTGTTACAAATTCCTATTCATAATCCCGATTCAAAATGACATTTTCAAAGTAAAAAGTTTTAAAAAGGTCAAGGTTTTTCTAAGGTTATGATTCTACTATATTTATCATCTATGGCCAGGAATCTACAAATTTCTTTTCCTAAGTTCTGGATTCTACAAAATTAATTTTCTAAAGTCATAATTCTACAACATTCGTTTTCTTACGTCAGGATTCTATAAATATTGTTTTCTAAAGTATTGATTCTATAGAACTTTATTCCTAAGTAACTTTATTAAAAAAACCCATATTTAAAGTAAAATCTACTCTGTATAAAAAAAAAACTATTTTAAATTCTCAATGGGCCTTGTTTAAGGGTAGACATGTCCCCTTCACGTTTTTGGGGGTTAGGGACAAAGTATCTATTGTCTTCCTCACTTTTTACGGGATTAAAACAAATAATCTTAAATTTGGTGATATTTCCGCCGATCAGTTTCGCGATGCGTCATGTTTTCTTAAACAATCTTTCAATTGAGGCAATGAGTCAATAGCCATGGGTTGTCAAAATTTCATGTAAATTATAAGTATACGTTAGTGGTGACTGAGCAATAATTATTTTGGTATAATGAAAGTATATATTTCATAATATTTTGTGGGAGTAAAGAAAATTCTGGGGGATGGATTCTGACATGTTTGTCATGTCATATGGAAGTTTGATCGGGTGTCCTTACGTCAGGAGGGTTGTGTCGTTACTGCTTTTGGATTGCACCCCCCCCCCTTTCACATTTACTCAGCTAAGAAGGCCCATGAAATTCTAGATTCTTAAAAAGACTCGTTATCAATTTATGGTACCGTACCTCCTATAGGTGCTGTTATTGGAAGATCCTTTATATTTAGTTTCTGTGAGAACCTGATCCTTATATCCTGATGCTGGTTTAACTATGGGGTAATCGTAATTAGCAATCGTAATTAATTACAGTCGATTACATTTATTTTTAACGCAAAGTAATTGTTATCGACATAGATTACTCTCCCAATGCAATCATTGTCATGATAATTAAATATGATTACATTGATTACTTTTGTATTTTCCAATTTTAAAAAGTTACAGTTAATGTTTCCTAAAAAAACTGATCTTTCATGTTTACAACTGATGTAAAACATCAAGAATAAATTTTTCAACTGTGCATGGTGACTTTTGACAGCCATCATATCATGTTTACGTCGTATATGTATCTGATTGGAGCTAGCTGGATTGTATAGAAAATGTAAATTATTGTACGAAGACGGCCCAACAGCGTTTGTGCTTTTTAAGGGGTTTGGTCTATAAGTTTACCGGTGCTGCTGAAATTTTAGAGAGCATTTATAGAGAGGTCTTGACGCTCTCTGTCACAGTATGGGGAAGGGCAGCAATGCCGAGGAACGGCATTTATTTAATAGGGTTGTTAAAACGGCTGAGAGGATAATCGAGACTTCTTTGCCATCTTTTGTATCAATTTACCATAAGAGATTGCTTGAGGTAGCGAACGGTATTATCAAAGATTTTAATCATCCAGCGCACCATCCTTTGAAATAATAGAGGAATAAATAAAATCAGTGTTTTAAATATAATTTCTATAATGTTTTCCGCTCTGAATCACATTTGAGAGATTTACGTTTATTGAGTGCAACAAACATTTAAAGTGATGTAAATCATTTCTAGCATTCCCTCAGACTCTTGACTACATCCATTTCATTTCTTGGTGAGATTAATTACTCTTTCAGTGTTTTGGACAAGGTTCATTTTTCTTTGCTGCTTTTTAATAAAGGTTAGAGTATGCAATGCTTGTTGCCTTTTAACAATATATTTGTTTGTAATCGTGGCTGTAATCATGATTGCTTTTTGAAGTAAACTGTTATCCTAAAGTAATCGTAACCGATTACATATATACTTATTTCGTAATGGTATTCTTTATCATATAATTTTAAAATAATCGTAATCATAATGGATTACATATATTGAGCAATTACTCCATGTCCGGTTACATGATAACTAAAATACATGTATTCAGTCTGTAGAAATTTTCAAGAGGACCCTTACCGGGCTTATATGAGGAGGTAACGAAAGTGAAAATCGTCATAAAATTCAAAAATTTAGGCCAAAAAAAATATAAAAGGTATGGTTCTCAGGCACCGCCCGCATCAATTTTAAACCCCCGCATCAAAAATTTTTATTTTGATTTTTAATAGAAACTTACCAATTATGAGCTGCAGCCGCTCGGACATTTCTTTCAAGAAGATAAAATCATACAATTTCCTTTCTTATGTAGTGCTTTTACTTGTTAAGCAAAATAAAACTGTTATTATCATGCTTTTTCCTTATCATTTGACAAATATAAAAAACCCGCTCGCCCGCATTGATTTCTGAAAAAAAGTGCCTGAGAGCCATACCTTTTTTCATTTTGGCCTTACTGCGTGGTGCTCTGAAAACAAGTTTTTAATTCTGGGAAAACCAAGGAGTGGATTAGACTTACCGGCATCAAAGGTAAAAGATCTTGATCTAAAAAGATTTCCGGTTCTGCGGTAGAAATTGTTGTTAGTTTTGAATTGTAAGGTATCAATGAACAAGCAAATATGGAACGGAAGGAAAATTTAAATTATTGAACGAAGAAGGCCCAACAGCGTTTTTGCTTTGTATAAGGTTTGGTCTAGGCTTACCGGTGCTGCTGAAATTTTACAGAGCAGTAATAGGGAGTTTCCTGACACTGTCTGTCACTGTATTGGGAGGGTGCATCAATGCAGAGGAACGGCATTTACTAAATAGGGTTGTTAAAACGGCTGAGAGAATAATTCGGACTTCTTTGCCATCTTTTAAATCAATTTACCATAAGAGGTTGCTTAAGGAAGCGAATGCTATTATCAAAGATTTTTACCATCCAGCGCACAATCTGTCCTATTAATGTAATCTGGAGTTCGTTACCGGTCGTTACCAGGTTATTCAAAAGAAATTATCTAGTACTTACGTATCAGGCAAATGGGAACTAAACCGATTCCTTGCTAAAATCTAATTTGTAGACAATTATCTTTTATATACGCTTTTATGTATTTATTCATTTTCTTCTTTCAGTAAGTTCTTCTACAACCTAGTCAAAACATAAAGTATTATTTTTAATACGTATATATTATACGGCAAATAATTATCGCAAATATCTTACCTTGGATATCATTATATGGTCGTTTAGATAAATAGGAATAAACGGAAAAGTCGATTTCCTTTTGGTTAACGTTAGAAATTCCATTTTCCAATTACTTACTGCTGGAAAATCCATTTTTTTAATTTAAGATAATTATCTGGCTTGTTGGCCAATGAACTTTTGCTCTTATATTGGGCATCTTCATATATTTTCAAGTCAAAGGCAGCTATGTACGCTATCACATACCTTGATTCAGCAAGCCGCTCTTGTGTCTATTTCATGAGAACTGAACAAGCCTGCAAGTGTTTACAACTACCAATCAAATTACCAAGCTACAACAAAAAATGCAGAAAACACGCTATTCGCCACAGGCACTCGGTTTCCAGTGTTGAAAACAGGATAAACACAGCATATGGACGTCGAATGGGCGAAATAAAGAGCACATTTATTCGCCCACTTAACGTACATATGTTGACTTTATACTGTTTTTAATACTGGAAACGAATGCCTGTGCTGTTCGCATGCCGTCTGAACAGAAACACGTACCAGAAATGAGACAGGTGTATATGGCTTTATTTGCCTGGTTAGATTGTCAATGGATTTCCGGCAAGGCTAAATGTTTAGTTATTCTAAACTTCCAGAGTTCCAGGTAGAACATGTGTATGTCAATCGTGAGATTCATCGTTTTGCATTTTTTATTATTCATGAAAAAAATGCCAGGTCGGCTCGCTGAACCAAGGTCTGTGAAAGCGTAGCCAAAGACTTGACTTGATGATATGATATTGGGTCTGGATCAAGAATCGAACCGATCAGTGAAGCTCTTTATTAAGGTTTTTATATTTAGTCTCCAAATATTTCATATCCAAGAGTACAAAGACCGATTATTGATTAAATTCATAACGCAAATCGGAAGAAAGGTTACTGTCAAAAGTGCGGAGAAGATTAATCTGATCTGGTTAATTTGAACCGATTACTTAAGACTAAAATCCCGACTCAAGTACTGATTTGGGCTGATCTGCACTTGAATGCAAATTAGCAGGCATTATGTAGGCCACTGATTCATTGTTTCATATATATATATATATATATATATATATATATATATATATATATATATATATATATATAGAGAGAGAGAGAGAGAGAGAGAGAGAGAGACTGAGAGTGGAGTAATGCCTTCTGAGTAATCAAATCTTAAATATATAAATCCATATACCATCAGAAACAACTTTACAAATGTTAGGTTTAAAATGGTATAATTGTTATGCTTTTAAATGTAATGTTTAAGGACTTTGGGTTCATTTTGCAAAAGGGGATTTCGGGAAATGGGTGAAATTATTTTGACACCGTGAATATATATATATATATATATAAATATATATATATATATATATATATATATATATATATATATATATGTCCGGTCCCGTGACTGTCCGCTATAGAAGGGTTCCACTGTATTATATTATTTGTATTTCATATCAAAATAATTTTTACCAAAATAGAAAAGGACATCGGTTGATGTCCATGAATTTAGATTTGTTTTCCATGGATTTAGAATCATGTTTGTTTACTACGTTTTGGTTGCTTTGGTATTTTGCTACAATCAGTATATTTCAACAAGCCGCTCATACGTTTACTCCCGTCCAAGACGCATATATCACTTGTCCGCATTCAGCCTAGCTAATTAGATCAAGTTAACTCCTTGACGGCGAGTCAGGTCTAATGAACTACAGTCATCAATTAATTAGTGGATTTCTGTATGGATATTTTTACTGATACTGACAAAGGGGTTGGCGTTGGTATTTGCCAACCGATATGACTAGCAAGGATTTGTGCACACGGCACCATTGATTGTTACCAGGAGAAGCCTGAGTATATGTATCCGAGGTATTGAGATGAATTTTATTTTTATTTTATTTATTATTTTATATTATTTGGTGTATTCTATTATTTTTGTATGTCTCGTTCCATTTCGGTTTGTAAGCAGTTGCCTATGGTCCTAAAACTGTGTGATTCATATATATGGTGCTTTTAAAAAGAAACTAAAGACACATCTGTTTAGCTTTGAATATAATAAGACAATTTCTCTAGTCAGTTTCATTACTTACATATCCTTTATAATCTTAGTCAATGCTCACGCTTTTTATCTCTTATTTTAAATTATAACTTAAATTATGCATGTAATTGTAAGGCGCCCCTGAGCAACATTGAGTGCTGGAAGGTGGGTCGTTATCAAATGAATAAATTATAAATTATTATTATATAATAACTACATGACAGAGCGATTACACTCGCTTTCTATCATGTTATTTCTACCCTAGCGTCACCGAGGCGCGATGTCTACCGTACCAGTGGTTCCTAGGGTGTGTGTAATCATCTCAATTGCTGGGTCATTGCACAGAGGTCCCCCCCAGACGCACTCTTTTGTAAGTGTTACACGACTATAAGGCACAACCTTCCCATGAAGCCTGCAGAGAGCTCCTCGGGTGAGATTTGAACCCACAACCTCCGGGCTTTGAGACTTGTGCTCTACCGAAGACCACAAATGCCTTTTTTTCATCGAAGCAACACGGGTTTTGTGAAGGACCGAAAGAGGCCTTCCTATAAAGCACACCACAGGTTACCGAAACAGATCATGCTGTTTAGATGACGAATAAAAAAAGTGAACCAGAATAAAGGATAAAATAGAAAGTTACAACAGAGCACAAACTAGGTAAACGATACTAAATTTACAATTAGAAACAGTAACAAGGAAATACTCCTGTTTTTCTATAGGGTAAGTTAATTTTCGAGGAATCTCATTCGGATGCAGTAAACAAAATCAGCAGTCTGCTGGTTTGAGCAAATATTTCATCACACGATGTTCCTTAAAATGTATTTCTGTGCCAAGGTCTATATGTTCTATTATCTTTCTACGTTACATCCTAACCCATTGTACGTGTGAACAATAAATATTGACTTAAGTTTGCAGATAGGCCTATTAGTTACCTTTTAACTTTGTTTCTCTACAAACTTACTATTTCTGAGGAACGTGGCTGTTCATTCGTTTGAATAAATTTCTCCTGCTGAAGATCAACAGGTGCGTGATTACACCGTAGTCCGTACCAATTAATGACTTGGGCAGGGAACTCTCTCCTTTCGGACCCATTAATAGGACGCTAGGATATAAACGGTCAGTCATTTGTTTTATATTCAAACATTGCACGATTTTATTATACCAGACAATGTTTTTTTCTGGCATGATATTTCGCTGTTTTCGGTGGTGTTTTCCCACTGTTTTAAAAACTAAATTGAAAGTGCTTCAATTTTTCACAATTAAGTTTATCAGCTTATTGCCAACTTCTAAAAGTCCATACAATGTTCTAGAGATATTAAAAGTGACGTTTATACACAGCACAGCCAGAAAATATTGTAGGATTTGAATTGCTTAGTTATTTATGCAGCGTAATTCATAGGATATTAATAGTTTTCGCATTGCGCCAGAAGAAAAAAAAAGAAATAATATTTCCTTTAATCCGATTGTCCAGTAATGTCCTTTCACGTTTCTCCATATGACCACAACCACAGAGGCAGAAGCAGCATGCATCCCCTCCGCCGATCCCAGCAGCGGAGACCATGCAGCCATGCCTATCGAGAGACAAACTCGATCAATGAAACGACTTTACCTTGAGTGAGTGCCATTTTATACTTGCAATTTAAGCCATTTTGACAATGTTAGCAAGTTTTTTCTTCGTAAGTCACGCATACGATATGTATTGTTAGAAAGTATACTAAAAAAGCTAACAATTCATCGTGTTTAAGTCAGGTAAAAAGCGTACTTGTAGGCCATGACGTTGTGTCAAACTTGCGCTATTCCTTAGCACATAACATCCTGTTTTTCGGCATTGTTCTTCCACGAGGACATGTCCATTTCATGTAGCAGGCGTAAAGATAACCTTGAAAATGGGCTAGGGCCTCATATTCTGTTTTGAATTGTTCACAGGAAAGGACTTTTTATTCAAGACTTTTATTATTTTCACAACGTTTAATTACGCACTGTATTTTCCTCTTTCTCCTTTTTAAATAAACAAATTTGGGCTTAAATATAAAAAAATATGCACAAATCCCCAGGTGGAGAGGGCTAGTGGAACGGAATATACAATACAAGGAATATATATATATATATATATGTTATCTCCTCATATCTTATCTCCTTATATCACCATATCTGCATTTGGGTTGGCTAATGTTTATGCATATGTTCTCGTTGGTTATTTAAGAAAAAATCTGAAAAGAGACTATAAATCATCTACCATCGGTAAATAATATATATTTATTGCTCTTTATATTATTTCTATTGTCTCTCGACACGGAACAACCAGCAAATACCAGTTGCAATGCTTCCTGGCTGTTAGTTATAAGCAGTATTGATTTTATCCTCCAATTCGTGGGGAAAACATTGTTACAGCTTACGGTGGCGACCCCTGTTGCCGAAATGGTACACTAACTTCAGGTTTCTTACAATTTCCAAATCCAAAACGGCATGTGTCCAAGCTCACGTTGTAATAATGTATAATAACATATAACTCCTTACCTATGAACACTCAAAACATGACTTTGCAATCAGGGGCGTCAATACAAGGGGGGGGGGGGTATATGCCCCCTCCCCCACTTTTTTATAAGGGGAGATCGTCAATGTAATCATATCTCCTATTTATGTATTTGATATAAATATATTAATAATAAGAATTATGTACTTTTGTTTCATGTTTGAGTTTACTTTGATATATTATATTTCTAAACCAGGTTTTAAATAAATCTATAATTAACATAATACCTAATTTTTAATTAATATTTAATTGTTACATATTTGAAACGTGCCACACATATTATATATATACAGTAAAACCTCGGCTAACGACCACCTCAGTTAAGCGACCACCTCAAAATAACGGCCACATTTTACGATCCCAATTATATGCTCATTATATCAAACCTCGATTCGACGAACACCTCGAAAATGCGACCACTTTCTCGAGGTCCAATTCGTAATTTCGAGGTTTATATCTGTGTGTGTGTGTTTTTTTAGAAAAAAAGTTGTCCCACCTTTTATTATCCCCAACTAGTCCCCCCCCCCCACCCCCGAAAATATAATGATTCCATTTTTTGCAATAAACTTCTTCATGATCAGGCTGTAACTTTGAAAAGTTGCAATGATCACTAGGCTGGATCCCTTTCAAAGTTAACCATGTGTAGCTCCCTTCGTTCGGAATCATTGTGGAACGGTCAAGAAATTTTCATACAAGTTTATGATTTTTGTGTGTGTAGTAAAAAAATAAAAAAAAAGTAAATAAAGTCTGGGTTCTTCCGCACATGTGATCGCCCAACTTACTGTAGGCCATTTCATAAAATTTAGAAAGGAAGAAATGACCGGGTTCATAATGTGCTGACATCTGTCGACAGACAGGAGAATCAACCTTTGCTATTGACTCTCCTCCTGTAACGTAACGATAGATACTGACCCGAGTAAGAATTCAGAGAGACTACTATATATTAACTTGTCGATATTACATATTAATCGCATTAATGCCATAACATATGGGATAGAAAGTTTACTCACATACTCACTCCGTCTCACACAATACTCGTAAAGTAAGCAGTACATACCTGAAACAAAGAAAGAATACATAAATATATATGTACAATGGCGTTAAGCTTTATATACACATATCACTATATATAGCATTAGTATACAGTGAAACTGCGCCTGGGACCACCCCTCTATCACGACCACAACTGGTCAAGGACTAAGGTTAATCATCCCAAAACCACCCTTCCGACAGAGGCCGTTTCGACTGGAAAAGAATTTCTTCTGTTTGGGCACTGTGGGACGGCCGGAAGTAGTTTCAGACTTCCAAATCACAGTTTGTTACATTTCAAGGAATCATCTTCTGTTTACATTTCCGTAAAGTCCTATCCATAAAAAACACACCCATGTTTATGAATTTGCCTTGAAACAAATCTTCTCCAACACATTTGAACGGACCACATTGTATTCTTCATATAATTTATAACTACGCCGCTGGTGTATTTAGATACACTGTGGTGGTCAGATTTTTTTCTTCCAACAATCCCTAAACAGCATAGTCGTACTTAATTGTGATTCCAAGTCTGCGCAGTGTGCCTATAAACCTCCCGCTATCACGGCAACCCCGCTAACACGACCACCCCTTAAACATGACCTACCCGGTAACACGACCAGCCCGCCATCACGACCACTTTGCCTGGTCCCGCATTAAGTCTTGTTAGCGAGATTTCACTGTACATTGAAATGTTTTCCACTTCACACACACATTTTAAATTCTATATCACTGGAAAATTACCTCTGGAAATTATCCCCGACCAAAGGTATACAAAATACACCAACCGAAAAATAAGCAAGCATGATCCATGACACTCAACTAAATTTGACATACAAGCTTTTTATGTATCCCTTTTGTTTTAAAATTGAAATGCACGATGCACAACATATTATCCATGGAGTAAACTGTATTTCCTAAATAAGAAAATATATAAGTACAGTTGAACCTAGAATATCCGAATGGTTAGGGGACATAAATTTTGTTCGGAAAATCGAAGTAACGTATGCGAGGTCGACCACTAAGGCCCAACTGGTACGCCCAAATATAAAAACGTTCCAGTATGCTAATGTACTGTGAATACTGCAGTCTCTTCAGTACTTTTTCTTTTAGAATTTATTTTTAAATTGACAGTACAACCTTTAAAATAATTTATGTTATACTTCAAAAATAAACTGGCAATTTCCTCTATACCATAAACGTACAGGTGTAACATATTTTTGTACTTTAATTTTCAGTAAAACAAGAATATTTTAGGTTACGTATAAACATTATTTTTCGGAAAAACGAAAGGAGAGACTAAAATTTGAGGTTTTACTGTATATGATTATATAAAAAGGCCATTTAAGGAATTATAATAAAAAAATCTTTGGTTAACTGACAAGGGGATTGTGTAAGTATATTCAAAGACGCTTACATGCATGCAGTCGTTGGATATTAAGGTTTTATTTGGATCAGGTTTGCCGGTAATTGAAGGGGAAATGAGTAGGTTACTGATTTATAGCCAGCTGTCAATAAAACATTGCATGCTAATATGGTAAATTTGGAATCGGGCACATGATAATCATAAAACAAATTAACATAAAGCCCATGTGGTCATAAAAACATAAAGAAAGCGTTAGATCTGTGGCGTAACAAAGTGTAAGAAAGTCCCCGGGCCTTTCCAGACGTTTCATGAAATGCGCATTTGCTTCAATATATATATATATATATATATATATATATATATATATATATATATATATATATATATATATATATATAAGCACTTGTCCCAAAACATATAAAAGGGCTATTATAAGAGGGATAGAATTAATGATTGAATCCATAACTTCGTCAAACCATTATATATAAACCATTCTTGTAAAGTAATATGAGCTGATATTTTCCAAAATGTATACTTTATCAATTATTACATGCAATAATTCGATTGGTGATATTTGGACTAATCTAAACATAATGCAGTCGTTTCTGAAAATTACTTTGTGTGAATAGTCTAATGTGCATAAATATGTTTACACCATTTATTATGTATAAGATATGCCATGCGCTTTATATTTTTATCGTGTGTATGGACTAGGTAAGTTTTTACATTAGAGTACACCTGGGTCATTTCACGACCTTGTATTACGAGTTATATCGGCACCGCTAGCCTTTATCATCCCATTTTAATTCTCCTGGTTGAAATTTGTTCGCTATACTGGATGTTTCTAATTTCCCTAACTGTCGCCTTCGAACTGTCTCAATTAACAATTATGTAATATTAAGTAATGTTATAAAAAATGATTACAGACAATACCAATACAAATGTTAATAGCAAATAACCTGTGAAAGCTTATTCTGTTATTACCTCAAATCGGTAAAATGCTTCATCCACTCTAGCGGTATGCGTATTCATCTTGTAATGGCGGAATATATATCACAAAGAACTTCATATATGTGTCTAGGTCTTGCAGACAATCACACTCAAGTGGTAAAGATACCAGTGAAGTTGACGCTCACAGGAAATTCCTCAGGTAATAAATATGTTGTACATTTCAACCACCCCGCACATTGTATAGTGGGAAAATGACAAGCACATGTCGGTTTCAGTGTGACGTTTACATATCAGGCTCTTGTAGATTTCAGTCATGCTGCGAAAATCAACACCTTTTCTAACGGCCTGATTGTATGATCTTATCCTAATATAGGTTAGTAAATGTATCACACACAAGGATACTTTCACACGTGGTATGGTAGAACTGGTAATCATATATAGTTCATTAACAACTCCAAATATAGCAGCACTTTTCATACTTCCCCTTGTGATCATGTTTAAAAGATCGACGTCTATTTTTATTTGTGGACATATATTGTATACTCAAGGCTAAAGAAAGGAAATTTACAAATTATGTATCTATCATTTGCATACCTTCAAAATTAAATATGCCTTGCGAAATGATAAAAAAACATGAAGCTGGAACGAATTTAAAACCGTCAAAAAGGAAAGTCAAAATGAAGTGTTGAGGTAATTGTGAGAACAATGGGTGTGTAAACTCGAGGTTTGGGGTTCGCGTCCCGTGTGGATGTATCCTAAGTCCTCTGGTACGCAGTGGCGTCAATTTATCTTCAAGGGTGGATTGGCCCGGGGGGGGGGGGGGGGGGGGGGGGGGGGGCCTCACAACTGTTTTTTTTTTCAAACACGCACACACACACACATATACCTTTTATGTTCTGTGCATGTGATGTGACACATTCGAAATATATTACAATTAAGTATAAGGGTTTATAAATAAGGTATTATGTTTCAAGTAAATTTAAATATAAATCAGGTTTAGATATAAAGTATATATTATTAAACTCAGCAATTGAACTAAAGTCTATAATTCTAATTATTTATATATTTAATCCGATAAATTTATAATTCTCTGAATATGAGTGGGGATCCCGGATGATTACATTGATCACCCCCCCCCCCCCTTGCTAAAATGTGTGTGTGTGGGGGGGGGGGGGCTATATATACCCCACATACCCCATAAAATTGGGTCGGTTTCACTCAAATGTTCACATAAGTTGACTGTCCTCCCCTACTCCAGTCCGCTCCTGATCCGGATGTGGATCAATGAAGCACATTTTGGCAGTGTTGCTTACAGAAACGACTTTGAAAAGTTAATAAAAAAGGTTCCGCTGTAACGATAATTCTTCTGTCTCTGCACTTGACAGTCCTGTTCAGTCAAAGGCGTTCAAACTAATAGAGTAAGACAATACGAAATTTAACAGTAGTTACTGCAAACAAAGTAAGCAAATAAATAAACCATTTAATATGATTATTGATTGTGGAAACCTTTTGAACCGAAGCTAGGACCAAACGCTGAAGAAAATTAAAATTTTCTGGGGTGGCCTTTCGGTGTTTATTTAAATTGGAGCACCCACTTAATCCGATTACCCCCTGCAGGACAGGTACAAGACGGGCTTCAAACAAACACCTTTACAACATAGAGCAGTTTATGTTCACTGACACTCTGCATGCTTCTACCGGGGATAATACGTTAATCTGTTGATCCTTCTTGTCTATTTAAACATGGTGCACACCATGTCATCAAAGTGGAGTTTACCGTAGGTACATGAAATAATATTCAAGGTGGACTTTATATGTCAAGGCTATGTTTATGTCAAATTCACGTGACTAATATTGAACATGTTGCAGAATATAGGTTACTATGACCTAACTACAGGTTACCATGGAGATTTACCAATGACTTCTCTGGATGTCACGTGAGAAGATTCTAGGGTTGGCGGATACAATTTGAAAAACACAAGTGGCGCCACCAGTATTCAGGAAATGATGAACCAATCAATGTATTAGTTATTCAGGTACTGGAGCTTTAGTATGAAATTTTTAATTATTCTCGGGGGGGGGGGGGGGGTACTTACTAGCCCCATAGCTCGAATGAAATAGTGACCTAATTTCAGGACTCTGAGATTTCTTAAACGCCTCCTTGGGTGTTCAAACAGAAGTTTCTATAGGTCGAGCGGTTACGAATTATGTCCTGTTAACGGACTGGCGGACATAGAGCTATCGCTATAGCTCAGTTTACAGTTGGCTTATATAAACAAAATTGCATGGAGAGATAAATGAGAAAGCCTTGCCCATTTAAGTGTAAAATGCTTACCAATAATCACTCCAAAGACTAAATTCATAAGTGCAAAAAGCAAATACGTGTGAAATAATTCAGACTTGTTTCAACTCTATACGCGCCAATCAAGTTTCCTGTTTAAATGCGTTAACACGGGTGAAATTTACCACACAGGGCGTGTTCAACTGTGGAACCTTCCTGCAAAATGACGTCATTTGTCAGACAGCTGTGTGAAGGCCACCATTACACATGAGGATTGGCTTTCTTTCGTACCTGTACATAATTTTAACTAGGAGTGAACTATTTATATTTTACATACAAGCACTATATGTGATGTTTAATGTGCATGATGCTTTCTTTTCCGCCTCGAGCATACATTAACTGTGTGATCACACCCTTTAAAACATTATGGGTACGAACCCGCTGTAGGTGTTTTATTACGCCAGTCTCCACGCAAGGTTCATGAAATTGAGAAAAAAACCACCGTAAAATGAAGAACAATTGTTAAGAATGACCATCGTCTGAGTATAATATTATTAATTATTGTTGTATTGCTAAAATAATCTAATTACATAACAGTAATTGGAAAATTTACGTCAAAATCTACAATTATATAGTGTATGAAGTTGATTTTCTTTTTTATTTTAGAAACTGAAAATCACATTATAATTGAAGTGAAGATCTTCTTTTATTTAAAAAAAGATGTTATTTTTTTTAAACTGAGCTTGTTTTATCAGTAAATATCCCATTGTTATTCATGCGAAATAGGGCACCGACAAGCACACGGAAGTAAACCATTAATATGTGTAACTGCCGGGCTGTGTGTGAGGGTAAACATGTGACAGAAAATGAAATCACCAGTCTGATGTGTTAAGAAAGCAAGCAAGTATGGGACATATTATTTAAGCATGTGTTCTCTATAGTGGGGTTTCCCATTAAGACTTCAGATGTGGGATTTTGACAAAAATGACAAACTTGGATATTCCCAGAGACTTGATGACGCTTGACGTGATTTTTCAATGAATTTCGAATAATTACGCACACTTGGCAGAAACCTTTAACAAAATGCGGATATATATTTACGTAACATCTGTCACTCAAATCTTTATTCAGTTCTGAATATATGAACATGGGAATAGCAAAGAACAAGTGGTTAACCTAGGTGACAACAGATGTCGCTCCGCTCCGAATGCGTTTAGACATGACAAGAACCTCATGAAACTCAGTTGTGGTCTTTGTTACTTGAGCCCAAGAGAGAAACATACTGTTGTGAATATAATGCAATTTCAGTTACATGTTGTCACCTGCTTTTGGAAGGATAGTTGTCCTAAGGGTTTGCAACATGGCAGGAACTTAATTGTTTCAAAGGATTTAAACATAAGGTCTGTGTGTATTTGTGTGTGTGTGTGTGTGTGTTTGAGAGAGAGAGAGAGAGAGAGAGAGAGAGAGAGAGAGAGAGAGAGAGAGAGAGAGAGAAAAGATAAGTAAAAAAAGGAAGAGAGACATGAAAGACCTGTTTACAAATCTGGGACCTTGTAAGCAGTTTTAAGTTGATGATAATCCGTTTATATCAATGTTCCAGCTCATTTTTTATAATCCTGTTCTTAAAATGGCACTCTTTCACAACATAGATTCTGTATACCATATAGGCCCAGCCCTGATCACAATTGTCCCCCTTGGCTACTCAAACCCACAGTCACCAGGCCTAAGGTCACGACCATAGTCTTAAAGCTAATGATCGTAGCTGTGAAGTGATCTCAATGTTATAAAACCTGCCCAGCTACAGCCCTGTAACGCAAAAAAGTGTTTACATGATTTGCAAAAAAAAGGTTTTGCATAGAGATTTTTTGCTTTATACAAAATTCCCAGCAAAACCATCCCAGCACATGGTCTCAGTACCTCTCCTTCACCTGCTCAACACTTTATTATGGTTTTGCGTGTGAGTGCATAGGGTTCAGTGTATATGTTTACCATAACAAGGCCGGCATACGTAAGTCCGATTGTGCGCATGCGCGTCAGATCCCAAACAAGAAGTTGTTCAAACATAAACGTACACGGTTGTAAAACGCCGATTGTAAACATGAAAATAAAACGAAAAACGCAGGTGGCGTTCCCGCTATGTTTATGTTTTCACCAGTGATCGCGCCCGGTCCACCTTTTGAACACTTGTATACAGGAGTAAGCCTACAATGTCAGTGCAATGTTTTGGCAAGTACCATTTTATTTAAAAGAGAAGACACTGTTTTTCGTATTAATTCAACATGCTTTATAGGCGATTAGGTCCTTAAAGCTGTAAAGCTTGGTTAGTGGTTCAGACCAAAGTGATTCATACCACGATATTTGCTTTCAGTACTTGGACATGCAAATTCCATAATTCAGATGTGTGAACTCAGTTCGTACATACACTATAACTTATTGTTCAGTATATGTGAAAATACTGGCACAAACATCGACAGAAAATCATTGACTTTTGTTCACAACCTAACAAGGCATGCTGGGAAGGCTAAGGAGAATCACCATCTATCCAGCATTTTTTTGGGTTATTTGCATAAACCCACTGTTAATTTGCATAAGATTCCCGCCTGGGGGAATATGAATTGAGAATGAATGTTAGGGCTAAGCCTTGTGTCCGGTGTTCATTCAAAGAATATTGCAGTAATTAAAGCCACGCTGTATACAACGAAACCCTAAACGTTTGAGTTTGACACCCCCACAGACTCACACCCTCCCTTGGCTAGGGCCTTCACCCCTCACATGTTCAGCCAGTCCCAGCAGTTCAATAATGCTTCCGATCCCTATGTAGCCGTGACAACCCGACTCAGTATAGGCAATCGGATAATTGGGCTGGTAAGCCTACTCGAGTCCTGATACAAGTAATATCGAGGAATGTGTCGCAGTGGTCTTGCATCAGGTTGCATTCATATTGTGGTAAACAGACCATAATCTCAATACCATGCTAAGAATGATGAATTTACACAATAGTATACATGTGAGCTCACAACCAAAACTGAAACACCGTCTCCATGGACACGGTCATTTCCTGTGGCGCCTGCAAGCTGCCTGCATCCTTAAACCCGTGCGAGCCATGCTTGTGTTCATGCGGTCTTAAATTAAAAAAAAAACATGCCGACTGATTTACCAATGTGCTGGGTTAACACAGAACTATTCTCGCTCATATTTGGTATTATTAGAAAGTACACAAAAAAACGCTAACGATTGGACTGGATTACGTTGGTTGACAGTGTACCTATAGGCCATGTCAGAAATGACGAAAATATTTGCATCTTCATAAGGCCTTATAATCGGTTCCTCAGACTTAGATGTAAAAACACTCTGGTATCAGTAATCTGGTCGTAATGCCAGAGGGTCGATATAACGCTAATCCCTATGGTAGTTGTGTCTAGACTAGTATATGGTTGAGCGTATGTGAGAGAGATACATCCAGACCAGACATAAATGTATCTTCAATTTCGACAATAACAGGGCTTCCACTGACTTCTGTATTTCCTATTTTTTTTTATAATTTCTTATGAATAGTTGGCTCCTATAATTTCATAATTTTTTCAACATTTAGACTGTATTCTTCTACATTTCCCTATATATATATATATATATATATATATATATATATATACATATGTTTCACGAGACAGTCGTGTTTCCGATATAATTTTATATTATTGAATAATTATTGTTGTAAAGACCTGGTATTTTTTTAACAGTTTTGTGAAAATATCTTTCATGGAACTGAACAGGTAAGTGTTCCAGTAGTGCAACTATATTCATCCAAGTAAACTAAAAAACATTTAGATATTGAATGGTGGGTTGATAGTAAATATAAACACATAAAACAGGATTGTCCATAGAAAACTCGTATACTTTTGCTATAGGCTGAAAATGGTAATCAACTCCTATATTTTTTGTGTCAACTGCTCCTATTAACTTCCTGGAGCTCTTCAGGAACTTGTAGGGAGCCATGCAATCAGACCTTTTGCACTTATTGACCTTTATCATCCCGTCTCCCGGGGCTCATCAGACTAATGACTACATTAATACGAGGCCTGTATCCTATATCATACAAAGCACTCTCTCTTAAATTAAAAAAAAAACATGCCGACTGATTTACCAATGTGCTGGGTTAACACAGAACTATTCTCGCTCATATTTGGTATTATTAGAAAGTACACAAAAAAACGCTAACGATTGGACTGGATTACGTTGGTTGACAGTGTACCTATAGGCCATGTCAGAAATGACGAAAATATTTGCATCTTCATAAGGCCTTATAATCGGTTCCTCAGACTTAGATGTAAAAACACTCTGGTATCAGTAATCTGGTCGTAATGCCAGAGGGTCGATATAACGCTAATCCCTATGGTAGTTGTGTCTAGACTAGTATATGGTTGAGCGTATGTGAGAGAGATACATCCAGACCAGACATAAATGTATCTTCAATTTCGACAATAACAGGGCTTCCACTGACTTCTGTATTTCCTATTTTTTTTTATAATTTCTTATGAATAGTTGGCTCCTATAATTTCATAATTTTTTCAACATTTAGACTGTATTCTTCTACATTTCCCTATATATATATATATATATATATATATATATATATATACATATGTTTCACGAGACAGTCGTGTTTCCGATATAATTTTATATTATTGAATAATTATTGTTGTAAAGACCTGGTATTTTTTTAACAGTTTTGTGAAAATATCTTTCATGGAACTGAACAGGTAAGTGTTCCAGTAGTGCAACTATATTCATCCAAGTAAACTAAAAAACATTTAGATATTGAATGGTGGGTTGATAGTAAATATAAACACATAAAACAGGATTGTCCATAGAAAACTCGTATACTTTTGCTATAGGCTGAAAATGGTAATCAACTCCTATATTTTTTGTGTCAACTGCTCCTATTAACTTCCTGGAGCTCTTCAGGAACTTGTAGGGAGCCATGCAATCAGACCTTTTGCACTTATTGACCTTTATCATCCCGTCTCCCGGGGCTCATCAGACTAATGACTACATTAATACGAGGCCTGTATCCTATATCATACAAAGCACTCTCTTGCGGTCAACATATTCTGATACGCCAAATGTCGTCCCCCGGATGTTTCCCTAACTGGCCCCTTGGGGGCGTTTTAATACCTTAGTTCCAGGGATGTCTCTTAACATGTTTATAATGTCAAATAAACGATCCATTGTGGCCAATACACCATATATTATGGTATTGATTGTCTTTGTAGTTTGAAAGTTAATATAAAATAAAAGTTGAATGATCCCCTTACCTAACTTTACACTTTGAAAAAAGCAGGGCTCATCGGTGTAGTGACAATTTTTTATGGCCATAATTCACGGTAAATTCTAGCAAAAACATGGATATCTTAATTATCTTGAAGCATTTAAGGTAATATATCTCAAGCGTTATATCTCAATCATAATGATTTATTTAATTAATGATTGAAAATGCGTGCCAGTAACATATTTGTAACTAGAAAAGTAGTAAGAGGCCACATAGATACCTCCGGCCTTATCCTTATCAAACGCCCTTTCTCAAAATTGTAAATAACCCTTACGAATACATATTACGGTAATCCAGATTACCTCCAACATTTAATATTTTTCCTTAGGCGGTTACAATAAAGAACCAATAAGTTTTCTCTAGATTCGTGAAAACCCCTCTGAATAGAATTACAAACAGACTATCAAACTAAGCAACTCATCACATATCGATCCAACAACGTAAAAAAACGTGAAAACTACGTAACAAGACCACCCGTTTGACTGACCAAAAGTGATCCTACTTAACAGACGATCGTATAGGACAGGTCAGTTATAACCAATGTGAAAGCTTTCGGTTCACGTAAGGGTGCTTAAATAGAAAGATGGTGTTAAAAAAGGTGGTCTTTCAGACAGATTCAACCTAAATGTATATATATATATATATATATATATATATATATATATATATATAATTTATATATATAAATTTATATTTATATATACTGTATATATATACAGTATATATATATATATATATATATATATATATATATATATTCTAGTCACTTGGTAGACCAAATTTCCTTTAAACGCTTCAATAAAGGACTGCTAAAGATTATGGGGACCATATGTGGTCCCCCTAATATTTCAAAAATTTTTAAGTGATAAAACATTGAAAGTTGGTCAATTTGCCATTAGCATCCATTATGTCTAGATTATAATGACATTCTTTCACATGTTTAAGACCAATTTATGCCCTTTTGGCTTAATTTTCCCATATGAATTCATGTATATTCCCATAATTTTCCCCCTAATACCTAAAATAAAGGATGGTTCCCTAAATGCTATCAGTAGGGTTATATATATATATATATATATATATATATATATATATATATATATATAAATATATATATAAGAAGAAGATTATCCTTCAGAAAATAGGGGTAAGATGCGTATTCCAAAGTAAAACAATAAAAAAAACATGGGGCAATTTAATACCATGCAGCCCAAGCTTTATAACATTAATGTGTATATAACGTTTTGTTACTGGTTTCTCCCTCCGTGGGAATAAACCCCTCATCTCGCGGAACAAGTGTCTCATCAATAAAAGTTTCTGGCATTATTCCCCTGGACAAATTAGTATTGACCGTGGAACAAGATAAGTGTCTTTACGGCCCAAGGCAAGCAGAAAATCAACACTCTGGATCGTCATCAATACACATACACGGAACGGTCATCTCACCAAAATACCTGACCCGCGGCGACACCGGTGTAGCAATTTCAGATTACCCCCTTCTTCAGAGTACACCTCGGGGTAACATAAAATCAATTGCTGAATACCCTGTACATTGAGAGCTTGCCCCTTTAAAATAGGCGTTTCTTTGTTTCTGTTTACTTACAATTCATATTAATTTTTTTCTTGATTTCCCCAATTAGTTTAAATATTTGTACATATCTTAAGTTCGCGTGTGAAGTGTCATGCGCTTTGGTGAAACATTAATTGAATTTATAGTATAATATAGTAGGTTTTGTGACATCTTTATTTTTTAAAGACTGATTCCATCTGTTAAATTTCGTATCTTTTACGTGGTTTATTAAACTAATATATCATTGGTTAAAATCACTAGAATTCATCATTTAGTTAAATAAGCAATTGAGTAATATGAAAAGTGCGGGGTAACCATAAATTAATTTCAGACTCTTCCCGAGGGTAATCTGAAATCGATTACAGACTACCGGAGTGGGGGGGGGGGGGGGAACATGAACTGGGGGTTACCTGAAATATTTACACAAGACGGCTACATTGCACTGTTTGGTTTGTTAGGTCTCAATTTGTCGATCTTAATAAAATGTTCTTTAGTTAAAGCAAACGTATCCAAATCCCATTATATTATCAAATAAAACATTTGCATACAAAATTTATCAAACTGGATTTTTTTTATAACTGGATCAATCCCCCCCCTCCCCTAGTAAATATCAGGACTACACAGAAAGATGCGTGTCACAGTCCACCTACTGCATGGTTAGATCACATGTCACCTTTGCTCGTTAGAACAAAGGTGGATACCAGTGAATACCACAAAATCTCACAATGGTAAAGAAAATTATACATTCTATTGAATTTTCCTACAATAAATACGATATTTTGCGATTTTCAAAAAGCTATATTGGCACATAAATTAAGAGCACTGTCTACTCGGCAGAAATGTCAGCCACCGGGAAAAACTCATGTGGCTTAAAATTCTAGATCTGAATAAACGCTAAGTATTTCTGACACTGTCAGTCCCAGACTTTCAGGGAATAATAAAAACAACATGTATTGCTAAATTAAGTCAATTCTGAATTTTGTCCGTGGTGTTACACTTTGCACCAGCCAATCAAATATGGCCCACTCTCTGTTCTGAATACAATGTTCCATTGACCTAGAACCTAACCTATTTCCCCCATACCCGCAACCAGAAAACAGACGCAGATTTGAATTATCATTATTATTATATTTATTATATGATTATGATAAATATTATTATTTTTACTTTATTATTGTTATTATTATCATTATTATTATTATTATTATTTTTACTTTATTATTATTATTTCAATATATTTATACAGGGTAAATTGTTCAGAAGCCATTCAGTTTTTCTGTTAACCTCTCATATAATATACATTTCCTATAATTATATACATACATATATACACATATTATATTTGTAAAACAATTAGATAATTATAATAGAATAATTTATATTCTAAAGCATATAAAGTATAGCATAAAACATCGCATTCACAGCGAATCTTGTGCTAATGAAGGCAGAGTCTGTGTTTCTAAAATATACTGTGCAAGTAATTAGGTTAATATAAATAAAACTTGTCCCTTATACTCCGTTCTAGGCTTATAGCATACCTTCAATATAAATGATACTGAACAGCCATGTAATGGATACCCAGATTTAGGCCCCCATCCAGTCCCGCCCTCAAAATCAAATCAATCTGCCCAAAAATTTCAAAAGATAAGAACTTTTTTTGATGATAATATCTCATCCCTCCACAATAAAAAAATGTCCTTAATATCACTACTGACGTTAAAGGGTAACTTAGTAAATACGAGATATATTTTTCATACTCCGTCTGAGTGTATTGTAGTATGTAAAATCAAAGGTGACGCTTAAATTGTATTATATCATAAAGTAGAACTATACACGTCCGTACTTCGCTTATCCGAAACTTTATATAAACTCGTTTATCCGACTCATATTATATACAGTAATTAGGGTCGCCATTGGGCTTAAACACCTGAATGCAGGCCCTTGTGACCTGCAATTACAAAAAAAAAACAATGAATTATTTACATGCTTGAAAAATTGTTCGTTAATACGAATAAATGTTCAGTTCCCGATTAAAATTTCGGGAAAAAACAGCTTTCGGAAATACGGCGTCCTACTGTACTTGTTTAACCGTTATACATAAAACGAGGAGTATATCCCAGTGACACACATAACGTTACACCAAAATATTGATTTACATGTACTGGGTATCAGTATTACAAGTAATGACTAGTAATGACCTAACCTGCTTAAACGTTTTAACGTATAATACAAAGAAAAATTAACCGAACTAAGTGAATGTTTACTCATTTGTCTAATGCTGCAGCCGGCTTAAACCTGTTGGTGTTTATTGAGAACACATGCCGTGACCTGGGGGAATTGCAGACTGTTTTCACAGCATTTGGACCAGATCTACGTACCGATGAACATTTAATAAATTACTCTGTGTTGAGGTGTACGACCCTCTAGGGAACGGGAACCGCCAACACAGGTGTCTAAACATCGGGAAGGGTGCCATTTACTATGCAGCGAGCACTTCTATCTATTACGGGTATTTGATAGGTAATTTACAGTTGAAATATTTATACTGTATACACACACACATATATACATACATATATATATATATATAATCAAAGTGATACACATAGAAATTCAAAACATCAAAGCAGTGGAGCATTAATAATGTATCATATACAGATAGTTTTACTTCATGTACTACAGAACTGTTTCGTGAGTACAGCTGACTAGCCGGCTCACTCTTCAGGTACATGATATATATATATATATATATATATATATATATATATATATATATATATATATGTCAGATGACGATTGCGACAGCATAAACACACGTGTTAATGTATAACTGAACATTTTCGTTGTAAATTCTTTGCATCAGCTCTTAGCATCAGGCTAATGGAGCACTGTTGGATTCGTTCAGCACTTACTTATATATATAAAATAAAATAATATATATATATATATATATATATATATATATATATATATATATATATATAAATCTGGGTTGATACACATGAAGGCGGCTTACAAATTCCAGGACAATCTCAGGACGTTTCCGGAACAATTGAGCAATTTCCAGGACAAAATAATTAACTTAACTTGATACAGTTGTACATGCAACAGTTTTATGCAGTATGTGCATGATCGTAATGGATGTAGTCATTATACAGAAGATACAATGCATTATGTGACACTAAAACAGTTTAAAGCAAAGTTTGGGTCAATTCATGACAATGGATGATTAAAAATCAGGAAACGGAGTGTTAAAATCAAGTGCTTTCACACAGCTTGCAGAAAATGGGTCAATGGTTTCCAAGGAAATTTTTAGGAACCTCCCTGAAAGTCATGTATGAGAATTTTAGGCCACATGGATACAATTTGTTCCCCATCTGACTCACTTGGTGCATAAAAATCATGTTTTCTCCCCTTATTTGCAAAATATAGGTAACCATGACCTGATTTCAAGTTTCCAAGGATATTTTTCATGGAACTCTTTGGATGACAAGTTAGAAGATTCTAGGCCCAACACTCATGATTTGTGCCCTGTTAACGGACGACCGCTTCATTTGAAGTTCTCAAAAATAGACATAAAATGCGTTAAAAATTCGAAACTAGAATGGTTTTGTTTATTTGCAGTGCAAAACAGATCTATGTCTCCCCTATAGGTCATCCAAAAACATTAGGAGTGAACTGTGCAATATCTCAAAACAATGAATCTAGAATTCATCGGATTAGACCTTGAAGGTAAATGTCAAGGTCACCGCTTTTCAAACTCTGATGACATCTTCATATTTTCTAGAATTGCATAAATTTGACCTTGAAAATCAAGGTCATGTCACAGGGTTTCGAACAGGTACAAGATTTTGGTAGGGACACTGAGTGTTTTAAAGTTTGGAGGAAAATATGCAGCCCTTCAAAAAGTATTGCTATTACAAGACAATAACTATAATTCGGCTTATTTGACCTTGAAGATCCTCATCAAGGTCACCAGGTTTCAACACATCTGAAAACTTTGTAGTAATAAATGGTGTACCAAACCTAAGGACAAAACTGGAAATACTATAAAAGTGATGGAGTTCACAAAATATTACATTTCAAGAGATTTGACCTTGAAGAGAAGGGTCAAGGTCACCAGGTTCGGACTCTTATGAAATTTTGGATAGAAAAAGAGTTTTTTCAAATTTTTGAGGAAAATATGCAGCCCTTCAAAAGTTATCTCGTCCACAAGACAATAACTATAATTCCGCTGATTTTACATTGAATACCCTGGTCAAGATCACCATGTTTCACCTCGTTCAAGAATCTGGTAGGAACAATTGGTGCACCAAACTTGAGGACAAAGTGTGGAATGTTTCAAAAGATATGGGGTTCACATAAATTTCAAATTTCTGCAGAGTTGACCTTAGAGATGAAGGTAAAGGTCACTGATTTTTGAACTTGTCCGTCATTTTGGTAGGAACAATTGGTGTACCATATTTGAGGACAAAATGTGAAATACTTATAAAGTTATTGGGTTAAAAAATATTTCGGCAGGTTTGACCTTGAAGATGATGGTAAAGGTCACCGGCTTTTGAACTCCTCCGAGATTGTTGTAGGAACAATTGGTGTAATAAATTTGAGGACAAAATGTGAAATACTTCAGAAGTTATCGCATTCTCAAGAAAATAAGTATAATTCGGCTGATCTGACCTTGAAGATCCTGGTCAAGGTCACCGGCTTTTGAAATCGTCTGAGAACTTGGAAGGAACCATAGGTGTACCAAATTGAGGACAACATGTGGAATTCTTCAAAAGTTATGGGGTTCACAAAAAATTCACCAGATTTGACCTTGAAAATGAAGGCAAAGGTCACCGGTTTTCGAACTCCTCCGAGATTTGGGTATGAACAATTGAGTGTTTCAATTTTGGTGGAAAATATGCTGCCCTTCAAAAGTAATCGCCTTCACAAGATATCCTACAGATGAGGACGACAATAACAGACGATGGCACTGAAACACAACATGCCTGCGGGGGGGGGGGGGGGGCAGACATAAAAATACAGGTGGCATCACCAGTTTGCAGGAATTTATGAAACCCCAATGATGAATATGCATACAAAGAATCATGGCAATTATGCATTTGAGCCTTTTGTATCAAACTTTTAATTATTCTGAGGGCTTATTACGAGCCCGAAAGCTTAGAGGATATGGATAACAGAGACCTAATTTTATGTTTCCAAGGAGATTTTTTATTGACCTCCTAGGATGTGAAGTAAGAAGATTCTAGATGCAACGGTTACAATTAATGCCTTTTTAACGAAAGTCCATTTCATTTGAAGGTCAGAGAAAAAAATGTGTAAAAATCCTTACAGGATCCTTACAAGAATTACAGGTGGCGCCACCTGTGTACAGGAACTTATAAAAAACTCTCAGAGCAATATGCAAGCAAACATCATGGCCATCAGTGCATTACTTATTCAGCTAGTGGAACTTCTGTGTCATTTTTTTTTATTTATTCTTAGGGGCACTTACAAGCCCCCATAGCTCAGAGGATATGGGTAACAGAGACCTCATTTCAGGGTTCCATGAAGAATTTTCATAGACCTCTTTAGATGATAAGTTAGAAGATTCTTTTTCAAACAGTGATGGTTTGTGCCCTGTTAAGAGATTAAGCTTCCTCTTAAGGTATCAAAAATAGAGAAATTGCTTAAAAACGGAAAAAATACAGGTGGTGCCACCAGTCTACAGTAACTGATGAAGCACTCCATGATCAATAAGCATGCAAAGAATCATGGTGAGTTATTCAGATACCAAAACTTTTGTATCAATTTTTGAATTATTCTTAGGGGTAATTACGTGCCCCATTACTCGGAGGATGTAGGATATAGAGACCTTATTTCAGGTTTCCAAAGGGACTTTTCAAGGACGTCCCTTGATGTCAAGTTAGAAGATTCAAGGTCCACTGGTAACGATTTGTGCCTTGTTAAAAGATGAGAGCTTCTTTGAAGGTATCAAATTAGATGAACAAAAAAATCGTAAAATTAAAAAAAAAAAAAAAAACAGGTGGTGCGGGAACTGATGGAACACTCCATGATCAATTTTCATGCAAGGAATCATGTTGATCCATGCAGTAATTATTCAGATACTTGAGATTTTGTAATAAATGTTTGATTATTCTGGGGGGGTAAATACTAGACCCATAGCTTAAAGAATATGGGTAACAGAGACCTAATTTCTGGTTTCCAAGGAGATTTTTCATGGACCTATCTTGATTCCAAGTTAGAAGATTCTAGGTCCAGCGGTTATGATTTGTTCCCTGTTAACGGACGGACGGCCCGACAGATGGCCGACGGACTAAGACTGATCGCTATAGCTCAAATGACGTTCAGTAAGCTGAGGTAAAAACAGACAAATACATGGACCTAAAAACACAAGAGTCGCATCAATTGTGAATACCGGTCCTATTTACAATATTTGTGTGTGAGAAATTAGATATATCGGTATGTTTATATAGATTAGATATATTGGTATATATATATATATTTATATATATATTCTTAAATTATGTTTTTTTTGTTGTCAAGCCCCTAAATATTATACAGGCACACATATTCCCGATGGACTTTCAATAATGACATCATTACAATGTGAGCAACTTTGCTCAGTGGTCTATACTACGAACTATTCTGTCTGTTGAATTCATCTGATGAGTAACAATACAAACTCTTTGGGGGATTTCAGTGAAAACTGCTACAGTAATAAGATAGAATCTGAAACAAACTTTTCATAATTTCAACTACGTCCTTTTTAAGATAACCCAAACGGAAGTAATCTCCGCAAAATTGTTTTGTGATTGTTTGCGTGTCTGAATGACTCTCTTGTTCCCAACGGCCCTGAAAACTCAGTGACTGTAGATTGTAATCACAGGTGATGAAACTCACCAAGCAGGAAGAGGCTTTACAAAATAATCCAGAGTCAATTAGATTAATAACTCTCTCCGGACTTGTTTGGAATTAATTAAATGTGCGAAAACATTATAACAGGCATAATCGGCGCAGGAGAAGTTTTATTCACCGAGCAAATAGAGCTGTGAGAGAGATAAATATTAACATTACATCGCGTAACTTTAAAAAAAGTCAGCCATTCACAACGAAGCCAAGGTGCACATTACTAAAGCAGAGTTGAATTGGAATGAAAAAGAATTTATTTTGAAATCACATTTGAATTTGAATTTAAATACCCAGCAATTTCCCCCTTAATGGCCATTCATGACTTTCATTAATACCATGCATTTTCAAATAATATTTTGCATAATCAAGGACACGCCTTCGGTGATGTTGCTGCAGAGAGTGGTCGCAGAAATCATGGGGAAAAGGTTCTTGTTCATTTGCATTAATGTGTTTTAACTCATTATTAGCTCATTTTGGTTTAATAAAAAAGTTTCCCCAGGTAAGCCATCCCCGGCATATGAGCTTAATATCTCTCAATATCTCGAGCTTAAGTTCTGTTTTGTATGTTGTTATAGTTCTGTGTGTGAGTAAGCACAGTCAACGTATGTCTGTACGTCCGAACTTGCACGATAATTCCATTACTACGAGAAGAAACATGAAAGAAGAAGCATTGAAGAAGCACTGGTTGGAAGCCTGAAACATCTTGAAGTTGCGCGGTACGGCCACCAGGTGGCCTGCGCGCATTTTGTATTTGTGTAACTGATTGCACCTGGTGCAATATTTTTTCCATTTGTGTACCGTAATAAGAGACCGGGTTAAGAATGAAATATTCACAGATACCATAATATATTAAGGAGAATACATTATAGTTCATGCATATTTAATATACCTAGTATATGAATAGGTCCCATTAGGCTGCTTCTTCATACTTAAGATTTTTCTTGCGTTTGACCTCCTTGTGAAATCTTCTAAACGGTCTAAATATATCGCACAAAAAGCATAAAATAACGCACTTGTAAACGCATGAGAAATCAGACAGCGGGCAAGAATGTGGTGATATATTTTGAAATTTGATGATACATTTTAAAAAAAAAGATAAAAATATCCGGTATCATGACAGATAAACGTCAAGAAAGGGCAACAACTAAAGCGCACAAAGAAACGCATAGAAGCGTAAGGAAATGCACACAAAAACACAACAAAAGCACTTGTCACTAGGACGCTTCTGTGTCCGGTTTTAAAACTTCCGTTTTTAAACAACACGTAAGATTTCATCGGAAGTCACGTGAAATCTAAGGAGACAGTTAAAGAATGTGGAAACCAAAAAAAAAGCACAGTAATTGTATCTTGAAAATGTAGACCGAATATGGGATTTTGAACCGAATACGGACCGAATAGGTGAATGCGAATACGGTTTTGGGAGCATCCCTCAACAGAGATCCCCCACATAACGGAGGCTTACATCCCTTGGATGCAGATTTTAAGTTCATGCATGTTTCCTGTTTTGAAATCCATGGCAGCTGCGTATTCGTTGTTTGTAAATGCGAACAACATACACCAATTCATGCATTGGTAGACCCCAGTTTCGGAATAAATAACTAGATTTTCATCGATGAGTATTAAACGTCTATGTCACCGGAACCACTGAAGTGCTCATTAGAGGAGAAACATGTACCGAACATTCAATCCCATGCCTTATTAGCCAAGAATAATGGAAAAGTCCTTTCAGTAATTGTATATCATGCATTATCCAAATTAGACCACGACTCATAGATCGTGTTAGTGGGCTCTGCGCATGCGCGTTGGGACTCCCATGATAATTGTTGATGATGATACGTAGGGATATCAGACAACGTAATGCTCTCAGGACTATGCTCATCCGCTGGTCGTAAAACGTCCATTAAAATTCAGCACCTGTCAATGTTAGTTTTTCCGTTAATATTTTAATATTTTTTTTGTACATAGAGGTACTGGTATTTTTACTTCCTGTAAATCTTTGTATACAGGAAAATCAGATGAATAAATTCAAGTATGAACTTCTGTGCAGGGTAGATCAAAATGCCATTTTTGATGTTTTTCCCGGGCCTTACTGGGAATGTTCCAGGTCATTAATGAACTAAATACTCACTTATTCGGTTTTAAGTGATGGGCAATTTACATGCCGCTGTTCAATGGCGGAAGATATAGAAGATTTGAGACTGTAAAGTGGACGATATCTACTTGGGCAGATATGGACCAACGCCAAATTAAAGGAATATTCCAGGTCAATATTATAAAAACAAAACTCTTTTCCAGATTATTCAAGACCTGGAAAAGTAATTTAAAATATCCGTGGGTATGAAAGACGTCCAGGTTAAGTACGAATCTCTCTGTGTGGAGGACTTTCACCAGTGCTTTCCTTAAAGGAGGTTGAATTCTTTCTGTCTCTGTCTGTCTTCCTGTTTCTCTCAAACTCTCTTACTCTCTGGCTCTGTCTCTAACCCTCACGCACACAATCTAAATTTATGTCCTTGCAAATTCTGGAAAATGCCTTTAAATTGAAATAAAATCTTCGGGAAACCGAGTCGAGATGATGAATTAAAAAAAATAAATCACTTTCATTATCGAAAGATATCCAAAGAACCTCTGCAGAGGTTTCAGAAGATCCCAGTGAAATGTTCCAGTAAAACTATTTAAATTAACTCTTAGGGAAAAATACTTGTCAAGGAAACAAAGGGAAACGTGCAATAAACATTGTCTGTTTCATGGGAGCAACAACAGCCCGTACACAGCGGTTATACGCTACAGTCTAGCTTTATCTCTGCTTGCTTTAGCAAGTTTACTTGGTTTCACCGCCAGGTAGCTTGCATAAGGCTAAGTTCAAAACTCGCGATACATTGGTTTGGTTTTACTCTTTGCCTTGTGTCTGCCGTCTGGTGGGAAAACCCAACAAATCCTGCTAAAGCAAGCAAAATACAATGGAACGTGTCTGAAAGACCATCTGTGGATTAAGGAGGGTATGTGTTCTTCCCCCTTCGTTTCTGTGTTTGTGTGTTGTTCAACCATTTCTCACGCAATCATGAACGGAATCTCATAACATTTTCAGGGCATTTCGGGAATCCGCCCATGAAGTATCGATTACATTTTGGTGTAAATCCGGCACATGATCCGGAGTCAGGAACGTCATCAAGGAATATTCACAAATGTAAAGTCATTTATGGACGAATGAATCTGTGAAAATAGGCCGAAAAAGAGAACTTAACCACGGGTTGGGACACCCTTCCACAATTAAGACCAATCACATGGCGGAGGCTTTTTTTTTTTTTTTTTTTTTTTAAATAATATTTATTCAGAAAAAAACGTATACATGCATAACGTTAACATACATGGAAACACATACAATTACATACATCAGAACATGCACTTACAATACAATGTACAAGACAGTATATGCAGCTGTTCTCATTACCTGATACAATCTTATGCATTACACTTAATTTTATAGACATGCAACATCTCTTTACCTAACAAAACATGCATCTGTATAACAACCACTAACATGCAAACATTTACAAGACAATTTTTCTGCAAATTTGCAAGGTCATCCTATTACAAAACAAAGTAAAATACTTTGAAATACATTGTATTCAACTCATATATTAGTTAGTTTACCCCATTTCTTGTAATGTTTATGCAATATTTCTTTACAATCTGCCATGTATCTTTCTACTTTTTCTGTTTCTTTTAATCTATTTTTAAATACTGCAAATAAAGATGTATGGTGATCCTCTCTGTGTTTATAGAGGACATATTTATACAATAGGAGAATCTGATTTAACAGCATGTTCGTTTCATTTACTGGAAGGATGCCATATATAATAACACAAAGAGACATGTTTGGAATGCATAATTCATACTCCTGTAACCATGCTTGTAATTTCAAATAAAAGTTCTTACTAATTGTGCAGTGGAAAAATAAGTGAATAATAGTTTCATGTTCAATGAAACAAAATGAACACCGTGGGGTGTCTTTCAACTTCCATTTGAATAAATTTTCATTCACAGGTAAATAATTATTTAGTATTTTATACTGAAATTCCCTCAAATAGGTACTTAATGTAGTTTTATATATAGCTTGATATACCAGATCCCATGTAACAACAATATCATTCTCTATATTTAAGCATCTCCATCTTTCTTGTCCTGTTGGTGGTTTCCACAATTTATCCACAAGTGTACGATATATTTTTCTTGACTTTAAACCATTCACCGATTCAAGCCCGCTAATTGTAACAATCACATCCATATTTTGTTCACTTTGTGTAATCTTATTACTGAAAATATACTTTTTCCATTGTGTTGGGATGGCCGCTTTTAGTGCCATCCAGTTCATGTAATTTAGGAAACTATTACATTGATTTTTAACTTGCATAACAGCATCCCATTTCTTCCAAGATCCTTTATCATCTATCATGTCCTTGATATAACTCATCCCCCCAACATGCAAATTTTTGTAATACACTGACATTGAATTTATTTTTATATATTTGTTGTTCCACAGATATTGAAACAGAACATCATCTGGATTTTCAGGACTGACAGACACATAATAAGCCCAGTCCTCAAAACAATTCAAATAAAATTTTGGCAATATGGCAGGTAGCACAGTAACATCAAAATTATTCCTAATACATTGCAATCCTCCTATTTTCCTCAATCTGTACTCTAACATCTCATTAATAATTG
This sequence comes from Sipunculus nudus, assembly GCA_026874595.1. Lineage (NCBI taxonomy): Eukaryota > Metazoa > Annelida > Sipuncula > Golfingiida > Sipunculidae > Sipunculus > Sipunculus nudus. The sequence goes on along the minus strand of CM049321.1, from coordinate 41,775,796 downwards.
AGTTTGAAGTATCAAAGAAGCGTTTTACCCACATTATTCTCTGGGTCTTAATCTTACAATCAATATCCGGTACATTAATTCCTCCATCATCATATTTCCAATAATTGTGCTATATTTAACTTTTGGCTTTTTTGCTCTCCAGATGAAGTTACATAAAAGTCTCTTTATAGATAGCATAGTATTTTTGGGGGGTAATAAAACATTTGTTATATACAATATCTTTGAAATACCTAGTGAGCGCACAACCTCTGCTCTACCATATAATGTCAGGTTTCTAGTTTTCCAAAGTGAGAGTATGGTTTCTAGGTTATTTTCAACCCTCTTAAAATTCTCCTTGTATACCAGATCTTTATTATATGAAAACCTGATTCCAAGTATTTTTATACAATTGTGTGATAAATCTACCCATTTAAAATTATCATCATTTGGAGCAACATGTTTTAATGATCCAATGTATGCAGCTTCTGACTTTTGAAGATTTATTCTCAGTGATGAGAAATATTCAAATCGATTTATTACAGACAAAGAATGTTTTAGTGATTCAATATTCTTAACAAATATAGTTGTGTCATCTGCAAACATGCATATTTTTACAACAGAATTTCCAATTTGTATTCCATGAATATTAGTGTCTTTCCTTATCATTATTGCCAATATTTCTACTGCCATTATGAATAAATAAGGAGAGAGTGGGTCTCCTTGCCGTGTCCCTCTTCCTAGCTTAAAATATCCTGTAGTGTATCCATTGTTCAAAACTGAACTTTGTATGTCCTCATGCAATAATTTTACCCATCTGATAAAGTGATTATCAAACCCAAAATATCTTAAAGTGGCAAATACAAAATCATGCTCCAAACTATCAAAGGCAGCTTCAAGGTCGGCTGCAAACATAATACCTGGTATGTTTTCTACAGAAGTATAATGCAATACATCCCATATCAATCTGATAGGTTCTGCTATATATCGCCCTTGAACAAAGGCATACTGATCAGGCTGGATTATTTTTGGTAGGTATTTTTCAATTCTCTTGACCATAATCTTACTTAATACCTTAACATCCACATTGAGTTAACTGATTGGCCTCCATGCATTTAAAAACTTTATGTCTTTCCCTGGTTTTGGTATTAATTTAACAAGAGCTTGCTTTTGGGATATTGTTAAGGATCCAGTTTTGTAATTTTCATTTAAACATTCCGTAAGACAATCCCCAAGTTCACTGAACAAAGCTAAATATAATTCTTTTGTCAACCCATCATTACCTGGAGTTTTATTATTTTTCATTCCCTTTAAACAATTATATACATCGTTTTTTGTAATTGGTTTACCACATGACAGTGCTTCTAATTCATTAAATTTATTCTCACACACAGGAAGGCTCTGAAAAAACTGTAATAGCTCTTGATTATTACATACTGCTTTTTTATCATACTTATCAATGAAGAATTTCCTAATACAAGTCATAATTTCAAATGGGTCATTGATTTCTCTACCTTCATATGACAAAGAACGTAATATTGACCTTTTCTTATTATGTTTTTCAAGGTTTAGAAAATAGTGTGTACCCCTTCCCCTCAAGTATCCACTGAGCCCTAGACCTAACAATAATACCTTTAGTAATGTTATCATAATATTCTTGCAATTTTTGTTTTAATTCATAATATTCATCATGTGATTCTGTGCTCTCAGCAGTATTTAACTGACTTTCGAGTTCAGATAACCTCTGTTCCAAACTTATTCCATACTCTTTACGTTTCTTTGCCTTATTTTTACTATATTTTATTGTATATTCCCTTATCTTATATTATAAATACTCCCATGTACCTTGAGCTGTTTTTAAAGTTACTTCTTGCCTCCATTCTGCAATTTTACTTTTTACATTACACATATATTCTTTGTCATTAAGCAAATTATTATTCATGCACCAATGTGCAGGTCCTGACTTTGTATCATTTCTTGCAGATGCCTAAAATATTACTGCCGAGTGGTCAGTGTTAATACTAGGGATTATCTCACAACATGTAGTATATGACAACAACGTGTCTGATATTAAAAAATAATCAAGGCGTCTCTGAATTAAAGGTGTAGGTGAACGCCAAGTGAATGCTTTAACTGATTCATTTTTATGCGCCATATATCACATAAGTTTAAAGTATCCATTATCACTGAGATTTTATTAACAGAGTTATGTTTAATACTTAATCTTCCTCCATCAGCATCCCAATCAGTGAGATGTACATTAAAATCCCCACCCCATATTATTTCAATGCCTTGGTCATTGCGAATTTTCAATATTTCTTGGAATACCAGTTCATAAAATTCAAGCTGCTGTATTTCAGAATTTGGTGCATAAGTGTTAACTAAGATACAGTGCAAACCTTCAATTTTACATTCAATTATAACATATCTGCCTTTTGTATCAATACTCTTATTTATTTCCTTGAAATCAACATTTTTTCCAATAAGTGTACATACTCCACGTGACATTGTAGTTCCGAAAGAAAAGTACATTTCACCACGCCACTGTTTTGACCATGCTATCTTATCATTTTGAACACAGTGACATTCTTGTAAAAAGCAGACTCCATTCTGTGACCCATGCTTCACCAGCCAATTTAACATCTGCCTTCTTTTCACATAGTTCCTTAATCCACGTACATTTAAAGAGAGGATCTGAAATATTTTATTATCTAACAAACTGAAAATTGAATTGTTTTACATCCTTTAAAAACATGGGGTTTTTTGTTTGTAGTATTAATGATATTATCTCAAACAAAGTGACTGTAAATATCTTATATAAATGTCCATTGGCTTGTAACTTGACATATACATACATAAAACACAATAGCATCAATATAATCATCAGGTCATTCCATGCCTGGCAGTCTTTACCTTAAATAACATAACTTAATCACTTGCTGGTAAGTCCTGCAGGGTTTCACCATATCTTACTTTGTGAATGTGTCCGTGTAAATCTTTAACAAAAATCTTTCCTTCCCAAGTCCATGCTTCTCTGACCTTGGGGCTATTTTTTACTCTGTTATACAATTCATGCAGCTCTTTGCATAAATCATCCACCATTACAATACCAGAACTTTTCAGTTTCTTTCTTTGCTTCATAACTGCTGTTTTTATATTATGTCTCACAAATCTGACCATGACTGCCCTGGGCCTATCACTTTGTTGATTATTATTGCTCTTTCTAATTCGATAGGCCACTTCAATATCACTGGATTCTATCTCCATTCCCAATTTTTCTTTACATATTTTCTGAAAAGTTGAGACACAGTTTTCAGTTCCCCCTTCAGTTTGACCATTCTCTGGAATTCCAAAAATTCTAATATTTGACATTCTAGCATTTTGTTCTGTTTCAACTGTACGCCTAACTGCCTCTCTGGCTTCATAGTACATCAGGGTACTTTCTTGTTCTAATTCACCAACTTTCCCTGACATTTTTATTATTTCTGTTTTCAATTCTTTGTTTTCATTCTCAAGAGTAAACACTCGTGATTCCAACAACTGCACAGTTTTTTCATACCTTTCTGTGATCTTTCTGACTATTTCAGTCTCAAGATCATGCAGCATGGCGGAGGCTTGCATTCCTTAGAATGCAGATTTCAAGTTGATTATGATATAAAGATCAGTGTGTTGGAGAAACGGCGATATAAGTTGTTTTCTTGCATAATAACCCCACAAATTGCTATTTGAGCAACTGTGTTATGATATAGGACCATTACAGAATCGAATTTCAAAAAGTCTCAAAATGCTGAGAAAAAAGATTATATTGCGCTAATCTGCATATTGTAAGTATTAAGAAAGTAGAAAATATGCGCTAAGAGAATTTACGATTTTGTTGAGCGTATCATTAGAACATGCCAAATGGCTCCCACGCTGTCCGCCAGGGAAGATATTACATATATGAACATCCCACTGAGAAGCCGGTGGACAATGTCCACTCCACTGGTCTTGTCACCATGGCTACAGACCTCAGTTACCATGGCTACTCGGCACCTCTGTAATTTCCGGCGTTGGTATCTAATAACAAATATGGAGAGAGCCATACTTAACGATGACTCAGCTTTTAAGACTGAAGTAACCTTTGTCATCATCATCATCATTATGATCATCACCGTTTTGAACGTTAATGTTAAAACCGTTATGTGTAAAATCTCTGTCTCCTTCTTTCTTTGTCTCTCTCTCTCTCTCTCTCTCTCTCTTTTGTCACATGTAAAATATCTCCCTCTCTCTGTATATACATATATATATATTTTTATAGTTTTATAAATAAAGTTAATGTTATGTATATATATATGTATTTATATATATATGTATATATATCTAACTATATATATATATATTTATATATATACATAATACTAAAAATGTAAAAATAAGGGTTAGTTTTAAATTATGAATCAATATACCCCATTTCATATGTGCGTTTGTGATATGTACGCGTGTTTGTAGGTGCGTGTGTGTGATGGAAAACAAAAAGCTTAAAATTTCAACAGTTCATCACTGCAACACCAAAACTCTGTTTCCCCAGACAGACATGAATATCAAAATACAATAAACCGGTCCCTCCCATGGCCATTATTAGACAGAATAATCAACATGATCCCCGGACAGATAACAATATCAGTTTCCCAAGGGTATACAACTCCAATAGCTCTGAGTGTATATGATTGGCTGTGAGACCAGGCCAGTCTACACTGCTCCCACGGGTCCATTAACAAAGTGGAGATGATCTTCTTGTCTGGTGACAAGTGATGATGTTAAAAATAGACTGGTGATATCCGTAAAAGTATAGGATTGTATGTCTTCTTTAGAGAAGAGGTATGTGTACTTAAGAAAAATTACAAGTAAATAAAAAATGCAGCTGACAGACTTTGGTCGTTATGTGTAAAATTAAGTTGGGCCGTTTAAACAATGCATTGTACTCCAAACCGCTATTTATGTAAACAATAAACATAAAAATTAGCTATAAGTATCAACTATTATATAAGTCAGACATTATAAAAACAGTGGCTGTGAATTTTAACATTGAATGTTGTATATATATATATATATATATATATATATATATATATATATATATGATATCTAATATATAAACCAATATATATACTTTAACGAATCACTAAATAAAACTCAATTTAACGAAACGTGTGCTGGAAGGTTGAATAAACACATGTAGAGACCTGATGACGGCTAGCTTGACTTTAATTATTTTAGAACCGTTGTATGTTGGCGTATATGATAAAAAATACGTACCCACAGATAATTAGGAAAAGGACATAATTATACTACATTTATTACTATAAAGTTAAATGAAAACAAAAAGAAACCGTACGTAGTTATTGTTCATATGCAACAAGAGAAATTAATGTAATTGGTCATAAGAAATATATGATGTCAAAGGGCCCGCATGATCATATTTAAATAAAATTAAAAAAAAAAAAAAAAGATTCTACACTAATTAAGACTGATAAAGATTAATTTGTCATACAATGACAGTCATTAGCAAAAATGTGAAAAGGGGCACCCGATATTGCCCGAATACTGGTATTGAGTGTTGGATATATAGCTCTCTAAGAAAGCTCTGCAGAGGTAAAGCCAACATCTTCCTGAGAGCAAGGTCCCTAGCTCGGTTGAGCAGACACCTTGCTTCAGCAAGCCCTCACAGGTTCTATGAATATGTATCAAGACAAATGAACCAATATGGTGGCTCACTTACGTCCAGTCTACGCGGCTGTTTAAAAACAACCTGTCACTATTTTTGGATCCATGGCGACGGGAAACGTAATCCAGAACCTGACCAACCATAACCAAAGTAGGCGTTAATTATAATCATTATTACTGTCATCATCATTGTTGTTGTTGATTATATACATATTCAAAATAATTATACAGGGTAACCGGTTCAGTGATAACACTATTCTTACACAGGGCTCTGTCAATATACAATAAAAATTATATTACATAGAATGATACAACATACAATATGCATACTTAAGATACACTGAATGGACAAATAATACAAGTAAATAAATATATTATATATCACATACAGACAATAATCATGGCATGTATACTCAAATGCAAAAACCCCATCCCCATTTTTAAATAACAAGTATGTGAATTATACAGTCACGTATAAAATTTGTATCACAGAACTTTCAAGGGTACGTTGAAAATAAAACAAAGCATAATCAGAATAAATTGCATTATCACGGTTTGTAAAATAAAAGTTTTGTTTATGAAATAAAAGATCTCTTACTGTCTAATGTTTATTTTGGTATTGATGGAATTGATTGCCCTTATGATTTTAGCCCGACCATAAGCGCGCCTGTTCAAAATTTAGCATATAGCAAACCAGGTCTGGCTCTTAGACAGATTGTAACTAGAACCTATATGTAACATGCTCCTGGTAACCGTGCACGTATTTTGAGTTCGCAAGTTTAACGCCTCCCTCTGAGAAATGTATCTCAGGTGCGAGGAATGTGTCCCTATTGCCAAAATAACCTGGTTAAAAACAAACATGTCACGCCACTGGCTCCTTCTGTGGAGACAAACTCGCCTATCGCATAATTTGTCATCCCATATCCCTAGTGACGCGGACCTGCATGACTTAGATTACAGTTAGGTAATGTCCCGAAAGTAAGGACGGCAGGGATCAATGTATACCCTAGCAAGATTCGATCCCACTATGACCACCATGGACACACGGACACGCTAAATACTCAAGTAACCTAGGACTATAAGCTATGCTTCCAGGTGTTGTTATTACTAGGGGCATGATATATGTAGAAAAGGCGTACTGCCATTTTGTTATGAAGAAAGGATACTCCCCAGACACGGACCATTGCTTATTCGTATTGTTCCTCTTTTGAGTGTAACGCAATACCAGTAAGGCTGACCTACACCAAACTCAAATACCAACCCCTCATAAAACTATCAGATTTTTGTCTAGAAATCAACCACTACTTTAAAACCAGCTAACTGCATGTCTACTCGTTGCAATGAACAAACAGGCAATTTGTCTGGATGTTTTGAAGTTTAAGCAAACATAAAGCACATCCTGTAACAAAGAATACGGGTAGCCAATCAAAACCAGAATGACCTGTTCTTTTACAGGTATGATATATTTGATAGTCTCTTCTAGAGGTAGTATACATTTTAGCGTTTCTTCTACATTTATGATATTTTTGGACCTTTCTGCTACAGGTATGTGATATTTGATCTTTTCTTCTACAGGTACGATATATTTGGTAGTTTCTTCTAAAGGTATGATATATTTGATCATTTCCTTTACAGGTATGATATATTTGATCGTTTCCTTTACAGGTATGATATATTTGATCGTTTCTTCTGCAGGTATGTGAAATTTGATAATTTCTTCTACAAGTATGATATATTTGGTAGTTTCTATTACAGGTATGATATATTTGGTAGTTTCTTCTACAGGTATGTTATATTTGATCGTTTTCGTTACAGGTATGATATATTTGGATATTAAAAAAGTGTTTAATTCAATTGCACTTATTTGACCTATTAAAAAAAATCTTACCTCTAATGCTGTAATACTGTCCACCCGGGCTCGCTTCATAAACTTCTTGACTCTGTTCGGCGGCTCCCGGCCTTTTGTACTAGCCTGGCGTGTAATAATCTGTATCATTTTAATCGGTGATACCAAAGACAACTCAAGTAAATCCACTTAGGTAACGACAATTCAGATATCCACAATGCAGGTGAGCAAGAACTATTAGTCCTATATCTTATTACCAATCATAGTGGCAATAAGCACTATATCCATGATTCATCAGTGATGTCACTAGGCAATAATCCTGTGCTGTTATATATTGCATTATTTCTTATGCAAAATTGAAGTTGTGTTTACTTTGCACATTATATTCTTTGCTGCGCAGGTGTATGATAAAATTATCCAAACGTAATTCACTGTTAGTTATATCGCTGAAGATATATGTATATTGCTGTGAGCTGTAACAATTGTAGATACCCGGACGTTGCAATTATATGAAGTAGAAATTATATATCCAAATCCGTCAGATGCAACAGACATCACATGCTGCGTCTAAACGTTTAAAACAGCTGCAACACGTGGATGTGTTAAGCACCATGCAGCCGAGAAATTAATTTCCAAAGAGTTAAACGCTACTGTAATGAGCGCTTGCTCCGAGTGGAAAACCCTGAAAGGGTCTGCAGGACTTCATTCGTAGATGGTATCCTGTTAATCAACGTCACGTGGCCCGTGATGACCATTAAGGTAATAAGCTGGACTTAGTCACGTGATCTTGAAAACTCGGATGATGTGACGGTTTGGTATGGATCTAATCATTCCAACGGTTTTCTCGCCCAATTAAAATGACGAGTTCTCAAATAATTCATATGATTAACCTTAAAAAAATTATAGGTTATTGAATTAAATCGAATGAATTTCCAGATAAGTAAAACAAAAGTAAATATTAATGCTTTAAATTATACAAGAATAAGAAACAGAAAAAAACTTGAAAATATTTAAAGAAAAACGTTATGCATATGCGCAATCGTTAGTAGTAAACCATTCTCCTATTGTTTAGTTTCCTAAAATTATAATTTGATTTTTCATTCAAACAAGCCTTTCCTTTAATAAACTTCGTAAGTCGCCTCATGTCAAAACTCTATTAAAACTAGTCTTATATTTTTGTCATCAATATCATCTCGGGCTTTCTCCTAAGCTGTACCTTTCATATTAGGAGTTTATATACTTTACTCCTAATAATGAAAAATCAATTCCTGCAATATATCCGTAAGTTTCTTTTCGACTTCTTTCACGTTATTCTTCCATGTCACATTTACTCCTTAACTCCTTTCGATGAAAGAGCAGCAACGCATACAGTGGTCGCTTCCTCAGGTTTATGCAATCCACTTTCTCTTTAATTCACAAAAACTTCATCCACAAGAACACAAATGCTCATACGCGAAGGCACTATGTGACGATACAAGGATCTGATTTCTTTAAGTATCTTTCAACGTACTAAGTATCGCTTTTATTTCCCAATAACTTAGAAATAAGAACATCAAAGCTTACGTCACACGTTTTTCCTGAAATATGTATCAATGAAACCTGTCCCTTTTATTTTTCAGTAATTCCCTAAGCACAATGTATTTTCGCGACAATTTCTTTAAATTCTAATGTCTCTACATGTTTTTTATACTTCCTATTTATACTTTAATACATATTGCACATGAAAAACAATATATAAACCGTGTCCTCAGATGTCTTTGCTCTCGGACAGTTTAAGTTCTGACTACATAAGGTCAGAAAGAAGTCTGTCAGAACTTTCCTTAATTTGTTTTAAAAATATGAACTCTTCTCAAAATGTCTATCAAACATTGTATCAGAGTGAACTTGATTTAAATTTTCTGTAACAGAATATGTCCTTGAGAACTTTGGACTAATAAGCCATCAATCACTATATCGGGGAGAACTAATTTCAAATCAAACAACAGGTCCATGAGCACTGCTCCCAAATTTTCTATGAAAATTGCGTTTGTGAGAACTTCTCTCAAATATCCTATCAAATGAGTTGTCCACTTTTCTACACTTTTCCATTAAAGATTTACCTGTGTGAACTTATTTCTCATCTGCCATTAGAACAATGAGTCCGTGAGAACTTCTCAAACTTTTGTATATAACTCAATGCTTTCGTGAAAAATCTGAATGATTTGTCCAGGAGAAATTTTTTACACTTTTCTATAAAAGATATTTCCCGTGTGAACTTCTCTGAAATCTGCCTTTCATCAACATGTCCGTAGAATTTTTGTAACACGATGCCTCCGTGAGAAATCTGAACTAAATTTTTACCAATCGCTCAATCACCGCATTATATGACGCTGAAACAGGGCGCACATAACAGCAACGGCACAGACAAGTGTTTAAATCAGCTCTGCTTATGCGTCTGGTAAAAAGTCAAAGGAAACCACGGTGCGGAGAGATTCAATGAGGATTTAGAAATCCTTTCATGCCAATCAGCCGACAGATCACTCAAAATGGCACCGCTGTTTGTCACTCAGTCGTTATTGACGCCGTCGGCGCTATCCGTGGAACGCGTTTGGAACTCTATCCACTCTGCGCCTATAGTTGCCCGCAAGACACAGATAACCCTCCACGGAAGGCACAAAAGTCAGCTGTCTATTAAACCAGGAAATATGGCAGGGTTCTGTATTAAGCCCGACAAGTATGAAATATACCTATATAAAGGCTTTCATTGTTGTACGTGTTGTATATGAGTTCAATCCTGCAGGCGACGACGTTACGTTGATTGAGGACTGGTATCTGACATTCACTAATCGTTTCAAGTTCTTCCTCCGTCAGATGATGTTTGATGCATTCATCACAAATTATGTGTTACATCTTACCTATGCAAGCTTCTTCCCATCCGTGCGGTGCTATGTTTTGGAGAGGAAGGCACAAATGAGCTCTTCAGTTCACGCTCGTTGTACGCTAAACAAAAATCGATCATGCACACAGCACCAGGCAGCTACGCGTGTATACCGGTAGCAACAGCGTAAAATGGCTATATACGACCCCGTGCATCAGATCTTGCGCTTGGAAATCTATCACTGGACATTGGTGGTGATACTCGTGGCGAAGTCGCTCACCGAAATACGGGTGATCATCGGGCCAAATACTTCATTCCCAGCCAGCGTCATAAATCCGTGATCCCTATACCATTGCATGGTCTCAGAGTCTTCCGTCATTAATCAATGGACTCACATAGCATGAAATCACGCAGTACTTCATGAGGTCCTTTTACATTAGCAATTATCACAACTGACAACCGGGTGAGCCATATCTCTTGCTGTTTATGCGTCGGTTGTTGCATTAAACGTGTAATCCAGATTCGCTGCAAGAGGCTATTGTTTCCCTAGTTTCCTCTTTACGCATATCTAATAACCATTCACTTATGTGCACTCAAATCATGCAAACACAAAATGAGGTTACAAAATGAAGATAGAGCCTTAAGATAATTCGGTTTCTCAAAGTAACCATTTAGAATGCTACAAACTGAAGTTAAAAATAACACTCCTTAGGGAAAATAGTATTTTCACGGACAAGCTTGTGTTTCTCATTTTTGTTCAGTTTCATCTTCATTAACTTTAAAATAAGATAAACTACATGAAGTGCCTATGTTGATTTTTTTAACTGTCTCCTATAGATATAATACCCACAATGCCTCCAGATGTCTTGGATCAGTTCTTTATACAGTGCATTTTTATAAATTTGAGTTGGGTATTGGGAATAAGACGGCTGTTCCAATATCTTAGAAATGTAGGGTTTGTGAATACGCAATCCAGTTGAAATCTTGTGAAACTGACAAGATCTGCCCAGTAAAAAATCCTAAAAATGCGCACTATTTCTTGATAATATTCTAAATGTACAAATTCAATGGAAATACCTCTACTTGCGATTTACAGCCTTTTTTGCGCACTGCTGATATCAGGTATGAGTTAAAGTATATTTGTAAGCATCCCATAATACTCAGATAAATTTTAAAACAGATTTGGCTAACAAGCCCGAACAGGTTAAATATCACATGCCTGAAAGCACCGCTCATGTGCTAATCTTAGCTTCATTACTTAACTGCATTAGTATTATACCGCCACGTCCCGTTAGGTACTGATAGCGGATGGAATCAGTTTGGAGTCACCTTGCTGTTACCCTCTCAGGGCGTGATGCCAGGAACTCTGCACCGTGTGGCCCTACTGCGAATTGGTGTTTATGCTAAACAATCCCCCACGCCTGTCCGCTAGCTTGCCTTGTCATTCAACCTTGGTTATTAGATGGAAGACACGTCAGGGCTGACAGAATGCTCCTCAGGTCAAGGCTCTCCAAGTTCTACCATCCCATCTACTATAAATTCAACATGGAAACTTTGCTGACACTGCGCGCAAAAGAAAAATTCCTCTTGAGAGGAATTATTATAAGATAATCATGTCCGTACTTCCGACCCCGATGTAAAGATTAATATAACATTTTATTAAAGAGAGAGGTTAACATAAAATGAAATTTATTGTCATATAAAACAAATCGACATGAAAATTAGTTACTGAATCAAGTTACGTTCTGACGAATCACGAATTCTTGCTGATTCATCAAAAATCGACCACCATGTGTACAATACATGGAGAATAAATACTTATATTCCATTCTTCTCCTAAATAAAACGACGACATCCAATCAGATGTTACAGTTTTTCTCAGAGTTGTTACAGTGTGAATTTTATGGGTAAAGAGAATGCTAAAACACAGTTTTTTGGTTATCTTTATTAAACTCTGCTTGAATAAGTAAGTATATTGTTCACTTAGTGACAACAGAAACTTCAATCACGCATAAGTTAACTGGTGTTCTCAGCGTTATCTCTTGTTCCACAGATCTGATCAGGAGTTTCACTATCAGTCACCTTTGCACTGACCATATTACTGACATTTCTTACGTTACTGCGTTGTTTCAGTACACTAGTCCTTTGTAAGCAATCGATTGTAAGTTATCAACTCCACCATTTGGTCCACAGTGAACTCTCTGGAGGGTTATCATGAACTACCATCCCTGCGAACTAACAGTTAAATCTTACAATAAACAGCCTTCCCCGTCGCGGAGAACTCCATCAAAAAGCAGTAAAACGGTCACGTGATCTATATCTTCGCTTACAATTACTAGGGTAGTAAGCAACGTACTCAGAACGGGGGCAGCTTTACAGGTATAGTGAGTGCAGTGGGTACTTCTAGTTGTCGGAATGGATCGTACAATCATGTTCCATAACTGAAAGAAAACTATGGACCGATGATCAATTAGAAATTCATCAGTTTATGTACCTTCTGTATAACCGTAAAAATGTTCGTTATAGAATTATACCTAAAAGATCGAGTTGATTGAAGTTAGATCAGTCCAACTTGTACATCTTGCTGGCTAAAACATCAAGTGTTGCCGCTCATAATCTGACCTCCGGTCGCGCGACCTTGTTATGATAAAAAGACACACGTGGACTGTATTTACCAACACGCACAGCAATAACAAGGTCTTAAACAGCCGTATGCGGGGAACTGAGACTGTGTGCTTGGGTGGTTTTGATGGAAAACTTATGTATAAGGCAAAACTGAATGCAATAGTGCTCCTGATTATGTCCCTTTAAGTTGTAGACACTTGTTCGCTGGACAAGGTTTAGTTTAATGCTGTCCACTACTTTGTATTCCGTCTCATTTCTCTGACTGGATATGCATTTTATGGGGATAATATGACTTCTTAGCATGTACATACATAATCCTTTGTGATCGATTATACAAATATGCAACACATTGATAGATTATTGACGAAAACGGCCAATTATCAATTTAATCAATCGATTCACTGACACACGACTAGTGGGTACGCACCTTTTTTCGACCTACATATCTGGATAAAAAATTAAATACACTTAATGCTGAAAAGCTGCGCCGGACTTTGCATCTCCTCCGGTTTTCTTCCTCCCCAGACTTCTGCATGCGAGAGTTAGAAATAAAGTCTCCTTATCCCTCCTGGCACACTTGTTTTAAATGTGTTAGGGTTTTGAGCCAATACCCCTTTCGAAGCTCCTTTATCGGCCCCTGCGGGGTGACGCTCCGGTATCGTTATTTCATGCTCCAGTTGAAAGAGATCTTTCTCTAGCTCCAGTTTCATCAGCATCCGTTAAGTTGATAGCATCAGTTAAAGTGATGTCTTACCCGTAAGAATTGCTCTTAAATTTAACAGTTTCAACAGCAGCGTTCCCCTTTGATTTATCATCGTTCTTAGATGATCTCAAATTGTCTTTAGGCTTACACACATCAATTATATCAATCATGATATTTTCCCTAATAAATGCCTGACAATGATTCTGACGAAAGTAGCTTATAACAAAATGGCTTATTTACAAGATGGTTAAACTTAGGTAATTTTCTGTCCTCAATATGCTTTAGTCCGCAGTACACAATCGGTTCCGCGGAAAGTGCCAGTTTAGCTGACGCGAGGTTGTATCTTTATCCACGGCACGTGTTATGGATTACGAACTATTTTCAGGACAAGTTAGTTTATGTCGTGCTATTTTAACCTCTTTGCCCTAGCCGTAAGTTCTCCATATACATATCGAGTTGGGAACACTGTTTCGTTTTCATGAAAGCTTGCATCTTTTCGCCTGGCTGTCGAAAATGACGCCTTAGTTTCCAACCACACGTTTTAAGGTTGCAGTAAATATGGAATAACAATTATATCTCGTCATATCCCTACCAGTTGGTACCATTAAAACGAAAGAATAATATTTCAGGTTTGAGACACATGGAATTATTTTATGGAAATAATTAAGTGGAATTAGCCACGACAATTGTACTGCATTATAATTTGCCTCAATCAAACAGTAGTTATTGATATAAGTGATATGTTATTTATTTGTACCACAGTCTTACAATTCTCGATTAAAAATCTGCATTCTAAGGAGCGCAAGCCTCCGTCATGTGAGGGGTAGGTGTTCCTACGGTGGGATGCTTCCCAATCCATGTTTGCAATCACTTATTCGGCACACTTTCCCAGGTTCCTTCGTGCATAAGTGACTTTACATTTGTGAATATTCCTTAATGACGTTCCTAAATCCGGATTATGTGCCTGGACCATACCAAAATCTAATCGATTCTTCATCTATATTCATTCCCGAAATTTCCTGCAATTTCTCCGCTATGAAAGTATTGTCTGTCAATCAATTTTATATGTGACGTTTTAGGTCCGTACTGAAGCCTTAATGCTCAAATGTATGACTCTAGATCGTAAAATAAGAATAAGGCTTTCGTTTTTCATCAAATCTAACACAAGATTTTTATTTATTCATGTCAATCGAACAATCGTTAAATTGCTGTGCCGTCAGCACAAGTTACATCATATAAAGTTATCCCTAGATCACCGCAAGGTTTCTATATATATATATATATATATATATATATATATATATATATATATATATATATATATATATATATCTTGTTTTAAAAATATATAAAAATATCTTTTTTTTAAAGTTAAACAAAAAGATTTTCTTTTCATCCGTATAGAGCGTTAAATATAATATTTTATGTTCAACACCATTTATTGACATTATGGATATTTTTAGCTCTTTTCTGCACAAGTAACTTCCCAGAATAATATTTAGCTCTTTACGGCAGACTCAAGTTCCCATATATAACTCTTTAGTATCTCGTTCAGAGAAACTTCTCTTAAACCACTGTCCATAAGTTCAACAGATCTCTAACGAGTCGTGCTGAGTCCATGTCTGTGAGAGTTTACTGTAAGCCTCTCGTTTGCTCAGCTGGTCGCCAGCACTGTTGGGTCATGGCTGTAGTGTTGTTCTGGCATCATAACGCGTGTCAGTTCTGAGAGGATGTGGCTAGTTATTGATGAAAAGCTTGTATTATGATTCTTTACCTCAATAATGCGCTTGACCTTACAGAATATGAGATGAGTACATCTATATAAGACCCAATGTACTCTTCCATTTATGCCCTAGTTACAGACTAAACATCATACTTAACAGAACGTTGCTTCAATATATTTAAGTCTGTTGGCATCAATGTCCATTTATAGTATTTCAGACCAAAGATATGGTATTAAAGACTGTGGTTCATTTGTAGAGCAAATTTGTAAGAGATTGTGAGTTTGAATCTCAGCCGAGACAGTGAGATTTTTTTTTCACGGTCGGCCCCACCCAGGTTGGGCGCTCTGCAGGCTTAATGGGAAGGAAATGCCTAACGGTCTTGTTTCACTGACAAACGAGTGCGTCTTTCGGGGGGTTCCTCGGTGGTATGACCTCCAGCATCCCTGTGATTCAGACCTGTCAGTGTCCGAAACGCCACATCGATGGTTACCGATACGCTATGTATGCTGACTCGTCGTATCAATGAGACACAGAAACTGCTCACAAATATAGATATAAGACATACATCTCCAACAAACTATTTATTTCCAAATATCATAAATCTTAAGCTGATTTTTATGTGTTATATTGACCTTTTAAGAGTAATATAAGATCACATATTTTCGTATGATCGACTGAATGAGGTATGTGTATACAGTTCTCCATGACAAGATATGTATGATATGTATGAATGATGATAAACAAATATTTTTTTATGTGTTAACGAAAAATTTTTAATCAGAAATGATACAAAAAGAAATATGAAACGTATCGTTAATACATATCGGGAATCGCTTAAAGTATATCGCAAAACGTATTGTACCTGTATAAGCTGACCGATACCCAGCCCTACTAGTAAAAATAACATATACAAGTAAATATGCATTTGCCAGTCTGAAGTTCGTCCTTGTACAGGAAATCAACTTGATAACAAAACGTATTGTTGTTCAAATTTTCTTACCTACATGGTGGTGCCATAAGTACTAGATATATAGATACATAGGCACACTTTCAGTTTTACGATTGTTCTAATAGCGGCGATATGAACATGGCAGGCATAAAGCCCGCGTTTAAAGCCGGGGTTATAAATGCTGCACTCTTGTTAGTTTTGTTTTACGGTACACGGGCATGATTGAAGAAAACAGACGCGACAGCTAATCGATAGTCTTCAAGTTCCCTGTGATCTCAGACAGGACAGCTCTGACAATATCCGTAAGTTAAGCTTGGAAATGAATTCCGCCATTGCATGGGCACCCTACAAACATATAGCTAATGGAGCGATACTACACGTAATCAATACGTTGTTCTCATAGATGTGTATGGTAAACACGAATTATATATATCTAGTCCCTCTTATGTGATATATAGTGAAATAATAGACAATGGCTCACTTGCAAACGAGATAAAATGCAAGGACGCAATAAAAAATTCAGAAAAAGAATAAATAAATCTGAGAACAAAAAATTTTGAGAGGGAAGGGAATTTTTTTTTAATTCACAAGCAGAGACACAGTACAAGCGTGCCCGGAAAATACTTAGTCACATCAATTCTTTAATTAATTTTTATATGAACAACAGAAAATTTTATTCCATTTTCCATACCATAAAGAATCGTCTTAAGGAATCGAGGCGAGAGAACAAATTAGCAACATTTCTTTAGACCAGTATATAAAATAATAAACGAAAAATTGGAGCAAGGAATCTGTGGAAGAATTAATTTGCCTCTCTGTCTGTCTGTGTGTGTTCGTGTGTGTGTGTGTGTGGGGGGGGGGGGTGTTATTTGTGTGGCCCAACTGTGCCTGTATTAACATGCGATGGGAAACATACACCCTTACTTTCTTATATGCTTCTGTTCGTCAACAACCTTTGTGTGTAGTGTAAGTCGGAGATACCACCACAAGAAACGTACTGTGTAATGAAAACCACACAGAACAGCTCAGATAATGGCAAACGCCGGGAGAGGGTCTATACATGATGGTTATACCAGGTGTTGTACGTAAAATGACACGTGTTAACCTTTCCCGATAATCTGAAGTACTTTCAAAAACGTCTATAGCGTTTAGTATCAATCCTCCTCTCTAGTGAATTTTTATATCTCCGCCAGGTGGCGAAAGGTGTTATGTTTTACCCTTGGTTGTTTGGTTCGTCTTCGTTCTATCAAGTCAGCTACGCTTACACAGTCCTCGATTCGGGTCAGTTATCTATTTAATCAATAATGAATCATGAACAATACAATGTGCATACACCCATGCCAGAAGCAGGACAGGTTTATAAGGCTTTATTTGATTGGTCAAAGTCTCGACGCCCTTCCGACAATCCTAAACATTTGGACTAGAACATAGTATAGCACCGCGTACAATAAGTGTAGGCGAGTCATTTAATTTTTTAAAGTGCCTTATTCTTTATTCATGAAATAGACGCCTGAGCGGCTTGCTGGATTAAGGTATGTGAATGTGTAGCTGGCTCAGAGGTGCCCTTTGTACAGAGGTGCCCGAAAAGAGAGGTTCCACTGTATATGTGTATACATATATATTTGTATATATACATATATGTGTATGTATATATAAACGCACGCGGACGCCTGAGCGGCTTGCTGGATTAAGGTATGTGAATGTGTAGCTGGCTCAGAGGTGCCCTTTGTACAGAGGTGCCCGTAAAGAGAGGTTCCACTGTATATGTGTATACATATATATTTGTATATTTACATATATGTGTATGTATATATAAACGCACGCGCACACACACGTTCTGTCGTAAACTACGTACACTTGATGAACCTGTAATCATTATATACACGTAGAGGACAAATAATTACCTGAACAATGGGCGTGTTTAGCCAATAATGAAACATAATACCCCGAGCAGATTAGCACCGAGTCTTATGAATACGAATTCATTAGACAGGGACTATTGCAAATTGTCTGTTCATTCAGAGCTCTAATCTTGGTGGTTGATAATTCTTGGATATAGGCAGATGAGGGGTCAATGGTTGTATTCGCCATATTTGTTTTTGTTAATGGCCGAAAAGAAAATATGTTCAGTGTAAAAAAATTAGCATCCCTGGTTTATTTAAAGAGAAGGAGACTATTACAAAGATTAATAAAACGTACAATATACATACTAATGATACAGTGAACGACAAATTATACACACATACAAGTACATAAATATTATATATATTACATATCAGATAACAATCGTGGCATATATACTACTATGAATAAACCCCGTTCCAAAGTAAAAATTCAAAGTGGGGAAATTGTAAAATATAAGACGACTTTAAAGGATACACAAATATAATAAAACAGCAAAAACAGAATATACTCGCACTTCGAGGTTTATAAAATGGGAGCCATTTGAATAATAAAAAAGACAATACTATACACGGTTTCCCCTTAGTTAAAAACTAAACATTTACAGAAAAGCTATTACCATTCGTTTAAAAGTTCTTCTGATTTATATTAACATGCAAGGTATAAATCAGGCATGGCTCGAAATCATCATGAATTAAAAGGATCATAAAATGTATATTGCAAATATCTGACATATGAATTTTTATTAGGTGAGAGTTCAAGTGTGTCAATACAAAAAAAAAAAAACGACTGGCAGACAGAGTTTATATTTTGGTCGGGGCGTTGATAACGCCGGCCAATCAATAGGAACAGTTAATAACTTTTTTTATTACTTGTTTATTGGAAGCTTCTCGGAGACGAGGCGAGTGCAGTTAGGGGATAGGGTAAGGTTAGGCACATTACTGCGTGCTCCCTGTCGGGGTCACGTGACGGGTGAGGGATACCCTTCCTGGGGAGGAACTTTCCGCTGAGGGAGGCTGAGAGGGTCAGTGATGCTGCCTTCATAGCCTCGTCATTAGCATCTCGCGGATCATTGCCTGTGATATATTACCATAAGCACATGTTATTACAAGACCAGGATTAAAATAGTGATGTTGTCTATGCGCGGCAGAGTTCAGTTTTACCTTTCATAATGATGTAAAATGAGCAAAACAAGTGCGCCGATTTATCATAACTTAGCATAATGTACATTACGCTACCCATGAAGGGGAACTGATTACGCAGTTCTACCCATAGATCAAAGACTTTTTATCTGAAAAACTTATTGGCTCATGGAAATACATAATTATAAGGACAGAAGAGGAAATAAAATTGTCCTATATTATTACATACTATTATCCTTTCACAACTGTGATATCATTTTCCAATCAGGTACGTTGAAAGGACACGGACCATGCTAGAGAAATACCCACACTACACTTGGACTACTAGTACTATCTTTCCCAGAACTGCGACAAGTATCGTTAGAGGAGAAGTGGAAATAAATAGAGGTTACTTTACATAAAACACTCACAGAAGACATTGATGAAGTTCAGACTGGCATATATGAGACTTAGACCAATACCAAAAGATCTGAGACCGAGACATAGGTGCCTGACACCTTTACCAAGACCAAGTGATATGAGACTAGACTGAGACCAAGACCCAAGCTGACAAAACCGCGTTTGCATTCATTTATTCGGCCAATATTCCTAGGTTAATTCGTACAAAAGCGACTTTACATTTGTGTATATTTTTTATGACTTTCCTGGATCCAAATCATGTTCCGGATCCACACCAAAATCTAATCGTTTCTTCATTTGCCCTGACTATTTCATGAGATTCCATTCATGACTGTGTGAGTTATGTTGTGAACAAACACGCAATAAAACACACGCACACATACACACACACATTCACACGAACACATACACACGAACGGGGATGAACGCATACACTCCTGACGGAGGCAGTGAAAAGGGTATCGTGTCCTCTCTCTCTCTCTCTCTCTCTCTCTCTCTCTCTCTCTCTCTGCCATCAACTCTGTATTATATACATAAATGAACATTACCATAAACATCATCTTTGTACCCGCAGCCCACACCGGTCTTCAATTTATGTTGACTGTCATTACCATTTAAGTTTAGCTCCAAACGGAACCCTGGGTTAATATCAATATGGTCTAGCCAAAGTGGCAAAACTCATAGCAGATTCAATAATAGCAGAAATTGCTAGTTTTAACAATGCCGTAAAACCCGCTAGTTTTCGCCCCAATAAAAAGTTCTCTGTGGACTTTGAGGGAAAAAGTGCCCCCAGAGCGGCGGATGATAAGTGGTGATGTGACATGAGAAGCATGCAATAATATATCACTCCACGTTCATTGAACCACATGTTCCTATCACATAACATAGCTACTGCGATGCAGCATCGGTATTGGTCCTGTCATCAATTAAGATTTTTTAAATATAATTCGTATTTTATGAACACGTATATATATTTTGCATTCAAATGATAGTTGTATTTACATGTGACCCATGGGTCATGACGCTCAGCTGAATGTATATAGGTGTTGCATGTATCAATAATTGAAGTTATGATCTGGTAAAACATATTTGTTAAGAAATCTTGAACAATGGGTGGAATGACTTCCAGTGCTCAGATTCATGTTTTTCCCCATTATACATAGAAAATGATAACAGCAAGTAGACATTACGAGGAACTCCCAAGACGTAAAGTTAGAAGTTTCTACGTCAAACTACTATGACTTGTGTCCATCTGACTTATAGGCTACTCAAATCATATTGGCCAGTTGCTTGCAAAATATAGGTCCCAATGGTCTATTTTCACATTTTGAAGGAAATTTGGCCAGAACCCCCTGGGATGATGTGTTATAAGATTCTAGACCTAACAGTTAAAATTAGTGTCCTGTTGGGCTGTCTGGTTGTTCAAAATCATATTTCTGGCCAGTCGCTTGGAGAATTTAAGTCATCATGACCTAATTTTACCTTTCCAAGAAAATTTGCCAAAGACTTTCCTAGATATTTCATTAGAAGATTCAAGGGCTAAGGGATTCAGTTTGTACACATCTGACTTCCAGGGTGCTCTAACAATGTATATTTTCCTATAGCTCACAGAATATATGTCACAGTGACGTAATTTTATATTTCCAAGAAAATTTACCAAGGGCCTCCATAAATGTCACATAAGAAGGTTAAAGGCCAACTCAGTTTTACTGGATACAATTTGTGCCCCGTCTGACTCTCTGGGTGCTCAAAATTATGTTTTTGGCCAGTTCCTCGCAGAATATAGGTCGCCATGACCTAATTTCATGTTCGTTAGGAGATTTGCCAAGGACCTCCCTGGATGTACAGTGAGAAGTTTCTGGGGCTAACGGATAAAAGTTGTACCCTTGCTACCTGTTATGGTGCTCAAACTCATGTTTTGTGGCCAGTTACTGGCAGAATATAGGTCATCATGACCAAGTCTGTTTCTGCGAAAATTTTGGAAATTAGAAGATTCTAGGCCTAACGGATACAATTTGAGCCCCTCTGACTTTAAGGGTGCTATAGCATCATTACCTATCTAATTTACGGTTTCCAAGATTTGCCTAGGACCTTCCTTCATGTTCAGTTAAAAGTTTCTAGGTTATGGTTTGTGCCCTGTTATTGTCCGGCCTGCTACCATGGAATGCGCATACCAATCATCAAGAAACATTTTTTTTCACTGCGTGTTTTCCTAATTGAATCCTATCGTATGAAAATGCTCTGCATTATTTGGTATTCATGGAACTCTGATACAAATCTTTAAGGAAACAAACATTCAAGCTGCCTATACAATATATTTAGACAGAATGGATTTTCTTAATCACTAATGCGTAAACAGCAGTAACTTACAAATATAATTAAGATCATTTTCGAAATTCTTCTTTTTCTTCATTATATAATAATAATAATAATAATAATAATAATAATAATAATAATAATAATAAAAATGATAATAATAATTATTAATATTTTTATCTACAAATTTAGCACCTGTCGAGATGGAGTACGGAATACGCATGCGTAGTTATGGAAACCACTTAAGCCTCTAGGCGGTACCTGGAATGAACCAACACCACAAAGGTCCAAACAAAACCGTCCAGTCTACCCCGAAAATTGCAGTCACCATATTCGGTACCACAATTCTTACAGCACAATTTTCATGTGCGATGAACTATAAAAAAACCCAGCTGAAATCTTAATTACAAGATTATCCAAATGTTAAATATAATATTAACCATTAAATCAAGAATATGGTTAAAATAATCTTTATCTAATTAATAATAATAATTAAATTAAACTTAAATTACCACGGGGTTACGTGTGCATGGAACTACAACAGATCGACACATGATTTCAAAGTATTTGTGGCTCTCAGTAAAGGCCCTGAAAGCTAATAGCTATCAGAAACAGACTGGCTGAACTGTGTGATGTGAAAGCAGTCCAGTCTGGCGATGAACGTTTAGAGTGGGCAGCACAGCCCTTATTTCCGTTCTGTTTGTAAAGGGAAATGATTGCTGAACAGACTGCGTGGTCCAGCACAACAGTTCTGCTGTACTAACACAAGGTCGAGCAGCTGTGGTCACCTGATCACCGACACTTCCGGTGCGCATGTCATTTGAGCGAGTCTTCTGTTGACACGCGATTACCACCTGAGCCTTTACGACATGCCGCATGCTAGTTGAATGTCGTGAAAGGCAAGTGCGGTGCTTACCTGATGCGGGTCAATATTTAATCAAAGAAATGGTAGGAAGGTTAAACGTCAAGCTTTTGACACACGCAAAGTAATTTGAAAATCATTAATGCAGAATTCATTGAATTAACATACTGTATTGATCAAATTACGTACTCAGTGGTAGCCCTAATTAGTTGTATGATAACGATGTATGAACTATTTTTATCTCGTCATCGCATTTTCCAATTTACTTAGAATTACAAGCGCATCACAAGAACGCCTTTGAGGAAACGTTGATTAAATTCATTGAATAACTTCAAATTAATAAAAAATCGACCCAAAGGAAACTCGGCAAATGCATCGGAGTAATCTCCGTCGTGTTAAGTCTCGATCAAGATTGAAGTGACTAGGCTACTTCGATCTTGGAAAAAGCATTCATTTTCCGAGGAGCAAAATGTGCGTCCCGCAAAATAAATTTGCGCGACCTAAATTTTCGATGAAAAGTGACAAAAGGGTTTAAATGATACATCATATTTTTTTCATGTTCGGACAGAAAATGATACTTGCAACGATATCAGAAACTGTTTACAGTCAAAATTTACAACCCAGAATGGGCTTCTTAGATCTCGAATCTTCTCCTTGCCATTATCTCAGCAAGCCATTTTCCTATTGGTCAGTGGCTCATAGAAGCTGCCTCATTATTAGTTCACAGATATAAGGATTTTTAAAATTTTTAAGAAACAATGATGTTGATTCACAACAAAATTGTATCACGGTCAACACCAATCGTCATCTGTATACTACTAAAACTGTCTTGTCTGCTTTTTTGTTTGTCCCAGAAAACCCGTAGAAACAGGCCAGGACAGTGGGCCATTTTTGCTATCAGTGTCATTCAGATGCCCTAACTTACAGAATGCACACCAATTTTGCCCTTCCACTTGTACACAATTCAATTCCCGGCAGCATCACATCACAGGTCTGCCGCACGACATCACACCGCTCTCCACCATGCCACTGCTGACATTCACCTTGGCTCATTACCACAAAGACATGAATAATTGGTTTCATGTCGAGCACCAGACGTCGCTACATTACGGATCTAGGGAGTTCGCTACCTTACAATTATGGGGACACACTACGCGGCAATATACCCTTTCTCTGCAACGGGACCCAACGGGTCCCCATTCTCTAATATTCTATGTAGTTATAAAGTTAAGTAACTTTTATTTCTTTTGAATTTATCCAACTTTGCAAGTGGCAATCTCTGATCGTATATCGCCATTTTTAGTATTTCTTCGAATTTTGGGGAAATTTATTTACCAATCTGTTTCTTGAACAAAAACAAAGATAAGAACGTTAATGAAAACACGTTTAAATTGACACCGAAAAAGGTATATTTAATACACTATACACACACACACGTATATATATAAATATATAAATAAATAAATAAATATATATATATATATATATATATATATATATATATATATATATATATATATATATATATAGCAGTTCGATATTTTACCACCACAATGCATGATCCTTTTTTGTCAAACGTATGGCATTTCTTTCACTTTAATTAGTAAAAGCTACATATGTCTATATATTTGTCAATATATACGTAAACATACATTTAATTCGGTCTATAGGAGACCATGAGTGGTATTAGGGTTGGCCACTTCTGTTTTGTATTGACCATACTCTGGGACCTACTTTTTAATAAATATGGGAAAAAAACACTCAGTGTTAAGTATATTATTTACTTATGATCATTCAGGTTAAAATAAAAAAGAATCCTGTAAAATTTAATATCTTCATCTCAAGTGATATGAGAGTTCATTTTAGAGTGAAGCGGGGTTGAATATCTTTCTCCTGAGTAAAATATGTATGAAGGTGACATCTGGCGTACATCATGGAAACGAAAGTGGCCAAAGAACAGGCTGATTCATTCAATAAGCGAAGAAGTAACGTCTGCATGGACAAAGTACTGAAATGCAAATTGATCAATGCCTTTGCTATTACCTGAAAATTGCGGCCTAGACCCGGTGTTTGTTTGGATGGCTCCATCTGGTGATGCCCACCTTAACTAAAAGCACATTTTTGGCACCTCTTCACGTATTCCAGAGACAGATTTAGCCGTTTACCATAGAATGCACTTTATAATCGCGTTGACACACATTTACAAACTCTGTACATTTGATACATTAAAGGTGCCCATTCACCTACCATGTTGTTAAAGAATTTATATGATTTCTGGCTTCCTCTCTGTATATTTAAATATTCTAAGGTAATTAGAACAGTTTTTATAAACGAAGGATGTATAAACTTGCTTATCAACAACATATTTGTAAACACAGCAATATTGACAAACGGTAATGTAACCTAAGTTGGTTGGTTCCATATATGCGTATGTAGAACGGTCACTTGTTGCAAAATGCCATTTGCAAAGCTCTGGCTTATCTAACTTGATGCCGCTTTTGAATATTTTTTTATTATTTTGGCGGCCTAGCAGCCTGTGTGCGGTGATATTTACGATTTCTGACCTTTTTTTTATAAAAACTCCAAAGGATTAGCTTTAGTTTATAAAGGTGAGATAGATGATTGAGCCCCTTTAATAACTGCATTTATGATCAGAAACAATAAAAAATATATCATTTCAACTTTTCATAATTATGTTTTTATGTCATTTCTTAATAAATATTTGCCTCGAATACACCACTATGTGGGCACTGATATTAGACTTGAAGGCCTATTAGAGCGAGACTCAAGCCATAGGGGAAACTACACTGCAAAGTTCATGCTGATTGTTGCAGCGGTATCGTAATAAACATCCTGTACTCTCAACATTAGCCAAAGGCTGATAATTAACACAAAATAGTACATGCGAACTTTTACATCAATGTGAAAATTCCATATCTATGTTATGGGGTCATTTCAAGTGTCCCGTACCCTATGCGGACATATCTGTATGCTATGCTGTCCAAAATTCAAGATATATTCAGGTTAATTTACTAAAATGCCGAGTTATAACGGAATTTCGTTCGGACATGGTAGACGTTGTTAGAAAGTACACAAACAAATGTTGGTTAATTTTAAGTTACACTGTAACTGTAGGCCATGAGGCGTTGTCAATAAATGACGGAAACAGTTGCATCTTCAGCGAGATAAACATAGGAGTTCTCGATATACGAGTGTATGCCACTCTGGCAGGTCGTTTGACTCTCTTTTGTGAGAGGGGGAAAATGCCATTAAGAAATGGCGCAATACCAAAGGTTTTGTTTCCGATCTGACATTTCTTACGAACTAAACATTAACAGTATCTAATATGATTGCAGGATACTAAACAAATCATACTAATATGATGGTCCAATCAGATATATGTGTTTGAATACTCACGACTTCCCTACATTTGAATTCAACTGATATATGAGGCAGCAAAAATCAGACATTCGACACACCCCTCCTCTTGTTTATATTTGTACGTACCTGCAAAGACAGAAAACAAAAAAATCAATAAAATGATCACGCTTTTATATTTCTACATAATCAATTATTTATTAATATTAGTACCTCTGAGAAGTCAGACATCTGAGTTAATAAATTAATTAAATTCATAAATATTAAACAATTATCCGTTCATAAAAAAAATCAATTACCTGGGAAATCTATAACAGAGAAGTGTCATTTAATCTAATGCAAAATTCATAAAAATACATTCCTTAATATACAAGCCAAAATCAACAGTACCTAAGTTGAACATACACATTAAAATAATTACGAACCAAACACGTGTATAGACAATATTTAAATGACCGTAGTTTGGCCCCCTTATTTATTTCCTTCTTTTATAACCATTTCTATTCATACATAAAATACGGTACGCCAGCTCACGTGGTGCCATCTATCCGTGATTACTGTCATTACTTGATTTGTCGTATCTACTTCTTTTACATTCTGTGGTTGACTTTATTTTCGCTGTTTTTCATTTTCTTGATATTTATCATTTCATTGTTTTGTTGGAATACATTTACTGTAACCTACTCAGAATACATCCGTTCTTATTATTCTTGATTAGTTAATATTCGCGCTCAGTCTTAACAAGTTGACTCAAGGGCAAAACAAACGAGTGGTAATTCTTGTCAATATTTTGAAAGTTATTGGAACATTTCTGTTATACTTTATAATATTATTATTTTTCCTTTCGAAATAGCAACTTTATTTTCATTACTTGACATAGAATCAGGGGAGGATTAAAGGAGTCCAATCAGCTTTAAAGCATGTTGAATTAACACGAAAAATAGCTACATGTACTTCCCTTTAAAATGAATCTGTACCTGTCAAAATATTGCCATGAAACCGTTTGCTTTCCCCTGTAAACGAGTGTTAAAACAGTGGACTGGGCGCAATCACTGGTGTCCACTTAAAACACAGCGAGTGGGCCGTGTGCATCGCGGAGAAATAACACGTGTCAATCAGGAGATGCCCTGACTGGCTAGGCCCAAAAAATGTAATACATGTTCCCGCTGGCTGAAACAGCGCCTATATCAGCTCACAATTGGACCTCCGGTCAGTCGCGATCACGCGGCCTTGTTATGGTAAACAGACACATGTGGACTGTTTTAACAAACACGCAGGGTCATTGCAAGGTGTTAACAGCCGTATATGAGGTTCTGAGACCTTATGCTTTGTTGGTTTTGCGGGGGAAACTTTTGTAAAAAAAAAAAATACTGAAGTGATAGTTTAAAGGAATAGGCATAATATAGCTCCTGATTATGTCCCTTTAAAGTGGGGGCGCAGGAATCGGGAAAATCCTGTTTTTCGATATAAAAAGATTGAAAATAGAATAATAAAAAAAAAACGAAAAGCAGCTAAATATTTTTTTTTTCGTGTCGCAATGCTTTCTATATACTTCATCATGTGAACGTTATTTTTAAAGTCTACTAGTATTCCCGGCCCACTTATTTACCAGTGCCGGGGTGCTGCGTCCGCCCCCGACAATCATATTTTAGAATAAAGGACTGTCCTTTTGTTAAGATGAGTCGTCTTATTGACGATAGATTATTATAGGGATCACTTCCCTTCTGACAATCTCGCAAATATTTCAACAAAAAGCGCACAAAAACGCGAACGAAAGCAAGATTAAGTGGTGGTTATTCAGATTCGGGGAATAAAAATTTCGCAATTTTAAGTTTTAAACCATTTTTGTATTATTTAATTATATCAAATTATATGCGCAAAAAATCTTAACAATTGCACCTGGACCCAAGGGAACAAGGAAACATATCGCATAATTTATTTTCTTTATCACTGAAAAAAAAAGGATTGTATGATCATAAAAATGCCAAGTGTAAACCGTATTCTTAAGTTATTAAAACAACATACCATAATTAATCCATTAACTGACTTTTAATCAATTAATTATTAAAATGCATCCACTAAATAAATATCTAGTTCAACAAATAAAAATATTTATAACGTTCATGCAATAATACATCAATTATTTTTGGGACTGTGGAGCCCTTGGTTCAGTTTATAAATTAAACATGAGATGTCGCTAGTGATTGATCGGTTTTGAGATGATTAAAAAGAAACAAGAAAATGAGCAGGAAACACCCTAGTGCAAGCAGTGTATTTATTATTATTGTGCCTAAATTCATGACCCGCTCGGTCGGACCGAATGCTGAAGCTAGAAGCGATATACCAAAATATTTTATGTCTTTTTGCAACGTACATACCTCGTATCATATACACTCATGTAATGATAAATATATATATATATATATATATATATATATATATATAAATATATTCATATCTATTATCATATTATCTTTTATCATATTACATTAATAAGCATTGGGAATATATGGATTAGGAGATTTCGATCAACTGCTAAAGCAACTTTGGGCATTTACAGCTTGGTATCGGTATTGACACAATTTTCATTCTCGTGCAGTCGAAGCTATTTACGATACAATTCCCATTTTCTCTATGTATCATTTCCCTCCATAAAAGAAATGTGCGTTAAATGTAGTTCGTTAGACCTATCACGTAATGTATCGAAGGGCAGTATTATTTCTAACATTTGGTGAGTAAGTTGATACAGATAAATTCATTGTGACTTCTTTAATTAATTAATAACATCTCGGCCGCCTGAAACATTTATTATTAGAATGTGTAGTACGAGCACACAAACCCCCGCCGGAATCTCACTTTCACGTGTATACACGATGCCGCGCTTCAGTAACGTGGGTTCTCCAAAGGGGAATGGCAGAGCAAGCAATGACCCTAATTACCATCAATGGGTCGCTTGAACTTGGAGACAAAGGAATCTCCCTGTGTCACAATGAAAAATATTTGATGGCAAGAAAAGGCACAAGATGATGATCCAGGCTACCTCCAAAATATTTCAGATTATTCCTTTGCCCTAACCCTCTTTATTTTTTTAACAAACATGTACAGAACACTTTTCGTATAGGAACAAACGGACAAACCAACCAACGATCAGAGGGGAAAAACAACATACCTTTTGGCGGAGGTATTAAAATAACTGTATATCTTTGAGAATTTAATTTATACTGAGAGCTGTGATACCAATTTCCCCTATAATGTTGTAAGTTTGCCGTATATCTACATACAATCATTTGTGATATAAACTCCGTGTTTTGAAAGATGGCAGACGCCATAACAAGTGAGTTACGATCCATGCAAGAACTGCGTGTAGTGGAAGCTCTGGTTCATGTGATTAATTTGAAGGGACTGGCCCCTTTAATCCTTCACAGTGGAACTCAACCCCCAAAAGTTAATGAATGTTTATCAGGGTAGAGCTATCAAAGCAACCAGATCAAGACCTCGGCGAATCACTCGTCAGTTTAAATGACTGATGGCCCAAGACTTAAAGACTTGTGTGGTAGACTGGAGGCCAAAGTGGCGCGCATGTCTGTGAAGCACCTTATCGTTAGCTTAAACAGTGTTAACACAGCCCGGCGGGAAATGTATGGAACTGTATGGAACATTCGTTTTACGTCACTCTTGCACACAAGGAGAGATCGTAACAGAGATTTCTCGCAGAGCGAAGAGTTTACTGTGGTTGTTGTTTATTTCGCGAAGGTTACACATTGAAAATTACACATTTTAGCAATTTCTGGTGCAATTATGTCGAAAACAAGTGACCCATGGGTCAAAACGCTTAGCTGACTGGGTAGAGATTTGCCAAAGAAAATTTTATCATCTGAATGGTAGTATATACCCATTCAACTGAAGCATCAAACAGATTAACCAACAGGCGACGTTTGTGACTTTATTTATATATCTCAAAAATAGAGAAAAATGCATAAACTTTAAAAAAAATACAGGTGGTTCCACCAGTCTTCAAAAACTAATAAAAACACTTAATGGTCAATATCCATGCAAAGAATCATGGTGATCTCTGCATTAGTTGTTCAGATACTTCAGCTTTTGTATCAAATTTTCAATTATTCTGAGGGATACTTCAGGGGGCCTATAGATTGAAGGAAACGGGTAACAGAGACCTAATTTCAGGTTTCCATGGAGACTTTTCATCGGTCTCCCAGTATGTCAAGAATGAAGATTCTAGGTCCAGTTGTTATGATTTGTGCCCTGTTAACAGATGTTCATATCTTTAAAGGTCTCAAAAATAGAGAAAAAAATTCGTAAAAATACAGGTGGTGCCACCAGTCTGCAGAAAAAGATGAAACACTCCATGATCAATATCCATACAAACAATTATGGTGATCTCTCCATTAGTTGTTCATACTTCAGCTTTTGTATTAATTTTTCCATTATTCTGAGGGATACTTTGGAGTGCCATAGCTTGAAGGATATGGGTAGCAGACACCTAATTTCAGGTTTCCACAGACACTTTTCATGGGCCATCTTGCATGACAAGAATGAAGATTCTAGGTCCTGTTGTTACAATTTGTGCCACGTTAACAGATGACAGCATCCTTAAAGGTCTCAAAAATAGAGAAAAAAAATCGTAAAAATTTGAAAAAATACAGGTGGCACCACCAGTCTGCACGAACTGATTGAACACCTCTTGATCAATATGTATGCCAAAAAATCATGACCATCAGTGTTGTAGTTATTGAGATGTTGCAGTTTGTTTTTTTATCAAATTTTCCATTATTCTGTGGGGTAATTGGGAGCCCCAAAGCTCAAAGGATATGGGTAACAGAGACCTTATTTCAGGTTTCCATGGAGACTTTTCACAGGTCTCTCACTGTGTGAGGAATGAAGATTCTAGGTCCAGTCTTTACAATTTGTGCCCTGTTGACAGATGTTCACATTTTTAAAGGTCTCAAAAATAGAGAAAACAATTAGTAAAATATCGAAAAATACAGGTGGTGCCACCAGTCTGCAGACACTGATGAAACATCTCCTGATCAAAATGTATGCAAAAAATAATGACCATCAGTGATGTAGTTAATGATATATTGAAGTTTTTGTATGAAATTTTTGACTATTCCGGGGGGTACTTTGGGGCCCCCATAGCTTGAAGGATATGGGTAACAGAGACCTAATTTCTGGTTTCCATGGAGACTTTTCTTAGGTCTCTCAGTGTGTCAAGAATTAAGATTCTAGTTCCAGTCTTTACGATTTGTGCCCTGTTAACAGATGTTCACATTTTTAAAGGTCTCAAAAATAGAGAAAAAAATCGTAAAAAATCGAAAAATACAGGTGGCGCCACCAGTCTGCAGGAACTGATGAAACGTCTCATGATCAATATGTGTGCAAAAAAATCATGACCATCAGTGATGTAGTTAATGAGATATTGTAGTTTTTGTATAAAAATTTTTGAATATTCTGGGGGGTACTTTGGGGCCCCATAGCTCGAAGGATATGGGTAACAGAGACCTTATTTCTGGTTTCCAAGGAGATTTTTCATGGACCTCTCAGAATTCTAGGTCCAGCGGTTAAGATTTGTGCCAGGTTAACGTACAGACGAACGGACGGACAGACGGACGGCAAGACGGACAGACGGACAAAGAGTGATCGCTATAGCTCAGATGACTTACAGTCAGCTGAGCTAATAAAACCGTCAAAGGTTGATGTAAAAGATTTGCGCACATACTATTTATTATATATAATTCATATATGATAATATATATACACTGTACTCTGTGAAAGTTATTTCTCGTGGAAATCGTGACAATATAACCCTCGCGAAACAATGAAACTTGAAAAACGAAATTTTCAACCCGTGAATATAAAACCAACCAAACTGACCGAGTTTGAACAGTGTATGTTATTTGCTCTTCTTCGCTGCTGTTAATAATGTTTCTCTACAAACACGATAGTATTTTTCGTAAACAGACCACATCCGTATGTAACACCAGTTTATTCCCTTTTTCCACGCTAACCTGATTGTGCGCCTAAAAAAAGCTAATTTTGTGCCATTTGTAAGTTTCATTTCGCTTTTCACAGGATTCAAGTACGCCCTGTCCTCTTTGCTAAAGGTCATACAAGTCTTTCATGTTACAGGATATAAAGCTAGAGATTTACCTAACAGTATTAGTGGGATTGATGAAATAATGTACCATCTTTCGTAAGAATACTAGAAAAGGATAAATTAAGACGACCCAGGGAGTATGGATTAATTAAACTTGGCCTAATTATAATTATCAAAATTATAATGACTATATAGTGATTACGATAATATGCTGGTAAAAGGCAGGGGGTTGTGACACCACACGGCTAATACAAAGAGGAGCCGAGACCGGGAGCGCTACTGGTCTTTTATAAGCGAATTGTTCTGAGGTATATAATAAGCCGTGACACCAACGATTCAATCATTCAGTAGAAATGCCATATTGATCACACTTAAGCCTCTCTCGTAGGACGCGGAGGCTTACAGGGGTTGATGGGTCTATTTCTATTTTCATATTTCTATAAAACCGTAGAAACCACTTAGGTTCACCCGTGAGCAAAAATCCATCGATTTTATCGATTAAAAAAAAAGTTTTTTTTTCTGCTATTTTCTCTTTCAATCTAGATCACTAATATGGCTCATTTTCAAAATCGTAAATTTTGGCACAATGTTAGTCATAGGTTACAGATTTGCACCTGATATTTATGTTTTACCTTGACCTTATTCCCAAGGTCGTACACTCCATACCCGATTCCCCATTATCGCTCAGTTGTGGGTCCATGGGGGGGGGGGGGGGGGGGCACTGATCACTTGGCAATTGCTTAAATCTAGTACAGTGCATTAGAGACTGATTGATAGAGTAAAAGCCAATGACGATTTAATAGGACAATACATCAATGTTTACTTCTTTTTACATGATATGCATGTTGACATTTTATACTTTACGAATACCAGTAAGTGAAAACACACTAACATAACTATGTACGCATTGCACTTGTAGTTTGTATTATTGTCTGCACCTATTTCATACAATGTTATCAACATTGTTAATAACCCGTATGGCTTATGATTTTCTGAAAAATATTCTTTAATAAACTCTTAATAATGGTCAAACTAGTACAGGAACTAACAATATAAGTTTTATTCGGTTACAATATTCTGCAAATATGTGTTTATTTTGATAGTATTGTCATGCTATTTGATCATGTTTAAATTTTTAATTACTATCAAGGCCTTGTGGGAGATCAATTTATTCTTCACAAGCCACCCTGAATAAAGACATATTAATAAATAATAGAATGAATAAATACTATTAAGACAAGGAAAACACAATAAATTGGTTTCTTCATGCCAATAATAAGGTATCCATGAGGGCTACATATCAATGTGCCTTTGCAGACATCTATGTATTTCGTATTTCCGCAATATATCAATGTGGTTTTGCAGACATCGATTTACTTCGTATTCTGCCTCCTATTCCTATACACAGTCTTTGTGGGATGTATTCTCATATCGCGCGCCCTTTTAAACACCGCACTGAGGTGTACCAGAAATCCGTAGTAACTTGCCACGTAAATTATTTGGCAAATTATGTTCAATGAAATACACTGCATTTTTGGTTTAAAGACATACAGTCATGTCCGTGGGATATTCAGTTCTTATAAACCCTGTGTGTCTAGGGGGTTGATCACCAAATGATCCTTCAAAGTGTAGCCAAGATTATATGAGCTAATGAACCTTTATCAGTGGGGTTCTCGCAGTCATCAAAGACCGAGACATCAATGATTCAATCGTTAGTTAAATGGCTGATTGATCACAATGACTCTGGCGACGCGCCTTGTTCCACGGTCACAGGAACACCAAAATATTGAATCTCTGGTGAATTCTAGGAGACGCTGTAATCCGATAGTTTGGAGCGATGATTTGGTGGACAGGCCCCGGTCCCCTTTCCCCTGAGTGACATGAAACCAATTCAAGCTTTCACAGTATTGGCATCCATAAACAGCTGGTGTTCCCACCCAGAAAGATAAGATTTGGGATTGTCTACGGGTCTGCTGTCGTGGCCAAAATCCACTATCTGTCCAAACCTTGGCTACTGGGCGAAATATATCAGCTGACATTGTACGACTGATGTCACGCCTGTTGAGCAGTGATGCGGGCTTTAATTTAATCTATCGAAATGCTAAATGGCAAGGTTGATTAAGAATGTTAATTGACCATAATGCAAATATATTGTTTTTATATATTTGCACATTGTGTGATAAAAAAATTGATACGCGGCAAATTATTCATCCCCTTATACAATCAAGTGACCAAGAGGTAACTCTAAGAAATTCTATCAACTTTTGCTGTTATGATCTTGTGAAAAATATTTGTTAAGGATCCTTGAACAATGGGTAGAATGACTCCCAGAGCGCTCAAAATTCATATTTTTGCCTTGTCCTAAGAAAATAGGTAAGAGTGACCTTATTTAAGGTTTCAAAGAAGCTTTACCAGGAGCTCCCATGTTACTTCACATAGCTAACAGAATATAGCATGATATGTCCAAGGAGACATTACATTGATCTACCTTTACATTAAGAAAGACATTTCTAAATCCAACAGTTTAGATTTGTGCCCTGTGCTCAAAACTAGGTTTTCTGATCGTAGCTCCAGAATATAGGCCACAGTGACCAAATTTCATGATTCAAAGGAAACTTGCGGAGGACCTCCTAGATGATATATTAATAGATTCTAGGCCAAACGGATACAACTTGTGCCCAGTCTGACTCTCTGGATTCTCAAAATCATGTTTCGGCCAGTAGCTCGCAGAATATAGCTCACCATGACCTTATCTCAAAGGATGCATTAGGTATTCAGATACTGGGGGTGCTGTATCAAGTTTTTAATTATTCTTGTTGTACAATCAGGCCCCATAAATAAAAAATAGGTCGCAGTGACCTAATCTCAGGTGTCTCGAGAGATTATTTTTATGGACCTCTCAGGATTTTAAGTTCGAAGATTCCATGTCCAGCGTTTACGATTTGTGCCCTTTTAACGAAAGGACGGACGGAAGGACGATGATCACTATAGCTCAGATGACTTAAAGTTAGCTGAGCTAAAAAGGTTAATATTTCCGGTCGAGAACAAGGATGGTCCAATAAACGTGCAGTTAATAGTATGATTTGTATAGTCTGGAATATATAGATGTAAAAAGTCCATCCAAGGCTGTTTTTTTTCCCACTGTGCCGACAGATCGTGCAAGACGCATAGAAAATGTATCTACGCGTCACAGTCATCCGTACTGATATTTCGATGTATTGGTTCTACCACAAACAGATCATATTCCATGAGGTTTGAAACAAAATATAATTAAATCTGCGTGAATCATTGCTTCTCTTTCATTTGAGATGCCATAGACTAAAACTAAACGGCGACGTTTTAATTCCGTGCATATATTGTTACGGGTGCACAGAAAAGCGGACCGAACTGTCTCGTTAGTGAAGCTTGCCTTGCTAGCGAAGCGGTTGGTACGCCAGACTTGTGCGCGACCCACATGAGTTCGAATCCCGGATCGGCCCAGTATTTTCCCCTGAATAATATGTCTTCGCAACAAAATGGGGGCTCGTCCGGGATGACGGAAAACTTTGTAGCCCAGGGAATGAGCTCACAAAAGTGTGACTCCTGGGATAATTAGTCTTGTTCGGATAGCAGAACGCTCTTAAGAGGGGGTGTGTTACGGGGTGCACATAAAAGCGGACCGAACTGTCTCGCTAGTAAGTTTGCTTAGCTAGCGAAGCGGTTGGTATGCCAGACTTTTGCGCCACCCACATGGGTTCGAATCCCGGATCGGCCTAGTATTTTCCCCTGAATAATTTGTCTTCCTAACTATATTAAGTATCTATTAAGTATCGGTCTGAGAGCTGTCGTAATTAAGAAGGACCTAGGTGCCTTCTTATGTAAAACCATCACTGTAATACAAGTAACCATTATAAATGTGACTTATATATAAAATGTGTTATAATACATTGTCTGAATACCAAGTCTGAATACCCTAATCTAACTTTTTAATTTACAAAAAAAGGCAGAATAAGATTCCAACAGACTGCACATGTGGAGGTTTCAAGCCACATTAAAGAAGCACAAGTTTATTTGATTTAAAGAAAATTTCTGCTTTTTGTCTGGACGACTCATTATGAAATATACGAAATTAATTACATTTAATTAATTACACTGGAAGTTACACAAAATCGAGCCCATGAAACATTCTGTATCTGCACAAGAAAATAATGATCTTAAACTCTTAATAAACCTTACCGAACTTAGTGTATAATAACGTTCTGGACTGAGTATTATACCACAGGGGAGAGTGGACTAACTGGATATTGTAGAGGTTCTGGGCCAAGTCCCAGTCGAGTTGACCCGGGTTCAAATAAAACCCGTCTTAATACCTGGCGTTCCCTTTGGAGTTTATCATCAAAGTTGTCTATTCATGGACTGTATCAATATCTACGTGACACAAATCTGATAACTTGTTCATAAATTGAAGAGTGTAAGACGCTATTTCAAAGAATGCCTAGTGGAACCACCCCCGCCCGCCCGCCCTCCATCTTGTGGTTATATACACTGAAAACTGCTTTTCCACGAGCACGCGCACTGCGCGTAACGGTTATTCCCTGTTTTCAGGTAATATGAACCAAAATTGCATGGTTTGCTCAAGCCAGTCACAGGTCAAAGGCTTTAACTGGAGGTGATGATTTTACATTTTCAATTATAATCATTTCAGATACAAGAAATACGACCTTTCTTGTCGGACCCGAACGCTTAAGGGGTGAACCCACTGGTCAAAGCCGACACGCATCTCGACACAGCGCGACGCAGGCCGACACAGAAATCAGGCGACACACACCGGCACTTGGTTGTGTCGGTTTGCTTCGCCTAGCGTGTCGTGAAGTGTGTCGTGCAGCCAAAATAAAACCAATTGACCGACACACCCGCGACACACATTGGGGTTCACGACACGGAGATCATCGTGTGTCGGCCGGAAGTTGACCTTTAACCTTTTTAGATTATCTGTTGCAAGTGTTTAGCAATAAAGCTATAGCCACTTAAAATTTTAAATGTTAAGACTTAAACAAGACAAAGGCTCCGATGACAATCGGGCGCGTTTGAGCGATACTCACATGAGCCCTGTTTTACAGGAAATATGAGGAGGGAAGTCCACCAGAGTTCGGGCAAAAGCACCGTTCATGATTATTAGGACAGTAAAGCAACCAACCAGAATGTAAAAAGTTTTTCTATATCATTTTCAAACACATGATACGGTATATATAATTTGAGAATAACAGTTATTTTTGCTTAGTTTTCGTTATTTGTTAAGTACAATCGTTACAAAAAAGTAAAATCGTTAAGTACTAATGTACGCGTTTTATTCCCCTAAAAAGTGAAGGGGACACATGATACTTTGTCCATATCCCTAAAAAGGGGAGACAGGCTGCTCCCCCTCCACCACCACCACGAGGCCCATGATTTCTGACGTTCTTAGCGTTATTGATGACATCGATACATTATATTACATGTTGCTACCATTCAATTATTTATTTATTTATTTATTTTTAATTTTGTGATCACAGTTGGGCATGTATATCGGTTTATAATTCAATCAAAGCCACAGCTCCATTTGACTAATGCTTTGAATGATCAATGCCTTGAGGGAGGGCTAAATGTTCAACAACTGTATACTATCAGGACATGGAAAAAGCGTATGATTTTCTAGACCGAATATAAAATAATGGTGGGCTTAAACAAGATCGTTGTTTTAATATTCAGTAGTCGATCTCTTTTGACAACACTTTGTCACCTTACTGTATTGTGACGACGCATGTGGTGTCAGCTTTCGACCGATAGGGCCTACATTTAGGCCGTGCCACTTGTCATGTAAAAAACTTCACCGCAATGACAGTCCATAATATAAAAATGATTTCGCCGTGTACCCCTGGCAATCTTAACATTAGGCTATAACTGAAGAATTAAGGCAAAAAAATACAGGAGAATGAGAAGTTATGAGAAGCATAAAACGCGTCTGCATGGTGTCCGACGTCATTTCCTGTCCCCAATGGACTGAGGTATCAATAACATGGTCCGCGGAAGAGATGTTTGTTTATTGGACGGTTAAGATCCGCCCGTGGACCCGATACATCACGTTACGAAGATAAATACCGTTTCAGTATCAGTTACCGCTGTATCGATCGGCGCACGACATCTGATCAGCCGACGGAACGTGATGTTCGACATTTAGTTATTGTTTCATGGTACTCTATAAGACACAAGACCTAAAACGCATTGCTTGAAATAAGTGTGATGGCAACTGACTGGTCAACTTTTTTTAAATTGTATATTTGACACTTTGGACATATATGGCTTAAATCAGAGGATTATATGAGAAAGTATACCTGTTAAAGAACAGTGAAGAAAATTGACTGAATCTGAATTCTAACCCTGATTTTATGTATCTAGTCGTATATCGTATCGTGGAGTATCGTGATAAGTACTGTATCGTGAGATTATGTAATGTGCGAGCCCAACCTGTGCGATATGTATACATGGATATCTACCGATAATTACTTGAATACTGATATTTTGAAATATACTGGAATCTTAAACGAACAAATTGGGTGAAAACTAAGAAATGTAACATTTGGTATGGTTTATTCTGAGTGACTTGATACTTGTAAGTGGTTATCTTTTGTGTGAAAAGGACGAGACAATTTGCTTCCACACCAAGACTCTCCGCTCAGTTTTGAGATAGCTTGTGATGGCACTCTGGCATTTCGGTAAGAGTATTTTATGTCAGCAGGGCAAAGGTTCGCTTAGCTGTACAATATGCCAGGTATGGGCTCTATGGAATCCATGGTTGCTGTGGAATCCATGCCAAACACGTGCTGTGGAGAAATCCAGTGATTAAGAAGCTGTAAGGAATCTTGTACAGTCAACAGCCTCAGCAAACCTAAACATCGAGTCTGGCGTCAGCAATGCCACCTACTGATCTTATCACGTCATATGTTCATTATGCTGTATAACGTAATCCCATATGACATAACGTTATTTTTTAAATCATATACATCATCACATGTAATGCATTGTAAATAGGGGAGGTTTTCGAAAGGGTGTCAAAATGTTTTCGTTGAGAACAATTGAGAAAAACGCGGTTTTCTGTCAAAACCAATCGGTAGGGTTTTAAAGAAAAAACTGCTAAAAGTTTTTAACCAACAAGGATTCTCATTAAACCCTTCCATAAAGTTTTGACGAAAACCCTTTTCAACAGTCAAAAGGAAAACGAGCTAAACAATCAGGTTCTTTTTAAAAACAAGCTTAAACCTTCAACAGTTCCTGCTATAAACCTCATTGTCTAAGCTGCTCACATTGAATAGAGTCATGCAGCAAGGGTTCAATCAACATTTTTTTTTCACTCATATATTTGGCTAAATATTAATATATCGCCATGTAATAATTTGGTATATACATAACATGACATGAGCTTAATGAAATATTTATTTATTTTTTTATTTATTTAAGCATATTTTCACAGGGCCGTCCTTTCAAAGAAGATTGTCTGTACTGCCAAAGCTAGGCACTGTTTGATAAAGGTATTACAATATGATCGCTCATTGAGAGGACAACATTGCTCTAACTAGTATTTTGATACATTTTATTTATTGAGTTTAATGAAAAATCTTACATTCACGAAATAAAATGTAAATGTAAACATGAGAGAACCATTTGTTTTAGGATCCAAAATTGGGATAGGGCCTAATTTTCTGTAAGGCAGTTCTTCATTACTTCCCCTTAATATATTGTTTAACATATATTTATTTGTATTCATTAGACTATGTTTTTTTTTTCAAATTTAACATAATTCATTCATGGTTTATTTGATAGCTTTTTTCTAGAAAATTTGTTCTGGTACCGTTTATTTATTCATTCGCTTGTTTTATGAGCCGTGTGATCACTCTTTCAGTGAGTCAGTCATGCATTTACTCAACAATGTAATCATTGTTTTACTCATTCATTCATTCATTGATTCATTCATTCTTTCATTCATTCAATTCAAATTCGTTTAACCATGAACTAATTTATTCAATGTTTTTGCCTTTATACATGGCGCATCTTGAGTATCAGTGAGGGAAAATATATAAGTGCCAGAGTCAGTTGCCATGGCGACAATAAATGCACCGTAAAATCTGTACATTTTTTCACTGATAGGTTTCTGATGTCCCGACGAACCCACGACAAATCAAATAAGAGCAGGTATTATCATATTTGGGACTGGTCAGGTGACCCGCGTATAAACCATCTCGCAGCCTGTGGGGACATTTTGTAGACACGATGTGTTTTATTGCACAAAGTCCAGACTTGATATATTTTGTTATATACCCATATACATATACATTAATCTAGAAATCTGCATTTTAAATAAAAGTAAGCCTCCACCTTGTGTGTGTGGGGGGGGGGGGCTATTTTTTTTAAATAAATTTTAAGGGCATTTTGGGAATGAAGAATCGATTAGATTTTGGTGTGGACCTGGCACATATTTGGGATTAAGGCACATCATCAAGGATATTCACAAATGTATTGAGTTATAAACATGAAAAATAAGAGAATGCGAACACGGTTGTTGGAGCATCCCACAATAGGGGCCCACCTTATGGGGGATGCTTGCATTCCTTAGAATGCAGATATCTAGTTTTGTAGATGTCATAGAAAACCTGCCACATTCGATGACATCTCGTGACTGACGTTGGTAACGTTAGGAAAGCTAAGGAAAATAAGAGTAAACCGTTGATTAGACTTGTGAGCTGTTTAATCGAAGGTTGGTTTTACCTGCGAGTGTTTATTGTTCAATTTGTCAAGCATCTGGTAAGTTATATTAATTATTAATTCACTTTTAAGCGTATCTTTTAAATTCTTGAAATGTAATTTGGTCTGAATTTATTAAATGAAACATCATCGCTCAATTGTCCAAAGCAGCTGTATTTTGTGCAGTTGTGTTCATGACAAACCGTTCATTTATTTATCCATTCAACTAATCTTCATACAATAAATTATTCAAAAATAAATACATCAATTATTAACGCAACCATTAAGCCAAACTACGAATTTAGAACCGTTGCATTAGATTTCCATAATTACAGATGAAAGTGAAGATCAGTCGTCGTGGTAACAATAATTGCATCGTAAAATCGAAACATTTTACTCTCGAGTGGCGTCAAGCCAAAACACAACAGGAAAAGAAAAGAGTGAGCTTTAGCAGACTGGTATTTGGCCGCGTGTATAAAACACCTCGTAGACCGCCGGGGACTTCCTTAAACGACGATGTCTTTTAATGCTTTCAAGCCAGTTGTCCTTGCAGCGTTTATCGGTCCCGCCCACATTGTGACGAGCCCCCCGGTATGTCTTTGATAGGAGACATTAAACTTTCATGAAAGCTACAGAGAACGGAAAGTAAGCGCAGCAATTAAGGGACTATCAGATATCCGAAGGAAGAGGCAAAGTAAAGATTGCTATTTCTAAACGTGTTATTTTGATGGGAAAACCGGCAGCGGTACCCGCTGAAAATTACTCAAGCCCCATGGCTTGGTTCCATAAATTAAACCGGCTTTAACTAGTGCTTATTTCAGGCATTATCCATTTCTATTTATACTGAACATTGCGCAAATGTGATAGGTTTTAGCCATAAATCAGCTTCTGCTTAACTAGCTACAGACACCTAGAAACAGCCATATATTATCGGAAAACTTTAATTAGCAAATTAAAAATTTTAATGTCATGAAAATGATAGACTGCCCTGGATCATCTCCACACACAATAGGCCGATAAAATTTATCTTTTCACCAATTATAAAATTAATAATGCCATATTAATAAACTTCCGTGTTAAACCCAGACTGATAACCCTTCGACCATCTGTAAAAGGCTAAAAAGAAAATTGTTCTCAGTCTAAAGATTTACTACTATATGAAGACCACATTTTAATTAAATCTTAAATCAACACATAATAATATTTGTTTAACGGTTTTCAGACGGTTTTGGGTTTGCTGTACATGGAAATTATACTTATTTTGCCGTCATTTAAGATGCCGAATACCTTAATATCGTATTGATACTGTTTACGGTAACGGCGTCTCAATTGTTTGGTGAAACACAGGGTTTACACCCGATTCATGGTTAATAACTAAACCGTGTTTACTCACATGTACATATCAACTTATAAAACAGGCTAATTGGAGATATCTTGTGACAGCAAATGCTTATATATATCATTCCATTCTTGCATGCTGTTACTCCGTTCACACTCATAGGACAATGCCAGCAACATTTCATAAGCATGTTTTGTTTAAAAAAGAGATATAATGAAACTTGCTCTCTAAAATATT
This sequence comes from Sipunculus nudus, assembly GCA_026874595.1. Classification (NCBI taxonomy): domain Eukaryota; kingdom Metazoa; phylum Annelida; class Sipuncula; order Golfingiida; family Sipunculidae; genus Sipunculus; species Sipunculus nudus. The sequence continues at coordinate 41,732,969 of CM049321.1, read as the reverse complement.
CCATTCGTTCATGATAGTTATACATATACACTAATACTAATGCAAATATACATTTTTATTTTCTAAGTATCAGAATAAATATTGGAAAAATAACAAATACAGACATTTCTTCGGGCAACATAGTCTTGAACATTTCGATCAGGTATGAAGATTTAATTTTTAAAGGTTATATGTCCAATGTCTCAGACAGGGGACTTGCGGACAGGAAATGGAGGCACAGGGATATGTGAAAGCATCAGAAATCAGTCAAGTAATACCGATAATTGCCACTGGTCAACATGTTGTCGGAGTCATTAAATCCCCTACAGGATGATCTTTTCTGTATAGTTCTTCACATACGTTATGGTTCAACAGTTCCATCCCGATATTCCTCCAGTAAAAAGCCACCATCTTATACCAACTAATGGATGTATTATAATGAAATAGCCGTAACAATGGAAATGAATCCTTCAACTTAAATATTTAGTTGGATTCAGACTACCTCCAAGTTTAATGGATTGCTACTTGGGTGTTGCTCTAACCCTACACAAATTGCTCATATTGCGTAAAGTGTCGACCGACTAACTACCTGCATTGAGGAATAACAAACTGCAAAAATGCAGTCACTATATAAGAAAACAAGCGCACCGCAAGAGTACATAATACGCCCGTCGTATGTTTGACCTTATTAATTATGCTTACTCTTAATTATTTAGCATTTATACTGAATGTCAGCAAACCAATCAAATTCCTAGTTATCACACAAATACCAGACTATGCATCAATGTTGCCTAGAATCGAACTCGGGACGGATAAAACATTGGCAAATGGTTATAGTGTGTTTCGTGAAAAGCCATCAAAACCCTGGTAAACTATCGCGGAGACCCTAAAAGTTAACGGACGAACAGGCGGACAGACAGATGGACGGACGGCGGGTATACCATAGTAATATATCTAAGACGGGCATATAAAACACTTTGGACATCAGGCGGATCCATTTGGTGAACCACTGCCTTTTGTAATGTGTACATCACAGAATAGCTGCAGTTTGTCAGAGATACTGGAGTGGCATAACTTGTCCTGGCAAAAATTGCACTGAAAATCTGGATGATGAAACATGTTTTGAAAACAACCAACAGCCTACAAGTACGTTACTACACCAGAATAAACCAAGGTAACCGTTTATTAGGTTGGGTGTTCTATGGTGCTTGATATTATTTATAATATATATATATATAATATAGTTTAAATGTATTCATTTAGAGAAATGTATTAACCAAAGCAGGTGAGACAACACAGCAAAATATAGGTTGATTCCGCCAACTCCATCCTAATTATAAAGTAAATACCATTTGATTCAATTTGGTTTTGTGTCCCCATTGAGTCTATAGTTTACATTGATTATTTATTTCTTTGTTCCAAGGATTTTTTAATTCAATTAACTTGGAGGCAAATTCATCATTTAGAGTAATTTATTTTATCAGTTTTGTTAAGTCATTATATTTTATTGCCTTTGTCTTAATCAATTTACTTTCGATGTTTTGCCTTAAATATCCCATGGCGGCAGTCTTTTTCAAAAATAACAGTATACTCTTGTTTATTGGAGATAAAAAGAACAATATCCTTTTGTGCATGGTTCATTTTCAGGGCTTAATAGATAAAACATAATATTAAGATATTTTTTTTTCTGTAAGAAAATATGTTCCTTTTGAGTTAGATCGATCCTGATTTCATATTACCCACGCAATGTTCCGATGACCAATCCCATATCCTTAACTTTAACTCGCTTATCTAGGTTATTAGATTAGATCTTGTGTCTCTATATCATGGTTTTTATTAATAGATGATAGCTTGTAAGTAGAAAGCTAGATATAAAATGTGACAATATATAAAATATGTGAATACACGTTTGGAACGTTACATGCATATAATTGATATTCAGTCTCATACGAGAAATCAAGTATAATAATTATAATTATTCATTGAGAATACAAGAAGGAAAATGTTCGAATCAATAAAAGATTTCATAATTTAACTAAAAACATTTAACAGGAACAAAACATTTCAATCCCATTAATTATTATTATTATTATTATTATTATTATTATAATTATTATTATTATTGTTATTATTATGTTGTTAATAATAATAATAATAATTATAATAATAATAATAATAATTATTATTATTGTTTCTCTTATTATTATCATTATTGTGATTAGAAGAAGTAGTAATAGTTCAACTAGTAGAAGCAGTATTCATAGAAGTAATGTTAGAAGTATTAGTAGTAGTAGTGGCTAATGGTATAAGTAGTAGCGGACATAGTATTTGGTGTTGTTGTCAGCTTAAATTTATGCAAAAACTTTAGATTTATATTTGATTAAATAAATTTAATTAAACAGTAATCTCATCTTCATATCATCAAGTCTGTAGCTGCAAGGTACACATTCAAAGACCTTAATTCAGCGAGCCGCTCTGGCGTCTATTTCATGAATAATGAAAATAATAAAAAAAATGAACAAGCCTGCAAGTGCTAGGGCCGAAAGCACAACTACCAATCAAATCCAAAAAATAAAGTGTATATAATACATTGTCCGCACAAGAACACATCTATCAAATAGGGGGACAGGATTAATTGGCTATATCTGATTGTTTAGATGCCCGATGCCTTTCCGACAGGGCTTAACGTCGCATCAGACATCTGCGTAGAACAAGTGTACGCGAGTCATTTGATTGCTTCAATAGACCTACTCTGGAATTGTCTACCGATGAGGGTTATTCAGGCAGGTCAAGCCTGCTGGTGGTACAAACAGTGCCTGCTCCAGCACTCCGCGGTCATATATTATATACCATTAATCTATGTATAAAAGTCAGCTACGTTCTGTGTAACGGCCTCTTTTTTGCAAATTTTTAACAGAATGAGTGAAGGTGTTCCTGAATTCCCAAGAAGCAGATGAATTGCCTCTGTTTTGTTTTGAAAAGGCACATCAAACTACAGACCGGATATTTCGCTATGCTTTGGGTACCTTTAGCTACAACAACTTGTCTAAAGCATGTTAAACTTCTTTAACATCACAATATAAACATTTATATTATTTATCTGCCAGTGAGGCTGATATAAACCAGATATTTCCCTGTCTTCATTCTCATGGTGAGCTGAGCCATCTTATAAGGAACCACCACATCAGGGACTGAGTTACATTTGAATATGTGTTTCATTATCAGACACTGGTAAACTGCCCGTGGTCTGTCCATCTGGGGCCATAATGTGACTCCGAGTAATTACTGGTGTATATTCCTGTTTGTTTGATCACCCTCAATCAGAAAGAAAAGGATCATATCTTTTCATATATGTCTAGATGTTTCACTAAATGCTAAAATGATTTTCACTCTGACTTGGCACTTGTAACAATTAAATGATACTTTGTTATGTGGACTTTTTATTTTATCTTAATAACTCATTTATCGTAGTTATCTTATTATCTAAATATTTAAAATGTTTGCAATGTTTTAACATCTAGTGGTTCACTGTATAATCTTTAAAACCCAGTATTAAAAGCTCTGCCAGCTCAGCAATTAATCTAGATCATTATGTTTGAAAGATATTTTGATATTCTCTCATTATTCCAAATAATACCATAATTGAAAGATAAAAAAATGAGTTGAAAATTAGGAATGAAATAAACATTCTCTTTCTCTCTCTCTCTCTCTCTCTCTCTCTCTCTATATATATATATATATATATATATATATATATATATATATATACATCTTGTTCATATCCTGGAGTTGACTGGCACATCCACAATCTGATCTATTTCTTCTGAGATCTGAGATGTTAATAAAGATCACTGTATTTTTTTTTTGGCTTCAGTAGCAGTCATGGCTATCCAGATGAGAGTATTTACTTCTCATTATCCATGGTCAATTATAGATAAATATAAGTGATAGGGTACCTAGATTACACACATAGCCCTTTGTCCAGCCTACTACTCTGGGCACAGCCTCTGGCCTGACTAGGAACTTTTTGTACCACCTGCAGGCCTGTGGTCAGCTTTGACGGAGTCCTGGATAAGGTCTATTGCCTTTAACATTATTCATGAAATTTACGCCAGAACGAATTTTATGACATTTGAGTTATAGCGATTACGTAAAATGGCAGCTCCGATGGACGGTTTGGAGAAACTTGGAGAAATGAAACTCTCAGGGTTCAATAAGGACGGTCGGATGCCACATGAAAGTACTCATAGGACAACAACCATGGAAGCGAGAATCTGTGTGAAATACTTTGATGCACTGTGACGCATGTCGGCAGATTTAAGAGCGGAATAACAGTTTTTAACCCAAATCCACAAATTATGTAGGATATAATTCTTCTCGCATGGTCTCATAAACTTGAAATTTGCATTTTAAGGAATACAAGCCTCCGCCATGTGGGCATTCACTTATTCGGCTCATATTCTACGGTTCATTCGTGCATAAGCGACCATATATTTGTGACTATTTCTTGATGGCGTTACTGAATCCGGTTCATGAACCGTATCCACACAAAATTCTAATCGATTCCTCATTGGTTGAACCATTCCCGAAATGCCCTGAAAATTTCATCAAATTTCGTCAATGACTGGCTTAGTTATTTTGTACACAAGCACACACGCAAACACGAACGGATTATGAAGGCATGACCTCCTGGCGGTGGTAAAATGCCTCGATTGTGTTTATCTCTTTAAAATATAGAGTTTTCAAAGGCAGCTCTACATTGTCTGCTTGTATTATAACTCCTTTTGTTTTGACTTCTGTATCACAAGCTATTGTGAATAGAGACTTAGAGGAAACCTTTCAAATCCCGTTTGAATGCACCCATCAACACATCAACCTGACATGCGTCTTTTACTCAAAGGGCAATGCCCCGTACAAACTTAGATCAAACCTATCTCGTATCATATATCAAAGCTAGTAACAACTTAGCAAGTTATTTACAACTTACGAGTTAACCCATCTTTAAATGATTATCTAATGTATTACCAGACTTCAAAGAGATTTCCATACAAAGCCTTCTATAAGCATATATAATCCAGCTTGTGTAACATCGGAGCTAATTTCTTTATATTTTATGGTGGAATTATCAAGGGAAAACTTACTTTACCAGTAAAGCCTTTTTGCATATGGACCCTGGGTGTTCTGACGTAGGTTTGCTTTGTATTTTATTTCAGTGACACATGCAGTATATATAAAATATAATAACAACAGGTGGATTTCCGATCAATATGTGTGTTTTACTACTACACCTGTCATAGAGTAAGGTCGTTTTCTACGCTACACTTCATATCCCACATACTTGTAATAATATATGTATGAATGATATATATATACACACACATAAATATGTTGTATAAGATTATATATATATATATATATAAAACACTGAAGAAAAAAAAACAGTGTAAATTAAATACAGACTGTTTCACGGGATACGACCCGATCCTCAGGTGGATGTTGTTAGAAAGCAGCTAACGGCTGAAGATAGTTTCATTCTAACAACATTCACATATGGATCGGGTCGCATCCCGTGAAACGGTCGAAGTGAATTTACAGTGTTGTTTTTCGTCAGTGTAATATCGCTCTAGCCTTGTCTGAAGGCCATTGAGCGTTTACACCGTAGAGTAACTCTACCTTCTCTCTGTCTGTCTGTCTGTCTCTTTCTCTCTCTCTCTCTCTCTCTCTCTCTCTCTCTCTCTCTATATATATATATATATATATATATATATATATATATATTGCTACATGACACACATGAGAAATATGTAGTTCATCCTCATGCCGCCTGCACTAGAGCCAGTATAGTTACACTTAAACACACACTCAAACACACGTAGACCGAAAATATAATAGTCGTCAGATGTCAAGCCACAAACAGAAATATATTTGTCCTTTGCACTCTTCGTTGACGTTGTTTTAGCGCCAGTCCATTATAGGTGCCGGATCAACACGGATCACATCCGGCACGATCCGGCGTGTGAACCCTGTAGCCGCCATGATGGTCCCCGGCGATCCCTTTTGGTCCTGGAACGTCTGGGAAGGTCCTTGGGGCTCCGGGAGACCAACACTGCAGTTTTGGGATATTCAAAACTGCCGTGTTCGTCTGTGACGGTCTGGGGAGATGGCAACATCCGGGGTGGTCCGTGTAGCCGCCGTGTAGGGTCCGGGGACAGCCGTAGCTCTGCGTTGATTGTCCGTGTAAGTCATTGACAGTCCGGAATGGTCGGTGTCCATCCGGGGCTGTCCGTGTCTCTGCCGTATTGGTCCGTGTTTGTCCGTCGATCTGCCGTGACTGTCCGGTCCTTGGTCATCCGAGTTTGCCCGGGTTCGTCCGTGTAGCTGCCATGTTGTTGGACGACCATCGACGCTCAAAACCCCAAAATGAGCAACGATTATCTCGGATCCTGATCCGGCGGGATCCGGCACTTTCCAGGACTGCTGTGTTCATCCGTGCTTATATGAGACGAATACGCCAAAAGAAAAGGGTGGCTAGTAAGCGATTAATAAAACATTGAAAAGCCACTGATGAACAACCAACCTTTCTTTGAATACTAATTTTATTATCAAGTGAATCAAGGAACCGGTCACTCCAGGGCGACCTCAATCTGAAACACAAAGTGCGTCGTCCACCCAGAAAATTATAAATGGCAATGAACAGAGATTGCGTGGGGTAAATTCGTGCAAAGGAATGCAATTTTTTATTTGATTGTGTCTATCTACGTCATATTTAAAAGTAACAATCTCTCTGTCTCTCTCTCTCTCTCAATAAGTAATATAAAAACATCAATGATTATGTTATAAAGTTAAATATAACTTTTAATTTATCTTTATGAAGTAGTAGCAGTAATAGTACTAGTGGTAGTAGTAGTAATAGAGGTAGTACTTGTGATAGTAGTAGTAGTAGTAGTAGCAGTAGAGGTTGTAGTAGTTTTTATGAAATTATAATAATCAGTTGAGTTTTCCACTTTTATCTGACGTAGCATATTCGTGCACAGGGGCGGATCCAGGATTAAGGAAAAGGAGGGGCCCAACCCAGGAGGACTCATGAAAACCCGGATAAAAAGGTCCCTAGGTCCTGAAAAGGAGGGGGGGGGGGGTCCAGGCCGGAAAAATTGGTCTGAAACCCTTTAAAAAAGGTTCCGGCGGGGGGGGGGGGGGTTCCGGACCCCCTGGACCCCTCCCCTTGATCCGCTTCTGGTGCACACTATGTGGTTTTCATCTTTCCTTCATAAAGGTGAGACTGACATAGCATATATTTTCAGAGCGTCCAAATGCTATTTGGTTAAGACGCCTTGTGGGCCATTTAAAAGTAAAATCAAACAAAATCTCATTAATAAAATCATTCATACAACTTTTCGAAATATTTATTTTTATAGTTTTATAGCATATCAAACGTACATGTTGTTATCGAAAAGAACTAATGAATTTATTATTAAAAGAAATAACTGAAAAATACCTCATGATTAATATTTTCAGGAAATAAGACTTTACTAGACGGAAAACAGAGGACTTCAAGTAATAACAAATGATCTTCATGGTCAACTGGGAATTTCCCATGACACTTTAAATTAAGTCCATAATCACTGCCGTAAATCCCTGTACGACTTATCAATGTATGTACCTTTTTGTTCAGAAAGTTAATCAAAAGAACATAAAGAACTTGATAAAGAATGGCATTCCGTAATGTAATATGTCAGTGTTTGGCGTTTTTATATATTAGATAACAAAAATTCTAATATTTTTCTCAGATAAAATCTGTAATATGCCGCGCCGAGGTTTAAGGGATTTACAGCGCTGGGGAGCGCTTGTCATTTCGGCAAGGCCGGGGCATTATGTATTGAAACACACCAATTATATAAAGCATTGATGTGTTCAAATTTCTTCTGGGTTGGTGGCTTTGTCCGAACAACAAAGACCGCCAGGCAATAAATTTCCAACATCATGTACCACATTCCTCACCGGATCAAATCTCGCCGGAACATGCAAAAACCAGATCCGGAAGTGTCAGTTATTCGTTGACCTTTGTGAAAAGGGACAGTGTCATCCATCGCTGGTTCCCTCGGCGTTTGAGTTATGCGTCGTGTCTTTGTTAGCAGGTTCAAAGCTTTTGCCGTCTCCCTAGGTAAAATCATGATGGCTGATGTAAAGGCGCTGACAGAATTGAGGAGAGCATGTCCTCTAAATCACCTGACCTTTCCATGCCAAAGCGACGAAACCCTCAGGGGTATTATATAATAGCTTAGTGGTTAAGGTTAGGCTCAGTATCTGAAGGTCAACCTTGAGATCCCTCCAGAAACTTTAACGTAGAAAAACTACTGTAAAAATGATGAGGATACTGTCGGAGAATTGCTCTGATGAACTGAAGTCTATCATATCTGGAATTTTTTTCCTGGCCCGGTACAGAGAGAACTTTAATTGTTTTAACCTATGTTTCCCGGTATCTATGATCCTTAGAATGTTATCTAATATAAATATGGAAAGCCGTTTTCACATTGTTCAGCTTTCCAAGTAATATTTGTGAAAGAAGGGAAAAGAAGGGAAATTTATAATACCCCTGATATTCATTAAATAATTATAATTTTATAAGAAATGCTTTTACCTTGAAAAGTCCAAACCTAACCGTTTTTGAAAATGTCTTCATGAATTTACTTTTTTGCTTCTCTGTGAATGAACTTCTACATTTTTATTTTCACTCAAAATCACAATTATCCTTATACAGAAAAATAATGTCCATGAATATGCTAAATAGCTTTGCCTGTTATTCTGTTATTTAAAATGACAGGTTCGTATAGCAGTCTTTTCCATGATTTCTAAAAAAAACTAAAAGAATTATGAAAAGTTTCCAAGTAATAATCCAATAAGCTTCAATTATGATTTTTATGCTTTCTATGTTTTCTATGTTTATTTGAATTAATAAATCCCCATGGGAAAATTGCTTAAGTCTTCTTTTTTTCTATGCTTGGGCAGCTCGGATTTTCATTAGGGCTGGAAATGGTATCCTATTTGTTATCTTATTCATTACACAACAGATAGAGAAAGATCTACAACATGAATTATTAGGCGGGGTTAAAACAATGAAACTCTCATAGAATATCATGTAAGCTGACTTTTCCACATTAAGTTTGCCGGTAAACCTGTCTTGTTAAAAACAGACAGCGCCTGTGCAGATATGATATAGATCTTTATACTAGTTTTATTTTACCTTTATTACATAAATTCAGATACCGAAGATTCTTTATAGCTTACTATTTCACCATGAATGCTCATTTGGGTAACATTTACTGCTTAATGACTTTATTATCTTGCTTCTATTGCTGAATTACATAAACAAAGTCCGGGGCGTATTGGCGACCTAGTGGTCCAGTGGTAAAGAAGACTCAGTAGCGCAAAGTCTCCGGTTGAATCCCGGCTTAATGGCATCATACTATAATTTGAAGATTTAGGCGTGGTCCAAAAAAGTGCTATTCCGATTTTAACTTTGCAGAGTTACGTGTTCCCTTGCCACCAATCTCTGCGTAGATAGATCCTCACCTGGGCCCTGATTGAGCAGTGTCAGGCTTTTTTCCCCCGTTTCTCGGGGTTGCCATTTTGCGTGCATTCTTAAACCCGAATGTCATATTGGTATACTGAAAGTAATGAAAGAATCTTAACAGAACCTGAGATTTTTTGTCTTATTGTCAGTTATGACCTCCAGGTTATACCAGCCGTATGAACATGTGGTATCTATATCCTCCTTCTTTATTTATACATAGACTTTTAACCAACAGGATATGGGGCTTTCGTAAAAGGGAGAAAAAATATGGAAATATGCTGGAACCTAAAAGTTCTATATGGATCAAATACTTCCACATTTTTCTATCTAAATCCCCGAATAATAGTTCGCCCTTCTCGTCCAATTTGTTTTTTTTTAGTTCCAAATACCTCCACAAGATAATAAAAACGCAGGCGGTGAATGATCAAACAACTATTTTAATTAAAAGAAAAACCACAGATATTCATAAATTAAATGCTGAATTACATGGTAAAGACGGAAACAAACAAGTGTCCCTTCAAGAGAGCGCCTATCTGTGATGACGCCGGTTTTTATCTACACAACCTTAATAAACATAAAGAAGCAGGATTTGAAGACCTTGGTAAAACTGTAGCGACAGTTTGCTTCACCGACGAGGGTGAACCGAAAACTTCCTAGTGGCTGTATTGGTCATATCGGAAACTGTTGTGAAAAAAAAAATAAAATAACATTTGTAGAACGGCAAAGTTCCTGAAAAATTCATTTTTATAGGCCAAAACAGCCACAAGATATTAGCATTTGCTTTCTAGTCGCAATACAATTTTCGAAAAACGTTCCCATTATTACTCAGCATTCTAGTTAATATCTTTGTATTTTTCCTAAGGTTTCCGTAATCGGCCGCTTTGTCCTGCATTCCGCATTCTACGTGACGACGAGACCTGAACATCGGTTAATACATTCACGTTTTGTTTGCGTGATGTACTCGGTGAGTGATATCATGAGTACATGTTAATCACAGCGTTATCACTGTTGCAGTATGAGCATTGCGGTGCAGTCTTCCGTGAGACGGTTTTAATGAGACAAGTAGGGGCTATCGGTCAAACAGAATACTCCACTGAATCGTATTTACGTAGAAAGAAAACGACAAATGATACCTCTGCCCTCGAGGTGGCGAAGGTTAGACAGAGTGAACCTATGCAATCGACTACAAATCACAAAAGATAAACACAGGTTAAAGTATAGCCTCAGTTCACCTTGAGTAATTAGTGCAACAGATGAAACAAGGCAATCCCTAGGTTTCTCATAAGAAGGTAGAGGCACTCTATATATCTCGGCAGAAAATAAGAGCCATTTCCTCGGGGGAATCTAGTTTTAATCGATACCCTCCCAAGCCAAGGAAATTAGAATTCCTGATGTTTCCTGAATGGTCCTGCTTGTGACACATATCGCCAGGTTTTCAGTTTTTGCACGTTTCCCATGAAACAAGACCACCTATAGCTCCACTATCTGTGACTCAACCACATCTGCTCTGTTTTCACCAAACCTGCTTTTGATGTTTATTATGGTTAAGATTCATTTAAAGAGACCCTCGTCCACGTGGAAAGACAAATGTGATTAAACTTTGATGTTTGAAATTATTTTTTAATTTTTTACGTATTATTTAAGTTCTTTTATTAACGCTGTCTCTCCGAATCTAACCACGTGTCTGACTCTCGTCGTCTGCTTGTTTACTTATATGTCTTTTACTCATCATCATCATCACCATCATCACCACCACCACCAACACCATCTTTCCCTCTAAATTTCTGAACAAACTATACCCTTTTATATTTTTACCATTTCTATTCTGACATCTTTAGCCCATTAACCTCTGCTTTCTCTTAGTGTAACCCCGACTTAATAAAGCGCATTACACTTTCCAATAAATCTTCCATCTTATCCTCTATGTCATCAAACGTCACCATAATCTCTCTTCTGTGTCTCCCTTATCTCTCTCTGTTTCTCGATGAATAAGAATGATTATATTTTGTTTTCCATTCATTAGACTAACACCAATAAACCGTTGTTGCACGGCTATCTCTATTCTCCCTCACTCATGTAAACCAAACTTTTTTAACCGTTATAGAAGTCTCTGTCATCCAGGGCTTGCACGTGATGATTAGCCAGGAAGTGAGCCTGGTTTTGCGAATGCTATAACGCCCCGGTATTAGCACATAAATGGCTAACTAATTGATTAAAGGCCAGGTGTCTGGACACGTAGAAACGACTGTGGCATGTTTTGTTGTACTTACCAGTATATCAGTGACTGTCTGTCCGAATTGTTCATTTAAACAGGGACATCAATACATGGCGGTCCCCGTTAAATGCTGATGTCAGACAATCGTCCTCGATTGTAGCGCAGGAAATATCTATTTTACACGAAACATACGAATGCACATGCATATTTATACGTAGTTTTCTGCCTGTTAATTCTAAACTTGGTGTGAATCGCTATACTTTCTCGAATAAAAGTTCTCTTACCACCTAGCCCTAAAATTCGGAAGGGCTGAAACTTTACGAAATATACCCACACCTAGGTGGGTTTTATTGGAATCTTGAATAAAGTAAGTATTATAGTAACATAGTATATAGTAATAACCATATCCGCCCTATCCGTTGTCATCATAATTTTATTACCAAAAGGCTAGTTCCACCTCTATTCTCTTAAAAACTCTTACATTTAGAAAACAGTTCCTGTATTCTTTAATTTTCTTGGGCATTAAGATTTTTTTAAGATCTGGGGTTTGTGGAGGTATGCGCTCTAAAGATGTACCCATTCAAATGGAACAAGAAACCTAGGGAACTGATGTACACTCGGTGCTTTAATTTAGCAGCGGTAGTAAAACATGGTGACACATGTGGCACAAGTTTTAGTTCATATTTGCATTTTGAGTAACATAATATGTAGTTGAAGCCATTTAGAAGATTTTATCAGGAAAACATCAAAGCCAAAAATAGATTTTCTTTATTTCTCAGTGAAAAGGTGAAAAAGTTCACGTTTGCTCGAAAAAGTAGGTCAAGTTAGGTGGCGCCACCTAAAACGTACCGTTGCATATTAATCATGTACTCTACATGTATAAAAAAATCGCGAAGAGAGCTGCAGTGGGCAGCGGAAAGCTTCTCAGAGTAAAATTAGAAGCTCTACAGCAATATTACATTCTTTTTTTTATGATAACGTATGGTACATTTCTTTGTTCCATCTGGTGACATCGCAGCCTTTCTGCCAAAGAAAACTATCGCTACCCAGAGGTCAAATGCAGTCGGTACTTTAATCTTAAACTGACGGGGCACAGAGATATATGTGCTTTCTGTTGAGCTGCCGGATCACATGTCAGACAGTATTCAAGCCGGGGACAGACCAGCCAATATATCTACGTTTATCGTCTACAAATTACATCTTGTCGCCAAAAACAAGCGATAAATGTCTGTCTCCTATTCAGACCGCAAGAAACATTAATTGCATATATTTCAAATCAGCAATTGTCGCCGCCGTGTCATCTTTTATAATTTCCATATATGTGTGATTGCGAAACACCAAATTTAGTGCAATTATTGATTTGTTACCGACAACGCAATACATTGTACATCTTACACATGGATATGTCAGCTAGACGTCTATGTATATTTCTTATGAGCTGGTGGAGCACATGTTAGACAGTGCACAGCCATGGTTCAGCCCAGTATACGTATTAAAGTGTACACGTTAATCATAATACACTTTGTCTCAAAACGAGGCAATACCTCTTAATATATTGTTAAAAATCTTAAATATAAATAGCATTATCTTTTAACTGGAACATTTTCAAGAATCTGTATTTTTTACGGTAATGAAATGTTGGCGCTGTCTATTGATTGAAAATGATGTTAACCAAACCTTAAGAAATATAGCACTTGTTGATTTAAGGTTTTATATGGGCGAGTATATGAAGATTCCAGAAGTCATAACCTGTCGTTAAGACAAAAGACTGAATCTTTGAGGGTCCGTCGAGGTTACCCCATTTTGCCCCTGAAGCAATGCCGTGGATCTTCAACTGCTATGTCCAAAAAAAAAAAAAAAAAATAAACCGGTCACATCATACCCCTTGATGCATGAATTCAGCTAGTCCAGAACTGGCCTGTAAGCGTCCAGCACGGAAATGACACATTTTGTCCAGCCAGAAAATCAGGCCGAAAGGCTTCTACCCCTAAACGCTACAATCCCAGTCCCACAATGATAAATTGTACATCTGAGTTACGAAATGTAACATGTTTTCTTTTCTGACAAGTAAACCATGCTTATGCCTCGATCAAATATTCAATAATCAATAAAATTGTGAATGAAAGCCATGCTAACACCGTCCCTCATCTTTTAAATGTACCGGTACGTTGTTCATTTACAATGCTGGGGCTGGACTACAATTCAGCATGCATCAAAAAATGATTTTTCCAGCCGATTCTTTGCCCACCGGAAAAATTCGGTAGGATCGGTATATGTGATGTGCTTCCAGGCTGTTTTTTTTTAATCAGCTAAAAACTACTTTGAAAATGTGAAGGATTTTCTAGTCGATTTCAGACGCCTGGAACTACCATGGATGTGATGACTGAACCGAAAAGTCGGTCGAATTTTACCTTATATGATTTGTGCCCAGTTAGCGGACAAACAGTACGACATGGGGACAGACGTTGGACAAAGACCGATTCCTTGGGGTCAGATGACTTTCAATTTATAGCTGAGTTAATGATACAAACTGCTTCACTTATTCAATTATTTCATCCACTTCCGCATGTACAACAGACAAACAGCAACCACGTCCTTCGTTTTACACTGGTATAAGTCACTGACATCTATGCATTTTCTCTGAGCTGCCGGATCAATGCTAGTATCCAAGTCGGAGAAAGAAACAGTACATCAGCGTTTATCATCTAAAGGTTACATCTCGTCTCCAAAACAGAGCATATCTGTCAGTCTCCTATTCACACTAATAGAAACATCATTTGCATCCTACCAAAATTAACGGCGTGGTCACCGGAAAAGCGTTCGACCGGTTTCTACTTAGAAAATACGGGTCAAATGGCCACCGAGCTTTCTGCTCAAATAATCCACAATTCAGACGGATTTCAGAGTACTTTCCTCTTTTATGTCCGTGCTCTTATCAAACCCTGATCTCCACATTAAACACCTCATGGGGGGCTGCTATGTTGTTTACACATTAAAACCCGGTTGTCACAAGTCGCGTGTCGGAATTAAGAGTGCTAGTATATATATCAACGTCAATGTTCAATTGTCATGCATGCCATTGCATATACTCTTTGTGTAGATATATTGACTGACATCCAGACTACAACCTATTAGTACCAGTTTATCTTACACTAATGGGACACTGACGTGTATGTATATCTTTCGAACTGGTGGATCAGTTTTCAGACCAGTTAATATGTAAATTTGAATCAAAACACAACTCGACTCAAAGCGAGGCAATACCTGTCAGCCTGTTCTTCACACAATTAGACACATGAATAGGTTTGAAAAGCTTCAATCAGGAAAATTGCGTACGTATTTCCGGTAATCATATATTAATCCTACTTGATTCCTTGATTACTCTGGATTGAAAATGGTACACCATACAGCATACCAATAAAGGTAAACCGTCTGTACATTATACGGAATTTAAAGTTTACATTTTAAGTTTTGTGCTTCAAGATTTCCTCGTGTAATTTACAAACAAAATACAATCATTATGTCAAGCATGCGGAAACATGCTGCTGTACAATGACGACTTTGACATTAATCAATATTGTATGGTCACAATTGATTGCTTCAGACAGTGCAACAATTTGTGCCTGTTTATCTTACACTGACGTTGGGTATTGGCCTTTGGCAATTTGCTTTGGAATGTCGTATCACCTATCAGACTGTACCCAGCCTGCGGACAGACTGGTCAACATGTCTTCCTTTATCAGCTACAAATCACGTGTTATGTAAAAACAGGCAATACTTGTCTGCCTCCTGTTTACAACATCGGGTACATCAACGGTATTACAAACTTAAAATCGGAAAATTTCTGGGCTTTTCCGTGGCTGAAACAATACAATTTTTATTAATGTGTTATTGATTTTTGAGTTAAAGTGAACCGAAATATGAACCAGTGATAAGAGAATCAGAGATAAAACTAATTTTTCGCGGTCTGTTATCTGAGGTAGAATAATAAATCAACTTTATATTATAGACCGGTGTATATTACACTTCATGAATTCATTTATTTAAGAAATACAAAAAAAAAATGGCCATATCGGAATTGCGTTCCCATCTCACAGCCAGCAACCGCAAAACCAACAACCTTCAGGGAAAACTTTCAATGGCTCAAGCTAGAAAATTGAATATGTGGTTCATTGTCTGGCAAAAAGATATACTAATCATTTTTTTCTCGACTGACTGCGTGTCCTGCGTGCAGGGTGTTGATGGATATGTCGGGAGGTAGCTCATAATTGAAAAATGATAAATGCCTTTCACAGAACTTGGTAGTTTCTAAATAAAACCCGAATTCGCCGCGTCCGGCTCTCTCTAATTACACTTGGCGTGCCACGAGGAATTAAACCACAGGTGGTTACAGTAACATAGGTGAGGGCATTGTAATTGATTTTTTGGTAACTGGACGGGATGTTGTGAACTGCTCGGCAATATAAATCTGAGTAGCTTAGATTCACCATGGGATACGCCCAATCATCGAATACACGCAAATAACCAACGTCTCGGCACACCTTCCTCGGTCTTTTGGTTGGAGGACTTTTCTCTGCACGCAGGAGCCCCTTAATAGTCTTACGTGTAACTTTTTTCTATTTTGGCTATTTTTTTGCAGATTTTAATGTTGGCATTATGACACCTAGTAGCTAGTGATCTTTTCTGTTGATTTTGTTTTAAAATCACCATAAAACATCATATTCAAAACCTTATCCAATATGCAAGTATTTATGACATTTTTTTGGCAAATCAGAATTTTTCGCTTGTTATCGCTTGCTCTCTATTTGGGTCAATGTCTGCTTTTTAATATGTTTATTTGCAGACTCGTGTACAAGATATAAATAAATTCCGCATGTTTTACTGGAAGGAGTTTTCTGCCTATTTGAATGTCCGCCTCTTGTTAATGAAATATGATAACATGAAGAGTCTTTAAGCATGGGACAGTTGATGGGAGATAAAAAATGCATAAAACTTGATGTTGACTGTTAGAGATAAAAGAAGGTTGTTGTGTTAATTTTATTAATATATTCTAAAGAAAATGTAAAACTACACAACTTTTTCGTTCCGTGAACAGCTTATAATGTGAGACCTATAGGGTCCAACTAAAAAGCACTGGAAGGCCAAGGAACAAGGGTCACTAAAGGCGGAGGACTTGTATTATTATGGTGTCACCATTTGTAGTTGACATCGAGTTGAATCGTAGGCTTGGCTGGGGGGGGGGGGGGGGTTATTTATTACAGAAACAAGAAAATGATAATTATTTCATAAAAAATAACAAATATTTACAAACTCCTACCAGAACCGATTACATGTTGTATAACCTTGAAAACAGTTATAAAAAGAATTCAGTGTTTTAACTCTTTGTCATAAAAAGTGGTTTTCCAGTTCGCAACTACAACAAAACTTTAAATTAAAATGTTTGTATCTTGACAAATCAAGTATATTAACTTCATGTTCTCTATTTACAACTGCAAAAAAATACAAGTCACTCAACTGAATGTAAAGAACCCTGCTTTTTTAATTTCCATATTTGGAAACAAACACTGATAGAGCCACCTGGAACCATAGCAATTAAGATAAAAAACAACCATTTGCACTCCTCATTAAAGTTATCGTTCGAAAACCTGATGACCTGTTTATAAACGGAAATATACCTAATGAACGCGGTATAATTACAGGAAAGGAAACAGTATAAGGGCGATAAATAGATAATTGCTGGTTAAGAACTAATAAAAGACCACAATCTTTGGGAGCGAAGTAGTGAATTCCAGGATAATCGGATGTTTATTAACCAGCACCTGTGTGGCATTTGTTTTTGACAGGCGTGTGATAAAGTGACTCGTAACAAAGCCACCAGGTCGTAATTCTCCGATTTTTATTGATTCTCGCCAACTTTTAGTGTTTCGGAAAGATGCTGACGACAGCAAAAAGCACCTGACGCTAATTCAACCTCGATAATGATCACCAACAGCGGACCCCCACTCTCCGCGGTGAATCCGTTATAAGTGAGCAAAAACGACTGAGTTGTGCCAGTTCCGACCCTCCATGACCTAACCGAACTCAATTTGCTTAGTGCGGACAACTTTGCCTCTATTTGCTTTCTTCATTTAACAGTTTTACCTTTTGGCAAAGTCATGGGCATCGGTGATCGGTAAAACATGCCATGTACTAATTACCTTGGAATCCATTTAATGTATCATGGTTTGTATGAACATATAGTTTTCACTTCTCATTTAAGAAGTAACGATTTATTATTTCTTATCCGTACCTGATTTAGTTTGTGGCTTGCAAGTCATGTTTTTATAATACATTTATTTACTACGTGTGTATGCACAAACATTAATGCCATGTGTTATCTCTTCCGAGGTCTCAAAGTCTGATTACTGCCGCTGCATTACTTGGGTTTGGTTACTACCCTCCTTAAACAATGTATACAAATAAATAAGCGAGTAACTCGATGGTTTGGGAACCGGAAGGTGCAGAGCTCACAACGAGCAGCAGGGGAAACAAAAATTAATATCCAATGTAAAAAGTGAACAATTTAAGTTGAGCCGCATGAGTTCACCCCTACGCATACAAAATAATTGCCATATCTTCAGATATATTCTCTGAATGGACCCTGAGACCGTAAAGGTACCTCCGCCAAAATTCTGGATTACGAAATGTAGTATTACGATGCTTCTGATCTCACTCTGATGTACGATAGGTAAGCGGAATATATAAGTGTATCAACTCGATGTTTGTATCACAAGCCAACTTTGCCCGCCAGAACAAAGGTGGCTTCAATTAAGTGACGCCTGTGAACATTCACAAAATGACACTTTCCCTCAAAAACTTTTGTTAATTGGACTATATTGGCCTGTCTCATGGTAAAATATAATCACCGTAACAAAACAATAGTGATCCAGATCATCCTCAAAGTTTAATGGGTGTTATTTTAATCCTCCAACAAATCTCATCATAAAGTAAAGTTTCTCACAGAAAAAAATGGCCTTTGAAAAGGACAACCTGTTTGTCCTTTTTGCAGATGGCATGCATACTTGAAGCATTCCTGAGTTCGGATGGTGATTCAGATGACCTCAAACATAATTGATTAAAGTTCCTAAACCAAACAATAAACCTACCAACGCCGGCAAAAACATAATACTTCCTTGGCGGAAGAAAAATAAGAACTTAGCTAGAGAGAGCCACTTATTCAGAATGTTTGTGATTTCCACTGGTTAGATTTCCATCATTGGTCTACAGGGGCCCCACAGACACGACATAAAGTGATGGTGACAGCGCAAACCTGGTCCAGGTGTTTATACTGGGGCGGCCATATATATATATATATATATATATATATATATATATATATATATAATGGTTCCTTATCTTGAACGCAGCGTTTTACATCTTCCTTATGTAACTCAGAGTTACTCAAAATTAATCAGTTTAAACTTTTTTTGCACCCGTGACACAACATCTGTTGTTTTTTTAACAGAATCCAAATCGCTACGAGTATTGGACCAATACACTGGAGAGCTGTTAAAAAGCTGCTGCGGTTAGTTCAAGACAGACTATCTCATCTTTTACATTTCTGTAGAGTTAAAACTACACCTGCAAAATATAAAGACATACTTTATGCCATGGTGCATGCATGATACAATATTTCAAGATACATTTAGGGAACTTTTAGCGTATAGAATAGTAACGGTCAATTATATAGCGTTATCCGTCTTTCATACCGACTCATAAAACAACCAATACAAAAAAAAAATAATAATAATAAGTATGTAGCTGCAATATGTATTTTAATTATTTTCATCGTGCAATATAAAATTTTACTAAACTCCACTAAACCTTAATATATCTTGAAATTAAGATCTTGAAATTTAGCTAGCGGAGTCTATAGAATAAACTATTAGGTTTCCATCGAAGTAAACACAATGTTTTGTAGTCTAATAGGAAACAACCCAGACTTCATTACTCTGAATCAAGACGAACCCGCCGGATATCAGCCACAATAAAACCTCATTTGTCCGTGGGGGAATACATTTCAGCGTTCAGACAGACATACCCGGTGTAAAGACTTCAGGTTATCCCCGTTTCAAGTTAACCCCAGGTCGTCTGAAATTGATTTCAAATTACCCCCATGGGTACCCGACCCCCCCCCCCCCCCCCACCACCACCACAATCACACTGCTCATATTACCATTTCGCTGATTAAACCAAATGATAAATTCTTATTCTTTAAACCCATTATGTATTATTTCAGTATGTATTATTTCATTATGTCACGAAATGTAATCATTTTTCTAATAATATTTCTGTTGGCACATACAATTCACCAACGTACATGATACGTTACACGCAAACATAAGATATACAAAAATTCAATCTAATTTGAGAAACCCAGAAGAAAAAAGATGGTAAGAAGTTTAAGCAAATAAACTGGGCCTCAATATAGGGGGATGGGGGTATTTACCCTCTCACTTTCTGGCAAGGGGGATGATCAATGTGATCAACCCCCCCCCCCTAATTGAGAGAACATTATTCCTTTATTGCAAATGATATATAGGAATAAATAAAAATTATACTTTGGTTCCATTTTTGAGAAAACTATATGAAATAGTATATCTATACCTGGTTTACAACTAACATTTACTGCAAACATTATACCTTATTTTCTAAAACCTTATACTGAATTTTAATATATTTTACATGTGATTAAGTATATATATTTGAAATGTGTCATACAGACACTAATATATTTGAATTGTGTCTCATATATATATATATATATAATCGTATGTGTAATCTGAAATCGATTTCAAGTGACCCCTGCGGGCAATCTGAAGTTGGTTTCAATTTACCGGGGGTGATTTAAAGCGGTGGATAATCTTAAATCGCTACACCGGACACTAGGATATGCATACGGAAGGACCACCAGACTAAATGTATAACAGAGCAAGATGAATATTACCCCAGGACAAAACATATATTCATCGCATCACAAAAAGAGATGTGAGAGGAAATTTGGTACTTAGACCTGTGAATGGAAAAATAATATTGAGCCCATTTCGAGGATAATCAAACCTTGCTTTTTCCATAATTACAGCATTGTTAACGGAATTTCCGAAAATATTTTATTTTCCTATTTCATGTAAATGTGAATAAGTTTATATATTCGTGGTTCACAGAAAACACAGCATTTCTTCCTTCAATAAATAATATAAATATTATTTCAAGTTCTTATAATAAAACACATGAAGAACAGGAGACTATAAATATCTGCCGCCGGCCATAGATATAAATTACAGATATTATGGATCGCGCAGGTCTGGTGTCTACGGGAAACCGGGACGATGGATTTTGAAATTTAATCAGTGACAATCTTATAATGTTCATTTATACAGAATGCACGATAAAACCAAACAGAATATAAAAACAATTACACGAAATCCATATTTAAAACTACATAATTACATATAATAATTATATTTACATGATATACGTGGTATAGCTAATTATAAAAAAAAAAGAAATTTTTAATATGCAAATCGATAGTGTATGATAATGCAGACTCTGCATGGAATTTTTGGCAGTGTATGCTTGTGTTTATTCAGCACAGAATCAGTCTGGTTCTACTCATGCAGTTCATTATATAGTTTGGGGGAATACAGCAGTGTCAAAGATGCATCATTGAGGAATACTGAGTAAACTTATAATGGATGGAGTACTCACCACCTTGTATGGAAAGTACGTGAAAGTGAACAAGTACATACCTGAAAAGACAGAAGGGAACAATAATTATCTAAAAGCAAACTATTAACACATTAGTGCATGCATGTTGTTTGCAGTATACAATCACTTTAAATGATATAAAACAGCGGCAGAGGATTTAAGAAAGGGGGGGGGGGGGGGGGGGGGGGGAGGCAGCCATGGCCCGGTTGAAAGTTATATAAGAGGCAAATGAGATTCATTTGAAATATTTATTTTCTCTTCAATTAACATTTACTTTAATAATTTCCGCTTGTATATAGTACATACTAGAAAGCAATCACGGGCCGCATATAATTCCTCCTCCAACATTTTGGGTCACTTGATCCGAAATATTACAGAGGCCTTGATAAAACTTTGGTTCGTGCCATGATGTGAAAGCAAATAATACATAAATATAGACAAAGAGAAATTTATGTGTCACGGTTTGCCGACTTAAAAAAATGGCTACATCATGGATCAGTTCTGTCCGTCGGTAAAAAAAGGTGGCACCTGAAAAACCAGTGACTATCCCAGGGTAAAACAAATCAATGTGTCACAATGACAGTGAATCCTAAAAACATATTATGTTCTTCAAGATTACATCCAAATTAATGGATTTTATATTTGGTGTTACCCTGTACCTCCGTAAAACTTAACAAAAAATCCTTAATGGGCCAAGAGAACGGCGAAAATTGAATAATACCATCAGGCGAAGAAAATGTCATTCACAACTTTATTCTAGGAGTATATATGTAATACAAACATATCACAGCCGCACTGCAGCTTTCATTAAAGTCTCCGCCACGACACACTGTAGGTCCTATCAGCCACAATGATTTTCTTTGAGTAACGATACCACATTTGGGTTATAACAAGTTCGAAAGGTCAATTAAATTACTGCGTCGCCAATCGCTCTAGCCAGGAAAATTGAGCATCAATTGAGTAGGAACGAAGAATGACGATTATTCAGAAAACACACGGGAGTGGTTTAAAGGGCTTCGGGAAGCACCTCGTCCCAGGTTCTTTAAGAATATAATCCGAGTACAGTCTTATCAACAGCCATTGAACTATAAATCTAGCCAGACATATATTTATTTATTTATTTAAGTATATTTAGGTGCAAAATTCACTGTATTAAAATACATTATCCAAGGCACTGTACACAGTAAGATGCATTCAGATGATTAAAAAAGAATTTGATAAACAGATAATACAATTAAAATGACTGAAACAACAGATATGAAGAAAACTAAATAATCGAGAATCCAAACAAAGCTGATGATGACAACGGCTAATAATAGCCAACTGGAAAAGGTGGTTGAACATGTGCGAATGTCACAGAGGCGATGGAACAAATTCAATGGTTTAAATACTAAAATGTTAGATTGACCGGAAAGAAGTTGCGAAATTCCCGTAGATTGACAACTAGATTGGAAATAACAAAGACAATTAGATTGGAGATAACATTGACAACTAGACTGGATATAATATTGAACTTTATCGGAAGGAAATATTCCGTTTACAGTATTTCGGTCCCTTCAACATACGCTTTGCTTTCAATTTTATTGTTTTTGTTTCCTTGGAATGCAGATAAGGGGAAGTAACCACACTGATCATGAATCACTGGCTTCTCCACTGAATCAGCGATATGGGTTTTCACGTTAATACAGTAGCTGTAGATGACAGACTGTATGATCAGTCGGTCTCCCCGGGCGGAAAAAGGTGATGCGCTAGTGTGCATATAATAAACTGTCTGGGGCTAGTGGACACCTTGTATGCTTGCAATATGTAAAATCTGGTATGGAGACGCGAGTAGATAAACTCGCAAGAACCTATGAACATGAATATGGTGAATATGAGACATTAACACTTTTATTATTTATTTACTTTTATTATCTAATTATTTTCATTCTTTCTAGAAGCAATAAGCTGTAAACCCCTGGGTAATAAACCTTTTCTTCGCGCAAGAGCGTTTGTTGATATGATTCCTGTAATTTGATTGACTTGACCAGCCTTTACAATAAAAATAACAAAACACAGTTGTCGCCGATTTGGTGTCCCTAGTTCTGAACAAAATGTGTATTTAGCTTAACCATTACCCATGGAGTTAGACCTGTTTTTGTCAAATTTTAAATAATGCATATTTTTCTTTTTTTTATTTGCGTTTCGACTAAGTGATGTTTTATTATACATACAAACACCTTTAAGTGTTTATATTCTAAACTGTTCACAGGTACCAATTAGCCTTGATACATTAAGTAAGCCAGTGCCCCGTGTAATGGGAATCACGTGCCCTTAATGCTATTAAACAGCTGAGAGGAATAGCCCTGAGGGACTGGCTCCTTGGCGGGGGCTGTATAAATACGCAATTGACTGGCCAAGATTGGACAGCGGTCACTGCGAATTGTAAATCAATATGATCGATTACTTACCGGTACCGGACGGCTAATAGGAGAGCGGCTGTATAAAGTGACCATCACTGACCAAACACATGAGATACAATACAGCGGTCTGACATGTATTACTACTGTACTCAAGGCTTTCAGAGAAATTACATATTGACTGACATAATATTTCTGGCCGTAAATTTTAATTGTGATTCAAGTGAAACCATGTGGAAACTTCCCAAGGAAATTATATCCGGGTGTATACAAAATTCCTGTACATTAAATTTAATTGCAGGTTTTGTTTAACAATGATGAGGGCAGGTAAAAAACTTGGCCATGGGAATTACATCCGGGAGTATATTTCTGCATACTAATTGCCTTCGCCGGGAGTGAATGCGCTTAACCCCGTCTGTGTTTATGTGTGTGTGTTTGTCCATAATACAACTCATGCAATTTTAGGCCATTTCTGTAATGTTCCTATGAAGAATCAAATTTGTTGTGGATTCGGTACATGATCCCGATTTAGGAACGTCATCAAGGAATATTCACAAATGTACAGTCACTTACACACGAAAGAGCGTGGGAATATGGGCCGAATAGGTGAATTTAATCTCGGTTTGGGGAGCATCCCACAAAGGGACCCCCCCCCCAATCATGTCAGTGGCTTACATTCCCTAGAATGCACATTTCTAGTTATAATTGTTTCTTATGTGACAGTAAAAGAACTTGGACATTTTCTAAACAGTTGCCTTATGGGCAAAATGCGGGAGTTCTTTCATTACAAAGATTGAGAGTGAAGCGTTGGAGTGTTAGTGAAAGCTGTATCGAGGACCTGGTGAATATTTAGAAGAGGGACCAAATGGTTAACATTTTTATATACCCGTTTTAAAGGGACAGATTATAATATAGCCATGGTCCGCCCGTCGGTCCGTCCGTCTTGCCGTGCGTCCGTCCTTTAAATTTTAGTGTTGCCACGGTAACCTCTCAGGATTATGATGGATTTTGATGAAGCCCATCAGAAATATAAACCAATATAATATTTAAGTCAAGATTGATTCCCGGGCAAAAATCTACGCATATTTAATGAGATTTGAGGTCAACAGACTATAGTCACGTCACATACTCAAACGATTAGGTACCCGGGGCGCTCATTAGATCAAATACGGTATTTTATACATACAGGTCACGTTTATATCTCAATTAATTCCAAGCAACGGTCAGATTGTTTCATTTATTTATTCCGCGATAAAATATAATTCCTATGGCGGTGGCCCCAGTCTTAAACAATGGCAATGCGAGTGTATCGTTATTACGTTAATTTGTTTCACACTGATTTGTGCAGTTTTTACAAAGGCAGACCTCTGGGATCAGCAAAGTATCCATTAGGAGTATTTATGGTAACTGTGATTCTTCCGGTGAGAGATACGTCTCTGTTTCCAACTCTGCGCATGCGTCCGCCTGATCCAATCTGACATTACTAGAACCATTCATGCATTTTTCTGCTTTATGGCTAAAAATAATTCCTCTCAATTATTAGAGGCGAAACACAAGGGGGAACTTCGTAATTAACCTATTGCGGGAAAGAAACTCGATTCCATTATATCATCAACAATGTGTCATTGCATCTGGCATAAGTCTGAATTTATTTGTAAAACGGATACCATTAAAGGCTTTAAAAGCATCCTGAACTACGATGTAAAAATGGAGCCTTGGATTAGCTGACAAACAAAGATATCAAAGATTTAAACTCATTAGTTCTCAAAACAAACCCAGTTATAAATAACAGTTCTGTTTAATTAAACCATTATGTTTAATGATAATATTTCTAAAGGATAAGCTCTGCTGAGTGAGCAGGGTAAACGAATATGGGTATGAATGTATCTAAACAGAAAATACGACGAGAGTGTGATATATAATCCGTCTAACCCAACAGCTAGAAAATGCCCATTAAGTAACATATCTAAGTAGTGAATTTCTTATTACATTGATATAAAACATATGTATTACATATATACGATAACACTCAGTATATAGCAAAATACTTGTCAATATAATACATTGTACATTGTTTTAACATATTTATAATATCCGAAGCGTTCCGGGGTTAGCAAGTTCACGTATCCTTCACGAATGCTTTATAAGAACTTTACACAACCAAAATTACCCTTAGATCATTCACATATATACAGAGGAAGCCATAAATCACATAAAATCTTTTTCAAAATATGGGTGATTGGGCACCTTTTAGTTTAACTGAAGTTAAATAAACGAGATCAAAGTTCTCGAGGTAGTATACGTAGAAGTTTACTGTATGTATGATTTACGGCATTAAATAGATCAGATACATGTCTTGTGACCAAAGCAAAACAGAATTATAGGTACAAATACAAGATGGAATTATAAGTCATACGTTGTTACCACATAATACATTCTATAGAAGCAGCGGGATTATTTTCTGGAATAGGTCTTTCTTACTTTTAATGTAAATAACGTTTTGAGTTACTAAATAAATAAGCAAAATGCATAACAAGTAACTGGTTCTGCCTCATAATATTACATTAATCTGTAGGTAGGCCTAACCAGAAACTATTTTATTATAGTTGTGAATTTATTCTATCCGAACCAATTCCAAGAAAGATTGATTAAATAATGCGAAATTTAAAAGTTTAAATTAAATCAACCAATCGGTTTTAACCGATCTTGATCAAAAGGAAAAAGTAACCATTTCAGGTAATTGTGTATACTGTATAATGTACTTTGGTTGTGGTATTTAAGGAAAACTGATTTCTCTCAGCAAACAGCGCCAAGACTTAAACGCCTAACTATTTCGGGCCAAAGATATAAAACGCATTCACAGTAATCGAGTTGGTCGTTACACTATACATCACCCACTCACGACAGAGGCATACATGTTCAAGAACCAGATTGGTGTTTTTCTGGTGCTAAACTCAGTCATGATCAAATAGATTGATCTGTGGTGCAGAGTAACTGGTGCGGTAGAAAATGCTTACAATTGCCGCAAGATGGATATCCGCAACCTTACAGGTGATGGAAGAGGCGCTTAAAGAAACCATAAAAAATAATGAAACAATTTTGAGAGCGTAAAGGCTTGCCGCTTACATGCAACCGCCCTCGATCTCAAGGATCCCACATCTTCATAATACCGAGTCTGCGGCAGCGACGCTTTCACAGCCTTTTGAATCAGCGAGCCACTCAGGCGTCTATTTTATTAATAATGAACATGCCTACAAGGGTTGTAAACATGTAAAAAATGTAAAAAGTACACTATTTACATGCCGTCTGAACAAGATTAAGTTTCACCTGAAGCCGGACAGGTTGATATGATTTGATTTAATTGGACAAATTCTCGATGCCCTCCCGGCAATGCTATACGTAGGCTCTACGTTGTTAATTTTCAAGGGATAGACGCCAGAGTGCCTCACTGAATCAAGGTCTGTGCAAACTTAGCTGCCACAGACTTAGTAGTATGAAGATTGGATCTTCCATTCTCCACTTTTGATTTCCATGGGTTACCCCTAACCTACAAAGCGACATGCCTGTCAGTTAAGCGGGCGGTTGGGTCAGCTATTTCCACCACCATAACACCAAGACTCGCTGCCTTTGGTTGTATATGTTTCCAGGTCACATATTTCCCCATCTTCCTATGATCAAGGGTTGCCACTTACCTTGAAAGCGATAGGCCTTGATGCAGCGAGTATACTACAGTCGTCTATTTCAATCTTCTTAATACCAAGGCCTGTCGCGTCCTTTCAAGTTACCGCCTTTAGTTTAGAAAGCTGTCGATCACTTATCAACACCACTGTAACGTCCAGACGTGCAATCCATTTTCATAGCGTCACAATTAATAATTCTAGAAATTTAACGACAATTTTAAATCTTAATTGTAAAAGCAAAATAACGCGGATTATTCTATCACAGAATATATATCGGAAAATACAGCATTATTATATTTTTTAATGAAAACGCTTTTCCATATGCCAGAGGCCATGTAAAAGCTAGAAAATTACTAACCCACCACTTTATTCAAAACCATAAGATTCTAAGCCCATGAAATCGGAAAGCCCTGAATCTATGTTATACTATTTTGTTTTACGTGAAATCTTTTTTTTGGTGAGAAGCAAACACTTTAATACTTTAATATTCTATTTATTATTGGTCGATTAAGAATGAATACTTCTGTATGTCGTTTGTAAATGTTGCAAAAGTTTGACGACCAAAGTAACACATCGATGATATTTATAATATCAGATGTGTAAACATGGGAGGATACAGGAAAGGCGTTTTAGTAGTTTACATCGTGTTTGCAGCACCTACTATATCAAGACCCTCAATAGACTTCCATGCACTTAGCAAATAAAGAAACGTTTTAAATAGTAAAATCACAGGTTCACGGAGACCTTTACATTATAACGGGTTTATACTGTTATATTAATCCATCATTAAAATTGCCACGCATTTTTTAAAATAATTATAGGGCGATTTCCCGTGAAAATGCTCGCCCCTCCATTATTTGTAGATGGTCTAACTACCATTTTCCTGACCCATGACAGTCTGCTGAGATGTCAGAAGTATTCCCTACGGGTCAATGCTTGCAGAGTCTTGTATTCGCTGCAAACTACCACAACTGTGTATTTCTTTTACACTGTCGACACCCTTGAGGGATATACTAGTCCAGCGCTTTCCTTGTCAGTTATACATAGACTGGGGATACTACACACATCATTATGGTCCAGTCAACCCTGGGCGTAGACACACCGGTTACCCACTGTTTCCTCCTGGAGAGAGGAAACGTGCTTATCATACAGCCTGTCGTCTCCTGCCGATTGTGTGACGTGACCACCCGCGTCAATGTCTATGGCCTTGGTGGGGTAAGGGAGATAAGAGTAAGTATCACTC
The DNA here is from genome assembly GCA_026874595.1 of Sipunculus nudus. Taxonomy (NCBI): domain Eukaryota; kingdom Metazoa; phylum Annelida; class Sipuncula; order Golfingiida; family Sipunculidae; genus Sipunculus; species Sipunculus nudus. Next base: position 41,704,135 of record CM049321.1, on the reverse strand, counting down.
TTATGATAATCTATGACATTATTTAAAGACAAGGCCGCTACATTCAGGGATATGATGTGGAATAGAGGGTAAGGTGTTGAACTTTGGAGCCAAGGGTCCCCGGTTCGAACCCAAATGTATCTCAATGGCATAATTATGGTAAAATCACGTTATAGAACCTCAGAGATTCGCTCTGAGGTCTTAACGACAGGTTATGCCTTCTGGAATATTCCTTGCACCTTGCACTCAAAAGCCTGAATTCCAGAAGGCTTAAGAATAACATATAATTCTTATCAATAGATAGTTACGACATGGACCTAAATATCCTTGGGCTTAATAATGTAAATGCAAATACTCGAACTCTCACACCCCAGTTTAAAACTCTATACTCAGACCTTCTATAATTATTTCACAACTCTGACTTGTGCGAGTCCCACATTACGCTTTAACTTCTGCAACTGAGATATGTTCAGGGTTTAAACTGAATCTGTCTTAACAAAATCCATTCTCATTCTTTTCTATTTTTGATGATTAAATAAGGCGCATAGTCACTGTGGAGAGTAAACTGGATTAATGAAATGGCGAAGAGATGGCATAAAGTTCCATAACATTTTTTGTATCCAATTGTAAACAATTGAGTAATTTTCTTAACATTAACTACCGACTTAATATTATTTCATTTAATCCGGAACGCGGGGGTAAGCGTCTGTGACGCCCGCATTCCCACTTGGTCGCTCGTTAAAGAGGGTGAAATTTCTGATTGTGGCATTGAAAGGATCAAAGTTGGCGCTTGCAGCAGCCACTGGATACATAAAAAAAAAACAAATCAATTGTGTAAACACTGTGCTACTGCTGACAACTGACCCATAGCTAGGTATCACTCTAATCAAATAATCATAAAATGAGAGATTATCATTATCCCCTTGATATTCGTTTCATAAAGTTTATTTACTTATCTAGTCATTTGACTTACACCTATGATACACTAAAAACTTGCCTATTTACCATCTCGGTTTAGCGACCACCTCAAATAACGCCCACTATTTTACGATACAAATCCTTTTTTAGCTCTTCATATCAGACTTCGCTCAGACGCCCGCCTCGAAAATGCATCCCCACGATCCCAGGCGATCGACTCTCCAAAATTTTTTCCTGGGCGTCCCAAACTAAATTTTTCTTCCTATTTGTTAAAAGCCCTGAATCAAGTAATATTTCCTTTGAGGTTTAATCCACAGTCCTTCAAATCCACTTACGCGCATTAAAACTTATGTGAAAGCCTGAACACGTTCATTTTTAAACGCTGGGTAAATATTTTCTTCTTTAGAGGGGCCGTGTGTAGTGGTTTTCAAATTTATTGCCGAAGAGATTTATGAAAACCGGTGGCAGCTAAGTTTGAAAAATGAGTATTTATGAGCCGATAACTGTCAACACTGCCCACTAAATTTTTGCATCCACCCCTATGCCGTCAGGCTTTTTTCAAAATATATGAAACATTTATACTTCGAAACCCCCTGGGCAACGTTAATTAAATACCAGACATTCTTTTTCGAATACTCACTCCTTTGACAAAGGCATCCAGGCTGAGTGGGAGTTGACAGGTCGGCAAAATATATTATATTTTTTATATAATATATTATATTATATAGACATCTTCCGCAGTATTTTAGAATTTATGTATTTTTTTGAAAGTCATACACGATTTTGTAAAGTATCCGTGCTTCAGTCGTTTATTTTCTTTGTGTATCCAATGTATATTTTTATGTAGACTTAGCAACTTCAAATTTTACGACATAACAATAATATTCATCAGTTATAATTTAAAATAAGTAGAGAGAGTGCGCGATTATTATGGGATAAAAAATGTCATGATGTAACATAATGTAACACCTTTTGGTGATTTACAATAATTGAAGAGAAATTTATTCTTAGCCAATAAACAAAATGGAGATGGGGACGATACTTCCAAACTGTCATCATACGCTGCACTTTTAAATATTCCCCCCCCCCCCCGAAGATTATCGGTTAATTATTTTACAGTAATATCATGTATCAAATATAACAAAAATACAGGTATTAAAATATCAAACTAATTGAGCTGAGGCATTTTTTTTTAAATCGACAAGTGGGCAATCCAGACGTATTACGGAGGATTGAATGGTCTCTGAAGAACAACGATTACGAGGCCAGTGACCCGGGACTTGGTCACGTGAAATGTCATTTCCGGCCGGAAGCAGACAAACAAATCAGCTCGAGGTTCTTTATTCGAATTGGCCATGCTGTTAAATCCTCATCCTTTTCAGGTTCCATGGGCTCTCGACAAAAGGCAGCCGTGTTGTTTTCGTTGGGAAGACACAATAACGTCTCCCAAAACCTTTGCTCTTTTTCTTTCAAACCTAATGCTAGTTTAAATGAAGACGCCAGTTTAAGACGCTAGTTTAAGACGCTAGTTTAAGTTTGGCACGACCCTGTGGAAGATATAAAACTACAATCGTGCATGGCACATTCCAAAGTACATAATCATTTGCAATAATATGTGTATTTTCTCATGCTATTTATTCATTTTAATTAAATACATATTTCCCTGAAAAAAAACATCCCTGCATACGGATTTGCTATTTCCTACGCACCACTTTTAGATGTTGTTATGGTTCTGTGTGTGAGTGAACACAGGCCAAGTGTGTCTGTTTACATTGACAAGACTGCGTGACCAAATCTCGGGCATGCAACTCTTAAAAGAGAAGAAACATAAGAGAAGAAACACATAATAAACACAGTTGTCAAGCATTAAAAATCTTGATTTGTGGGGTTGCACAGTATGGCCACAGGTGGCGTGCGCGCTATTTTTATGTTTTGCACCACCTATCGGACCCGGTGTGAGCTTTTGTGCAGTCATAGACAGGAGCGAACAGCCAGCTTTAAATGGGATGTTGACAGAGACAATACTATCGAAAGGAGAGAACTATATACCTATGTGTATTAAACATACTTGGTATGTGAATAGTTGACTTTAAGAATCATCAGTCTGGCAACAAACAGAGTCAAGGAGCTACATTGTCAGTAAACTATATAAATATATATAAATAAATAAATAAATAAATATATATATATATATATATATATATATATATATGTCAACGTATTTTTAACCTTGCTCAAGATATGCTGAATGAGACTAATTCGTTCAGTATTGGGCAGAATATTTAGGAGACAGCACCCATCTATAATTTTTCGGATATGGGCGTGGTCACAAAACGCGTTATTTCGATCCAAAGTCAGCCGATACACGTGCCACCTCCACCAAACATTTTTTTTCTATAAATACATGGATGATGTCCTCGGAGTACTTTCGTGTCGCATCCCCGCTCTCTTATCGAATCCTCACCCCATTTGCCATACAGACTAAACCCTGTATGTGGTAAGCCTGGTGACGGTGGAAGAAACGAAAAGACTAAAAACGCATTGGTAAAGTCCGCTAGTGTTTATTTTCCATGTTTATCCAGAGATTATCTCATTCTTTCAATAAACCACGACATGATGCTCTCATACAGTGTATGAGTATATATTTTTTTAATTTGTAAAGAGTTAAAATTAATTTTAAAAATCTTATACCTAGGATATTCTGGTGAAATATACATTTTGAATTTCTAATTATCTCCGTCTGTAACTTTTTCATACTCTTGGTCGTGAATATTTCTGACTGAATAATGTTGTCTTCTTTCCAGTAACGGAAAAATCAGTTATCGGTGTCCAACAAGATGGCACCAGATCAATTCATTTAAAAATTCCGAAGTTTGAAATTAAATAAATATATTTTTAAAATTTCTTTGCAAGATAAAGCCACATGGGGAAATCATGATGTTTTCCTTTCTCTCCTTTCCTAAATCGCCCTTGGAGAAATATCGTGTTAAACGTCTGTGATACGTAGAAGTTAAGTGGATTGGACTAGAGGCCCTTCGTACCATGTTTATACTTTGTTTGCTTTCGACGCAATTAACAGATAAATGCTCTGTATAGGTTTAATTGTCTCTATTGTATAGCCAATTCAAGTCACATTCAATTATGTGTAAAATAGTTAAATATATATATATATATATATATATATATATATATATATATATATATATATATATATATATATGAATACAAATGTTGTCAGGTATGTCTGACACTATATGGTTACGTGCAACGAATTTTGTACCAAATAGGTTCATATATATATATATATATATATATATATATATATATATATATATATATATATATATATGAGTGTGTGTCTGTACGTTTAACATTAAAGGGTACGCCCCTTATCCTTCCAGTCCATTACTGTGTTGCAAAAGCGTAACGTTTACAAAATCATGCCTTAAAGACCCACATTTGATGACAACGTAACTTCCATGTCCCCTTCATTTTGACAAGCTGACAATTGAGACTGTGTTTACGTTGACGAACATTGAAAGGTCCCTGGGGATCAACGACAAATATGCCGATGACCTTGGAGTTGATCACGTCACCTGCCACTGCTTTCCGGGTGCAGACAGACAAATCAACTCTCGGTGCTTTAAACGAATTGAGATGTTCTCTTGACAAAAGGTCAGTGAGGTGTTTTGTTTGGAAAGATAAAATAACGCAGTGTTTTTATTTGTTGAAATTCTCCGTAAAACAACTACTCTTGTTAACCCGATGCTATTTTAAGGAAGGAGCTAGTTTCCCTTTTTACACAGTTGTATATATAAAACAACAATTCTAGATATAAAATAACAATTGAAGCTCTTTTATTTGCCCAAGGATGACCACTCTTGCATGCAACAGGTAACGTCTGGTAGCAATTAAAGATAGACGTAACCGGCTTCGGTGGTTGGGGGTAAAGAACCGGACTCAAAGCCGGACATCCTGGGTTGGAATCCGGGATTTTTCGAGGTCGGCCCTCACTCAATGTGAGCGCTCTGTAAGCTCATTATGAAAGCAGTGCCCCACGGCCGTCTAATCGCCGGGCCTGGTTAACCCCACGATATAAAATGAGAGGAGGTGTGTGCTACTGCCAAGCCATGTTGCGCGAAACCAGAAAGGAATTTTGAAGAAGTACATACATAGTGCAGCTAGCGTTAAAAAGTGCAGGCGGTTACCTCCACAAACAATGGTATAAAAAATTACTAGTAAATCTATATCAAAACTTTCACATACAAATAACTAATCTATAAAATATAAATCATTCATTAAACACTTGGACAGCATTTATGGAAATGTATATGTTTCAAAATCTATCCTAATCATTAAGGTTTATTTTTCATGTTTGTGTAATATATGGCTAAATGTGATTCGCAAAAATACGGAAGTTTTCTTCCCCAAACACTAGTGAACTAATTTTCAACTGATGATGTGTGTTTTAATTTACAATTATCAATTACGGCCAAGTGATCACTTGAGGCCTCCTATAGAAAGCCTGCAAATGGGCGGAAATGGGGGATTCGGCTATGCAGTGAACATCCTGGGAAATAATGCTAAGGTTGAAAATAAATATCAGGTGCAAATTGGTGACCTGGGAATAATATTGTGCAAAATTTCAGCTTTTGAGTACCAGCCATATTTAAAATTTTGCAGAAAATGGCAGAAGAAAGAAAAAGAGAACACATTTAAAAAAACGATTGTTTTGCACTCGGGGGAACTAAGCAGGTTCATCGAAGGCAAAGTTTATTGTGTTTTACGTTCTCTATCGAGTTACTGAAAGGATGATCGCTGCAGGTAAGTATATTTGTAGGAATTCATTGCTCCATTGACATATTCGTGTATTCAATATTATTTTTGCGAGTTATGTTAAATTTCTTCATAAATATATCTTCCGGAAAGCGAAAAAAATTGCATCCGATCACTGATGAGCTGTTTTGTAAATTTCATAACTATTTCAAGGGTTTAGTTAAAAGAAATCATTTGGATCCTTAGATCAGAGTTGACGCCCCTGGCCCACTATGTCATCATGCGGTAATATTACTAGCGATATACCCATATAATCGACATGCGACCCGTGACATCCGGATTTTAGTATTTACGCAAATGGCAACCCCTATAGTAAGTTTCGAGAAACTGGGAGAAATAAAACCTGTCGAGGTTCGATAAGGGGGCGGGTATACGACACGAAAGTTCTCTGAGGATAACTTATAGGCGAATATCTATCTGAGGAGTGAGTCTGGTGTCAGTGATAAGGGGAAGTGTATCGGTAAAGTTAAGAGCAGAATAACGGATGGTCAATGTAATCATCCCTCCACTATTCAGAGAATAATATTAATATATTTCAAATGATATATATATATATATATATATATATATATATATATATATATATAAATGAATGAATAGAATTATAGACTTTGGTGCTATTTATGAGTTTACTATGAAACTATTTATATCTAAATGGTTTTGAATTAACATATACCTTATTTTTTAAAAACTTTCACTTAACTGATATATATTTGATATGCGTTACACCGACAATAAAAGGTATATGTATATATATATTATATTAATTTCGATTACCCTCCCATGCCTGTCATCACCCCACCTTGCGAGTCATCCCTCCACCCTTGAAGATAAGTTGACGCCACTGTAGTAGAAATTTGTATTTTCCATGCTATGCGTTAAAGCTATAAACTACGATGTACACTTCCAGTAAACAAGAGGATTGTCAAAACTGTTTCTACAGTGACAGTCACTGAATGATGCGTTTACGATGTCAGTGACCCGGGATTGATCACGTGACCTGCCATTTCCTCCCCGAGGCAGACGGACAAAGCGACTTGATGTGCTTTATCGCCTTTCACCAGAGGTCGTTTCTACTCAAAACGAAACTCTTCTTGATAGGCAGTGTCGGACGGCCGGGGACTACTTGTCTCAACTGTCAAACTAAAAAAACTTCTGTTTAAATATCACATGCCTATTCTTGCTAAATATTTCCATTTTCGTGAAGTCCTTACCATAAAATATAACAAAAAAATGTTTATGTAATTTGCCTTGAAACAAGTCCTATGCAACATATCTATACGGACCAAATTACCAACTGCTATTTATACATTAATACTTGTTGCGGATTCCAAAACTGTGATACCAAATCAGTTGTTTGAATGACCTGCACGATTAGGCCGTGTAATGTTGAAATTGTAGAAGCTACCGAAAAACTCTAAAAGTGCTAAATATACACATCAAAATACATCCGTTCGTGTCTTTGGTAGTAAATGGGTCTTTCTGGCGACATTACCATGTTCTTAACTTAATATTTTAATTAAACATCATCCTCTAAAGATCCTTGTAAGCCCGCCGTGATTTAAACATAACAAATTTTATGAACTTGTTGTGAGCGGACGTTGATCGACTGGTACCCTGGACGCACCCATATTAACGCCCGCTTATTCCAGTTCCAACAGGGATGAGATCAAAGCAGAGTCCCAGTATAGATCCCTTTACAAAGGAATGTGGAACACTTCAGATATAGCCTAATCATGGCGACTTCTTCTCTATGTAAACATTAGGGCTCTTGGTAAAATTATGATGTGTATAGGGCAACTGAGCATTACATTGGTAATACAACCTTTCAGAAGTTTCACAAAATATCCAAATGCAACAAAAGGCAATTATTTATGTTGACACCATCTAAAAAGTTACTTATACGATTCCAAACGGGTCTCCTTTTTGGAACCTCACTCGGCCATTTTATTGGTCAATCTCAATATGTTGATGTAGAGCAGCAGAGCGAATCGGGATAAAGCGTCTTGGGACGGAGCAACATTTATACCTAAGTTATCTGTGTGTTTGAAGGCCGCGGTGTATTTTTGGGGGTCAGACAATGTGTAACGCCTACAGACCCTAAAGTCGTGCTCTAATATAGTTTTGCTCAGTGAGGTCCATTATAAGAATAGAGAACGAGATGTAAGCATCATAATTTAGTTTCTACTGGTTCTCTTTATGTATAAAGATATTTGATAGTTTTTTAGGGATTACAAAAATCACGCCGACTTTTGATATCTATATTTAAACACATTCTCTAACCTTCAATGTGATCCTGCAAAGCTACTTTAGGTTAAGGCACTAGTTTTCGTTTTGCCCTGCACCGCTTTAAATCACACTACACTCGAGGCATTTCAGTATAAGCTTCGTGGAAACAGGTTTAGGTTCTCGAAACAACCAGATCCCGCAAGTAAAATAAAGATATCTTTTCACAATGTTTGCCATATGAAACTCTTTTTTTTACCTCCGTTATGTTTTTGGCGGCGTTGGTATTACTGTGTGTTTGCCTTTTAGGAAGATTACTTAACAAGTTATTAACGGATTTTGGAGAAATTTTCAGGATGGCTCGGCAATAATAAAAGGAACCAGTGATTAATCAACCCCGGAATGAGTTTTTTGTGGGTTTCATAACCCTTTGTTTACACGGGGCATAGCATGTGACGATATTGCCATCTTTAAATTGCGAGTCGTGACGTAACAGACGTGATATCACTCCACGTGTACGTGCCGTTTCTCTTAAAGGTTTAATAAAATCAACGTACAGCATAGCAACCAGTTTTATAAGTAAAAATGTTGGATTTCTGACAATGCCACATAAGGGTAATGAGCTGCCTTGAAGTACGAGCTCTATTGATCACATTTCCAGTTGACTATAGAAACAGGCATTATAGAACTGTTCATGTTTCAGTATTCATCATACCCCTCAGGATAATATCTTATTGTTTCTAACATACATGACGTGTTTTCCTTTTTCGTCTCAGAAAAGGGGGACTCAGCACCGTGGCACGAGCATATAAGCGTGCCAGGAGTGCTTGTTTAATCCATATATAACTCTCGCATGCCAATGTATAACAATGAAAACGGTACTAAACTCAAAATAAGGCGCTGTGTTCAGCGTATAATAATTTTCCAGATTTTGAAATAGAGCGGACGTGCATCCCGCGCGCCCCCTTTAAATCCGGCCTTGTCCGCATATGAAAAATGTTACTTAGTGGTAAGCTGACGATATATATATATATATATATATATATATATATATATATATATATATATATATAAGTTAATAGTTAATAAACTAGCTAGTCAATCTAAAAGGCGTCACTGTATAAACATTATCTCCGGAGGCTGTATTAATCATAATGTATGAAATTCTTCTCATAAGTTGGCTTCAGGAGGTATGGAGCATTTTCCTTTTTCCCCAACGGGGACGAATGACTGATGAATGTTTCTGATTCCTGGGATATAACTGGATTCATCATATAAAACACTTGTACAACAGAATGGGCAAGAGACCAACCGATGGTGTTGTGAGCTTTTGCTGACGTACTGAATAAAAAACACTAGGTATACTGCATTTGTATCGATTAATATATTTCTATTACAAACCAAATTATATATATATATATATATATATATAATATACGTACATTGTATTTTACATACATACATTAAATACGTTATACATTATTTTTTCTATGAGTTGCATTATATGTAAGATCCCAACATATGTACTTGTGTGAGAGAAAGAGGGTGGAAATTCATTTGGTACAACATCACAAACATAGTTCCCCCTTTTCCTACAGAACAATATGAAAACAAAAAAAAGCACGCTTAAAACCGAAAAAGCGGAGGAATTTGCGACTTGCACCATTTCCCCCAACCCCTTCTTCTACAGGCGAACGTTATGAATAAACCGGCCCAATACGTTATATATAAAACACATCAGGAAACGTGAGGAACTGGTACTGGTCGGAGGGGAAGCTAGAAGGTGATTTTGTCCGGAATTTATCACTAGTCGAAATTCTTCTCACTCCTGGATTCGATCCATCTTAATACACGTATGAAACATTAAGTTTTTACTTTGGTGTACAAAAAGAACTATAAGGTAACAGAATCTTTTCTGCAAGAATATCGAAATTCCAAGGTCCGTTACCTCTCTCGGCGGTCGTGTTTAGATTATAGATGTCAAGTAATTTGTTTTAAGGTGCACAAGTGACAGGATAGAAACCAGACTCCAGACACATGTCATACACCAGACGATAATGGTTGACTTGTCCGCAAGACGGAAAGTATTATAATGTACTGGCAACTGTGTAATGCATATCATAACACAGAGAAGCAAATGATACTTACTGCTTGTAAATATGGCTATGCTGATATGTATCAGTGTTCTTCGTGTCAAAACAAACCAAGGTTGATTATGTCCTGACGAACATTAGTTACATGAAACGTTCCTTTGCTATATACAATATGTTTATCTGTATCGAAGATTTAAAGGTCCTGGTATATAGTGCATGGATAAAGATACTACACATCAGCCCTTACACGTATTTATCTCTTAACTGATTAGACGTACCTATATTAAAATGATCAGTGAAAACAGCTTGTGTTGCAGGGGCTGATCAGGGATTATGTAAAAAAATGAAAAGGTCTAAAAAAGGTCCCCAGGTTCGGAAAAGGTGGGGGGGGGGGGGGGTATCGGCTTTCGAAATTGACCTTAAACCCTTAATAAAAGGTTGCGGCGTCTGAAAAAGTGAGTTGGGGGGGGGGGGGTGTTGTGTGTGTTTCTCTTTATCACAGAGCTACTTTAAGATAAGCTTTTATTCTGGAAAACGTGTGAAGGCAAATATTAAACTAAAATGCTAATTTTACATTATAAATATACCATTTTTATACTGTATATTGATAGATACATATGCATTTAACGTACAATTCCTTATAGCATTACAGGACGCAATGGTACAACCCATCATTGCTGAACAGTATATATCTCGATAAAAGCATTAAGGTTTTGGAAGAAATACTCAAAACATTTCTGAGTTAACTAAAGTTACATTGAAAACTGCCACACACTGACACGGGAATGATACGTATAAAAGTGTAGAATCTTTCAGGAATAGAAAATGCATTCAAATGTGCAAAAACAGTAAAACCTCGCCTAACGACAACCTAGGTTTAGCGACCACTTCAAATTAACGACCACTCTTTCAAGGTGGCAATTCTTTTGTACTCTTTGTTAGACCGAGCTCAGAAAATGCGAACACTATATCGAGGTCCCATTGGTTCTCGTAATTTCGAGGTTTCCCCTTAAATGTTAATCACCTGAGAACTTACTTCAGCAACCCAATCCCCCATGAATTATGAACAAGGCAATTGAACAAATCAAGTGGCTGGATTGAGCGTCGCTTATGTATCCAGTGAAGCAAAACAATTTTAGTCAACTTTACTTTCAATTTTGGACGTCTTCACGAATCTGAGCAGTCATATATAGGCTAGTAAATCTTTTCAGTTTCCAGTCTCTTTTTTGATGAAACGGCATGTGTCGAGTTTTGTTTTAAGTATTACTATTTATTTTTTTCACTTTGAATTTGATTGGCCCTTTTGATTTTACGTGCAAGCTTTTTCAAAATTCTTGTTTTACCATGCAGGCCGGGTGCATGTCTGAGCGCGAAAAAGCACCAGACCTGCTTATAGGAAGACAAAAGATCTGTAGTTCTGAGATTATGTTATGGATCATCCGTTCAGCCCATTCCGTCCATTTTGTCACTGCACAGAAAAAGTTCTCAGATGAACAATATATACGATATGGACTTTCAAAAAATGTCCGTTAGTTTAACCATATTCCTTATATGCATTCCTAATGAAAAGAGCCTATTGCCAATTACCATTTGACGGGCTTTGAAGCAAAGAGGATGAAAAAATATTGAAGAATGAAAATGGAAAAAAAGGTAAATTCCCTTTAAAGTTCAGTAGTTTTCAAACAGATCCTTTAGCGAAGACTTTGAAGACGACGTGATAAGAGTAATTCACCGGCAGGGAATGGTATTCATTAAAAAACATATCGTGTCTTTAACCCTAAGTTTTAAATGATAGCACTCATAAGACTATATATATACACATATATATTAAATATATATATAGATTATTATTGCTTCAAAGGTCAGAAACATACATGGTACACATCCCCTTGCATGAAGATAAGGGCATTTTACACGGACTGTGACACATGCCGGAATATGCCCACACACAATTCCCAAAGTGTCATGTTACAATTGAACTTTTTGAGCAGAAGAGATATGGTAGATATTGGAAATTCTTCACTGAAAAAAAGTAGACTGCTAAACAAAAATGAAAAAAAGAGATTTTCAGTAAATTCTCAAAACAAAGTGTCAAACTTAAAAAAAGAGCGATTTGCTTGGCCTGAGTAGGCCTGATTTGAATCAAGTAAATATGAATGCGCCCACGGTTCCTATCAATCGTGTGAACTATATATTTTATGCATCACGGCTGCTCATACAAAGAACACGGGGGTCCCTCATGTATTGTTCGTTATAACAAATGACTTGAATATTTAATTACTTGCGTGAGATTTATTATGTCACTATATAATGTACCTCCTCATTTGGTTTAATTTTTAATTACTTATTTTATTCGAACCGGTAACAACCCAATTTTCCCTAAGCTGGAAGCGTTGGGGTTATTTTTCAGTAGGGGTTAACGTTCGAAAGATAATGAACCATTTTAAAGGGAAATGCATGTTAAGAATATCTGCAGGACAAAGCGCGTGTAAGTTTCAAATCAAGCCATAAAATTATTTGCCGTAACAACCTGACTCAGTAGGCAATCGGACATTTGGGCTGGTTAGTCTACTCGAGTCGTGATTCAAGTAATATCGAGGAATGAATCGCAGTGGCCTTGCATCAGGTTGCATTCATTTTGTGGTAAACGGCCAAAAATCTCAATATTATGCAAAGAATGATGAACTCACAACAACAGTATACATGTGAGCTAACAACCCAAACTGAAACACCGTCTCCATAGACACGGGTCATTTCCTGTATCGCCTGCAAGCTGCCTGCGTCCTGTAACCCGTGCGAGCCATGCTTGTGTTCATGCGGTAATAAATTCAACAAAAATGCCGAGGGGATAACCAATGTGCTTGGTTTAAAACGATTTTTTTCTTGCTCATATTTGGTATAATCTGGCCGATTATTCGTTCCATTGATAAATATTTACATCTGCCTGCCACCCATGACCATATCCCATTCACTCCTGGGTCTAGGGAGGTAAAAATCGCGGAAGGCAGTCAGAACTAGACGCGAAGCCATGAACTTGCGGTCACAAGTCCAGCCGCCTTCCACCACGCTCATTAAAGTGATGAACCAATCTAGCAAAGTGTATATGAAAATCTGATGTCATATTTTAACATTGCCATGAAGTTTTCATATTCCATCTAGAAGTCATTCCATCCATACTTCATTAATTTCATCAGCGATGGATGAAGCTAGTGAGGCCGAAGTCCAATCGGTAAATTAATAAATAAAAATACAATCATGTGACCTACCGCTAGATCCTGAGGCTGATTTTTCTTGGACCTCTTCTGTCCCCCGCCATTACCGGAACCGGAAGGGGCCACGTGACTGGTACTAGCTCCACTGTAATTCATCTTTTGTGTAATCCAATCGTAGGATATCCAAAGGTGAAATATTATATCCTCCTGCGCTCGTTTTCGAAAACTGAACAGAACATTCTTCTTTTTATTTTATCGGCATCTTTACCCTTGATAATAAATAAAATAATCCACCACGTTAATGATATTACGTTCGCCGCTTTTAGGAAAATCCTGACAATTGCTCGTATAATTAAAATACCATCTGTTTATATGCGTCCGTAATAAAGAACTAGAGATAGTCTTCAAGGTTTGTGTTCATGTCAATATGCACGACTATTTGAAAAAGAATCTTGAATCAGCTTACCGTTTTCCAATAATATTATCCGTAAAATTATCCTGTTAAACTATTCAAGAAAGCGCCGACACATTCATGCGGAAATTATCGAACAAATTATATAACTATGACTTTCGTCTGATGCTCAAATATTTCTCCTTTGAAATAATGTACTGCGCGTCGCCTGGTGAACTAATAATGAAAGTACTTACAGTAAAATTCGAACCGAACAGTATTATACTGCGCGATGAATATAACACAATCCTTATACACAAAACTGATTATCTTGTGGAAGACCATGTATTTCTACGTCTATTCATATTTTAAATCCGACAACATCCAGGACATCCAAGCGTCCTATGGCAAGTCCTGGCAGGCTGACAGTTGAATCCCTTTGGGTGCTTCCATGCCAGAAAGCTGGACAGGCTGGTCAGCTATAACAAGCACTGCTACAGCTGCTACGACCCGGTACCTGCAGCACCAGCTCCGAGCAGCCTTACTAGCTGCGGCAGTCACACACTGTGTGGTGTGCAGTGACCGCGGAATCCCCTATCTGTACAGAAGCGTTGCGTATGGTTATATATTCAATAAATTTATTGGATACATACCGCTGTGCTGGATCACCAGTCCTGCAGATATACACTGTAGAAATACAGTCCCCTGTGTCAGTCTGAATATTAAAACACACATTACTGCCCAATACACTTTGGTTTCGTATATAGCCGAACTCTGTTGAGCATTCAGCAAATAAAATTTGATGGTGCTATAGAGCGTATTTGTCATATGATGTGGTGGTACTATTTTTATGTAATACGCACACGAATGTATTTCATTTACAGAACTATCTTCTACCAATGACGGCTTACTTGCCTGAATATTGAATCACTTTGGTATCTTTTAAACGTTAATTTCTTTTTCAAATAACATTCTCCCTTGGCTATCGGTAAATTCGACCATTTGATGCTGGAGGAAATATTCAAAAGAATATATTAACATATGGAATTTATTCCATCTGCAGAAATATAGCCCTAGTGACAGTCAGTACGCCTTTTTTCAAATACAGCCACTCTTGCACAAAAAAACAAAAAAAAAAAAAAAAAACAACGAGGTTTCATTCCGCACTTGCGACTTCCATCATTTATGAAGATTTCAAGCGTATCTAATGTACCCTTTTGCCGTACCCTCGGTAACCCTCAAACTAATTCGGGCAGCAATAATACTGTCCTAATGCCAGTATATAGCCCTGCATATGATTACACAATTTATGTTATGTATTACCACGGCTTGATATCCAGTCTTAAGGATGCTGTTACTTAGGATCTACCATCCATATATAACGACTTCGCTAAAGCTGTATCGTTTATTGGAATATGCAGAGTGGGTCTCATTCCATCTGATCAATAAAATAATACCGCCCATTGTGTTTTTCAGGCCCCGCTGATCAGCTGCCCGCTGTATGCGCTAATATAATTGGTCGATATGGATTCACTGTCCTGAGTCAATATCAGTGTGATACAACTAAAACCACGTGACCTTTGATCGAGACGTACGTCAGAGTATAAAAAATGTGTTATTCGAAATTAGGAAGAAGATTTGTACTCTGAAAGTAAAAAAGTAAACTTTTTCCAGAGTTTCTGACTGTAACTGAGACTCTAACAAGGCGGCAGCGCTCATTGCGTCTTTTTACTAGTGTCTTGGTTTTGGCAAATATTCGCCGTACAGCACACTGCTTACGTTGTGTGTAAGTATTGGTGTGCAAGTATTCGGTTATGAATAGAAATTACCGCACATCTGAGTTTCCTATTTCAAAATGAACATCTAGGGACATCCAAGATAGCGCCCTCAGAATCAGCTACTCTTAAATCAGTTGATTTTTTCATTAAAATATAAAAAAATCATTAATTTGCCTGTCTTATTTTTACCCAACCCAAAGTTTAGGTCTTGTAGTATGAGGGAACGTTCATGATTGGTGTACGTTCCCTGATCATATGCATGCAGTTAATATCATATATTCAAACATTTGTGAATAATTTAAGATGCTGGGGTTGTTCTTACACAATAAAAGTAATGACTTTTTTTTACTGTAACAACTCATTCGCTTATACGCATACTCAGATACTTCTAATTATTACTATTAATACACTAGAAATATATGTGCATCCCCATATATTTACAAAAGCAGACAGTATACCTGAGGTATAGTTTGATTATTTGATGGTTAGTAAATGATATAAGCTATCATTTTAAATTACGTCATCATAGGGTATAACAGTAAGCATTACATATAGTGATATCAGTGTTTTTAAATAATGAGCGCCTTGATATATTCTACTGGCCTATTGACGAGAAATGTAGAGAAGTAGAAAGAAATAATTTGATATTATATGAAGCCATATGTATTCACAGCATCATCGAATGTTTGAAGTTCTCTAAAATTACCAGTGTTCTGTAGTAGGGAAGCCTGTAGTTAATTAGTCACTTTGAAGTCCCGCCCCCATGCTGACTTCCAATAACACTACCCCGCTGGGTTACAGAGGTAGGCGGAGCCCGGATAGGGTTTTGAACTGTGTTTATCAGATCGATTCCCGTTGGGGAAACTAATATGGCGGCGGGCTACCTGCCGGTAACACTTAAAGACAGCATTTACGCCGTATACACAACGTAAGCTCCAAAAGCAGCTTTTACGCTAGGTTCGTTTAGCTCGGACCCAGCACTAAGATACAAGATATCTGCTGGAACGGACCACCAGATGGTCGGCCTACTGGATAATCCCCACCACGCAACTTTTTTAACCAATAAAATTTCACGTATCTGATGAAGTAGTTCCAGCCCGTGACCTGTGACCTTGACCGTTGCCCTCATGAACCCAAAATCAACAGAGTTCATGCTTTTGAGGTGGGTCCCATAAGTTAAGTTTAAAATCCATATGTCAATCGAAACTGGAGTTATCTTCAGGGCATCCGCTTAATCAAGGTTTCAAGATACTAAATTTAACCACAGTGGCAAATCTGATAGTATCAATATAATTTGGTAAT
Organism: Sipunculus nudus; assembly: GCA_026874595.1. Taxonomy (NCBI): domain Eukaryota; kingdom Metazoa; phylum Annelida; class Sipuncula; order Golfingiida; family Sipunculidae; genus Sipunculus; species Sipunculus nudus. Next base: position 41,687,400 of record CM049321.1, on the reverse strand, counting down.
CTCAAATAAAGGAACAAATGCATATAACAGAAAAGAATACAAGTGGCGCCACCAGTCTTCAGGAACTAGACCAGTAAAAATCAATAAACACACCTGGTTACGGGACACTAGATAGTGTCATGCACAACAGCTGTCATTTTACGGTCTCAAAAAACAGTAAGAAAAAAAACCGCAAAACTTAGAAAAACATAGTTTGCTACACTAGTTTTAGGAACTGACAACCCCGGGCATGGTCAATATTCACGGTAAGAAACATTTACAGAAACTGGAGGTTTTGTATAAATTTTCTTAATTATTCTGGGGGGGGGGGGGTTACATGACCCGTACCCAGAGGATTTTTTGACGCGGTGACCCGATTTCAGCGATAACGATTTGTGCCTTGCTAACGGACGGACAGACAACCAGACGGCCGGACGACGGACAAAGCGTCAGTACTATAATTTAGTTTACTTTCAGTCAGCTGAGCTAAACAAAATAAAAAAAAACAGAACCTGAGATACTGATGTGTATTTTTATTTTAGTTTATGCTTGCTGTTTTACGTTATTGTTAAACTGCATTTTAGAAGGTCCATCAAATTTGGGCGCTGAGAGAGAATTCACTTTGGGCGAATTTTTAATCTAATTGAAAGATACTGTAAATAGTTTTTATACTTCTTAGTCTTTGAGGCGTGCTTTCTACTCTTCAAGTCAGACTTTAGGTGACAATTTTTCCCCCCACTGCCACTGGAAACGATATGGACAGGGCCTGTTTTCTTGAGCCTTTATCTACGAGACGAAAAAATGGACTGGAAATCTACATTACGGATCTCAGAAGAGGCAAGGCGACATTTGAAACTGAAGTTCAGACAGGTGGTACTGCAGCAGTTTACGTTGTTTAATGGCTCGAACATCTCCTCGCTTACACAAACGGCACGGCAGAGAACCAACACTCGCAATAACAACCTTGTGCGCCAAATGCAGTTGATTCAGTACTGGGTCCATTAAGACGGATTAGAGCTATGCAACGTTTTATGTTGGGGACTGGCTGTCCCTTGCTGTAACAGCAGACAATACAGTGCTGTTATACCTGGTGGAACTCGTAGCAAGGACACCCCTGGTATGATGATTAACGCCCGTGTGCTGATCAAACCAGTAACAGCCCGCGGTAATAAGCAGACACACTGCCCGCCTCATCAACCGTGTTTATTAATTTATGAGCTTCACTGTTACCACCATCCACAAACGCTGAACATAGAGACCAATTACCTCGTTTCCACTCTCTCCCTCTTTTAAACTTAGCCCTATGAAGCCCTGCGATATCCTAATACATAATGCATCGTACGCATGCCTGTTGAGAGGAATGCTAAGGTTTGAGATAAGCTACAGGTTGTTAAAAGAATCACAGATAAAAAAAAAAGATTCATCAAAAGTGTAACAAGAATATTAAAAACGCAGTGAATAAACCAGTACCGTTATGTATGAGATATATAGATTTGACCTTATTATAGGAAGATAAGAAACACATTAACCCATGTAGAGATATACATACAAATAAGTATATCTATAAAGGTTAATAAAATATCAGTTAATCTTATATCAGAAAAATAATATTTAGAAAAAATATTTTAACATTAAGTAAAATTTAAATTTAACTTTTAATGCATACACACGTGTCTGCATATTGGATCATATTTCATGCGGATCGCCTCTCTAGGTACCAGACTGAAACTTCACTTCATGAAATCCGTGGACTCCTCGGTCAGCAAAGTGACTTATGCACGAATGAATCTTGAAATATGGACCGAATAAGTGAATGGAAACACGCTTTGGGAGCAGCTCATAATAGGGACTCCCCACTTGGCGGAGGCTTACATTCCTTAGAATGCACATTTCTGGTTATAATTTGAAGCCTCCCTCCCTTGCCTCAATCCCCTACATAAGGAATACCTTCATTTACAATTCCTCCCGCTTGATATAAATGCACTAGTACTGTTAGGGACGTATCGTTACGCCATATTGAAGTTTATAGCATACAGTTAGGACAGAGGCTGATTGTGTATTATCTTTATAGAGCCTCATCGACCGCTGCTTGCTTGGATGTTGGCAACAGGCCTGGACGTATATGCAGAGCGGTTTTCTTCACCATATTCATAATATTTCAATGTCTCTAGCTCCCTGTAACCAGGGAGTTATTCTCTGTAGTATATAAATGCAGGATTTGCAGTACCTTTCCCTATGTAGAATTTATATTATAAAAAAAGTGTATAACTGTTTTACCAAGAAACAAAGTAAATCCCATTATTATGCTATATATCCAACTCATTACATTCAACATGTTGGGTACCGTTAAAGGTATTTTTCTTTAAATCGATGGACAAATCCAGTTACGCATAAAATAAAACGAACCATATCAACAACAAAATTAACCATGAAAGAAAAAACATAAATATTATGCAGCCGACTGCACCCAGTTATAAACTGTTTGACGGTTTTTCTTATACTTTTGACTTTTTGTTGTATAAATAAATAGCATAATGTCCACATTTCGAAATTTTGAGCACATATATACATTAACGTCCATGCATTTGAAAGACTCATGGAAACTTAGGTTGGATCAGTGCTCCTCTCGGTTATCATCAGGTCATTATGCAGACAAAACTGAATCTCATTATCCGCTTTTTAACTTTATTATGACATTCTAGAATTTTTATGGCCTTTTATTCATGGCGCTTGTGTTTTTTTTATCTTGAATTTTCCGGCAAACTCCCTATCATTTGTATTTAAATATTTAACGTGGGCTATAGATGGACTGACTTTTTTGGAGGCTGTATGTATTTCAATAGAGTTTTCATGTGTCTTGTGTTTAGCCTGTAGCTTGAAAATAATTCAATCATTCATAGAAAACTTGTACGAATATATCATATAAGTGTGACTTCTTTACAAAGCTATGTATTATTATGAACAATATCGAGTAATTGAGTATTCATTATGTTCAATCTCTATCAAAATGTCATGGTGGGTTTATGTAATAACATCTAATGCGCCTTTTAAATCAGGAAATGCGAACGGGCACGGAGCCAAGTTTGTAGTCCTGGGAATGTCAAGACAACTCTTGCGTATGCATAATTAAACCAGATGTGGTCGGACAATGGTCCTCAGAGGGCCCCGCGTTTCTGCTAGTGCTGGACTAGCTTACATATGGGTGAAAAGTTTTTGAAAAAAAAATTGAAAAATATCCCAAACAGAAACAGGTTTTTATCAATATGCATGAGGGAAAAATCATACTGGATTAAAGAAGATATGCGTGCAATTGCCGAATGTAGTCTGTTAGCCATATTTGATTCTGAGCAAGTCTGTAATTCAATAGCTCTGGAGCCTTCATAGGGACCTATGATCCCTTTAAATTTGGAAAAGCTGAAGTATGTTGTTTTTTAGTTATCACGCAAGAAAGAAAATCAGCAATTGGGCAGTGGCGGCCATATTGAAATTCCAACAGGTCCGTAATTCAAAAGGTCTGGAGCCCTCATAGGTACCAATCATCCCTGTGAATTTGGGAAAGCTGCAGTAAGTTGTTGTTGAGTTTTTGCGTGCGAAAGAAAATCAGCAATTGGGCTGTGGCGGCCATATTTGAATTCCGACAAGTCTGTAATTCGATAGATCTGGAGCCCTCATAGGTACCGATCATTTCTGTGAATTTGGGAAAGCTGCAGTATGTTGTTGTTGAGTTATCGCGCACGAAAAAATTAGCGATAGGGCTATGGCGCCCATTTTGAATACCGACAGGTCTGTAATTCAAAAGGTTTGGAGCCCTCATAGGTACCAACCATCCCTGTGAATTTTGGAAAGCTGCAGTATATTGTTGTTGAGTTATCGCGCACGAAAAAAATAGCGATTGGGCTATGGCGGCCATTTTGAATTCCGACAGGTCTGTAATTCAAAAGGTTTGGAGCCCTCATAGGGACCAACCATCTTTGTAAATTTTGGAAAGCTGCAGTATGTTGTTGTTGAGTTATCGCATGCGCAAGAAAATCAGCGATTGGGCTGTGGCGGCCATATTTGCATTCCGACAAGTCTGTTATTCGATAGGTCTGGAGCCCTCATAGGTACCAATCATCCCTGTGAATTTAGGAAAGCTGCAGTATGTTGTTGTTGAGTTATCACGTGCGAAAAAAAAAAACAGCGATTGGGCTGTGGCGGCCATATTTGAATTCCGACAATTCTGTAATTCGATAATTCTGGAGCCCACATAGGAACCAATTATCCCTGCGAATTTGGGAAAGCTGCAGTAAGTTGTTGTTGAGTTTTTGCGTGCGAAAGAAAATCAGCAATTGGGCTGTGGCGGCCATATTTGAATTCCGACAAGTCTATTATTCGATAGATCTGGAGCCCTCATAGGTACCGATCATTTCTGTGAATTTGGGAAAGCTGCAGTATGTTGTTGTTGAGTTATCGCGCACGAAAAAATTAGCGATTGGGCTATGGCGGCCATTTTGAATACCGACAGGTCTGTGATTCAAAAGGTTTGGAGCCCTCATAGGTACCAACCATCCCTGTGAATTTTGGAAAGCTGCAGTTTGTTGTTGTTGAGTTATCGCGCACGAAAAAATTAGCGATTGGGCTATGGCGGCTATTTTTAATTCCGACAGGTCTGTAATTCAAAAGGTTTGGAGCCCTCATAGGGACCAACCATCTTTGTGAATTTTGGAAAGCTGCAGTATGTTGTTGTTGAGTTATCGCATGCGAAAGAAAATCAGCGATTGGGCTGTGGCGGCCATATTTGCATTCCGACAAGTCTGTTATTCGATAGGTCTGGAGCCCTCATAGGTACCAATCATCCCTGTGAATTTGGGAAAGCTGCAGTATGTTGTTGCTGAGTTATCATGTGCGAAAGAAAAACAGCGATTGGGCTGTGGCGGCCATATTTGAATTCCGACAATTCTGTAATTCGATAATTCTGGAGCCCACATAGGTACCGATCATCCCTGCAAATTTGGGAAAGCTGCAGTAAGTTGTAATTGAGTTTTTGCGTGCGACAGAAAATCAGCAATTGGGCTGTGGCGGCCGTATTTGAATTCCGACAAGTCTGTAATTCAATAGGTCTGGAGCCCTCATAGGTACCGATCATTTCTGTGAATTTGGGAAAGCTGCAGTATGTTGTTGTTGAGTTTTTGCGTGCGAAAGAAAATCAGCAATTGAGCTGTGGCGGCCATATTTGAATTCCGACAAGTCTGTATTTCGACAGGTCTGGAGCCCTCATAGGTACCAATCACTCCTGTGAATTTGGGAAAGCAGTATGTTGTTGTCGAGTTATCGCGTGCGAAAGAAAGTGTCACTGACGGAAGGACGGAAGTACGGAAGGACGGATGGACGGAAGGACGGACTGACACGGTGATCAATATAGAGCACCTTTTGTCACCAATTACCTCTTGTAAATATTTTCATTGTATATATATATATATATATATATATATATATATATATATATATATTACTGTAGACATTTATCGATTAATTTTCTATGGCTACCTTTCTTTATATTAATCATTTTAATTCAAAAGTTATTTCCTTGTGAAATATTTCATGATGCTGTTCTGACTGTAATTTACATAGAGGAGAATATATATTCATATTTCATTCAAATGGATAAAAATTAAATGATAATATGGGCATGAATATAAGGGGCTATAATAGAGTGCACTTCTACCGTTGCTCAGAAAAACAAAGCTTTTTCGTCCACCACAGATGGCACAGAACAAGAAATTGTAACCCATTACACCGGTTCTGGCACATGCCAAAGAATCAGACCAACAAGAGCGGGTGTCGCATGCTTCAAATATTGAGCTGGATGCAAAGTGCGATACCACGCTCTCATTGGAATGCGTACAAGTTTTCGCTCTGTGCAAGCCCTAGTGGTGGAACCCGGAGAATCTTGCTATACAGAGCAGTGGTTAAAACAAAGGAGATTTGGGACGACTGTAGTGTATAACCGTTGAGTGATCTGCGTAGCTTAGTTCAGAACGTCTCATCCATATTCACTCCATACGTTATCTCCAAGAGCACAGGAACGTCGGATTTAAAAACATTATTTATACCCGGAGCGCACTTCCGTGAGGGACAGCACCTTTTCAACTTTAAAATGAACAAGAATCGTCAAAAAACCATGACAATCCCTCCGAGCATCACAAAGCTGCTTCCGTGAGCGTGAGTAACCCCTGCCCCTCGGGAAATGCCAGCACTGCAACAGTACTGTCAAACTGTCGTGCACCATTAAAACTGACTGTACCCGCTGGGAACCTTGTTCTGGGCGTGCTCAACACTGCTCTGCTCTCCACGAATTGTCTCGCAGCGGCTTGCGCACCTATAGTGTGTTCAGAGAAGTCTCACCTTTATAAGTGCGTAGGACAAATGGACGTCACACGTGGGTCAACCCACGTAGGACAGCCACGTGACATGAGTAGATTGTCAAACACGAACTAAAGTTCTTGAGGGTATCTTGCATAGTGGATTTTATATGGTAGAATATTGGTCGAGTCTGAACTATGAAGATCAGGTTCATTGAAAAGAGACTGATTAAGAAAACGAATTGACTTTCAAAAAGTCTGAGTAAATATAATCTACCTATAATCATATGAAATGAATTCGGATGTTAGAACACACAGAGAGAGAGAGAGAGAGAGAGTGAGAGAGAGAGAGAGAGAGAGAAGACCCTTTCCTAAGTATTAATATCATTCCTTTTCGTCCAATTAATCAGCGTGCACTTTTGTAACCCTTGAAATAAACCAGGAGTCAGGTTATTAAACGAGGCTCTACAACAATATCTATACCAGAATGCTGTTATCAAATTTATTGGCGCCTTTGCTGGCTCAGCTATTATATACACCTATCCTTACACTACTGCTGCACGTCTCTGTGTGTTTCTGAAGCCTGTCTGTCCAAGCATCGGTTGGCTCGCATCTGTCGTATCTGTTTACTCCATATATATTACGTAAAATACTAATTTTGATTGACAGCTCGGTCTGGTGGGTGTAATGGCTACATCTTGATGTCTGGTTATCATCAACGGGAGAAGTGTGATACTTTCCTGTGTTATTTGCCTTAGATAAATGAAGTTACCTTCGTCTTAATAATTCAGGTGGCACTGTCTATTGAATGAGGATGAAGGTTTCAATATGATAAGAATGATATGTAATTATTAACCCTCTGTCGTTACGACAATATCACCCTTAAGCCACTGAGGCTTCAGTGGGGTTCGAGCCGGGGATCTTCAGCTCAGACGTCAGCTTACTCTACGGCTATTAGTGATTATATTTTTTTGCTTTTTTTTCGTTATAAATCGGCAAGAAATCGGATTGCTCCCAAGTGGAAGCCACGACAGGATAAAAAGAAAATTCTGGAAAAGAACGTAAGGCGATTATTTCATGAGAAAGAGTAAGCGCTGATCATCTGACCTCTGAGCTTGACCGAATTTCAAACACTAGTGCCAATAGGCTCTTATATATGTTCCAGTGTCGCCGTTTCCCAGTTTAGTTTTTTTCAAATCTAATTGTTACAAATTCCTTGTCATACCATCAACTGTTCTAGAGGCGTCAATATAAGGGGGTGCGGGTATATATCCCCCAACTTGCCCCCCCCCCCCCCCCCGCGGCAAGGGGGATGATCAATGTAATCACCATCCACGCATCCCTTTCTACCACGCTTTTCAGAGAGTAACATTTATATATTGCATATGAAATATATTAATAATTAGAATTTTAGACCTTGGTTCCATTTATGAGTTTACTATGAAATAATTTATGTTAACTTGGTTTAGAATTAACTTATTATGAAAACATAATACCTTATTTCTAAAACCTTAGACTAATTGTAATTTGTCTGAAATATTATTAAGTATATATTTGAAATGTGCCATACAGACGCTAACAGATATATATATATATATATATATATATATATATATATATGTATGTGTATGTGTCTTCCCCTATCCTGGAAGATATTGTACTGAATGGTACATACCACATTTTGACGTCACGAAGGAGGGGGTATTAACATAAATGCACATAATACGATCCGATCTTAAAGGAAAATAACAGAATACTCCGTGAAAGAGATGCTGGTATTAACGTGAAATGGACCGAGACTGTAATCTGCAATGTATATGATTCAAGGGCTCCCATCAGGCTTATCTAATAACAGGAAATTTAAAGCAGCACTTGTGACGCAAATATAAAGCACTCAAAGAGTACATTATGTGTACTCAGAACTCATACTCGAACACTTATGTGTAAAAGGGGAAAGGTAATCGTACTAATACTCAGAGTTTTTAAGAATCCCAGCCTTAGATACAAGAAAATATAGTTTTTGCGACAGGATCGGGTTCACTTGGGTACACTGACCATCAGCTCTCCAAGCAGCATATAAACGTAAAGTTTTTTTTAATGGTTTACGATGACTGTACTTTTATGGCTGCAACACTTACATGGAAAATTCTACAAAAGAACTAAAAGTTTCCAATTATAACAGGTCAATAAAACAATACTTAACAGTTATATTTTAATATGATATAAAGGAACATAGAGATTATCTTTATGCTGGAAAATATAGGGAATTGTAGGAGACATTGTTTCGTAGGAAAATGCAGGAGTCAGTAGAAGTTCTGGGATTCTGCATAACTATAAAGCAAAGATGAATAGCTTTGTTAGCAAGTTCACAGCAAAAACAAAATTGCTCTTCTCGTAAACAAAACATGAGAAATAGGACCTCTCTTACCATTCGTGACGAAGCATAATCAACACTGTCAATTAGCGGGATAACTTTGGCCCACCCCTATTCTATAATCTCAGTTAGTCAATTCCCAAGAGGGTTGGTCCACTAATCACAGTACCCGTAGAAATTAAGGAAAACTTCTTCATTTAATATTGATTGCCTGCGGGACTCTACTACGAAAATTTTCATTAAATTAATTATCTCATTGTGACTTTCTGTATTGTCCGCACTTTTTCAATTTTTAATGAGGCGCTAATTAATAACTTAATACTACCGTTGTGTTTCAATCAAAACACGCTTGTTCACAAGGGATGTCTGCGAATTAACAATCATCAAATCGCATGCTCAGTATATAAAAATCATAAGGGAAAAAATACCGACACAATAAAATAAGATTGATTGCTAAGGTAAATAGATTATGTATAAGACGACATATGCAACTTTTCCGATGTAATTGCTCCAAATTAATATTATTTCTGGATCCCCTCGTGGTATCAGAATCATGGATTATGTCACTCTATCGAATATTATTATATTTTGGAACTTTTTTTGGGTTTTCCCTAACGTCACACCTTAGTTTGACTGAATGTATCTAGAAAAGGTAACAGGGACCGAAAAAGTTCATATTACGTTTCACCTGATGAACGCAGGGGAAACTTTCAACTGGTGCGCAAAGTTACACTTACAATAGACAAGTATATGTACACCCCGAACAAACCCGATAAACTCAACGCTTAGAACATACCGGCTTTAGGACAACTAACCCCCAGACAATTACCCCCCGGACAATTACCCCCCGACAATTACCCCCTGGACAATTACCCCCCAGGCAATTACCCCCGGACAATTACCCCCCACGACAATTAGCCCCTTGGACAACTACCCCCCAGACAACTACCCCTAAAATGTGTAATTTATACCATGGGGGTAATTGTCCGGGGGGGGGGGGGTAGTTGTCTGGTGGGTAGTTGTCCGAGGGGGTAATTGTCTAGGGGGGTAATTGTCCGGGGGGTAATTGTCCGGGGGGGTAGTTGTCCTGTTGCCGAACATACTATGCCTGTTCTTTGATGTAGATATAATAAAACTCTTGACCAATGTACTGGCATGTAGAGATTAATATTATGAAATGATTTCATTATTCCTATCCTGGCTTAGTAAATCAAAACAGGATATCATTGTCATATTAATGATTCATGTATTTTCATAACACAGCAATCAATATGTCACATGAGAGAAGAGCATTCTGAACATCATAGCATTTAAATGTTTGAAAAATAGAAAAATAATAAAACGGGGATGAATCGTTTAACTTCATGTGACAGTGGTAAAATGCACATTTTCCGTGAATAGCAAAATCGTCTCATTTCTTTGTTACGTTAGAAATAAAGATATGTGTATATAAATTAAAACTACCAGAACAGAAATGAAGTATTTGCAAAATATGACAAGCAGGCCAACTGAGCGATGTAAAAGCAAAATATGTGTTGCATTTAGGACGCCAAGGGAATCCTAACGGGAGAAGCTGTCACTTTAATGTTAGATGTATCACCGCAATACCGTAATAAAACCGTTAACTACGCAAAACCTTTCTCAAGATGCTTATACCCGTCAGTTTGACAAATGTAATCATATGCTTTTCGAAAAAGATAGGTTCTGAAATACATTTTATGTAATAAATATAATTAAAAGCTTCAGAGACATAAAAAACAACTCGTACTGGTAATCTATAGAATTACATATTCAGTTTTAATTACATATGTTTTATAAGCGCTGCAAGCCCTTATTTCAAGCACAGCTGCAACACGTTATAAGAACATTGAACTCTGATGGTTAAGGAAAGATTACCTCTAATGTAAATCTATTATTTCGTTGACTAATCATTTTCCGGCTATTTATATAATACCTAAAATACTGAAAACCCGATTCTCACATCCCGTCTCATTCAAAGGACATTGACCTATATAGCATTAACCCTAAAAACTTTTATTTCTTTTTTTTCTGTAATAAACTGTCTGAAACTTGAATTTTGTCATCCGTCTCCTGTACGCGCTGGATGTAATGCCAACCCTCATGGAAACAATCTGAAAAAAAAAAACTTGACCTGACTGGTCAACCGCATTTAACAGATGGACTTGGTTTAACCCGTGCTTCAGTCTCCTTTGCTGTCTCCAGTTATTAAAAAGGCCATAACACTATTTCTTATGAACAGTGGTGTATCAGATATTGAAATAAATTAACATAACGTACTGCTTCGTAAACAGATCTCTCATATACGAATAACGTAAAACTTTAGATGTGTAAATCTTAAGAATTGAGGATTACAAGAAACCCATATATTTTAAACTACCAATTCTTCAAACTACCAGTAAACTGTACGGCCGTATCAAAGTAAGGTCGGAGAACTTTGAAAGTACCGAGTACTTTAGCGCAATTTACAAAAGTACTCGAGTGCGAGTACTGCGTACTCAATATTACAAAGGAGTATTTTTTAGAATACTCTAAGTCGTTTAACATGTAACATGAAGTTATGGAGGAACACACTTTGTTTCCAAAACACTATTTATTACAAAACATCCATGGCAATTTATACCTTTAGATTATGCTGCCGAGGCCTGCAATCCTCCGCCAGTTATGTATATACACAGTGCCAGGCTTCAGTAACACTGCATGATTCACCCATTAAGGTGAACATTTACAAATACTGCACCTAATGTCTTCCCATGGAGAAAAGAATCGCCCTGTGTCACAAAGGAATGTGACAGTGGTGTGCAAATTAATCGATGATATCCATGATTGGTCATTTCTCTTAAAATCGAATAAATCGATTGTATTTTTGCATAATCGATTAAACACGATTATGTATGCCCATCAAAGAAGTTATAATATATAGATAAAATAATCTTATTCTGTCATAGATATAAAAAAGACGTTGCACAAAACACTGAACAACATTAAAACTTAACCTTCTGCAAAGAATATATGTCAACAACCCGGTCATAACGCTTTCAGCGTGATGTGGAAGTTTTACTGGATTTACACGGTCAAAATTTTAGGTATAATTCTTCACAGCATTTTTCACGGTGATTTAGATGGTTCATAAAATAATATATTAATAATCCATCATTGGTCGTTTTTTATTCTTTCAATTATGGAATATAATTTAACAACCGATTCCAACCACTAGTATGTGATCCTTTGAAAAGAAAGTATATTTGGTGATCCAAATTCCTTGAGAAATGTTAAGGATTCATTGGTCTCAATAACTCTCAATGAAGTTCCTCCAAAATCCGCCGAATCCTTTTTGTGTAAAGTAGCCAACGGCAAACCAACTCGAAAACCCAAGGAGACAAACCCTACCTTCGTCTGCAAGGGCAGGGGTAATAATGTATTTAAATATAATCACATTTTAAAGGAACAAATGGTTAAAAGTGTGGGCACTCATTTTGTTCACATAAGCCAGGAAAATCGCCTAAGCATGCACTGGCTTGAAGAGGCCGCTCGCTATTTATCCTTTCTTGCACGGTTAGCTAAGGCCAGAAAACGGCCCCCGGCCAGGCCATATTTAAATAAATGTTGGTTTAAAGTTCCTTCGTCTCGGGGGGGGGGGGGGGGGATAAAGTATTTAAACATATTCACATTTTAAAGGAACAAAGTGTTAAAATGTGAGCACTCATCTTTGTTCTCTTAGGTAAGGGAACTCGTCTAAGTATGCACTGGCATGAAGAGGTTGCTCGCTATTACTCCTTTCTTACAAGCTTCGCTAAGGCCAGAAAACGGTCCCGGGCCAGGCCATATTTCAACATTTAAGTGGGTTAAAGGTACCTTCATTTGCTGGTTCTGCCAAGCAGGCAGTGGTCTAAGATGTGTGAGGTTGGTGATGTTTGCTTCTTGAAGTTGAAGGCGAAAAGCCGTGGATGCTGAGCGAGTGATCTCGAACAAGCTAGTAGTTGTTAAGTGGTATGCCATTAAATCTATTAAATCGATTATTGGTCGTTTTCTTTCATAATCGATTACACTGGTTACATTTTTATATAATCGATAAGAAATGATTATGAATCCATATGCAAAGAATTCATATAATCTAGAGACACAAGTTAGGCTGATTTTACTCTGGCAATAGTTTAGATATTATTCCATACAAAACATTTTTTGGTAATATAGATATATAGGTATATAAAATAATCGATTAAAATCGATATAATCGATCCTTTTTCTTTGCCTTTCTTTCAATCATTAAACATGAGTTTAGAACCAGGTCATTACCGCTTATGTTGATCCTGAAAAGCTTCACCTATATTCATTGACTGACAAGTGATAACAAAATGATACCCTATATGCCATACAGTAACCAGTCTTATATGATCCCAACTAAAATTTTAATTTTTTCCTTTGTTTAACTTCCCAGACAACGCAGCCCTCTCTTTATTTTACGAGTTAGCTGGAGTTCCATTGACTGTTAACTGTGATAAATTTACTGTAAACTGTCACCTCCTCATTGAGGGCGTAATGGCTGCCCCGTTGTTTGGATCAACTCTTAGATGCAAATACATTAACTTAATTCGAAGGTGCTAATAAACAGCTCTAATTAGTGAAGGTAATTATTGCTCATTAAGTTTTGCAGGAATGAAATTGAATTGATAAAAGCAGTTAATCAAAGTAATGTAAACTGAAGCAAGTTTGGCATTCATGCATAAAATGGTGAAGAGTCGTACTAATATACAATATTAAGTACTTGACATTACTCACAGAGCACTCGTTTTTATTAGTGCTTTCAAAGTACCAGAGTACGAACACAAGTACTTGTGTCATTTTAACTAAGTACTCGAGTTCAAGTACTGATCACTCAAGAAAGCACATCGAGTTTGAGAACTTTGGATATGAGTAATTTTGGGCCAAACTCTGTCCATAACGATTTGTCTAAATATATAATATCCATGTGGAAAATCCTTTACCAATGGCCACAATGTGTCTGCGTGTGAATCTGAACAGTGCATATACCAGCCTGGAACTAGTTTATTTACACAGGAAGTATTGAAGTCGGTCCGGTCTGTGATCTGTTGACGCACAAATAATTACTTAGACTATGAACATGGCATGTCCATTAACTGTGATTGTTCTTATTATTGGTCAGTAACGATTTTTGGTAATATTTCTATTACACAACCGTAGGATTAGAAATTTGACCATATAATGTACACACCCTCTCTCTTCCTATTCGTCTCTCTCTCTCTCTCTCTCTCCGTGTTAAATGTATACGTGTATGTCTGTCGGCCCGTCTCTCTGTTTGCATGTAAACCTGGGTATCGTCACTGCCTCCTGTACACTATAATGTTCTCTTTCTTTATCGTCTAAATAATTTTACATAGAAACACAAACATATGTGCCCTCTTTCTTGGTTCTTTTTACTGCATATCAAAACCACTTAATAGAGATCCTGTATGGACCACCCATGTTCCATATAACCACAATAAAATTCTTAAAATGCAATAATGCATAAGTTACCTCCACTTTATCATTTATCATTTATCTATGAAATCCAGAAAGTGAAACTTTTTGAAGAGGGGAGTAAACTTTAATGGTCGAAAAGTCTTTTGTTGAAAGTATTTGACTTTCGAAAGAAATCTTCCTTCAGTTTCCAGATCGTTATCTGGAGGTCTAGTTTAAATAAGGGTCTAGGCAAGGTGCTGTTAGTTATGATTAGTTTACAGACAGAGAGCTTTAAACTCTTCGAGACTGCTAATCCACGTTCAAGTAGCGAGGCCACAGCCATCTTTCTTGATGGGAACTCCATTATGGATTGGTTATAAATTATCATCAAACCACGACCGATAACCCTCTCGGCTTCCCATGATGTCACGTGGCAATTTCCAGATCTTAAGGAGGAAAATTTACTTTCCTGGAGGGACAGGGTGCATGTTTGCCAAGGTCCTTTCATTTTCATGTACATGCTTGTAACGATATTTTGGAGAAAGCTTCAAAACTATGATTGGTTGAGTGTATCGATAATTTCATACGAATCGATACCGTTCGCGATATGCTTTGAGTGCCATATTGGTGTATCAAGCAGAAAGTTAATAATACGTGTATATATGTTTTATTTATATAACATTATTATATATTATTTATGATAAATATTATAATAAATTTGTGGTCAAAATATGGTTATTTGTATTTAAACAATGAGTTTGTTTTGATTTATTAAAAGTTTAATAATGTCTAAGTAGCACTGAATCACGAGAGGTATATGCTTGACAAGTAAATACCAAGCATGTGTATAGATATCAATCTGTATCGTGTATCACTTTGAGTATATTGCAATTTGTATTGTATATATCATAAAACGACATCCTCTTAACTGTGAAATTAGACAGCGGTCTCCCATTTATGTATAATTTAAAACGTTTCAAATGAAATTTAGAATGCCTGTAACTTAGAACAACATAAAGATATCTGAAATTATGAAGCAAAACCTTTTTTTCAGAATATTTTCTTGGAAATAATGATTAATGATATATTATATAAATTGTTCAACTGTTGTATTTCTTCGGCAAAATTGTGGGATCCCTCCTTTGTTCAAGCCTACACCCAATAAAAGATCCAATGGAAAAATGTTCAACTGATAAAAGGGGATGATCTATTGACGAGTAGTTATAATGAGTTTCGTGAAAATTCGTCAAAGCCCTGGTAAGTTATAACTGCGATAATTAAAGTTAAGGAACGGACGGACCGACGGACCTTAGGTAAACCATGATACGTGCCGTCTAAGACGGGCGTATTAAAGTCCCTTTTTTAAGTTTTTTTTTTGGTGGAGGTAACCGCCTCCATTGTTTTATGCTGACATATCAAATGCTTAAGCTAAGTATTTACATCTGCCGAGTTCTATTTCGGTTTGGGACTAGATGACAGGGCGGTAGCACTCGCTTCCTGTTATATGTTTTTATATCCAGGTGTCACCCAGGCCAGGTGTCTACCGCACCTGCAGGTCCTAGGTGTGTAATTAACCCCATTGCTGGGTCATAACACCAAGGAATCTCCCAAAGACGCAATCGTTTGTGAGTGATACACGGCTGTGGGGCACAGCCTTCCCATTAAACCTGAGCCACGGAAGACGGTGGCGCATAAAAGTCTTTCCAAATCCTGGCTGGTTGTTTAAATTTATATTTTTCCCCAAAAACATATCTGTAACTCATTGCCAGATATATATTCACACTGAAAAAATACAACTTGTGTCACAATATTTAATATTAAATAAATCCATACGGACATTCACATACAGAGAAGCTAAAGTCAATTCTTTCAAAGGTCTGTACCAAAAAATCAGTTAACACCTGACAAATGTAAAATGACGCAGCATGAACGTGAACACTTAATACATAAACACAGTGCATATACGCTTGATTTATATTATGTTTACAGCAGTTGGCGCTACCGTCTGTCAAATGAAGATAGAGATAGCTACGATGATGAACACCTACAGAAAATTTCTGAACTCGCATGTATGGTCGGGCTTTAACGTGCATCTTCTGTTTCAACACCTATAATCTGTTACAGTAGGTGCCCTTCAAATTTGGCGATTATTCTCTTAAGCTTAAATATTATCACACAGTTTTACACTAGAGTTGAAAAGGGAGCACAAGCCTAACTTGAGATGTAAAACTGCATCACCTCGACGTGTCATGTGTTAGCAGCCTCACTTTGACAATTACATTTTTTTAAATATTTATTACACTTAACCAATCAGCAATTTTTAAATGTAGTTTTCTGAGCATATGACCAATGACCTTGGCCTTGTTAAGTTTGGTTGAGATTTTGTAAAGAAATAGACATGTTTTCTTAGATACTTATTTTCATGAATTATTATATATTTTACAAGGTATACTTTTGGTTATACCCTAGTCAATTAGGCCTATGCCTCAATCATCAATTGGAGCGTACTGGAAATGACCTGTCAGTTAAAAAATATTAACAAATTCCAATTGGCTTCCCACAGTAGAACAGACTATAGTATTTTGACCATTGTAAAAATCCGTTGTTTCAAAATATGTTCATGTTTAGGATATATCTACTTTATAAAAACGAGTTGCCTGTGATTTTTATACCTATACTCGCCCCGACATTTTGTACCGATTACCAGCGATTCACTACAGAGGGCCGGTGTGGTTTGAGCTTTATTTGAGTTGGCTCTGAGTGACTTTCTTTTGTTATTACCCACAACATTACGGGAAGGGATAACAACTAAAGTAAACATGAGGTCACACGAAACGACCCGACCAGCTGTGCCAATAACAACTGTGCCCCGGGTTTGTCCCGAGGGCCCCCGTCCGGTCCACACCGGACTGACTGTTTTAGTGCGATTTGCCTCTTTTTGAAGGTCGAAAGAGTGCTTGAAGGAAAAGAAACTTGTCTCTCCGGGGCACAACCCATGAAAACCTCCAAATAAGACCAACAGCTGCACAAGAGGCTGGTAAAATCGACTTTTCACCACTAACAAAAACATTTTGTTTCCTTTTTCCTATTTTTTCCAGTTTGATTCTTTAAGGATGGGCTCCAGGAAAGTTTCGCGAGTTGCTCCAATCGTTTTTCTTTCCTACTGCTCCAGATAACTCTGATGGATTTTCAGAAAAACCTTAATTTAATAGAGCTTTTCCACGAGATTGCTTAGTGCAACTTACGGGGATCTGCTGGGTTTGGGTCCTCTGAGCCAGCTGTGTGGGTTTTGTAAAATGAAGGCAGATACATGCTACACACACAGGAAGGAACCCATCCTCGAATGATTAGTCAGGAATCTTTTACTTTTCATCAATTGATATTTAGCAAAGCTTTATTTTTTTGTAAATTATCGGACACCATCTAATTGTGTTAATTTTGCCAACAGATGTCGTTAGTGTGGTGGAAAAGGTCTATTGAACAAATTGATTTTGTAATTAATTAACGTTATACCTGGACGCTGTGCGGTAATGACTGAATATGAATGTATCTGTCTCTCTGCCCTTCTCTTATCTTTCCCCTTATCTTACCAGACTTAACCTAATCTAATACAAAAATTCTGTCTATCTCTCAATATGTCTCTGTATGTCTGTCTGTCTATCTGTCTGTCTGTATACCTATCAATCTAGCTCGCGTTCTATTTAGCATTCTAGCGTTTTATGTAGCGTTATGTTTAGCGTTCTAGCGGTTCATCTAGGTGTTACTGTCATTGTCACAAATACTATTTAGTATGAAAGTAAACTAGCCGAGATAATTAAAGCAATGAATTATATAGACCAGCACGAAATTTCACGAAACAGACGATTTTATATATTATCTCGATTGCCAACCCATTAGTACTTGGGTCCCACCCTCGTTTACATGTTCAATAAGCGAGAAACAAGCAGTGTTTATACAGGTTATATCCCCGTCAGGTGCTGGTTGATGTCAGAGCAGTCAGCTCGGCTTTCTGGCTGCCAGTCCGTGCAGTCAGCTGATCCGGATTTAACGTCAGAGCCCCAGGGGCTGGGCAGGTGCACGGACTGCTCTAGGTGCTGGGATAGAATAGATAGCAGGCAGCGTGTAACTGTCACAGACAGAAATAACAACAAGTGTTCCCGTGACTGCCGGAGTGTTGGTACTCATTAGCTGTAGTGTTGTAAATATCTACCCCGAGAGTCCTGCCAATTCGAGGCTGATCACGGGGGTTAATGGGTTAAAGTTGATTAGTACAATGATCGTTCAGCGTTTCTCTCTTCCTCAGCAATCCTTGTAGTACCATTGGCATTTAAGAATAGCTCTTTATTGTATGTTTTTCTAAGTAAATGTATGCTTTGTATTAAATACATAAGTGGGTTATTATTGGTTTTACTTTTCACAACTGAACAGTTAGATCAAAATTTAATTATAATTTAGGTACGGAATTCAAAGGCATTTTTCATAATTATCGGTTTTACAAATCGTTTTATAATATTATTATATTTATAATTTTTATAAATTAATAATAATTTACGCAAATATGTGGACACCCCCTTTTTACAAATGCCTGCTTTATTTCAAAGATCTTCAAAATACACGAAATCTATAAAATGAAAAAGGCTGATCAACTGGCTTGATGAAATTATGACTTTTTAAACAAAATTGATTCAACACTAAATTCACGAGTCTTTTCCTATTTCCTCATAATTCTTTTATAATGTTCGTAAATATCATCATTAACTACTTAGAAAATGTCATGTATTTCTTGATGCAGCTAAGGCTAAGGGTAAGAGGATCAGTTCTCACCTTCTTTCTTTCTTTCTCTCTCTCTCTCTCTCTCTCTCTCTCTCTCTCTCTCTCTCTCAACAATATTTCAGTTCAAGCAATGGATTGCTAAATGTTTCTTTGTTTTCACTTTATGTTACAAATGCTATGCTATTTTTCAAATATATTTGTCCTGTATTTTTGAAAAAGTCAATAAATAATCATTAATATTTCAATGCCGCTGCAAAAAGAAAAAAAAGTACCAAAAACAGATGTTTTCTTTGATTGTAAAGTCCAGGGACTACAGATCATTTCTATTAGACATAGTTTCATCCATGTTTCAGGACAGGAAATTAAATGCCAGCAATCCAATATCCCATCATTCCCAGTAGGATTTACACATTTATTAAAAGTATTTCAGCAAGGTAACCAGAGGCTCATAGTCACATTTGATCAAAACCATCAGTTCATAGAAAAAAAAAGTGGTTCATTTATGGATAAATTTAAGTTTCAGGACGAATCCATTGGCCGCAAAATAGGGACATATTATATATACATAATTACACATATAGAAGAATTATATTTTGTCAGACTTTTCTGAGACTTGAAACTTTTATGCAATAAAGAGAACCTGTAACTGTCATGCAATCAAGGGATTTTTTATACAGCAATAGACTAACAAAATGTGCACCGTTATGAACCAAAGCATTTCAATCATAAGACAATCAGACCTGATGAGTGCAACAACATGTTGCAAGAAACTACATAGTAGACATGTCTGAAAAAAATTGACTAATCTTCTCTCTGTCTGTCTGTACAAATTATATACTTTTCAAACCACGCCGTTAGCTTCATTCTAACCACATTCACCTGATGATCGGGTCGCATCCCGTGAAACAGACTGTTGTGAATTAACAGTGTTGTTTTTCTTCAGAGTTATATATATATGGTGGTGCTAGTGAGGTAATTTGAATTCATAAGTTGGGAACTTTCCTGGCTTTTAGGTTTCAAACAGGCTACATTCGACAAATGACTTATTAAAGTGATTATCCCACATAAATAAATTTTATATTCCCCAGTTAAATTTGGTATGCAAAGAAAGTAACAGATACTACTCTGTTAATGTTGTGTAGCCTCCTATAGCATGTTGCAATTATACATGCATTAGAAGAGTATCAAGAGTTTCTACTTTTCCCGACCTGTCGCTGCATCACCTTCCGATTTATATTGGAAATTGGTATTGTTCATATCGGTGTACTTTTTTCGTGAAATAAACCATTCTATCCCCTCGATCAAAGAATCCCCTAATATCCATCGTCCCTCGTCATTTCTTTGACTTTCAACTACCAAGTTACAGTAGCCTAGACGCCTCAGACATTGCACCTGATAAATAAGTGACACGGAGTTTAGGTGCTGAGATGTAGGTCACTGATCTTTATCCGGGAACAAGGGAGTGATGAAGAAGAAAAGTCCTGTGCTCCCCAATATTAACTTCCTCAATGTGAACTTTTTTATTTTCCTTGTTTTTAGGGGTAAAGCCTACATTCTTTCATTTGGTAAGCCTGCATTATTCATGGAAGTTTTTATCCTGCACAACAAAAGTGGATTCGAAAACATACCTGGGTTTTGAGAGGTTTGGCTGTAAAAAGAGGTTGCAGCTGCTGTACGGACAGAAAAAAAGGAGAAACTAAGTCAGTCAGACATCCAGGCATTTTAAAATATGACCTTGTTCATCAACGTCTGTAGCGACGGAAACCAAGAATAAATGCACCTTTATGCTAAACTGTCTGAAAAGTAACTAATATAGTTCGTTTCATCCAATCATGTCCACCTTTTTTATGGTATGAACATTTTTATCAATTACATTTCAAGGGGTTCAATGATAGTTGAAGCTGAGGATTAATTTTCAACCAGATAAATAAATACCTACCTTACATCTTATTTAAGAAACCAATTAAAAAATAGGAAATATATTTACAACATATGAGACCCACTAATACTGGTCAAGGTCATTGATCACATACAGAAACAGCGTCTATTGGCAGCTGCTTGCTTGGTGCTTTCATGTAAACATGTAAAAATAAAACCAGCCAAAACAAAGATGCCTACACATGCAGGAACACATCTGATCTACCAAATCATTGTAAAGAGACGTAACAGAGTGAAACATAACTGGAGATTTATTGTTACATTCTTAATTACCGTATTAAAGACTGTCACTTCCGTATGAAGTTTTCTAGGAAACTTTTATTGGAACAATATTGACCTTAAAGAAAATTATATCCAGAGATAAAACAAGTGAACACAGGGTTTATGGAACAGAGAATAGTGGAAGGAACTAGGTGTAAGATCATGTTCGGCGATTGAAAGAAACAAAACGATCGATTAAGGAAAAACGAACAATCAGCGATATGAGTTTTTTCTAAATATTTTCCCCTTTTTTCCAAGTTAATAGTCTGCTCAGAGATATATAGTAATTATATTCGGCTGAAACAATAGCTGTCCGCCAGACTTATACTCAAAATGCTGTATTAGAACATCGGTTCAACCTTACATCATTATCTAAAGTAACGTATCGGGTAAGCATCATCAGATGTCCCTGTACGATACGTAGACCATATGCTAAGCGATGTCTGATATTCAGCCCCATGAAAGGCATTTTTTTAAATAAGATATTTCTTGGTAAGCGCCTCCATTAATTGTTAATGCTTGCTAAACACTATGTACAACTGCAGAGGTCCATTCTGGTTTCGGACTATGTCACAGGGGCTTACGTGCAATAATCCTGGTGTCGACCAGGCTCCGTGTACCACTCGCGGGTCCTGGGTGTGCCATCCCCATTGCTGGGTCATAACACCGAGAAACTCCCGGAAGGCGCACTCGTCTGTGAGTGAAACACAACGGTTAGGTACAAATCTCCACATTAAGCCCGCAGAGCGCTCACTCTTGGTGGGGGCCGACCGTGAACAATCTAACCGCCTCGGCTTAGATTAGAACTCTCGATCTCCCGGCTTTGAGTGCTGTGCCCTGCCCCCTGAGCCACAGAAGCGTGTTGGAAGGAATGTTAGTTGACACACCAATGGGCATAAATGAGTTGAAAGGAATCCAAACTGCATGGGAAAAATAAATGCTGTACCTGCTTTGTAAGTATATTTTATAAAGATATGTTTTATTATATTCGAACATGGAAGGAAAAGGTTTTATATAATATATCGTACGTAAATGTAATATCGTGCAAATCCATCGTTTTTTTTTTACACGAAAGATCTTATTCAGGTATAAAAAATTTGATCGGAAGAAACGTGTTTTTTATATCTCACTGGGATCTCCTTTGCCATTTACACGTACAGTAAATAAAATAAACAAGTGACCCAGGGGTCATGAGGCTCAGCTGACCAGGAAGACATTGACAAAAGTAATTTTATCTTCTGAATGTCAAATTTGAATGAAATACTTTTTCCAAACTTGACCTTTTGTATAAAATCATCTAATATTCATTGGGGTACTATGGAGCTCTGTAGCATGAAGGATATGGGTAACAGACACCTATTTTCAAGGTTTACAAGATGACTTTTCAGGGGTCTCCCAGCATGTCAAAAAATAAAATTCTAGGTCCAGTTATTATGATTTGTGCCCTGTTAACAGATGACCAAATGTTTATTCTGGGGGGTATTTCAAAGCCGCATAGGATGAAGGATATGGGTAACAGAGATGTAATTTCAGGTGCACAAGGAGACTTTTCAGGGGCCTCCCAGCATATCAAGATAGGAGATTCTAGGTCAAGTCATTATAATTTGTGCTCTGTTAACAGATGACCAAATCTTTACTCTGGGGAGTTCTTCGGAGCCCCAGAGCATGAAGGATATGGGTAACAGAGACCTAATTTCAGGTTTCCAAGATGTTTCATGGACCTCCCTGCATGTTAAGAAAGAAGATTCTAGGTCAAGTCATTATCATTTGTGGCCTGTTAACAGATGACCAAATGTTTAAAGGTACCAAAAATCAAGAAAAAAATTCTTAAAAAATCATAATACAGGTGGCACCACCAGTCTACAGAAACTGATGAAACAAGCCATTATCTGTACAAATGTAGACAATCATGGTGATCAATGCATTAGTTATTGTATCAATGTTTGCATTATTCTGGGAGGAACTTCCGAGCCTCATAGCTGAAAGGATATCAGTAACAGAGACCTTGTATCAGGTTTCCATATAGACTTTTTATGACCGTCCTTGCATGTCACGACAGAAGATTCTAGGTCCAGTTGATATGATTTGTGCCCTGTTAACAGATGACCAAATCTTAAAAGGTTTCAAAAATAGAGAAAAAAAACTTTAAAAAATCGAAAAAATACAGGTGGCGCCACCAGAATGCAGAAACTGATGAAACATATCATGATCAATATCCATGCAAAGAATCATGGTGATCAATATAATAATTGTTCAGATACTTGAGCTTTTGTATCAAATTTTCCATTATTCGCGGGGGTACTTCAGAGCCCCCAAAGCTCAGAGGTTATGGGTAACAGAGACCTAATTTCAAGTTTTTAAGGAGACTTTTCATGGGCCTCTCAGCATGTCAAGAGAGAAGATTCTAGGTCCAGTTGTTACGATTTGTGCCATGTTAACAGATGACCGCATCTTATGAGGTCTCAAACATAGAGAAAAAATTCGTAAAAATAAAAAAAAATACAGGTGGCGCCACCATACTGCAGAAACTGATGACACATTCCATGATCAATATCCATGCAAAGAATCATGGTGATCACTGCAATAGTTGTTTAGATACTTGAGCTTTTGTATCAAATTTTCCATTATTCTGGGGGGTACTTCGGAGCCCCATAGCTCAAAGGTTATGGGTTACAGAGACCTAGTTTCAGGTTTCCAAAGAGACTTTTTGTGGGCCTCCCTGCATGTCAAGAGAGAAGATTCTAGGTGAAGTCGTTACGATTTGTGCCCTGTTAACAGATGGCCACATCTTCAAAGGTCTTGAAAAAAGAAAAAAAATTCGTAAAAATTTGAAAAAAATAGAGGTGGCGCACCCTCTCTGCAGAACCTGATGGAACAGCTCATGATCAATATGTATGCCAAAAATCATGACCATCAGTGTTGTAGTTATTGAGATACTGCACTTTTTGTATAAAATTTTCCATTATTCTAGGGGGGTATTTTGGAGCCATACAGCCTAAAGAATATGGGTAACAGAGACCTAATTTCAGATTTCCATGGAGAATTTTCATGGGTCTCCCTGTGTGTCAAGAATGAAGATTCTAGGTCCAGTTTTTATGATTTGTGCCCTGTTAACAGATGTTCATATCTTTAAAGGTCTCAAAAAATAGATAAAACATTCGTAAAAAAAACCCGAACAAATACAGGTTGTGCCACCATTCTGCAGGAACTGATGGAACACCTCTTGATCAATAGTTCTGCAACAAATCATGACCATCAGTGAAGTAGTTATTGAGATATTGAAGTTTTTGTATGAAATTTTTGACTACTCTGGGGGGTACTTTGGGGTCCCATAGCTAGAAGGATATGGGTAACAGAGACCTAATTTCTGGTTTCCATGGAGACTTTTCATAGGTCTCTCAGTGTATTGAGAATGAAGATTCTAGGTCCAGTCGTTACGATTTGTGCCATGCTAACAGATGACAGCATCCTTAAAGGTCTCAAAAATAGAGGAAGAAATCGTAAAAAAATCAAACAATATAGGTGGCGCCACCAGTCTACTAGAAACTGATGGAACATCTCACGATCAATATGTATGCCAAAAATCATGACCATCAGTCAAGTAGTTAATGAGATATTGATGTTTTTGTATGAAATTTTGGACTTTTCTGGGGGTTTTTTGGGGCCCCATAGCTCGAAGGATATGGGTAACAGAGACCTAATTTCTGGTTTCCATGGAGACTTTTTATAGGTCTCTCAGTGTGTCGAGAATGAAGATTCTAAGTCCAGTCGTTACGATTTGTGCCTTGTTAACAGATGTTCACATTTTTGAAGGTCTCAAAAATAGAGAAAAAAATTCGTAAAAAATCGAAAAATACAGGTGGCGCCACCAGTCTTCAGGAACTGATGGAACCTCTCATAATCAATATGTATGCCAAAAATCATGACCATCAGTCAAGTAGTTAATGAGATATTGAAGTTTTTGTATGAAATTTTGGACTTTCCTGGGGGGTACTTCGGAGCCCCATAGCTCAGAGGTTATGGGTAACAGAGACCTAATTTCAGGTTTCCAAGGAGATTTTTCATGGTACTCCCTGGATGTCAAGTTAGAAGATTCCAGGTCCAGTGGTTACGATTTGTGCCTGGTTAACGGACAGACGGACAGACAGACAGACAGACAGACGGACAGACAGACGGACGACGGACAAAGAGTGATCGCTATAGCTCAGATGACTTTCAGTCAGCTGAGCTAAAAATATAGGAACAGAAATTGTATGTGACGGCATAAAACAACCTGCTCTTTATTTGGCTTTGTTCTTGACGAAAGACGTAACGGTTTTTAATCATAATTATCTGTTGTAGATTATATGTTACTGTCCCTTTCCTTGACGACAACCATAAATAAACCTGATGAAAAGCTTTACTGATAAAAAGCTGTTTTTATGCACTGTTATTGGGGCATTTGACATTGGTTTAATAACATCGTGTTATTGCGTGCACTTGCTTTCTGATTGTCTTTTATATATAAATAAAACCGTGCAAAATGTTCATTTTTGTTAAATTTTATTTATTTTCCTTTGGCAGATTTTGGCATTGGTCTGAGGGCACATTCAGTGTTTCGTTTTACAGTATGTGGACAGGCACTGAACTAATCTGCACCGGTTCTCCTGGGGATAGTGTTAACTGCCCCGCGGAGAACTGCTTCAGTACCAACGTCGACTGGAGTGTTACCCTCAATCTTAGCCTCGTGAAATACAGGCGGCTTCAGATTGATGAAACATCCATTGTCGAGCGTTAAAGCCATCTTCTGGTTCGGCTACCTTGTCGGCAAAATGATGTGCTTCAGGGAGTTTGTTATATATAGTGGTGAAGGCGTAAGATTTTGTGGCTGAAAATTCCCGCTTCATTCCATCAGTCTTAACAGCAAAATGGGACTAATGATAAAACTTAAAAATGGTCTCCAGTTCCGGAAAATGGGGTCCAGGTCGCAATCATTGGTCTGAAACACTTAAAAAAGGTATTGGAAATTGAAAGGGGTATGAATGTATGATAATTTTTAATATTACATGATAAAGACTGGGAATTTGTCATATTAAATAGGAACTACATAATTTAATATCTCATGTTTTACCTTCTTAAGATAAGATCAATCAAGATTACAAATTTATATATAGATTACAAATTCATAAATGGAGGCGCTCGTCAAGATAACCAATCTGCTTATCTTTTTCAAACACAGGTTATTACATCACAACCACAGGGATGACGTTATATTGTCCCCTATCTCTATATTCTAATTTATTTTTGGATACTAAATGATTTCCTCGATGTCCCCTTATAGACGATATTAGATACGTACAGCAGACCTTCACAGTATAGCGTTGCGCGCCAATCGCCTTGGTAACGACGACGAGTCACGGAAGGAGCCACCCCCAGTTTTGGTGTCGTCTATCTGACAGAAACTCCTACGGCAGACGACGATTTGTAAAATAACATTACATTTGTTAAATAAACACTCGACCTGGCAAACAGTTAATTACGTTATGCTGATGCCTCATATATCAGATTCAACGGGACCGAAGCTTTTCTTGCCACAGTGTTTTCAAATTTTAACATGAATCACCTCTAGATAGTGCCCAAATTTCGTGATTTTGCATGATTCTAAGGTGTAAAATGAGACCACAAAACGGCTTTAATTTATCGACATCTTATCGGAAGGAAAGGAAATTGCCGATGCATAAAGAAAGGGAAAGATTCTGATATTTTCGCTTTGATGTGAGAGAGACAGAGACAGACAGTGATAAAGATTGAAATAAGTTACATTAATTAACAAACTTGTTTTCAAGAACCGATAGTTGTTTTGTCATGTGAGGATAGCCTGGACTGATTAACTGGACACTAACAATGCAAGTAGCGTTGAAAAACAACATCAGAGGTTTATTATATACTTGTCAGACACCTTGCCACAAATTATGTAAGATGTCGTCTTCATATGCACCTCTTTACAGGAACCTGTAATTGTGGCAAACATTTTCCCCGGAGATACGGATGGCGTACGGACCCTAGTTGACATCAGTGGTTCGCTAAATAAGTAAAAAGCCCTAAGTGACCGCATACCTCCGCTCACATCACGGATCACTATATGTGACACATAACCAGGATACTGATCAAACATAAAACGTAAGCACAGGAAACACATTAACCAATGCTCGAGAGAAAAGCGTGTCACGGTTTACAAACAGGATGATTGCATCACATGTTTTAGCTGGTCGCCTAAACAAAGGCGACAGCAGTTAAGTCACATCTGTGCTGGGGAAACTCTCACACCGCTCGGGAATTAACATTGACGATTTTCATAAATTTTAATGAAAGGTACGTTCTTGCCCTCGGCCGAAAAATACAAATTAAATCTTCTAGCAATGGTAAAGAACCCTTCAATCATGTTACGGTGATTCCAATTGCATCTATATTTCATAGATTGTTTCTTCGGAGTTGCCTTAATCTACAAAAAAAATCCCTCAAAATCTGTTGAAAACAATCATTCTTTATCGCCTTGTGAAGTGAACATGGCTACTAAAACTAAAAAGCGTCTTACGCCGTGAACAGATACATGTGGGCGAAACTCTGGTTTTGCTAGATGTACCATTAACTGAAAAAAATGTGCCTTATATTAGTATTACAACACCGTTTCGTATAACGGCGTGTCCGACGCTAGCAGCAGGTGCTAGGGAATGCAATAAAGATTTCATGTAAAAGCTCCAACCACCAAAAGCGTTATTACGTGTACCCAGCAGGTCGTTAATTATTACGCCGCTGCTGAAATCAAGACACCCCACGGACGGACAAGATGCCCGGGCTCAGCTGAGGTGTGTGGTGTATGGCCCCTTGGTGGACATATAGACATTATCCTTAGTCACAGGGGACACATTCAAAGACGGCAGCCGGGCTTCCGGTCTCAAAGGTCAGTATCCAACAACGATATTTGAATTTGTATAGCTGTCTGAGGAGCAACAACGGATTTTTTTTATCATACTGGTATCCCCAACGTAGTAAGCGTCAAAGAAAAAAAAAACACATTGAAGTCAAAAGACAAGGATTTGGGCTAAATATTTTAAAAGCGTCTCTAAAAAAACATTTTAAAAAAATTAGGCAGTAATCACTTAATTTTTCCAAAACGTAAATTATGATCTTAATCTTTGTGGAGAAGATTAATTATGAAAATATGGTCCAATTACCTCTAACGCAAATATTAAATTTACTGAGGCTGCGGCCATATAACTTTCAATTTGATACTTTTAATCCTTTTTTTTTATAACTTTGGCTTTAGCTTTGATATCATCCGTTTAAACGAGCTATTCGTAAAAAAATCGGATGTAAAACAATTGTACAAGATATTAATTGTAAAAGGTCATTTTTTAAATGTTATACATAATGTCTTTGGTATTATGACTAAAGATCTATTCTGATATCATTTGTTGAAGAAATTAGTGTATGAGATTCTAGTGCACACAAAAACAGATTCCTGAAAATGAAATAGAGTAGTGGATGGATTGGCCTGGTCTGGTTGGCTCTAGTCATTATGTCAGCAGTAAATGGATTGGCCTGCTCTGGTTGGCTCTAGTTATTATGACAGGGGGTACTAAATGCCCCCTGGTTTGACTGTTTCCTTGTGTTTAGCATAATCCCAACCAATATGACTGTGTTGGCCAATTATTATTTTATCTATGGACACTCAAAGGGGGGGGGGGGGGGTGTCCAAATACCCATTCAGGGCTGGTTGGAGGGGGGGGGGGGGGAGGGGATAGGGGGTCATGCTGGGATAAATGATACCCCCTCCTAATTTCCTGGTTTTTGTCAGCTTGTGTAAGTAGAAACTCTCAGTGGAAATAATGATTTATGTATAAAGTTGTTCATAGAGGTCGAAACCCCTAGCATTTATAAGATGTTACAAAGCAAGGTTTTTATACTGCCCAGTTTTATAAAGCACTAAACACGGCAAAGGATCGTTAATTTCATAATGTGCCAAGGAAATCTTACACTTCATTCCCATTACTTGTGAGACGGAATAAATAGTAGAGCTTATGTTAAAAGACAGCTGAAAAATATATTTTCACATTTTAACAAGAGTTACAAAAAATTAGATCACAAGGAACATTTTTTAACTTTTAACTGTTTTAAAATTTGATTACATATGAAATGTTTTATTTAATATAAATATATATATATACAGGACACTGTTTTTTATTCTATATTTTTCACACTGCTCGAAAAGTATTTTATAATCATTTCACTTCTTACACATTCCATACAAGGAGGACTGCCGTGCGGTTTGGGGCGTGTTGTCTGTGTCGCCATCTGCCGCTGACTCGGCCAACCATTTCAGTGTGTAATAGACGACAAAGAAATTGATACAAGTGATATTGGCAAATTCACAAGCAAGTTATCGTCCTCATTATCACAAAATGTGTCAACCTTTACGGCAAGACTCGGCATGGTATCCATTTAAATGCAGAATGTTCGCTGTCTCCATCTGTTGCCAGATATAAGAATTAATTTGAGATACATTCAATTTTGGTGCTGCCATTTCTTCAGATCTTGCACATTCACAAAACAAGTAGCCGTTAATTGCCAGGAAACTGAAAGGCATTTAATTATTGAAATTTGAAAATTTTAGGTGACCTTATAAGACATATATAACATATATAACATGTGGTTTTTTTTATATTATAGGTACATTTCAAAACCAGAGTTAGGTTCAAATACTTTTGCCTTTGGAAGTATCGCACTTGGATTTAAATGCAGAGCTGATAGTTACTCTACATTAGCATTTAAATATGAAAATGTTTGATTTTCAAAGTTAAATGTAGTACTCAAGTGTTTTCTCGTAAAAAAAAAACTTTCGTTAAGAATAATTTAAAAAACATAACATTCGAAAATATGTTTCATATAAAGTCATATCATGCGGAAACATGTTTAATTTAAACGTGAAAAACAGCCTTTATGTCTAAAACATGTTTTATATAGACACATGATTCTGAATTAAACATGTTTCATATGATGAAACTTATGGGAAACATAAGACCTGTTAAATACATATTTCGGAAATTGAGACGTGTGATGTTTTACATGGAAACTTGAAACATGTTTCCAGCTTTTACAGTGTCATGAGTATACATAAAATACAGTGTTCTCTCCTAGAAATATAATCCATGTGGTATCTCTCTAGTTTTGGTACTGAATCCATTTCCTTATAACGATACCCAGTTAAAGGAGCCCACTCACCTACAAAGCATGATGGATTAACACGAAAAATAGCTTCTTCCCTTTAAAATTAATCTGTACCCGCCAAAAGTTTGCCTTGAAACAGTTTGCTTAATCTTATAGAAGAGGGTCAAAAACAATGGACCGGGCGTGATACCAGATGTCAACATAAACACAGCTCTTGGGGCCGTGTGTATCGCGGAGCCACAACACGTGTCAATGCGGAGATGCCCTGACTTACTTGGCCGAAAAAGGTAATACCTGTTCCCGCTGGCTGTAACACCGCGTGTTGCAGTTCCAAATGGGACCTCCGTTCACGCGGTCTTGTTATGTTAAACAGATACATGTGGACTGTGTTTACCAACATGCAGAGCCATTACAAGGTGTTAAAAAGCCCAATGCAAGGTACTGAGACTGTGTCCTGGGAAAGTTTTGCTGGGAAACTTTTGTATAAAGCAAAACTGAACTTAGCGTGTGAAAGAATAGGCATAATATTGCTCCTGATTATGTCCCTTTAACTTGCACCCGGCATGAGCAGTGGCACAAATGGAAACATTAACATAGCGTCTTGCACTACTATAAGTCAAGATGGCGGTCAACAGTAAAAAGTTAATATATTTGTGATATATAACAAGTACATATTCCTTTCTTGAATGCAAGTGTTCAAAATCGTATAAATTCGGTCTTTTTATTGTAAACAGCTAAGCTTGGATGGTAGTTATCAACATGCAGAACCAAAACAATATAAAAACAAAAGGGAAATGGAGAAACTGAGGATGCAGGCTAGCGTGGTTTGAGCCATAATGTCCTGATACCGGAAGATAATATATATATATATATATATATATATATATATATATATATATATATATATATATATATATATATACTGTGCCATGGATGTAGGAATCGGGTGAATTTTTTGGGTTACTTGGACAAGGACTTGGGCTCGAGGGTCTTGGACTCGGACATAGACCCGGATTCGCTCTGCGTCGGGAAACAAATATTATTTCACATTCGAGTAAAAAGCGTTGTATAAATTAACCTAAAAACCCACATGATAATCTCAAATTTCCCTTTTTCAAATTCTTTTAATAAGGTTATTTTTATTGGACTTGCGCTTGGACATAGAATCGGGTTCCAGATGACTTGGACTGGAAGAGTATGGACTTGGACTCAGACCTCAAGGACTTGGACTTGATCTCAAGTGGCCTGGACTTGGACTTGCACTCGTAGTCGGATAGTGGGGATTCGACTATATCACTGTAAGGTGCCAAGTAACTAAGTACCTAAGGTCTGCGAAAGGGAAACGACCGAGAGAAAAGCGTAAGTGGTCTAGTAAAAAAGAGTAGCCTTGAAATAAAGAGTGAAAAAAGTCTATGAATGTTTTACAATAATTTAATTACCAAAATGGTTCTATTCATCTTCGGGTAGATAAGAGTTCTTTGACTGAACGTTTTTTTTTTCGTGCGGTTCTTCGCGGAATGGTGATGGACAAAGACTGATGGCTAAGGCTCAGCTCAACTTTAAACAATGTAAAATATTGAGCCTTAGGAAGCATGCACTACTTTCATTATTTTAGAGTGCTTCTGGTAAAACGGAATGGCAGCCTCTCTTGGAGCATCTTCAAGCCAAGAGCATTGTTTAAATTCTGTTTAGAAAAACACTTTCCAGACAGCCACATCAGCCTAAAGTGAAAAAAATCATTTCCCAAAATACTGGGGTTTTACCTCCGCATGTAATAAATTGCTTGGCTTTACACAGCGATCCCAGATGGATGTCAGCCACCGCATAAACTCTCCTCGGGCCACTTCAGGGAAAAAACATTCATTAAACATACCGATAACCGAACGATATGAATACTGAGAGGCCCGTTCCCGACGGGTTGTTTCTGTTGTGATTTCCCCCGTGCCTCATTGGTTTCCACTTTAGTGCATCAAATCGTACTCTGAAGCCAGACGGAGGCTGGACGGAGGATAAAGATGAAAATCCCCTTTCAGATGCACATGATTAGCATCATAATGTAGTCAGTCCACAAGATGCTGATTTAAGAAATATAGTATTTTATATGTAAGGACTCTCAATTGAAATGTATATTTTACATTGGTTGCACGCAACCATTATCACACATCTGCCTTGTGGCAATACCTCGTAAATGGTTCTATAGGATGTCAAAGCATGAGAGACATTAAATTATTTTGATAAGGGGTATCGCAGCGCCATCGATCGGAAACTATCGTATTGGAATAATACTAATGTGGTCTCCAAATGCATTCAAATGAAAGGGTATTATGTAAACAATAGCTATAACCAACAGTTATAACGTAGCCCAGTGCTTAAGGCGCTGGGCAAAGGAGTGAAGGTCCCTCTTCTGAACTCCGAAGGAACCTCAGGCGAAAGGTGGTTTTCACAAGAGTTATATCTCAATAGGACCCGAGAGGAACGCACGAATGGCTACACGACAGGTCATGGCTTCCGGGTTATTTCTAGCGAAGTCAATTTAAAGATTTTATTCGATAAGGCCAAATAACCATTAACATTATTCGCGTATGGTTATCTACATTCCAATTAAAGAGACATTCCCACCTAATTGTCATGCATCTTATATAGACTCTTGGTAACCATTAAATTTTTTTTTTTTTCAAATGGTGTCTGTTTCTTTTTTACCACATTTACTATATAAGGTTATATGCTATGAAAGACACAATGATGATATAGATGCCAATATATAGCTCCATAGCAGGCCCGTCTTGCGCGCATGCACAACAAGGCAGACCCAATAAGTCTTCGGTCGAGGAGGTTTTTTTTTTGTCGCTTTGCAGACGTCTACACAACAAACACCTGATGCAGATCAAGCGACTTCTGCTTGACCCCACACGTTAATTAGATATAATCATGACTGTTATTTTGAAATATTGTCATATTTTGTTTTTCCTGGAAGATATGAAGCAAGCCATTCCTCATTGTGATTGGTCTAATAATTATACCGTTGTTTTACGTAAAAAATGAGGGATTTCGATTAAATGGTGTGTAGATATGAGTTCCAGCCAAGGAACGATCTGTTAATTTTGGAGGTACTCTGGGGGCAACATAATATATTTTAATTACATTTATCATACACCATTACGATATAGAGCAGTTCTTTGACCGCGACCGCTCGCTCAATTCTTAGGTATTAGGGCCAGCACTTGCTAATGGCAAGTGAACCTGACAAGCAATTGTGTTTTACGTTTTAAAGGAACAAGGGAAAGCAAGATTAGCGGGGGGGGGGGGGGGGGCTGCTTGGGGTAGAATAGTACGACTAAACAA
This sequence comes from Sipunculus nudus, assembly GCA_026874595.1. NCBI lineage: Eukaryota > Metazoa > Annelida > Sipuncula > Golfingiida > Sipunculidae > Sipunculus > Sipunculus nudus. The sequence goes on along the minus strand of CM049321.1, from coordinate 41,653,707 downwards.
GCTTCTATATTTCACTTAGTTTTTTAACACTATCACAAACGAATATTGTGTGTATAAATTAAAGCCATACACCAGTCATTCTTGTTGTGGTAAAACAAGAAAGGGTTTCTTTGACTAACATGCTCTCACGAGATTGATAAAGACAGCTTGATTAAAAAGGAGCCCGCTAACAATGTCTTAACACCAGGCGGTGTCACGGAAATTAACGCAGATAAAACATCGGGGTGTGAAACCAGCACGTATAAAGTCACCTCACAGCGTTCTCAGACGATATCCTCTATCAATTCTAAACAGCAGGAGTGATTCAGAGAATATTTCCTCTCATTGTGTCAAATAAACTAGCGTTCACGACTTCCGCTGTCTGTGCCGGGACGCCTTTCATCCGTAAAGGTCAGAACAATTGATAAATGACCTATTCAAAGCAGCATCCACCGGAAGCTCCGGTGTCGCGGCAGAATTTGTCACCAGTGAGGAATGTGATGGGGAAAATATAAATCACGCACAGTGGCCGCCATACTTCAAAATTAGATTCTGCACCTTTTACTCTGATCGGGTCGATATAAATAGGAGGGAGCATCAGACAGTCTATTCAGATTGATTATTTGTTGCAATATACAATAAACAATATACAATGTATATGTAAATGGCTGTTTGTTTTGGCTTAGTTTGCTTGGTGTGGCCACGAAAGGACGTTCCGAATAGTTAAGGTACTTGTCCACTTGTACAGATGGAGTGCGGATACGGAAATCGACTCGGACGCGCACATGTTTGTGTGTGTGTTTGTTAGGGCCCTGCGCGGGGCGGGTTTTGACCCGCAGCCCGCGGGGGCCCGCAGCCCGCGGTTCCCAGCGGGCCCCGCATAGGAATCTTTGCGGGGCGGGGCGGACTACATTTACGGACGTGCGGGGTGGGGCGGGCCGAAATGACGTCCGTGCGGGGCGGGGTGGATGATCTGGCAGTTCAGTAAAATATGAATATAAAATTGTACTTTAAAAAATATCATTCGTAGAAATTGGTATTTTTGTATAAAATGTTTTCAGGTGACGTAAATTTGAAAAAAAAAATTATTCCTGTTAACCCCTTACACTGACAGTTGTAACAACACTATGCAAATGTGTCTTTTCTAGGTATAACATCAGTTTGTTATACAAAATAGACGATGCATACTTAATCTGAAATCTAGACTTTAAACAATTGTCTTTGCAACGGGAGCTGGTCATTACTTTATAAAAAGTTACCTGGCCTGATGTTGTATATAGACTGTAACCCCGTACTTGTGTCAGGTCTCACATATTACATAATATGGCTGGGAGTAAAGCAAGTGCTTGATTACATTTGATCTTGTAATAGACAGTGTGTGGCTACAGCTGGCTCTGTAGGTGACTCAATTGACCTGGAACTGCACAAAGCCTAAGGTGGACTCCATAGCTAATTGTAAATGACATTGACCACTGGCTGGTCAAATCCCTGTTTGGGCACAGCATGCATAATGTGTTGATGATTGCTATAAGAAACAAGGCTCTGGCCATGTCTAGATCTCAATGAACATCCTGATTTAAAGCCACATGGGTCAGATTACCCCTTTACTGCATTGACCTGATTAGTCTCAGTTTCAGCTAATTAGAAGATTGTGACTGAAAAAAAAATGACCAGCAACACATCTCATTAGTTTGATGGCTTGTGATAAGCCAATACTATTCCAAAGGGTCACTTTGGGTACAAATACTTTGAAGAAGTCTATTTTTTTCTATATATTTTTTTATATATTTAAGTAGAAACAGACACAATAAACCTAAGGTTTGTTTATTTCCCCTGTAAAATATGAAAACATATTCAAGGTGTGTTAAATTATTATGTATAAATTAAATCCATCTAACCAATCAAACGTGTCTTTAAAAATATTTCATGAATTATGGTTTGAATTATTGCAAAAACGTATTCAAATAAATTTTTCATTCCAATCAACAAATATTTCATATATATTAATAATAAGCATGTCTTATTCATGTGCTGTAAAATATCTTGATATGTAAACCTTTGGATCTGAAAACTATTTTTTATTATTTTGCGGGCTGGACTGCGGGCCGGAAACTTAAAAAATGCGGGGCGGGGCGGGTGCGGGCTGAAAGAAAATTTCGTGGGGCGGATGCGGGCTGAAAGAATCATAGTAACTGCGGGGTGGGGCGGGCTGAACTTATTTCTTTGATTGCGGGGCGGGCTGCGGGCTGACAGGGCATGATGCGGGGCGGGTGCGGGTTCAGTTTTTCAGCCCGCGCAGGGCCCTAGTGTGTGTATGTGTCATTATGTACGTTTTCATCTCTTGGTTCACAATGGCACCGAACACATCGAGATAATGACTTCCACACCATCAAAAACATATTAATATAATTTCTGCAAGATGAACATTGATGAAAAATAAGAAATATCCCCATTACGAAACATCGTTGGTGGGTGCACGGCATAAACATGAGAAGACAAAAGCGAGGGGGATAGGCCTACTGCAATCACGTACAGGAACTGCAAGTGTACAGAAGGAAATTTCAAATCTTTTTGAGCATTTATAAAATCTCTGATGCAAAATTACTACACGTCCTTTCCCATAAACAAAGACTTTATCTGGAAAGAAAATTGAGCTTATGTGATTATAGGGGAAATATCCGTACGGCAAGTAAGGTTCCGTGCCTACTTAAATGTTTCTTTCCGTATACCTTTCCGTATGAATTTCTGTACCAACCGCCAAATGATCCGGTTGGCAAATTTGTTTCCTCCACCGCACTCCGTTTCTCACAAACAGACGCACTGTCATTCTTTACTGTGTGCATGCTTCAGCAATGGTCAGCTGATCACACTTCTGAATTCCAATTAGAAATATCAGGTGTACAAGATGAATACATAAAAAAATATCATATTTGCAGGATCAAACCTTTTAAAATGTAGAATTATCAATAAACAATTCATTGATTACTGCGTGTGCAAGGCTATATATTGAAATAAGTCCCACACCTGCGGATACCAGTAAAAAAATTTTGTGTTTTAGAAAATTTAATCATTATAATGCTCAGTGAAATTCCGGCAAGACGGAGAGAACCGGATTCGGGCGGGAAGGGGTTGAGTGCATTTTTGCCAAGAATACTAACATTAGATTGATAGTTCTTAAACACACAAAAATGCATGTATATAGGCCACAGAACCTGGTTCACAGTGACTCATTTTTTGTATTCAAGGAAATTTACTTAGGGCCGACTCTGATGTCAAGTTAAAAGTGTCTAGGTCAAATGGTTGTGAATTTCTCCTTGTTACGGACACCTCGCCGGACGACACGACGGACAAAGGGTGATCGCTATAGCTCGGCTGACCTTTTATCTGCTGATTAATTATAACTGAAAATGCGAGTGGTGATTACGTAGAATAAAATGTTTTAATATGCCCGAGTTTAGGGAAACGTCTCTAGTGATACCGGCATTTATAATGGGTAAACTTCTTTTAGATGAAGAAAATATTTGTAAATATTCTTTCACATTGAATTGTTCCGCGAAATACAAATCACGTTTATTTTTTTTCATATGTAACTAACAAACTAAATTGGAACTAACAATATATCCCTTAAATTGCACATTAAATAGGTAATATAAATTAGAATGAAAATAAAACTGAATGACTCTTTTGATATTTAGGAATTATTCCGCAAGAGAAAGAAAAAGAATTTCGTGCAGTGAAACCTTTGTGAACATACTCCTTGGATTACTAACAGTCTTGGCCGGTTTAATTTTACATCTTGCAATATTCTTAAGGTACAAAAGGACGAAGTACTTTGCAAAGTGTATACTGGTGCCATTAAGGTATCTTATTACATTGTATAAACGGAATAACTTTTTTTCAACAGCAACAAAGCCCGATTAAAATGGGCATATATATATATATATATATATATATATATATATATATATATATAATGTATATATATGCATACATATATTTATATGTAAATAAATGCTTCTTTTTCCTGTGTTAAGGGTGCTAATGTTACACAGAATAGGTGGTAAGAAACCAGATTTTGGTTAGTGTGTGAACATATTTGTTACCTTTCGGCTGCGATCACTTGCAATACAATACAAAAACCGCCTCTATATCCGAACAACCACAAGAATATAATAGTCTGGCCTGGTAAAAATGGCCAAACCCTCTATAAAGTACCATTTTATCTACCGATAAACTGTGGCTAAATCCTGTTACGAATAGTACTTCTGTGTCGCATGTAGGAGTTTGTCTTTGAATTTATTAGCTTGATTATTCAGAGCTTTTATTAAATACGGTACATGCTCCTGTGTTGAAAAGCAGAAAAAACATGTAACCTAAGTTGTTTGGTTGCATATGTGAGGACGTTGAAGGTCATTGGTGAATATTGTCCTTGGCAAAACTCTTGACCCAATTACTACCGATGTCCCTGTAGATGCGTACAAATAAGCGAACAAACAATTTTTTAGCAAGTTCGCCGCATTTCCTTGTGAAGAGGAAAAGATTACTTCTTTATTGTTGATACCTCACAATAGATCAGCGTAGTAAAACGACATTTAGACCTACAGACTTAATGCTGTGCAATGGGATATACATCAAGTATAATGCTACCATGATAACATATTTGACCATTTTTGAATAGTACATGTACTTGATAACTTTTTAAGTACATTTGTTGCATGTAAATATACAATGCAAGTAATAAATATTTTGGACCCGAGTACAAAGCACCAATTATACACACACGTCACTCCTGAAATACTGACATGGATGGACACAACACAAAAAAAATGATTGTAGGTGGCACCAGCAGTCATGTAAAAGCCCTCGAAGATGTATAGGCATGCGAAATTTCTGGCAGATACTTCAACCCACTCATGAGCTATGTGCACAGATGCATGAAACCCAAACAATTATCTGTGGCCTCACAAGTCTTGTAGGCAATGTGTAAAGTAAGTCAATTTATACATCAAACTTCTCAGTCAGGTGCACTCGGATGAAGAACCTCAACTGAGGAAAGCAGTTACACTTACACCCAAATGAACTGAAACTAATTTGCAGGTGCAGCTAACGCACTGAGTGAACTCCTGGTCCTGTACCTGGCTGTACCAAGTGAGCTTTTGACAGGTTGTCAAGCTGTTTATAAAAACAGACAAAATCGTGGCTTGTTGCCAAATCTGTTTACACATACTTAAAGACTTTGGCTACAAAGCTTTTATCATGTTGCCATAATCATAAGATTTTTTTATGTTTTGAAAATAACAAATGCCTATTAAAAGCAAAATCAGAATACAGATATAATTCATTCAAGGATTTAGCTTACATTATAAGTTGGATATGGACATCAATTATTTCTGTTGCCTGTACAGCTCTTCTTATATACCCACAGAGCTCAGCTTGCCACCAGAAAAAAAATGTACTAGCTTTATTTACCAAAGTATCTCACAGTCCCATAATGTGGTCCAAAGGTAAAGGTCCAATAATTCAGCAAAAAAAATCATTCCATTTAACTTGAAAAAGGCCAACTAAGAATATTTTTGTGCAATGTTACAGTTCTTGAAACAACACTTTTGCAAAAGAAAACTTTAGAAGCCATGAGTTCGATATATGCTTACATGGCTACAAGACCATCTTCAGCTTTCCATGACTCTACTAAAAATCAAGGAATTCGATCTATTCTTGTACAATTAAGAGAACCCTACCCTGGGATAACTCTTGTGAAAATTAAATTATTTGACATGACAGTTTCATCATGAATAATTTTTAATGCATAAGCTTAAACGGGCTAGAATAACGAGTGTTTTGCCCATAAAAAAACAAGAGAATAATGTAGGTGGCGCCACAAAATTCTCAATTTTAAATATGAGTTATGTGACCAACATTTGCACAAAACTTGATGATGCTAACTCCTGTTGTTTCTGAGATTTAAATGTAAGGATGCATACTTGGCCAAATGATTAAGTTAAAGTTCCTGTACCTAGGCCAAAATACGTCGAACCCAAGCCATATGAACAAACTTGAGAGAGCTCATCTCTGGGGTCATTTCTGTGAAATAATAAACAATTTTTCTGACTGATTTCGGAGAAAATTTACAAAGATTTTTTAGTTTTCCCCTTAAAATGTTAGTTGAAGCAGATGAAAAAACTCAATTTCAAGTATGACTCATGTAACCAACATTTGCATAAAATTTGGTGATGAAAGCTCCAGCCAATTTTGAGATTGTAATTTTAGTAAGCTTTTTTGGCCTAGTGACAGCTTCCCGTAACTCAGTCAAAAATCACCAAACTCTAACCATTCGGAAAAACTTGAAAAAAAAATTGTTTCTGGGATTATTTCTAAGAAATATTGAACAATTTGGCTGGAAGGTTTCGGAGAAGAAGATTTTAAAGGTGTTTAGCTTTCCCTGTAAAATCTAAGTCAATGCAGATAACTATAAAATAGGCTCAATCAGATAGAGTTTGTCAGATGACTGATTCCATAAAGGTTTGCGCTGCTAACTCTGACGGTTTTTGAGATAGCATGGGTTAACGTAAGGACGACGGACGAGGGCGGACGGACGACGCTGCGCCATCGCATAAGCTCAAAGGTTCGCTCAAAGGTTCTGCACAATGGAACACAGCCTAAAAACTAGACTGAGATATATTTTCAATGAAAACTGTATCGTGACAGTTTAAGTTGGTATTTAGGACTATCACTCTTTATACCTTACAACCTTAAGTCAGAGATTATATCCATACACATTTAGAGAATACCCTTATGTTTCCTGCCTTCACAAAACACATCACCTGTTGCTATATATAGTTACATACATTAACCTTAAATGTCCACGCTTTGGTACTTGCTATGGTCTTCAAACTTAAGGCAAAAAAAAATAATGTTTCTCAGGAAATTATTTAGAATTGCTTTTAGCTTTTTGTATTAGGTTTCTGATAAAATTTCATATACTGTAAAACAATATCAATTTTTATCGAAATTTTATTATATTGTTTACTTGAATGAAAATTCCAAGCGGCTGGGGCACAAAATTGGTATGTTTCCAATGAAAATCAAAATAAATTATTTGATGCGGGGAAGGGGGGGGGATAGAAGGGAATTAATATTATTTGGCGGAAGAAGTTTGTCTCAATGTAGAAAGTAACTTGTATTAATTTCCAATTGCAAAAGAAATCAACTTCCTTAATGATTCCCAAGAAAATTACCTGACAGGTCTTTAATATATGAAAGCCAGCCTTATATACGCCACAGACGAAAAGTTTCCGGAATTTTCAGACAAGAAAATGAAACATACAATAATTAATGACAGATCCGATGAAAATTTTGGTATTTGGGAACCACCTACCGTATAGTCGTTTCTCTCTGCTATCTTCATGCTGACAGTACCTCAAGAACGAACACGTTATGTCAAACCTCAGTTTTATAACATCACAGAAGGAGAACGCTATGACCGTCTGTTGTCAAGGCAAAAGCCTCAATTGGACTGCTTCCGCAAACATTAAGCAATGTCCAGTGAGTAAGTAAAACAGATATCCTGTCTCTATGGTATCTGAAGCATAGGACGTCACGTGACCTGTTTGGCTTCTCCTCCGCGTGGGTGCCGCTATAACGCTTGGAGACAGAGAACCCTCGAAGCGCCAACAGAGCGTCTAACTGGTGGTGCCGGATCCTAACGAGGACCAGACTGTTACTGCAGCTCAAAGTTTTCTGATGTCCTTTCGATAACAGCTGTCAAAAAACACTGTACCTTTGACAATGGGACCGACCTTTAACTTATACGATACTCAGAAGCTCTCCTTTGTCAATTGAATTCTAGTTTCATGAATAGTTAATGCCAAATTCTTCAGTGTAAAAATTCGATTGGAAAACTCCCTTACATAATCATCCGCCCTTGTAACTGTTTTTCTGATTTCAATATTAGCGTTTACAATTTCCCTCACAGCATGTCAAATGAATTCATTCCGGTCGGTCGTGTGTATTCCAAAAAGCATTTCGTTAATGGAAGACATTTCCGTAATTATTGACCAAACGTGAAATTTTAGCTTTTGAAATGTTTGGCTATTGCTTAAGCAAGGTTTAATTATGCAAAGCTTTTGTAACGTTTCTTTACATATTTGATTGATAAATTGTCACGGCATTTAACTTTAAAATTTTATTTTTTTTTTTGCAATTATTAGAATCCTTCAATTTCTACATATTCGTAATTTTTTCACAATTTGTTTGTGGAATTATGACTTTTTCTTTTCGTATGAATACCATCCTAATTCTTCAAATGGGCCTGTCAAACGATCAAATTGAAAGATTTTCAATCCTAAAGATATATATATATAGAACAAGATATAGATATAGAACAAGAATACACAGAAAAAGTCGGATCACCCCGTATGGGGTATTCTTGTTCTATAGCTCCATGAGATGGACCAGCATGGCCATTCAACATCTTTCTATATAATATTTGATGCACACCATAAAAAGGCCATCAGTTTATCACTGCTACATGCAAAGTCGCCGTGTCGACACATGTAGTATGTATAATACCAGTCACAGTAGTGACGTCACTTCGCTGGTTCCAATGAAAGTGTGCTGATACACAGAGGAAGTTGGGGATCCCTGTTAGCTCAGTGGTAGAGCAGACGACCGGCAATCGGAGGGTCATGGGTTCGATTCCCATACGGGGTGACCCGACTTTTTCTGTGTATTCTTGTTCTGTATCTCCATGAGATGGACCAGCATGGCCATTCAACATCTTTCTATATAATATTTGAAGCACACCATAAAAAGGCCATCAGTTTATCACTGCTACATGCAAAGTCGCCGTGTCGACACATGTAGTATGTATAATACCAGTCACAGTAGTGACGTCACTTCGCTGGTTCCAATGAAAGTGTGCTGATACACAGAGGAAGTTGGGGATCCCTGTTAGCTCAGTGGTAGAGCAGACGACCGGCAATCGGAGGGTCATGGGTTCGATTCCCATACGGGGTGATCCGACTTTTTCTGTGTATTCTTGTTCTATATCTGATAATACTTATATTATAATTAACGAAGCTCATATAATAACGCAAGTCCTTCCAAGAAAAATTCTTCATGTCACACAGGATGATCCCTCGATGACAGTCTTAAGCAATTGCTGTTACTTTTTTGTTACTGAATTGACTGTAAGGCTGGATTTTACCTCTAGAGTAAGCGGCAAGATGCCCGTCACCAGAAAAATAAGCTGCCAACGTTATATACGCTCTGTCTTTGTCACAGACACTTAGAAGATGTCAATTTTCAGGGTCGAGGTATGTAAACGGGTTGAGTGGACCCCAAACCTCCTGGCGTTTAACACGCCTCGACTAATCCAAGAAATCCATTGCTGAAAGCGCGAAAGGCCAAAGCTCCAAGCTACGACCGACACCATAAACCAACTCACGAGGCAGACAGCAGATTTTCCTTTCTGCTTAATCTAGTTTACCCGACAAGGATCAGTCATCTTTTCCAATCTCTTCATTATTTGTTGACCTCTTGTAAATCTACCGGAGCCATTTAAAGACTTAACGTACTGAGTCACGCCAGCGGTTGCCCCATACGGGGCAGCAGAGAGACATGGGGATTTTTCTTTTTGATTTTTTATTGATTGTTGTCCCTTTGCGACGATTGACTGCGCCCATCAAGAAATCTATGGGGAAAGACAGCAAGCTTACCGGTTATTCAGTATTCCTTTCTCTCTGTTTGTTCCCAGTATTTATACAAGCTCAAAAACAGAGCACAATAATCATAACTTCTTAAACGTTAGTTCTGGGATGTATGTTCAAATAAACCCTAGTTAAACTTACTATCCACTTACATGTAGAAAATTGACTGTCACGTTATTTTCTTCGATAATTTTTAATTATAACACACATGCACAAAAACACATGAATGTTGCAAGCTACCGATGTTTGTGAACTTAAGCAAGCATGCGCCCACTGGACTTAGGTATATCATCTATTAATCTGAGATCAGGTCTGTTTCAGAATTGTAATAAAAAAGTTTACGTGACCGGACTCAGTGGTCTTGGAGTAGAGCACAGGGTTTAAAGCCGAGAGAATTAAGTTGGAATCTCAGCCGAGGAGCGGTGAGATTTTTCATGGTCGGCCCCCAACCAAGTTGAGCTGTCTGCGGGCTGTGCCCCTCGGCCGTGTCTAACTCATAAACGGGTGCTTCATTGGGGGGTTGGTCGGTGTTAAGACCAAGCACTGGAGGTTGTGGCACACCCGCTACCTCAAGGTACGGTGGACAGCGGGCCTGGGTGAAACCAGGATATTAAATAAGAGGATGAACCTTATGCAACCTTCAACTATCGCCAGATATCCCCCTGGTCATTCTATTGGCGAAATAAACGAAGTTGCACGGTATTAAACATGCGTGTGATATCGCGAAACTATCAAGCTATTGACTTTTATCTGTAAAAGGCAATCCTGCTTTTTATCCGATTTATCAAGTTACTTACAGGTTTAAGATGACGGTAACGCAACGAATGAAGATAAAGATAAAGATGGGTGTTTATATTCAAATATAATTAACGATGTCAGTCTCTCCCTACTTTACACTTTGCCTTCCTGGTATTTTGAAAGGTAATATAAAATAAAATATTTGGTAACGATAGGATAAAGAATGTAGGAAAAATTACAGATGTTTCTGTGAGGTGAGCATATATCAATCCCAATTTGTGTTGCGGTTCATTCAAAAACCAGTATCGAAAAACATTTCCCTGCCTCTTTATCCATTATACAAAACTGTATGTAATTATCTCATTATCCCAAATCTAACTGCTCCCTTTGCAGTAAAATTGGGTTTAATTGATTTTGATTTAAATGGTCCAACATAGATATTCCAAACGCAGGTTCTTGTAGGTACAAGAATGTCAGGGTGTAGAACATCGATCTGGGGAGGGCGCAAGACTCCATCTGGGCCGCGATCTGTAGTGTAACGTAACAACGTGACGACCCTTTTTGATAATCAATACTTGTGCTCACAGAGATTTAAGTTGCCACAGGTAGGTAGTGCCGACATTAAAGCGACCATAAGAAATTAGATTAATAAAGAAGATTAATTTGAAAATCTCTGCACTGACTCGTTCCTTGCAATACGCTGTTGTCCAGTCTTTTCAAGGTAAAAAAACATTTGCCATAACATCTCACGACTTTTGTTCTATTTGGCCGAATAAAAGATTGCAAGCAAAACAACCCGGCTACGGACTTTATATCTCCCATTCACCAGCATTGTACGTTGTTATATTTATGTGTCTCAGTAAAAATTACAAAACTGCATGACCAGAGGTCTCATCTCCCAAACAGGGAAAAATTACATGAAAGAAGAACACCGATTTCAAGCTCAAGATTTGTGAAGTCCATACCCGTTATGTTTATAATTTGCACCACTTACCGCGCCCGGTGAAAGATTTTTTTCCCACTTGTGTACATGAATGAGCAAACGGTTTTAGAAAGTAAAAATGGCAGATACCATAATACTTTCATAATATTCATATGACACTTTATTTCCCTGGTATTTAACACACCTGTTATGTGAATAGGTCCCTCTAAGTGATGATAACATGCATCTAGTTACGATTAAATAATTTAGCTTGCATTAGCCTCCCATATGATATATGCATTTGAATGTGATGTTCTTCAAACCTCCTGTAATATTTGGTTTTTCTCTTTGCCAGGAGGTGTCAGCACAGATAAAACCTTTTGCTCCACATAGCCTTTTCGCCCTCGGTAGTTCAAGCATACGCGGACGTTTGCTTATCTTATCTTTGTATGTGTCTGTGCAAGAAGAAACATTTAAAGCTGCCCGGGGCGTCAGCTCACCTACTAAACACTAGAGCTGAGATTGGAGTCAGAATGTTTGTAAACTTCTGCCCTTCCTGAACTAAGAAGACGTACCCTGTGGTCTCCATACGCACTGCCCGCCCATACCTTACTCTGGACAGAAGGATCTACTGCAAACTCCTGATACAGTGTTATGATTAATTATTATATCATGGTGTATAAGGAACTTTATTGATAAATTAATTAAAATTGATTTCAATTAAGTAAAATACGACAATAAACGGCCATGAACCTTTCAGAAACGATTATGCTAATTAACTAGAAGCAAGTTATTTGTCAATCCAGTCAAATAGCATTAGATGTCATCGATCGTTTAATTTCATGAATGCTTATTAGCACCACAAATTGCAATTCCGTTTCTGTTATACTAAGTCTCGAGCCTATACTGTTGCCTATATTTCTGTGTAGCTTGATATGATAATACTTTAGTACAGCTTCATATGACACCATCTTGTAGAAAACAGCTTAAAAATATCAGTAAACAAAATTTTAATTGATATTGATCAAACAGACTTTTATTGACTTCTTGATAAAAATAGGTCCATGGTCTGTTAACGGCATTGTCTGTTGAATCAATTATGATGGGGCAAACAATGTGACAAGAATGTGTTGTCCAAAATGTCTCTCATCCATGCTGTCCTTTTCTCGGAAAATTAGTAATGATATAATGATACAATACGCGCTGAAATACAGAAAGTCATGGGGAAAAGGGTCCTGATATTTTGTTTTGGGTAATGATAATTTTTTTTATTTTGACTTTGGAAGTGTAAAAACTTTGGGCATTTTTCTGAAACCTACGAAGCAGTTATCGTAAAAGGGATAAAGGAAATACACCAAAATAATAACTAATAATCTAATAACTGCTACTTACCTTAATGTGGCCGCCGCCTCTTCTATATGAGCACTCGGCATGAGATGAATGCATTTTGTAATTTTCATAGTAACGTGTAACTCAGTAAGCTTACAACGTACTCCAGTGCGTGTAATGCGTAAATTTACACCTCGCTGTATCGTGTTTTGCGTAAACCGTATTTCTCACTGTACCGTGTTTTGCGTAAACCGTACTCCTCACTGTGTCGTTAAATGCGTAAAACTACTCACACTGTGTCATTTAATGCGTAAAATCCTCACTCTGTCGTGTAATGCTTAGAACGTACTCCGCACTTTATCGTGGAACGAGTAAAACGTACTCCTCACTGCGTCGTGTAATGTGTATAACTACTCCCCACTGTGTCGTGTAATGCGTAATCCTACTGAAGCGTAATCCGCTTTGTGACGTCACCGGCCTTTATTCTCCATGAAGCTGAATTAAAAGAAATTTATCTATTCCTCGTTATGGTGCTCAGATGAATATAATAGTTGATACTGCTATCATAAATTTATAGTTTTCCTTGAACTTAATTTTCAAAACGTGAAAAGCTACTGAAACAAAGGTAACGTAGTTTTGCAGAGTTAACTGTATACTGCTACTCCATGTCCCGCTTAAAACAAGCTAAACGTTATTACACTGACAAGAACAGAAAATTAGCCATTCCATCGTAACGGTAAACGTTATTACCCTGACAAGAACAGAAAATTAGCCATTCCAACGAATTAAAAAATTGTCAGAGATGTTTTTCTTTTGTCATCTTAGTTAGATTTATGCAAAACATGATAACAATGACTAATTGAAAACTTACTTTTTCAACATTTTTCCGCTTTTATAAATCGAGACGAAAGTCAAAAACTATTCCATGAAATGAAGATCAACCGATTCGATACCACTTTGGAAACATTGTCTTTCTAGACGAATATTTTAGACTCGCAATCCGGAATCGCAACTCGCAATTAAACACTGTTATAAAGAATTAATCTTATAACATAAAATGTATTATACCAATTCCTGTAATTTTAGATGTGTTACGAAATCTCGCTGAAAGTAACGATTTTTAAGGTGTTTTGAGTTGACGTTATTACTACAGTCCTCTTCGGAATGAGATTTCGTAACCCTTGGTAACTTTTTCTCAAATCTGTCGCTATTGACCAGTCACGATAGCATATTGCGTAATCCTCCTCATATTAATATAAATATAAGACACAATCCAGACGAGTTTTGTGTAATGTTCCCTTGCACAATTCACCTCAGTATATATCGTCTACAGAAGGCGAATGATACAATACATGTAATCCTCCATCAACTCAAGAATATAGGTTTTCAGCGTAATACTTTTGCAACAAATCAATTCCGTATTAATCCAATTTTCTGCCAGGACTCAGAAAAACGTGCGCGCATTTGCAGAGACGCGGAAAGCTTGCACTGCTTGACCCCTGGCAGAAGCAGACGGCAACTGAACTGTAAGCAGACGACATACATGGAGCCCGGCCGGTCAGCCGCGAGTCCAGTGCTCTCTGTAGTACAAACATAATATTCCGGTGGCAACTACATGTATAAACGTACTCTCAGGGGGGATACGGACATCTCGTGCGATTACCATCACTGCTGACAATGTTAATGAGCTTATATAGATGTATCGGGCCAACTTAATCAGTCAGCCTCCGTAATTATTCTTGTCAACACAATGATGGCGGGCAGCCGTATTGGCATATACTAATATAAGCTTGATTATCATTGCATATTTATAAGTTTGGACGTCAATGCATAAATCGTCTCTGGTTAATTCTAATGAAATTTGTACAAATACAAACATCTTATAATACCTTGAGGACAATATCTTCAGCTCTCCAGTAAAATATGAATATTGTACAAATGCAATACATATCTTAATTTCATGTATTAACTCAAGTACAGGACTTCATATCTAAACGCCCCTCATGTAGCGGTTAAACCCGGCAGTCGTCTCAGGTCTACATTTATTTTAACAAATGGAGATCTTTTTTTACAGTATATAACCGCTACGTGAGGAGCGCATCACATCTGATACAATTAAAATGCAACGGTAATGGTCTTATAGCTTTGTTTTGTTATCATCTTTAAGCAATTTTTCAATTTACCTTAATATTTTACAAACGGCTGCTTTTGCACCCCTAGACTTGTGCATATTCTAAAAGCCGAGGATGTGCCTTTTATTATGATTTACAAACTTAAGTTTTCCAAAACTGATTGATTTTATGTATATTGTAAAATATTTAATATAACTCAGGTATTTCATTAAAATAATTTATCCAGTATATTTGTTGATACAGAATACCTATGAGCATCATGTATAAATATGGGTACCCCCTGACCGTTTTTTTATATTGTTGGTGTAAAATTACAGAAGTTTTGATTTTGTAGTTTAAGCTTGAAATTTGTATAAAAAAAGATTTTTGATTATATTGTTGATGTTTTAGTTTTATATATTAATCTAAAAATATATTTTATATGTCTTAAGGGTCCAATTAAACGTTAGACAGGCAACGAAAAAGAAAACACTGCTAATTATAGCAACAAATTCATATGTAGAAAATGGAATGTTTTTAACAATAAATGGCCAATAATACCAATTTAAAGCAAAAAAAAAACTAATAGATTCTTTAAAACTTTTATGTTCCCCTAATTTTGGCATATCCCAATATTGGGATATAACTTTTTACAGAGCATAGTGTCAGCTTCCAGATTATGCACATGCAAAGTGAACCCAGAGAAAAGGTTTAGGTAGGTTATATTACGCATCCGCAAGGGATACGGGAAATTTAGACATTTCAATGATACTATGTGGGGAAGTATGTCCAAGAATGGGAAGAGTTCATTGCGTTAAAAA
This sequence comes from Sipunculus nudus, assembly GCA_026874595.1. NCBI lineage: Eukaryota > Metazoa > Annelida > Sipuncula > Golfingiida > Sipunculidae > Sipunculus > Sipunculus nudus. Next base: position 41,638,100 of record CM049321.1, on the reverse strand, counting down.
TGATGCACGTTTTTTATTGTTAGTAGGTCTGTCTTGTATTAAGGAATTGCATATTCACAAACATATACTTGACGGATGTTTAAATTTCATGATTATTACTACTGGTGACTAGACTCGCTCATTTTATTACATTTAGACGTCATATATATATATATATATATATATATATATATATATATATATATATATAAGTATATATATATATATATATATGCGTAAGGCTAATTTAATATTTGGTTATGGAGTGTTTTATAAACCCCACTGTGGGTTGGGTACCATGTGGTTTGTAATGGTTCTGGTTTTGAAAACCCCGCAGTGGGTTGGGTACCAAGTGATTTGTAATGTTTCCGGTTTTGAAAATATTGTACACGACACTATAATAAATAAACAATATATATATATATATATATATATATATTTATATATATATATATATATATATATATATATATATATATATAAAAGCAATCTAAATATGTTAAAACATTTAATTTGTCTTACTGATAACCAAGAATGGCATTTGTAGGCCGCAGCATGCCTGGAGAGGTCGTTCACCCCGCGAACACGTGACCATTATTCTTTCCCAGGGCAATGCCTACTACAGTTCTTGATTACAGATCGTGGGCAGATAATGTTCAGCCCATAAGTACATTTCATTCCATTAACAATGAGAGACTAATCAATTACGTGGTAAACTATTGAAGTAGTATGAAATGTCTTTCACTCGAAGAAGCCAGATTTCCTTTCGGGGAATGTTTCTCGTGTAATTCTCTCTTTTATATTTTCCCAAAAAACACATATTTTTTGTTGTCTAGCGGTCATTCACCTTTGACCTAGGAAAAAAAATGACCACCAAGTATCAGGCTGTCCATGAATATCCCAAGTTGTGTATGATTTTTCCTGAAATATCCTAGGTGTCTTTTTAATACTACGAGTTAAGTAATAATCTCTACCAAACATCGACATTTACAAATATATACAATCACACGAGTCAATCACAGGACCACCCCATAGCTACTGTACGTATTCTAATATACACAAAATAGTTCGTTAGATGTTCGGAATTATAAATCATAATACTTTTGAGGGATGTTCCTTCAAATTAACACAAGTAATTTAAGCTTTAAGAAAAAAAATCATCTTTAAATTATATACTTTTCAAACTGTTTATACGATATGTTTATATTAATTTTGGGGGAATGGTGACACGCTTCGGGCTTCTTGCAAGGCATATCAACATTTTGAATATATTGTAAGTTGTCAATCAGTTATATAGCCCTTGTTCCAAGTTTAAAAGCTTCAGTAATTGTATGTGCCACTTTGTTCAAGCTCGATGATTTTGAAAGCTCGACGATGAATATTTATATACCACAGAGTAAGTAAGTAAAGTAACCGTTTCTCTGGTTACAAAATCCTAACATTGCACGAAATAACAAGTGACCCATGGGTCATGACGGTCAGCTGTCTTTTATGGTTTTTGGTATGCAAGGATATTTACCAGGGACCTAGGTCATACCAAGATATTATGAAAAGAGTTTCTAGTTCAAGCAGTTGCGATTTGTGCCTTGGTAACAACTGGCCATCCATGATTTCTTTGTATAAAAATACAATAAAGATGTGCGTAAAAATAAAGAAAATGTAGATGGCACCACCAGTCGTCAACAGCTTTTAGGGCTATTCATGTTTAATACGCCTTCCAAATTTCAGAAGGATCCATGCAATTATTCCTGAGATATTTAATCTTAAGTATGAAATTCCTACATCAACAGCAGAAAATGTTAAAATTTTGCAATTTTGTCTGCAATATATCTGAAGAACTGGCTGGTGCTGATTTTCTTAATTATTTTGCATGGTAAGAATGTTATATGTGCTGCTGATGCACAATATTTTAGTTTTAGGGTTTAGTGCAAAATGATTGTTGTGCAGCCTAGGACATTAACACAGGTCTGATTTTCTAAGTACTAAAAACACACAAAAACGCGCCTTACTAAAAAATAATGGTCACAGTGACATATTTTTTTTTAATGCAAGGAGCTTTGCAAGGACCTACCTTGCTGTACAGCTAAACGTTTACGATCAAACGGTTCCGATCTGTGCCTTAATTTTCAACCGACGGACGGACAGACGGACGACGGACAAAGGGTGATTGCTAAAGCTCAGATGACCTATGGGCAGCTGAGCTAAAAATGCAGTTGGTGCCACCAGTCTTCAGAAACTGATGAAACACTTCATGATCAATATGCATGGAAAGGATCATGGCAATCAATGGATTAATATCAGATACTGGAGCTTTTGTATCAAACTTTTTAATAATTTTGGGTACTAACAAGCCCCGTATAGCGCAAAGGATATCGGTCACAATGACCTAATTTCAGGTTACCAATGATATATTTTGAATCTCGATGGGTTTCAGTTAGAAGTTTCTAGGTCCAGCGGTTACAATTTGTGCCCTGTTAAGGGAAGGGCGGACAGACAGACGGACAGACGATCACAAAGCGTAATTGCTATAGCTCAGATGACTTTCAGTCAGCTGAGCTAAAAAAAAAGTATGACAATAAATTTGTACATGAAAACGTGGAAAAATTAGGTCTATAGAGATATATCTTGAATAAAGATTATCTTTTGTTACATACGTAATAAAATGCTGGAGCACTGGACTTCACTGACCTTACGTTTAGGAAATTACCATATATGACTATAAGCCCATCGGCGGCCACCATTCAATGAGCGCTTAATCTCCTGGATTTGCATTGTAACATAATTACCACGTTGCTGACTTGTGCGTACTTTTACTGAGGTGAACCCATCTTCTGAGCTACGCAAAGCTGCAAACTGACTGAATTAAAGATTTCTAACACCCTAACAAAACGACAGAGTAAATTCTCGTACACAAATGATTGTGCGTCGTCTTTTAACTACCTGATACCTCCGGCAAGAGGCCGCTAATCAAGCTTTTCGGGTTCCAAAACATGGCACGGGTGCACCTGGTCAGATACTTTGCTGGCCCTAATACCCATGACTAACGGCTATGGAGTGGCCTCCCTGTCGACAAAGGTATAGCCCTGTGTTACCATGGTATATAATCCTTTGAATTAAACATATATAATGGTGATCAAGATTACCTCCAAATTTAAAATGACTGGATCTTGGTTGTCATCAGAAAATTATATCAACATTTGTTCAACACAATTACAAAGAGACAAACTAACGAATCAACAAACCAAGGCGAAAGCATGGTCCCCATGCCGGCAAAGGTGTCATAAAATGTGCCTTGTTTAGGGGCAGTCTTCTTGGAAAGGACACTTATCTAAGGAAGATAGACCCAGAGAACATTACCGAACAACAGTCTACTGAACAAAGGTATACAATAACATTCGTGAAAAAAATTATCGTCCTACTAGGAAACATGTAATATAAACGTAGATCTCTTCAGAAGCAACATAGTGTATTCGTGCAAAAGCTGTATCATGTGTGAAGATAAGGTAAGATGACCTAGATTTGAATTTAAACAGAGAAAGGTACCCCAACCTTTCTTGTATTTATAGAGTAGCACCTTTTAGTAAGCGCTGACTGTACCATTTACCTTGTGCATGTAGTCCTAGGTACACTCGTCTGAGGAACTGGTTCATATGGTAAAGATAAACTGGTGTATTGTGGACGATCATTATATAGAATATAGGTCTACATAAATTTTATTTTAAAGTAACAATGTAAAATCTAATATGTATAATTGTGTTAACCCAGAGACCCACAAGTGCTAAAAAGTTCTGCTTATACAATATTGACAATGATGTAATCTTGATTAACAGTTAATGGTCCGGGGATCATAGCAGTACTGGTGGCATGAATGTTTGAGCCACCGGACTACGTGCTGTTTACAGACTGGAGATTGATTAGATTACGTCTGTCGGGACTGACCGCTGTCCAAATCAAGTTTACATAAAACATGACCACGGGAGCAAAGAGGAACCAGTTTATCAGCTGTATAGTTACCTCTGCCAACAAAGTTTGCATAGTTATATGATCAACCTTGTTGTCTGTTTATCTGTCCATGTAATATTTCCAACAAATCTTTAAATATTCAAGGAGATTTCTGCAATAACGGGGTCATAGGCCAAGATACAGCTATTTCTGTGCGGCATATTGCCTGAAGTTTAGATATAGACGTTGGCGTAGGTATGCGCTCGAATAATGCCCTTCTATATTTCCAAAAGCTTGACTACACGGACCGTAACTCAGTTCAAGCTTTCAGTTTCTGCCTCTCTCACATGAATTGTGTTTTGAATGAGAGAGAGAGAGAGGGGGAGAAAGAGGAAGGAAACACAATAAGATCAGAGGTCAAGATGAGTTCGAATGACAGAGGTGTATAAACTATGTTTTACAAATCCAGACAGATGGACGCCATATCTTTCTGAGCCTGCGTTGGTGGCTAACATATTTGCTTTGGATACAATTTCGACATCTGAATGCATATCTCTGAACATAAATACGCTGACATAATGAAAGTGTCAATAATTTTATCACCCGTCCTGTCGCTTGTAGGTTACAGACGGTCCAGCCGCTGTGGAAGTGACACGACTCTCTTCAATACCTTACCATTTCCCCTGAATTATACAATGCCAATGAGTGAACGAGCGACCTAAAAAAGTAAATATAACTCAAAATTTTTAAAATCGCAGACTGCATGGACACCTACAAGACGCGTTTGTGGAAGCCATCTGCATAAGTTTATAGAAATATACGAAATATGCTAATGTCCCTGGAGCAAAATGCTCTATCTATGCCGATGATATCACGATATATGTAAACAGCCCTGACTTTATTTCTGCCCAAAATGAACTTCAGACTGGCCTTTCCCAAGTAGTTAATGGGATGCGTAATAATAAGCTTTCAATAAATGCCGAAAAATCAGCTTCGATGTTAATACACTCCAAACAACGTAGGTCTTACGATAACCTATCAATTAGTGTAGGTAATTGTATTATACTGAGTGTTGATGATGTTCGCCATTTGGGCATTGAAATTGACCGCTATCTTAATAAGAATTTTACTTTTACCTGTGATGTTCATCAGTATAACACCTGTTTATCAGTAAATTCCCATGTAAATCGTCCGAAACCACGCACAGAAATCATAAAAATTTATCCTTTTTCGCAGGCAGTGTTCTATGGAATAGCCTTCCGACAAAACTAAAAAACGCCAACAATCTATAGAGCTTTAAAAGGCTAGCGCGCACATATTTCCTTGCATAAATACCAAGGTAGAATAATTACCTTTATTTTCTACTTGTATAGCTAAACCATACTAATATTTGAACGTCATCTATTTTTTCATAACCGTACTTATGCACATCTTATGTAGACTTATATATATATACATTTCATTTATATTGTACACAATTGTGCTTATTTGTATTTTAACTTCGTTTTATGTATTTAGCAATTCTGTTGCATACTTTCATAACGAAACTCGACCACATATATTTGTTCTTCAACTTTAGCTGTGTTTACGTCGACGCGTTTTCGCTTAAAATTCTGTGACTGTATGATGTAATTTTAGTTAATGGACCTGTTGAATATTGTATTTTATTGTGATGTATCGATGTATTACAGGGCCCTTATGTAAACAGAGTTTTATTCTGATAAAGGCTACCCTGAAAGATATTGGAATAAATAAATAAATATTAACTAACATATACGAACATACATCAGAATCATTTTGATCTACGATTTTCCTATTAAACTTATCGGCACAACAGTAAAAAAAGATTAATATTTAAGTGTTCAATATATGTCCAAGATGGATCGCTCGCACCGTAACTATTTTGCGAGAATGACCTCTGACCTCAAATAATAATTGGTCACATTACTTCAGCTGGATCCTAAGTTGCAGGTCTACTAAGATCATGGGCGTGTTTTTCGTGCTCAGTCATGGAACACGTTCCTGTTCCTAAACACAAAGTGAAACAAACTTATCATTAACCGGTCTAAATGTTTTTTTTATCAAAATGAAACACACTTATTCAATATTCATTTATACTAAGGAAACTATGAACCATTACAAATTATTAACAACATTCAATTATTCTTTGATCAATGAAAATATTATATTCCTGTTCTCAATTTTGACCTCGCTTCAGTGCGCCCACTATCGGCCGGACCGACTCCCAAGCGTGGTTCACTTTTTCTTTACCAAGGACCAGGAACGCGTTGCAGGTACGTCACAAAAACGACCTCGGTAAGGAAAAACTGCTGGAACAGGACCAAGTTCCGAGCACGAAAACACACCCCATATTTAGATATTTTAGTTGAACACGTTTCATATATTTCAATGTTTCTCCCTTCCAGCAATAACAAAAATCAGAAAGGATAAAAGCAAAAGTGAAAGCCTTACCTGAGTTACGCTTGGCACATGCGCATACATGCTCAACTGCTAAATATCAACCATGAAATGTTCTTTGGGGTATCCTAAACCGTATGAAGCAAACGTTATCCAATATTCGTCTGAGAAACATCCTAAAATCCTTTGTACGATGACTCGGTGTGCAATCACTACTTATTTTCCGTATATAGTATCAGAGTTCTAAACCAAAGGTAGCTCTCCGTGATGACATGGCTGAATATGTCACCATCATTGTATAACTATGTATGTAACTGGCTTAAATGACGTCATGACCACCAAAGTGATAAGCACTTACGCCTACCTGGTTATTTGTAAGCTTCAATCCAGTATGCCTTGGGCAATTTCCAGTATATAATCATACTATCATCCTGTTGCGAAAGGTCAATTTGACAACCCGCATTACGGCTCATATATATATATATATATATATATATATATATATATATATATATATATATATATATATATATATAATTAAGATGCCACACTTTGAAACATTTTGTTAAATATAATAAAAACATCATCCTATTTCTAAAACTACTCATCCGACCGCAGTAATTGTGTCTTCTAAGATCGAAAATATTTAAACCTATGATTTCTTCGTACTAAACGCAGTATAATTGATGCTTGCACCTCAGGATTCAGTCAGCATTTGTGATATCCAGATAACACGCAACAACCGGGACGTTTTTTGCATAATGGCGCGTAAAAACGTCACATCAGATCCAGAGATATGAATGTCATGTGACAGAGTGAAACGGCAAAATATTACTCCTGCATATATAAATCACACCAGTAAATCATGTGTGGCATTATACCGTTTTTTTTCAGGTTGCAAAAATAAACAGCACGCACCATCCAAGGCAAAATAAAGCCAAAATAAACCCTCCTGGTGATGCATTCTTCTCCCTCGAGGTAAAGTCCTGGGTATGATTTTTCTGCTGTTTTAAGGTTAACCTTTGCCTGGTGATTATGAGCGGACTTTTTCATAGTATTCTATCACTTCTGTTTGCATATCCTGCGCGATGTAGCTACCAGAATACACGACAACACCCACAGTACTGTCAAATTTGAATTTGCGTTTCCGAGTTCCTATGTAATTAATATCATGTGAATGGATTATTATAGATGGCCTGACATCCATAGTACTCAATGATCTCCTGCCCGACAGATGATAAGGCCAGGGAAGTGAGTTCCGTTTAAACCATAGCCCGCCAGAAGTTAAAACAAACCTGCTTTGATACCGTTGGAGGTTTTATATATCGACATGGTCATCTGGATTTAATATTTTGCTAATCAGTGATTTGTTGCTTAACCAAAGCCTTGGGAGTATAATAGCCCATCAGATACCATCACTCGATTTAGTCATACTCTCGAGGCGAGAGATATATTATGGTTCAGTCGGGTTACTCTAGGGTAAATCAATTACATTCTATTTGGTTTCTGTTTTGAGACTAACTAGTATATCATGTTATGTACCTCAGCCCATTATATATACAGAAAACATGCATCTGAAGTCCCCATATTCATGATAATATTTTAGAATGATATCAGATTTTTATACAGACATTATAGAACAATGTCGCAAAAAAAATCAACCTTTGATTTCAGGAGACAAATTGATCTTTAAATTCATGGGGACACTTACAAAACTAAACGAACAACTTGACGGTTGCTTGCGTCTGCATAAAGATCTTACTCTGCATGCTCCGATTTAACTGATAGTTTCGCAAAACAACTGACACCGTTTCTTGGGTGAGACAAAGAACCTCATATCGAAAGTTCGGTGTTTTATTTCAACAGAATAGGAAGGTCTTATTATAGTCTTGACATACCCAAGCAGATTTCTTCAGATTTTATAACTATTATTTCATACCTTAAATTATCGGAAGGAAACGAAAAAAAAAAAGAATGGTTCACCGACACGCTTCATTCCATATGGTTATCTTAACCTCTGTTAAAGTTAGGACTGATAAAACAACCTTATATATTTCCGCCAGGATGATATGCGTATATTCCCGCTCGTGTGTTTGTTTTTGTAGTGTATGATCACAACATAACTCACTTAGTTATGAACAAAAAATGAATTTTTAAAGGGACCCAATCACCTGTCTGCCCTTAATAAACTTAAGGTAATCCTTGGAACTTTTATAAAAATAGGCCAGGAAACGTGGATATCACTGCACAAAGCCTGCTTGTTTTGTTTATATCAACGTGTTTATAATATGAGGGGGCCCGCCGAAATAAAACAAATTCAACAAGGGCATCTGGTGGCAAGTCAGATAAGCCAGCGCTTTGCAAATGGCGTTTTGCAACAAGTGACCTTTCTACCTCCGCATATATGCACCTTCTTCCGTAGGTTACATGTTTTCCCGTTTATCAACTAATCTGTGTTTACAAACATGTTTGTTGTGTACAAAAGGTAGCTGAATGGGCACCTTAAAGGCCAGTCCGGGTAAAGGCCAATGAAAAATCGGTTAGTTTTTTTTTTGTGAATCCGGCACATGATCCTTATCCAGGAAGTCATCAAGGAATATTCACAAATGTACAGTCATTTGTGCACGAATGAATCTCGGAATATGGGCCGAAAGAGTGAATAGTGAGGCTTGCATTCATTAGAATGCAGGTTTCTAATTACATTATTTCAACCGCCATGAGGTATTATGCTTTAATCATAATTGGTTGTTTGGTTGGTTTGTTGGTTGGTCGGAATTGATATTTGACTGGTTGGTTATTTTGCTGGTCTTTGTTATTGACTTTACTAACACGACAGTGGAAGTGGATGAAAGTGAATGGAGTTTCAGGGTGCTAACATACAAGTAACAATCCTTTACGTTTTGCGCGATAATCTGCATTAACATAATATGTTTTTCTTTGTTTGAATTATCCTTGATAGTTTTTTTTTCATTTGTTAAGAATTATTTTCTGGCGAGGGCTTTAACCACCGATGGGCAGGTGCCTTTCGTCTTGCGACCAGAGATCACATGTGATCTAACCATGAAGTTTGTGGATCATGAAATATATTCATCTTTGTATCACACCACAGAGGTTAATTAGAATTTAGTACTGGGTATGAAGTCCTTCATTACACCTTGTTTCAGGTGATGTTTCAGCTATTCGGATATTTGTTTAACTATCCCTTGACAGTTGTGGCATCTTCGACATGAACATGCACAGTATAACATCTTTCCTCACCAAACCTTCGTCGGAGGAAATTATTGCGTTAATTATGGTGTGACCAAACACACAAACTCACGCACGGAAATGAACACATTACCTTGGGGGAGGTAGTAAATAAATGAAGACTGACCGCCACGCATGAGATGGTGCACCAGTTGCGTTGGCTTGGCCTCATCACTCAGGTGGGCGCTAGTCCATTACTTCGCAGAGCCTAATTGCCGCTTATTACCTGGGTCAATCCGGGAATCAATGCGAATCAGAATGCATTAATTAGCTCATTTATCTGAATTCAAAGGAACCCCCATCCGGAATGGAACCACTGTATTAAATAAATATGGCGGCTGATATGGCTTAGATACGGAGGATGCTGTTGTAACAATAAGATGCAATTATGGGATGCATGGAACGTCATAATTCATGCCGACAGGTAACGTAGTTGATTTTGATGGTAGTCATATTTGCACATACTTTTTTACGTACGTTTTTGTATAAGGGTCAGTGACACACTGCATATATAGGCAAGGGTTCGGTCTATGCAATACATATAAATATACTTTGTCCCACAACATCTGTCCATCCGTTTTTTTTTATATTTTTTTTGGTGAAATAGTCAAAATACCTATGTTTATCGCGAATGGAAAAAATGCCAAAGCGGCAACTGTCTGACAGCAAGGTCATACTCCGCCCTGCTTTAATTTCATATAATAAAGTTGATAAAAAATATTGGAGTACAGATCTACGGTAAATTCTCCGTCTTTTAACGACGACATAAGCTAACGATCTTACACTTGATACGTTTGACGATCCACAGAGATTATGTCAGAATGGTAATTGCACGTATTGCTACCATGGGACAGTTTTTAACTAACAAATAAGCCTCTCTCATATCACAGATATCAATATGAATGACCATTTGATATGTTCTACAATGCAAGTCAGCACCGCTGCAAAGTAGAATATTCATTTCATACATAGTTAAACTATCATTATTTACAACAGTCTCGTTAATATTAGCTCAAGATTAATCGCTAATGAAATGAATTTGAATGTAATATTGCGAAACATTATTTGGACAGCTATGATAGAAGAGAGGATATACTCACGTGCAGCTTCGCTTTTATGAAAGAGAAGATATCATAGTCTGTATTTCAGTGAGAGGTAGAGTCAATGATTTAGTCATCAGGAAGATAAAGCCCTGTATTCTGTTTGTTCTTTTATGGAGAGTAAAATATATACTTGATAATAATATTAAATCCCTTTTTATGACTTAGATTAAGGGCAAAGCTGCACATACAGTATTCCCTGTCTTAAAACCTCAAGATCTTAACCGAGCATGCTGGCTTATTTGTTGTCATTGGAAGCGTCAATTGAATTATACTTTCCGCGAGATATAATCAGTAAATAATCTAAGATAGCAACATGAAGCAAAAGTGAAATACACAATTTATTGATATTGTTTTGGTCAATTGTGGAAAAAATACGTATCAGTGATGCACGATTCTTACCTTTATATATATATATATATATATATATATTTATATATATATATATATATATATATATAAAGATGCATGATTTATGATAGGTACATCTTATAACTGCAAATGCTTAACAGATGAATTGTTTATTTTGTATCCATCACCAATCAAATATATCATATCCTATGTATGAAGCTATGAGAAAGTAAAAAAAGTCCTCATGTATAAATTTAATTTAAAGCCTACCTGGTCATTGTCAAAACGGAATTGTAAACCGTCAGCAAGTCCAGTATCCGCCATGATAACTCACGTACCCTTGTAAAAAGTCATGTATTTTCCAAATCAGTTGATATATGCTTCCCAATGAATGTGAGCTAGCAAGAGAATGATAAAAAGATGCGAGGTGCTGTGACATAAATTTCCTTTGATATGCTTGTACAAACCTAAGATTCAATATATTCACTTTAGATGGTAAGTTTAAACGATGCGTGCATGAATTACACCAGTTCGTTACGGAGAGATATAAAAAGATCAATTCTGTGTACAGGAGAAAGCGAGTTTGGGTTTGACTTGTCGCTCAATTAAATGTGCGACCTGGCTGGAAAATGTCATTATAATTTACCCTACGCACTGCCGTGGAAAAAGATCAATCCCGTGAAAGGCATGCAACAGCTCCTTCGAGGCCGATATCCAATGATCTCGAGTAATACATCATCGCTTATTGTCCACTTCGTCGTCACATCCTGCATACTACGTCATCAAATGTTGTTAAGCACACAATGTATTTCCGATAGTCAGGGAACCGGGTTTGTTTGCTCAGAGGAAGCTACTATCAAAGAGATGTTTGCTAAACTATCCCTCCTCAGAATTTAGTACAATAAGCTCTATTGTATGCAGGTTTCTGGGATCCGGGCTATATATTGATGTTACATGTATATTTAATTAACCCGAGATAAAGGTAAACACTAACACTAAGGAATGAGATGATAATATCACACCATGTCAGAGATGGTCGATAACTCAGCTTCAGAGGCATTTTGTGTTTCAGTTGAAACCTAGCATAGGCAAAGATGGCAATGACTCTACAAAATTGATTGACCATAGCTTATGCCTTATCGATAACCATTCACTTTTCAGATCAACAATCTCAAAACATTTATACACATATGTGCCTACCGTTATGTGTGTTAATATGTTTTTAGATTACAAGAACATGGAAGAAACATGTTTTCTTTGATATTTTCCGACAGAAAATTTCCTGATGCATCAGGGTAACAAATATTTAACAGCTCGACATTGTAAAGGAACAATTGATTAAAGTGTTGTTGTAAACCGGTCCCCCATCTGGATCCACGAATTATTTGAAAGAAACTGCTACATTTCTGGCAGTGCCATATTGGGGTTATGAGCTGCCTTGGCGGAGGTCTGCCCTCCCTGAGTCCAAATTTCTAGTTTTGCCATGCGACTTGCGATATACTTGTTTTGTCTGCACGCTAAATGGCAGACCCCGTCATTGGTCTCGAAGCATTTCCGTGGACAGAATTAGATAGGGGCATGAAAATTACTCCTAGGACAGTCTTATAGGGGCCCAATCACTTACCTGACCTTTATAAACTAAAGGTAATCCCTTGAAGCTTTGAAATATAGGCCGGTTATCATAGATATCACCGCACACGCTGCTTGTTTTGTTTATATCAACGTGTTTTTAATATGTGGGGGCCATTCAAAATTATCAAAAAAAAATCAACAAGGGAATCTGGCGGAGTCAGATAAGCCAGAGCTTTGCAAATGGCATTTTGCAGCAATTGACCAGTCTACCTCTGCATATATGCAACCAACCACTTAATAGGTTACATGTTTTTCCCGTTTGTCAACAAAGTTGTGTTTACAAACACATTGTTGAATAACAAGTTCATACATCCTTCATGGAGGCGTTATAATAATTTTTCATAACCAGGATTACACTTGAATCATTAATATATACACAGAGGAAGCCAGAAATCACATCAATTCTTTTTCAAAAGGTAGGTGAATGGGCAGCTTTAAGGTCGGACTTTTTCTGAGGAGGGAGTTTGGTGCCACGTATCGATAAAGGAACATCGGTGAACCCCCATGGCCCTAGCTTTACCCCAACCCATTTGGCAAAAAATCCTTTTTACTTTTTTTATATTTCACTACAGGAATGGAGGTTGCTTGATTTTGTTTGTGCTAGCCTTTTTATAGGTGTATACCGTGCAGACAAATTTGTGTAGCTGGAAATGTTAGAAGAAAAAATATGCCAAATCATACCGAACTAGCAGCCATTTCAATACAGTTAAACACAATATGATCGTGGGAATAACTTTAAATTCAAGCGAAAAGTCAATTAAATATGTTTTCGGTAAATTTGGATAGAGATAATATTCATGCCAACATGTTATGTTTATGTTTCATGTTTACTTCTGCCCTGTTGTTATTATTTGTGTTACACGTATGTACATAAAAAACAGACGTCCTTATGGGTCGTGCAACATGTATTTGCAAGAATGAAAAAAAAAATGCAGTAAATGTGTTATGGTTATAATTGTAGGTGCCTTAGTTTATGCATGACATGCAGAATCACAGTAAACATGACGAACAAAGAATTTTCCTAAAAAAATTGCATCTTATGTTAATCTGATAACGACAACATATTTATCCCAGAATAGAGTTAATTCAAGAAAACCTATCCACACCAGATCCTGTAAAACACAGATCCCTTCGTGTGTTGATTAAAAATATGGTGTTACGGAACCAATTAACAACAGATCACTTAGTCGTGACGAGCATAAATTTTGTTACGGAGATAAATAAAAATCAGTTTCTGTAACACTCGGCAGCGTGAAATGTCTAGGGGAATGAATAAAGAAGTCAGTGGTTTTTTGTTAACAACTAATTATAATTTATTCTTAAAACAACCCTAACATTACAATACACTAAATCAATACAATTACACAGTATAACAACAGTATAACAGTAAATCAATACAATTACACAGTATAATAAATAAAGTGTACAGTGCCAGATCGAGTGTCCGGATCCTGGGCTTTGATTCTGGATACCACCACTGTCACAGCTCGACAAGTCCTTTAAAACTAATTATCCACGTAAACAGTTCAAATAGTCCAAAGTAAAGCTCTTGTAATAATCCCGAAGGCAAACTGGAGACAGTCCGCACTAAATCTGCATGGAGTTCGTAGAATCCCTGACACTACTGCAATTATCGGATAGGTCCAAAAAATGACTCACACTCTTCCGTGTCCGCTGGAACATTTCTCTCTTCTCCTCTCGGCTCTAAACACAGCCCCTAATTTGAAGCTTCTCATCCAAAAGCCTAGATACTTCTTTTTCACGAACAATCCAAAGAACACAACAATACATAATACACAAGCGCCCAAAGAACAATACAAGACACGCGCTCATAGAGCGCAAACAGCCCAGAATATTCCAGATTAGCATGAGCGCTGTGTCTTTACACGCCAGGGTTCACCCAGCACGGATTAAACCGAGAACTGTGTCTCTACACGCCATAGCAACTGACGCCAAGGGCTTGAGCCTAACACGAAACAGAATGTCAACAGCGCACAATAAAAGAGACACCTGTAACAATGGTATGATGTATTATACAGAAAACAGCCAAACCTTGATATGTAAGATGGACACTGAAGGGTACACTGCAAAAAAAAAAAAAAAAAAAATGATTTTGTTAACAAGATAAAATTTCCTACCCAAAGAAATTTTTCTGTTGATAGGTAATCCCTAGGATTTTTTTTTCTTGATTCATAGCCAGATTGCTTATTGTCCAGATAAAACCTTATCATAAGATCACAATGAGAACAATTTTCTCTCTCCCAAGAATATACTTCTGTCCAACATATATATATATATTTTCTGGTAACAAGAAAAATTACCTTTTTTTCGTATGATAGAGAAAACCTATATCTTCATTAGTGTCGGAATAATGATGGGACGTGGGAGCTTCAAGCTACCATGAATCTTTATATTCGAGCAAAAATCAGTCTCGACAATTTGATAAAACACAATGGAAATGAATACACAAGGGAGTAGAAAGTATTTTGCACAGTGACAGATGTTAAAACAGATCGGACACGATTAAGATATATTATGATAGGTAATGCCTATATTTTCCTTTTGACTCTCGACAACAAATACATGTATAAATATTGTATAGGAGATGTCATATTGTATAAACCGACTGTCAACTGCTTTGATTAAATGTTTTATTGAGATAGGTTTTATATCCGCGATAATTAAGGTCTCGCAAGTAATCACGCATATATAAAACCAACCGCAGTATACCTATTACACATTATATACCAATTTCGACACTCAGCTTCCCTGGATGCAGCGCCTCCCTGGTGGTACTGACGGACGTTTTATCATAAAAAGTTCGTTTCTGAACTGGACTCATGGGTCTATCTGCTGGAAAGCATGGCTTACTACAGAATAAGACCTTTGTATATCGACGCGGTCTGGGCCGCCCGTCGATATAGACATTTTCTACAGCCATTATGACTGTGTATTAACAGTGAGAATCAGGAGCGCACTGTCCGTGTTGTAAAACCAAACAAGTGCCATATCGATTAACGCTTTCCACATGGGACGATCTCAGAGTCACTCTCTCAGATTGTCTGACTCTTGCGCCATCTGGTGTAAACTTTATGAACGATTCCGAATTGCAAACTTTTGACGAAGTGTGTTTTATTCCGACGCTTCCCCTAATATAAGTTTGATGAAATTTATTTTAAAATACATGTCAGCTTATAGCTCACTTTTAATCGGTTATTTCACTGTTTTTATATTCACTGTATATTGGAGAAAACCAAAAATTATACCAGTTACTCTGAAGGCGTTTGAAATATTCACTAAGGGCATCAATACCTTTGTGAAGGTATTATTTTCAGCAGACTGAACACAGCCACAAGTTAATTTTTTTTTAATTAGGTGATTTAATATACAGGTGGTTTTTTTCAGACAGTCTCCACTGTATGTAATTGCCAAGCTTTAAAGTCACGAAATACAAGCATATAACAATGCCAATTCTGCAGCATGGTGTTTCCTTGAACTGTAACAAGTTTGGATTTTGAAATTTGACAGTTGAGATAAGTAGTCTTAGTCATCCCCACAATTTCAAAATGGAGGAGTGTCGTTATGAGCAGAAGCGTCCTCTGGCTGAAGGGAGGTTTGACGCTTCACGTCACAGTGAATAATTACCTCGAATGCAGTGAAGTGATGCATGCTGAACTTGCGTTGTTCCGTCAATATAAAAAGTTATGTCGGGCGTTAACAGCGGCAACATTGAAATGAGCAGGGATTTGTACTAGAAGACATTTTTTTTCAAAACTCATTAAAATCATATCAAATCCAGGACTATCAAAAATGTAAGCGTTTGTGACGCTCAAAAACTCTTTTTGGCGCTCGGTTCTGCTTGTCTGATCGGAATTTCTGGCTGTAGGACAGAGTGTAATTAAAAGCTGGTTTTTGTAGCTGTAACTGACCTGTGACGACAACTTCAAACAAAAGAGTCAAAACTGCGCTGATAACTGACCCTCATATTTCATTATAACCAGATAATTATATGTCGGGAAAACCCCGTATAATGAAAGGACAATGACGTAAAATACGTACTATTACGTACTAACCCATCAAAATGCGAATATTTTTTTTATAAAATCACCTACAATTGGGACGCGCCAAAATTCCCTGTGACTCTAGATAATGTTTGCTAGAGCGTCACGGACTTCTTAATTTTCCTTCATACCGAAAGCCCTGTAATCAATTTAAATAAATTGAAATTTCAAAACCCTAAATCTTTCAACATCATTACAAATTGAAAACAATGATATCTGATAAAATCTTCATTTTATAATATCTGCTATTCTATCAAAAGTTCTCCAAAACGGAAGCGGAAGTGGAATTGGTAATTATTCAGAATACCAAATAAGAGATCTAATTTAATGTGTTTGATTAATTACCCACAGGCTAATTACATGATTAGGGCTGATGGCTAACGACGCCTAACAGGCGGGGAAACAGATAACATAGTCTATATTTAATCTGTCAAAACTGTTACCATCTATGTTTGGCTTGATATATAAGCTTCTCTCAGGGACGATTGGTTTTAAGTACAATTTTAATATTACATATCTCAAATAATATTCTGACAGACTCTAGTATTACGCCAATCTGTTGTGTAATAAACGTTACTACTAATGCACTCTCCTTTACAATAACAATCTTTTACACAGCGCCAAATGTCAGTTTATCAGACACACATCGCTAAGACGTACACAAACACACATACACAGAACATATTCCCCTCGACAGCTAATCCCTGTACCTCGCTACAAGCCTACTTCCTTCACATTCCCTCTCTCTCGAAACACATTGAGAAACACACATACACATATGTGAATAAAGCCAGATGTACGACATCAAAGGCCCTCATATATCACCATACCGGGACCCCATCAGTTGATTACCTGCCAATGTATATTGGCCCTAGCTTTTAAAGCTAAACCCTGAGTCGCTGATACCTATTCCGAAATCAGTATTGTAATTGACACTGACACTAAATTGAAGTGAACTTTCGAGCTTGATCAGCCCACACCGATGTGATGATTGAATTATTTTTTTTGTACATAATACAAAATTTCTTAATTTAATTAATTGAACCTGAAACTTTCAGATTCAGTTCTAGCAGGATTTACCAGAAGTTTTCACTGGTTTGTCTCAACAAGAACGCATAAAAATAGCTCAAGAAACCATTCAGTATCGTATGCAATGCAGGTCTGTGGACCCTAAACTGTCGTCCTACGGCTATAGGTAATATTTAAGTTGATATTTTTTTTTAATTTGCGAGTGTTTCATATATTACGTTTTGACATATGTCGAAACTACACCACAAATGAGACAATGATGGCTTTTGTACCTTTGTACTATCAAATCTGTGGCAGGTAGCTACACTTTCACAGACCTGGATTCAGCGAGCCGCTCTGGCGTCTATTTTATGAATAATGGACAAGGCAGTTGAACCAATCAAATGAGACTTGTACACATATTCTACGTGGATGCCTGGTGCTAGTTGTGCGCCACTTAATCGATTATATAGAAGAGTGGTATTTTTCTTTCATAATCCATTAAATCGATTACATTTTGCATGATCGATATATTCTTATTCTATCAGAGATATAAGATAGACGGGGCGCAAACAGCGAACAGCATTAAAAAAAATAACCACTCTTTTCAGGTACCAAATCTACCTGACTTTGTAAAAAGCCCTGACTTTTAAATTTTTTAATGGTAGAGGTAGCCACCTCCATTTTCCATTTTTTTGTTGACTTATCTAATTCTTACTATAAGAATTTTTATATACCTTTGCAGATTTCTATTTCAGTTTGGGACTACGTGACAGGGCGGTAGCATCCGTTTCCTATTGTTTTTTTGTATCCTGATGTCACCTATAGTTCTGGTGTCTACTGCACCTGACTTGAATGACCGACCATTCTATTGGTGTAAAATTCGAATCTTTATGCATGGTCTTCATTTGTTATTGAATATATGAGTGACATGATTATATAGAGTTTAAAGGCGCTGCGACTTTGTACTGGCTAGCAAAGATCATTTTGTAAGGAAACACTATAAAATCCTGAGACGGCAAAGAGATATGATAGAACTCATGGATTTAAGCATTGCATGAAACCGAAATTCCCTGATTTACCAAGAGCTTTCCTTGACGAATTATCAAATGTGCAGCATAATTATTTTGCTCCGTTTCCAGCTTGCAACGTCCTAAATGTCATTGCAGTACAGGCGAAATAGAAACGGTGATGTGTACAAACAAGTATGTGATATAACACAGTCACCGTGACACTAAATAGAACAGTTTCTGTTTGAGTCTGTAAAATTGTTTGTTTTATCCCTGATTTGAGTCACCTTTTACTACAATTATCCTTACTTGTCGCTCCATGGAAAAAAGCGAATTTAATCTCATTTGATCGATCTTTCCAGAAGTGCAAGATGGTTGCTTACCCTGCATATACAATATGGCACAGCATTTTAGAAACTGATTCGATTCAACATACAATCCTGAGACAACGAAAGAATACAGGCATTTTCAGGGTTTAGTCAGGAAGACTTGTCCGACGCTCGTGACATCGCTGCAGCTGACTGCTCTAGTCAGAGTGGGAAGCAGTCAGACCTTTACGCTGTTACAGCAACAGGGTGCAGCATATAAAACAAGAAGAGCGGGGCACAGAGGATGCGTGCAACCGCGCGGGCTGCGCGCAGAAATCTCTTATGCCTTCGTAGCAACGTGCGGGTATATACACTACAGTGCTCACCTTACAAACGCACATATCGGATTATTTTGGATACCGCCGGCATCTTCATCAGTCAGCGTGCATGCTGCTGGGGCTTAAGCATCTGTGCCAGTTGTTCCTGACAGAGCCTTTCATCCTTGCCGAGAGCACGAGGTCATCATTCTCTTCTAAACAATCAACACCTGATTTTTACCTGCCCCAATCACGTTACGCGGAGGTTATGTATTGACCCGTGCATGTTTGTTTGTTTGCTTGTTAGTGAGTATATATTTTTTGTCTGAGTCCAAAGATATCACATCCACAGACTTCATATTTTCCCGCCGAATAAAACTGATTCCAATTGCTCATGGATGGTGCTAAATTTCGTTTTTATAACCTCTGTATACTGAATTTCTGTTAAGGCATAAAGAATAGTTCATATCGGACCTGGAAGTGATTTTTTTTTGCTTGTACATGTTTGTATTGATGTGTTAACAGTTTAAAAAAATGAATCGATTTCAATGACAGAAGAGGCATAGAGGTTAATTATTTTCTTTCATTGTTTTTCTTTCATGTATGTGGATCTGACGACACTAATGAAAGGAGCAGTAAGCCAAGGAATCATTATTTGTTGGAATTTTTCATGATACATCAAATTCTAGGGTTATTATTCTTTGTTCGTTGTCGTGTCTGATTGTTGTTTGTAATATCTCTGAATATATACGAACAGATGTCAATCACATTTTTTGGAGAACTGGCTCCTGATGCATAGAGGATAATAGTAGATTTGGCCTGGTTCCGGATACAGGATAAGTTTTTTTTTAATTATTAAGTCTATGGCTATACTAATTCTTCAAATCAACATTTACTCAATTCCAGTCATTAATCGATAATTAATTTATAATTAAAACGGGTGGAGTTATGGTATTAACAGTCGTTTTCCTACCGGAGGATAAAGGGTAAAAAAGAAAAATACGATTAAAGGTGACAAAGGGTAAAGGTGGGGTTTAAACCGCCTTTTGTGGCTCAGGTGTAGAGCACAGGACTCAAATCCGGGTGATCCTGAGGTCGAACCTCAGCCGAATCGGTGAGATTTTTCAAGGTCGGCCAAAACCCAGGGTGAGCGCCGTGCAGGCTTAAAGGGAAGGCCGTGCCAAATGGCCGTTTTCACTCACAATGCCCGCAGGTGCAGTTGTCATCGGGTCTGGTTAACACCAGGATATAACATGAGAGGAAGCGTGTGATACTGCGCTGTTACCTAGTTCAAAACTGGAATTGAATTCTGCAGATATACATATACTTAGTTAATATAGCATTAAAAATGGAGGCGGTTATTATCAACAACAAAAATAAAAAAAAGTGGGGGTTTAAAGTCTGATATTACCAAATATGTCAGTCTCATCCGACTTTACACTTTGCCTTCCTTGTCTTTCGGACCTGTTCATTCTTTTAGCTTTTCTCGGTTCCCTGGGGAGCATGCAAACATAATAGGCGCTAGAAGATGTTCGTTCTACATTTGTCTGCCGCCAAAAACCAGTACCTATTCACTACTGGGTCGATCGAGAGAGCGCAACCTTGTGGTAAAGACGTTAGCTAGGTCAGCACGGGACGCGAACCCACAACCTTGCGGTCACAAGTCCAGCGCCCTGACCAATATACGCCACCACACTCTAATATTCTCTGTCATACTAGTATACCTTACATTAGATATAGGTACAGTAATGCACGATGTTGAAACGTTATTATTCTGTCTCCATAAATGTTAGATGCATTCTTATACTAACAAGCAGTATACTCTAATTCCGACTTGCGACTTGCGACATCTTGGTTTTACTCTGTGGGGAAATTGGCAGCACCAATGATCGGTTTCAAAATGTTTGTGAGTTCAGGGTTAAATGCGGGCTCGGATATACGACAGGAAAGTACTCCGAGGAAAGTGTCATCCAAGATGGGAATCTATCAACGGAGAGAGATTGGTGGGCATTTTACCCGTATCTTCCGAGTAGAATCTGGCGGAACGCTTTTGGAATGACCGCGCCCTCAACGGCAATTTTTAGTAGGATGCCTGGATCTTCTAAGAAAAATATATAGTAAATATGCTTCTTCAAACAGAATATTAGGAGAGTTTGTCATAATCGAATTGCGAATCGAATCGAAAGGCAATAATTGTTAATCAAATTAAATGGAGTAGCCCTCTCCAAGCAAATTATTAATCAGTTTAACTAAAATCCTGTTGTAGAAACGCTGAGAAAGGTTAAAAATGTAACTGAATTTCAACATGAAACAAAAGTGACAGATGAGCACACTAATTGCTAATGGAATATTTTATGTATTTTGAACATATGCTCATTGAAAATTGCCACTTTTTCGGCAGGCTAGGAATAACTTGTTTTCACAAAACAAAGTTTTATTTACGTTTAATAATAAAAAACACTGATGAGATAACATATCATCAGACAGAAAACTGTATAATGTTTAAAATGATACTAGTATATACTGTAAAGGGTCTCACTTGATGATAGAACGGCTTAATGGCCTTTCATTGAGACGAGCAAGAAACGTTTGCACACGACATTGCTGCTTTAAATGTTTAAAATGTTAAATGTTATGATTATCAATAAATAACGTTTCCAGTGGTGGAGTTATGCGCTCTCCAAATACTCTTTAGCTGGAGTGTTTAAGGCCCAGGCTAGGAGCGGGCGAATGCATATGATCCCAAAGCGTCAACCATTACACATCGCATTGAGCCAAGATATTTCAGCCCTAGGGCTTTCTTAAAATAACGATTTGTCTATAACACCCTTAAATGATTTCCTGAAGGAGATGAAACAATTCACTTTCACGCTCATTTAACTGACTCATGGTGATCATAGACTCATATAACTAGATTTTCGCGGTTCTCGTATGTCTGGAGTGGTAAACCTTAAACAGCACGACCTTTACTGATCGTTTTACGGCACTATATTTTATAACTTTCAAAGCATAAACATTACATTGGCTGCTTTTCTCTGTACAAACCACTGGCTTTTCATGTATACAATCTGCACTCAACAAGCAAGTTCATCATTTAAAACAAAATGTACGTAGCAGCGTATTTATGACTAATAGCTTAAAAATGACGAAATAAAAGTCTCTTTAGAAAACACTGAAGAAATCAATAAAAAGATGTTACTAGTTTTTTTTAGTATATGTGAATTCGACTAATTAAATCTGCAAATTGGCCAGAAAATAATTAGAGTAAAATCGAATAATTTAATTAGAGAGATAATACGTTTGAACATGTAAAGTGAGTTTCAACTCACGACAGGACAAGAGTATGATATGAAAACAAGAGGCACGTAGAGAGAGAGAAAGAGCGAAAGAGCGGGCGAGCGAGAGAGAGAGAGAGAGAGAGAGAGAGAGACAGACAGACAGACAGACAGACAGACACAAAGACAGACTCAATCAGACAAGAATAAAACAGGCAGTAAGAGACAATTAGGCATAAAAAACAAATAGAGACAGACAGACAGCGAGAGATATAGACGGCCAGAAGGACAAACAGATAGAGAGAGAAATTGAGAGAGAAACGTCAGCAGGGAAACAGAAAGTGTGTATTATCAACAGGTTCATATTTCTTGTTTATTATTATTGCTATATTTTGATTACACAAATAACGTGATGGATCTCTCTTAAAAGATTCACTGCAAACATACATGCAACGCTTCCATGTGATTCTCGCTGAGAGCGACGGGGCACATTGAGTCAAAGACAAATAATAAATTGATACTTGATACTGAAGAGCCCTCAAAATGAAGTACTTTCGGTAATACTTTTTTACGAAAGTATCTGAATTTCTAGCAAGCGCTGTACGGTGGTCATTCTGTAAAAAAAAAACCGCAGTTACCATGAACATAAAGGTGTTGTTTTGTTCCTTTCTATATTTTCTTCAGTGTATTATAAAATGCAAAAGTAGTAACATGAGAAAAAATCAAACCAATTTGGAAAAGACCGTTTAAACTGACAAGGTAATGTGGTATTACGCTGAACAGTAACTGCCGTGATTTTAAGTACTCAAACTTTGGTTAAAGGACAAACGGCTAGTCAACAGCATACCCGCAGCGCTAACGAAGTTGTATTATTATTATTATAGATTAGAATTTCCGCCATCCAATCCAGAGCTATTGTGGTCAGGCAACAATGGTCAAGCAACACCCTTACTTCACAAAAGCTGACCAGTGATTAATTCATTTATCGAGGATATGTCATGAATGAAAATGAAAATGACAAAATGGCGACTAGGATGGCGACTATGTGATCATAGAAGGGAGGAACATTAAAAATTAACGGATACTAGTCTCGCTGTCACTTTGACCGAACACGTGAAGGTAAGGGTGGGGGTTTTAAATCTGATATTACAAACGATTTCAGTCTCATCGACTTCACAACATAACTCATAGAAATATGAACGGATTCTAATGAAAATTTTAATGAATGAACCTGGGAATATGGGCCGGATGCGTGGATGAATGGTGGAGGCTTGCATTCATTAGAACGCACAATTCATGTATTTAATATGCCTATCTGATCCATGGAGAGTTTACAATCCATGCAGCATAGTAGGCGCAGAAAGTTTTTCGTTCCACATTTGCCTGCCGCCCATGACCAATTCAGTCCCGGCTGAGAGAGCGCACCCTTGGGGTTAAGGCTTTGGCCAGAACAGCGAACAGAACAAGACTCGAACCCACAACCTTGCAGTCACAGGTCCAGCGCCCGAACCATTTCACCAACGAGCTGTACTACGATTCTCGAAATAATAAAATTGTATACCAGTGTAACTATTTTTAGTTGGAAGTCTGCGGGGTAGAGAGAGGGTTGTCCTGTGTTATGACTGAGACTGGCCTCCTATGACTGGGAGGAATATCAACTCGTGACCAAGACAAGAGAGAGGGTATATCGATAGTTCTCATAATCTCCGATCGGAAGACGCTCCATATAGATATTACTATCATGTCGTCTAATATCTGTGTCAAAAATTCCAACCACGTCCGTCCAGCTCAAATCCTACTAACTTCAACCATCAGGAAAAAAGTGGATCTGTTGGCTCTTAGAAGCACCCTCTGCCGTAGACACTGCACTCTCAATGAAAATGCTTATCTCTCTTCAGCTGCATCCTAAAGAGATTTATATTCGGAGAAGAAAAATATGGTCTAAAGCTTTAGGGAAAAATGACTCCCTGTAGCTTTCTTATGTTAATACCGTACCTGGCTTTGGCATGACTCTCCCCTAACTCGGTCTTTACATCGAAACCGTTAAGGGTCGTATTTATTTACAAACTCAAAAAATTGTCACGGTCTTTTAACAATTAAGCACTATCCTTTGCCTGTAATTATCACGCAGTAGCACCAACACTATCATTATTATCACCAATAATACTCGAGTATCGCGACATAATATTTAAGACTACACAAAAATCTCATATGTCTCTGGTATAGATAACATCATTCACATCTATAGTGATCACCATCATCATAATAATAATCATGTATCGTAATAATCAGAATATTTTATATTGTAAGGAAATTTTCATTTATTCCAATAGTATCTGTGGTATCGATAAATATATTTTCCTTGAAAAATAATGCCTCATTTAAGCTTTGTCCAGTTAACACTATTCGCATCCCTTTGTATCTTTTATCTTTGTATGTATACTATATGTGTGTGTATGTATGTGTGTATAATGTCTGCGCTTGACGAATGGCATGTTATACAAGCATGACCTTTGCAAAATCGCGTTCAATATATTAACCTATGTGCATCCACTCGCAGCAAACCCGGCACGTAAACGTAATTGCTTAAATCCGAGAGATAATAACCAAACGGCAATGAATAAAAAATAAAATATTATCCAAGCAAGATCGAGTAAAGCTGGGCACTCAGTGCCCGGTGTTTACCTGGCTTGAATCCCGAGCACCCTTAGGCTGAACAACTTGTACGGCGTCATCCTGAGGTTCCCTCCAAGCATTCATGCTGTCACAGGCTAACGGTATGTTAAACAGTTGCTACAGATATAATAACCACAGGTTTTCCCAGTCAAACTGCAGGGCAGGCTGCCAGTACGGGATCCAACACAGTGGAACTAAAACGCGCCCAGCATTCCCCGGCTGGGCCAAGTAAGCCGGCTGCAACTGTGCGTATCGCGACAATTGGTTTACAAGCTTGGGAGTTCACTGATATAAGTTCTGACCATAACGTGAAACGTGCGAAACACTGCGGGGTTGCAATCCAAGGTACGATATGAGAGGAGACTATTTCTGTCCAACTGCGACGGCCTACTGCCGATTCGTCACCGAGTCCACACGGCTGTTGTTCTATAGTAAGTGTGTTTATATGTTAACTGTCTATTGCAGTATTAGATTGCCCGTCGTTAAACCCAAAGTACGGCCACCTCATACTATTTTCTTCTATTCTATTCTTTAAAGGAGTGCAGATGCAGTCTTCATGGCAAAGCTGGTCGCGGTCTGTCGTCGTCAATTTAAAATACGGCACAGTACTATACAGCAATGCGCCATCTAAGCTAACAGCATCTGATATTGCTGTGTGAAAAAAGTTAACAGCCTCTAATTAATACTTGCAACCTCTGCCTTGAAAACTACTCACTGTGTCAGAATATAAACCAATAACGATGGGATGAAGAAGCAACATTTGACTGCTCATGTACCGCATAGTGTAGATAAATAAACCGTGACCTAGACACTGCCGGGAGATTTATGAATGGCTTTTTATATTTCCTATAGATTATAACATTTGGAGCCATCAGCATAGCCGATTGTGAAGCCTACGTCACTTGCAATGACGTCACAACAGAAGGAGTTAATTTGCATATTTTGTAATCTATCATATCCTATTGGTGGATTTTCGCCATTTCCTGAAAAACAAATTCCTCGATGTTTCACTTTGAAAATGAAATTGAAAACATCAGTGTCATGGTTTCCCACTTATACCAATTTCCAAATCCATTTATCGAGTGGATATGTTGTTTGCATGTACAAGAAACAACAAATGATCGACTTAACACCTTGTCTGTAGTGGTCAATCATATTCCATGATTATTTTCCTGATTTGAATCGTTTTTCTCACATTTTCTGACTAGAAAAGAAAATTCATTTTTAGGATTTGCTCAAAATTGTTATCTAGTTAATATTAATTCTTTTCCATTTCCTCTCTTTTGTCTTTAAATGGTGCTAGGAATCAGTATAAAGATTGTACTCGTAGTTCAGACATCAGGTTCTGCTTAAGTTTCAAATTTTACCCCGAATTGGTGTACTACTACATTTATTATCATGCCTTTTTGAAGAAAATCCTCTTTTCATAGTTTCATCAGATATAGATACTTTTTATATACATTTGTGGTCACTAGTCAAATCATGATCTTCAAAATGGCGATTTTACTAATATATTTTAGAATTTTGCTAGAGCAACAGATATGCCAAAGATTCATTATGTTTTTTGTTGATAAAAAGAATTTCATGCAGTCTCAAGAAACACCCGACAGAAAGAAGTAGTGAGAACCTCGTGCTCTAAATCACCGAGCGACTGCAATTACATATTATCAGAGGTTACTTTCTTATTTAGAAAATTCACATACAATAAAAATTGCACGAAAGTTCTTTCAAGAATATTTGATACTTTTTACATATTGAATTTTAAACATTTTTTCAGGAATTCCACATCCTTAAGCTACATATTCTTTTCATTTCTACCCACATTAAGTCTTACCGGATATAATACCAGATAATATAAGTACAAGATAAAGTATTTTAATTTGTAATACGTGTGCTCATTCGACACTTTAATCGTGTGAGATACACTTTCACTTATTAAATTTAACGACTTTAAATCGTTTGAGCCAAGTTCGTTAATTTCTAAATAAGGGTGCCTAATTCAGCAAAGCTTATTTCCCGTCTCCATAGGTTAGGGTTAGGGTACGTCGAGGGGCGCCGCTTATCATTAGTAGACAAAGTGGCTTATCAATGAAGACGGGGTCCGCCTAAAAGCTTCTTTCCGACTAGATGCTCATCGCCATCAGTAAGATAATATCTGCCAATTCTTTATTCAATTTGAGATATATCTCGCTCAGTAACATACAATTTTGACATAGCGTTCGCTCCGTTACAAACCAATGATAAATAACTTAGCTGATTAAAGTGAGGTAGTGTTCTCACAATTACTTATTTATCGGTGTAAATCGGTTTCTTATTTTAGTCATCAATTTGAGACGGCTTTGCTCTGTTACTTATTTTTGTAATAATTGGTCTTTTATCAACGGAACCGTTGGCTCAACAACAGTTTGTATACAGCTCTCTGATGCAACCCAATTTTTAACCAATGCGAAATATCGTATGCTTAATTGTTCGGAACGGGAGAAAGCGTTCTCTTAGGGTTAACCAACACGTTGTTAGCCTTCGCTCAACTGTTTATCAATTGGGAATAACATTCGCTCAGTTGTTTATCAGTGTGAAATACCCTTCGCTCAGTCGTGTATCATTGGGAGATAACCTTCGCTCAATTGCTTATCAGTGCGAGATACCCTTCGCTCAATTGTATATATGAATGAGAGATAACCTTCGCTCAACTGTGTATCACTGAGATAACCGTCACCCATTTTTTGATCAGTTTAAAATACCCTTTGCTCAGTTGTTTATCAGTGGGAGATAACCTTTGCTCAATTGTTTATAGGTTGGAGATAACCCTCGTTCAATTGCTTATGAGTTGGAAATAATGTTTGCTTGTTTATCATTGTGAGATCACCGCCGCTCAGTTGTATGATATTGTCAGTGCTAATCTAAGCTCAAAATATGACGAGCTAACCGATTGAATCCATAATGGCCGTGAAGAAATATATGAGGAAAAGTGGATTCGTTTGTCGATAAATCGAGTGTATTATGGGGCTGTTATCATCAATGTACGAATTTAATCGAAAAGCCCGTCAGTGATTTACAAGCCTCTAGAGCATTTGGAACAGGTTTATACCAGAATACACAGAATAAGAACTCTTACAAAAAGCATATACCTCTCCACAAAGCATGTAATAACAAGCACGATAACGGTTGCTCTCACCAGGGGCCGGCACGGCATCTTGGAAAATGGGGGCTGCAAAGCACCCTGGCACAGGTAAGCAAATGTACCGGGAGTAGTAGTAGACAATATACAAAACTCTCGCAAACAGAAGTATTCATTTGAAGAAAACGGCACAAATTCCTCTGCCTTAAAGGCCAAAAAAAATTATAAAAGGTATGGTTCTCAGGCACTGCCCGCGTGAATTTTAATCCAGCGCTTCACAAATTTTTATTTTGATTTTCAATAGAAACTTATCAATTTTGAGCTGCAGCCACTCGGACAATTCTTTCAAAAAGATAAAATAATACTAATTTGATCGGATTTCCTTTGCTATGGAGTGCTTTTACCTGTTAAGCAAATAAAATCCTGTTAATATCATTTTCCCTGATCATATGACCTTTTTATCAAAGTAAAACAAACAAAAAAATCGCCCGGCCACATAGAAAAATGATAAAAGTGCCTGAGAACCAAACCTTTTTTTTGCCTCAATTGTAAATTTTTCTTCTTCTTAATTTTTCTACGACGTAGCCTAGTGATTTAGGCCTTGGACTGACGTGGTAGGTCTTTTGGTTCGGGGGTTCCTCTTTGGCATTATGGTAAAATCTCGCTAGAACCTATCAGATTCGCTTTATGTCTTAACGACAGGTTATCACTTCTGGTTTATTACTTATCGCGAGCATTTGGATTCTGAAGCAAACCCCCCTACCCCGCCCCTTTTAGCAAGGAGGGATGGTCAATGTAGTCATCCCCTGTGATATTGATTGAATATTATTATATTGGAAATGAAATATATTAATAATTATAATGATAGTAAACTCAGAAACGGAATCAAAAGTTTTTACTGTCTATAGAATATAAGCTTTTAATTCCATTTCTGAGTTTACTATGAAATATGTTATATCTAAAATAGTTTAGAATTAACGTATACTTTATTTTTTTAACCGTATACTAAATTTTTATATATTTGAAAGGTGTCTCACAGACAATAAAGGTAATTAATAATTATGATATATATGTGTGTGTGTTTTTGTGTGTGTGTGTGTGGGTGTGTGTGACTGTTTTGTCCAAACTTTGATGAACCTTCAACGCCTGCCATCCCTAGTCCTTGAAAATAAATTGACACCACTGGAAATCAAGAAGGTTTATAATAATAACATTTCATTATTACCGTATCGAAACCCTCATCATAATTCAATAAACAATGCCACTATCAGGCCATGGACATTCCCTTAAAAAAGCGTATGTCATTTTGTTTCCTATATTGTTTTGTCGAAAATGGCCTCGGGCGCCACCTGTGCCCCCTCCCCCGTAAATCCGCCCCTGCTTTGTTTAAACTCTCCGCAGGGCTGGTTGGTGGGTTTTCACGGCTGGCTACAGAAGAAACCAACTAGATGGGTAACAGCTGATCAACTGTTTTGTGTTATTGTTCTTCTCTCTTCTAACGCTGATCAAGCCAATTTTTACTCTCCAGTGCTGAGCATAACATTCCTTCTAGCTATAGGTAACGTCAGGACCTTAAAATACGTTAGACTACGCCTTTCCACTTCGTGACAGGTGTCGACAATATGGACAGTAGATCAACACCCCAATACTATCTTGAAGACGTTGAGGTGGTAGTTAAAGCTATAGACATCACCTCTCACGATAATGATAGATATACATCTCCCCAGTTTCGTCATTAAATTGTTACATTTGTTAACTTTCAACTGATATCTCGCAGAAGTTAGGGTTCGAGTTCAAGCCTTAGATTGATCATCAATTGTAAAATGATGGTGGTCTTGTCAATGAAATGTAATTATGCAATTCACTAACACATAAATATATATTGATGATGATTGTAAAATAATAATATGATATGATTATGAAGGTGTTAGTGATTCTAATGTGAAAAATGCTTCACGTTTTTCCAAGCACAGGGCCAAAATGTATGACGGGGTTGTTTACTCTATGTCGTAAACATATGACGTAAAAAGGCAACTTTTTACGCTACATGTATCTGCAAGCATCTCTGGCCAGCAAATCCGAGGGGCTCTGGTTTCACAATTTTGACATAGCAAATATAGTGTAAGTATAGGTACGCGGATATAATTAGGGCTGTAAAGCTGGGTTTACACTAGGCCACGATTATGCCGACCCGATGCGTACCAAGAACCGTATTAGATCTTCATGATCGTTCAAATTTATTGACATTATCCAATTTATTTACCCTTTTTCGGTTTTATACGCTTTAATATGATACAATACATTTTTTAAGATCCTGAACAAGATAAAAAAAAAGATCCTTTACCGTTCGATGAAGATCGGTTACACTTCTATGGGTATCCTTTGCGATCTTTATGATCTTCTTGATTTTGATCTCTTACACTCGTTCACATTCCTCTCTTACACTCGTTCACATTCCTCTCTTACACTCGTTCACATTCCTCTCTTACACTCGTTCACATTCCTCTCTTACACTTGTTCACATTCCTCTCTTACACTCGTTCACATTCCTCTCTTACACTCGTTCACATTCCTCTCTTACACTCGTTCTATTACCGTTTGTTGCCTTCCAATGGGGTATAGGAGGGCGATTAAACACGTTTGGACAAGACTCATATAAAAAAGAGGAAGATTTTGCATTTCATCGGTTTGTCCAGCCACTCCACAGAGGAAACATGGATATATCACTACGCTGTGTTAGGATTAGCCCGTTGCTGTATTAGGATTAGCCCGTTGCTGTATTAGGATTAGCCCGTTGCTTTATTTGTATTACATTGCGTTCTTCTACGCTCTTCCACGTTCTCCCATGCTTTTATCACGATCTGCTAAGATGCCCACGATTTACTACGCAATACTACGTTCTGAAACGAATTTTAAAAATCGGCATGATTATGGCAAAATTTTTAGCAAGTTTAAAATTTTGGCACGATCGAAACGATTTCTGACGATTGTGGAGGACCCACGCGATCAACACGATTTTTTTTAACGATCTGTAACGCTCTATAAGATGAGATGCGATCTTTACACAATTTTTATAAAATGACCAAAGCGTGGAAATCGTGCTCTAGTGTAAACCCAGCTTAACGATTCTCCGATCGCACCGATACGTTGCAATACTTAGTCAAAGATCGTATCGGTATCGTAACCTGTACTAGTATCCGTGCATTGACGATGTATGACTATCCTGTATAAAGCCCGACATTAACTTGCAGTCTCTGATTAGCTGCCTAGTGCCTAGTGCCTGTAAAGCGAAGCATCTTTGACCAGACCTCAATTAACCTGTACCCGAATGGCACAAACGCACGATTTAACCGACCGGAGGGGACTGCTTCATTATTTATCATCCCTGAAGCGTGGAAGCAACTACATGGCAGAGTAGAACAATGAATTAAAATCAAAACTCTTAGACTACAGTGAAACCTTGGTAAAAGACCATCCGTTAGAACTGGCCGAATTGTGTTATAATTATTAGGTGGCCTTAAACAGGCTCCACTATGCTTTTGTGAGTTGTACCGCGTAAAATATTGTGAGGTAAGTATGGCGATACGTATCTTAATGTGAAATTTGATTAATATTTTTAATGAATTGCCTAATTACATTGGTATGAAATATAAATGTGTTTATGTGGTAGTTATTCTGTGTTTAATTATTTTATCTCTTTGACAATAAATGTAGTGAGGAAAGAAAACAAAATATTTATAAAAAAATTACGCATCCATTAAATAGATGGCATTCTGCATGTTATACAGGGCATTAATTGATTTATGATGTGTAATATGCCATCACGCTAATATTAGACTTGAAATTAGGAATCATAAAATGGCATACTGAAATAACTACGAGAGCAGAGGTTGATATGGCTGAAACACTGTCAATACAGAAAGTCTCTGTGGGCAATCGTGTGTTATAACAATATACGGGAAAGGTTAGGTGAAATGTTAACACCCAGGAGAGCAATTATGTGGTTTGGAGCAAGGAGCCATCGTGATGTATTAATAACATCATCGCTGTTATATATAACATTCCGTGTACAGTGTAGATTGTGACGATTTGGCGCGCATTCAATACCACTGGATTAATCTCAATTGACTTTATATAGCAATGAAGGCAACCATTAATGAAACCTTTTCTTTCTTCATTGGCGGATTTTGAGGTGGCGCGCGATTTCAACCTAATAAATATTGGAAATGGAATAATAAACGCTTAAAACCTAACAGCAGGGTCGGATTTTTGCGATTTGTATCATTTGCTTCCGTAAATTTATGTTGGTGAGAGTTATGTATCAAGTGCCGTCCGGCACACATTTTTAATGTGCCAGGATGCTGACATCCTGTAAAAGTTGCTTGTGTTATAGAAATGCTCCCATTTGGTGGGTATGAGTCTGACTATAGAGATTTAGGTCGACCTGTTAATACTCCCTCACACTCACATATTTTTTTTCAATGGAGTATTCTGGTATCTAATGATCACACACAGACAAGAAGACATTACAGTCACCTACAGTATGTCACAAAAGTGAATACACCCCTCACACTTCAGAAATCATTTTATTAGATCTTCCCAAGGGCCAGTACTATAGAGCTTAAACAGGGATATATATGTAGCATGTAGTGAATGTACAACTTGTGCTGCAGCATAGAATTACTTCCATCTGAATATTACTCTATACACAGACGCATTATTGTCTAAATGGCACTCACTTTTGTGACATACTGTATATCCGCTATACCAAGATGACCAAAAGAATAACACAGAAAAAACAGTGTATCAACAAAACTTGAGGATTTTATATTCTTCCATTTTGACACTGTTTAAGCATATGTGCATTACCAGACTTTCAATGGCCGCGACAGAGGATAACTATACCTCAAAGCTGATATGTTTTTACTAAACCATGTGTACTACAGAAGCAGCTAGTAATATACGAGCAAGGAATAATTCAGCAGTCGTTCAGACATTAGAGCAATCTGCGAGGTTCTATCCAGATTTCATCATTTTGCCTTTCATGTAGTGGTGGGATTCGAACCAGGGACCTTCAGCTCCATAATCCAACGCTGCAACAAATAGGCTACGCCCAATCATTTTTAAAAGTTTTCTCCCTAGTTGAATAATTCCAGCGACAAAAATGAAATCCAATAAATGCCATACAACACGTGAACATAAAATGATCGGTAATGTTCGGCGATGACGCTACTTGAATCCAACATTCATAAAAAAACTGTATTTTTTTTCTGATATTCCGCCATAGTAAGTATTCACATTAACACAACGGTTCTTTTAACATAAGATGTTAAATATACTTGTTTACTGAGTGTGTGATGATATTCAAATTTGTTGGTTATAGAGCTGCCGTGTGTAGAGCCAGGGGCTGTGGCTCTTTTTGACAACGTGATCGGTTTGAAGTTGCATCTGGAAGTCCCTAAGGCATCATGGTAATAAGAAGTTGCTAAGCGTTCGCACGTGGCACCAAGACCCTGCGACTGCGCTGCATGTCGGGAATGACCCTATGTCGTAAAATGGTGACGTAAAAACGTCAGGAAAACATTTCCCAAGGAGCGATGCCAGGTTGATGACGTTATTAAGATCTAGACAGCCGGATATGAACAGATTTAATGTTGATATACACGGCATAATACGGTTTTATCTGTGTTTATGATATTCTATACAATACACTGCAGGGTATGGGTTGTAGTAGAGATGTTTCTGTATTTTTTCTTAAACGTTCAAAGATGTAAGTTTGTGTTTATTTTACGGGCGTGTTATTGATATAAAATGTCCTTATCTCATAATACATGCTTTCTGACACTAAAGTTTGGAGGATCATATCACATATATATGGTAAAACCTCGCCACCTCAATATAGCGACCACGTAAAATTTATAAACGACCACTTTTTCACGGTCCCAATTATTTTTTGCTTTTTATATCAGACTTTATCGGGTTCTGTTGGCGGCCGTTATTTCAAGGTTCCAATATATATATATATATATATATATATATATATATATATAGAGAGAGAGAGAGAGAGAGAGAGAGAGAGAGAAAGAGAGAGAAAAATATATATATATATTCCTTTCCTTGGCTCATGGACAGCTGTGCATTATTAAAATTACATATTTCCCTCTGTTTCTTTAAATTTTTCGTCGAATTAAATTGTATAACATGTGCTGTGCCTAACAACAGATATATATATATATATATATATATATATTTATTACTAACTGCTCTCTTGTGCAGATGGGGCGTAATAGTCACGGTTTTATTTTCGTGATGATTTCTATTTTCGCAAATGTCGCGAATTTGAAATCCTCGCGAACAAAAAGGGCAACTTAAGTAGCTCTATTCCCAGGTGTGTGTACACGACTCGGTGGGCATTTAAAAAAAATAATAATAATTTTTGAATAAGGAATCACACGTTTTGCTATTATATCCTTATACGTTTTTAACTATATAGAGAACTTGATCCCATTCGAAATGTGACTCATGTTGTAAATACATATTCATCATGTGTCATTAGTCCAATTTCCTCAGTCACCGGTTCGCCGCCAGTAATTGTTATAATTCCTAAGTGACCGGATCGCCGACTTTCGCTTACCTTAATACAAATTATATCTGGTTCTGAAAGAAAGAACAGCATTGAAGCATATATTATACATTCCAATTATTAATGTTACATTGATGTATGTTCAATATTATTTTCTTACCAAGTTCACAATATCTGAGTTTGCTATGGAATGCCGTGACGCTTCATAGGCCTGTCTTGAAGATCTATGAAAATAACAAATATTTCTGCCTTCGCTTACACGTCATCGACAGTAAAGCAACCCTTTAATAAAAAAATAACAATAATGATTACAAAAAGACACACTATATGTCCATCCTGAGAGACGCTGACAAAACAAGTTTGTGATATCATGATACTCCACTGTATAAATTCATATATTGTCCTTTCTGTTTTGTTGTGATTCGTTTCTGTTAATATAAATATCACTAGTCGAAAAGGAAAAGATGACTTATCTATGGTGACATTTGCAGGACTGTCAATCTGGATTTACAGGGGAAAAAATAAATGTTACAAGAAATAAGTATAAAATTGTCTGAAAAAAGGTATGAAAAAAGTAAAACCAATACCAAATAGCGCCAGTTTGTACAATTTTACAGCATGCAATAATTCTAAACATGATACAGATATGGAATAAATAAATATATATATATATATATATATATATATATATCAGTAATTCGTTTATCCAGTGTTTTTAAAACACTGACAAGATCGAATAAAAAAATCATGATAATATGCTATATTTTTATGAAATATTGAGAGCATATCTACTGCACTCCATTTGTTCCGGTAGACAGCCTATAATTACCACCTGAAGATAATGATAAAAAAAAATTAAAAAATATTAATCCCTACAAAAGAATGACAAAAAAAAGGATAAAAAGAAGTCTTGCTTGAAAAAAAGTTTTTTACTTTTATAAATTATAGAGTGTCAGTATTAAATTTGTAAAGTGATATTTTAAAACATTGTTTCAAAATGCCATCAATAAGCCTCTTGATAGGGTTCTTCAGGGACGAAAACGGGTAGGATAGATGTGCACTGCAGCTAAACAACCTCCCCATAAACAAATAGAAATGTTGATAAAATAATAAAT
This sequence comes from Sipunculus nudus, assembly GCA_026874595.1. Taxonomy (NCBI): domain Eukaryota; kingdom Metazoa; phylum Annelida; class Sipuncula; order Golfingiida; family Sipunculidae; genus Sipunculus; species Sipunculus nudus. Next base: position 41,601,961 of record CM049321.1, on the reverse strand, counting down.
AAGGCACACTAGATCACGGTTACCTTACCTCTTTCTCGACCTCGACAAAACCAGTGTGTTACCTCTAACCTTTGAAACATCTGTTTTCAAGTATAAATCATTTGAGCATCTGTTAAGAGTAAAAAAAGAACCCTGCACCCATTACGCGCCGATCAACGCTAAATATACAAGTGGGAAGAGCTATAATTAGAACCAGTCTCTCCTTATTATACCATACAGATTTCAAATATAAACAGAACTGGTATTATTGATTGAGTACGTATGTCGCGAACGATAAATTACGGTGTCCAGTTGTTTATATCTTTGTAACCGGTTGACCGGTGGGAGTTTAGTGCGCATGCGCAGGGTCCTCCCGACGGAGATGCTCCGGGATTTATCGCAATTCTTCCTGGGTTTTGTATAGTAAGAAATCAGAGCGTGTTCTCCACAGTTTTTCTTCTTGTGATCTACGCCTCCCACAGCTGAGAGCGTTCATCTTGTTTTGTCTTATCTTTCTTTTTTTTTAACCCATAAAATGAGTGGCATCATTACGGTAACATGGGCGAAAAAGAGGCCACAAACGAGGGGTTAATGATATATGTTATTTTTTTATGATTAAATATATGGTATTCCTTAGAATAGTTTGAACCATGTATACTTAATCAAGAAGAATTAAAACTATTTTGTGTAACTGATCTCTTTGAATAAATGCACTGGACATTATTAAATTCAAGACACTCGGGCCAGATAAAAAAAATACATGAACCCTCACTATTTTAACTTTTGTGTTTGTTTCCAAAAAATTAAGAAATCCACAGGGGGAAAACATAGAGCAGAAGTTGTAAAGATGTCCAAAACGTACATGTACAACTAATTGTTTTAGGTTCGCTATTTGAATCCTGATTTAAAGTGTTACGGGGTGACACAAAAGCTGGCTTTTCTAGCGAAGCGGTTGGGACGCCGGACATGTGCGCCACCGACATGGGTTCGAATCCCGGATCGGCCCGATATTTTCCCCTGAGCAATTTGTCTTCGTAACAAAAGGCTTCAGATAACCTCTGGACGTTTCAGGTTTCCTCCCGGTTATCTGAAATTGATTTAAGATTACCTGCGGGGGTATAGTCTTTAATTAACTTTAGGGTATCCCTGCATTCTTCAGTTCACCCTCCCACTGGTTTAAGTGAATGATTACTGTTTCTGCTTTTAACGTATGATACAGTATTCCAATAAACATCGTAAAGGATATGAGATTTAAAAGTTTGAATTTATCTTTGAAATAAAATGGTCACAACATGTTAATTACAATGTTAATATTATTTCATATATTACCAACATGACACACTACATGCTAACATAAGATATCGACAGATTCAAAATTATTTGGGAAATCGAGCGATATATATATATATATATATATATATATATATATGTATGTATATATATATATATATTTATATATATATATATGTATATATATATATATATATATATATATATGAAGTTAATAAACATAAAGAACAACTGTTTTGATTGATTAATCTGAAATCGTACTTTTCATATTTATCACTGTTCTGCCATTGTTTCATTCAAAGGTAATTAACTAAAACAGTTTTCTTCCACATGAAATCGGACTCATCATGTAATGAAACATTAAACCGATTTTTCATGCAGTTTTTTTTTTTCAATTCACCAAACCTTGATGGCCAACAACTGGAAATATCAGTGGCGTCAATTTATTTTCCAGAGTGGGAATGACTCGCAGACACACGCACACACGTTACATTTAAGTATTACAATTAAGAATAAGGTTTTAAAAAATAAGGTTAACTCAAAACCAGGTTAAGATAATAGGCTCAGAAATGAAACCAATGTCTATAAATCTAATTATCTATATATTTCATTTGCAATATATAAATAATATTTTCTGAATATTGGGGGGGGGGGGGTGATTACATTGATTGCATTACTCCTTGCTAAGAAGTGGGGTATATATCCCCCATCACTCCCTATATATTGACGCCCCTTGCAGGAAGCTTCTTAGTTTATGATAGTAGGTTACGAAGCAAGTAGGACCAGGTACTTGCTATTTCAAGGAGCGTGTAATACATTGTGAAGCAAGATTTTTTTTTCATTTATATGAAAGCAAGTGTTATTTATGGCTTTAGGACGCAAACTCCCCGTTGATGCAACGATCAGTATTCTATAAGTAACTCAGCACGTATCTGTGGCGAATGAAAACTGTTCTTGGTATGTCCTGTAAGAAGAATGAATGGAAATTGGTTCTAGTGTGGCTTTTTAGCCCTTAGGAGTAAGTCTGTGTCCTGCCACTAGAATGAATGGAAAATGCTTCTTGAGCGGCTTTGTAGCCCTTGCAAGTAAGTCTGTGTAACTCCAAACACCCTTTTAACATTTTAACCTTCTTATAAAAATTCAACGCGAAAGTAAAAATAAATAAAAAGATAAATAAATAAATAACCATTTTCAACCTAAATATTGTTCAGAGCCACGTAAGGTTCTGACTTCCATAACCATGATGAAAAAACATGATCTCAGTGACCAGTGTAGATAAAAAAGAATATACTCTTTTCACGGCTTTTAATGTATTAGTTTGCCTGTATGAATCGGTTGTTTCGTGTAATGCTTCAAAATTTTAGTCACTTCACGATATGCCTGATTACAAAGTTTGTCTGAAATATATATATATATATATATATATATATATATATATATATATATATATATATATATATATATATATATATATACGCATTTATATATAATAGGACAATAACTAAATATAGCAGTGTTTGGCAGAAGATTGGTTAGTTAGTATATAAAATATCCCCGTTGCTCTGTAAAAGTGGAACAAAGGCCACTGACATGGGTTCACATGTTTATCTCTCATCATTCATTATAAAACGAGTATATCTCTTTTACGACAAACCATCTCTGTTTCCCGTCAGAGATATTACCACAGTCTTGACTGACACCCTTATCCGGGCATTCTGGCAAATGAATACTATCAACTTGAACGGTCATATTTAAAAGAATGGCGGCGGTCACCATGGCAACGGCCGCATGGGCATAGTTGGTCAAAAGATAAGTTACCAATGTCATAAAAAGTACACCAATGGGAAAATTAAAGAAATGGCCTTTATATTTATCTAGCTATGTCAGAGCCCTTCATAAACATGCCCACCGTATTTAGGCGATTTTCAGTACCACGTGACCTATAACACGTCATCCGCAGCGTGTCCGTAAAGTAGTAAATAGGATTTAAACCAGGTTTCGAATATAACGGACCACTCCTAGTATCGATCTTATGGGGAAAATGTTAACCAGATAGAGATAAACTTGAAATAAAAATTATCTCTTTTGACATTTATAGATGCTAATGACTTAATGGGGCCTACAGTGTATGCGAGGCAGCAAAAAAAAAAAAAGGAAAAATAAAGGGGGGTGCACGTGCCCCCCTCTGCCCCCCTCTGGATTCGCCTAATATATATATATATATATATATATATATATATATATATATATATATATATATATATATATATATATGTATATACAGTGAAACCTCGTTGTGTCGAACTAGCTCAAGTCGAATATCCCGCTTATGTCGAAGTTACAGACTCGATATTCCGGACAACCCTAGTTAAATTATTACTACATAATTTGCCGCTTGTGTCGAACCTCGGATGTGTCTAAGTTTTCTGAGGATCCCCTCGACTTCAAAACAACGAGGTTTCACTGTATATATCTTCAAGTGAAATTATTCTCTACCGTGAGTATAATTACACGATCGATGCTAATGCATGTTTTCAGTCACGCGTGAGTTGGTTGAAATATCGCGGGATTTGCCATTATTCGGCTCTACCAGAGCACACCTCCGCAGATATACGTATAATTTCAAAAACCTCTTGCCTCATTATCAAAATACATATATAAAAGACTCCACTTGATAAAGAGAGCAAATTATCTGGTTCCGATAACCCATATATAACTTGCCTTCCCAAAAGACCTTGTGCCTACGTAAATGTTAATAAGTGTTTGTCCTGCGGCCAGAGCAAAACCCTGCATATGATCACTCAGTAATGAATTAGCCTAATTTGTGTTATTTGTGTTGTTTATATAAGGATTAATTCAGGACAGATAGATTAATCATATTGATCGTGTCAGAGGAAAGGTTGATGGTCCGTTTGATCTGTGATTGGATATATATATATATATATATATATATGCCCATATATCTAATTCTACTACATTTAGACGTAAATTTATATATATATATATATAATATATATATATATATATATAAAGTTATTCGGCTTATCAATCATTTATTTGTTTATTCATTAAACGAATTTGACTGGACTTGTAACGTTGAATTACAAACGGGCTCGGGATATTTACAGTTTTATTTTGATATTAAAATTGAATTTTAGCCTCTTCAATATTTTTTCCAGCTTTACGTACTCATTTAAGATAATCTAAATTTTTTTTCAGGCTTTTTAAAATACAGTGTTCATGTATACTATCACAATAATATCTTAAAAGTTTGTTTTGAGGCAAAAAAGCGCAAATACCATTTCAATGGTCACCCATTCAATCAATGTACACCGAACGACTAAGCCGTCAATCACAGAACCCTTGGGAGACATTTTTTTAAGGAAATTCAACAAAAAATAAGGGATATTTTTCACCCATAGTTGGCGTTGTTTGAAGGTAAATTATTTAATGGCCGCCCTGGTTTAGTTTCAGTGTAACAAAACTTAAAGACGAAAATATGGTTCCCCATTCAAGATTTTTCAGTGCCGTTTTGAATACGGCTCGCCCTGCCAATCTGACATCTCGTGACGTCAGAGGGGTAAAACTACGGCTACCAAGCCACGCTGTCTCCCATGTATCTGCCACATTACAGGTGTGTTTCACTTTCTGGTCTGTTCAACACCATCTGTTAAACAGGTAATCAAAAGAAAATTAAGTTAGGTGAGATTGTTTCTGTACTGCGAGCATCTAAGAGCTTCTGTCCCCACCAGGTACACTAGCGGTAAGTAGTTTATATACATTAAGCGTATACGAAATGTCTGTTACCGCGGTGGCCTCTCACTAAAATACGCAAGCTGTGTTTCTGTGTACGACTGGCCGCCCAAGCTCTGCCCATGAACATTTTCACCTGACTCCAGATAGTTTATGACCTAGTCGCAACAGGTATAGCTATAAATCTCTAAAATTACTTATTAGCAAAGCTGCATTCTAGCTGTACTAATGACTCGTTTATGTCTTACAACAACAATGTATATGTATAAGAACATATGCCCTGCAGTTAGGGTTTTGACATTCATTAAGCCTAGTTTTAATGAAAAAAAGGTGAAGTTCTCTGACGAATATTTGTTCCCGTCTTTTGAATCGTTGGAAACTAAGCTGATCTGTATATCCTTACATATTATAAATAGTTTTATTAAGAGAAAAAGAGCTGGCGTTGGAATATAATGGTGGCAACTTTTATTCTAATCCGAGGGATGGATCAATATACTGACTTGAGTACAATTTCTTAAAGGAATCGGACTTGGACATGAAGGTCCCAGGACTCAGAGGCTCGACAAATCAGTCCGAGTCCACATAGACTTCAGTAGAAAAAAGCGGACACATACTACAGAGCTTGTACACATACATGAGCAACCAATAGGTTATAATGCGTATAAAAAGACTATATTTAACAAAGCTTTAGTTTGGCATCGATGGCTTAAGGTAATTTAACATTCAAGTGAAACGTATGTGTAAACTAACTTGATCATACACATGGTAACCTCAAATTTCCACTTTCTTTTAAAAAAAATATTTTGAATTCGACTCTGACTCAGACACGAATTCAAAGTGACTGGGACTGCAAGAATGTGGACTTGGACTTGCCATGACATCATGATATTCAGGCATTTTTAAAATAAACTGATAGGGGCCTGCGAGTCATGATACAAGTTATAATAGAATCCCAAAAAAAGAGTCGGATAAAGACTTGTGGCAGTAACTGACATCACAGGCCGATATGGTCGTTTTTTATTAACTAAATAATGAAGAAAAAGATGTTGCTTCATTAAATTTGTGATGGTTACCATGGCCATGGCGAGAACTGAAGGTCGAATAAGCTTCCGCTGTTAAGCCGTCTTAACGGACGGAGAGAAAAACTTTTGGAGTAAAACCAGCCTTGATAATAATAAATGCTGCATGAATCCACACAAGTCAATGTGAATGTAATGTTAATTATTTTTCCCAACAGAATAAAGTCACTCTTTGTCTTAACTCGGGAAAATGACTGTTCTACAGGCAGATGAAAATGTAATAAGTACTGTTAGAAATAGCGTGCACAACTAGTTTTACCAGAATTGATCCGAACCCTATAGCCTATACTGCCACCTCAACGTCTTTAGTTAACTATAATTCGATGTTTGCGTCATATATTTTATTATTATATATTATAATTCTAGGCCGGCGCTAGACTTAGACACGAACCTCGAGGTCTCGGATGTTGTAGACTCAAAAACTTCTCAGATCATGACGCTACGTCGAAACGGTTCTCGATATGTTTTAGTCATATTTTAGGCTTAGCTTGTAGTCATGCTAAACATTTATACGCTAAAGAAAATGTAGGCCTAAATGTGTCGATTCTAGTATTATATTGATAATATTGGTTTTAATTATTTAAGTAACAATTTTCATATAATACTTTAATTTTTGTTCAATATCAACGTTTAAAATATTTACTGGACAGAAGAAAAAAAAAACACATTCTTGAATGCTTTTGTCTGTTAAAATAAGAACAGTGATTAATGAAACGAGATGTGAATTTGAATTTTGTATCCGTATGGGTGCATTCCTATTATTATCTGAACAATTGTATCATATACTGTCAAAGAGTATAGAAATAGTGTATTTTAGGATGTTCTGTGCAAATTCGGAGCATAATTCACAAGTCGGCTGAGAAAAATATTCACTGTGTTGTGTAGTAATTCTCTGTAACAATTCTGATCATTTATAAGCGAAGTATACTATGCTTTCTGTATATGTGTTTTATCCGACAGCGGACGACATGTTGACTTTGGCACAGCGCTAACGAAAACAATATGTCTATAGTGTTCCTCTAACCGGTTTATTCGTTACAGTGAGTACCAGCCCCTGTATTTATCATTTGCTCATATTGTCCGGTTTCTCTTCCACTGGATCGCGGCCCCATAAAGTATAGGCGGTGGGTATAATTTATGAGTTAACATTTCATATCTGTTCGAAATAGAAATCAAAGGTTAAGTTTATCACTGTATATTTTCACGTGGCTATAATTAAAACTTATCGACTGGTTTATGGGACAAAACTATCGAAGCTTTCTCTGGCCAAGTCCGGGCAAAGCTGATGTTTATCAATCTATTTTGATTTTGTGGGAATAAATTACAAAATCCGAGTGATTCTTTCCCAAAATACTGTTGTAGGTCGGTTGCTATTACTTTGCTCCCGCCATTGAGCAATTTTCTCTTGACCTCTGACCTATGTAAATCGGCAGGTTTTTTTCGGCGATTAGGCTTTGGACTTTTGAAGCGGAGACACAGGTCGCAATTGTAATAAAGTTCACGAAAGAAACTGGCATATCGCAGAATTAAAATTGGTGATGGGTTGTTCTGGTATGGGCACATGATGGACTAAGTCATGAATATTTTAGTACCAATCTAACACAAAATGAGTAAGCCATATATAAATGAATTTTATCTATATTTTATCTATTTTTCTATTTTATTTATCTATGTTTTGTAATTCCCCACAATGACGAAACTCAACTTGGGGTTTTGCAGATTTAGAATTATAGTCTCAAAACCCTCGTTCAGCTTAATAATAAACAATAAATCTTATGTGGTGTGTCCAAATATTATGGAAGGCAGTTTAACCGCCATAGAATTTAATCTTTTTTGGTACCGTAAAAAACAATTTAAGTCCTCTGTGAATATTATGAGACGTTCTATTGTTTGCCTAAATGATCATTAGTTTTTTTGTTATTAGCTGAGCACCACTTGAAAGTCATCATTATATATTATTGTATTACGTTCTCTAGATTACTGTAGCTTGCTCCTGTATTGAATTCATTTTAATACTGGGTCACATCCACATGTGAACCTGCTTCCTTAATTATATAAATTTCAAATATCCCAAACATTCTTTAATTATAATTGTACAAGAGTTAAAGTAATTTTATGGAATTTCATTCTTAGGTGTCTTCGAAGATGAGAATCCTTAATTATACATCATGTATACTATTTCACTTTTCAGGAAAGATTATTTCTAACATGTCACGAACCATCATATATTCGAGAGTAAAGAAATCGCAAAAAATAAACGTATATAAAAGATAAATGTGGTCATGTGTTACCGTAAATAATCAATTAGATATATATATATATATATATATATATATATATTTATAACCGACAGTATTTAATATGAAATAGGTATATACTTAACATCACACTAATTTAAAGGTACAGTTGTGAGGTATACCATCAAATGAATGAGCCCCAAAATTTATGTTTGTATATACCTCCTTGAGTAAGTTTCGCGATATATGTTGCAGTGGTAAGAATTGGTTTTAAAATCATAATTCATGATCGAAAAATAAAAACGACAGATGATCGATTATTAATCGATTATTTCATGCGCTTCCTATATTACCTTTATATCTGCTGAATACTAGGACCTAAAATATTGACCCCCACATCGGGATATACGCAGATCAGTTTATTTCTCACAGGAAATATGAAGAAAAATAAATAATTAGGTAAATTATATAGCAAAAAGCAAAGTACAATCGTACAGTAAAAACATTAACTTGGCAAAACTCAAAATGAAATGTCCACGTAGTTACACATGACGTAAGGAAAGGATATTGATTAATAATTAATAATTATGGTGCACGTGTTCATTACTTCTTTCTCTTGCTGTACGGAAAAATGTTTAGTACCTGTAAGTCATTGAGCAGACCAGCAAATGTCATGGGATGAACCGTTTATTTGATCTTATAAACGATGGAGCCTGTATTTGAATATTACCCACAATACACAGCATATACGTGCACTTTAGTGGCAAACATGGACTTTCAGTCTTTCACAAATCCCAAAACATATAATCATCTAAATTATTAACAGAAACCTTATTTTTATTAAAATAAATCAGTTTTAGTGAAGTCGCTACATGGAAATTATTTGTCAATTTACGCAGTATACCGATATATGAAAATATCGCGCATCCCTACCTATGTTATATCAAAGAGATTACAAGTAAACGTCTTGATTATATAGTGTTGTAATAGGGATCGGAACACATTTACTTGAGCAACAGATACATGCGTTACAGTAACACTGACAACGGGAATGACTGTCCGATCAGGCGTAAAAGGCGCTGGAGCTATATTACCATCCCTTGCCACTTGTTAAAATCAATGAACGCCCGGCTCAGCTGACAAGACCACGATTTATGGTCTCTGCACGGTCTTCCCTGAGGACCATCAGCACCACGATTGGTCACGTGATATCTTGGCGTATGGTTTTATTTCACCAGCAGACTTTTAAGTAGACTTGTCTGCGCCAATAACGTCCAAGTTAAAACGCAACACCTACCGAGGCGGCCCCTGTCTTAGGTTTGATAAGCGTCACTGTATGAATTCTTAGGTTTTGGGTTAAGCGTACATCTTCAAGAATAAAAGTGAAGACACCTAATTATATGTGGCTTTTACTCAATAAGCGAATCATGCAAACGTTTTGTACAGATAGGTTTAAAGCTGGGTTGAAGGTTGTACTCGAGTATTTTGATATAAACTTATTTTTATTATACATGGATTGTACAACTAGATATAATAACTAATGCGAGGCACTCTCTTTTTATCGGTGGAGGAAACCGGAGGACCCGGTGGAAACCACCGAACCTTGGACGGGCCACTACAACCCACTCGCATAGCCACGCCGGGAATCGAACCCGGGTCGCAATCGGAGAGGGCCAAGCGTTTTACCACTCAGTTGTCCACTATTCGAGTCCGGGTAAAACTTTCCGTATAGTCGAGTCTGATAATTGGACACGTATTTGTCTGTGTAAGGGGAATCTGAATATCACTTCAAACTAACATAGGGTCTACATTGAATGATTACCTTAGAGCTTTAAACCTGTGATCATGAGAACCGAAATTTTGACCATTTATCCGAAATCCAAACATTAAACATATTCAAAATTGAAATGAATTATGATTTTCCGTCACCAATCTGCAATAATTTCTATTAATTGTACATCATAAATTGATTAAATTGATGGAAAACTTAACGAGCATGCTGTTGCCAACGTTTGTGTCTGTCAGTCTCGGGTAAAGTCTGGTGCTCTGCGGCAGGTTGACAATCATGGTGAATCGTGCGGAATCGTTAATCCGAACGATCATTTATCCGAACGAAAACCCTGTCCCCCAAGCTTTTCGGATAAATGACGCACTACTGTAATATTTTATTAATATATTATTTAGACGGGACTTATATGCTTTAGACTGATTTTCCTCTCTACTAACCTCTATATTTTCGTTGCATGAAAGTTTTAAATTCCATCACAATTATACAAATTATAGGTCGGTAAGCCGTGTTGCCATGGCAACGAGTACTTGAGTCCGAGTCAAACTATCGACTGGTCGATTCAAAAAATTGGTACCCGTGTTTTGTAGCCCTGTTCATAGCCTACCTATATTGCACTGTCTACTGAAGGAGGATGAGGTTAACCAGACGATAAGAACGATATATTTTTCTTAAGCCCTCTAGCTGGGTAGGCCAATCAGGCTTTATATTCAGGCTGTGAGGAGTTTAATAAATCATTACCTGTCGTTAAGACATTAGCGCGAATCTCTGAGGTTGTCTAGAGATCTCACTATTCCATATTTGACGGATTGGCGGGATTAAAACCGAAAACCAACTGGCCACACCCTTCCCGCTTTTGCAGCTATTGAAAAGAATGTCTGACATTTTTATTTGATTTTTTTGCGCAACAACATGTAGAACAGACTTGCTGTCCACCATGTTGCATATGTGTGTAGCAAAGAGTTTATTTAGTTTTCTCTGACATGTTTCAACAAAAAGTGCACGTTATATTTTCATGCAGCATGTTGCATTGTTGCGTTACATTTCTGGATTCTAGCCGATAGAATTGCAAAAAAAAGAAGATCACGGCATCGGGTATGCAAGAAACGCCAAATCTGGCTTCACGATAGTGGACAACATTGAAAGAAGAAAGTAAAAACGAAGTTGTTTGGAGTACATAATGCTTATGGGAGAAAGAAACCTGTCAGGGTTTGGTAAGGGACACAGAGTAATACAAGGCGTCCAGACGAAATCTCTCTAGAGGGAAAGTTTTGGAGATAAGATAATGTGTATCGGCGAGGTTTAGTGCGGAATACCGCTTATTTCTGAACCACACCCAACTCCTCAAGCAATAGTAGGATACCGGGGCGGGGGCATATATAGCCCCCTTGGGAACCCCTCAAAATAGTCCCCTGTTATTACGAGCTCGTATAATCCCAAGGCTCCAATAAATTGCTCCCGATTGGGTACTCGGCCTCCGACAGAATATTGGCTGATGACGTGATTGGTCGCTTAATGTGTGACGTGAGGGGCAGATCAAAGTAATGATTATAATAATTAGTGGCAAGGGCTCTGGCCACAAAGGATTTCGTTATCGATGTTATTCGGGGGCAATCACCTGTAAGACACTAAACCTAGAATATATATCGTATATATATATCGTATTCCTAATTGTTTAGTACTTAATTCTTCCAGAACTGTTAGCCTGATGCAAGATCTATATGATATTTTCTCTGTTATTCTAGTTATGCATTTAATGTGAAGTAAATTAAAATTCTTTCACAAGACTATCTGAAGTTAATCCAGATTATTTCAATGTACATTTATATGTTGGTTGGAAGTTACACACATAAATGAGCCGAAATTGCTGGCTATACATTACTTGTTGAAAGATGATCACTTAGTCACCAGTAATTCAGTAATTTTACAAATTAGGTCAAGTCACATAAAAACCTTCCATCACAAGTATTCATTTTATTTTTGCCTTAGCGAGGACGAGTTTATTTTTGACCGTAGATCTATTATTGGACAACATTTAATCAACATTCTAATACTCTGTCCAATTTATTTTTACATAATTGTCCGCAGATCAACACATGTTGTTCTGTCATAGAGAGTCATCAACCCTTGCCCAGGGGCAATATACAAGACCGACGATACATGGCATATCAGGGAATCCTCATTGTGTGATCTATGGCACACGGAACGCAATAGAAATTCAAAACACCACCCTCCCTCACCAAATACCGATAATGTCTATGGTCTATCGATAGGTGATTGGTTTTTGTGTAGGGGAACGTATTATTGTTCGCTAGTACCCAGTGGCGTCTAATTATGTTAAAGAGTGGGAGGGGGATTTGTCGCAGGTTAGGTCGATGACTCGCAAAGGTGTGTGTGTGGGGCGGGGGGGGGGGGGGGAGGGGGATGACAGGCGTGGGAGGGTAATCAAAGTTTGGACAAAACAGATATATATAATTATATATATATATATATATATATATATATATATATATATATATATATATATATACCTTTGGTTGTCTGTGTGACACAAGGTTTAAAAAAGTAAGGTATATGTTAGTTCTAAACCTTTTAGATATATACTATTTCATTGTTAACTTATAAATGGAACCAAAGTCAATGATTCTATTTATTTATATATTCCATTTGTAATATAAAAATATTATTCTCTGAATAGGGGGGGGGGGGATTACATTGATCATCCCTCCCTTTCCAAAAAGTGGGAGGATATATATCCCCCCCCCTTATATTGACGCCCCTGCTGGTACCTATGCTCCCGGGTACCTATGTTTGACGGCAGCTATGTTTCACGTATATATGTTCAAAAGAAGGTTATCTAATATGATTATGGCAATCCTTATTAACATCATTCAACTGAGTACATATTTGTTGTGGATAAAAGGAATTCTATCAAAAATATTATAATATCCACTGATATACATGGAATAGTTACACTTTGAAATTATTTGAAAAAAAAATTCATCTCGACAAATGGACAGCCTAGAAATATTTTCTAGAGCCTTCATCAATTAATGTATGGTTTTGCTCTGTAAAAAGATAACCTCTGCCTGTCGTGACTCAGGTTTGTATTGTATCACATGTACAATTGATATTTGTTATTTTCATATAAAACGCCAATGTCTACATGCTACTGTTCAGTAATAGTAAAAAAAAAATAATGAATGTTCTAGGGACACAGGTGCTAAAATATGCTGACAGAGTGGTGATTACATGTACCAATTTATACAAAATATGTTAAATTTTACGGAAAGAATACAAAATTGTGCTTCATTTATTGATTTGGCTCATATGACTAACACAAACATCTCTTTATATTCATTTCCCGTGTTAACATTTTCACATAGACCAGTGGTAGAACAGAATGTTTTTAGAGCAAATATTCTTTAATAATAGTAATTATTATTATAATAATAGTATGGTAATCTCCATCCTCTTTATATGCAGCGAGAACAACATATTTTTATATGCTTTGGAATGTATTTGTTTACGTATGGCCGTGCCAGATAATTAATGAGTATTTTTCATGGCCTTGAACGTGAACTCATTGTTTAGCTGCCTCCGCCAGCTGCCCTAGTGCTGACAAGGTGATCACTCAAGGCTAAGCCAGCATAGACTGCCACCTGTCGAGATATCGGTTAACTATTGAACAGAGACTGTTGGGTGCATGGTATGACATGCAACTATAACGATATGTATTTATGACACTAATTAATAAGATGTTGCAGTGGAACCTGTCTGAAACACCACCTATCTAATAAGACCACCCTTGAGTGAGCCGAAAACATTCACCCTGTTAATATCTGACCTGTCTAATTAGTCTTATTATAGAATTTGTCTTAATTCACAGTTCGTCTTAATATAAGACCACCTGTGAATTAAATAACTTTTTCCAGTCCCACGAGTGGTCTTATTACACAAGTTTCACTGTATTGTAATGAAGATATCTTCCTTAGCTGAGGATTATGTATGTAATATCTATTATTTTTTTTTCTAGCAACATGACTGTGAAGAATTCTTCTCCAAAAGTTCGATCAAAATTACATTCCTTCATTCTGCTTTCCTTCTTTTTTTTACTTTCTATCCTTAAGTTTTGGCGTTGACCATTTGAATCCAATTATAACCATTTTTCTTTATTTTTTAAATGCTGAAACAGAGACCCAGAACCTGATTCCCTCACTTTATAGCAGTCTCGAAAGTAAGGCTTTTTAAAGTTATTTTTGTTATTGTTGGAAGTAACGAATCCATTCTTGGATGCTGCTAAGTATGTTAATCTGCAAAACTCCATCACGGTTTCGAAATAAATCTAAATGATCCGATCTATTGTAACAAAGGAATATTAGCAGTAAGAAATTACCAAGTGTAAGCCCACGTATTCAAGACTACAACATTGAAAAGTACTGTCACAACTTGTTGAGGGATTCGTTTAGGATAATTTTGGTCAATACTGTACGTGGATTTTTACATAATAAAAATTTTATAATAACATCGACTCAAACTTGGTTTAAATAAAAACACTCAGTCTTGACTGACTTTGAATCTGACTTCAACTCGGACATGGAAAGTGTGTACTTGACTGTAAATTTGCGTAGGGTATAGAGTATGACATAGCCATCTAAAAGGCCCCCTCTGTGTACGGAACACATCATGAACCAATGGTTCATAGATATAAAACAATATAACTGAGTACATAAGACAAACCTAAAATACATGACACACCAACTTAATAACCACTGTCATGCGAAATACAATATACAAATAATCGATAATTAACAAATGTATGAATTTTTTACAAACTTTTTAAAAATATTTTGTTATCTATTTTGTTTAATAATTAGTTATGCATAATTGTTTAGTGTCATTGGTGTAGCTTTTTTAAATATTAGCAGTACTAGTAACAACGCAGCTATAGATTGTCTGCGATTTTAACTCAAGATTTATCAGTAAGGTCTAAAAATATAATTTAGAATTAGCCACAAGATGAAACAAATTAAATATTAAACACCTGCACAATATGATAGTATTGATCTGACCCCGCATATTCCGTTTAGACATAACAAAAATCTTAATTTTCAGTTGTTTATGAAACTTGTCGTACAACATGGATATATGCACGTTAAAAAAAACATGCATATTTGACGTTCGAGACTGCATGGCTACAAGTTACGTTGGGTTTAACATCTTCGCGACCAATGTCAGGCCCGAGCTGCAAAATTGTCCGAGTTGGTATCGTTTCTGTTTCCAGATGGCGCTTACGTATAGAAAGGGTTTCCCCAACAACAAAAAGTATACGCAAAAACCCATGATGTATCTAGAACTTTATTGATGATTTACAGGGAACAAAATCTGTTCGCCAATAGCAAAATCATTTCTCTCAACAAACTCGATCTTAACCATTCAGAACAATGTATATTTTATAGGATTACCGTATTATGTGTTAAAGTTGTAAACACGATATATGGTACTATGCTTATAGGGTATTGAATAAAAGCGGGGTTTAAACTGATGCTCGCGGTGCCTGAGAACCACACCATTTTTTTTTGGCCTATTACATTTTCTATTTCGTCAGTTAAACTCTCATTAGCTGTTAGAAACCATGAAATCCAAAAAGCATCCTTTTGCACATTCCAGTGGTCTTGGTAAAAGGAATAATGATTTGCATAATATTATGCATATATTATATAAATTGGGTTGTATGTGACTCGTTTCTTAAAAAGTAAAAGTCAATCGTTATTCTGTATCCTTTGTGTGAACAGGAAGACCATTCATATAGTTTTTTCTTGCGGCCTAGACTCCTCTTTTCTGAACCTGGGGACTTTTTTGGGGGGTTTTGTCCTCTTGGGTTGAACCCCTCCTTTTCATAAATCTTGGTTTTGACCCGGAAACCTCATATCAAACAGTTAGCCCTCACTGTGGAAGTTTAGTCTTCATCGTCTAGTTAAGTCAACTCCTAACACGACATCCACGACTTCTCTCCAAGCGGGTTACATTAGCCTTACTGACGTAATACCAGAGTCGTTAAGTATGAAACCCTGTTTTAAAATTACTAATAAAATCAGAAGCCTTGCCTTTTAAGTGTCCATAGAACTTTTTTTTAGATATATTATACGTAGCAACTAGTTTAAGAGATACAGCCGAACCTGTCTGATAGAATACCTGTCTAATAAGACAACCTGTCTATTATGATCACGCTTAAATGAACCTAAAAGCAGTCAGATTATAATAGTCATTAGTTAAAACTGACCTGTCTTATAAGATAACGTATTAATTCAGACAACTTGAGGCCAGTCCCGTGGATGGTCTTATTACACAAGTCTCACTGTAGGGCATATTGCAAGCAATCAACCGATTTATCGATCGGTATGATAGGATGGATGCAATTGTCGAGAACCAAATCAATGTGGTTATTGATTACACTGTGAGTATCGATACGATTACCGCTAACTCTGACAATAGTGCATATCAAAGTTAATAGTTTCATAAATGTAACATTACAAGCAAACCGAGCGAGATTATCAAGTAGAACCAACGGAGAAATGGCTAGCCATAAGCATTGAGTCAGCAGTTAGAACATTATTTCGGGACATTTGTTCTAGAGTTATCAATAAAATCTAAACTGTTGGCATTTTTAGTATTCATGAAACGTTCACAGATGAATCATGGATCGCCTATTTAAAAATAAACCGTCTTGGGACATTTATCAAATTATCTATCGTTTCGCTGTAGATAAAAGGGTAGCGTTTGCAATCATTTGCATAATAACATTCTGTAGTCCCGACGCTAGTCTCCAAACCACAGTTCTCGCCGCGTACTACATCATATTAATGACACGTGGCTACTTTGGCAGGGCAATTTGAATTGATGTATCATGTATCTACGTTTGTTCTGTTGGACCAATCAATGATCCATTAGACCTGCCGCTCAGAGTTTTTCTTAAAGTCCGGAGCTAATTGGTATGCATGTGGCATTGTGCGCGGGAACAACCCTTGAAGGTCACGTGACACTTTGACAATAGCAGACGACAAACTGCCGGGCGTTAAACAGAACACACGTCGCGGAACGATACCGTCCACGTTTAGTGGTAATTTGTCTTACTGGCATCGACGGTCTACATCTTTGAGTGAGGACCACTTAATTTGCATCTAACAAACACGCCCTTTATTTGGAATTCAGCGTATTTGTCAACAAGGCGTCATAAACAGCAGGTTTGGTGTACCGTACTGTGTTTGTTCTATGACCAAACATCAAACAGAAATTTAAGCTGGGATTATTTCCCACTTCGTATTGACGTTCAGTGATTTGCAAATCGCTTATTATTTAGGGGTTGAATGAACCAGCGTCGTACATTTTCTTAAATGAAATGAAATTCAGCTCAGTAACTATGACAATTTCCTGCTGATAGATACACTTTCTAAAGAAAATTACAAAACCCCATCCCCCCTCTTCCTACTGCTAAATGTATACAATGCAACAAAAATAAATAAAAAAGGCTATTGTTTAATTTTACCCGGAGGATCTCACCAGGAGTATTTTTACCTACCTTAAAGGTAGAATTTACGTGGTTCCTGGCTTACACTGGGTACATATTTGAACTGTATAGATAATTACCGTAAAAGAAGAGTCTTATGACGCCGCTCTAATGGGTCCGTGAGCCTGTGTGTCTAAAAGCTATTTGCAAACACAGCACTTGAACTTGAATTTTTTGGTGGAGGTAACCACCTCCATTTTTTTTCTTGCTAACGTATCTATGTATATGTACATGTGCAGAATTCCATATCGGTTTCGGACTACATGACAGAGTAATATCACACGCTTCCTTACATTTTTTATCCTTGCGTTAACCAGGCCCGGTGAGTACTGCACCTGCGAGTCCTTGGTGCGTAATCATACCCATTGCTGGTTCATACCACCGAGGACCCCCCGAAAGGCGCACTCGTTTGTGAGTGAATCAGGGCCATTGGGCAAGGCCTCCCCATTAAGCCTGTAGAGCGCTGAACATGAGAGAAAGGCCGACCGTGAAAAATCTCACCGCCTCGACTGAGATTCGAACTGACGATCCCCCTGCTTTGAGCCCTGAGCCTTTTACCGGAGTTGGTTGATTGCCCACCAGCAATTGGCTATGAGAACATTTGAAGCAAATCTAACATTGTTCATTGGCAAACCTCTGGGATGATTGATCTGCCTATATGGATCCTTCCTGGACGTGTTCGTCGCCCCTTCCCACATGTTATAATCATCTTGATATAAACAAACAAAAAGATAGTTCATCGTGGGATCGGCGCTTTTTCGCTTATTTTTTCTATAAAAGGTTCAAGGAAATGTCGCTATTTTATACACGTCAGATATCGTAAAACGTTACCCTTCATGTGTGTGTGTGTGAACCTGCGGTGTCTTAAAATACCCCAGCATCTTCACGTAGGACGAGGGCAAATTAGCCGACCTTAATATACAAAATACCGTCTATAGCTTGCAAGAAGCGAACACGCAGCGTTTGGTTACACATGGCCTGGTTAACTAGGCCTGACACCGACTAATATTTACAGGAGAAGCCCGCACCTGGGGGGTAAGGTCTGTATACATACTGCCTGGAGAGATGCCTGAGATATTGGAGAAAGTATAGTTATGTATACAAACGGATTGCCGGGACGTGTTGCTATGAACGATATCTCGACTGTGTCCGCTAGAAGGCGCTAGTGTATACAGGCGCAGATCCGAGTTGGGGGGGGGGGGGGGGGGGGGTCCCCCGGCTCTCAACTACCGACCTTCTTTATACCAATTTTATTAGTAGCACAGCCTCTCTCTCTCTCTCTCTCTCTCTCTCGTGATCAATATATATTCTTATCACAGCTGTGCCACGTTGGCTAAATTGAGGTCATCGAGTATCCTTACAGACAAAATCTAGATAAAGGTATATTTCAGTAAAAGTATATTTTGAAGGTACCGCGTACAATTACGAAAAATGATCCTTTGAGTGTCTTTGCTTGAAACGACTTATTTGTTTTAAAGTAGCCTATGTGGCCGTTTTCTGCCAGTTGAGTACGATCTATTATTGTTTACATGCCACTTATCTATTTAATTATAAGAACAAAAACATGTACCATTCACATTTTCTTCATGGGTATGTTGTGTCCAGGTGGGATCCACTAGAGGACGCGTATCATCAATTAAGGTATCAGTTATTGTAAATGCGGCTGTAAAGTGTTCCATATAATGATTCTGTCATCTGGTGAAATGAATGTCATTCTTCAATGAGAAAATCGAATTTATTCCCACGGTGCGTGTTCTTGCTGTATAGGCCCTTTTTATATAAAAACAAACATTGTTTATAACTACCTACAGGCCCACGTGATTTATTCATACTTTTACCCCGAATGTTGGACTGAGTGGCTGTTTGAAATATCATACACCATATACTTGCATACACCAAAACAATAAAGACGCCGCTATCCAGATATTCGCCAGATATCTGTTATGCTATATTGATGCTTTATTATATATTCTGCCTAATTAACCTTGCATACATATTTAATACACAAACGGACTTTTATATTTAATCATTATTAGCATGAGTCGATCTATTAGTAATATTATACAAATAATTTATTTTGTGAGGAGATTCGATATAGAAACCAATACTTAAACTTCCTGTCCCTGGGGCTCAGGAACACAGGGTTAATGAAATGTTCCATTTTGTGTTCGTCATCATTTATAGCGGGACAGCAAAAAAGACTTTCGATACATGTCCTTGTCTGATCACTTCAAATAAGAATTAATGTGTAAATAAAAATCTTAAAGCATTAGGCATTCGGTTAATCCGGTTCATCAAAATGATCGGTTCACTTTTGTACCGTTTAAAGAAGCGTTCTCTATTTGCAAAAAAAATCAGCTGTAACCATCACGCGCGTGTTGTTCATCTTATTTAGTTCATATCCTCTAGTAAACCTTGTATCTAAAATATTAGCCATGACAGTTCAACCCGAATGCTTTTTCATAACTTGGTGTGGCAACAAGATAGGTGGTTTCGAAATAATAATTTGTCAGTTTCAACGGTTATTTCGTCGTTTTTAAGTGTGTTTGTATCTGCCATGGCGTGGCTGATCCCGAGTTGCTACTGCTGTGTGTGTGTAAACAACAGATTACTAGCGTCCGAAGCACAGATATAGGACACCCGTTCATTACTTGGCCATTTGAGCACCAAAGAAGTTGGAAGAAGGGATTATTTCTTAGATTCCAAGCGTTTCGTGACACCTTTGTAAGTCTGTAAATCTTTATCCAACTTGACTTATCTTCTATAAAGGGGTCTAGGCCTATATGTGGCTATTTGTATGCACGTCTACTGGGACCTGTAAATTAGAATCTACATTTCAAACTGAAAAATTTACACCAGGTATTTCCTACAGATTCCATAATTCGCATTTTAATATTGTATCGTAGTTCACTCTTCAATCACCAGATGCCAGCAGGGTGGTGGTCTGCAGCCTCTGACTGTCTTCTTTAAATGGCTCAGTGAGCTTCCCGGATACCAAATGATATGTTAATATGAACATATACTTTCCAAAATTCTGATTCACTCATCATAACAGTATTCATATAATCGTCATTTAAAGTAAGATTGTCACAGATTACATATATTTCTCGCGAATAGAGGAATAATACAAGTATGACAACTTTTGAAAAAAAAACCGGCTCATGTCAAGGTCTCCCCGCTACGCTTCATCTAAAGATCGAGTCACAGAATTGACGTTATCTAATATGGTGTCACACAATTTGTCGAAAATAACAAGTGAACTTTAGACTGATGCGACACTAGCCTCTTTTACAGCAGAGACGTAAACTAAACAAGTGGCCCATGGGCCATGACGCTCAGCTGAATTCAAGGGACCTTGAACAATGGGTAACAGGACTCCAAGAGTGCTCAAACTCATACATTTTGCCAATAGAGCTTAGATATAGGTTACAGTGACCTCATTCTACATCCAGCTGCTTCTATTTGTGCCCATCTGACTAAAAGTGTTAAAATCATGTTCGTTAACAAAGCTTTCAGAATATAGGTCACAGTGACATTATTCAGGTTTCCAAGAAATTTTTAGAGGAATCTACCTGGATCTTAATCAAATTAAAAGTAACCTATATCTAGGGTTTGTTGGCATGGGGTCATGTTACCCATTTTGCAAGGTTCCTTGAATTCAGCTGAGCCTCATGGCCCATGGCCCACTTGTTTATTTATTCTTGGGGTTCTTACGAGTCCTTTAGCTCGGAGGATACGGGTAACAGAGACCTTTCCAGGGAGATTTTTTCATGAACCTCCCGGGATGTCAAGTTAAAAGATTCTAGGTCCAATGTTACGATTTGTGCCCTGTTTATGGACGACCTTTTCATGTGAAGATCTTAAAAAGGAGAGAAAAAAATGCATAAAAATTAAAAAAGAAATTCAGGTGGCGCCACTGCTGTGCAGGAACTGATGGAGCACTCTATGTTCAATATGCATGCAAAAAATCATGGCGATCAATGCATTAGTTATTTATAAACTGAAGCTTTTGGATCAAATTTTTAATTTTTCCTGGGGATACTTACGAGCCCCATTCTTCAGGAAATGGGTAACAGAGACCTTATTTCAAGTTTCTGACTAGATTTGTCATGGACCTCCCTGGATTTTAAGTTAGAAGATTCTAAGTCCAACGGTTATGATTTGTGCCCTGGACGTCCGGACAGACGACGGACAAAGAGTGATCGCTATAGCTCAGATAATTTTCAGTCAGCTGTGCTAATTTAAATTGGAATTCAACCGATGACAAGAAAACGACGCACATTTTCCCATAGCATACAGCGTATATGTGTTTATCCAGTGAGGCCATACACACAAATATATTGCTCTACGAATCCCCGTCTTCTGTTTTCCATTGGTGATTTGTTGGGCCAAGGTCTCCGGTAATGTTGCATATTTGTGCTTTTGCCCCAGACGCTCTAAGTAAATTTAAAAGGTGTAAACAATTGACTAAATTTTGTGCCGATTATTGCATAGGAGCAATGTTTGGTCTTTTTTCTTGACAAGCTTGCAGAATTACAAGCACTGTGCCTCAACGATAAATAAAAAGATCGCCCGCTCACACCATAGTTTAGCGACAGTCGCGAAACCACTGATGGGCAGTGGCTGAGAATTATAATGTGATGTCACACTGCGCAGAATCATACTCATAAGAGCATGATTCTGCTGGTAAGGGATTGTGGGTAAAGAAACCCTTACCCCACAATGCACTGGGGTTTTAAATACCCCAGCGGCGCAGGTATAAATGTAGTGGAAAGGTTGATGTATTCTGTGTAAATTATATTGGAAAGTTATTCTTTCAAGGCAAGCTACATGAACACGGATGTGCTTGTTGTAAGGACATGAGGACACTTCACAGTACAAGTAATTTTTTTCCTTGGACTCCGGCAAATTTTGATTTTGTAAATTCGACAGAAGAGACAAGTAGAGACAAGAAGTCCCGGCCATCCTACAATTTCTAACCGGAAGAAAACTGTTTGAGTAAAAACGACCTCTAGCGGAAGAGTTATGTGATTTTTGTGACAAAGTTATGCGCATGCGCCTTACCTTTTTCGAGTTTCGCAGATGGACGACCTGGACGGCGTTGTCGGACGGCGCTCTCCATGGCCCAATACCTCCTCTTTTGCCGGCGAGACCTTGCATCGGCTGCTGAAAGCACCACGCACAAGTTACTAACCGCCCAGTGCCAACAGGCGCTTTTGAGCATTTTAGAAATTCTAGACAAGAGTGTCTGATAAAGTGGAATAAACTGATGTTTGGTTTGTGTGTGTGTGACGTCATTCTTTTTACTAAAACAATCTGATGTTGTATGTACCAGATAGGATATATACATTTCACAATGCATTTGCGATTGAAAATGTATCTTTCACTAACACCGAAAATACAGAACTGAAAGGTCGCCTTCAGGAGAATTCGGACTAATAAAAGAAAAGCATAAACAAAGATATTCTTCCGTGTGTTTGTTATAATAGAGAACAGACATATATTCCAGATAACATGTATATTTAATGAAATACAAAGAGTGTCTGGTTTACACTTTGAATCCGAAAGCGGTTAACTGTATTGGTAAGGTGTGTATAATAGCATTAACCTGGTCATGAAACTCCAAATAGAGGTTAATACATTAGCCATTTTGGTGAAGGAAAATTTCCACAGTGAAAAAATGGACCCACATGTTATGGTTGGGTTATTTCCACCGTTCAGTGAATAATATACAGGCGTGGATACAGGGGGTCTCAGCAAACTGACACAGGTATACATGTGCCCGGCAGCGCGGGTATACTTAAAACATACCTCTTTATTATATGCATGCAGGAGTACTGGGAAGAAAACGGTGCAAGACACATAATGCGGCACTGGTCTCCGGCATAAAGTACACGTATATTTTTTTATTTGACGCAAAGGATAACAGATCATTTGTCGATGAAGCTATCAATGATAGTTCATCTGCGTTGATGAGTCTAATTCACGAGGGTTATATTTTCATGAAGATTCACCTTTCGCGAAAATCACAAGTTTGAAACCCTACCGATCAAAAGCGAGCCAATATAAATTTATCTTCTAAATCGCTATGTGTACTGCATGTAAATTGCTTGTACCGAGATAAATTATCTATGAGAGTGTAAAAATAAAGAAAAATATGCGCATGCGAAAACTACATATAACCTGTCCAGTATTACCAGCTGTTCAGATGAAAGGAATGATGCACTCCTTAATGTGGGTTCAGATCATATTGTATGAAAACTCCCCGAGAGTACATAGCTCCGCTAATGAAAAGAACGGTTTTTGACATATTGTTCGCGAGAATTTCAAATTCGTGTTTTTCGCGAAAGGGAAAGCATCATGAAAATAGCACATTCGTTAATCAGCCTCATCTGCGCAGTTTTGTTTCAACTAGAGTCCTCTGGCATCTCATATCAGATAACAGTGCCTGTACCATGAAAAGCCGAGTGTTTGGTGATATAAAGATAAGGTGATAAGTTTGAGTTTGTTAATAGTAGAATGAATATTTTTGGAATAATATTGAAAAAGTAAATTCATTCGTGTGATACTGTCTTATGGTGTCATCAAATCGTTAATCGTATGCGCGTTTTAACATAATTTATATGACGTTCGATATACCCTGTGAAGTTAGTGTGTGGTAAGATACCGAATACAGAGCACAGTGAAAAAGTGAAAATCTCCAAAATTTGACCCCAAAAAAAATCTTATAGGGGTGTCACTGTCCGTTGCGTCCGTGCCCCACCCAGCTACACATTTTCGTAAATATTTCATAAACTTGCTAACATGCAAGCAAACAAATTAGCAAACAGACAAATGTAAACACATAACCTCCCTGGCAGAGATAACAAGGTCAGTTGTTTTTCTGGATCCACATCTAAAGCAAACTGAGCTTTCTCTTGCCGGTGTCCAGCCCCTGTCGTGGCACAAACAGAGAGTCTCCGTTTTCTCTTGGCTGGTTTATTTAATTTTATCAAGTAGTGAGTGATAATATCCCCAGACAGTTGATACGACAATCACCGTCAATCACAGAGGTAGAACTACTTTCATACAAAGGACTGGATCACCCAGAATGCAATCAAGGATAATACATGGATCTGAACACAAGGTGAAAAAACTGGGACATCACGTGCGAGAACGCGAGCAAAGGTCACGTAATAAAGACCTGTCATTAATAAAGGAAGGCGGAGAAGTTCACACACACACGTATGTACACACGAAGGAATATATAAATTGTGACATTACGTCGTCCGGTAGAGACTTTTAATATTTGCTTAATATTTCGTGAAAATCACCAAGATTTCCTTTATTCAGCGCTTCGCGATCATCGGCAATTATCCGTTTCCACCAGTTGTTTGATCTCATGACCAAAGAGGCGAGGGCAAGATGAGAGATTCATCCGAGAACTGTATTTTTCATGTTCATACTATTCTGATTTTGTGGTACACTTTTTTTCATTTCAAAGAATTGCCCGACGATGAATTTTCTGCAACGAAAGAATCAGGGGCGGATCCAGGATGAAGGAAAAGGAGGGGTCCCACACAGGAAGCCGAATGAGAAACATTGAAGTGATTCACAGATCCCGAAAAAAATTGGGGCGGGGGGGGGGGGGGTCCAGGTCGGAAAAATTTGGTCTGGACCCCCTGAAAAAAAAGGTTGAGGCGGCCATTAAAAAAAAAAAAGGGGGGGGGGGGGGGGTTCCGGATCCTCCGGTATCTCCCTGTGGATCCGCTTCTGAGAATCGCCTGACGGCAGGGAAAAGCTCCATTTCCATTAACGCGAACGCGAGAGCGAACGCGATGGTGATGCGTAGAGATTGGTAGAATATTCAAATGAAAGGCATAAATATTGTTTATACCATACCACGATGGACGTAGCGGAAATATGTTTTAAATACGTTGAGCGACAAACTCGTTATTTTCAGATATATTACAGAACAGAAAGTGTCTTAAATTTAATTACAGAATACTCAATTTTGTAAGTTTTACAATATTCACAAATTATAAATACTCACCTTGGTAAGTTTTACAAAATTCATGAAATGAAAACAAAATTTCTGTGATGTCACTGAGCAGAAAACACGAGGAATTGAAACACACTCCGCGAACGGTTCCCGACTTAAATTCGCGCTCGCCTTAGTGTTCATGATCGCTTACTCTCTTATGGAAACGCAGCTTAAAATCTCATATTAGCCCGACAAAACCCCAGAATTTTTCTCGTTCGACAAAATCGGGTAATATACTCCCAGCCTTATACATATATACTTACCTATGTTACTGGTTAACACTCTCACGAAACAGACTGAGATTGGTGAAAAAATCAACTCAAACTGCCGAGCGTTATAATCCTAACGTTTTGAAAGGTCTTACTAACAAAGCGCACAGGCCCTGTTAACCCCGATATTAATACCTTACAGTTGCCATTTGGGTTCTCATATCGGATGTAATACATCTAAATGAAATGTTTACAGCTCCTCTAAGTCCATTAGTGCATTCAATATTAATAACCTAACACGTATTTTACGACATTCGGCTTAAGACATTAATCTTGGGACCCCAGTAACAGACGACGTCTTTTCATTGCAAGACCATAGGGTTCCTTGACAGGACGTGGCACCGCTCGTTTAAACGGCGGTGTTTAACGGTGCATGACTTTCACGCGGCTTCAGGTTGAAGTGCTCACTTCACTGGGTTGATTATTTTGATGTAGGGGTCGCTAAAACCTTCCTACCTCTAATGCAGCTCTTTGCTCCTCCAGCTACACCTAATTGGTGTTGGGAATTCGTGAAAAAAAGTTCAGCATAGTTTTAATTCTTCGAATGAATAACCGTAAAAAAAGGAAGGAGATAGAAAGCAAGAATTTAGCTGAAAGTGAGAGAAAATGAATTTAGGAGGTGAGGAAGGTCATTAAACAGAAACAAAGAATACGAGAAAAAAAGACAAAAGACAAAATATGAATGAGCGAGAAGAAAAAAAAAAAGGGGGGGGGGAGATAACTGTGGATATGACAGAAACATCACGGAGAACTAAGAAAGGGGCAGAAAGAACGAAATTTAAAGAGGAGGAAGGAGAGAAAGTTTGAAAGCTAGACAAGGAAGACGGAGACAGGTGGTTCAGGAGAGCATAAATATCGACAGATACAGCAAGGTAAATCACCGGGGTACTAACAATAAAAATTATGAATATGATTTAGTATTAGACTAGTTTTCCTCAAAATAAAACAAAGGAACAAACAATAATTCATAGAAAAAATAAATGCAGGGATAGAAAAAGGACCAAAGATACTGTAGATGGCATTATATAAGAGAGAGAGAGAGAGTAAACTTATCACCAATAAAATATATTTTATGACGTGAACTAAGGTTTCCTGAAATAAAGCCACAATTAGAAAGTGAAAAAAAGAAAACAAGAACGAAACTAAATAAAAGCGAAATCAGCAACAATGATTGGTAAGAGAGAGAGAGAGAGAGAGAGAGAGAGAGAGAGAGAAAGAGAGCGAATAAAGAACTTCAGCAAATGACCATTTAAAACTATCTTTATGAAAGGGACCAATGTTCCTCAAAATAAAATTTCAATCAAACAAGTTCGTTCCCGCCCATTGAGACCAGGATCAGGAACTAAGGCAGCCAGCGACTTATAGCAGCTCATAAACCGATGATCAACAGTCCTTTTGAAGTCTTTTAGAACGTCATAAAACGTAATAGCCATTTGGGTAAAGTGTCTTTGATCCACAGAGACAGATATAATGCCTTTATCGTAGCTATTGGAGACATGATCCTGTTATTGGTGATGAGCTATTTTATTTTGCTGACCTGTGAAGAGTTTTAAATTAATTTGAATATTTCTTGATATTTCTGTCTCCGCACAATTTTGTGACAAAATTAAAGGTTAACAAGGGTATTCTTTTTTATAAATGTGTGACGCTATAATTCATCTGCAGTCCTATTGAATTTTTATTACTTATAGGAAATAAATTTCACAGATATAGATCCTAATTTGACGAACATTTTCGATAGAATATAATGCTGATTTTACAAATGGACATTTGTATTTTTATCAAAAGAACTATTAAGTCTAAAGAATAGGGAACATGAATAATTTAAAATTTGAAATAACACAATCATATTCTCCTTTTACAAATATACTTTGCTGTTCAAACTCGAATTACACGCACAGGACCCGCGGGTGTGGTAGTCACCGAACCTGGTAAATGCAAGTTATGAATGATGGAAGCATGTGCGATAACCCTAGATGTACATGGATTGGATCAAGACAGCAATCAAATGAAGGCGGTTAAAACCACCAAAAAATGAAAACAAAAATTAAGTCCTTTTGATAGGATTTTGCGTAAATAGCTTTATTGCTATTGACATAACTGAACTGAAGTCTGCGAAAGCTGACTGTGCGTTATCCTTGCATAATATCGACAATCTTGGCAATTTATTTTCGCCCAGTTGCACGTGAACTGTTAGATCGCAATCACAAGTGGTATTGCATCATTTCTGATCATTTAACAATAAACCGTATTGCGGATTTTTGGAGTCCCGTATAAGCACTCCACGTCATTCATAAGCAACTACACCGTATCTTTTTTCCTGTTCTGAGCAAGAAGATTTACTTGAACGTCTGCGCACGGTGTTAAAGCATCAACCGTATATTCATATTGTATAGGTTTTATATATAACCAAGACAAAACACAGAAAAGTAATCGTTCAGATACATGTAAGCAGGTGAATGTCTAGGAATTTGAACCAAAACGCTCACGAATTAGTCTGCAAAAGCTTGGGACGCGTTTAGCTTGTATCTTTACTGTTACATATACACACAGTTAATGTTACTTACTGTTACATATACACACAGACACACGTATATATTTCGGGGGCATATTTGAGGTGCCATTGCATCAGGGCATATCTTAAACACAGTAACACACGTGTAACTAGGCTGTGCACAGCATCACAACTCTCGGATAAAAAGGAGGAATGTGAACCAGATGTCAAAGTCACGCGTGCACATGCGTGATAGCGCTGACCACGTGATACTGACCACGTGGCTTACCTACCTCTGGTTCAAAGTCGTCCCACTCATAATCTTCGTATTCAAACATCGCTTTGTGTTAGCTGTCACAGATCCAAACGGAGGGATAATTTACGTTCTTCTAGAGGCAACACGGGCATGCTTTTTTCAGACTGCTTTCTCACCCGCACCTGACAGATGGGGTCGGGGTTCGCCCGTGATGGCAGGCTTATACATATCTAGTCATTTTGACAACGTGATCCGTGTTTACAGCATCCCTGTACTGAGGTAGAAAACTAGGATACATTTTCCGCAGGTATTTTCCTTGGCTTGAAATTGGAGGTTTGTTCTTATTAACGAGAGTTAATGCTATAATTAAAATACGATTGTTTAAACTTTCATGGCATATAAGTTGAAAATATTTCAAATATAACAATGAAATTTTTTTACTAACAAATTTTTATACCATTAATGACTTAATTACAATAAAAAAAAACAAATATGTTATTGAAACCAAAAAAAAAATATTGTCTCTATCATTATAATTATTATTATTATGATCATCATCATCATCATCAAAGTAACAGTTATCATCAGTAATATTATTATGTACACGAATGAAGTAATAATTATCATCATCAGTATTACTATTGTTATACCCGAATGAAATATATAATATATTATTGTAAAATATGAAACAGATTTTAAAGATATGAACAATTATAATATTGGCCCCCTGCCAGATCCCTGGTGGCGATACGCAAAATCCCTGATCCGGGAAGCAGTGGTTCCATCGAGAGAGTTATAAAACTAATGTAGGGTGAACACTGGGGTGTTTGACCAAGTTTATTTGAGATTTGTCTGTACTAACTTTTATTGCGAGGTACGACAAAGTATCCCTTTATGTTGAATATCGTCAGTTACTATTGATTGACTCCTTTTACAATAAAATTGCAGCCGTATCTCATTCTGAATCGAGCGAACAAATATAACCGTTGAATAAACACTAGTTCTAGCAAAAAATGTCAATCAGTTCACAGTAACTTTTTTGGTTCTGTCAAATTTTTTTATAATAACTATTTGATAAACTATCAGAAATATTTTTATACATTGTTGAAATGGCTCGACCGGGCGTACAGGAAACCAATGATGGACTAGGGATGTCACATTTCACGAGTAGTTCCGAGAAAAAAAAGAGAGCTATTAATTTGTTACACCCTTGGAGCTGGACAGTGTTTTCGTGTCCCCCCCCCCCCCCCCCCCCCCCGAGATGAATTCATGTGGGAAGAAACTGATCGCTACAGCGATTTATATTTGCTGCGGGCGTTCAGGTAGGTGTGAACGTTGATCCCTGCTTGTTGCGGCATACAGACAGCTGAAGATGTCATATCAGGCGGATTCTGATATTAACAATGCTTCATTGCTAAACTCTCTTGTTTAAAAAAAGGATTATAATGATGACAGCAACGTACTCGTGCGTGAGTATATTGACGTAATTGAGGGAAAATAGGAGAAATAGACAAAACAATAACATAATTCCTAAACCACTGTCGTACCGCAGGTTAGCGAATACACGTTCATAGGCCTGGGTATAAATATAGGATACTAAAAAGCAATCACAGACCACAGAAATACCTCCGCCAACATCTCGGAGCACCAAAACCGAAAAATTATCAGATTTCTGCTCAAAATGTGATACGTGTTATGCGCAAGAAATATATTAATCCAAGTCGATAGAAATGCTGATGCGACACGGTGCGTCACGGTTCACCAATGATAGTTGCATCACAGGTCAGTTTTTTCAAACAGATCAAGGTCGCGAAATTGGGTATTTACATTTAATGCTATCATCTGCTTAATTTAAAATACCAGTGGTTAAACATTATATAATCACAGCATGAAAGCCCATTTAATGTGTCAGGATGTATAATAGAGGTTAAAGCGTTGAAATGCAATGCGGGAAACCCCCCCCCCCCCCCCGCAGTGCACAGAAAGCCAAATGGTGAAATCTCGGTTGAAAGTATACGAGAACCGCCGGCACAGAAATTTATATGAGCGTCAGGTGTTCAGGTTGGTGTGAATGTCGAACTCTGGTTGTTGCATTTACAAACAGCTGAAGATGTCATATCAGGCAGACTGATACCTTCAACGCAGCACAGAAAAATCCTCTTTTTGAGAAATTAGTATATAATTTTGGTAGCAAGGTATTCCTGAATGAGCAATGAGTATATTGAAGAAACGGACGGGAAAAGCAGGAAAGTAGACAAAACAATTATATCAACCCACACCCTCTGTCGTACTGCAGGTTAGCGAATTTACGTGCATAGAACTGGGTATAAATATAGGATAGATCATACTAAAGAGCAGTCAGAGACCGCAGAAATACCTCCGCCAAAATTCTGGATCATTAGATCTAAAATATAACCACGACTATATTCAAACTTTGATATGTGTTACGTTAGTGCGGGAAATATATCAATCCAAGGCGACAGAAATGTGTGCCATAGTCAACCAGTAATGTCTGCATCAAAGGTTAGTTCTGTACACCAGAACAAGGTGACGTCTGTGCAAATTCTAACAGTTTAGAAACTGACCCTTTAAGATTCACCAAATACTACTGAATAACAATGGTATCAAAGAGCTCTGTCTCACCATGGAAGAGAATCTTTTAACTATTTTGGGAATACAGATAAAAAATAATACGTAATCATCCAACTAGTGTAACCCTAACCTCCACACAATTTTATCAAAATCCGTTCCTACTTTTTCCCAGTAAAATTGCTACAAGACAAAATCAGCAAACGACAAGCCAAGAAACACACAGACATATCAAATACATAACTGAGATAAAACTTGTCAGTTGTATAGGAATACAATTGCAGACAATTCAAAGAATCAACACCCGTCAAACAATTAAATTCTCCCTGGCCAGAAGAAAATTAAATGTAGATAAATTGAATAACACATGAGAAACATTACCCGGAAATCTGTTTTATAATATAATCATATTTCAGTATTTTTGTGCGGGCAAAAACTAATATAAGTGGTGATCTTAGCTAAAATTACGATCGTTGTACAAATTATTGGCTTGGCTAAACAGCCGACGCTGCATTCCATTGCTGACATCTGGCGCCGAAGGGAAGAACTATAATCGCGGAATCTATGTTGAAAGCCGTCTTTGGTTTATACTTGTGACGGCGTCGTGTTCTTGAGACAGCAGCGAAAATGTTCTGCTTTCAACTCTGATATTGTCTGCAATTCTTTATGTTTAATTCTTATTTAGATTTTATCATATAGTTTTGTTCTTGACATCGCGCATTCTTGATTTTTTCCCGCTTTTTATAAGTTAACGGGGGAAATATAATGTATGATTAAATGTATGAAACATAGATGCAAGAAGTGACTTTTATTATGAACATAACAAGAAACTGAACTAAATCTATGCTTCAGTAGAAATATATATATTTCTTCTGTATTTTACTTTCAAGTACTTTGATTTAAAGAGATATTTTTATATATGTGATTGAACCCAAATATACAATGTTCAATGCATGGATGTCCTAAATTTCCGAAATGTTGAAGAGATATTTAATGTCGAAAAATATCTTGAGTTATTTGTAAGAACCTATGACCCTAACTTGAAATGAATTTGGCTAAAACATTTTATATATTTATTTATGTTGAGTTTTGTTGACTGAAGTGACACGAAGAAAAACATCTCCTAACAGGCGTTGATGTTAATACTATAATACAGTAGAGGGCGGTTTTCCGAATGCAGTTTTACCGAAAATTCGCAAGTTAAAAGATTCTCTCCACTTCTGATACTTCATCAGGGTGCGTCCAGAAAGCCTTAAAGGGGCCTAATCACCTATCTGACCTCTATCAACGAAAGGTAATCCCTTGGAGCGCTAGGCCAGAAAACGTGGATATCACCGCACACAGGCTGCCTGTTTTGTTTATATCAACATGTTAGTAATATGTGGGGGGCCCGCCAAAATAACTAAAATGAAGTCAACAAGGGCATCTGACGGCAAGTGAGATAAACCAGAGCTTTGCAAATAGCTCTTTGCAACAAGTGACCTTTCTACCTCCGTATATATGCAACCTACCACCTTAGGTTGCATGTTTTTTCCCCATTTGTCAACATTGCTCTGTTGTCAAACACCATGTTGATAAACAGGTTCATATATCCTTCATGGAGGCGTTATAAGAACTTTTCATGACCAGAATTACACTTATATCATTAATATACACAAAGGAAGCCAACAATTAAGTTATTTTTTTCAAAAGGTAGGTGAATGGGCAGCTTTGAAGTATGGCCTACACAGAATTGTTGAATAAATAATTTCTTTCTCTTCCCCTGGAATGCTCATACTGATATTATCAGCAGTTGCCATATATAGAGCAGAAAATTTGCGTTTCATAATTATCACTTAAAGTCTGTTTACACCAATTGGTGGAACGGATTTTAAACCTTTAGGTGTGACGTTTTGGCGTCTCATAAGAATAGAAAAAAAAAACAGAAAAAAATCATAATTATATGATACTGAACTGTTCAGAAAGCTGTATTTCATTATTTTTTTTCATCTCATCATGATTTCTAAACAATAATCTTTTATTTTAATATTGCAGATTCTGGCCAGATTCTCGGCACCACGACGGGCAAACAAGAGGCACACGGCACACATAGTGAACGAGAGAGAGAGAGGAAGAGAGTGAGAGAGAGAAAGGGATAATGAGAACAAAACAGGATGATATAACAGGTATATGTATATGTATATTTAAAAAATATATGACATTTAATGATATACAGGCATTATAAGATATACCAGCGAATCGCATGAGGAATAAAGAAATATGTCATTTAAAAAGAATTGTGCTTTTCAGACATATTTAAAAAGAATTGTGTTTTTTAAATGTCATAAAAAGTAAATTTTTAAAAATGAAATACAGATACTGAGATACAGAAACAGAGAGCGTAACAGACATACAAACAAACAAAGCTGAATACTATTTAAAGAAACATAAGCAAGATGCTTAAGGTGCAAAATTGTGTTTATGTTTTATACTCACTGTGTCATCATGTACATCCCAGTCCAAGCCCGGGAAAACTGAGCTGTCGTCTGCTACAGTTGTGGTTTCCGCTTCCTCTTCCCCCATGGTGGCTGAGTAATCTGCTAGCAGGTGTGAGGTCGTGTACATGATTTCCACGTGGCTCAGATCGTCTGCTCTATCTCCGTCAATCAACGCTCTGGAGGGAATTATACCATGGACCAACAATTACCTGGACACCGACTTTTATTTTTTCCTGGGTTCCTTATGGTTTTGAGAGAAGAAAAGTTCCATCTCACGGTACAGATGGTTTGAGTTATCCGGGTTCTTCTTACACTGAAATAGGTGGTTAACAGTATCGATAAGAAATAGTATGTCGGGTTATGTCTAATATGTTCAGTGAATACTTTGTGGTATCAGTGAGGTGAGGTTCGTTTAATCCAGTTTCTTCTTAAATCCTAGCCGATTATTTTGCGGTGTTGACAAAGTAACAATGATCCTCTTTTTTTCTTGCACGATAACTGTAAAATCTACGGTCAGGAATATAGCTGAATGATTTCTGTTCCTTTTGCGTCCTTATTAAATAAAATATTTCGTTTCAGTACGGTTAATTAATCCGGGTTTATCTTTTGCTGGTAATATATATTTTACGATTTCAATAAATTTAGGTAATCCGGATTCCGGGTTAATTGTTAACCTTACCCACTAAATATTTCGATTTTTTTGGGTAAAGTTTACGGTATCAATAACGAAAATAATGTGTTCTGTTCGGTGAGGCAAAAGGTTATTTAAATCATGATAAACCGTTACCTTCAATAACTTACATTCATTTGTTGCTTGTACAATGATTTCCAATCTGAATATTTTTTTTTATCAAATCTATTGATAATATTGTGTTTTAGGAACTGGCGACCTTAGCTGTATAATCGAAGCGAATCCAACAACTGGCAACTTCAGTAATTCTAGAAATCAATCCAAAAAGAAGCTAAATCACCTGTGTTGTTTCATTGCATCAAAGGGACATCCTATATCCACACACCTTTCATTTTAACATCCGCAGTATGGATCATCTATCATCAACACAATTTCATGAAATTTTATGACATTCAAATGAGTTAATCCGTGTCCACACACTGATTACACTGGGTGCCTCGCTTGAAAAAAGGCCTGTAACCTTGTATCTTACGATGTTTTCAGCTGTCACGTACAAACAAGTTGCTTATTATGACAGTGAATTCGCATCCCCTCAGCTGATAAAGTTTACTCTCCGACAATTGGTATCCTTGCACGGACGGTGAATTAAAAAAATACTCCGTTTTACTGACAAATACGACCAGGTTAATTAAAAGCTGAACAATCACTGTTTGCTTGCTCTTCGTGTAATCGTTAATCTCGCACAATCAGGATCTCGCGGGATTTCGTTTTAATCCACGGGCAAGCTGGTTTAATGAATAGACATTACTGTGATACGGGTCATTTTATTATAGCCTCGTGTGTGAACCGACTGTCAAAAAGCAAGATCGATCTCCAGGTAGGCAAATTTGTGGTAGCTTTTGTCAGGATCGGTGCAGGGATCCAGGACTTGATGCATCAGTTATCCAATGAACGTAATGGCTGGGTCCATTCATACCAAACGCTCTCGATTTTACCTCCATTGGAAGTATCCGTTATTCAGGACAGGCCCCTGAAAAAATAAGATAAAAAATAATCTAAATTTGGAAACCTGGTTTTATTGATGTGTCATCCATTTTTGAAGCTACATATCTTATGGAAATGTTCATTTTTATCTCTATCCGTCAATATGGGATGAAGAATGGCAGTCGTGATCAGGCTTTTGTTAAAATATGAAACTGGTAATGTTTAACTGATCTCATGGTGTTGACGTAGTCACTAATGGCTCATTTAGAATAAAATACATGATCTAAATAATATCCATGTGTATTTTATGGTAGTCATAACATTCTTGTGTTTTATGTATAATACCATAAGTTCGTATAGTGTGAGCTACCTGCAATGTAGTAACATAATTTTGCATGAAATGATATATACCTGTTTCACCAGGACCAATGTATATTTACTGCAAAATACGAAAAAAAAGTTTTCATTTCAATGGAACTCTGGACTCCCAATGGGCATGCCGCAATTTGTACTAATGAATTAAAGAGTTGGATATTTTATTCAAAGCGACATTGAAATCATTTCATTTCATTTTAAGTTAAATCCAAGGCATGTTTACGTCTCTTCTTGTTTTAAGAGGACGTAGGTAATCGTCTATGGTAACATTATGGCGTTTACTTCAGATGTATACTGTGATATTCGTCTTTACGGTATTCCCGAGTCTTTACATCCGATGAGGCCAACGTAAAAGCACTAGGAGATCGCCATTTTTGTGTTTTTGAACATAAACTACATAAAATGTTGGTTGTGCTTAAGCTTTCGAGAATGTCAATCTTGATTCAACAAGATTATATATATATATATATATATATATATATATATATATATATATATATGAAGTATGCAGTTCTTAATTCCCTGTAAAAAGTTTGACAGGTATAAACAAGACCACCGCAACTGCCATCAGTGCATAATTCACCGAGCGCATGCCTTGTGACATTTGACCGATATAAATATGTGAAGACTTTGTAGATGAATGGAACTATAATGGTATAACAATCATACTGAGTTTCATTAAACAATCAATCATCCTTCTTATTATTGCAGTAATACCAAAAAGACGTCTCTTTATCTCAGACCCTGTTAGCTGTACAGTCGAATCTTTCTTAGAGGACACCTCCATAAAGTGGGCACCTCTATAAACTGGGCACTTCCGGGCAGTCACATTTTTTTCTTCTCTTTACTATGTTAGCTTATGTTGGAACCACAATATTCTGTAAAGTGGGCTCTTCTCTACAGCTTCTATTGGTACTTCATTGATTTTTTTAGTTGAAATTTCTTCCTATTTAAACTTTCGGAGCTCCATTTATAATGAAATATAACTTAATAAACAATCAGAATATAAACGTAAATTATTAAATATTAATATTTCAAATATTAATGATAAAA
Source organism: Sipunculus nudus (assembly GCA_026874595.1). Lineage (NCBI taxonomy): Eukaryota > Metazoa > Annelida > Sipuncula > Golfingiida > Sipunculidae > Sipunculus > Sipunculus nudus. Next base: position 41,565,119 of record CM049321.1, on the reverse strand, counting down.
CTAATTAACAAAGTCAGAGGTGTATTACTCTCTGATTGCATAATTATAATAATAGCCTTCTTCACTCGAGGCTAGGCATGGGATATTTGTACATGTTTAATAATTACTAATTAATAATGTGCCTGTTCATGTTCTGATTAGACCTCAGCCCAGACTGACTGTTTCTGTGATAGTTTTTAGTCAGCAGTGAATGCACCACTCAGCAGTTATTCATATTGGACTGATAGGCATACTTTAATCTGACAAGCACTAGACTTTCTTATGTCAACAAAGCAAAGAAACTGCTATATTTAATATCATGAGTGGATGGCCTGCTTATTCAACCAGTTACGTAGTACTCTGAAATAAGGTAATAGCTAGACAGGAACCCCCTGGCCGAGAGCAGTGTTTAATCAGCATGCAGTGGCACTTGATTATCAACACCAAACACTGGTCATTAGCATGCATTGTGTCATATTCACTGTTACAACCCACTTATAAAATGTCAAGACCCAAACTGAAATAGGAAGGTTTGACATAGCCCTAAACTTGTACCCGTTCAAAGATTCTGAGAGTGGCTTGTGTTGGAGAAAGTTTGTGGAACAGTATGGTATATCTAAGGATGTAAATTGTCAAAATAGTAGAAACATTTAGATAATAGGATTATTGCTTTTAGGTTATGTACATCGATAAATGTTATAACACACACACATAATATATTTATTAACAATTATAAATTTTAATTATTAACTTTTACGTTTTAAAAAAGGAAAAATTAATGAAGTATTCCTAAAACAGGAACAGATATGGTAATATTTCAATATAGGTGGCAGCATTGAATGTAGCAGTTATCACCTCATTATAGTGGGCACCTCTATAAAGTGTCTGTTTGGCCGATTCCCATGCAAGGGTGCCCACATTATAGAGATTCATTTGTATTCGCGGCCGGTGCCGTTAATTGGAACCAGGTGTAAAAAAGTTACTGGCAAATATTTATACTGCGTTTCGTGAAACATCAATCGAATACCTGGTACGTTTTCGCGGGAGCACCAAAAAAAGCCTGGTTTTCTGACCTCTGACCTCATACATCGAACCATGGCCATATAATCTATTGGCAACTGTTTGTAGTGAGTTTCCTGAAAATCAATCAAATCCATGGTTAGTTGTGACGGCGACACTAAAGGTTATAACGGACGGGCAGATGTACGAACAGACGCTGCCTATACTACAATGACCATCTTAGACCAGTGTATAATAATGTATGGATGAAAATAAAATCACTGCCAGATCAAAGGTGATTGTGTCCTAAGGAAACAAACTTCAGGTATGGTAAATGCAATACCATAAACTGCTTTGGGTCAAACGTCGGCTTTGGGTCATCAAAAATATTTCAAGCATTTACCGACACAGAATGTCGTAGGCTAGACAAATGTCGCTCAGTCAAATGCATGTCACTTGTGCTAAAAAATGCCAGAGCACTAATTTATCACAAAATACGAAAGAAAGTATTATTCCAATAAAGTAGAATGCTTTCTTAAAAAAGTATCCAGTTGTATCTGTATGACTCGAAGCGAATAAATGCTGCTTCGTTATTTCTTTTCATTTTAAACTCTGGCGTCCAAGATAAATAAAAAAACTTGTAAAAATATGAAATCTAAATGTCATCAGTACAAAAGGAAACTACATAGGTCCCTTCTGGCATAAAGTTTATACTTGAAAGAGGCCTCCTGAGGCAAGATCATTATCCCACACAGTATGTAACGTGTATGACAAGACAGGTATCAATACCAGGTAAATGTTTTTCCTTCAAACAATACACATACACAAAGAAATAGCTCCAGACAGATCACGCGAAACAGATTTTTTTGCGGGTCCAATGAGCATATCTTGCTTTTTTTTAAATAAAATACAAGTAAATAAAAGCCAAGTGCTCCGACAAGAACCTCGCCGTTAGGGAGAGTGGAATTTTTTTTCACATTTATTATTTGAAATGAAACCGAATAGGATCTGTCCTGTCAATATAACGGACCCGAACCATCATTGTCAATCATAGTCGATAGGTAGCGCAGCGCAAGTGAGGAAAACATATAATAACCAAGAAAGTACATGTATTTGTCGATGGGATCCCTTCGAACTCGATTATTTATATAATACCGTAATACATCTTTTGATGATCAGCGCCACCTGGTAATTAATCTTTGAATAATCAAGATTTTTTAAACATCATTGTCTTGATGAAACGGTAGCTTGAATCATATTTTAGCAGAGAAAATATTGAGTGGGTTGACTTCAATCAATCCTGTTATATGAGATTGTCAATAGGGATTATGCAGTATTGTTGTCTAACTCATATGGTATGTTTCACAAAATGAACGCAAGATGGCGCTTAGATGCAGAACCCGATTTACCGTATAAACTATAAAGGACAGTTTGAAGGTACCCCATTACCAGTAGGAATATCATATTAATCTACATAACGATTCTACCAAGCATCATTACAGAGTGTAAGTGTCTAAAATACGATACAGAGACTGTTAAACTTGGGGACTCTAAAACTCCTGCAGGTGGGCTTATATTTTTGGTCCAATAATTCAACATGACAACATATCTAGGAATATCTGGTCATACTGAAAACAATATTAAAACTTGGAAAGATATATAATAAATGATATATAATAAATACATACACACATGTATCTCAAAAACATATTGAAATATCATTAATTACACAAGGATAACTTGATTTATAACGTAGCAGCAAATAGCAATGTTGATGATGTGTTTTAGGGAAGCCTGTTAATAACAATGGCCGTTAGTGGCACCATTTGTTGAATTAGAGTAGTCATAAGTTAAGACATATCTTTACTTATTATTTAAAGCCTTTAGGGTTTTGGCTTTTATGCGGCACTATTCGAAGTTCTGAAGTTGTGACATTGGAGCAAATATGCAGTTCCTGTTAAAGGGGCCCAATAACCTATAAACCATGTTGAATTAACACAGAAAAATAGCTTCTTTTCTTTAAAATTAATTTGTACTTGACAAAATATTGCCCTAAAACCGTTTTCTTACTCGTGCAAACGAGTATTAAAAATAGTGGACCCGGCGCGATCACAGGCGTCAACATAAACACAGCATGTGGGACTGAGTGCATCGCCCAGGCACAACACGTGTCAATCATGAGATGTCCTGGCTGACTTGGCCCAAAAGATGTAAAACATGTTCCCGCTGGCTGAAACTTCGCCTGTTGCGGATCACAGTCGGACCTCCGGTCACGGGTCCCAGACACACGTGGACTGTGTTTATCAACACGCAGATTCCTAACAAGGACTGTATGCTGGGATGATTTTGCTGGGAAACTTTTGTATAAAGCAAAACTGAACTGACAGTGTGAAGTAAAATAGGTATTATGATGCCCTGATTATGTCCCTTTATGATTTTACTGTTTTGCCTTTGGTTTCCTTTCGGAGTAAGATCCGTTGACCTTGAGTTCCGACGTAAAATATCTAAGCCACGTAGCTTCGTCCTATCCTTATACTATCATTAAACAATAAATATAAATGATTGTCTTGGGAAGCACCCGAGCAATGTGGTTGAGTTTACAATAATGTGTGTTACAGTGTTTCCTTTGTCTTTCTATTTCCCCTTCTTTCCTTACCTTGTTTAGGAGTTGTCTTTCATGCAAACTTGGATGTATATTCACTCAGTCTTGTTATGGTAAACAGGCGCGCATGGACTGTGTTTACCCAAACACATAGAACCATAAGAACGTCTGAAACAAGTGGAAATGGAATGTGCGTCGGGGTAATTTTGCTTAGAAACATTTGTATTAAGAAACAATGACAAACAAGGTGAGATAAAACACATATTATTGGACATGTTTAGGCACCGTAAATGACAGCGATTGTTAATACAATACGTTTACCACCATTTAGGAAAGGAATTGCCCCATTCTATATAACAGGTAAACGGAAATTTATGAAAAAGTCTTTAGCGTTTAAATCTGAATTCACCATACAACAAAATATATGAACGGAAAGAGTCCAAAACTCAAGTGTTTTTTTTGTAGAAAAAGGTATAATATCAATGTCAGTGATAAACTCACAAAAAAAATATTCCTAGACCGACTTTTGTGGTCACATGACTTTGCAAAGCCGGGAGGTCATGACTTCGAACCTCAGGAGATGAGTGTTAGATTTTCTGCTCTTCAATCTTAATTGGAAAGCTGTGCCCCGCAGCCGTGTAGGGCTAAAAACGAGTGAGTCTTTAGGGGTTTCCCTACGTTGTGACCCAGCAAACGGGATGAATTCACACCCAGCAGCATGGGAGACAGTGCGCATGGGAGACAAGAGGGAAACAAAATAAAATGAAAGGAAGCGAGTACTACTGCCCTGTCACGTATAGCCCGAACCGTAATGGTACTGATCAGATGTACAAAATTTAGTTAGATAAAGCAGCATAAAATGAAGCGGTTAACTCTACCACAAAAAATAATCATAAAATGCATTTTGGTAAAATTTCAAAGATATTATATTGATGGTCTGTTTGAGTCATCGTTCTTCCCACCCTGGGCTTCCCGAGACAATACCAAGATGACAGGGTCTTTCCTGACGTAATTTACTTTCATAAAGCTAAAAATGCAGCACAAGCCTTCCAGGGAAAATGTGATTTGTCTTAAAAAAGCAAAAGTAGAAATACATTTACATCACCACAGAGAGATGTTGAAAATGTTTGATGGAACAATAATTTCTTTATTTCATTCCAGCCTGAGCTTAGAGAAAAAAAATATTCACACCTCCTGTCTGATAATACCCCATTTCTTGATTCTGTATCTTTGACTTTCATTTTGTTTCTTCTTAAAAACCTCGATTTGTAATATCGGTAATGGCAATAACTTGTCTTGGTTCCATTTTACCTTTCTATGATACCACTATTACTTGTCAGTTTATAAATATAAATACACTGAAGTATTCATATAGGGCTGTTTACGCCACGGCTCAAAGCAATTGCGCGGGTGATTTTTGTCTTTCACATAATGTAGGTTTTCTTATCAATCAACTTATGTGGTAAATATGTGGTAAAATGTAATACCCTAACGTGAAAACAAAACTTAAGGAATACACTCTGAGAAGGATCACTTCTGAAATATGCAAAGAGTTCGAAATTTCATTTGGAAATCAGTGTTATAGTCGTGTACACACTTTTTTTTATTAAAAGACCGACTCCTTCCCGTCCTAGTCCGAGTCCGATTGAATCTAAAATAATTATTTCAATAAGATATCATTTAAACAGGACGTTACGATACTCATTTTTGTCAGGATAAACTTTTAAAAAATAAACTTGTAAAGCTGTTTGAATTCTTCAATGCAAAGAGATTCGTAAAATGAAAGTTACGGGTGTGGACTTACATAAAACATTTGGAAAATATATTAAAATTTACGAGTCGAGCCATATATATATATATATATATATATATATATATATATATATATATATATATATATATATAATATATATATAGAGAGATGAATGAATAGCCATGCTGGTTCATTGTATATTAAAATGCAAAATGAATACACAGAAAAGTTGGTTTACTGCCGATGGGAATCGAACCAATGACCAATGAACCAACGATTGCCGGTCGCTTCCCTCTCTCTCTCTCTCTCTCTATATATATATATATATAAATATATATATATATATATATATATATATATATTAAAATATTGATATTAAGATCACCAATGCTACAAGCGATCCCGGCACACTTGTTTACCCAAGACAGAGTGCTGAGCCAACCCCAACCCCCCGTATTTTCAAACCCGCTCTTGAATTATCTTCCAAGTTTCACCTCATCCTGGGTTTCCCCAGAAAATAATACATTGTGATTTATAATACGGTCCTGTAAACACAGCAGCCTCGCTCTGAAAGGGGCTTTGCCTGTCTAATGATCACGTGATGGGTCGTTTTTGGATTTAAAATAAAAAGCCGGAGCTACTAGGCTCCTACCTCTGTGTCACAGTTTTGTTTGTCACAGTTTTTGCGTCAAACGTTTTGGAAATTTAACCGAAGGTTAATACATCAGTGAAAACTTGAAGACTCTTTGCTTTCTAAAAATTTAAGGTCAACTGCAAACCGATGCTTCTGTATTTATCCAGTTTGTCGATATTGGTTTTATTGTTGATAATATCCTAATAAGTGCTCAATAAATATCGATTAACTTTTGTGGAAATTAAAGCCACAGGCCAGAGAATAATTTTTAAATCAGAAACCAAAAAAAAAATAAAAATAAAAACAAATGAATTTAAGGGTTGATCAAGATTCGGGACCAGGGAAGAATGGCTCCTTTTTATCTGTAGCTTTAAATTGTCAATACAATGTCTATGAAAGTCCTAAATGAATTTGTGAGGAAAGTTGCAGCCCAAGCCAAGAAAGAAGTGACTAAATATTGGTCTTAATCTCTATTCATCCCTACTATTTCTCTTTTAATGCGTTTCATTGAAAATTTTTAATCGGTGGGCAAATGAATAATTTATTGAATTTTGTTGCATTTTTGGTTGAATCAGTTGTGAATGTGGATTCGTATACAGGTAATGAATTTGTGAATTAGGTAGGTGCCGTCTGTCAACTCTCCAAATATTATAATGTTCATCACTCTGAGATTAAGTGAGAAAGAATTTAACCCTCAAATATATTAAGATTATATAAATGAACTGAGGCACTTGATCAGTGTCTATATCTTAGAGCAATAGTAATGGAAACAAACGATATTATTATACACGGTCGTAAAATACTTGAAGAGTGAAACGGAGAACATTAACATGTTATTGAGTAGGGGACACCCGCTTGAGGGTACAAGTAATTTTCCACCAGACTGCACGAAAGCCTCAGAAAAAGGCGTCATTAACGAGACATTTACAGTCAATTGATTTGTGTAGGTTCTAATACGTTTGAGCAAAATACTGCAAAACATGTTATTTTCGCGAATTGGAAATATGCGACCTTTTGCTTGCGGTAACATTTTTTCACACACACAAAAACATAAATAAATTGAGATAGAAAATATTAGTTAACAAAAGCCAAGCTTGGTTATTGATGACTGCGCCGGTCTGTTATGCATTAAATTGCGCCTACACAGTTAGGTGGGCGATGTGTGGGGGTGTTGCCGTATAGTAAGTGTCCTAACAATGCCCTTTCAATAATTCGTACGTGAGTATTTCTGAGTATGCCATCTAATTTTTACGGGCATTTAATTTTCGTGAATCAAGTATACCTCGCGAAATTAAATGCTCGCGAAAATTACCGGTTCTACAGTTTTTCTTATGTCAAAGTCGTATAAATTAATTTATATCCGTGTATACCCATAAGGGCTACTTTGAAGATAGTATGGATGTTCTGACGTTTATAAAGTTTTCTTTTACATTTATATTATCCGATATATTTCAATTTTTTTGTATTACTCTGTGTCACTGAATTTTATGTTACTTACGCAATTTACTTTAGAAACAGGCTGCTGTTATAACTGTAAGAATTAAAGACTACAAGACATACTGCTGTATTTGGCTGTTCTTCGCTTCTGTTAAATGCTGTCATTATTTACAACTCGGGACCCGCAAGAGTGCACCATACATTTGTGATATTTGTGCTTTTGACCTTTGACCTAAATAAATATTCACAAATTTTGGAGAGAACTGAAGTCAAGCGAGTTCCTATTTTGGTTAAACATTCGTATTTAAATTCTGCAAAACACTACATACGTAGTTATTACAGCGATACCACAAAGAAATCTGATGACCTCTGACCTCATAATAAATGCGTGGATTTTACCGGATTTTGAAATCAGGTGAGAACCGTAAAATATTTTCAGAGAGTTTGATGGAAATCCATCTTCAGGGGTATGGGATTACCAGCATCTTTTATATTTGGTGTGACACATTTCAAATATATTACAATTAAGTATAAGATTTGAAATATTATACAATATTTCCAGTATAATTTAAATATAAACCAGGTGTATAAAAATAATATTTTATATTAAACGCAGAAATTTAACCGAAGTCAAAAATTCTATAATATAATAATTAAATTTTATTTCAATATATAAATGTTATTCTCTGAATGGCAGGAGGATTACATTGACCATTCCCCCTCACCCCTGAAAAAAAATGAGTATACCCCCCCCCCCCCCCCCCACCGAGGTAGACGGTTGAGGCGGGACATTAAAACATTGATGACACATACCAAGCTCCTTTACCACGCCTCCACCACGGTCCAATGGTCACTTGCATATATATATAAATGTATAATGGACAAAACTGTGAATTTGAATCTTATATTATTACACTTTCATCTAACAAAATGGACCATGTACTGGAAAGATGTAACATTTGCAAATGTCACCACTGCATGCTAGAAAATTGATTGAAAGATTTAAAACCACGTTCACTCCTACTGCCAATTCCGAAAAAAGATAACACCCACGAGGCTAGAACATTTTTCTCATGTCAACATGTATGGATCAAATAATTGGATTAATTCTTTTTCATTAAAATACCAGTGCCTACGAAATTGAAACTTTTTTTACTCAAATATGCTAAACAGGCGTTAAAGTTTTTCGCTAATATCATCAAACGCCGAGGCAGCCCGGAGCGGAGAATAATGCGTCATGGGGACCCGGCTTTGTCCTCCTACGCCGCAAAGCCGCCATGATTGCTGAAGTTTATTGATGGGGCGTTTTCCCTTCGAGTATAATGACAGGTCTCATAAAGCCATCACAGCTGTCTACCTCAGACACCGAAATACCTGCCGGGATTTTTATGTTAACCTAGAATCAGAGCTTGTTTTATTGAGAGACCGCTGACGGATTTATTCTCAAGGGCGTTCGATGCTGAATGATCTAGAACACGTGGCGTGCTTGACCTATTAGGACAGAAATGGCTGGTTTTCAAGGCATCAAGCGCGTCAGTTTGCATCCCGCATTAAATATTGTATTTTTTAATTTTCAGCAGAATTTTACCGATTTCCATTTCCAGCCGTTCGGACTTTCCTTTCCAGGATATAAAATTTTAGGATTTCGATAAAATTTCCTTTGGTATGTTGAGCTTTTTATCTGTTTATGAAAACAATTGTTATTATCATGTTATCTAATTGTAAGATTTGGCATGATAGGCTGCATATTCTTGTTATTTCATGTCACACTAAATGAGTTCAATGGGTCTTTTCTCTCATTTGCAGCTGCTCTAAATAATATGAATATTTAAATTACTATTATAACTTTACTGATTTTGTTAATTCATTCTTTCGTATACATTTGAACATCTACGTTACCATATGACATAACAAGCCTTTGTTCCATGATGCCTGGGTTCTTATTGCATAATCTCCTAGCCATTGTCACCACCCGTCTGACCAATGGAACGAATGGGGGATGTTATTGGTTATATTCCAGTGAGAGAGAGAACAAAAAAAGCCAGGGTATAATTATATGTCGGACAGATTCCTTTTGGCCACTGTGCACTGAGGACACGTTTTATGTATTGAAATTTTTATATTATCTTCTCGATGCTACTGAGAATAAAAATTGCTACCTAAGTTGCCGATTTCATTTTTTTGTGGCTGTAAGCCACAAGTGCCACGACTGTGCTTGAACGAGAGCGCGAGTGGGATAAATACGCAGTTTAGTAAAGTAATTAATTTAAGGTTACATCATGGCCATATGAAATTCGTCATTTGCAGACTTATAATAAATAGAAAAATCGCTCTATATTTCTAAATAAAAATGTCTACATTCTTTCCTGGTTTCATATACAGGATGGCTTGCACGCATGGACTGGACGCGGTGCTGTACAATGGACAGCCCTGCTATGACACGGCAATGTCGGGTGCAGCACGGACCGTTTTTCTAGCAGTGTCTGCTCAAACAACTTAGCACAAAGCTGCGTCTCACATCTCCTTTGGGGGCCATTGGTACCAGTCATGCCTAAAAGAAATAGGACTTCCATCTCAGCCAACAAGTATACATTAACCAGGATCCTAATCAAAATTGTATGTATTCTATAAAGAAATTACATGGTTCACGGTTCACCCACTCCACTGTTGCATCACAGCTAGTTCCGCTCCTGAGAACAAAGGCGGTCCGCGAATGAGCCTGACACTCGGTATCTTAAAATCTTGCCCTATCCAATGGAAACATTTTTAAATCTCAAAAGATGATTAGGAATACCTCCCCAAATTTATCAACTGGGGGTTATCCTTACTCTCCACAAAATTACATCAAACTCTATTCATAACTGCACACACAACAAGAAACCAATCAATGTCAAAAATATAACCCCCCATATATATTTACCTGTTACCGCCTTTTGTGATAGTTTTTCGGTGGATTGCTGAGTAATACTGAAGGATTAAATACAGTGAGATGAAAAGAAAACAGCTTAAAGTCGCACAGCCTTTAATCTTAATGTTATACGCTATGAGTGAGTATTCCCACCAAAGAAAACATATACATGTATATGAGAACACAAAAGCGTCTCATCGGCTTGTCAGTCATACGAATTTACCAATAAGCTGACAAAGTAACAAAGACTATATAAAAAAAACACTTATCAGCAAACAAGGTTAAAAAAATCCATTGAATCATAGTGGAATCTCTTTCGAACAGACACTACAGTCGAGAAACTTGGGCCTGATTTTCTGAGATGTAAATGATCAGTTATTGTAAAGGTTGTAATGAATTTTTCCTTGTAATGTGTGCTTACAAATATAAACCTTTTGGGTTTCAAAGCAAAGCGGAAAAAATATCCTATACTTACTCCTCTTTATAGCATCTAACTATAATTTGAAGATTTTTGCATGGCCAATAAATAAGCGTTATCCCGGACTAAACTTTGCCAATACACGTCCGTGCCACCAGACTCTCCGCCCGGACGCTGTCCTGGGAGTACTTTCGTGTCGCATCCCCGCGCCCTTAGTTAACCGTTACAGGTAAATTTCTGTCAGTTTCTTGAAACTGCTTATAGGGGCTGCCATTATGTACATAATAAAAGCCGGATGCCCCAGGTGGCAAGTTGAAATTATTGATAGTAGACATCATACTTTACTTGAGAACTAGAACATTTAAACAAAGTATGAGAAAAGGGACTTATTATCTAATTTTTAGTTCAATACAATGCAGTCTCAAAAATGGAAAACTGAACCAGCTATTTGGAAGTTGATAACGTTATATCTGCGTTACGCTCTGGACACAGCGCGTGACCTCCTATTGACCATCCACTCACACGCTGTGAGAAATAGCAGGATTCTTCAGGTTTGGTAACACCTAGTCAGTTTGCGCTGGATAAAGAAACATCTGATTGGCTCTGTGTTTAAACAAATCTGCAAAACTGTTAGAAGAAATCTGATTGGCTTAGCGCAAAAGCAAACACGGCTGCGCCCGTGGCAAACTCGTGTAGCACTGCAACCGTTGCTTATAGAGCGTATCTCTGTGTCAACATTTTACAAAATAGAGGGTTTCAGGGCAACAGTTTTTATGAAGCTATAAAAGGATGTAATCAAAAGAATACTCTTTAAATATGTATTCTTTACACTCGCCTATATCTTCTTATCGTATTTTTTATTTAAATTACGAAATTCTTTCCTCTTGTTTCAATAGTTGGCTCCGAAAACTTTCAAAAATGTTAAACAAACCATTAATCTTCTCCTTATCCTGATAAAAAAACTGAAATGGTTCTAAACTAGAATGAAATTAAACTGAAATTTTTGTTACAAGCTACTTCCGACACGTGACTTGAAACATCCGCGTTTTAGTCTGTATATATAATGGCAGCTTCCATAATGGTTTCAAAATTGTTGACAGAGATAAGGGTAGGGAAACACGACAGAAAAATACTCTGAGTACACTCTCAAAATGTGATCTTTTGCGGAGAATTTGGTGGCCATTAGACCCGTATTTTCCAAGTAGAAGCCGGACTAACAATCATTGGATGACCGCGCCCTCATTCGCAAATAACTTTAGGATTCATCGTTGGCGGAGGTACGATCTGTCCTGAAGCAATCTGGATTTGACCTGCAGCACCTGTGACTGTTTGTGAATCAAGTATAATGCAAGAACCTGCTGCGAGGGGAATGAAAACCCCTCTAAAAAATACAGCCGAGACAGAGCCACAGGTGTGGCGGTTCCATCAGACGGGTGGTGGCAGATCAAGTAATTACTTTTCTTTGCATCAGCAGTGACTTATACCTGTCTATCTTAACTCTCAGGCCATGTAATGGTATCGAGCCTAATTAGATTCAAATTGCTCAGCTGTCGTCTGGGTTTCATAAGAATGGGTTCCGTAAATTCGATTTGTTTTCACGGATTTCTGTATATTTCTTTCTATTTTATTTGACAATGAAGGTGATATTCGTAAATCTGTTTTATATGTTGCCTGTTCTAATGTGAATCAAGACGTTTAATTTTTTTAATTTCTAATTTCCATGGATATTTGATAAGTAGATCCTATACCAATCATACATTAAATTCATTTTCCTTTTGCCATATTTAATTAAATTTTAATTTTGGACAATAATGATATAGTGTCTCTTCAATTATAATACAATCCTTCCATACATGTTTGGCTGATGAAAATTAGTAAATAATAATAAATCATAACATTTAGTCCATTTCAGATCTGTGTGGATATAAACATTTGACACTCCTGGGCAGGGCTTGTATTCTACCCTCGGATACATATTTGACATAAGCTTCCAAGGACTGATGTTACAGATGTCTGTTACATGTGATGTTGACACATGATTTGTGTGGCGAGGGGGTGGCTCGTTGCTGTAGCAACCTCGCCTGGCCGGGTGTTGCAGGCTCGGTGTAATCCGCATTGGTTGAACTCTGACGTGTAGAAACACAGCATTCATGCTATTCTCGAACTTTCTGGGCTGGTCGCGCTCTATGAGCGCGTGTCTTGTAATGTTCTTTGGGGGGGGGGGGGGGTGTATTATGTATTGTTGGGTTTTTTAAATTGTTCGTGAAATAGAAGTCTCTAGGATTTAGGGTGAAGAGCTATAAATTAGGGGCTGTGTTTAGAGCCGAGAAAGAAGAAGAGAGAGACATATTCTAGCGGACACAGAAGGGTGTGAGTCAGTTTTGGACCTATCCGGTAACTGCAGGAGTGTCAGGGATTCTACGAACTCTATGCAGATTTTGTGCGGCCTGTCTCCAGTTTGCTTTCGGGATTATTACAAGAACTTCACTTTTGGGTTACAACAGATTGATTTTGTGATTGAATAGGACTAATATTCTCTGAGGAGATTTATGTGAACTGTTCATCTGGATTACACGTTTTAAAGGACTTGTCGCTGTGACAGTGGTGATATCCAGGTACTGTACACTTAATTTATTATACTGTGTAATTGTATTGATTTGCTGTTGTACTGTTGTTATACTGTGAAATTGTATTGATTCAGTGTATTGTAATTTTAGGGTTGTTTTAAGAATAAATTATAATTATTTGTTAACAAAAAACCACTGACTATTTATTCATTCCCCTTGACATTTCACGCTGCCTAGTGTTACAGAGTCTGGTTTTTATTTATCCTCGTATCAAAATTTATGCTCGTCACGACTACGTGATCTGTTGATATTAGGTTCAGTAACACTGACAAGGTCCGTTGCGTCAACCAAACAAGTCGTAAAAAGCAAAAATAAAAACGTAAATATTTCTAAAACTAGCTATTCACCACCTTTTTCTGTAGAATTAATATGATATCTGGCTTATAATTCTGTGTACGTATTAATGGTTTCAAAGTAATTCCTGTTAAGAAAAGTTCTTAGAACACCTTTGTGAGTTTGTTTATCTACAAGAAGTACATGAGCCAATGTTGACAAACAGAGAAACCGTGTAACCGGGGTGGTAAGCTGCATATGCATGTATGCGGAAGTTGACTACTTCCAAAGCGCCATTTAAAAAAGTCTAGTTTATCTGGCATACCCCCGGATGTCCTTGTTGAAAATGTTTAGATTTTTTTTTGTGGCCATTCCACACGTTATAAAACGGGTACATAAACAACACGAGCATCTTGTTTGTAGTAGCATAGGCGTTTAATGGTCTATGTAATTGGTTCAAGGGATTCCTGTGAAATACGGATTTAAATGTGTACGCAAAATGACAGCCCCCATGAGAAGTTTCAAGAAAGTGGGAGAAATAAGGCCAAAACAATAAAAACGTATGGTTCTCAGGCACTTTTTTCAGAAATGAATGCGGGCGGGCGGTATTTTATTTTTGACCTTTTTTGTATGTTTCGATAAAATTGTCATATGTTCAGGGAAAAGCATGAAAATAACAGGGTTTTTTTTGCTAAACAGGTAAAAGCACTACATAACAAAGGAAATCATTTCAAAATTGTATTATATTATCTTCTTGAAAGATATAAACCAAAATAAAATTGTTTGATGCGGGGGGGGGGGGGGGGGGTGGTTAAGATTGATGCGGGCGGTGCCTGAGAACCATGCCTTTTATATTTTTGGCCTTAACCTTTTAGGGTTCGATAGGGGCGCGGGAATGTGACACAGATGTACTCACATGACAGCGTCCAGGTAAGAATCTATATGCGGAGAGAGTTTGGTGATAAGTAGAGGTGCGTACCGGACCGCTTTGGTCCACAATTTTGGGCTGGACCGGACCGTACCGATTACAAAATATACGGAATTGCTTATCCCTGGACCGGACCAGTCCGGACTGCTCTACCTGTTTTTAAATAGTTTAAGCTGAACCGATAACACTATGGATTTAGGCTAACCTACAATTTCTGTTATGAACAAGGTTTAATAAATCTTTCAAAGAAACGCTTTAGCTACGTAAAATGTATTAAAGCAATGGCAGCACAACGGTATCGTTATATACGTGTATTAGTTTATATTTTTGTTCTCCGAGTTACAGTATAACGACAGTTTTTTGTTATTAACTTATGACTGAAGTGACATATTCAGCATTTGAATCAATTTTCCCTGCTGAGTTGCACACTGTTGATGCTTTTCCTCTGTATCTCTGGGTGCAAAAGTATAATAAGAACATTTTCTATACATTAAATATCTTCAGTGCAAGACCTATAAATATTCTATTTATTAAATCATTAACATTAGATTAATAAGTTTTCTATTTTCAAATCGCACTTAAACCTCTACATCACTATTGAGCTAATGTCACCAAGCAGGCATCCCCGCATAGCAAAGCCTTTGAATCAGTTCGCCCAACCCTGCATACTTCGGTTTATTTCAAACAACCATGCCCCCCATAGTAACACAAATAGAAGAACAAAAACTACAATTTTAATTAATTTTAAATGATATTTGATAAATGGACCGGTCCACTCACTGGACTGGACCGCCTACAGCTGTACCGGACCAGGACAGGACCCACAAAGGGATGATAAACGGAGGTGTATTGGCATAGGTAAAGAGAATTAACCCTTGATTCACCAGCTTTGTTGGAAAGCTTTTGTGAAGGCAAAGCACCGTGACCTATATTTTAATGTTTATGTTTAGCATCCGTTAGTTCTGCAAGTTCAAAACAGATGGCACTGCTTTTGCTTTTTCACCGTTTCATACCCGAAGCATATTCATTTTGTTTGAATGAGACAAATTTATTATTCATAATGCGTTAATTCAATTAAAGGTAAACAGTCACTTGAAAAAAATGTGTATTAACGTCTGCTATCCGTTTACTAAGATAACCCGCCCTGTATCGGCTTAAAGACCCCGTGTGTCCTTTTCACCTGGTTTTTGGTAAATACAATTCTCGTGGGTCTGTTTGCTACAACAAGACCAAACGTCCCAAGGTACGATATTGCTCATGCGCGAAAACTTGCAATCAAGGAAGAATGTTGTGCTTGTCATGAATCACAAATAAACTAGATTTCCTTTACTGTTTGATACCATCTTGATTTATCAGAACAGTGATGGACATTTTGTTCATGTTTTCTTTCGCGCCACTGATTGCGCGGGTTGCAAGTTTATTTCTACTGTATAAAGGAAATGGTTTTAGAACGAACTCTTGGCAGATATCCTGTATTTCTTGTATATCTAATATATCTAGTAAATCAATGAGGACTACACCTTTGTGATACATGAACTATAGAATGGCCTGTGTGGGTCTATTTCCCTACTATTTTAAAGGAAGTAACAATGGTAACATGTCTGGATTTAGTTGTTACTATTGTGACGTCATAATGGATACAAATGCCCCTATAGACTTTAGCCTTTAACGTAATACAACAGACCCCTGATAATGAGTAACAGCCATATTACAGAAAAATATACGTCTGCAGCAAAGAAAACTTAATGATGGTATAACGATGAATTAGTCTTTTTCAGTTAACAATGCTATTGGCTGGAATCATGTCCATCTCAATTAAAAGAGTTACATGTTTTATTTCAACTGAAGCCAGTCTAGACACATTACATAAGATACAAACAAGACCAAAATCCTCTCATGCAGTACACTGCTACGCTCAGACCTGTCATAACATTTACTCGTAAATAATGTAAATGTCCTTACACAGTATATAATAAACAGGTTTATGGTTGCAATTTGAATGTCTCCCTGCTTGCGTTGTCTCACATTAAGCTTTTGTATGTTTTATTAATGTCCTCGAATATTACATACATGCCAACATTTCATGAAATTTCATAAGATAGAGGGGAAAAGCAGATGGGGAAGTCAAACAGATCCCTTAAATCTGGTTGATCACAGGAGCAATACATGTATATAAATAAAGTATATGTTTGACAAATTTTCATTACATTTCGTAACAAAAACAGGCTAGAATCAATATATTTATATAAATAAATTATATGTTTGACAAATTTTCATTTAATTTCGTAACAAAAACATAGAGAATCAATAACCATTGATATCTGAGGTATCACTTAGATTATCATAAATTGTTAAATATTTTTAATGCTTCAGTTCATACCAGTAACCATTGATATATAAGGTATAACCAAGGTTATGAAGGATATGCAGATAACATTAATGAATCTTGAAAGCAGAATTAGAAAAGCGGAAGGGAAAGCTCCCAGGGGCGGTAGGCGCCATAGTCACTTCCAAATTGGGATAAGCTGACGCTTAAATTGGTAGGGTTGGCATGAATGATATTAAGTTGCTTTGTGGACTGGTTTACAGAGCTGAGATGGACAGGCCACGTTGTTTGAATGAAGGATGGACCACTACCAAAACAATTTGTGGATGGACTACTGGCAAGTGAATTAGAAATGGCCAGAAATAACTCTTTAAAGATGTCCTTCATAGCAACTTTTTAGTTATTATTACTAGATGTATGCAATCACTGAAAGCACATACACCCGAGCAACTGAGCGATAATGGGGAATTGGCTATAATCAGGCTCCAAGTACGAGCATTCTTACAAACTCCTATGGGGATATGGCTATTCACCTACAAACATGGCGAAATGCAGTTAAAAAGGCGTTGCAGATGAGTTGGGCAGACTTACGGAGGCCTACCGGAAATGTCACCTGAAAAGAGTAAAACTGGTATTGTGCATTCAGGCCAAATTTTAAACATGCGTCACCCTCTCTCATTGGTCCGATTCTTGGCCCCATGCCAGAACGTGTGTTTTCAGACCAACAAGAGCGGATGTCGCATGTTTAAAATTTGGGCTTAATGCAGTCCAACGCTTTCAGCGGTCCGATAACAATTCAGCGGTCTGGTGCGCACCCTATGATCTTGCCCTGAGAACCTTGCCATATAAAGCAGCGGTTAAACGAAAGGATCTGTCTCGGAAGACTGCAGTGTATAACCGATGTGTAAGGAGCGTAATAACTGGCATCATCTATATTCAAGTAAGAGAGCGATACCAAGGACATATAGGTGTATCACAAGTAAAGACCAGAGAACAAGTCTGTTCACAGCAACCACCTGCAACTATATGAAGCAAAGGAACCTCATTTATCTCCGCAAATGTGCGCCATTAATTTTTGTTTAGTGGCAGCAATTTGCTATGGATATAAAATTTATAACAATTCTACCGCGTGTAATGACGCCGTGCGATATGCGCTTTAATCATCTTCCAAACAAAGTCGCACGCTCATGGCCTAACACAGGCTATGATAGGCTACCGTTTATTGCTAGTTTCCAACCCGTGTGATCGCAATAACTTAATCAATCGTGGGTTTAGGACACCCAATGACAAAATTATGTTTCATATTGCTAATGGTGCCTTTGAATTTCAGCGTCGCTCTCACATGCAAATAACAAACTCTCGGGTCCCAGATGAACAGATAAATGTAATTTTCTCGGGCTCAATAAAGTAAATAATGGTCTTTTATATGGGCTGGCATGCTACCACGCTGAGGTGTAATTTGCCAGACTCCCGGCGATCATAGATCGATCCTATGGACCTCATCCCGTTGAAATATGGACAAGTGATGAAATTATATTATACGGAAACTACTAAAACACATACCTTCACCGCAAGCCCCTAGCCTGGCATTTTGATATGCGACATGATTACATTAACTCCGCTGGTAAAACATGGGCCCAAAGAAATCTTATTTAAACATTAGCTGTAGTAATTTATGTGATTTGCTCTCCTGATAACCCATATTTCACTCCATGCTACCCGCCATTTGCCTGTAACGTATCTTTTTAGGTAAGTTGTGAAAGATGTATGTTTACTGTCAATAAATTTTGAAGTTTACTTACAGAGCGCATACCACCCTTCCTAACTGGCACCCAATTTATTCATCAAATGCGACTTATATCGGTATCCAGTGCTACTTCTTTGCTCTTTACATAAACATTTACATCATTAAATATATATGTAGCTCCATTTTTAATACTGGTCTCTTAGATTAGTTCCCTAAGGGACAAAACGACGAGCTAGATTCAATTTACATGGCTTGTAATTAGGAAGAGCAGGTAAAGTATGTTGGGCTTTTACGCCCGAGCCTTCTGGCTCGTCAGGCCGAAGCTTATCCCGGTGTGTGTAGCGTGAAGCGACTTAAGTGTTAAACTCATCCTGGATTGAACGCTAGTCCACCGCAGGTTACCTTCCCAGTATAAACTGGTAGCCATTTCTACTGGTTGGATGGAGAGAGGCCGTTTACGGTTGGGACCTTGCTCAAGGGTCTTGACACGGTGGGGTCTGACCGGGATTTGAACTCACGACCTCTCAATTATGAGCCCGCCCCCACCTACATGGAATGTAGCTAATTATTATGGTAGCTGATGCGAGACACTCGCCATGGCTCAGATAGTGGCATTTGGTAGTCTGTAGAGAAGAATTAACCTGATAATCCGGAAAATAAACACTGACCTTGTACGGCCAAGACAACCCATATAATATATCTGGAGATATCCTTTAGCTCAAACCTTTAACATATCTGGAGATATTTTAGCCAGAATACACTGATCGTTTACAGAAAACTTTGCTATTTGTGATCTATGGAGAATAAACGTAACGCTGTAAATGACGTTATATATGCCGGCTCCTGTAGCATTATATTCAATGTTATCAGCTATTCAGCGTAAAGGTCCGGAAACCTAGACATTAAAGGGAATCTATAAGACCGATGACATTAAACAATGTCATGTTGACCCTGGCTTAGTCTGAATCTAAGACCGACAACTTCAAGGCAAAAAAGTTATCAATATGCTAGCATCTCTCAAAGGATTACTTTCAGTTATCGGAAATCCGCGCACGAATAGCCAGCGCCAGTTTGACCTTTCCCGAGTCCGTGTTTCAGCCAAGGTTAGCATGAAGCCAACAAGGCATGACTTTTGATTTTCAGGCTACATTCATCCGTTAGCCCAAACCAACCAGACCAAAATATAGAATATCCTGATACATATGCGTTGTAGCCATAAACATTATTTTTGTTCATCCTGCCATTGGCCCGATAAATTTATGGCATGGTGAATGCGGCGCCCGTCCACAATGTTCAAAATGCTTCTGCCATTTTAGGTCTTGACCGATTTAGCTTTTGTTGTGTGGACTTCTAAAAGGAATTATGAAATTCATTAATTATGCACAATAAAGACAACGTTTCCGAAATCACAACATATGCTTCTCTCTTATTTCTCGACTGATTTTGATTCTGCTTCTTTTACAGATGGGTCGTGACTGTCCTTTTTTATTCACAAGGAATTTCATTAGTTATGCAAATTTATGTAAACTTTTTTTTTCAAAACCTTTATTTCTTGACCGATTTTGATTCTGTTTGTTTTAACTGAAATGCCATATTAATCCTTTTTTAATGCATGGACTAAATGTTGAACTTGTTTCAAATCTATAAATGGAGAGTTCCCCCATTATTTCTTGTCTGATTTAATACTACTTTGTGACACGGTTAGGTGCCACCTTATACACTTTTACATAGTTTTTGGAATCTGTAGGGGATGAAAATTGTTTTTATATACGTCATATCTGGTTTATTTTCCTGAAAATCATCGAAAAATTAATCAACATTTGTAAATTGTGTATATTTCAACTGTGAGTGATCTGCCTCGGTAAACATAAAAAAATCAAGTGACGCGTAATAAAGCAAATGATGAATACATATTAAATGATAGTGTTTATAAAGCACATATTAAATTTATATGAAGCACATACATAAAGCACAAAGGAAATTGACACAAATATCTATTTAAGATAAGTCTAATGCTTCACGATACTTAACTATAATAGATGTATATAATATTATTGAAAGGCTTCTCATTTACAGCTAAAACATCATGCTTTATTCTAAATTTGACCTGACTTACAAGCAATCTGCACGTACAAGCAAACTCAAGGTTTACAATTTTGATGAATGCGATGAATCTTAATTTATTATTCAGCAAACATTCAACAAACCCAATATGTCAGCTCGATCAAATTTGGTGATTGACTAAAGAACAATCAATAGACCAAAGTAAAAAGAAACCGTTTATGAACAGAATATATAACAAAAGAATACCAACGACCTTGTAATACAACCCAACTTGTATAAACCTAATAAACCCCAATGCCAATACTGAAGTTGTGCTTTGCTAGCCAGCAGAAGAGATTCGTTATAATTATAAAAAAGAATGACACAATCGAGGGCGTAAAGTGGTGATGTCATCGGAGCGGAAGCAGACGACAGGGTAAATAACGGAAGCAGACGGCCCAGTCGAGAGCGGAAGTGAATGGTGCGGAGAATGAAGGGATTTTATAGCGAAGCCAATATTTGAACTGTGAGAGACAACAAAACAGTTGGGTATCAATGTAATAAAGCTTGAAGCACTTGAATTCACGCTCCCTCCTATTTAGGTGACATAATGCTGAATACTGAATTCAGAACACTCCGGGAAATTATATATAGGCTATCTATCGAATTGGAGAATGTTCCGTAGGATATGATCGTCCTTAGGTGATAAAAAACAAACATAATCATTAGTTCGATTATTCTGTTTGATGAACAAATAATTAAAAATTGCAAACCTGAGATTTTAAGTAAAACCCAAGGTAAATATATATACACATTATGCAGTAACAATATTCAGGTGAAACATAATGCTACCAGGTTACCTCTTAATTTAATACAAGATCTACGCTAATTAATGACGGCTTGGTATGGTTTATGTAGGTTTTAAATTGTCATTAAAATACTAGTAATGGACTAGAATGACGCACAACAGTGTATATCTCCACCTAGGCAAAACAATCCGGTACCGCCTACGCAAAACAAATCCAGAACCGCCTAGGTATAAAATTATCAAGTACCGCCTAGACAAAACAATCCGGTACAGCAAAACTATCAAGTTCCCCTAGACAAAACAATCCAGTACAGCAAAACTATCAAGTACCGCCTAGACGAAACAATACAGTACAGTAAAACTATCAAGTACCGCCTGGACAAAACAATCCAGTACAGCAAAACTATCAAGTACCGCCTAGACGAAACAATCCAGTACAGTAAAACTATCAAGTTTCGCCTAGACAAAACAATCCAGTACGGTAAAACTATCAAGTACCGCCTAGACAAAACAATCCGGTACAGCAAAACTATCAAGTTCCGCCTAGACAAAACAATCCAGTACAGCAAAACTATCAAGTACCGCCTAGACGAACAATCCAGTACAGTAAAACTATCAAGTTCCGCCTAGACGAAACAATCCAGTACAGTAAAACTATCAAGTTCCGCCCAGACAAAACAATCCAGTCCGGTAAAACTATCAAGTACTGCCTAGACAAAACAATCCGGTACAGCAAAACTATCAAGTTCCACCTAGACAAAACAATCCAGTACAGTAAAACTATCAAGTAACGCCTAGACAAAACAATCCGGTACAGCAAAACTATCAAGTTCCGCCTAGACAAAACAATCCAGTACAGCAAAACTATCAAGTACCGCCTAGACGAAACAATCCAGTACAGTAAAACTATCAAGTATCGCCTAGACAAAACAATCCGGTACAGAAAAACTATCAAGTTCCGCCTAGACAAAACAATCCAGTACAGCAAAACTATCAAGTAACGCCTAGACAAAACAATCCAGTACAGCAAAACTATCAAGTAACGCCTAGACAAAACAATCCAGTACAGCAAAACTATCAAGTACCGCCTAGACAAAACAATCCAGTACAGTAAAACTATCAAGTTCCGCCTAGACGAAACAATCCAGTACAGTAAAACTATCAAGTTCCGCTTAGACAAAACAATCCAGTACGGTAAAACTATCAAGTTCCGCCTAGACAAAACAATCCGGTACAGCAAAACTATCAAGTTCCACCTAGACAAAACAATCCAGTACAGCAAAGCTATCAAGTTCCACCTAGACAAAACAATCCGGTACAGCAAAACTATCAAGTTCCGCCTAGACAAAACAATCCAGTACAGCAAAACTATCAAGTACCGCCTAGACGAAACAATCCAGTACAGTAAAACTATCAAGTATCGCCTAGACAAAACAATCCGGTACAGCAAAACTATCAAGTTCCGCCTAGACAAAACAATCCAGTACAGCAAAACTATCAAGTAACGCCTAGACAAAACAATCCAGTACAGCAAAACTATCAAGTAACGCCTAGACAAAACAATCCGGTACAGCAAAACTATTAAGTACCGCCTAGACAAAACAATCCGGTACAGCAAAACTATCAAGTACCGCCTAGACGAAACAATCCAGTACAGCAAAACTATCAAGATCCGCCTAGACAAAACAATCCAGTACGGTAAAACTATAGAGTATCGCCTAGACAAAACAATCCAGTACAGCAAAACTATCAAGTATCGCCTAGACAAAACAATCCAGTACAGCAAAGCTATCAAGTTCCGCCTAGACAAAACAATCCAGTACTGCCTAGGAAAAACAATCAAGTACAGCCAAGGCAAAACAATTCTACCGGATTATTCAATTTACCTGGACCAAAAATACAAAGGATTTTCCTGCGTCCATATCCCGGCCTTCTAGAAAGTTTCCTGTTATCGGTTTTGTAGTTTCTGCTTAATCCTGCTACACACAGAGAGGTAGGCTAAGCAATTGTTTTTTTATACACCCTCCTGTACCCACCAGTAATCTAGGAATTCTGTCCATGCATTTTGATTATATGCAACCATAATACCCGTTCTTGCGAAGAGGTTTGGCCGCACGTGACCTCTTTATGTTTTTCATGAACTCAGTTCGAACCCGGCAGGGTTTTCAATAGGCCGAGATGGATACAATGGCGTATACGATAGAGCCTACGCGATATATATCATATTGCTCATGGTTTATGGAGAAATATTGAAAATGACATCCTCTGGACTCATTCGGCATCGTTTCAACACTTCAAGGCCAAGCACGTCGTTACCAAAGAGGAGTTACGAGGCAACTGCTAAGTGTCATCGCCGTCAACTGTTATTTAGATCGACTTGTATATAGCACCCGATATAAAGGCCTTCATGCGGGCCTATCATATCAACGCGGTTCTTCAACTATTGCTAAATTGGTTATCTAAATTAATTTCACAGTCCCTCCTGTCATAACAAACGGTATATCTACTGATAATCCCTTGTATCCAATGACTGATTTTAAAAATTGTTCGATTGGTAAGCCCTCTGGTGGTCGATGACTGAATCCGGAACCGATAACCGATATTGACATTTCCCGGTCAGTCAACTCTACTTGCTGTATCCAGAATATTACCGTTACAATGATTTTGTACTCTAAATTACACTTATGATGTCTAGTCAAAATCGAGACAATTTATGTTCCATACTGCAAACCAAGTTATTAATACGCCGATATGACACACACATGACAACACGTTTTGTGATTATCGTGACAATTTTAATACCACACCAGTGCTGGGAGAGTATTTTCCCTTCTATTTCCAAACTCTGAACCACAGTCACGTTTTCCTGTGTGCGGTGACAAAAACTATCCCCTAGTCGATGTTATGAGCACGACCGTTGGCATAAAACCCGGAGCCTGCTGATTGGAACACGTGGGGTTTTCTGATGGAAACGGCAATAAAGTTGAACAAATATTAGTCCTACACCGGCAATAGATCTGTCAGATTGCCGAGTTTGGCAGAATCAATATACAAACCTTTAAAAAAAACTAGCCATGTCAATTAAAGATTGATGCCACAGACATCTGATAGAGATGTGGGGTGGTAACAATACAGCGTGCCCCAGAGACTGTTCCGCACAGCAGGTAGACCTAGCCGTGTCACAGCCACAAAGCAATCCTGCCAGACTGTCCGTGATGTAATTTGCAACTGATTTTTTATTTGCATATACACAATATTTATTTTACATGATGGAGTCAAATAAAAACACATAACTAGGAATATGCATTCTCAGGAACGCATGCCTCCGCCATATGGGCAGGTCCAACAAACGTGTTCCCTAAAAGGTTCATTTTGTGCAGATTGCCCCCCCCCCCCCACCCCGCCCGAATCCTGTGTGCATTCACTTATTCGGCCCATATAGACAGGTTATTTTCATCACAAGTGGCTGTACATTTGTGAATATTTCTAATAGTCATTCCTGGACTGTGAGCATGAGGCGGATCCACGCCAAAATCCAATGGATTCTTCATTGGCCCATTCCTGATTCCCTGAATATATTTCATGATTGCTTGAGTTATGTTGTGACAGTCACACAAACACATATAACCCCCCCCCCCCCCACACACACACACACACACCCGAACGGGAATGAACGCATACTCTCCAAGCGGAAGCAACAAAACAAAAAGTAACACAGGACAAACTACCTGAACTATATGTCCCCTTTTATTAGATAATTTTATATTAATGTTCAATAAACAAAGCATATTATTGAGTTCTACGGCTTGACCAATATTTCATAGAATTCAGAGTTATTTTTTTTTTACATTCGTAATGTCTAATGTCTTTCAAATGTCTCTTTAGGTGGTTTTATCTTTTATAGACGTCTAACATGGATGGTTAGCTTGGTCATGCTTGTGCTCTCAAGTAAACATAGCATATGAAAGTAACCTTCTAGTTGACACTCTTCGTATCTATCTTTCAGGGCTTTCAATATGAAGAAAAATATTAAAAAAAGTCCGGCAAATTATTTTGTGGGTCACGTGCGATTTCTAGCGCCCAAATTTAAGGGGAACGTGTTAAATTTTAAAGTTTTCTGTAAAATTGTATCATTTATTTTTTGTATTTTTTTGTCATAATCGCATTATTATATCGTTTCGTATTTTGATATTGTAGGAGTAACTTACTAGAGAGCAATGTTAGGGTCAGTGGTAAGTTGTCGGTTGATCAGCGTAGTCTTTAGGGGTGCCCATTCACCTACCTTTTGATACAGAACTTATGTGCTTTCTGGCCTCCTCTGTGTATATATTAATGATCTAAGGGTAATTCTGGTTATGAAAAGTTCTTATAACGCCTCCGTAAAGGATGTATGAATTTGTTTATCAACAACGTGTTTGCAAACACAGCGATGTTGACAAACGGGAAAACATATAACCTAAGGTGGAAGGTTGCATATTCACCAAGGTAGAAAGGTCACTTGTTCGAAAATGCCATTTGTAAATCCCAGACTTATCTGACTTGCCACCAGATGCCCTTGTTGACTTTGTTTTGGTTATTTTGGCGGGCCCCACATATAAAGACGTTGATATAAAACAAACAGCCTGTGTTTAGTGGTATCCACGTATTCTAGCATATTTACAAAAAAGCTCGAAGGGATTACCTTTTGTTTACATAGGTCGGACAGGTGATTGGGTCCATTTTACTGGTTTATGTTAGGTGGCGAGCAATGGTCAGCGACCGGTACAAGAGCCAGCTTTGTTTCTCTCGTTCCTACAAACAGAAATTCGGGCGTCCGAAGTCATAAGATTCCAAAATGTATACATTGAAATTTTAATTTAGCCCCAGATGAACAATTTATCTTTTGAATATAAACAGTCTGGATGAATTTTCTAATGACTTTTAATTAATTGCCGGTGTTTTATTAAATTTTGTTACTCTCGGAATTCTGATTCCCGTTCAACATTATTTTTGTTATGTGGTTGTCGTGTCAATTAACTTAGTGAAGATCATATAGTTCTTGTATACTTATTTATACATTTATATATTTTAAAAGAAATATTTAAGAAAATATTGGTACCCCAAGGGAAGTCTGGAATACCCTGACATTAACTGCTGAATGCAGATCAACTATTGGTGGGGATCGAATGCGATGGCCTTGTGCATATTTTCCATCTACAATATATTCGACATTTGACGTAACATCCGAAGACTTGAAACTTGTTTCGAAGGTTAACCGACAACCCCCCCCCCCCCAAAAAAAAAAAGACGAACGTACTCCATTTTAATGAAGAAGTGAGACCACATAGCATGAGCTAATTAAGAGCAGATCAGAAAACCGTTGGTCGTGAGTTCAAATTTCAGCTGAGTCGGTGAGATATTTTAATGTCGGCCCCCATCCAGGATTGAAGGTCTAGCCAACGGCTGTGTTTCACTCACATTGGAGTGCGCCTTTTGGGGTTCCTCAGTAGTATGACCCAGTTATGGGATGGGTAACACAAACAGGGCCCGCAGGTGGAGGAGTCACAAGACCAGGTTACAGCATAGGCACAAAATGAGAGCAAGTATGTGCTACTGCCCTGTCACGTTGTCCGAAACCGAAATAAAATTCTGAAGCTGTACATACTTAGTTTAGCTAGCATTTAATAAAATAGAGCCGTTGTATTTCAGCAAAGAAAATATTAAACATATGGACCAAAAAATAAAAGGTATGGTTCTCAGGCACCGCCCGCGTCAATTTTAACCTCCGCATAAAAAAATAAATATTTTTATTTTCATCTGTAAAGGAGATAAAATAATACAATTTTGATAAGATTTCCTTTGGTATGTAGTACTTTTACCTGTTTAGGGCAAAACAGTTCTGTTATTTTCATGCTCTGTCCTGATCATATGAAATTTTTTATTGAAACACAAAACACTGATTTCTGAGAAGTGCCTGAGAACCATACCTTTTTTGTCCTTAGTCTCGCTACGCAGGGACAGTTGGCGCTGTTCGTCCCGTCTGATCGCTTCATGTCAGTTGTTCATGCTTGACTGAAGATATACCTGTCGTTCCCGTTGCCAAAAGGACGTTCACTTTTCATAAACAAATATGTTAGAGCTGTTTAAAAACAGCTCTAGGCAAACTAAACAGACAAAATCTGTCTAAACGGCAGTGTCATTCAGTGCGCGATTAGTTTTTTTATCTTTTTTTTCAGCATAGCTTAGGGAACAAATCTAATTTTTTTCATGTTAGGGTAGATATGAGACAAACACTAGTTGGATGAATACTTGATAGACTATGCCACGGAGTGTCTGATTGGCTTATGATGAAATCGGCGCGAATGCGATGAAGTGCATGATTGGCTCCTCCCGATAAAACGAGATGTCTGATTGGCTCGTGGTCAGGACAAGAATCGTCATATAACTATATGACCAGACGTTGTGACAAAGTTATTTCATTTCAATTAGGCACGGCAGACTCTCAGCCCTTCTTTCCGAGGGAATTAGATTTTACAGTTTCAGTGATACAGGGCACGCCGTCCCATCGACGAGACAGTATAAATATTGGTTAGCTACCTGTATATGTAATATAGCACATGACAAAGTAACTGTGGACATTACCTTCCCCATGTCTAAAGCCTGGGCAATTTGGTTGTTTCTTTTTGCTTTTCATTGTATTTTCAACACATTATCTAAATCATTTACCATATCAAAATATCACCCTCTTAGAAAATCTTTTTTCTCTTTTAACTTGGCCAACTATGGTTGAACTCTAAAAGGTATGATTTTACATCATACTACATATGCATATTTGTCATCCCAACAATATTTACTATAAGATATTATATCACAGCTGAAATATCGTTCATATGAAGATTTATTATTATTATTATTATTATTAATACATGTATTACACTCTCAAAGCTGGAGACACGTTTCGTGCTTTCATGTGTTTCAAAATGTGTTTCAAATAACTGTAAACATATTTCGAATTCAACTTAAACATGCTTTGCTATTACAAGCGTTTCATAGACTTTCCTGCCAAACGGTACTGTTATTTGAAACACGTTTATTTTCACATTTTGGGTTCACATGTTCTCCATCTAAACAACTCTAAACACGTTTTAAAAACTGATAAACTTGTTTCAACTTTAAACGTCTTTATATGTGGAAACGCCTTTTTGTCCTATTTTTTTTATACACGTTTTCAATGGCAAATCATGTTTTATCATTATACTAATAGCTCTGTTTTGAGTTTTAACTGGACACAATGAGAAACATAACTTGTTGGAATTTGGTTAAATGTTTCTTGAATTTCTCTAGATCTTGTTCTAGGAATGTACTACATGTGCGATGACACACATAAGGAATATTTCGAAGTTCAGAAGGTATGATTTATTGAAATCTGAAACACTGAATATCAGTATCAAACATTATTAAAACAAAAAACAATTACAGTTTGTTTCAATCTATAACTCTGTAACCTCTTTTACTTCACCTGCAAGACCACTTTCGCTTAGATAGGAAATAAAAACTTTAAGGCAGCAACACTGTTTGAAACCCCTATATTTCAAAAGGTAAATTCATATTAAACCCCATTAAGTATACATAACTTTAAACCTGGTACAGTGATTTTCTGATAGTATATTTATTTTTGATTCTTTTTTGTTCATTTTCACATATTTTTTAAACATTTAAAACATAATTTGAATTTTTAAAAGGTACACTTTTTTAAGCCCCCAGTAACAGTAATTCACTTTTTGATGAACTAATATTAAACTTCATGACAATATCTCAAAAGTGTTTTTTTTTTCCATAAATCATGATTCTATCTACCCAGAAACTGAAATAAGTTTTAATTCAACAATTTATAGAATGAAAATGATATGCTGTTGTAAGCAGCTGAAAACAATAATATACATGCATTTGTTTCAGATGTTCGTCATTTCATGCTTTATCAGTCAATTAAATGGTTATGATTGAGTGATAATAGATGTGTTTGGAGTGAACAGCGGTAAGTAACCTTTAAGACTGTATGCAGCTTCTTCCACTTTGAATATGCGTTAAGCCCAAGCCACGACTTCGTCCACGCACCATTCCTTCTTTCCATATCCAATCACAGGTAGATCTGACTGTCCTAGCTTGTCCTTTCATCCGATCCGTTAACCGAGTGTTTCCTAAATCAAATGTCCGTTAAAACAGCGAAAAAGCCCACCCGTTCGATTTGGTTAGGAGCGAAACATGTTTAAAACGTGTATCAAACATGTTGAAGCGTCTCACGACTAATAAAATTAAGTGTCGTAGCACATTATTATTATTACGTGTATTATTGTTATTATATTATTATCATTATCATTATTATTATTATTTTTATAATCTTTATTATAAAAAAACCAACAGGAAATGGCCTGGTAGAATGTTGTCCTTTTATTTGCTTGATGTAGCAAAAATAGCACGTCAGGTTAAGCCATAAGGACGGATGACAAACTTCATCTTCAGTAGTGTTATTAGGAAATATATCCAATGATGAACCTGAAACATGGTGGTTAACCATTGATGTACTGTTCTGGGTGCAATGTCCTACGCATTTCACCTGTTCCATCCGAAATAAACCAAGATCTCAACCACAGTTTATCCAAATTACTTCAAAATTTTTGTATTTAAACATTTTTTGATGGTAACCGCCTCCAATCTTTAATGGTAACCTAACTAAGTATATATACATCTGCAGAATTCAAATTCAATTTCGGACTACGTGATAGGGCATTATCACACGCTTGCTCTCATATTATATCCTGATGTCAACTAGGCCCGTTGATTACTGCACCTGGGTGCATTATCGCCACATTGCTGGGTCAAACCACCGAGGAACCCCCGGTAGGCGCACTCGTTTGTGAGTGAAGCACGGCCATTTGGCACGACCTTCACATTAAGCCTGCAGAGCGCTCGTCCTGGGTGGGTGCCGACCGTAAAAAAACTCTGACCGCCGGTTTGTATGTGAAGTTGCTAACAACAAACGAACTAACGGGCAAAGGAACAAAACATTATGCCTCATTATACCTCCCTTTCGGAGGTATAATTTTAACTTATTTCTAGAACAAAAAAAAATTCTTCATTTGTTATAATAGGATCCAGGGTCCAACCTGTCACTGCGGTTTTCAAGTGTTACCACTCTGAACAGATGGTTCAGCAGAAACCCGGATTACATCCCGTTCAGGGATCGTCTCGATCGAAAGCGGGTATTACTCATTTCTCGCTCCTTTGTGAATTCTTGTCTGGCCCAAAATGTGGGGGTCACTGGTGATTGTCAGAACATTTCTCATCTATACAAAAGTCTATACAAAAAAATCTCTAAAGAATAAAGAAAAAAGAGGGGACAGCAAGAAAAATTATCCAAGAAAGTCCACTTAAAGATCTTCGGACAAATATCGATATATATTTACCTCACGATCCACTTCAGGCTCTTTATTTCACTCTAAACCTCTCCGGAGGAAGCTTATAGGCGTATAGTAACAGTAACAGCCATTTTTGCCTCCGCCAGGAATGTATGCCTTCATTCTCGTTTCTGTGTGTCTGTGTGTGTATTTGTGTGGGTGTGTAGCCCACGCACTCATTAACGGAACCTCATGAAATTTTTCAGGACATTTCGGGAAAGGGCCAAAAAAGAATCGATAAAATTTTGGTGTTGATCTAGCATCTTATCCGGATTCTGGAGCATCGTCAGTGAATATTCACAATTGTACGGTCACATATTCATGAAGGAGTCGGGCATATAGGCCATAATCAATTGGATGCACGCAAGATTTAGCCTCATGCGCCGGGCATTGTGGCCCGGCAACCTGATTAGGTCACGGTCGAGCGCCCAACACCTTGGAGTGATGGCGTCCAGTGTGTTCGCAGAGTATTTTATAAACTGCTCCCATGGCGGAGGCATGTATCCATTGAGATGCTGATTTCTAGTCGTGGATCAATTCTTTTTGCAAATGAATACCAGGTCCTTTGCAAAGTTCCTAATTTGTACTATATCACAAATTTTCGAAACAAATTCTTACAGGTCAGGAAAATGGTCTTTATTTCTTGTTCATTATATACAACATTTTAAGAACTTAATGTATTTTGATGGCAAGCTGGAAAAAAATCCACATAATGTTTCTTAACCAGTAAAGAAGAAAAACATCACTCACTCGCATCATATTTTTTGCTCCTAGAGTCCGTAATATATTTTTTTTTGTGTGGCCTGAGAAAAAAAATGGAAGATCTCTTAAACTGTTAATACGTTTATTGCCAACCACTACGAAAGACAAACAAATAAATACATACTTATTTAAACAACACAGTTCATTTACCAGTAGTGACAGATGATAACTCTACCTGTCAATCATTCAAAGCTTACATGTTTAAGCAGATTACTTAACGGAGGCATGGATTACTTCCCGTGACTATAACGTCTCGCTCTGATGCGGGTACTACCCATTTCTCGCTTCCTCCGAGAATTCGTGTCTGATCAGAAATGCATTCTCGTTGGCAATTACGCCTGAAGGGAAACTTAATGTTTTGCTGACTGGGGGCATTAACCCATATTATCTCCTATGTTCAAACAGAGAAAATTGTTGTGTTTCTTTTTCGCAGTCCTTGATTTAGAGCCCCTACTTATGTCAATAACCACTAATATGTTATAGAGACATATTCACAATTTAAAAGAAATTGACCATTTGAAATTCATTTAAAAAGATGTCATCTTATATTAATTTATATATTGAATACTAAGATTTAGGTTTTTTAGTTTTATGATTTACTGTTTACCTGATATCACGTCACTTTATATATATATATATATATATATATATATATATATATATATATATATATATATATATATATATATATATAAGGTAGAGTTACCCTCCGTTGTTAAGTGCTATATGGCCTACAGACTAGGCCAGAGCGATATAAAACAATCTAACAACATTCACGTGATGATCGGGTCGCATCACGTGAAACAGACTGTAGTGAATTTAGTTTTGTTTTTCTTCAGTGTATATATATGTGAAATTATTCATACATTTCTCTCTCTCTCTCTCTCTCTCTATATATATATATATATATATATATATAAATATATATATATATATATATATATATATATATATATATATATATATAACATAACTGTTAAACACAACAACTGACATGTTCCGATATCATTAATCCACAAACGGAATTTCTTATATATAATATAATATAAAATAAGTTGTTGCCAGAAACGTCTTATACTCTTTTTTCCAAAGCGCTCACCAGTTCAAGATCTTAATGGAAACCTTTGATAATAGTCAAATTGACTAACCTCACATTTGAGACTTATTAGCGTTTTTTATTTATTCCCTTGGTTTTTTATTATCTTTCGGTCAAAATAAATGAATAGACTCAACTGCTGTGATACGTAACTGTAAGCAGTAAATAAGAAAGTTAATCAAAATACCCCAGTTTATATATATCCTGTTTATGTAGTATTAGGTATGGTCCCAGGCACAAACCTTAAATGCAGAGAATTATTTAAATTTATTAATGAAATTTCATGAATTCATGATATTCTATATTCTTTTAACATTTTTTGTGCACTGTGTAAGTTGTGAGATCCGAAATCTATTTCAAGCTCTGAAATAATAAAAGCAAGAAACCATAGATGAACTTCCACGTAAATTTTATTAAGAAGCCGAAAACTCATCGCCCTGTTGTTTATCAATTCTTTGGAATAATTTATTCTTACAATAAATATGGATTATATCTAAGTCTAATAAATCCAAAACAACCATGGCAGTTAAATTGTCTTTCCAGGGCAATTAAGTAATATGATCAGTTTTTAAATGCGTGTATAATAAGACGTATTGCGACGGGAGATACCATGCAAACGGACAAAAATCGTAGTTAAATCAGAAAAACATTCTTGAGACCCTGAAAAGAAGATTTATCCCAGCACTCATCAAGTGCCATGTTCTCACCACTTTATATTATAGGTTTCTCTGCACGGCAAAGTGATTTTATGTCCCCGAGTGACGACTCCACAGGGAAAAGTCGTCCCGACTCCATTACGGCATATTATCCGATACAGCCACAAGAAACACATCAGGAAGCCAGCATGAAACACGCGTACAGATTAGTTATCCGCTGTGAATTATGGGCGTAAACGGCGTAATATAAAACCCGGTACGACATGTCACTCCACCAGGAAAACAAACATAATCAGTTTTGCCGGTCCCTGGAGAATCGTTCCTTATTTTCTGCTTTCGTGGTTGTGTTAAATCACGGTTGCCCAGTGTACGTGAGGTAGGGATCTTACCAGACATCTTGTAACGAAGATGCATATTTTACGATAGAAATCATGGCAAAATGGGTTAAATCTGCATTAATATATTTTAAATATATAATATTAATTTTGACAGGGTGCGTAATCTAACCAAGTGTTTAGTTGGCTACTCAGTCCCCGGTCTGAATACCCTATAATGAAAGGAATAAGATATGAACCCACTTTCGCAGAAGTCGTGTGAATACACACAGGATAAAGTTTTGCTACTGATTCTAGTGGTGGACACAGGCCCGTAGAAAGAGACGGGGAATGGGGGCTCAAGGGGTCGAAAAATTAACTTCCTGGCACGGATAAACATGTGCGCCTGGAATTCTGGTGGAATTCTTTATACAAACTTTTCGCATGCAAAAATTCAGGTGGGTGAACGGTGTGAGACCCAAACCCAGCGGTATTATGTGTGTGTTATTCTTTTTCTTTTTATCATATTTTCAAGTCGAAAAATGGAGGTGTGCTCGCACTGCATCCCTCTAAATCCGTCCTTAGTTTCATATCCGCAAGTATCATTTAGGATGCGGATTCGGGCGGATTTGTCTTTTAATCAAAGAAAAAAAAAGTATTTTTTATACAAAAAGAAGACCGTGATTTTTTTTCTGTATAATGTATAAAAACAAAACAAGAAATTATCAGAAAGGAACGTGGTGATTCTATGATTATATATGGAACTGAACTTTCCGCCATAAGGACCTAGTCGAGGTTTCTATAAAAAGGGTGCAAACTCTCCATCCAAAAGTGAACGAGAAATTGTCATGGACAGCTGATTGATGAGGAAAGAATAACGTTAGGGCATCTATTCTTGCTGCTTGTGTTGTATACGCTTCCAAAAGCACTGGACAAAGTTAAAATAAGAACACACTGTAAAGACCATGAGAGCAAGGTGAAAAGTTTGATAAGACTGACATCTTGAGTCATACTAGACTGTTAACCAAGCGACCATTCTTTTGTCGTATGCACCCTCGCAAATAATTGCCTTTGGCTTTGAGAAGAGAACGGCGCTGAAAGATTCTGCGCACAGGTGCTAAACATTACAACAACGAACTCCATTACAACAGAAAATACTCCAATATAGATATTTCTATCTTCACGGCATGCAAAACAAAATGATTGACAATACAGTAATGCGGAGAGCTTTGACCTTGGACGTAGATTCTTTCAATAAAGGTCCTTACTTGATAATCAACGCGAAAACCGTTTATATACAGTATGTATGTTAAATATACTATGATATGTTTTGATTGATATTAGATTAACAAATAAACAATTCTTTGTAAAATCACACACACTTATATATATATGTATACATAAATATGTGTTAATAAACAAGTTAGTCTGTCTAATCAGCGTAAGTCTTTATCGTAACCTACGCTTTTACTACAGGCTAACACGGTCATACCATTAATATATATATATATATATATATATATATATATATATATATATATATATATATATTCTTAGAAAGCTTAAAATATGTTGAACCCACAGTGAAAAGCAAAAGAAACAGGAAAAGGAAAATAATATGGTTCAATCCCCCCTACAGTCGTCATGTAAAAACCAACATTGGCAGACAATTCATGAAACTAGTTGAAAAACACTTCCCTAAACATCACAGGTACCACAGGTTATTCAACAGGAACAATTTGAAAATTGGCCATAGCTGTCTACCCAACATGTCTAACCTGATCAGCAAACATAATATGAAGGTTTTAAATACTGACAATGCTGTAAATGTACCTCAAAAACAATGTAACTGCCGTAAAAAAGACGAATGTCCTATGTATGGTCAGTGTCAGCTGAGATGCATTGTCTATAAGGCAACAGATAGAACAGACAATGACGAGAAACACTACATAGGGTGTACTGAAGGTGATTTCAAGACAAGATACAATAACCACAAGCAATCCTTTCGTAACAGATCCCACGCTAAAAATACTGAACTGTCTAAACACATTTGGTCACTAAAAGACAACAATATTAATTACAAGCTCTCCTGGAAATATCTGCCAAGGCAGCACCTTACTTCTGTGGGACCAGGAAGTGTGATCTCTGCTTGTATGAAAAGCTACTTATAGCACGCCCCCCCCCCCCCCCCCGGGATCATTATTGAACTCAAGAGTTGAAATTCTCTCCAAGTCCCGCCATCAAAACAAATTCACTCTGAAATATTTTAAAACCTAGCATTCGTACTAATATTCAAAGTGCCCCCCCCCCCCCCCCAATCAACCCCCCCAACGAGGATCCGCTGGGCAGACTTACCTGTTCAGGTAGTTGTTCTCTCACTTCTTTGCAGTGTTGAGGGACATGGCGTTTCCACTACAGCATGGTGAGTTTACCGAGTGGATTCCACTTGGTATGAGTATAGTATAGTATATTTGCCTTTTATATTGTATATTTGCCTTGTATATTGTGTATTTTCATAGTATATGTGTATTTATATCATATGTATACTACTGATATGTTCACTGCTTCCAAGCCCTTATTACAAATCAGTTTAATATGCTAATTGAGCATCCTGGTATATATCTTTGTATTATACATAAACATTAAAACAACAAATAACCTCTTTGCCCTGTTATCTTCCAGTATCGCACGTGTACCCCGACCAATCCTATTGTGCCCCCGAGGACAATAGGATCAGTGTCAGTCTTTTACATGACCCCCCCCCCCCCCCCCACGCCCCCGCCCCGAATCGCACAAAGCATAATCTCGTAATATCGTAAAGTCTCGGCTTTTCAAAACACGCAGTTAGCTTCATTCTAACCACATTCACCTGATGATCGGGTCGCATCCCGTGAAACAGACTGTTGTGAATTTACAGTATTGTTTTTCTTCAGAGCTATATACCGCTCTGGCCTAGTCTGTAGGCCATAGAGCACTTTACATCGGAGGGTAACACTACCTTCTATATATATATATATATATATATATATATATATATATATATATATATATATATATATATATATATATATATATATATATATATATATATATATATACGAAGCTAGACTCCGTTGAAATGTAACCCTTTGTCCTGTAAATTTCAATTGTAATTTAATTTTTTTTGGTACAGGTACGCGCCTCCATTTTTTTAAATGCTATCTCATCTGAGTATGTACAGCGTCATAATTCCATTCTAATCTAGGACTACATGACAGGGTGTAGTACACGCTCCCTTTAGCATTTGTATCCTGACGTTAACAAGACCTGGTGACTACTGCACTTACGTTCCCTGGGTGCGTAATCGTTCCCATTGCTGGGTCGTACCACAGAGGAATCCCCGAAAGGCGCACATTTGTGAATGAATAAGGCCTTGATGCACGGTCCCAAGGGCGGGTCCAAGATTTATGAAAAGAAGTTGTCTAACCCAGGGGGACTAATGAAAAAAAACTAAGAAAAAGGCCCCCAGGTCCGGGAAGGGGGAGGGGTCCAAGTCGCAAAAATTGATCCGTTTCCCCTTACAGAGATTGCTTCGGGTGAAAAGAGGAATTGGGGGGGGGGGGGGGGGGGGGGGGTGGTTCCGGATTTTCTGGATGCCTGGATCCGTATCTTGATCTTCCGACTTAACCTGCAGAGCGCTCACCTTGGGTGTCGGCCGATCGTGAAAAATCTCACCGCTCGTCGGCTGAGAGTTGATCTGACGATCATCCAGCTTTGCGTCATATGTACTCCCCCTGGATCAAAGCAGCCGGCTTCTGTTTGTGAATTTGCTGAATTTAACGTCGGTATGAATAGCAAAGTGTTCAGTCAAACCGGTATACTGGGGTCTGTCTCTGTATACTTATATTATATGTATACAGAGGCAGTGCCCAGTTCCCGTGTTCTATAGGAAATACGCTATTACTGACTTAAATTCACCTGTGGTCATGGGCGAGTACTTTTTGCAGTCCCATCAATGTGTTACTGAAATTAAGATTTTGTATTTATGAACACATTATTTTGACTCATACACGGGGTAAAAACAAAAGCTCGGGAACAGAAAATGTTAGGCTTTACTCAATACCGAAACTGAACCGTTTTGATCCTTCTAGTTCTGCACGCGAGAGTTATGTATTTATTAAGTCTACATTCACTCCTGGTCCCTTTGTTTACCTGTGTCAGAGTGCTAACCCCCCCCCCCCCCCCCCCACACACACACACTCCAGATAACACAGATGGCAAAAACCCTGTATCTTAAATCAATCAAAAAATTTGTTTTAAATTCATGATAGACCACATACAGTATACATTATTTTAAATCTGGTACAGTTTTCCTTCTAATGATATGCATATTTTTTTAAACTTTTCATTCATTTTACATATATTTTAACATATAATAAATTTAAAAAAATCCAGTAAAACAGCCAGATATTTTTCTAGACTCCTAAAAACTGCATGGTAATATCTCAAAGTATATGTTTTCGTCTACCTGTATCATGTTTCTATCAATCTTAAACTGAATTTTAAATTTTGTGCCAATAAAAAATTATAAACTTCATTATTCAACAAATAGAGACATGATATGGGAAAAACGAAAAATGGCATTTAGGATATTGTCACCGTACCAGGTTTAAAATTATATACACTTTATTGAGTAAATTTAAATAAAAAAAACTTTTGTATTGATTTTAGATATAGGGTGTTTGCCGATTATGCTTCCCCAAAGCAAGGTCAGAGACAGATAACAGACACAAGGTGTCTCGGGATCATAAGACTGCATGACAGGTGTTTCTGCGGTTTTTTTCTCAAATTCTTCAAACGATGGTTATGCTTAAAGAAGATAAATCTATTTGGGTAAAGATTTACTTCGTACAAAGCTGTCACTAAACGCTTGAGATCTAAGAAATAATCCCTTCACATAACCTCTTTAGGCCCCACGTGCTCTACGGGCCAAATAATGCACGGGTGTAGTATGTCTGTGCATCGGACGTAAGTAATCTGTTATTTTCACACAAAGCAGCACCTCGGGATGAGCTACGCCATGGCCTATATATAAAAACCCACTTGAAAACGACGAAATAGCCGTTGAAAATGTCCAGGTAATATACCGAAGCCCGCTATCCTTTTGCCACGGTGCCGCTAAAGTTTGGTGACCTCTGACCTCGTTAAATATGCATTGATTTTCCTAGAAATCGAATTTATGCGAGATATTTTATCGATTAATATTTCTGTTGGGTTTTATCAAAATCCATCATGTTCCTGCTAAGTGATCATTGTGACACCACAAAGTAGCTTAGTGGCCTCTGATTTGCCCATAATCGAAATCAGCCGAGATGATCTATTGGTGATAAGTTATGGTGAGTTTTGCAAATATCCATCAAGTCCCTCGTATGTTATCGCGGCGACACCAACAGTTAACGGACAGACAGACCCTAAGTACATGTGTATACTTTAATACGTCCCACCATAGACGGGCATATACAAAGTTAAATTTGTAAAAATTGTGTGCATACTTCTTAGAGCAACGTGAGCATTTAAGGAGCTATTTTCTTGACTCTCAAAGAGCATTTACTATCGGAGTGGTTATCGTGCAATTTTGGAAGATGTATATAAAATAAGTATGATTTAATAGGATATTTTCTAAGAACCGGTGCTTATTTAAAAATAAAATGAAGATGTAATACTGCAAGTTTCTCGGTAAATAACAGGCAAGTAAACTTCTTGGAAGAAACTCCTGATCGTGATTTTGAATCTCTTTGCAAATTGGTCTTGGCTATGTAGTTAATCGAAACGTCGGCTGTGTCAATAAAAAGGCATTAGATCATATGCCCCTTAATTTATGTCTCTGAGTACCCATTAGGTAAATTGAGTGCAGAAGCCGCAAGCTTTCTTAAAGGGTTTCAGACCATTTTCCGTGGCCTGGACCTTTTTACGGTTTTTCTTGTGTCCTCCTGAGCTGGACCCCCTTTTCCTAAATCCCCCCTGACGCACACATTATTACACACAGTATTCACTTTGCAGACTCTATTGCAACAATTGCTTGGTAAAACAATAAAAAGAATGTTGGGATTTGGCCTAGATTTGCTTGTTCTTGTGATGTTAAATTAATGCAAAGCGATGGATGGCGATGAGAGGCAGTCTCGGAGCGAACAGTATGGTTAAACCAGATTGACTGCAACATGTGTGTCACGCAAGTGTTATAAAACTCATAACTGTTATCTAGCAACAGCGATGGTGCTACGGTCCCTGCATTAAAAAAAAAGGGTAATATAATGCAGGTATATTGTTATTTGGTTCAAGGGCTATTTGTTGTGATGATCAAATTTGCTATGAAAGCCTTGTGTGCTTGCTGTTCCACCGTGTGAGGGAAACCATCTGTCCAAGGAAAGAAGACTTTCAACCCCGCTTTCGGGAGAGCTTTTGTTTTTCCAGTAAAATACCTTACGTTATAATTCCGTTACACTGAATATTGTTATATACAACAATAACCTCCTTAGCGATCGGAATGCTTTATTGATTAGAGAATAGTAGCCATCATTATATTACAGCCAACTTTAAACTTCTCTCAGTCACGAAAGGGAGTACTAACTAAAGAGAAAAGCATCATTTGTTCCAAATCACGCCAGTCTTCTGGTGTAATTTGTGCCCAAAAGCAAGATTATGGACCCACATAACATTAGTTTATGTCAGGGTCTATTCTATTAAGCTTCATTGTATGTCCCCTTGTTTTTTTTGGCAAAATGACAAAGTTTCAGGGTAAAAATGGCCCTGTTAGAGTTAAGTTATAAATCTCTCTGTGCAGATTGGCGACCTGGATATTTGGGAGCCGGGGGGGGGGGGGGGGGGTCCTCATTTGGTAGATGGTATAAACTAGAGCCCGGCGCAGCCGCTAGCCGAGTTAAGATCAAGCCGAGCCGAGTTTACCAGGAGATGTCGCCCATATTTCATGAAACCAAAGTGAGCCAATCTGTTACAATTAAAAATGTCCGAAACATATACAGACTAGTTGTTTAAGTACGAAAGTGTTGGCTTATGAAACGACCATGATGAACTTTACTCGTTATGTTAATCACAAACTAGTTGTGTAAAATGGATGCAATATGTCACACGTAATATAAACAACTTGTTTGAATAAAACGGGTACTTTTTTCCATCGTCAAAAGAATAGGCTTTCAGGTAAGTTTAAGCCAGCCGACAATCTGCAAGCCAAGCCGTGCCACAAAACTCGGCTTACTACTAAAGTCGTCAGACTTTTTGTCCACGCCAGCCGCATTTGCGTGGCTAACACGACTCCGGGCTCTAGTATAAACATAGTTCTAACCGGGTATCTGTGTGGTTTTTAAACCAGAAAAAAATCATAATAAAATGTTATGTCATAATATGCAATACTATATAAGTTAATTTCTGAAAGTCATCGTCGTAGAGTTCTGTCATTCAAATTTCCGGCGCTGAAAAAAAAAAGACTACAAAATGAATCATTTAAGAAATGATATAGGCGGCGGTATTGATATCACGTGATCTTTAACTTAACCAGTAAAGGGGTAAGTATACGACTGCAAAGCATCCTCCTCTGCCACACAGCTTTTACGACACCATTCTCTGCCAATAGGTTTTTACGACAATGCTTGTCATGTTAGATCACAGCTGCTCATAGCAGAGCTAGACCCGTACAGAAGGAGCGGCTAAATGCCATCACGTTAAGTCAATACAGGCCGCTCCGGAAACTGTTGTTACTCATTGCGGCTGATGGAGGGAGGCGGAGAGCGGATTTTATTACTGACGATTGACGCCCCGCTCTGAATCGAATGATGCCCGGGTCGATGAAAAAGGATGGACTCCTCAATTAAGCTTTTTGATAACTCTGACACGAGAAGAATATGCATTAATATCATGGTCCTGTGACCAAACCTTGTCCGCATAAAAAGTGTTGAAATTTTGTGGTTGGAATAAGACCTAGTGACCCTTTTCTAAGCATAAACTCTGTATTTTCTTGGGTAAACTTAGTTTCTATCTATTTATCTATCTATCAATATATATATATATATATATATATATATATATATATATATATAAGCGTGTCTGTATTTGTTTGTGTATATGTGTATAAGACCTAGTGTCCCTTTTCTAAGCATGAACTCTATTATATATGTGTGTGTGTTTGTTTGTGTATATATGTGTGTATTAGACCTAGCGTCCCTTTTTAAGCATGAACTCTATTTGCTGAGGTATAATTAATATATATATTGCGAGTACTCCATTTTCGCGATCTCCCCAGAGTAAAACTTGAGTATATGCTTTAGTATATCATTATTGTGTGGGCGGTTTAATATTCTCAATACTTTACAAACCTTAAACAAGGAGGAGCGAAGGAATATAAAACTATCATTACCGACAGATAGGAAACAGGTTTCGTAATATATCAATATTTACTTTAAGATAAGCATACAAGTTCCATCACGTTATTTAATATCAATAGTTAGTTCAAACTGATAACAATGACGTACAGTATGAGTGACTGCTAATGGGGCAACTTGTACAAGGTAGTTTAATGTTCGCTATAATTTTCCTTTCACGAATATAAAATCGACCACAGTACCCCAGCTCAAATCATTAGATACCAACTATCGCGGTTGGAGCGTATTACAGTATGTTTTGTTACCGAACTATAAAATTGCTAAAGAGCGTGGGTGATTTATCCTCGAAATAATTGATGATATTAAAATATCTTACCTTTAATCAATCTGCGTTACAGTCAATCATTGGCCTCGAAAATGCATGTGTGCCTGGTATATATCAGCGCATGCAGTCGCAATCAAGCTTAGTACGTCTTGGAAGTAACACGAGCCAAACGCCAAATGCCTGTTAAGAGTCCTGCCACCTGAGATACAATGGTAATGTATCTGTGCCCATTGTTATATTGTCATAAACGGCAGGCAACACTCCGCTTTAACACCTGAATTTGGGACATAATATACATTCACGCGGGACATATAATACCTTATTCTGCCAGACAATTAAGTCTCGCAGACCGTCTTGTTTCAACTCATCTGAGATTCTATGAAACAAAACCACCTGTGGCCATTAATTCGATCCCCCCCCGATAACATCTGAAGAAAGACATTGGCTAACACTGTGCGAAATACTGGCGGAAAGAACTTCACAAAGAAATGCACAAATTCCATTCAACTGGAAAGCCAATTTTATCGTCGTGCAGGCTGGATACTTCTGCGTTTGGCTTGGTGTGGCATCAACAGAATTATGGCTAAAGCTCAGATCTGCTTTCTCTAAATTTGGACCAATTTAAATATAAAAAAAATCCATTTTGACTATCCATTTTGAAGTTTTTGAGGGGGCTGACTGGGCCCTTCTTGGGCCAT
The DNA here is from genome assembly GCA_026874595.1 of Sipunculus nudus. Taxonomy (NCBI): domain Eukaryota; kingdom Metazoa; phylum Annelida; class Sipuncula; order Golfingiida; family Sipunculidae; genus Sipunculus; species Sipunculus nudus. The sequence goes on along the minus strand of CM049321.1, from coordinate 41,521,980 downwards.
ATCAATAGCTAGGGCATCGTCTTCATCATTTATTCGCTAGCTCACATAAACAGATTTAAATTAAAGGTTTTTCATCAAAACAAAATCATAGTACTGTTCCCCAACACTAGTGTGAAAACATATTTATGACAGCTCAGGGTAATACGCGCCATTGAAGTATATTTTATATAAAATAACGCCCCTGTACTGTTTTCTATACCATGCATAATTATTTTAACTATTTAAACGTTGATTTTGTTATCAGTACAAAGTACTCGTGGGAAACAAAGCATTTCGTCAGTGCGTATAATTAACAGGTGCGTGACTGTCACATATTCCTGTATAATTTATTTGATCTGATCCAGTTGCAGTATATCCCGAATATCCTTTATTTTGGTAACCTGCTTGCGAAAAAAAAATCATTTTCAGCATGAAAAGTTAAAAGTTTTCATTTAAAGCGAACGTTTATAATTAGAGCTACGGTATAATGCTGTTGCCACTTATAAAGCTCTAGGTCCGAAGCTTTGACTGGGCGTTATTCAGACTGTTAACATATAGTTGTCATGTATATTAAAAGTGATACCAATTACTCTATTACCAATTATAATGGAAGGCTTTCATCAAAATCCAGTGACATTGCCCACTTAATAGTAACAGAGAGTCGTAAGCCATTAGTGCTATTTGCCGACCACGTGGTACATATTAGCTCCCCCTGATTAAACATTTAACTTTCTCTTTCATCCGATCACGTGTTACAGTGGCCGATCAAACATGACTGCTAGGATTCCGTATGTCTACGTTCAATGGTGACCAGTGGTCAAAATGACCGCTAATGGACACTACCATTACTCATACGAGAAAGACAGCAAATACTATCGAGCGATCACGCGGGTTTGATGTCGGGCCGTGTGTGTGTTTGGTAAACCTAACTGAACTCTTTTCCTATTTAACAGGAGAATCTGACTCAACAAATCCTGAAAGCCAATATATACATGTATGGTTAAGTTCTCCATTTGGTTTGTCACGTGACCTTTAATCCTATGGATCAGCGTCCTTGACGTTAATGTACTATTACAGGATTATTTGTGGTTGTAGTTACTTAACATGAAATAACCGGCGGCGCTGAGATCTAATTTAAACTGTGTGAGTGGGGATCTTTCGCTTTTCTGAAGATGTGTACAATTATAGCGTAAACACATGTATGAATATGTTATAGGTATACATGTATACAAGGGTCCTGTAGCAGATCGCACGACAGTCTCTGAGGGGGTTATCCTGTATAAATATGTTTAAATGAATGAATACTAGGTAAATGTCTCTCTCTCTCTGTCTGTGTTTGCGTCTGTATGTCTGTCTAACACTTTCTCTCTCTCTCGCTCTCTCTCTCTTTCTCTCTCTCTTTATATATATATTTATATATATATATATATTCTTTATATATATATTTATATATATATATATATATATATATATATATATATATATACATGATCTTAGTGTGTGGGTACTGGACTTTCTCACTGGCAGAAAGCAGTATGTAAAGGTTGGTAATAGTAATTCATCAGTTCTAGGGTTGACTACAGGGCTCCTGCAAGGATGCGTGCTTTCTCCATTTTTTTTCACAATTTATACAAATGATTTCCGGGATACACAACAAGCATGTCTGATTTTGAAATATGCAGATGATACTGTAGTTACCAGTTGTGATGAAAATAAATATCGAGAGGAAATTGGACAAGAAGTAACTTGGTGCCAGAATAATCATTTGTTACTAAATCCCTCAAAAACAAAGGAATAGATAATTGATTTTAGACAGAGACTAAATTCTCAATATCGGGTATTTATTGACGGAACAGAAGTAGAAATTACACAACAGTACAATTACCTTTGGGTAGTACAGATGACAGGCTCAAATCGGATAAAAATGTAAACATAGTATATCGTAAAGGGCAGCAGCGTTTATATTTTCTAAGGAAACTGAAATCGTTTGATATTAAAAGTGAACTACTTGGTTTAATCAATTCTTCCCTGATCCAGGGTGTCATATCGTATGCTATGATATGCTGATGGGGCAATCTGACCATTAAGAACAAAAAAGAACATTGAACGGACATGAAAAATAGCAGAAAAAGTCATTAGTCTTAATTTAAAAGACAAATATTATTTATAAAAATAAAGTTTTGAATATGATGGAAAAAATGGTTGAAGGTAGAAGCTCGCACAGTGATTATATTGTCTGGTTAAAATCAGGCCGAAGGCTGCAGTCTCTAAGATGCGGAACAAACAGGTACTCAAACTCATTTTTACTACAGGCGATCAGATTGTTTAATGCATAGATAAATCAAAAATAATATTACTACTTCATTTCTTATTTTTTTTTCTTTTTTTCTTACTACTTCTTTTTAAATTTTGTCTTTGTTCTGTTTTCAGCACTGTCTTATATATGATATCACTCGCAAAGCAATTCCTGTATTGGTAGGGAATAAATCTTGTATCTCTTGTATCTTGTATACATTTTCATTGCTCAAGATAGACAAAACATCATGTACACACACAAATATATGTATATATACACGTACATTACCTATATCTATCTTTAACAATTACAAGTGACAGCAGAAAAAAAATGTGCATGCTTTTTTTCTGGAAACACCTTTCACGCTGTCATGTCTTTGTATGTAGAAAAACAAGATTTCCAATCAAATCTACCACGGATATTATTAAATTGCCCTTCTCCGAACAAGCCGACTCTCTCAGAAACGCTTCCAGTGTCCGGGTTTAGGTCTGTCACTGTGGATGATAGCAGGCGTTAGTCTGACTTTTTAATAAATTTGTGAACGTGTTCAAATTTTATTTGGCAACCCAAAATATCCTTTCCTATTTTTACAATACTAGATATAGTTGTTATTGTGACTGAGGTGAAATCTCATCAGCGTCAATATGTGTAGCGACGTGAATGTAAAGTAACTCCACCCCTAACCTGTTTATCCCCTTTACCTTTGTGCTGCGTGTATGGTGTCAATTTCAATTATGATACCTTGCCAATGGCCGGTTTTGTTTGGACCTGAATTGGTTGTTTTTTTTCTAAACTCCTTGGCTCATTTGTTTTTTTTAACCATCGTGTGATAGGGCAATTTCTTTATTCCTCCCCAGTGCCAGGATCATTCACTGATATTATGGCCGCCTTTGTGTTGGGGTTCACGTTATTAACCAATGGAAATGAAAATACCGTGGAAAATCAACACAACATATGACCCTCTTATCTGAAAATATTGCTACACAGTTTCAAGTCGCAATACCCAATAACTAAACCCGATTTTCAAAATGTTTTAAAACACTTGATCTGGATATAAGGCAGCCCGGATCGGCGTCTTCCTCAGGTAACATTACGAACCTCTTTCGATGGTGAACAGCGGAGGGTAGCTGGCATTATCATCTTTGTCTGATCACGTAACTGCGGTTCCCATGGCGGAAAGAGGAGTGGTTAGGTCAAATTCCTGCTTCACTTTTTTGTTACCTTTACCTACTTTTACTTTCGTTAAGATTCGTGATGAATTGAAACAGGAATTATAAGTACTGATGGCGTTATTTGCGCATGTATATCACGTTTTTATTCTCTTTCATTACTGTCCAGACGTCCACGCTAAAGTTACCGAGTCGTCCCTGCGTTTCGTATTTCAACAACGTTTCTATTAAGGTTCTATTAAGTAAGATAAGTTTATCAACTGAAATATTTTATTGTATTACAATTTAACATAAGAAATATAAGCTTAAGTTTTACTGCAAAGTGGATTTTGTTATTCGTTCTTCTTAACCAAAGACAGAAGAACGCTTTTAGTTCAGGCTTTATTCAAATAGATTATTTCTAAAACTAATATTTTAAAACTTGTGAATTGTGAATTCTGCTTCAAAACTATGTAAAAATGTTCACCTCAGTATGAATTTCAACACTGTTTAAGGAAATATTCTCAAATTTATGATGTAATATTATTCGACTAAAATCTATGACTTTATATTAATCGACTAAAATCTATATCTAAATATAATAATATTGTATTTTTTTCATTCTAATTTTTTGAAATATTGTATGGGTAGTAAGCCTATAAGAATGCCTGGCGCAATGTGCAACGGATTGAAAAACTGTTGCGTCGCCGTCGGCCGCTAGTGGGTAGTCTGAACTTCATATCTAACAGATTATGGAATGAAATAGATAAATGTGGTATCTTAGTTTTAAATTTGAATAATATACAGAACAAAAAAACAGAACTTCCTTACTCATATGTAATGAAAAGACTCCTGCACCGGCTCTTAAAAGATGCTGCTCGGTTCTTTTGGTTATATTTCATAACAGCTGGTTTTGTCGGTCATAACATAGTGAGGGGTCGTTCATCGAATGAAATGTTCAAAAGGGTTGATACTGGTAGCAGTGCCTAGGTACATGCACTTGTGAGATAGTTAGCTTGAGGTCCAGGTAAAGGGAGTGTACTTTCCAGGTACATTAGAAAGTATCTTTGTACAAGTACAGATAATTTTATTTCAATTCACAGACTAATAATAACTGCATACTTTTCATCTATATAAAAACATAAAAATGCCCATTTTCAGTACCGAACATTTACCTGGATTACAATATATCAGGTACAAACAGTTGAGTCCCAGGCACAGGTAGTAGGCACTTCCTACGTATGACTTCCAGGCCAGGTACAAGTACTCTGAAAAGAATACCTACTTAATAAATCCTGGTGTTCATATTAACTGCAGTCTCGACGATTTAGATTTTCCTTAACATTAATCTGACCGACAATCAGGAGAAATCTTAAAGGGGCCAAATCACCAATCTGCCCTTTATAAAGTAAAGGTAATCCCTTTGAGCTTTTATAAAGATAGGCCTGAAAACGTTGTTATCACTGCAGACAGGATGCTTGTTTTGTTTATAACAATATGTTAATAATATGTGGAGGGTCCGCCAAAATAATCAAAACAAATTCAACAAGGGCATCTGGCAGCAAGTCCGATAAGCCAGAGCTTTGCAAATGCCGTTTTGCAGCAAGTGACCTTTCTACCTTCGCACATATGCAAACTGCCACCTTAAGTTGGATTTTTTTCCCATTTTATCAACATTGCTGTGTTTACAAACATGCTATTGATAAACAAGTTAAAACCTCCTTCATGAGGGCCATATAAGAACGTTTGCCAACCAAGATTAACCTTAGATCATTAATATATACACAGATTAAGTCAAACATTCTTTTTCAAAAGGTAGGTGAATGGGCACCTTGAATATGGAGATAAGAGTTTGAGGACCGATTATCCTAATATAATTTGAGCATTTGGGCGTGGTCTTAAAAGTGTTATTAAGTTTCAACATTTACTTTACATGTCCCCTTAACATCAAACTCTATTTGGCGATAGATTCACGCCTGGTGGATGTCATCGAAGTACTATAGTGTTGCATCCTTGGTGAACCCTTGCTGAACAGGTTTCTTTCTCAAAGATTCTCGAAACTATTTATCGGGGCTACCATTCTGCGTACCCGGATGTCACAAGTCCTATGTCTAAATTATGGAGTATACCGCTAGTAGCTAAAGTACCGATTATTTTGTTATATAAAAAGCGTGAAAATAAAATGTAATATAAATTACCGCGACTGACAGCAGCGCAGCCATTGTGATGAACGGAACGCTTCGACTTGATGAAAGGTAACAAAAAAAAAAACACACACAAAAAAATAAAGACGGTTTAACCATACTTAATTTGCGTGGATCACTTTGAAAGAATCATTATTCTACTGCAGTGCAAGTTCTGTACGAGTGCTCTTTATTAGAGTGGAATCACTCGAGAGAGTTACAATTTCTACTGCAGTGTCTCCCGTTCGAAATCGAAAAACATGTACTGCTTTTGTGTAAGTTTATGAAATTATAATTTTTATATCGATTCTTGTCAAAATCAACAAAAACCATACATGGGTCTCCCTTTTTTGTTATGTCTATATATCAGACTAACAAACTAACATTATTACATATATATATGTGTGTGTGTGTATAACTATAGGGTCTTCTGGAAGATCAAACGACTGCATAAATGAAATACCGAGCCTGCATAAATACGTACCGGTGGAAATAACATATCTTAAAATTCCGAATTGGGCACAACCTAGGGCATCTTAAGGATTTTTTATACGGTATGGATCTGAGTGATTGACACTGAAAAGGCAGACGACAAAGGCATGCAATTCGTCTTTCCATGTCTCAAACCAGCCTGAAAAATAAGCCAAGCAACCCAGAGCGATCTGTCACATAGTCCAATAATCTGACAAACTGACGATATTAAGGAACGTGAGTGCGACACGCTGATTAATTCAGTTCTTATACAAGAACAGTCCTGGATTGTAGCACATGAAACAACAGCACAGTCTCGGTCTGCTATTTTAATGGAGCCATTTGTAGTCGATACACTTGGTCTTCAGACAAAACGTTCTCATGTAAAATCGATTTGCACGTGGGATATGACAAATTACTGAGGCCAATGACTATAAATATTCTTAAGAGTGGGCTAATTTTGAGATTCCAAGAGAAATTCTGTAGCTCCTGTTTGGAAAAAAAAAATATAAGCACCCTGGCTTTAACTCATACGACTTGTAACGTTTTCATGCAAGGCTGAGGAAAAAACGGATGGTCGGATAGACGGAAAAAAGGACGGATAGTGTTTATCCAACAGCCGATAACATTTTCATAGATCACTTTATTATTTATCAGGAATAAAAAATCAAACTTTATTATAACAAAAGTTAAAAACGCCGGTAAAAATATTTTGTCAGCGCATAACAACGATTTCGGATATGTGGTTACAGTTTTGCATTTCACTAATAAATTCTATAATTTCGTAAAAACTCTTAATATGACTGACAGCTCTAGTCTTGAAATGCAAAGCTACATATTTTTCTTTTTAAAATGCGCTTACGTGCCTGTCACTTAGAATGAATGAGAACAAAACACAGTTTTTCTAGTAAAAAAAATAGTATTTAAATCAAAGATTATTTGTGTTAATGGCAGAGTTACTAATTGAAAATCCTTGAAGGCAATCATTGTCTTATGTTACCCGTTGAATGAAGTAAACTATGCAGCTAATAAGCACAATAAATTATCGAGATTTGTCTGTTTTTATGCAAAACCCCTTCCTGAGACCTAGAACACACTTGCAACATTCCAGAACCATTACAAATCGCGTGTCCATAGAGATTCGGGATAATAGTCACCTGCAACCACAGTCACTTATTCCATAAGGATTTCCTAAATAATCCTATCATTAACTCCTCATCGCTGTATGTAGTTTTATAGATGTCTCTGTTGTTGTATGCAGCAGTGTGTTTGTTCAGCGCTAGCGTTGTCTGTTGCTATCACGGCATAGCCCGGCCCACGCGTTGGGTCTCACGTGTAAACAGCCGTCATGCTAGTCTGGGGCTTTCTCGCCTGGCCAAGCCGGGCCGGCTCACGTGTGAACCCTGATATGTAAAAACAAAACGATGTTGTTCTAGATGTTTCCTGTAACGCGTGTGTACTGTGTATCAGGTTAGGTTCTTTGGATTGTTCGGGAAAAGGAAAGTTCTCGGCTTGAGGTGAGAAGTTATAAATAGGGGGCTGTATTTAGAGCCGAGAGGGAGAAGAGGAGAGAAATATTCCAGCGGACACAGAAGCGTGTAAGTCAGTTGTGGACCTTTTCCGATAAGTGCGGCAATTATAGATTTTCTTCTAAAATTGTGACGGATCTTATATGGTCTTCAGTTTGCTTTCGGGATTATAACAAGAGCTTCACTTTGGGATTACAACGGATTGATTTTATAAATGAACTGGACTGTTATCCTCGGAGAAGATTTATGTGAACTGTTCATCTGGGTTGTACGTTATAAAAGACTTGTTATCGCTGTGACAGTGGTGGTATCCAGGTACTGTACATTTTATTTATATAAATGTATTGATTTGCTGTTGTACTGTTGTTATACTGTGAAATTGTATTGATTTAGTGTATTATAATGTTAGGATTGTTTTAAGAATAAAATTAGAATTATTTGTTAACAAAAAACACTGACTTCTTTATTCACTCCCCTAGACATTTCACTCTGCCATGTGTTACAGAATCTGATTTCTATTTTATCTCCGTTGCAAAATTTATGTTCGTCACGACTACGTGATCTGTTGAAATTAAGTTCCGTAACAGTAGAACTATCGCCTATGTGACGTGTACATACGTTTTTTTGTCATCATCAAGTGAACATATATATACATGTTAAAGACAGGGTTATGTCAGGAGTAGGCCATCTTAAAATCGATCATTGTCCTAGCTAGGATGAGGGTTACCAATAAAATATCGATAAACTTAACGACAAGAGAGTATGTTACATTTATTTAAATAACAGCTGCGTTCGGGCTATAAAAGAAGTTAAACATTGCATTTTCCATTACTCTGCTTTGAAATATCTTGATAGGCCCTCACAAAATTAAATTAAATAACTGTCCTGTGATTCATTACAAAAATACGCGGAAATCCTACCCTGACCTTTGCACAATACTGTAAAGTTTTTTTTATTGATTTATAGCTGAGTCAATTTTTTCTCAGACCAATCGAAAATGGTATCGATTCATATCAGGATTTAAAGATAGATAATTGAATAGATCCTTATCTAAATATCGAAATATGCTGCCAACCCTAATTCTTATTTTCATCCTTCCTCCCCGTTCTCCCCTTTTTTCCCTTTTCTCTCTGCTTTATTTTCTCTTTGCATTTATGGGCAACAAAATCAAGCCAATCAATCCTCTTTCTTTTCAGTAAGCTATTTTTAGGTACACCAGATATTCTTTCTGGTTATGGAGACAGAAGGAGGCGGCATAACAACGCAGTAGTCCTATATCAAGTTTCCGAAAAAGCGGGCACGATTTGGGCTTAATCCAAAGGGGACCAGTGTTGTGTAACCCAGCCTTCCCACGTTACCAGATTATGTAAATCCACGGTAATAAATTATATCGATCTGTTGGAGGTCGTATTTCAAGTTTCCTGCCACCACGTAACAAATTTGATGTAGCGCTGACAATCAGAAACGGCAAATACGTGACGTTTTTTTCGGCGGAGGAAAACCCTGTTTCTACACCAAGAAGAGATCGCCAGGAGCATGCCACTACTTGACATTCTACGGAACATGATACTCTCATTGTGATAAGTTTTTCTCAAAGTCTGAAGGCTGTCAGACCGTCCATGTTGATCAGTTCCCAAAACAGTGATTCAACAGAAACCCATACGGACTGTCCGCCGCCAACGATTTATTGATGTCTAGTTTAAGTTTTAGCGGTCTCTGCCACCGTTTCCTCATCTTGCCCCGAGGTTTACGAAATCTGCTTAATACTTTCAATTTGTAGAGAATTCTAAACACAGCTGCGAAAAATGTTACACGACAAGGCTTTGCCGAATTTTTCGAGGGATGACTATTTCGTAGTTTCTGTGTTTTGTATCATTTCTGGGCCTGACACTTGTCAACATTTGCTGTAGCATGTAGCAGAATATATGGATAAGGGAATAAGAACACGAGCGCAATGCAGAAAGGAATAACATTTCATAATCGATTTATATGGGTAAATTTGTATGCGAGTAAATTTACAGGAGTAAGTTAAAGGGTTCTCTTCAACAGCTACTTTATCATTTTTCCATTTTTCCAATCTTTAAAAACTTCGAATCAGTCCAATCTTGCACTATACATGGCGTTCCTCTAGAACCCCATGTTGTGGGTTAGTAAAATATTTCGTGGGGCTGATATTTGGTCGTTTCTGACGGGTTATATAGCAGTTTTACGGGAATGATTAATCGTCGTTCGTAGTTTTATATCATGTGTGGAAAACAGTGATTCTTCCATGTGATTTTCGATAACATTTCAAGGTACCTATCATATATTCCTCATGAAGCGGTTATAAACTGCATTCGTCCCAGACATCCTATCGTTTAACTGTAATCAGACCAATCACAGCGTGGTATTGCATTGTGCATCCTAGACTGGTACCCTGCTCTATTATGGCCCTCAGCCAAGCATAGAGACAGGCGTACAACGCCATCTTAAGTACTCCCAGTTGGAACTCCTGACTTACCTGAAGACTGGTTCCAACTCCAGTCTGCACGCTCATACAGATTGTCATGGATATTCACGCGATACTGGCTGGTTATCCGTGAAGATTTCTTCTAAAATTACTTTCTTTAGTTATTTTGTCATTTCAAATTATTGAAAAATGAGTTGTTGCACAAAAATTGACTGATGGATGTATAGATGATACGAAATACTGAATCTTTGATATTCCACTGTACGTGGTACTGGTTTATTATCAGTATCTATTAATCTAATCATAAATGTCACACGAAATGTACAGCTAACTTTTGACAACTTCTCTGAGCAAAAGAAATGCTTATTTTTTATATATAATACATACTGGAGTTGGAACCAGTCTACCGGGAGACTATTTTAAGGAGTTCAGGCCTTTTCCGGGAACCTTATTTTAAGATTATTTATTATTTATTCTGGGTTGGACCCCTCCTGTTCCTAAATTCTTGAACCGCCCCTGAAATGGATGGTCGGACAACCTCGTTTGTTTACTGGTGTATGCAGCATTCTTTGCAAAAACTCAAATGGCTTCAGGCCAAAACTCCATAACCACACTGATATCATCACTTAATACCACTTTCTGTTTTCAATATTCGGTCGATTTTGTCTATGCACGGCAAATACCAATTATGCTTACATGTGAACTTTTAACACCGGCAACCGATTTCCATGCAGCTGCTCATTTAATGTATACATAAATGCTATTCATGGACAGATGTTCACACCGTGTACGCAAGGTTTGTCTCTGGGAACGTTTTAACTTTATGTGACCAGGCTACAATATACACCGCATGGTGTTTGACGCTCATCATGTATATTCTTTGTATCATATTTTATCCAGACTTTTATTAATGTGAATGCTAGGCAAAGGGCACGGGTTTGAAAACCCAGCAATGTGCACGCTAAGTAAGGGTAAAAGTGCCAAGCAAGGTGCAAACTAGGCAAAAAGCACAAGTATTCAGAGTCAAGCAAGGCTCAAGCCAGGCTAATGTTACAAGTCTGAAGAGCCCAACTAGGTGCAGACTAGGCTAAAGGCCACAGATGTGAAAAGCCTAGCTAGGTACAAGACAGACAAAGGCCACAGGTATAAAATGCACACTAGTTGCAAGCTAGGCCAAAGGCATAGGCATTATGTGCCAAATTAGGTGCATGGTTGGGCGAAGGCAGAGGTATGAAGCCCCAAGTTTGGTGTAAGCTTGGCCAAGGGCACAGGTATGAGATTCACAGCTAGAAGCGAAATAGGCAAAGGGCACATGAATGAATTAAGTGCCCTTTCAGGTGCCAGCAAGGCATAGGTCACAATAGAAATGCCTAGCCAGTGGCAAGTTAGGCAAAGATCACAGGTACGAAGTGCCCAGCTTGGTAAAAGGCTTGTTTTACTCAATGATCCATATATATATATATATATATATATATATATATATATATATATATATATATATATATACAGGTTATTTTTAGATATTATTTGATCTGATGCTAAGCTCCTCAACTGGATGGGATATACAAAAAGAAGGAAACCGTTTACAAGGCAAAACAATTATTTCAGGTATACAGATATATTTTGGTAATGAAACCTTTGTTTTCTTGACTAGTATTAATTGAATATATTACAGGTGTAATTATTTTGCGCTTAATGGTAGTCGACTGTGACAAAGGTTAAAATATAAAGTAAAATTATTTCTCCTTAAGTAGTGTATTATTTGTATAAGTTAAGTTTTAATCAAACTGAATTTTAAATGATATGACAAAAAATTATGATAATTTTTACTTGGTTCATCTACTGTTCAAAGTAACGTTGTCTTGGTTCACTTATGCTTGAAAAGAGTAATCGGTCTTTAGCTATGGTTCGGGTAAGATAATTTATTTCATGTTATAACTTGTACTTGGTGTTACGTAGATTCGCGTAAGTCCGGCACGTGATCAAGCGGATCACTCTCCTTGTATCAAGGAATATTCATATTTAGGGGATGGATCACGTGATCACTTAAAGGTATAATACATTACATACGCAACGGTCTCTGATCCTGTATGCAAATGGTGAGTTTGCACAGGCTACGGGCCTTAAAATATTTCTAAACGCGAGCTGTACTAGGTATTGATGAAACTACCTGTTAATGGTTAAAAATACACGGAGCCGAGAGCTTAAGTGTTCCTTTCAGTATCTGTTCCAAAATTACTGGAGCCTGATGAAAATCCATCACACCTATTAAATAGAGGTATGTATGTATATGCACTGATGTTAAAGCCTACGTAATGAATGCTATAATTCGTAGGTCTCGTTTCCAAAGGGATCAAGTACGGCATAATCTATTCACGCTTTTAGAGGTGGGGACAAATTATTTCTTGACCGTCTCACACTTTTGGGAATAAAACAAAATTTTTAACATTCTGCCATCTAGAATATAGTTTCATCAACAGCCTATAAATTATGCATTTCATATATAGAGCATAATCTGGATTTGAGATGCAACAGTTGCCTCATTTTATGGTCGTAAAATTAAGCCTACATTATTGTATATATACAAGCTGTTGTATTTTTGTAAATGGTTATGGTTTAAATCATACTGACGTTAAAAACTTGAAAGTTGAAAAGAGAGCAAAGTTCGTCCATTTTGCCAAAATATACTGGTTGGAGCTGAGAATATTATAGGCTTATTAAGGGGTAGAGGTCGTTTGTCCGTACTTCGATTGACACCCCCACCCCCCTCCAACACACACACACACATTAATTTAGCAAACATGGCCCATGCTATAATTTTCATGGTTCGAAAGTAAATTCTGGAAGGCTTCCCTATCGTACATGAGTCTACGCCATCCATTGTCATATTGTCACCTTCACTTTCATTTAATCTAGAAAATGTCTTGGACTGATAAATAATGGTATTGTTTCTGTCAAGTTTATTAACTATACATTATTTAACAGGTGAAAACTATTTACTCACGTTCAGGGCAGATCGACCGGGCTGTTTGCTAGCATCATGTCCTTTCCAATCATATCGAATTTCGATGTTTTCCAGGATATCTTAAATCCAATTGGAAAAATATCAAAATCATGCACAGTTGCAAATAAATATGATATTGTCTTCAACAAAATAGTAAAATCCGGCACTGTGATGGAGGACTCTCACTCCCAGGCTTCCAGACGTGGTAATCCAGATGCATTTATGTAAATGATCAATTTGCAAGGGACATATTTGTAAGTTACACCTACTACAATCTCGTTGACCTGTCAGCACGTGATAATACGTCGCAGCAGACGACACTTTTCAATGCCCGCCACAGCAGACGACACTTACAGCGCGGGCGGTTGCACCTGCGATGCACCCGTTGACACAAGATCACGTGAGCATCACGTTACAACAGACGACACTTCCAGCGCGCGCGGTGAATCCTATATAGACCATGTGCACTGAGCGGGCATCCTGACTAGGACTAAAACCCCGTGTAGCTGGTGGCATCTCGTTGACATAATAATGCCAGTGCGTTGTGTGTGGGTTGTTCCGAGTCGGGGTAGACTATTTTGTCATTAGTGTTTCTCTGTCTGTCGTCTGTATCTCTTTCATGCATTATAAATGAGCGGTCATCTATCTATGTTCCGTTCAGCCCATGTTCTGTAAACATACCGAGGCAGCCGTGACATTATATATAATGACCTTAACTCATGGTGGATCATATATATATATATATATATATATATATATATATATATATATATATATATATATATATATATATATTGATCTTTTGCATTCCAGCTGAAATGTTGTATCATGTTTCTCTTTCGTTTTCTCCGCTAATTTCCTAATTTTACTTTCCATTTTACTTCCATTTTATTGGCTTATAATTACAAAAAATACCATAAAACGAAGAAACAGTGGGAAGCTGTGTTTCTTGCTCTTAACACTCTATAATTATAGAACTTTAAATTTATAGCCAGGACATTGTTGCAAGACATTCAGAATGGGTCAATGAAGAATTGGTTAAATTTTGTTGTGGATCCGGCACATGCTCGAGATCCAGGAACCTGATATCAAGGAACATATACCGAATAAGTGATGGTGGAGGCTTGCATTGGTAAGATTGCAATTTCTAGGTTTTTTTTTTGTTGTTAAAACATTTTTACTGCGTGTTGTCTGATCTTGCACATGGCCTTTTAATATGTGAGGTTAAAGAAACACGGCGTGTACCTCATAGTCTGTTCACCAAGTGGTTATAATTTCCCGAAAATCAAATATGCTCACACGCTTTGACACAATTTAAAGCTGATGAGTGGCTTAAAGGCCTGGTATACGAGATAATACACCTTATTATACCTGACAACCCTCTGGTTCCTTTTTGTCATCGTCTAAAATGGGTTGCAGTGGCAGCCTCACTTTGAAGGTTACATTTTAAGAATATCCTCTGCACTAGATAACAAATCGACAGCTTCTAAGTGTAGTCGTTTGAGCATGTGACCAGCTACCTTGGCTTCAATAAATCTACCAGTGCATGAACATATTGCCAAACTTTAATGTGTATCCCAAAGTAGAACAGGGTAATTTTAATGTGAAACCTGTAAGTGCTGCGTGATTAAAACCTGGATGAGAAGGCACCTGAACCACTGTTAATATACATTCACTATTGCGTATTAAAGGGGCCCAATCACCTATCTTACCTATATAAACTAAAGTTAATTCCTAAGATCTTCTTAAATAAAGGCCAGAAAATGTGGATATCACCGCACACTGGCTGCTTGTTTTGTTTATATCAATGTGTTTAACTTTTGTTTCACCCGCCAAAATAATCAAAATAAATACAACAAGGGCATCTGACAGCAAATCAGATAAGCCCGAGACTTGCAAATGGCGTTTTGCAACAAATGACCTTTCTACCTCCGCCTATTGTGCAACCTACCACCTAAGGTTACATGTTTTCCCGTTTTTCAACATTGCTTATCTTACAAAACATGTTGTTTATGAACAAGTTCATACATCCCTCCCGAAGGCCTTATAAGAACTTTTTACATCCAAAATAACCCATAGATCATCAATATATACACGGAGGAAGCAAGAAATCACATAAATTATTTTTAAAAAAGTAAGTGAATGTGCACCTTTAATATTATAAGGATATATTCCCATACCAATCAAGATATAGCCGAGCTTGTGAGCAGAAGACGTATACAAGTTTAACAACGAGATACCAACATGTATGAACATATTTTTTTTTTTTAATCAGAAGTATATCATTGAGAGGATTGTCTTTCATCCATCATTCGTAATTCTGTTTGTTTTGAAGTGTCATTTTTTTCATTTGACAGTAAGCATACTGCTTATTTGACAGGCATTCTTCAAAAGAGGGGTATGTGTGAGAACAACATGTATCTTACGTTTTTTAAAGTGGCATGTTGGGCCAAGCACTCTATTTAGTGATTTGCCGAGGCGAATCAAGGGTAAGCACAGGGACGGGTCAGCTTTCCTTAGTATTTTCAGATTTAAGGTATTTTTATTCATTGTAAAATTATATTATTCGAAGTGTTGCCAAAATCAATGTACTGTTTTAACTTGAGTTATACAATGTTAACTGCGATAAAAATCTATGTTAAAGTCCATAAACCTGAAGACAACAAGTAGCGGATGAGACTCATTTCATCTTTACAATTTACTCTCTATTCGGAAAGAAGGGACGAGGTGATTGCTATACCGGAGGAACCAAGAAAAACAAGTTGTAAAACTTATCATTAAATGTAGAGAATGGGCTCCCTTAGGACACTCTTTGCATCATTTGCGACATATCAGGACCAATTAAGGGGCAGGACAAGCGTGAGATCCACCATCGTTAGTTATGATAAAGATCCAGGAATTATGGTGTTTTCTTTTATTAGGTTTTTACATGGATATACAGGTTCGGTCTAAACAAATCTATGCGTTTATATCGAGCTTTCACCATCTTGTATGGGGTGTAGTAGCCCTGGGGCAGATCAAACTGCGGAACTCCGGGTATCAATTACATGCTTAAACGACTGCGCAACACCCTATCCCTGTCATTTGAAATACCATTATCATGTGGCCAATATATAGTGATATAGTAAACCAATACTTCGGACAAAAAAAAATGGAATCGAGGATAATAAAAATTTAGTTTTTGATCTACTTGTATGATGGAAAAACAAATATTTTCATGATGTAAGTTCAATAAAACTGTTCCCGCTGCCAAGATTCTCATAAAAAGTGCTGAAACATCGAACATTTAAAAAGAGATACACTGCCATAAAACAAAACAAAATTGCCACAAACGAAAATAATGCATGTTTTAGTGTTAAAAGAAAGTTCACGCAGCCATGAGGAGCTTACTCAATATGCAAATTTAATTGATATATGCACATGCTCATAGTGAGTATATAGTAATATATGTGACATATAAACTTTATTTATATGGGTTAAATAAATAGTTATTACTACCACTCAAGGCACTCTCCATGTCTCAGGGTGTCGCGTTCGGTAGTGGCAATAATTATAGCAGTGGAGCAAACATGGGGACCCGGAGAAAGCACTGATCTTGAACGGGCCACACTACAGCCCACTCTCATATAGCAACGCTTGAGATCTAACCGAGCGTTTAACCCCTCGACTATGCAGGTCCTGGAATACAGATTATTGTAACAGGAATTCTGAAAAAGGGCTTTGGTGTGTAGGTGTACTTTTCTAAATCCCCATGCACCGGGTGACACCGAATGTAAAGGCCACACCCATTTAATCTTAAACCAGCGTCTGTGCATCATATTTTGGATACGCCCAGATTAACAAAATCCCCACCTAGGACTCCACTACAGCTGTAAGCATAAGCCATATCCTATTCAGTTTGTTGTTGGTTTGCCCAATGAAAGTTTGGGTTTCTCACGCATTTTATTTAAGAAATATATTAGTGATATTTTACCTTTTATAGATTTTTGAATAAAAATATCATATGATAAAGGGAGAATATGATAATAACAGGTTATACAGGTAAAAGCACAATATAAAAAAGGAAATTTCATCAAAATTTTATCATATTATTTTCTTTTAAGATATGTCCGAACGGCTGGAGCTCAAAATATGTAATTTCTAAATACCGAAAATATAGGGATGAATGTGTGTCAAACTGCCGCGCGCTGCCTACAAAACTAACCATTTTGACTTTATGACAATCGAAATTCAGTTTTAATAATACTCACACAACCTAAAATTCACGTATTACTTGTTTGTATACATTTCATTATTTTATTTGGCCGGCTGTGACAGGGTTCGATATCCAACCATTTTTGTCATATATGTTGCAAATATGAAAACCGTGCGCTGTGCCAGAGAAACCACACTCTGTTCGGCTTATTTATTAATACAGTTATACAAATGAGTATACCAGTACATCAATACATATATCTATCGCCTGACCTCAAGAGACAAAGGAAACCAATCTAAGTCAATAGTTGATCCCGGAAGGCGTATTCACTCCTCACCCTCACACTACTGGCGCTATTATCCTTAGAGCAACTGTACATAGGCTTTATTAAAAGGTCACTCTAGAAAAGCACGACCAAGCCGGTACATAAACAGTGCTGTCATTCAGGCTGGTGTAGCTTGTATGTCTGATCGAACCAGCAGCAGAAAGGTCCTTCCGGCAGCGTTCAGTAGGTCCTTATTGATTGGAGCTGATGACAGGCTGTGGGTACTGAGATTTAAGGCTGAGGATGGTCTCTCATGTTTTAATTATTAAAAATTAATTGTTTTTTTAATCATTATTTTAAAATTTAATTTTAAGCTATAAAGAAAATTGATAGAGAGAAAACAAACAAACAAATAAAAAAAACCGTTTTGAGATATGATCATGTAGTTTGCTATTCGAATACTACTTACGTGTACCATTAAAAAATCAAAACTTTTCTAACCTATTAAAATGTCGTATTGAAATGAATTTAATAAATACATATACCAATAACAAGAACTCTGTACCAGGTTTAACATTATGCATATTTTTATGGGACTTAACATTCATTTCAGGAAACCATTGGATTAATTTGAAACCTCAATTTGCTAGGTCATTCCAAAATCTGTCTACTTATGAACTATATGAACGACCAAGGGTAATGTTGTGAATGCAGAAGACATGTCTACATCACTTTGTAGGAGTCTGTGATGAAGACCATTTTTGTCCCCCTCACTTTTAACTGGAATATTTTTGTAATAGTTTGTATAAGGCCAAAACATATATGGTGCTCAGGCCCCGCCCGCGTCAAGTTTAAACCCCTGCATAAAAAAAATTATTTATTTTTTCATCTTTCAAGAAAAAAATATAATTTTGATAACATTTTCTTTGTAATGTAGTGCTTTTATTATCTGTTAAGCAAAAAAATCGGTTGGTATCATGCTTTTTCATGATCATATGACATTTTTATCGAAACATACAATGAAGGTAAAAAAAGAAACACGCCCGCCCGCACTGAATTTTTTAAAAAACGTGACTGAAAGCCATACTTTTTTGGCCTTATATCTTCATATGTTCTTCAAAATTTCAATTATGTCTCTCATGCTTAGAAATTAATTATATGGTATGCTCTTAATGCCTAACGGAATCGTCATAAATCTCTGATCATGAGTATGTTTTTGAATCGGAATGGTTATATAAATTTCAGATTATGAACACTTAAGTTTTGAAAGTTCAGCAAAAGTACCTTTTTTTCATTAAAAAATATGTCGTTGTCTGGAAGCGGATTTGAGCGGGGCCTTAGTTTTCATCTAAATATGAAACTAGAAATCTGCGTTCTGCGGAATACAAGCCTCCTCCTTGTAGGGTGCCTATTATGGGATGTTGCCAAACCTTGTTTAAATTCACTTATTCGGCCCGTATTCCATGATTCATTTATGGATAAGTGACTATACATTTGTGAATATTCCTTGAGGACGTTCCTGCAACCTGATCATGTTCTGGATCCACAATAAAATCGAATCGATTCATCATTAGCCCATTCCCGAAATGTCCTGAAAATTTTATGAGAATCCATTCATGATTGCTTGAGTAATGTTGTGAAAACACACACACACATACACACACACACGAACGATGATGAACCCATAGGTGAGGCAATTTCATATACGAATGGTGATCTTTCCAAACATACATATTCCACTTTGTATAAATTAATTTTCCAATGCCTGCAATCAAATCTTTTTAATTTTTTAGAACACATCTAATTACTAAAACATACTACTTTTATATAAACTTGTATTGATTGGACAAAAGTATCTTTCCAGTTGTTGTTAGCTCTGCTGCAGTTGGTGATAAAATCAGCCATTCAATCTGTTCCATAAAAGGGACGCAGAGTTCACTCCGATCCTCGCCAGTGAATCTGATTTAAAAATTTCTTTTCCATGAATAAATGTGATGTATAAGAATGAGTGGAGGGTTTATATTGCAGAAAACCTCTTTATACGCAGCTTAGATGACGCCGTAATAATACTAGTATTAATTTTCCTTCCGCCATGTTTTAATTATTTCCTGAGTGATTTAATGTCCATAATATGTTAAGGTGATGTCATTTGTAAAAAAAAAAAATGTATTTTTTTGCCAGATTACTAGATCCGAAGATTACTATGTCCTGTTTTAAACTTAGCTGAGGCCTTTTTTTAATGAATATGTGACGCTAAGTAAACCAGCGCCTATTTATGGTATTTGGACTTTCCTTCTTATTTTATACGTTTATTTGATTACCCGCATGTTTCAATATGAAAATAGACTTCTGCTTCTTCATGTTTTTATTCTTTAGAAGAAACTTTCTAATAACACTTTAGAGGATAACCGTTATTAAAATCAATATAAGGACATAAATGATATCCAAATTTCCCCCACATCCATAGAAAGCCGCCTTATTTACTTGTTTTTTTTTTGTTGTCTCCAAAGTTTGCATAATGAAATCATTTCTGTTCATTTTAAGAGACTCTTCAGATTAAAAGTCGATTTGATAAGAACAGTGAAGTGTTTCGTTTGTGTAGTTCATAGAGAAATCGGTTAAATCTCAAAGTTAGGGATATCTATAATTGTATCTCGGTAGTGGTTTATTATATTTTATCACCGTTCATTAATTGTTTGGTTTGTCTGTCAGCAACTAAACTCGAAAGTGGATACTTAAAGAAAAGATTCATTACCACTGCAATTTATTCCAAATTTGTTTATGACTGCCGAGAATATGATTTATTTACTGTAGTTATTACCTTATCAAAACACTTGGTTTTATTATGGAAAAAATACCTCAAGTAGAATAACAATTAATAATTTGGAGAAACTTATATGTCTAAAATGGGATTTCATACAGCTTAAAGGGACATAATCAGGAGCCTCATTAAACATATTCTTTCACACCGTCAGTTCAGTTTCCCAGCAAAACCATCCCAGCACACAGTCTCAGTACGTCCCGTACAGTCCACGTGTGTCTCTTTACCATAACAAGGCCGCGTCAACCGAGGTCCGATTTTACGCATGCTCGAAAGATCCCAAACTAGGACTAGTCCAAGCTAGTCCATACATATACATGGACCTTCATGTAATCGAATATACCTCTGCTGGTCGGACAAAACGTTCCATGGGCCGAATGTAAATTCATTGTAGAACCTTTCGCAACAGATCTGTTCGATATGCCCAGATGCCTCAGCTGAAATGACACGCACAGTGTTAGCTCGTGTATCCGGTGCCTGAGTAACCGCAAGACGCGAGGTTTCAGACAGATTTAAAATATATTACATTTTAGGGCCAAGCCTCTCATTGCATCTCCTCATTTACAGGGGTTGTGGCCCGGGCGATGCACGGAGTCCACCGCGCAGTGTTTATGTCGACGCCTGTGATCGCGCCCGGTCATTTTTTTAACAGTCGTAGCCTAAGATATGTAATTAAATATGCTTTTAGGGGTAATTTTGGAAACCCATGACGAAACAAAAACATTGAAAAACTTCGTTTTTATTTTCAGGATTTTTTTTTTCACTGGATAACTTCAATATGTCCATGGAGACAAATTTCTTCCTACATTCAAGATAACGTTGAAACGCACCCACGTAAATTCTGTAACGTTTTTAAGCTTTAAAACCCCTTATACATTTAATGTTATTTATTGTTTATATATAAATACTAGTATACAATATTTCCATGTTATGACAAAAACTTTACCTCTTGTATTGTAGGCATCAGATATATTTGATTGTTCGATAAATATTTTATACGATCAAGCTATAATAAACGTGAGATAACAACTCGAATATCATGCATGTTTTATAAATTTACTTATGTTTTATTCAGGTCTTATTGATAATTTTATCTATTGTATCATATGCATTTTAATTGAAGCAGATCCTCATTGAAAAAAAAAATCTTTTGTTGCATGAGCTGTCCCGTTGAATAAGCCTAAATTGTAATAAATTAACAAATAAAGTAATATAAGCTTTATCTTTTTTATTTAGGTTGTACAACTAGTTAAATAACTAATGCGAGTCACTTTCCATTACTCGAAAGGTGTCGCCCAAGTTTTTCCACTCACAGTGTTACTATAAATAAATATTTTTGTATAGGCTCTTTTGTTCTAGAGAATAGCTGACCTGTTATATAATTGGGTTTTATGGCCGAAACACATTTTTCTGGGCTAGGATTTATATATTGCCTGTGCGCACTTAACATATACCAAATTCATAACAGGATAATGGTGATATTTCGTATCTTGTGATCAAACATTTTTGTTGGTGGTATATAAGGGGTCTTTCTCTGCCTTCTAATTTACATACGCAAGTGTTAAATTTTGATTTGCATATGAACTTAATGACAAGAAATTATGTACATCACCACAGGCTGTATATTTGAGCAGTTTCGTTCATACTGTTCATGGCAGCTGGCACAGGCGATGGCGACATCTGACGGATAGTGTAACGATTAGTCACTTTGACTCCGCGATGTATTGGATGTCACGAGATTCTGTATTAATTTAACCAAACAAAAATCGCATACACAAATCCCTTTATACATATGTGTGTGTTCTTTTATATGTCCCTTTGAGCACTTTTATTTGATAGTTTTGGAGCGGGTCGTTTAATTCATCAGTCAGACTCCGTGACAACAGACTGAATGCGTGACAGGACTATTAGTCCCGTTTCATTGCACCGAAAACCATCGATCGAAATCGACACCAAGTCCTAGTCCATAAATATCAAAGGAAAAGCAAGTAGCAAAATTAACAGTACACGGATAAACACGCCCGCAAAACCTTTACCATCACGTCTGCCAGAAATATTATCCTAGCAGTCAATAATTACTAACCTTCAGAAGAAAGGCCGAATTAAACCCGGTCAATATAAAGCGTCGATGTTTATTTGCTAGTCAGCTGTAAGCTGGGTTCATTTATTTGGATTTAATTACCGTGCTTGTTTATTTTTAGTTAATTTCTTGTACCTATTAACCTCCAAGGACAACTGACGCCGAAGAGCATATCCTTAAAAGGCTTGAATACTGTCGATAGAAACACAATTGCTTAATGAACGACAGTTTTGTTTAAAAAATAGTAACAGATTTCACTACCAGAGCGCATCCCTCCGCTATAAAGTCCCATTTTTATCTTGTTATCGACTGCTTTTATCGTTTTTTTTTACATTCTTTGCGTCTGTATCCATAATAAAGGGGATACGTACTCCTTCGTAAAATGTCTACACTGATGTTCATGATGGCAGACAGATGTACAAACGGACAAAAAAAATTGAAATGTAAAGCTGGATCAAGATACACTCAGATTTATTTAAATTGAATTACCTCCCCTCAACTAATGACACAAAAGAGTTTAGAGACTGGTCTCCGAAACTAGTGACCTCTGCTGGCGGCGACAGATGATGAGTGTTCTTGTCGGCAGACGTGATATTATACATAGAAAGATCATATCTTGTCTTATCTCAAAATAAAAAGTAAAATAGAATAAGTAAAGACTTAAAACTACTAACCGCGGCCACACAACAAACGATTAACGATCCACAATGCACGCACAATGCGTGTCCTCGTAGAAAATAACATTTTATATTGATATTCTTTTCTTAAGGGCCTACGCCATGCTTATTGTACCGTATTCCTACTACAAATGTCAGCATACTTGGCAGTTCCTTAACAGGAGACAGGCGTACAAGCAGAAACGATAATTGCATTCATTGATCTATGTATTGCGCTAAAATCACACATGTATAAGCGCTTTATGCTTCTAGACCAAAATCTCCGAAAACATTAATTTAATTGATCTTTTCCACGAGCGTGCGCACTGTGTGTGTTTGAGCCGTCGTATTTAGGGTTCGGGTCAGCTGAACCCCCTTGCCGCATGTGAACAGACGTGTACAGGCGAGACGAGGATATCTTGTTCATTTGAATGTGAGTCCTGAGTGTTCAAATGACCAATAAATAGTAAACATAATGCAATTTTACGGTCCGAGGGCACAACATTTTATACTTCCGTTGATCATTTTATTGAAATAGGTAATTTAATGTGTGAATGTACCCACACAGCACAAAACGTTTTACAAACAGTATCAATAAAGTGCAAAGATGTTTCAACAGACCATTTAAAGAAATCCAAAACATTTTATTGATAAAAAAAAAATCATTATGAACGTTTTAAAAATGTGACAAATTTAAACTTATATATATTAATATATTATACAAATATTAATATATAATGACAGTATCCTTAACTTTTAAATATACTTTTAAATTATACTAAGCTACAGCTCTGTCAAAATAATTTATGTATGTTACATTTAATGTTTAAAATGTAACACTTAGGTGCAATTAACAAAATAACATATTTTTCTACAAATTATAACAGGATAAGGGAACGTGTAAAACAGTTTTCAAAACAAATTTATAACCATAGTCCATTTGTTAACAGTTTAAGAACACTTTCAAAACTGTTTTGTGCCAACTGGATACATACAGGACATTCATATTTCGTGAATAAAAAGTTCACAAACGTCTTCGTTACTTTTGAGCAGCACAATAAACTTATTTTTTTTTAACGCATGCACGCAGTTTGGATTATCAGATGTAAACACGGCTTTTCTTGATGAAGACTGTTCGTTTAGGTTCTCACGGTCTTCAAGGACGCTACCAATTCAAGTTAACAACCTGTGTCTGTCTTCATGAATACATACAAGTAAGTTTCAGTAGAAGTCTGTTGATATGTGCACTTTTTTACTTGTTTAAGCCTAAAACGAGCACCATTCACATTAATTTTATACCTCCCCTGGTCGGCCCCGCATCAATTTTGGTTCGATATAAGATAAGGCCCATTCTTGTTTTTATCATATACTTTGTATTGAAATATCTACTTGTGCCGTTTCATGGTGGGCGTTAGTCAATGATGGGCGATAGTCGTGATGTTAATGCTACAGGGCCCAAAACTAAACCACTTCGGCCGCTGACTGCCATACACGTAGATTAACTCCAAACCATAAATGTAAGATGTCGCCGACAGGTGTCACTCTTGAAATGGAATAGGTTGATTTTAGTGAGCAACCTGCGTCGGTGCTGATACATGTCAGTTTCACTAGTAGTCTGTTGATATGTGCAGTTTTTTGTGCACCTTTTTCACTTGTATTGTATTGGCCTAAGACGAGTATTATTTCTCAGTAATTACTTGTCCGAAACATACCATCTTTGATATATGTAATTGTTAATATGTCTTCTAAAAAGCGTTTTTTTATTTTACGCCTAAGCTAAATTTGAAGAATTTTATTAAGGTAAAAGTAAAAATTGAAATGATTTGTGAAGATTTCAAAATTAAATACTCTGTAAGATCGTAATTTTTAAACTTAACTCACTAAACAAAAAAAAAAAAAAAAACGCCTGGGGATTATTATCTTAATTTTCGATTTATTTAAGAAGATTTTCTGTATCTGCTCTAGTTGTGCTGGAATAAACGGTTTTTGTTAAATATTAAAATTAAATTAAAATTCTTACAAATTCAAACTTGTTCTTGAGAAACAAAGTTTTTTTATCACCAAACTATAGAAAATTTTCTTAGCTTTCAGAAAATGTATACTTTAGGGGATACTAAAGCATTAGATTGTTAAATGCAAAGGAAAAACTAAAACAAAGTCAGGTCAGGCGGGTGGACCAGTCCTGCCACCTTAATTATACCTCCCGACGTCGGCCCCGCATCTTAGATAGGCCTATGAGTAGGCCTACAGCGGACTTAGGATTTAGGCTTTTAGGCTATAATATAAGTTCACTATAGGATAAAATGAGGCCCCGTCCTTGTTTTATCTGATCTTGCAACATACTTCTGCTGTTTCATGGTCATGTTAATGCAACATGGCCCAAAACACAACCGCTTCCACCGCTGACTGCCGCACACGTGTACTAGGCCTAACCCGAACCATAAATGCTAGATATCGCCGATAGGTGTCGCTAGTTGAATTGAAACGGTCAATTGCGTCCATATCTGGTACAGAAGCGTTTAACAGAGAAAAATATTCATACTATACAGTATTTTAAACAACACAGATTAGTAGATCATTCGTATAGAAATTATTTATGCTGGAAAAATCCCTAAGCATTTAAGTACATACTACCTCCCAGAAAGGTTTCTGATCTGACCCAGAGGTTAAATTACCGATCTCCTTTAAAGTCGCTATAGTTGACTTAAAATCAATTGATGTGATTATTTATAATTGCATATCGAGTACCGCCGAGGGGGAGGTTGTGGGAAGGGTAATTCCTCTACCAAGGTGTGAAAATGTTTAAAATACGTGTTATAAATAAGCATTTCTGTGGGTATATTTCTTATAATATAAGCCCTAATCACATAACAATGAACTTTCTTGCAAATACTTCCATCAATTTTTTGCCTTAGAATGCTGCCCCCCTTCCCGGATTTAAAAAGAAAAACTGCTCATCACTATAATACATGAAAAACATTCTAAAAGCAAATATTCAAGTTTCTGTACGAAATGTCATTTCGCATTTACTCATCAGATGGCGCTGTAATGCACGAAAATTCCTAACTCTGATCATGATTGTTGCCGCGGCATAGAGTACCTAAGTTCATAATTCTTTGAATGAACTGTCATGCTAGTGTATGCAATGTCTTGAACCCAAAATACATGTACTTGTATATGATTCATGTGAATAGTGCGGAGATTTGAACGGTGATTGGAGAACTGATGAATAAATGTCTTAAATGCTTACAATCATTTACAGAGCACGTCTGATCAGCTTCTGAAAATTATAACACATCTAGGTAAACAAAAATTGGCTCTTGGATCATAAACTCCGCTATTGACGCTAATAGACTTGCAGCCATTTTTTTATACATGTGGATGACATGTTGAGGAGTGTGGGTGCCCGATAAGGGAACTAGGGAACCTTTGGTGGAATTTCCGAACGGGATATAATTCCCCCCGTCGCATATCTTGTCTTGTCCTTAACTTTACAGGGTGATGTTCAAATGGATTAAAGATAAAAAATGAGATTAGAATTAAAGAATAAGATTTAAAAAATGTCTATCATATATATATATATATATATATATATATATATATATGAAATAAAAGACATTTTATATATATATATATATATATATATATATATATATTATATATATATATATATATTGCTGTTGAAGGTAACCGCCTCCATTTTTGTAAATGCTTGTTTAACTAAATACTATGTACATCTGCAGAGTTCCATTCCTGTTCCAGACAGCGTGACAAAGGCTTAAACTCTATTATCCTAGTGTCAATCAGGTACGGTGTACCACTCCTGCGGGCCCTTGGTGTGTGTTATCTCAATTACTAGGTCATAATACCGAGGAACCCCAAAAAGGCGCACTCGTTTGTGAGTGATACACTATTGACGGGCACAGTCTCCCCATTAAGCCGGCGAAAAATCTCACTGCCTCGGCTGAGATTCGAAGTCACAGTCTCCCGGCTATAAGACCTGGGCTTTACCATTGAGCCACAGAAGCCGGTTTATGTTAACTTATCTTGGTATTTCTTCATTGCCATTGTGTGTGTGTGTGGGGGGGGGATTTCTTTGATCTCGCTGCCTTTCAAGGGGATAAAACACGAAATTCTTAACTTTTAAGATGATTACGTCAATCTTGTCATGGTTTCGTCATATTTTACTCAATAACCTCTAATTTATGCATCTCATATTTAAAAAAAAAGATGATATATTGCATGTGCTATTTGCGACTCTAATCTGGAGGAAAAGTTAGCCTGTATTTTATATTTGAATGTATTAATCTCATCGAAATGAGCACTGAAAGTTGAACAAATATTGTTTCTCTATATTGAAATATATGAATATATAAATAAATAAATAAACAAACAAATATATATATATATGTATATGGGTCCTCTGTGTCATGACGGGGACGAAGGTGCGGAATAATAATTCGATAAGAAGCAAGTACAACCGCCCTGTCGAGTAGTCCCAAACAGAAATGGAACTCTGCTTATGTACATACTTAAATTAAGAATCAGATAAGAGAGCATAAAAAAATGGAGGCGGTTACCTCAACCAAAAAAAAAAAAACAAACAAAGGGAACAGGGAGAAAAACAGAAGAGAGGACTGAATAGACAGTGAAAAATATTAAACCATTAAATTATTTCAGAAATTCAGTTAAAATTCTGTTAAAACGCCATGATAAACACTTATCAAATAGAGAAATAGGCTATAGTGATGCTGTACAATATTTTATGTATTTACAGGAAAATGTCACGCTAGCCACTTAACCCTAAATACTAATTATTGCGATACGTGATACCGTTGTTTTGCTGAGATTTACTGTCATGATCGGGATATTTCTTGGCATTTTATAAATATAAACATATATATACATATTAATAAATAAATAAATGTATCGGGAATGGCAATATCCATATTTATTACTATTTATATGTGATATGTTCAGGTAATACATCAATACATTATTTACTCTTCCCGCAGGTTTCGTGCCAACAAAATGACACTTTTCAGTCCCCTTTCACATGAGATCAAAATAACAGTGAATTTGCGAAACAAATCAGTCCCGGTCGGTGCTCATGCCCTTGCTCAGATGAACGCAATTCCTGCTGCGACAAACATCGTTCAGCGAAAGCTTATCCAGGAAGACTTACAACATGGGCGTTGAAGTCGAGCCAATAACCCCAGGAGACGGTAAGATGTCTTAATATAAATCGAATATCAGGATAAACTGTTCTTCATCAGTCTAAATGTATCTATTCATTTTACATCGTTATTCATTTTACAATCAATCGCTGTCTTCATGTGTTTGTAAAGGTTAAAAATTACATAAGGCAAGCAACACTAGACACAATTTTTGCCAAAAAAATTAAGTGTTTTTTTTAAACAAAACACTATCAATGTAAAATAAGGGAATGGGGATGCCACAAGTCATCCACCTTTTGTTATTTTCCTTTAAAGTGTTTACTTTAAGGGAAAGGTATTTATAAATGAATAATTTAATGCGTGTTTTCACAGGGAAGACTTTCCCTAAAAGAGGACAGACAGTGACCATTCACTACACAGGTAACTAATTTTTCACATTCAAAAAGAAACAATAATGATCAAACAAGTGCTCATTGTTCTTTTCTTTTCGTTTTCTACATATATTGATCTTTCAGGAGGATTCACATATTAAAGAGATATATAACTGTCATATCTTGTTCCCCTGTTTGCAGGGGCATTTGAGAAGAATTATTTTTAAACAAGAATGAACATTTTAAAATCTTTTCATAAGGTAAACACAAGATGGAAATGGTGTCAAAGTTTATTTTTACACCGATAACCCCCTCAATTTTATGGTATCCTACTCAAAGTAGTACATCTGCAAAGCTCTTTTTCGGTTTATGACTATGTGACAAACGATCGCTTCCAATCATATAATTTTGTACCCTTGTGTTACCCAGGCCTGGTGCATACAGCACCTGCTGGTCAACGGTGTGTAATATGTTAATTGCTGGATCATAATCCGAAGAAACCCCCCCACACACACACACAAAAAAGCGTTTGTGGATGATCCACGGCTGTCTGTCATGGCCATTAAAGCTGATGAAACGCTGATCCTGAATGAAAAATCTTACGGCTGTGATTTTCATTCTAGCCCTAGATCACAGAAGCCGGAAACAAACTTATTGTATGGTCATACATCAAACATAGAAGTAAACTTGTGTTTTTACGATTCGCAGGAACCCTCGACAACGGGACGAAGTTTGATTCCACTCATGATAGGGCAAGGCCCTTAGAATTCAAAATCGGAGTGGGCCAGGTTATCAGAGGTGACCTAAGAAAATGATTTTTTAATAGTTTTGTTAGAAAGACTGCTTTTGTTGCTTGCATGGATTATCAGAGAATAAAAGATTATAAAAGACAATTAGAGGAGAGACTTTTGCCTTTGTGGTGAGAGTTGGGACTATAAATATAAAATATGATTTTACAAAATGTTTTTGTCCTAATGAAGGTAATCCATATAAGCTCTGTTTGCAAAGCCATTGACTGAATGTGTTGCTTATTAAAAAAGGAAGCATATTTCAATTAGAATTCGAAACCACACATGAACAAAAAGGCTTATTAAATGCAAGGCTTTTAATATTTTTTAGAGTTTCTTTTGTTTTCAATATAAAATGATAATCTGATAGGGTATATATATATATATATATATATATATATATATATATATATATATATATGAATAATACTGTGTTCTTAATGCAGGCTTTGATGAAGGGATAGTACAGGTAAAGTTTTATTTATATTTCTGGCTTATAGTCAAAGTTAATATAACAAAAGCAACAACAGTGTTTTATATTGTAAATGTTTATATAGATATTTCATATATATCCTCCTTTTGTATTTTAATAATTTTCCACTTTTAGGGGGTGAACATCTTAATGCAACCGTGAACACTAAAAGTCGTTCATTACATGTATCTTGATATATGTGAAACATCCTAATTAAGAACGAACTTTAAATATTGGAGATTTCTTTACATGATTAATTATGATGTAGTGTAATCCTATCTGTAACACGGCTTTTATCATTTTCCCCTATCATAATTTACTATATAGGCCTTGCCCGATTAAACCAAATTAAGTGATCATGACTGCATATCAGATAACTGCCAGCTAATTTTCTGCTTTTTACTGATATGGTGAAATGTTAGTATATCGTTTTATATGGGTTTGTTTCCAGATGAGTTTGGGCGAAAGGGCAAGGTTGACCTGTCCCCCGGAATATGGTTATAGTATACGGCAAAATGGGGGTGGCCGGAGTATATCCTTTGACAAAATATTATCTCTAGTATTGCATTGTAACCCGAACAAAATGCTAAAGCTAGAAAATTAGTTGTATGTCTACAGATGTTTTATGCCTATCTAAATGAGGATATAATAATAAGTCATGCCACGTTACACGTTTTAATGTATTGTAATTTCGTAAAGGATAACCTTGGCCATTATCATTTTAAAAATAACACTATAGACATTGAACATTTTCATTGGATAACAGGGGGACTTTTTTTTTGGGGGGGGGGGGGGGGGGTTGTTCCCCTCCCTTTTTCGGCTTCTAGAATACATTTTTAAATTTCAAGATAATTCATTCACTCATATTTTTTTACATTTAAATCAAATGTTAATTGCAATAAATAAAGTGCTGAAAATAGAGTATAATTTTTGACATCTCGATTTCGAGGTAAGGTCCTCATCCATATTCTATAGTTACGTTGTATTTGCTTCAAAATTCTTCCATTTATCTATCTGAAGTCGACTAACTATAGGCCGTGGTATTCCTAAGCTTACTTTATAAAATAATGTTGAATGTTTGTAAATGGGGATGAAAAGGGTAATGAACCTGTTTGCACACAACAAATGGATCTGTTGTTTATAGGATGATTTACCATGAAAAGTTATTTAATGTTTTTTCTTAACTATTTCCACTATCCCGCCGAATTCGACTCTCATCTTCGACATGGAACTCCTGGGCATCAAATAATTGCAGGACCACACATCACACCTTGTTATCATGGGTTAAGGGTTTACACACATACACACCCACACACACACACCCATATATATATATATTTAACAGTGAATTATTCATTTGGCGAGTTTCCTCAGTAGCATGGATATCTAATCTTCAGCTTACTATGCATGGACACTGTGGTAGGTGGTTTTTTTGTGTCACCAGGGTGACGGAATTACTGACAGAATGGTGTCATATTTAATATTTCTCTCTGTTAGACCTGAATCTAAAATGCATATATCCCAGTTTAAATCACTGTATAGGCCTATGTTACAGAAAATCTTAGTTTATTACTTCCAGTGATTACATAAAATGCTTCTGATTCGCCATTTGTATGTACATTCCTCTTTGTATTGGAATCAGATGTAAGGGCGATTTCTTAAGAGGTTTTCTTTTCTTAGAATATACTGAACTTTAAAACACTGCCCCCCCCCCCTTGGTATAGAACTACATGCACGCTACTGTCGAAAGGGCACGGTTTACCAACGTATCCAATTATTCATGAAAAAAAACCCAGAAAGTTGACGTTTAATATCTATTCTATAAGGAGTCTTTTGGCGATCACATCAGGGATCTATGTTAAATTAATTAATCACATTAAATTAAGATTGTAAGCTAAACTGAAATACACGGTTATTAGATGAACATGTCTGGTGATCAAGTGTTCTCAAAATTAACTAGGGAAGCAGGGTGCCTTACTGAGAATTCTGTGAGATCGTCAAAGTATCAGTTAAATCTGTTAATGAAATTGTACTTTTGCATTTTACGGATATCAGAAAAATAAATCCAGACTTACTTTGCAATCAAATTTGTTCGTGTGTTTTATTTGTTTTTACTGTCAACATGCTTGTGTATTACTTGATATCAATTAATATACTGGTTTCAGGGCCTTTCTGCAAAAGTGAGTAAGAGTCCCCAGCTGATAGTTCAACGCAGGTATAGCGATCGGAGCGAGGTACACCATTCTGTCTGTTTCACTACCCGCTGTCTACCTGTTAATTTTTTGTAGATAATTTCCTTAAAAGTTTATATTTTCAATAATTTACTAGAAACCTACATATGGAAGTGACAACCTAATATGGCAATTAAGAATTTTACAATAAATCCACAGTTTATGTTTCACAATTTTTTAGTCTCTTCAAAATGATCTGACAGATATGATGTGTCCCTGCACGAGAAGCCATCTTTGTTTTCGCTGGTTATATTTTTATAGTGTTTACAAGTCGTCATTCAATCAGCAGCTGTTAATTGAGACTGCTGTAACCACTGATCTTGACCGCCGTAAGTGGGTCTGATATTTTGTCAAATATAGACTGATATCTCATATTTTTAGATAAACCTTTATCTGAAATAAGGTGTAAGATAGGTATTTATTTACCTTGTTGAATACTAAGTCCTTTAATCCTCTACACTACACTATAATTGTTCCCTTGAAAAATAACTAATAAACATTTTTTAATGTCAAAAAAAATTAGGTGGACATGAGGGGATGAAACGGACTTTAAAGGTACAAATACCAAAAATCATATAATTTTCAAGATTAAGCCTAAAATTATAATATAGTTACCTCTGGCCTAACATTGTAGGTACAAAGGAAAATAAATATTGCTTTTTATAATATTCGTGAGGTTTTATTACATGCATTTATATCCCCCCCCCCCAAAAAAAATCTTAAATAATCTCATGTTTGCTTTTATCTGATTGCACCAAAGCTAATTCAATCGGTCATCATCAACCCTTTTGGCTGCAAAGATGGTATGTAAAAGTGATCATATATAAATCCTGTTTCATATGTCAAGTTCTTGCTATCGTCTATAAAACACAACTGTCATTGTTATATTCACTAGTGATAGGAATTGGTTTTAAAATCATAATCGATGACTGAAAATAAAAATGATCGATGATCGATTATTAATCGATTATTTTATGTACTTTCTATATTACCTTTAAATCTGCTGTATACTAGTACCTGAAATGTTGACCCCAGTAAGCAGTATGACATATACATCGGTATTCATAATGAAATCAGCAGTCCATCTGCATCTAAGGTCGACTTCCCGTCGGACGAATGTTATCTGCCCAAGGTTCCGTTTTGATGCTGTTCGTTACTTTGTGTTCGTATATCTCTTACAGGATTAGATTCTTTGCATGTTCAATGTATATTCGTTTTTATATGATTATGCAAAATGACATAAATTTAATCGATTTTGAAAGAAAACGACCAATCATCGATTTAATCGATTAATCGGCACACCACTAATACCCAACCTGTCATAAGAATGAGTTACCTGCAATACTGTTCATCATTAAGAAAAAGTATGATGTCAAACGGACCTGTCTAGTGTCATGAGAACCAAAACATTCTTCAAACGCTGATTGGCCGGCAAATGGAGCTGGTAGGTATCCGGGATTTGGACCGAGAGTTGCAGTAGTTGAAATTGAGCCCTGCTTATCTTGATAAGCTGGACCCTATTTGCTGAATCACCAGTGCACCTGCCCCGGGACCTTAGTCCCGCCCTCTACCGAGTTTTACACTTGCAGAATAATTGACGTTTGGTATAAGACAAATTGTTATACATGATGGATAGGAGCAATGCAAGAGGTAGGGTACAAAATTAGATTATGTTATGGATCCATGTTATACAACTCTGACTTGCATTCACATTTTATTTAGTCAACTGAAACAAAATTACCCTCCCCAAATAGTTTTTAGCCATTTTCCTAAAACAGCAGTTCAGTCAATTACACCGTCTTCACAGAAATATTTCTAAGAAAAAATCAAGGATAAGCTATCCCATTTAGCAAATGTGTTTGTACACTTGTAATCCGAATTTGTTTCCTTATTTTTAACTCATTTAATAAAACAGTAACAGGTCATCTTAATCAAATTTGTCACGGTTCTAAATAAAAAATTAAAAAGGATTTACTGCCACATGTGAGATATTTCGCGTTCTTTGTAAAAAAACAAGTTGTATAAAAGGCGACACATCAAAAGATATACAAATGATTATACTGATTTACATAAAAACTGATTTCAGAGGCGTAAATACAGGGGTAGGAGTTGGGGGTTGGATGAGAGTATTTATTGATTATCGATTGTATAATCAGACGCGCCTATCGAGAGCACGCCAATCTGCATCACGTCCAGGAACCGCACGTTCATACAGACTTCGCTCATTAGGACTGACACTATCCCCCACTTTAGCAATAGGGGATGATCAATGTAATCATTCCCCCTGCTGTTCAGAGAATAAGATTTATATATTGGAAATAATATATTTTAATAGTTAGGATGATATACTTTGGTTCGATTTCTCCATTTCTGAATGAACTCTTAAAATATTATATATCTTAGCCGGGGTTAAGAATTTGAATATTTGATATTTCAATATTTTTAGATAATATGCAATGTTTGGATAAGCGAGTATTGTATATTCCTGATATATTTCTATATATAAATCATATTAAAAACAGAATGAAAGGAAAGAATTGGAGACATTTGACGAGTGAATGGCCTGATGGTCTTGTTTGTATAGTGAAATACATGTATCGAATTAGACGCACTATTGCAACACGTCCTGATGCATAATATTTAATTGATGAAACTTTACCTGTTTTTCTTTGCCGTGTGTTCGTCTTAAAGTTACTATTAAAGCTCAATCGTTATAATAATGAATTTAAGACCGTCAATCAACCGAGAATAACAAATTTCACGTGATGAGATATAATTCATTTCTATATATGAAAGCATGCGGTCTATTTGATTGGTGAGATTGTGACACAGCAAGCCTCGCTTGACCCATGACAGGCGTAAGGCCCTGGCTTCTGTACATTATTAAAATATATTAGTCGATAAGTGATTTTCATATTGCGCTCGGGCCAAAGTACTAATCACAAAATGTAAACAAAAATGGTTAATTTAATACCAGGTAAATCCCACTTGTCAAACCAAGGATGTTTCTATGATCTCAATTCAGTGTATTAAACCAACACCCCACTTTCATAGATTATGTCCATGGACTTCTCGTTTCGTTGCCCTTATGTTCTTTTCACAACACTTAGACAACATTAACGATAAAGAACTAGCTGTCAGGGTCGAATTATGAATAATCTATTCTTTTCATATACAGTTATGCACTGGAAATATTGTTTGTATATTCCCCGCAATCATGCTTTTGGTTGTTCATCTTGTTTGTTCTGGTTTCAAGTAACCTTAAATATATACTATGGAATATGTGAGGAAAAGTTAATAATCAGGAAATTATTGCAGTTCAATGGATATTCAAGAGAGTTATCGTGTTATCAAAGTTTCGTAATGAAAAAGTTTCATCTGCTAGCACTGTTCTCTCTCTCTCTCTCTCTCTCTCTCTCTAAATATATATATATATATATATATATATATGCATATATATATATATATATATATATATATATATATATATATATATATATATATATCATAGCTACGCCCGTGGTCATTATGCTGCGATGATGAGCAAAAGCTTTGGTATTTATTACAATATATTATAATGGTGAGTAATTCAAAACTATAATTAAGTCATCAGACTTCGCAAAAAGGAAAAAAAAGACTTGACAATGTCCTATGCAGCAGAGCCTGATTCTATTGAAGGTGTATTATAAGTATGAATGTAAGTTTATATATATATATACTTTCCATTATTTTTAGTTGTGTTCATAGCAGCTGCGAAGAAGTGATCAGGTTTATCTATGTATGCAGTAATCACACAAACACTTAATGATGAGTCCCTTGCTAAACCCCCCAAAAAAAATTATGGGACGCTGCTTCATTCAGGACAAAAAAAAAATACATATAATACTGCGCCTACTTTAGGGATCAGACACTATAGATTTTAATGGCATGCATGATTCAGTTACTATGTTTATGTATTTTTTTTTTATTTAACCCTTTCTTTTTTGCCTCAACTAGCAATGCTAGGCGGATTATAAGGCAACATGTTTGTGTCATACTTGTCAGGTTGTCAGTATGCCTGATTGTCTGCCCATATAAATAGCTTGCAAATGCACTGTTTGTGATTGTCTTTTTGTATAATATTTCGTTTTATAAAGAATTTGAACATTGAATATTACTTGAACTTTGTATGGGTTTTGAATATTGATTAAAACATTATTGTGTTATGGTTTAGGCCCTGGTCGAATAAAGTGATTAAAGATAATAAGACCCTATCAAGTTATCTTTGAAACTATAATTTGAACGTCTGTGTCAATCCATACCTATTGTCAACTTATTGTCTGGAAAAGACACAACTTTGGTATATGAGGCAATATATCGGAAGTAACGTGTGAACATTTTAGAAAAACTCCTTTGAGCAAATCCTTTCTTGCAATGATTATGCCACACTGATTAAATGAAGGTGTAGCCACTGGAATTTTATAATATACTAGTATATAACGTATACTAATACGATCTTAAAATGTATCACCATTATATCGTCTCTTCCGATACGTTTCAATGTTTTCTTATCATATCGTTTATTGCGCTGCATCTATGGTTATAGGGCCACGAACTCTCTACTAATAGGGATTGTTACAATCTGCACAATCAACATATATTTTTTTGGGAGAAAATACAACAGGGAAAAAATTAAATTATATCATATGTTTAAAATTATGATGAAATATTACATGTAATTTTTTTCTATTCTATAACAAAATATGTGATAGTATCACCAGAACTTGCTCTGCAGAGATAAAATATGCAACTGCAAACCACTTAAGCCAAAAAAAATTAAAGATATGGTTCTCAGGCACCGCCCGCATCAATTTTAAACCCCCGCATCAAACATTTTTATTTTGATTTTCAATAAAAACATTCCAATTTTGAGCTGCGACATTTCTTTCAAGAAGATAAGACCATACAATTTCCTTTGTTTTGTAGTGCTTTTATTTATTTAGCAAAATAAAACTGTTATTTTCATGCTTTTCCCTTATCATTTGACATTTTTTTCGAAACATACCAACAAATTTAAAAATAAAAAAAGCGCCCGCCCGCATTGATTTATGAAAAAAAAGTGCCTGAGAACCACAGATTTTTTTTATTTTGGCCTTACAGATTCAGTACTTTTTGTTACAGAAATTCATTTTATGGAGACATACTAGAAAGTCTCTTCATATCAGAGTTCTCTCAGAGAGGTTCTCAGGTTTTTGTTCTTTTTAACAATCCCAAGACCGGCTGTAGTGTAGACACAGTGTAGATTACACTCGCAGCAAGTCGTTTGCGTAGCGGAGAGTTCGGTGACGTATTGATTGGCCGTGCTTGCCCGGCTGTATGCCTTACTTTCAGGATGTTTGTTTTACCACGTGCGGTACTGTGCCCTCAATACATAATGGATGCTTTGACATGCCTTAACTTCAAGGACAGAATAACTGATACCGCCATCCCTGTTACACAAGTTTTGCATTACATAAAAAGAGTACACTGTCCATTTAATATCCATTACACGTCTTTTAAACATTCCCACAAAACAATATGGCTTTCAGTGACGTATGAAAGTGTGTCAGCGATCGAATTTAAGTAAATTGGATGTTTCAGTCTTGTCATCCAAATGAATGGCCTGCTTGTTTTAACTCTACTTGTTTGATTCTTCGGTGCGTGATTTTATCATTTTTGTTAATAACTTTAATTTATAAAGAAAAATCCAAAACACTTTTCAAAAATATAACAACATTTAAATATAAAAATGAAAAAGAAATTTTGTTTCATAAAACCAATAAAACCGTTGTTTCATTGATATTCAATACGGGTGATTCTATGAAAAAGGGGCCCATTGGTGTCTACGGGTACACAGATAACACATGCGTATATATCTTTTGTAAATTGTGTGCGAACGTGTTACATACAGTTATAATAAAGGTTAGAATTCCTAAAAACGGCACCTCTGAGCTACCACTGTTGTTATTTTACGCTTTTTGTAATTTAAAAATGGGTGAAAACGTCATTTCTGTTATGTCTTTTTACCAAAGTTTTATTTCTTAATCAAATAATTAATGTTATAATATTCAGTTTTAGTGGAGGGAAATGTACAATCATGTGTGCTTACATATATGGTTATATTTCAACATGAAAATTTATGGGTCACTCGGACAAAAGTATAGGTATTTACCAGTCTATTTTTGTCTATTCAAAATGGATCATTTATGTTACAAATCACGTATTATGCCACAGAAAGAAAACTGGTAATAATTAATTATCGAGATAAACACCAGGGGGCTCTCTAGGGTACCCTTGGACACATTTCAGATAACTGCGTCAGGAGGACAAAGCGTCTGACTGCAACGGGCGAAAACGTTCTGGTAAACAGGTGCGTAGGTTTTCTCTGCCTCATTAATGTTACATCAATATCAGAGAAATTATAAAGCCGACTTGAAAAATGTTTGAGATATGAATAAATTATGAGAAACATTGCCTAAACTTTACAGTGTTGGCGATAATCAGAGCATATCACAAAGAGAATTTAAACTTTACGGTAAATACATCATTATTGCAAATCATTTTTTTTACAAATCAATTGTAACAGATTTGACATTGTTTTAACAGAAATGACAATATACACTTTTAATGTTGCTTATATCAGAATTTCATTTATATTATAAATAATATATGTAATATCATAACAATACCGTTATATTGAATGGTTTCCTTTTGTGTTTAAGGAGAATATGGCGCGTGCCCGGAAATATTCAAATAATAAAGAACGTCAAGTTGCATACAGACAAAGGAGGGATGCAGACCCTCTCAGAAAACGAAAGCACAGAGACACAGAGAAGTAAAGATACAAAGAAAATAAAGAATTGGGCAAAGTACGCTTGATAGAAAATATGACTGTTCGAGAGAAAAGGAAACAATGAAGACAGTGGAGAACAGCGGCCAG
The DNA here is from genome assembly GCA_026874595.1 of Sipunculus nudus. Lineage (NCBI taxonomy): Eukaryota > Metazoa > Annelida > Sipuncula > Golfingiida > Sipunculidae > Sipunculus > Sipunculus nudus. The sequence continues at coordinate 41,482,907 of CM049321.1, read as the reverse complement.
AAAATACAGAGAGAAAAATAAGGAACCAGGATACCAACACATAACACCACCAGGGACCCCGGAGACAGGGTCAGAACCTGGAAGAAAACGAGTGAATAGAGATAGAGCAAAGTGTTATAGACGACTGAAGCAGCTGGAGGATGAGCTGAAAACAGAAAAACGCAAGCAATACAAGGCAGAGAAACGGTTAAACAGATTGATTCGTCAAAAAGGTAAAACAAATGAACCAATGACACCGAGAAGTAAAACAAAGGTACTACTAAAAAATTCTTCCCAATAAAAACACCATAAAGAAATGCCTGGAAACACATTTTGCAATAAGTGACAACTAGAAGAAATATACAGAACCGCCAGGAAACATCACGCAAAACAGAACATCAGACATTTGACGTGTGGCAAAATAATAAAAAAGTACAGAATGCAACGCAGAGTACGAACTGAATTAGAATTGCCACGGAAGCCTCTAAGGGCCAGAAAATATCGAAAGGCTTCAGAATACGCAAAGACTGTGAAAAGAAAGGTGGCTGAATTCTTTGAAAGGGATGACTATTCCCGTATCACTACGGGTAAAAAAGAGACAAAGACCATGAAGAAAGACAAACGACAAAAGAGACTTTTGAACGACACAGAAAAAATAATATATGAAAAGTTCCAGGCAGAGCACCCAGATATCAAAATATCCTACTCTTTGTTTTCACGTCTTCGGCCATTTTGGGTTGTACAGCCATCGCTTTCCGACAGAGATACATGTTTATGTAAACTTCATGAGAACATGCAGTTTATTCATGACCAGCTGATCAAGTCAGGCATTATGTCAGGCAGTATTACATTGGAAGCCTACGTGGACTCCACGGCTTGTAATCCCAGGTCAAAAGAGTGTATGTACGGCGAGTGTGATCAGTGCACAACCAGGTCAAGTGATATGACAACTGTACCCGAAGACAGAAAGCACTCATTGGTAAAAGTCCAGCAGTGGATCAAAAAAAAAGACCAGAATGGGTTCACCATCACAACCAAAGATCAGTTAGAAATGACTTTAACGGAACTGACTGAAGCATATGTGAAAGACCTGAAGAAGCTTAAACGACATCAGTTCAACATAAGGAACCAATTTGTTGCCTACAAAAAAGCCAGAGAAGAGTAAGATGAAAGCGAAGTTATTCTTCATGTAGATTTCGCAGAAAATTATGTATGTCGATACTCACAGGAAATTCAGTCGGTGCACTTTGGGGGGTCTCACAGTCAGGCAACACTTCACACTGGGGTAGCTTACGTGAAAAATGACGTTTTGCCTTTCTGCACCATCAGCAATTCTTTGTACCATAACCCAGAAGCCATTTGGACATATATGACTCCAGTTTTTGACTGGCTCATGAAGAAACATCCACATACCATCACAAAACTCCAAGTTTTCACGGACGGGCCTGTAACCCAGTATCGGCAAAAGAAAAATTTTGCTGCATTCTGTGACATCAAGAATTATCTACCAGCTATTCAGCATGCTGTATGGCATTTTTTTGAAGCATCACACGCCAAAGGTGCCCCTGATGGGGTTGGGCGAGCTTTAAAAAGGAAAGCCGATCAAATAGTGTCACAAGGAAAAGATATAAAGTCTGCAAATGATATGTATGATGTTCTGAGAGAAAAAGAAACATCAGTCACGCTTTTCTATGTCGATGCTGCCAAGGTTGAAGAAAACCTCAAAAAATGGGAAGGCACTGAGCTGCCATCAGTCCCAGGTACCATGGCCTTGCACGAGTTGAAACCGGCACTGAACACTAGAGATAGACTTATAAAGTACAGAGATGTTTCCTGCTTATGCAGTGATGAAGACAAGTGTACATGCATGACAAAGGAATTTGTATTTCCAAATCAGAAAGACAAACCAGATATGCAGACAGTCCAGGATTCTAAAGATGTATGTGTTGAACGAACCCACTCCACGAATTGCGATGACATTTTGAGTGAAACGGCTGCAGCTAGTGATGAGTCAGGAGTCAGGGGTCGCCAAAGAAAACGTGGTTGATCAAGATGAAATGGTCCTAGAACACGGGGTGGCAGTTGCTCCGGTAGATGTTCGCGTGGACTAAGAACGCGTGGCGGAAGGGGTCAGTCACGGGGTATTCTCCGTGAATGAAGTATACAAGGTGGGCGGGGTCGTTCAGCTCGCAGCGTTCGCAGTCCTACAAAGAGAGGGGCCAGCAACTGTTCTGTTCGTGGTGGCCACCGTGACCTTGTTGGTGGACGCAAGAAACATTTAGATTCAGGCGTATACTTTGTATATACTGTAAGGAACCGTATGAAGAGCCTCCCACAGAAGATTGGCTACAATGTGACACATGTCGTGATTGGTATCACGAGAGCTGCGGTAACCCTGATTCTATAACGTGTGATATTTGCATCTGACTCATTTAAGTTCATGCATGCAATATACCAAATTAAAGACTCATTACCCGTTTGGTCATTATTTTCTGAACATGTTTGACTTTGCCCTGCTGCCATTGACATTTAAGTTTTCATATGATCTTTTCATTAAATACAAGAACATGAATCCTGGAATATATATAGATATTTACATACTCAAATTTACACTTTCTTTCTGAGCCCTGTCCAGCAGAAAGGCTGGAATGTATTTTCCAGTATAAGATGGAGTATTGACCAGAGTAGATTATGCATGTTTTCCGTGACTTCAGACTAGATTAAGCAATTTCATTAAGTTACTGCATAATATATTTTCTACATTTACATGCTCATTACATGAGTTACATTCTCATTGTGATGTTGATTTTATCTTGGTTTGAACGGGCTGCTGATGACAATTCTGACAAATCAAGAATTTTAAGATGATATTTTCAGTTAAGTGGTAATTCTGCCATACTTATATATATATATATATATATATATATATATATATTTAAACATATATATATTTAAACATATATATAACATAATATGTGTATATATAAATATATATATGTATATATATACATATATTACATATATTATATATTTCTGTTACACTTGTCATTAATGTTACACCTATTCATTTGTGTTACAATTACGTTTTTCTTGTATAATTCATGCTTATATTTGTGTGTTAACTTTCATTTGCCTAATAAAACTTTATCTTACTTCGCTTGATTTTTTGTCAAATGATGGGTCAGATTTATTCATTTTCTTTTAAGTTATTGAAACTGAAAAACTATTGTTAGCGTCATACATGTTACATTTGCCTTTGTAAGTAAACCCTGAAAAGTAAGTACGAGACCGATAACTATTATTTTAGTGTATGTTGTACCTGAGACATGTTTTCTCTGAGATGCAAGTATTTATTCACTTTTGTGGCAGATAAATTCCTTTGCTGAAGCGATGTTGTGTCTTGTAACAGAAATGATTTTTATATCTACCCCCCATCAAATAAACGACCCTTGAATTATTTTGAGAGAGTGAACTGCGCTATTTTCATATGTTACGGGTGTACAGACTTCCATACAACAAAACCAAAGTGGTCTCGGTCCCAAGTTGTCATCTTGGAAAAGTTCAAGTTGTCACATTGCTATGGGCCCCTTTTTCATAGAATCACCCATACAATGTTGACTGCCATTCTTTCCTTCACAAAAGGCGGCAATGTTTCTACCAGTGTTTGTAAATTATACCATTATTATATGTTCTTTTAATATTCCTTATAATGTTTTACATATACACATTGTTAGGATGACATTATTCTTAACATTCGCTAATTTGCACAGGATTTATGAAATTTTAAGATACGACAAAGGATTTAAGGAAATCATGAACTGATCAGAATTAAAAAAATTATAATTGACGATGTTTCAACCCAACTTTTGTCACGGAGCTTCCAGGTGTCAACGTTTTCGAACTGCCGGGAACGATGCCACGTGTGCCCTAAGGGGTCATTTTTCATAAATCCCCTAAAAACCCGAGAAATTTTTAATTCATTTTTTGAAGGTGCTATCCCTCGGTCATCTATTACCAAACACGACTTCACTCGAATTTGGGATGAGCCTAATTAGATCTTTGTAATGGTGGTACGGTGTGATCGTTCACGATGGCGGAATCAGCCGTATAGCGAGGTCTAGGTGACACAAGCATGCGATCAAAGAGCAGTGGAGCGAACGACCACGGAGAACAACAGGTCCATTGTGTTACAGGAGAGGAACTCGAAAATCTTTGATTAATGAACTCTGTTTATAATATTTGGATCTTGTTATTGTGACGATCACTCCGGCAAGGAGTATAAAAGCTCCACGCTTAAAAACTCGCTTGGGCTGCTCGTATTTTTTATGGACTGTGAGGATGTGTCGCCAGGCCTGGTCAGGATGGATTATTCTGTGTGTTTTTTTCTCTGGACCGATGGAATTATTATGAGAAACTGCGTTTCTCAAGCAACTCAAACAACTCCTCTGTAGCCCCAGGAGTTATATTTGGACTTCATGTTTTCCGACTGGAGACACCCTCTTCAAGCTAAGAATACCGCCATATCTATTTTAATCAAGGGTGTCTTACATTGACAATATTAATGAAACATAAAAATGTCGTTTATATCTTGTATATTTGGTAAATAATGATTTTCTTATTATAAATATGGTCTTGTGGGTCTCTCTTGAGTTCATGTTGCTTCTCAAACATTGACAAAATTCTAATCACACTTAACATCTTCAAGTGAAAATTAATGAACGGGAGAAAAGCTAGTTTAAAGTCAAATGTAAAAGCACCAATTTGTTTTAACACTCGGATCATCGGTATCATAATTCTGTTTATACCATCAGCCTACTTTTGGGTCTTTTAGCGGCCTTGAAGGCCCCAGCAGGAGGTTTTATTTTGTAATTATTTATGTTATTAAATACACTAGGATTTTTAACCTCAAGTTTCCGTCTGTTTGTCCCTTTCCCTATCATACTGCTCCTGTTCAGACTACCTGCTCTGTACAACAATATTTCTGCAAAAAGATAGTCATTGCATTACAGTTTTGAGTTTTCTGTATGACTGAGGTCGTGACTCAAAGTAGGCCTTATCAGTTTAGTATAAATTCCCACTGAAAGGTTTATATACGGTTACTATACTACCTCTGAAAGGGTATATCCGCTCGGTCGGGATCCCTCAAGTATTTGATCCTCGGATGTCTCCTTATAACAGCTTATACGGGTTGAGAGGTTCCCTATTTTGTCGTGGGTCGTGAAATCCCATTTCGGCTTATCAAATCAACAACCTTGTTCGAGTCGCCGAAAGCGATGTGCAATCACTTTTCAGGACAAAGGGGTTGGGGGTAGGATGACGGAGCTTTTAAGACCATTTTACCCGTGTAAAGCAAGAATATTATTCAGCTCTTAAGAAAAATTTTCCAAATATGAAATGGAAACTCTTGGGAATATAATATTTAATCTTTTTTTTTTTTTTGCATTTATTCCGTGGAAGTAGAAAAATTAAAATGTCATATTTCACCTAAGAAAATGAGTGTTTGTTGAATTGTCTCACTCTGATTATGCGGCCAACCAATCAATGAAGAAGAAAAATTTTTCTAAACTGCCACATATAAAATATGATAAAATATACTGCCATTATAAGCCACCGTAGTCTAGCGTATGTAAAAAAAACACCTTATATTCAACTCCCATGTGACCGGTAGAGGAAATTGCAGCCCCTAATTCTAAAATATACGGCTTGCATGGTCTCTTTTTGAATGTTAATAATAAGGACAAAGTATTTTCCTCACTTGTAACATTTTGTCAATATTTATTCCTAAGAAGGACACTAGGAGGCGCTCCTCATCATTCACGGCAATGCTTTCCGTATACAAGATGTAATTCAATGCTTTGGAGATATAATTTATCTTCCATAATAAGTTAACTGTGGCAACGGATGTTGAAATATCCCATGAGCTCGAGTTTATATTGTCGAAACAATTAAAAAAAAATATTATTATTTTTGTCGGTGGCAGATATATTTGAGGGCTTGACGTGCATGTTGCCACAATATTTTTACATCCATACCGATCAGAAAAACCACTAACGACAGAAGAACAATTAGCAAAAAGATACCGATGGTGGCCGCACCAGCGGCCTCTACCGGCTCGTCCGAATCACTCTCCTTCATCCGTAACATTCCTACCGGAGTCTGATCGGATAAAGAAACAGTGTTCGAGATGCTAGTTGCTGCTGGCGTTGATTTCGGCGTCGCAGAAGTTGATACGACCCCCTTAAGAGGGTTGGTTGAAGAAGAACTAGATGCTGTTGTGGTTGTGCTATATGATGTTGATGTTTGGTTATTTGTTGTGGTTGTTCCCGTAGTCAGGTGGGTTGTGACGTCATTGCTTTGATGCACGATGGGAGTTTCTATAGCTGTGGTTGCAACTGCGTTGATAGTACTGACTTCTGTTACGACCAGAGCGTCTGCAGATGTAATATCTGATGTTGTGCTACTCTGATCTGACGTTCTGGTCTCGGTAGCTGACGTTGTGGGCACTGATGGTGTTGTTGGTGCCGCCGGAGATGGGCTTGTGGTCACGTGCGTTGTGACATCATTAGTTTGTGTGGTCGTTTTTTGGCCTGTCGTTGTTTCCATGGTACTGATATGTTGAGACGTTGATATTGAAGCTGATGTGTGGAATGCTGCAGAAAATATCAATATGTTAATTTCAAAATATATTATGCATCATAATGGAGCCAATATCCAAACTTTGGATACAAATAAAAACAATGCCACACTGAAATCTGGGAGAAAATTTTTCCTATTTATTACAAAGATATAAATGGAAGTATAAATTCGCAATTAAAATAATAAAGTAAAATCATGACCTAAACATCAAAGTTATCTCAGAAAAGGTTTTTCATAATTTGGGATAAATATGCCTTATCAAATACCTTGATATGAAGACAATTGTTATCTTATTATTTACCTTGTTTATTTTACATAAAAATAAAATAAATACCTAAGGAGGAGAAAGTGGCATTATTCGAATTCATTTTAATTTGACATTTTCTAAGAAAAAAAAAGTTTTGCATCTTTGGCTTTGCAAGATATACACTTTTTAACATCCAGACTATGGCTTCTAATTATCCCTCTATGCTCTAAATTATTTGAGAAATGTAGATATATCAACATCTGTGACAGTTGTGTCTTGTTTAATATCTCAGTGTCAATAATGAAGGTCAGGGTCACTGCTCTTACGCAAAATTGATCAGAAAGCTTCTGATTGGTTGTTGCTATGAGACTGAGGCTGGCAACCTCAGATCCCATGATCCTCTGCAAGAAGCAGTTTGTCATCGTTATCAATTTTTCAAATTATATTAGTCCTTGAATCCTTCGTCGCCTCATGCGTCATATTTAATAACATTTAAAGTCTCTCCAACCAGTTGGTTGACCATTGAAATTTTGAGATTTTTCTCTCAAACTTAAATATGATCACAAGGTTTGACACTCGAGTTGATCAGGCGCTAAATACCTACTATGACGTGAAAAAAAATCTCATTGTCCATGTGTCCATTGACATTAGCCTTCATCATTGGGGTTGAGGTGTAGTGAAAATAGACTGTTATCACATATATTGATATTACGGAACCGCCAAAATATTTTATAAGGTACGATTTTGGGTTTAATTCTAGTTAAATAGGCCTATACCTCAATCCTTGATTCCATGTTTTGTTTGTTTGTTTGTTTTTTATTTTTTTTGGGGGGGGGGATTGATCCGGGTAATCATAAAAATAGTTATAGGCCACACAACAAGGAACATACTCTATGTATGATTATTTGAGAGAATTATTTCCACATTTCCATGGAAACCCCGAAGTAGAACGAAGTATATTACTGGGGAAAACTTGCTCAGAGAGCTTTTCTTGTTCTAGACTAAATTAAGCCAAGACTAATTATGGTATAGCTTCACGTTTGTACAAGATCAACAACAATAACAGTAATATGTCCCGTCGTTTTACTGTTGGGTCATATTCCGTGACGGGAATGGTTTTTATTGGCATATATTTTTGACGCGCAAACCCTGACTTTTATTAGGGACCGATCTTGGTGTCATCTAAAGTGTGGAAGATAATTTTTTCGGTTAAAAATACCTTGCATTTTCCTTTGTTGTTCTGATAATTTACCACATAGTAATTAATATATTTTAAACCAATTATATGGCAGCATTTATGTAAGTTATCAATGAATGGCACGTATCCAGAATGACACGTACATATTTTCTTTTTACGACTTTACAAATATATATATATATATATATATATGAAATTTACCATGACTTTCTGAAATCACGGTCTCTGTCAGCCATAAATTATTTAGTAAGAGACTGAGTTGTTTACCTGTGAACCCTTTGAACGGGTAGGGTGAGTGACTATTTGCATTGATCAGATCCGGATGATTATCAATCACACAGACCCAATTTTCCTCTAAGAAGAGGCCATTATTAGGTGTCGTAAAATTCTTTCTGTGACACCAACCATTCTTGTATTGCCACGGTCGGTTTGATCCAGAAACGCCGACCTCTCCGAATACATCAACGGGTACAATCTGGGTACCATACAAAACCACTGCGTCATTTCCGGCGGTGAAATCCAGCTGGGGATATAGATAGATGTCCCAGTTTTGTCCGCCTCCTATGAAATTATTGAAATTATCTTCTCTGTCTATGACATATAGATATGTCCCAGCAATGAGGTTTTGATTATTGAAGTTAAACAAAGGCGAAGTGCTGCCACCCCCGTCTATCGATACACCCAAACCGTACATGCTGAGGTCTGGTATATCCGCTAAAGCATATAGTTCGACAACAAAAAGCTCTTTCCTGACGTCCAAAATTCCGGTTATCATTATTTGCGGTTCTTGTCCGTCTGCTCTGTTAGGCAGGATTGATAGGAACACCATGAACAGGAGAGGCGTCCGCTTTAGGAAGTAGTCCAAGCTGTCACGTGACATGTTTGATCTGCAGCTGAAATAATAATTATAATAATAATTATAATAATAAGCAAAACAATAATCATAATAATAAAAATATCATCATAATAATCACAATAATAGTAATCACATAATTATAACAGAAAGAAATTAACCACTTGTCATAATTGTCCTGAAACTACTCGCCGGCCGCGCCTCACAAATGTCCATTTTATCTTGAGTTTCGGGAAATACGCCAATTCTTTTCTAAAGGGGCATATTCCATATTTACCAAGAAAGTACTTGGGCATTTGACATTTTTTTTACGTAGGGTCCATATCAAAGTGCCAAAAAAAATTAATCAAATAACATTTAATTTGAAATTAAGCATAACATCTGTTGGATGAACAACAATCTTATTTTTCCGGCCTATGTTTTGTACAGGTTGGAGATCGGTAGTGACAGCTCGCTGGAGGTCAAGCAATACTCAGCCCCATATAAGGTAGCAGAACTGGTCTTCCAGTATGATCTGACTCTGTTTCAGCTTTCCCTCTGCATTGGAAAATCTGGTGCCTTGGGACCCGATGAAGTATACATATTCTAAAAGCTGATTGAACACGTTTACATTTATGAGTTTTTTAATTTAGTTTTAAATATTTAATAAAATAAGCAGTTTATTCCTGCATATCTAATGCTGATACTGAAATTATTTTTAAATTAATCGAAAAGTAAGAAGAAAAAAGGCGGTTTTTTGTTTTATTTTGTGAGTTAAGTTAAATAATTACGACTTTACAGCTTTTTTTTAATTTTGAAAACCCACATGCACAAATCATTTCATTTTTACGTTTTCATTAATAAAATCATTCCAATTAAGTTTAGGTGTAAAATAATAAAAAAAAGCTTATAAGTTCACATATTTACAATTTTATTTGTCGAAGATTCTATATTTCAAACAAGTAATTACTGAGAAGGAACAATCTTTAGATAAAATGTTCAATGGAAACTTTGTGTTGAGAAATAGGCCAAAAACTTCATTGGAAAAGATCATTCGGTGTACAGATGTATCTAAATTAAAGTACATCAGCAGTGCGTTCGTTTATGAAAATTACCTATCGTCTACAAAATGTACTGCTGATGGCGGGAGTTAAAAGCCGCCGAGTAAAAATTTTTAAATATTTTGGTGAGCAGACGGTCGTGCCTTCAGAACTTTTGGCCGGCTAGACTGTCGTGCAAAAATCCTCTGCCCTCAGATTACATTTGTTAATGTATAAAAAGGAATCACTAAGGCCAAAAAAGAAGGTTGAATCTTCAGATTAGATTCGCGTCAATTTAAACCAAAAATTCATAATTTGAAGGTAAAATAAAATCTGCCTTCAGCCGGATTTTTTTACAGAAGTGAGTGAGAACCCAACCTATTTTTGGTGTTATAATTGACACACAAAGGCAAACAAACCACCGATTAATATTCTAAACTTATACAGCAGTATGTACAAAATTACTGGTGGTAAGTGAAAAGATGAACTTTTTGGTACTCCAAATAAAACAATCGTGTTCGATTCGATAAATGACTGGCGCAGGCAGCGTGAGGCCACGACGATATTCGTGTGAGTATGTGCGTGTGGGAGGGGGGGCGGGGGAATGGATGTGATTATGTGTGTAGGTGTGCTTGTGTGTTTGAACAAGTCCCTACGAATCACAGTTATGTTGCTGATATTTGAAAAATTAAAATTAAAATTAAAATTTCATTAACCTCCATTCTTAATCTCGTGCTTGGTATGTCTTCTATATGTTACTGGTTAGGTCAAACCTAGGTTCTTTCTTTCGCACGGCGCGACAGGTTCACCCCCCCCCTTCAAACATTTTTAAAATTTTTATTTTCAGAAGAAATTTACTGATTTTGAGCTCCGTTCGCTGTGACATTTATGTAAAAATAAAACAAAATTTTGGTGCAATTTTGATAATTCTTTATTTTTTTTTATATTTTATATGATATTTTTTATATGAAATTTAATCTACAATCCATAACAATAAGGTTAAAAAAAAAAGCCGGGCCTCCCTAAGTAGGTTTATTTTATTCATCAACACGTTATATATAATAGGATATCCACATGGACGCTGAATCAAGGCCAATGTTGAATCCATCATATTTACAAACACTTAAACATTGTTTGTTTTCACGTGGCACAAAATATTTCCATTGATTTCAGACCAGCCTTGGTTCATTACCCCTCTGACAAGAGACAAAAAAAAATACAGATATAGATCGAGCTAACAAATAAATATGAGGAAATACTGCCTACTGCCCCACTACTAATATGTGCCCTATTAATATTCATTACTCGAGTTATAGTTACAGGGCCATATATAGAGTAGAGTGAGTTTGGCTAGCTCTGGTTTCCTCTAGACATCATTAATATCAAGTGGCATTTAAAGTGTATAAAAGTGTACTATTTGTGCGTCCTCTAATCAAAATTATATTGTATGTTTTATCATTTTATGTATATTTCTTTATTGTATAATGATAGGGCTCTGTGTATGAACAGATTTTATCACTGAACTAGTTACCCTGTATAGATATTTAGAATAAATAAATTAATAAATAAATAAAAAAAAGTGTGTTCTGAACGAATTTGGAGGTGATTTGGTGCATCATTAAATTTATTTGTAATTTTACGTCCAGTTGCCAACGAATATATATATGTGTGTGTGTGTGTGTGTGTCAAGGCCCAGGTCCCGATCTGGACCTGTTGGCGATTGGTCCAAACCAAATCCCAATTGGGATTATGACCAGTCCAAACCTCGATTGGGATCTTGTCCAACCCAAATCCTGATTCAGACTTTGAGTTGACATGCTACTAATTGACGCCTTCAACACATACATCAGAATAAATATAAAGGAAAAATCACCTCAGTTCAGCCTACGCATTAACATAAATCTAATTTCATCATGACAAAATGTAATGTATGCCTTGCCCAAAGTCGTCACAAGGATTTAATGGAACAATTGAATATTGGCAAGACTGATACCTGGAATTAATTAATGGAATAAAAGAGAACTACAGACTTTTGTGGGACAACTTAACCTTTGTTAAAATTCGAAACATGTTAAACTTGACGAGTAAAATTTTTTTTGGCTTGTATGACATACGTGCATTTTGTGTGTATGAATCTAAATAATTAAATTCTGTATCTAAAATAAAACAAAAATCTGATAAATATACACGTTTTACATTGATTTGATAATTAAAAACAGCCTTGTAGACAACAGTTTATCAAATAGATGCTTTATGAGCTGTATCACAGATATGGGTAGCCATTATCTTCAACTGATTAAGCAGGAAGTCATTCTCTTTGTTATTAATTGATGATCTGGATTTAGGCGGGACTGAATCTTGATCGGAATAAGAATTCACAGAGAACATAATTTAAGAATATTTCAGTGTTTATACTCGATAATTATAAAGATGCTCTCAAATGTCCGAATAACTTAAATCTAAATTCTTATGTACACAAAATCTTAATAAGATCGTCATATCGAATTATCCTGTATTGCTCCAAAGTTGGCTCTATCTTAATGTAAAAGAAGCGAATAATACAGGCCCATGTTTTGTACGAAAATTAGGTGATGAACATCTCATGGAAAATACTCACTCACCTGTTGCTAGTGACGGAGTTTTATCCGTTAACATGAGTACCCACAACTCAGCGACGGCTTGGGAAGTCAATGAAGATGACGGTTTATATTTGCTGATCACGTGACGTCTGAATATCGATCTCATTGGTGTAGGAGCCTTGGATAACCTGGCAACATACACACAGTGTGTGTCCATCCCGGAATGGTCATGAATCACATACCGTCGGTGTTGGAACTTATGTGCCGGGGACCTCCTGGCGTATATAGAGTTAAATGGGACAGCTGTGTTTGTCTGAGCACGCGTATTACATAAGAAATTGTTCGACTCTCTCTCTCTCTCTCTCTCTCTCTCTCTCTCTCTATATATATATATATATATATATATTCATATCTGCATCCTGTCTGTATATATAAAGACTATCGTATGGCCATCTTCACAATCCAATTGATTTTGTCAGCTTTTCATAATTTGAACTATTGTTAATTATAAATATATGTTTGGATTTCATGAATATAATACCTGCAGGTTAGATTGCTATATCACCATTTCCGATTTCAAATATCATGCAAGAGCCTTATGACTGAGTGAGAGAACTTTAGTAAACACTTGACTATAAAACCCTTCTCTCTCTCTCTCTCTCTCTCTCTCTCTCTCTCTCTCTCTCTCTCTCTGTTTACATGCCTGCTAACATTATGTGTGCGTTTTCCTAGATCTATAAAAATCCGATTAAATGTGATTTTTTTTATAAAGTTTTCATCGTTCCTCATCTGGAATAATTCCACTTCTTTCATTGGATGGTTTCATGAACAGGAGGCCAAAATATCTTTTGTTGCACATCTGTATTTTATCATTAGATTCATTCATGACCTCTGGTCGCCCTTAATATCCGTTCAGCATAGTAGACAGCGCATTTCCCAATAACAGCTGAGACCTTAGTTATGACCCCAGTACAAAACACAAGGTCCGTCAGAGGATTAGGTATATTTATTGTCAACCGAGAGCGCTATTATGAAATGACATATTTTTAAAGTTTTTTTTTTGTAACCAATTACTGCTATATATCCTCAAACATGCCTACAGCGAATTCTCTTCGCCTGCTCTGTTCGGGTCCTATGGACCAGCATCGTTTGTTTTTGCTAGTTTAATGAAAAGCGTACCGGAAAATACGACAAAACCTGACCATAAAATTTAGGATATAGGTTTGTTAAATTAAATCATGTGAAATACAATGAAATATTTTAATTGAAATTACGAACCAGAAACCTCGGTCAGTCCTGCACGACACGTGTCGCCAGTTTGAAGGGGGACAGATCAGTTGGCGCTGACATATGTTGGTTAAGGGTTTAAAATATACCAGATAACAGGGCTTTGGTGCAAGAAGTAAAATGACCGATACGTTTATGGCAGAAGAACTTAATAAAAAAACAGCAGGGCCGGGGTGCATGTCCGTGTACAGCTGTTATGGTAATCTGAAAATCGACCAAAACGAAAGCAAACCACTTAGGATAATGTGACCGTATGCCGTGAGAAAACAGAAACTCTTTCATGAAAGGATTGTTAATCAATGGTACCAAGGATAAGTCTTAAGACTATGGTTAAAAACTCGGGTTAATTCACCAAGGGAAGCTGTCGTCCGAAGCGTGGCTTTAATGGAGAAAAAAATGTCTTGTATGCAGTTATTAAATAGAAAATCTATCTATTGAAATGCGCAGTTTGTTTAAACGAGTATACTGCCCTTTGGTTTTATTATTATGCTTTCAAGTATCTCTCTCAAGTATCTCTCTTAAGTATTTCAAGTGTGCTCTCATTATTCAGAGCAGATGTTGGGGGCGTCATTCCGGACTAAAATCCAATTACTACAGAAAAAAATATTTCATGTGAAAAGTAAGAAATCCTTTTAAACGCCCTAGGCGCAAAAATTTAATTTAACGGAAGGCACTGGCAAACGATTTATATTTGAACCATCGACAAGTTTCATAGCAAACTTGCATATAAAAAGGGCAAAATTGATGAAATAAATGGAACTTGTACAGGGGCAGGTAGTATGTCATTGTAAACACTTTTTGTTATTGCAAACCCCGCCAAATCGTATCGGAAAAGTGAAAAAAATTATGAAACCATACGAAGTAAAATCTGATTTCTTATAATTCTGTTTTAACAAAAGGGAAGATCAGAAAACATATGTTGAAAATTTTGTATATTTTCACAGTGCAATGCTGATTAATTTTAATAACCAGTTTTTATTTACCTGTTCTACTCTGGTTGTCTCATAAGATATTGCTGTTTGATTAATAGAAATTTACCACATATTTATTAGGGGGTGGGATTTGAATAATTAGTAAGCAAAGCTAAGTAATGATAATTTAATGACAAAACTATGTCCGTGTGTAAATACCTATAAATGAAACAATAAAAAGTGTTTTCTGTAAAAAAAATGCCCGTATTAAGTGTTCCTGTGTCTGTATACATAATTTAAAAAGTAGTCCTGTATTAAGTGTTCCTTGATGACAAATATACTTTTTTTTGTACATTAAAGCCACACGGCCCATGAAGCTATCACATATAGTGCAACCGTATCCCGAAACCAGATGTTTATCGAGTACTTTACTACTTGGATGCCAACGCCAGGGCCCTTTAAATCAAGCGTTCACCTGTCGCACTACTAGCTTACGATTCAGTAACATAGGTTCCCAAGCTCCATTGTTGAAAAAAAAACACACTGGTCTAATAGCTATTAATTGTCTCAGATATATTATTATTAGCGGTCTGTCTATGGAATTAGAAACATCCTGTATTCTAATGGTATGTAATCCTTTAGAATTAAAAAAAAAAAAAATATGGTGATCGAGATTACCTCCAGAATTTAATAGGTCGTTTCTAGGGTGTTATCCAACGTTCCACGAAATTAAAATAAATTGTGTTCATAACGTTTACCGGAAAATTATCGTAAACAAACTAACCAACGAACCAATGGGAAAATATAATTCATTCCAGATGGAGGTAATAAAAGGAGAAAAAATAATTTGTCAACCAACGCGAGCCATTTTTCCTTCTAAACCGTTGCACCAAATATACAAAATATACAAAACTGCACACACAGTATAGAGATTTCGCAGTATTCATTAATTTTCTTGGCTCATCACTTTACCTGTCTTATTAATTGATATCCACCAGGACCACGAATGCGTAAACAAAAAGACAACGTGCTTTATAGCACAATCGAACAAAAGCGCTTATGGTCCTTACGACTTAAAATAGCTGAGGACATCCATGTAAAGAACGATCATATTAGTTGCTATGTCAACGAGCGACAAAGGCTGCTGACTTAAATAGGTATTGAAATTATCTCACGTAGCGTCCGTGTCGCTAATTCGAGATTTCATGTTATTTTCTAATGCCTCTTTTGCCGCTTGAAATTGTATCAATATAGCCATCATCTTTCATTACGTTGTCAATTGATACAATTGATAAGTTTTCCCCTTTAATAAAAGTGTCCTTATTTTCCATCGCATGTTCGTAAGTTATCCAATATTTTACTTGGCTCATCACTTAGCTTTCTTATTAATCGATCCTCACAAGGGCCACGAAAGCGTAAACACAAAGACAACAGTTTCACAGTTTGATGTATAAAACGATCCTGATAATCTAGGTGAATGGATTATCTGAAAATGAAGTTAGAGAGGCAATAAAAAAAACTTGTCAAACAAAAAGGCATGTGGTCTTTATTTAATTATAAATCAGTTTCTTAAAACATCAGCCGGTTATGTCAACTTTGTTTACAATTTTATTTAATGCAGTGTTGCATAGTGGATATATTCCATCAGACTGCATGAAAACTTTGAATAATCAGTCTGATTTTTTTAAAAGAAAGAGAGTAAGGAGTTATCCAGCTATTATTGTGGGTTAACCATGTTAAGTCGTTTAGGGTAAATTATTTACTTTCCTGATTAACAAGAGAATAACCGCACCTGTGGAGGAAAATAACTTGTTTGGAGAGGAGCAGGTGGGGTTTTGTTAAAGAAATTATACCAGAGACCACTGATTTACATTGAAGATTTTGCTGGATGATTATTTATCTAGGAAAAAGAAATTTTATTGCGGCTTTATTGGATACTGGGCAGATTTTGAAAAATAAATCGAACGAAATTGTAGATCAGATTGTTACAGAGAGGTATCAAAGGTAAATTAATGAGATCCATAATTGATTTGTAATTGAGTACAAAATTATGTATTTTGAATGAAGAATGCCGATCTGATTTATTCGCGAGCGGTATTCATGTACGATCAAGTGATAATCTATCTCCGTTGTTTTTTGCGTGGTATGTAGGCGATTCTAACTGTATGCTTGCTGCAAAAGGGTTTAAGATTATTAAAACATTTTCAAACTTTATCTCTTTCCACCTGGTATATCCTTATATATAATTCAAAGGTTTATGTCCTTCTTTTCAGCAAGTCCTTTTTCGTTTTCAGACATGTTAAAAACTGCGAATGTCTCTATCACGATTATCTAATATTGAAAAATAATAATCTCTTGTTCCTGATACAGGATTTTGAGAATAAACTATGTCTTTGTAAAAGAAAAATCTTGTTTTTCTTTATGGCAGTGCCTTTCACTAAAATATACATCTTATATATTGTGACATTCCTAAAGTCACGCTGCCAATCAACTGACCACTGGCTGTCAGGCAATCACAGGCAGATAGTGACTCCGCCCACTGTCCCCTTCTTGAGGTAAAAATAAAATCTTTGGATTCATTTCAAAGTTTTTCTACTTTACATCCAGAACCAAGAAAAAATTTGGAATATTTAAAAATTTTAGGAAAGGCAGGTTTTAATATTAAAAATGATAAAATGTACCCAAAATTTTAAAGATCAAATTTACTTTTTTTAACACTGAGGAAGGTGGGTCTCCTTAAAAAGAACCAAGGCTGCCATTTTTAATCGTCACCGTGTACATGAGATAGGGAGAGTATGTGTGTGAATCCAGTACCTGTACACAATCATGTCAATTTATACTGCTTTCCTTTTATAAATATCGGAGCAGATTGTCTGTGTTAAATGCTAGTAACCCGGTACATTACCAACCCTGCCCGTTATGAAAGATTGACGCGTGTGCTGACAATATCCCTTTCTGTTACAATAACCCTTTATATTTGGCGTCTTTTCCAATCGAAGTGGCCTCAATATGGCCAAAAATACATCCCTCCATTTATCCTGGATGGCTGAGGGCTATACTTGGCAAAACCACTTGTAAAGGATTTGTCTGGAAAAGGAGAGACTATCTAAACATGTCATTCATTTGGAGCCAAGGACGGTTCTGGTTTCGGGTAGGGCCGGAGGAAATCCATCAATTTCCGCCCAGGCACGTGGTTATGCAACACACCGGAAGTAACGGAGTCGTTTACTAAGGATCGGGAAGGTCCTGCATGGGTATGTATTGTATTTCATTCATGGCTTCATGTTTGTTCAAATTGAATAAAAAATCTAACTTGAGGCTTTATACACATGTAAAAACCGTCAATATGCCCAACCTTCAGAAAAAAAGTTTACTGTTCGGAAAACCGGTAAATTTGTTCTTGTCAAATCAGTCCAGGCACCAAATTTAATTGCTAGCTCATGCTGATACATTTGTTCTCTCATCCTTATTGGGTTTGACTGAATTCTTGTAAAAGCAGTATATTTCATGCATAATATAAACATTGATTCATCCTTCAAGCACACTTTTGTGTATTTCTTGCAGCACCGTAAACCCTTTTTTTTAATATGAGCGACTAAAAGAAATTCAATAAAAACAATAGGTCATCACGTGTCTTTCAAAGAAACGTAGGACACTTGATTAGATTGCTTGCTGTTTGGAAACGTTGTAAATGTTGGACAACACAGGGCAACTACGAGTCGACCCCCCTCCGCAAAACAATCAATTTCAATAAACTGGTCAACCTCTGTAAGTCTCCAAGCTCACTGAAGAAAAAATCAGATAATCATTAGACCTCACAGAGGGGGGATTGCAGAGTAGTGTGGAAGAGAGAAATTTTTGTCGAAATCAACTATATTGATAATCTTAAATTATTGTTATTATCCGATGTGAGGGATTTAGTGGCAGGGGCTTTGAAGCTTTTCACTGGATAAACATGAGCGCAGACAAAGGTTTTCCCGCCGTGTTCATGTCTTGTGTTCTGGAAAGGATTATAAACCAGACTATCAAAGCCAGACTTTTTGTATTGAAATCCTTGAATCAACTGGTCTTCGTCATAGCAGATCATCCACTGAAAAACCACAACCTACCTCGCAATTCAATGAAGTGTCTCATCCGCAAGCCACGGTGGCTCTCTTGTGAGAAAAAGAACTGCAGATAATTTACTAACAAAGGCACCACGAGAACCATCAAGTGCATATGCCATTCTTGGGTCAGTGTGGAGCCCTTCGAACTATAACCATCACAGGTGCGTGCCTTGTACTTTTGGACGATCATTTTTGAAGTACAGATTTATAACATGCTGGTAAAGGTCAGAATAACGGCTTGCTAATCTCCCCTTGCAAGGTCAATGTTACAATCAATTTACGTGTCAAGAGGCATTGCTCTAGGAGGTCGTTCTTTGAGCTTTGGTTTGGTGGTATTCAGTAAGAACTACGTTAAGTTTGATTATACGCAATACAAAAAAAAATCATTAACTTGAAACCTGCATTCTTAGGAATGAAAGCCTCCGCAGGTTAATTCGTGCATAGGTGACTGTACATTTGTGATTATTCCTAAAATACTTTCCTTGATCCACATCATAATCGAATTGATTAATCACTGACCGATTCCCGAAATGCCCGGAGAATTTCATAATTACGTTCATGATTGCGTCAGTTAAGAACATACAAGCACACCCAATAAAGATGAACGCAACATATGTTTTTGACTGCTTAAAAGTATGAGCGCTTCTTTGTGTGTTTCTCTCACACACAATCACAGCGCGGGCACACCTGTCTTATTAATTCAATCAAGCAATTTTCATTAAGTACGAATTGACAACTCGGAAGTAAAAAATCCTTTACAACTTACATTTTATATTATTGCACTGCATGATTAAAATTAGTCCAACTGACATATTTCTAATTCCCTCTAGTGAAACGTTTCAAAAATTTCTTAGAAGAGGAAATTCTTTCATGAGCACAATACCTAACTCTGGGTATATATAATGGTTCCAGTGGTACTTTTTCAAATATTACAGTAGATTGTATACATCCTGTATTTTGCATACCTGTCAAAACTGAATAATGAAATTATTAGGGCATTGTGGTGCCAGGATTCAAAGATACTCCAACATTGAAAAAGAAAGCTGGCAATTTCATTTATTTAAAATCTTTCTTGTATAAACTGTGTATTTTTAACCTCATTAATAAAAAAGTCACACTTGGAACATGAAACAACTTGGGTTTGCAGGAATTATGGACGAAGGGACAATTTCATATCTCAAATTACCATCCAATTGCCTAGAAAAGCTTAACATTCAATAGGTAATATTCATAACAAACAGTGATATTTAAGAACAGCTGGTAAAGTTATTTTCTGAAACTTAGCATTATTTTAAGAGTATACTTTTGGGTAAAATACACTCAATTTTCGATTCAATACAAAACCACCTATAAGCCACCTTGATTACAAGAGCATGTGGATTCAACCTACTTTAAACTCTACTCTTGATCAAGATGAGAAAGGCCTTTCTGAATGAAGAATTAATGTCCATAGCTCTGGCAGCATAATGAAGAATAAAAAGTCACACAAGATGAGGTGAAAATTTATTATACATATAGCGCAATATAAAACCATTCACAACAAGAAACAAAATGTCGTATCTTTGGCACATTTTAAAGCATTTAGTGTGGACGGAATGTTTGCATTCCATTTCAGTTTAGATATCACCACGATCCAAATAAAGCAGAAACTGGCGTGATTTCTGTGCGCAATTTAATGTGGCAAAAATGGAGGGAGTTGCATTGTCTTTTTATATTTTAAGAAAGGTTTGACTAATTCGCTCAGTCTTGCAAAGCAGCAATAACCACTTGGACCCTAGAATGTTGGAACTTTACAGTGCTTTCACTGGTGTGTGAACTGGTAAAGTGTCATGTAATTTAAATGATATGTAAAGCTGATGACGGAGTGAATATGTGAAGTCATGATCAGGAAGTTCAGTCTTTCTTCTCCTCTTTCTTTTCTTCCTCTTTCTTGTCATCTTCTTTCTTCTCCTCAGAACCTACAACAGAACAGAATAATTATAACATTTTGCTACTGTGCAGATTTAAAGAATCAACACAGCATCTTCTGTCTTCTTTGCACCCCCTGCTTTTGGTTGTGATGAGGAAATTTGGCTCAGTTGCAAGAAAACATATATGTAGATATTTAGCTAATATATTTATTTCAAGATATGCTGCTTCTGTATGAGAAGATTTAAAGTTACTGATGGGCTTTAAGAATGGGAAAAAATTTCAACTGTTCAGACACCCATGACTCGTGAAGAGTAGGTTATTGTGTCATGCAGGGAACACTTTTAATGATTAACTTATCAAAAGTAATCTTATGACTACAAAAAAAATTATAACTGATCCTAACTAAAACTTAACTTGACGGAAAATGTAATCCCCAAATTTCGTTCTTTAAGCCTCTTGTTCTCGATTTGGTCAAGTATTCTGGTATTTGAAATGCATCACAGAAACCAGTAAACATAATAACAGATGGTCAGGAGGGTATAATTGTACTTTATCTGTTAACTATATTAATGATTACGGACAAGATATGACCATACCTTCAGGGGCTTTGCTGTCCTCTTCAGTCTTCTGTGCCTCGCCCTCTGTAAATGCAAATAACAGTTCAGTTAACAAAAAGAAATTGAATTCAATTTAACCCATGTATGGCTCCCAAGGCTAAATCATGCACTAGCTACATGCTCAACTAGTATTGTCCTATTTGTGTGCAATGGTTTATAAACCACAGTGTCAAAAGTATCTCTTCTTCATACAAAATAACCTCGGATAAAATGAACATTTTCAAAGATACATAAACCATCAGAAGGAACACTACACCTGGCTTAAAAGAATACACTTCATGTGTCCAATATTTATTTTAAAAGACTTTTACACTGATATTTATTTGAGCAATTTTTTCGAGGGAGGCTACTTTAAGTGGCACATAATGATGAACCTACTGGTATATTTGAGCAAATTTTCACCTAAATGACTGTTTAAGAATAACAAAATAATATCCTCAATCAATACTGTACTGTGTAATATACTCAATAAACAGATTTTGATTTCAATAATTAAGTAATTAATTGCTCATGTACCTTCTGCTGGTTTGTCTGCCTCTGGCTTTGCTTCCTCTTGGGCTGGTGTCTCATCTGCAGCTTTCTGTTCAGTCTCTGTTTCTTTGAAAACACAAATATATTTCTTTATCATTAAAAAATAAGAATTTGATGAATGTACTGATTTATAAATTGTGTTAGTACAGTTTGCAGTGTAATTTGCGTTCTAAGACCACGAACCAAGAACAGACAACTGCCAAATATTTAATCATTTTCACATATTAAGGATTTATATGTTGGAAGCATAACATCTATGCAAATGACATGATTGATGTATGCACAATTAATCCAAATCTATTTAACTTGTGATCCTCCTTAAAAGATTTAAGTATTTCAACATTAACTCAGCAAAACTAACGTTAATATTACTTTTACCACAATTCACATGCAATACTTAGTACTGTAGTCCTCCCTCTTGACATAAAGCTGATAACCCACTCATAGTAATTATTTTCTTTCTGACTGTATTTTATTGTATGTACCCTTTTTTTCTCCTCTGCTTTATATAATTCTTTTCTTTCTCATTGCGACTTCAGTGTATGCAGCCTCACTAAGTTTTATGTGATAACTGTTTCAACTGTGTTGTTGCCGTGTAATAATTACCTTTCTTATCTTCATCTCCTGCTGGTTTGGTTTCCTCTTCGGCCTGCTGTTCAGCCTTGGGTTCCTCAGCTGCTGGTTCAATACATATTAGTATACTTTTTAAAGATCATCCTAAGATATCCTACCATAATGTCTACATTTGTATGTAAAGACAAATATGAAATGTTATATGAACACTGGAGTGTGGAATCTAAAGGAACATCTTTAGAAATTATAAAGGGGCTCTTTTATATGAAATGTTTACACACAATCCAATTTAAAAGCAGTTTCCGACCCTCGGTTGTGATTATTTATCAACTTCAAAGTTATTTAAAATACTCCTATTGATCTTGCATATTGATCTGTGACATTCAAACGGTGTAATTTTACTACATAAGTTTTGAATAAATCACCTGGTGTAGCTGGCTTCTGTTCAGTAGCAGGCTCTTCACTTTTTTCTGTAAAACATAATTAAATCTAATTAATCATAAGGGGAAAATCAAAATCTAATGGCAAACATTTCCTGAAACCCATGCACCATTATGCTGAAATCAACTGAAATAAATACAGTTAAACATGAGGAAACAAAATAAATGTGACAAATATTGATTAACCATTTCAATGAATGCTGTCCATATTACAAATTGTGAATGAAAACTGGTCAAATGATATTTAATAAAAAACAAACAAAAAAAAAAAACGAAAAATAACCATCACGTTTCCTTTTAGAAAATGAGAAAATACACATAATGAGCAAATTTATTATTTTGCAAAAAATGCGCAAAATCAACAAGCAATATGGCGATTGTTTGTTAAAACGCATGAGCAGACACAAATTAAATTATCAAATCTAAGCCTAAAATCTTAAAAAAATAACCTTCAAATAGGCAACATAGTTGAACTTAACATGACCAAATTCACAACACCAAATGCAACTTCATAAAACTGACACAGGAAACTACAAAAATGTGCAGGACTTTTGGACTGAGAATTTTCAACAAAGAACTGAACAAATGAAAATAAAAAGTCATTCCAGGCGAAAACAAGATCTTGAAAATGATGACACAGTCTCTAACAGTCAGAACATCATGAATACCGAACAGCCACTGAATCCAGTGGACAGTTCTGGACAATGGTGTCAATGATAATTTCTTAAATACGATACTTGCATGCATAAACAGATTATTGATAGTAAGGGTTACAATATCATGCAGCTTTAACACAAGAAATATTCAGATCTTCATCTGGAAAGACATTCATCATTCGAAAGCCTGCTAAACACTGTCAATACTGTTGTGAACTGAGATATATTTTGACAGGGACAAGTCAGTCTGTAAATGTCTGCAACTGTTGATTAGTAACTAGTCACCAATTCAGGTCCAGAGTTTTCGGTTACATCATGGAGTCAGTTATATGCACAAAAGTCGAGGAAAGGGCGACTTTTTTTGGTTCTTCTAATGAAAGACACAGATTCCCAATGAGATGATACAATATTCGTCGTCCTGACCAAAGGGTATACTGCAACAGATGCAGGCAACTAAAAATGTCACTGTGCCATCTGTTAAAAAGGCAGTCGCGAGTTACACTACAGTATCTGGGTACGGGAATATGATTTATGTGATGGGAAATGTTTACCAGTTAAGTAACTTTAATTTTGAAATTTATGTCAATCACATCACAGCTAAATCACCAGTGTCCAGCAGACTTATTTTACAGAGAGAATTCTCATATAAGTCACGTGAAATTCTGAGTATGGAATTCCCTACAATATGCTAGAGAAGCATACAGATGTATATAATCATGGATACTTATCATAAGGACTGACCAATAATACTATAGTTCATGCAACAAGTCCAAGATTCTCAACATCATGAATATTCAATAAGGTTCTCAACAATATGAATATTCAATACAGATGCTGGAAGGGTGCTGTGCGGGAGAGATACAACTGTCTCAGTGCTGGTTGGAAGACTGCTAACCATCAACTGACAGTAAAAACTGCTTCTAACATTCATTCAACCTTTTTTGTTTCCATCATGCAGGGTCCCATCTTCTTCCTTTGGAACCTTGGCCATGGTCTGAGTTACCGTATTCTCAGAGGAATTATCTAAGCCAGCACCTGCTAAAACTAAGACATTGCAATCAGAACTTCCTGTTGTCAATTTTTCATCATCTTTACTATTAGCATGGCAGCCATTTGCTTTGTCATCGGTGGAGCCAACTCTACTGTCCCCAACACAAATGCTCTCCTGTGAGGCTTTAATCTGACCGATAGCAGAACTGATGCCCTCTGTTACATTCTGAGAATCCTCTTGACCATTTTCACCATGTTCATCTCCTACATGATGAGGCTTGACCATATCTGCAATATTTTCTGTGAAATCTTGTTTATCGTCAGATGGTATTTTATCCATATCATCATCATCTCTGTCCTTGGTCTCCTTAACTGTTTGACTTTTCCCTTGAAACTCATCTACCGTATATTGAGATTCTTCTACATATTCAGTTGAAAGGTGTGCATTCTCACTTAGTGCTTCACTTTTTTCAAATTGATTACTGGCATCTATCCCTCCACCTGTTCCATCTTCTCCACCATGATCATCATCTACTTGAGTTGTGCTTTCTGATAAATGAGTTGTTTCCTCGCTCAATGATTTATTGTTATGACCCTGGCCTTCCCCATCTGTCTCTAATGTTTTACCATCTCCTTCTTGTTGTTCATCATCTGCATGCTGGATCAGGGTCATATTTGCTTCAGTTTCTGTTGGTTCATTTTGCTTTTTATGCTTGGGTATAAGATCATGTGAATCTTCCCCAACCTCTGTATTCCCATATCCTTCACCTACATCCTCAAAGTTGGGGTCGCTACCATCCTTAATAGACAGATCTATAGATATGCATTTAGTTTCCATTTTGTTGTCTGTAGCTGCATCAACGGTCTCACTCTGATCTTGCTTGGTCTTATGCCCAACAGACGTGTCATGCTCACCCTGATCATGCTGGGAATCTCTCTGATCCTTAACTTCAAGGCTAGCTTTATCCAGAGTGGCCTGAGCATTATACTCCTCCCGGGTACAATCAGATTCCTTTATTGGCAATATACTGCTGTTAGAATCCTCTCCAATATCACCCGTCTTAACCTTTCCAGCATCAGTTACTATTGCATTTGCAGTAGTATCAGGCAGTGTGCTCGTGTTATCTGGGTCTGATCCTGGCTTTTCGGCTTGATCCTCTGTTACATCAGCAATCTCTCCTGCTACAAGATGACTACTAGGAAAGACATCAGATTTACGATCTGTTTTCATTTCAGAGCTGTTTTGCAGTTTTTGACTGGACAGGTCAGGTTGGTCTGTATCAATGTCAGAAGTGACGTCACCAACAGTACCAAATTCTTGGACACTGATATCTGATACTTCATCTGCTGATGGTTCCTCCTCAAGGGTCTCTAGAGCATCCCCCTGGCCTTTATCAGAAAATTCTACATCATCCAGCACCCTGGACATGTCTTCATCCTCTTGAGAGACCTGATCATCATTCTCATATTTATGTTCAAACTGCACATCCCTGTCCCCTGAAGGGTTATCCTGTTGAGAGTCTACAAACTCTGAGCCAGGCAACTTCTGTTCTTCAACAATTTGCAACCTCTCTGCATCCTTTAAAAGCTCGTCTTGAGTATGTTTTTTTATAAGTAACCAAACATTCCGGCGTTTAGAAGCCCCTGCCTCATCCTGACTTACAAAAGTGTCATTGTCTTGTTTATCAACAGAATCTGTATCAACTCTTCCTGCCTGAATATGACTTTCCAGATCCTTATCAGTAGATATATATTTCACTTCTGCGGAAGTGCTGCCAACTGAACCGTCAGCAGTATCATTACTGAGGGCATTGCTTTGTTCAAGGATGCCTGAAAATCTTGTAACTGACTGAAGAGCAGATGCTCTGCCTTGAGTTTGTTCTGTAATATAATAAATGATACAATATCATACAATAACAATATGAGGGAATGAATATCAGAGACTAATAAAAAATGTTTAACCTTTGAGAAGCATGGGCCTGGACAGATGTAATCTCATAAAAATAAATGTAATCAAAGAAACCTGAGACAGTTAAAAACAAATGATCCTTGAATGATGTGACCTTATTCTTAGAGCATGTAAAGGACTGTTTATGCATAAAGAGCTGAGAACATGATCCTGGAATTCTAAGACCAAAAATTGCATCCCTCTAAATTATGTGGCTAGAGACAGAAACATAATTTTCTGGGAGTGTACATAATATCAGAACTCTACACAGATCACCAAAAAAGGCAAGGAAGAAATCGTTTGATATTATAAATTAAAAAAATAAAAATTCACAGCTGTTTTAGACACGTTTCATGTGCAGCATATGGTAAGTACAGGTTAACTCAACAGTTGAATATGAAAAGATTATGATCAAACTAGATATAACACACAGAAACAGTAGACAGTAACTCCTGCCCAGCATCTGTCTGGATATGAAAAAGAACCAAGCATGTGAGCTGGTAACTCCTACACAATGCCCAAAGAGTTGTAAATGAGCTGTAATCGATATAATTGCATAAATACACTAAACAATACTGGTAGTAATCAATCACCATTCAACTGGTATCAATCTGATAAGTACGCCTAAGAGGTTTATATTTGCAAAACATTTCAGAAATTAGAATTTGAAAATTTGAGATACATGTATTTTTAAACTGTTATAATATTCAAAGATATCTAATCTTGATTGGCTAATTAAACATAGTATATTTTTCTGCAAAATTATTAATACATGGCTTCTGTTCCTGAAACAAAGATAATATACAGGTATATTTAAAAATTAAGACATTACTTTTGACAAGGCATAAGCTGTAAGCAAAACCGTTACAAGATCAAGAGTTTTCTTTTGAAATATTAAGCACAGGAACCTGGAGTTTGGTAGAGAAGGGAATTGGTTAATAAATGAGAAAATTATTACAGGCAATCTGAAAGTTATAAAGAAAAAATGGAAAATTAATTAAATAGAAAATAATTTATAAATCAGGTCTTAATTTCGAGAAACAGACCGCAGCTCATTGTCATGCAAATAATATACATGACCATGACCATATAAGGCAGCCGACACTAGCAAACCCTGCTACTCTATTCATGGTTCATATAATTAACATTGGAAAATACACAAAATACCCCAACACCAATACAAATTTTAGCACATTAAGACAATCAAATCAAATACATATTAAGTCCCTACAAACAAAATCAGGGTTAAACAGAATGATCAAGGTGATTGGTTTTATTACAATCAGAGATGCTGGAAAATTAATGACCAGTTGAGCCAGATCAGCTTTATTTTGAACAGAAGTGATTCAGGTATTAATCAGTTCTGAAAATTAACATGAACAGAGACAGTAATTAATGACAGACACATGCAGCAAACTACTGTTTGTTTCACCATTTTTTTTAGATATTTATCAGTTCTGAAAATTAATATGAAAAAAGACAGTAATATATGACAGAAACATGCAGCAAACTACTGTTTGTTTCACCATTTTTCCCAACTTTACCACAAAAGATCATATATCTAATAAATTTAAGAACTGAACTGCTTTTTATTCAAGAGAAGATAATTTATATCTGAAAGGTTAGAAAGAAAAGTCACAACTTCCATTACTTTCCAACTTCTGTTTCAGCATATTATAGACTGTACCATCCACTTGATAACTTGCTTTCATGACTTTAAGAACTTTAAAAAAGCACGTTTTATGAATACATGGAAGCATTTACAACAAAAGTAGCCATTGCTGGCAGTATAACTATTTATTATCATTAATACAGAATCCAGCCGGACAGCAAGAATGACCATTTCTTTTATATAACACTTGCCTAAAGCTTGCCTGAAGCTGGTATTCATTTTGATAGCAAAAGTATGCACGAGTCCCCTTCTTGGATAGATAACTTACTAAAGGCAGCAACAGTTAATTCACATGCAGAATGTAATATTTTGGTGAATTTTTATAGGAGCTGGGCACCAAACGTAGTGAACCAGCTGAACATTCAAATCAAAATACATTTTTCTGTCATGTCTGAAAGATAGAAATAACCTTGTTTGCATCATCTGTGCAACTCAGAGCCCTGTGCTGAATCACTGAGTATAAATCTGTACTGAAAATTAACGAAGGTAAAGAATGCCACAACTTTGTGCCATTATTGCTTAAAGTATTCAAATTAAATTTAATGGACACTTTGAATGGTTTCAATGTATTCAAAATTACTAAGAGTCACAATCTGAATTTAGAAGCTTAAACAATAACAGCAATCCAATAGAAAGTTTAAATTTGAAGACAATGTTTTTCAATCACAAAAAAACAATCAAGTGTTAAAATCCCGTATTTAGAAAATTTATCTTTTTTTTATTGTTACCACTATAATACCACAACATCAATTAAAAGACATAATAGGTAACAACTCTAATGGATGTTTCACAATACAGGGGTATTTATACTGGCTTATTCTTAATTTAACAAAAAAAGACTACGCTACTAAAACAAAATAAATTTTTCTACTACAAAAAGCAACAATGCTTCAAATTATGACAAACTTCAGGAGATAATTGAATAATGATTAGCTGAAAAGTAAAAAAATCAAGTGAATTATGGATTGTTTTCAGACCCTGACCAGCCAGCTTTTGCATACTGCAGATCATTTATTTCCAATCTACAATTATATTTAAACACAGATTTCAAAGTGCCAAAAAATCTGAATCTCAAGGCATCTTCCGTATTTCTCTACTGTGTCATACATCCAGCCTCAACTGTCAAACAATTCAGCTATAAAATAGGGTTATCATGCCATAATAGTGTTGGGTGTTATAAGCCAATAGAAAGGAAGTCATTAGTGATGTACACAAGTGCACATTTCTTCAATATATATTCCTGGAAGTGAGTAGGGGATCATTAAGACAAGAAGGAACTAACCTTAACAGGGTACAACCAGATATGAAACTATGGACATAGATATGGAAATATGCAGGAATAGTGACCATTGATAAACAATATGGAAAGTAACTGTGATGGGAACAACACTATTTATTTACAAAAACAGCTGGCTGGTCTGGCCTCTCTCAGGAGCTGCCTGATTTTCCACAGGTTGCCTCACCAGAACAGCAAGATTCAAAGAGTAATTCAGAACTGGGCCCCAAAAGAACTGGGCAGCTGAGATAAGTGTGCTGTATCCTACAAATAATCAATCTATTGGAGTCCAGTTCTGTTTGAAATGAAAGACACACAGAACTACAAGTAAGCAGCTTCTACAGGATTCAGAAGCATCATAGCTCAGACTCTGCACTAGCCTTCTGCTGCTGCAGCTGGGGAAGCATCACCCTTATTGGCATCATCATCATCACGCTTAACATCAGCAGCATCATCACCTTTATCAGCATCACTAGGTTTTTTCTCATCATCATCTGCTTTTTGTTCTGCAGCCTCATCTTTACTTTCTGCTGACTCAGCAGGTTTTTCTTCTTCTTTTTTGTCTCCCTTATCTTCATCACCTGTTTGAGCATCACTGTCAGGTTTAGGTGCTTCCTCAGACTCTGCAGGCTGCTGCTCTGTAGACTCTGCTGTCAGCATGAAGAATATCAACATAACATTTGGACATTGTTGTATAGACGAAAGTGGAAGGAAAGAATGTTTCTCAAGCCAAAAGCATAATAAGACAATCACATCATGCTTAAATTTCACTTGAAATCATTGACACACTGGTCTCCATGACTGGAAAGACTCCTTCCCTGCAATACAAGTTTCTCAGAACTTTTAGATACAGTGGAGCGCCGTTTTTCCGAAAGCGTTGGGGGACAAGCTTTTTGTTCGTAAAAACGAACATTCGGAAATGCGGACAAGGGTCTAGCGGCAAGTTAGTACGACAGTTAATGATTAACTTAATGCCATTTTAACCGAAGAATACGGTGTTTCTTTTCGATATTCGTAATTGACGACCTGGACGTATAAAAAATATTGGATTATTGCTGAGCATAATTGGCAAAGATCAGTCTAACCTGCTTTAAGAATACGTGCGTGCTCTTGTTTTCATCTTATTCACTGGAGGGAAAGGTCAAATGACATCGCCATGGAACACGGTGTTTCTTATGGATCTACGTTACTGAAGACGGGGACATTTAAAAGCTGCTCAAGCACAAGCATTTAATGCATTAATGCTGATGTATTTAAACTGCTCGGTTATTTGGCATGACATCCTGTCCCAAGCCGACAAACTATGCTTGCTTGAGTACAAACGAGATGTGCTTGATAACACACAAGAGCTCTTGGATAAACTGCTCAGTCGTTTGCTAGGCTAGCTGTAGTTTTCACACCTTTGCCCCGGCGACAACATCGGCCCAGAACTAATTAATTAGGGTCACCACTGTGCTTAACATATGACTGCAGGCCTTGTGACTCGTAATACAATACTCATTTTAGGTTTTTAAATACTTGAAATATATTTCGGAAATACGGATAAATTTTCGGTTCCCCATTTCAATTTTCGAAAAAAACGAATTTTCGGAAATTCGGCATTCGGAAATACGGCGCACTACTGTATTATTGTAAATTGGCTTCCTTCAAGAAGCCTTGTTCCGAAGTAATGGTGGCAATATAATTCACTTATAAATAGCCCTGAAAAAACTTTCCAAGGTAAGACACATTAAAGTGGAATTATTTGAATTAAAATATGACCTTTTGGATATCATGTTATTTCAGTCGTCACATCAGCCACATGTGAAACATGTCCTTGTCAATGATTTAAAATGGGAAAGTTGCTCAATTCAGTTAAAACTTACATAAACAAGAAAGAATATGAGAAACGTAATGAACAGACTAGACTGGTGATTACTCAAAAATGTAAAACTAAAGAATCAAATTTAGTACAAAGGTCGAAATTGGTAAACTTTTGACTTGACTGCAAATAAGCTTTTACATATAAATTATAATACTTTTAATATAATTAAACCCTGGAACATCTAAGATTACAAACAGCATTTTGAATAATAACTCATAGGCAAAGCTGATCCGACTAAATTACATGTAAAATTATTATTTTTTGGTATCTTTTTATGTTATAAAAGTTATAATCTTAACAAGAAGAAATAAACTGTGTTACCAACAGGTGCCTAATATTGGGAAATTATCATAAAGAAGGTTCTGTTGCATATATTATCATAATGAATTTGTGCATGTAACATTACAGCAAAAATTCAGGTTTTACATATATTAATTGTAAAATATTAATTATATTCAAAGCAGTGCTCTACAGATAAAGAAGCAGCGTTTTATCTGTGCTACCTAAAAACCTAAAGCAAGTAACTGGTGCAAACTAAATTTATGTGCCAATATGCAAAAGTTGGAACTTAAAATTATAATTAATTTTTTACAAGTGCAGACAATTTTGTGCATTAATGTCCAGAATTTGCCTTTTATCAACAAAGCAATTCGGATGGCAGATTTAATAAAAATGAAAAACTTTTCCAGGTTGTTCTGTTATAAAAAAAGTATACTTTTATAAAAGCATTCAGTTGTAACACCTTTTCTTGTTAGGTATTATCGATTTAAAAAAAACTGTAAAAGTCATTAATATTGATACGTGGAACTTAAGCACTTAAAAAAATATATAAAAATACTGGTAAATAATTCTGATAAATCATGGAATATAATTTTCTCTAAGAGTTCTTTCATTCTATCAGACAATTAGGAATGCATGTTAACAAAATAAAATGATATGTACTGAAAATAAAATCAGCGCCATGAAATGTATTTTCTGATTCCTCTAAGAAAAGCATGAGAATATAGAATTCAAGTTGCAGACTGAGTTCTATAAATTTTGTTTATAAACCAATGAAAAGTCAAGACATTTAAATCTTGAATTATAAAAAAGAAAAAGTGAATAATTTTGCACTCAATGACTTTTTAAGCCTGACTTTGACAAAGGCCTCAATGATAAAACTGGAACAAATTTGGAAAAGACTAAACATTAGATATAAGGACAAGACATCTAATGGATAAAACAAGTCCAATCATCATCTGAAATATAATTTTACGAGCATGTTCCTGCTGTTCCAACCAATTATTGGAAACTCACAAAGGTTAGTTTTTAAGCAAATGGGTTGAAAAATAAAAATGCCCACAGTAGTTGCAATATGATCAACAAATATAAACCATAACTTTCAATATATGTTTTGTTAGAAATTAACTGCACAGAGAGAAAGGTAGCTTTTATAAAAGAAGCCTATAAAGCTGAAGATTTTTAATGTAGCAAAACAATTTTGGAAACACCTTGTAAGAATGAATTCCAATGTGCTGGCAGCAAGTTCTAATTAACAGTTGGAAATCAAAGTCTTTAGTGGTTAAGCTAGAGGCTGTGTAACTGAGACTAGATAGTATGAGTAACTGAGACTACATGCCTTCCTGCTCGGTTGACACTGGCTGTTTGTCATCTTCCTGTTGTTGCGTTTGTTCTGTGTCTGCTGTTAGTATTTGCATACATATATAAATATAAGTTCAAATCTATCAAAAATGTACACTATCAACTAACCAAATAGTTCTACCAAACTGAATCTACATCTTTACATCTACCAAGCATTTCTTTTCTGAAGCAACAAATAATTATAGAAAATTTTCCAAAGACTTTATTTTATGGAGACACTTAATATTTGACTCCAGCAATAATTTACAGCACAAATCTGTTGATATATATATATATTCTTAATTCCTGGTAAGAAAGGGGATACAGAAACTACAGCATAATTATTTTATTTGTTTCAAAGTTGACAGTGAGTAATTGCATTGTGTGGTGATGAAACATTTGACAAAAGCTCTACTTATTTCCTTTACTTTCAACTGAAATTTCTGTTTATCAATACCTTTCAATTGATACCCCATCCAAAAGTAACTGTTGTATCAAAACGTCACTACTAATAATAAGATATGTCATTTGTCATAGGTTTTGTTATCAACTCCCCTATTACTTGAGAAATGTTGAAGTGAGCGTTCATTCTAATGCACAAATTCAACTTTATTTATATATCATATCACCATATTCTCTGTTCATGGTTTACTCTGTTTAGTAACACCTTTCTCTTTTCATTTTATTTTATAAAGCCCATGAAAGTCATATGATTAATTAAAACATCTTAAAACATCTATATCCAAAAAGTTGTAAAACAAAGTGACATTCATGTATAAATCAATTACATGTAAGAAGTTAACATTTGTGTTGAAATGAAACAATGAACCTTTATTAACAATAGTTTACAGAATATGGTGTATATAAGAAGTACTACAACTACAGTTGCTACATAGACTGGGAGTAGGAGGTGCAAATTGAGAAAATTGGTATTTGAATCATGATCTTCTTAAATTATATATTCTTCTCACATAATATGTATTTGATATCTTATAATACAATGCATCATGATAGGTCAATTTTATTTAGGAAATTTTACCGAGTACCTGCTGGTTAGAAAAACAATCATTATGTTAGTACAGCAACCAACCTCCCCCGCCCCCCACTAGTAGGGAGGGAGGTTAATAGGGGATGAATAGTTTATTCTATATTGATATTATGGTCAATTTTTAAGTGTCAGGGGGTAGGGGTTGGGACCAAAAGCCTCTGACGAGAAAATTTTCTTTTTCTTCTCTTTCTGGTCATGCTTGTGCTGGATCTCAAACCAGCTGATTTTGCCCAAACTGACCTTTTGTAAAGGTAATAGTCACAGTCAACAAATTTGTTCCTGGTATATTGTTCCCTGACCCTATTTTGTAGGGTCATACACTTGGCAGCCTATTCTCTTTTTTTTTATTTTTGTGATTGGCCAGTCACTTGGTGATGGTTAATAGAAGATAAATTGAACAATCAAGATTCCCTACTAATTATTCCTTTAATCATTCATTTACTTAATTAAGGGATAAGTAAACAAATTATTTACAGTGAATATTTTACACTGAATTGAGTTAAGAGAAGAATGACTTCAGTTTCAACCAGTCTGGTCAATAAATCATACTTTGGTGAGAAAAAATATACAATATTTCATGTCAAAATTTAGGTGCATCATTGATCAGATATGGTTAATTGGAAAAATGGAAATAATTAGATATATAAATCGACCAGATGTTTAGTAGAGGTAACTGAGAGTACATGCCTTCCCTGTCTGCAGATCCTGGCTCTGTTCTTTCTTCTTGTTGTTCTGTTTCTGTCGTTTGTTCTTTATCTGGTGTTTGCTCTGTTTCTGTTATTAGTATTTTTGTATATTTTAAGATTTTTATTTAAGACAAACAAATTACAAAATCAAAATATTTTCCACCCAAATTTAAATTCACTTCAGTAAATCTTTATTAATGTCTTATAACTTACCTTTCCATAATTTTACTAATTATTGTTACCGCTGATCAAAATTTACTAGAGGGTCAAATTCTACCGAAATTCTATCATACTACTCTGTATCTACTCATCAAATGTACAATGCTGTAAGCAGCTACTCAAACCTAAAACAACGCCTTTCAGTCATTCATGGCTAGTTAGAACTTCTAACTTAGAAGAGAAGCAATCTCAACACTACTTTTTTTTCATTTATAACTACTTAAAGCCAATTCATCTATTGTTATTATATAACTTTCATGAAAAATCATTGCATATATACATACTAATCACCCCTACTTAATACAAGCCACTCCACAGCACTTTTACTACCAAGTGATAGCTACTCAATTCATGCCAGCATCTCTATCATTCAAGGCCACTGAATGAAAGCTATTATGCTGCATACTGTTCAATGTGCAATGTATCAAGTATGCAGAGTTGTAATAAAGTAGGATGGCTTTGGCATTATTTTGTTCTGTTTTTTTTTATTTGTTTATAATCCATAAGACTAATGTGCTCATAAATGCAATCTTTGTCTACCAACATATGCCAATATATACCAACATCTGGGCAAACACCTGTGTGAAACTCGTACATCTGATAACACGTTTGTACCAGTTTACAAAGCAGCTCATTTAAAACATTTATGCTGGATAGGGATACATTCTTCATAAATCTGAAAGGAGAAATGCTCTTGTACAATGTAAATGCCACAGGCAACCCATCTCTATGTCTTTTCCCCTTATTTTGCCACCAGCTGGCTTGTCAACGACTCCTGACACACACAGATGACAGTCAGACTCACCTTGTGTTTGTTCTGTACTTTCTTCTGCTTGCGTGGCTGCAGCCTCCTCTCCCTTATCTTCAGCTGCTGCTGAAACGGACAAGAGCACTGCAAAAGTTAATAATATGTCAAGGAGATCAGGACTTTGTCTTTTAATTAGAACACAGGATCACTGTTTTTTTTCTAATTTTAATGACCTCTGATTTCTAAAAATATTAGCTAAATATGTATGCATTTGAATGTTATGTATCCTGAACTTTGGGAATTGGAAATTTAAACACGTTATATGACAAGGGTAGTAAATTACAGAAATGTTCCCTTACTGTGACTGGTATTTGTGCATTATTATTGCCATCTTTTATACTGGAAAACATTTGTTTTAAGGACAGTAGACAGAATGTTTGAAATAAATATCTGCATATAATTAATGTTGTTGTGTATTTGATATTGTATGTAAATATTGGCTATTATTACATGTAAACTGTGTTGTTTATAAATGCAATTAAGAATTGTTAAAAAATATGCCCAACGCAAGTGACCTCTGACCTCATTAGGTGACGATTTTAATAAAAAATAATTTAATTTACCAGTAAGTTTCATCTAAATGCATCAAATTCCTGGCTAGTCATCACAGTAAATCAACAAATAAGTCTGGTGACCTCTGACCTCATGATTAAAAATGTGCAGATTTTACAAAGATTCTCCAGCAAAATACTTACTTGTGATTAAAGACTCAAAATCAGGTGAGGACATTTATAAGATATATCAGATATTTTTATTTTTAATTGATTCCAGTAAGTTTTTTTACTTATTGCAAATACATGCACATATGAAGGGTTGAAAGTCGAAATTGAAATTTGTAAACAAATTTCAAACCAATAAACTAAGCATGATCAACACCTAATGAGGCAAAGAAATCCACAAGAAACATCTGCCCTTGTAATTAGGAGCAGACACAATTTATCATTTTATGGACATTGCTTAAAATATTAAATGTTTACAGACAAAGACAGACAGACCAAGCTGATTAGTATAACCCCTGCTCTGCTGAGGCAGGCTATATTTAGCAGTGAAAAGATGACATGTTTGGTTACACAGACAGTGAGCAGCCATCTTAATAAATTGATGGTGTCCTTGCAATCAGCAGAGCTCTGGTGTAAATAATTTAGCACTGATACAGGCTGGCATATTGCTAACTTCAAGGTAAATGCTACCTGTAAATCTAGCCCACATTTATCAAGCCACTCCATTGCACATATAATACTGTGACAGCTACAGAAGGTATGCCATTTTCTCATTAAATCAAAGCTACTATACAGAAACTTTGCTTCATTTTACTGTGCACTGTATCATGCATAGAGTGAAATATTGAAGACAGATGGATCCAATGTTATTCTTTATTTCACCCATAATACCAATAAATCTGGTAAATCACTTTTTTTCCTTACAAACCTAAGTACAATCAAGATATTCATAATAAATAATGCATTAACCTACACTGATAACAATTCCAACATATACCTCCCTCTGATAATTTATGTCTACATGACAGTTTTTTTACCAAGTGGCCAGTCCACTAAACCTGTTGGAGACAAGATTCTGATTTACCAGTACCTTGTGTTTGTTCTGTACTTTCTTCTGCTTGTGTGGTTGCTGCTTCCTCTGTCTCCCCTTCTGCTGCTGAAACAAAAGAACACCCATACATTTTTTCCTAGTAAAATAAGAAGTACAGGCTATTGGAAGGACTGGCTGTGTACAAACAGCATGCAGAACTTTTTTTTTGTGGGGGGGGGGGGGGGGGGGGGGGACGGTGGGGGTTGGATTAGACTGGCTTCTCAAGTTCTGTGGTCTTGGGGTAGAGCACAGCACTCAAAGCCGAGAAGTTAGGAGTTCAAATGGTAATCGTGCAATATAACGGACCCATATTTCATGGTCTCACAAAAAAGTGTGACCACATTTCAATGAAAAAACTGTTTCATGTAAAAGTTGACGATCCGGCACATCTAATGATACAATATTTTTGTATGTTTGATATAAATATATTTTGCTACAAACTGTCGAAAAAGGGTAGTTTGCTGAAAATACCAAAAATGACGTCGTGTCAAAGACGTTCTCAGCCGACGTCATAAATCCACAGTACTGTATACATGCATACCATGTTAAACAAAAGGATGATGTCTAACAAAAATTACAGTCAATATATCTTTTTATGCATAGATAGAGAGACAATTTTACCTCTAAATATCCATATTTCCCAAGATTTAATAAAAGTTGATGTCGTGCCGCCAAAAAACATAAACATGCAACTGTCGTCTGTGAATGTATTCGACTGATCACGTTAACTCTTGCTCTATTCAGCTTCGCTCTATGTACGTTTTATATTTCAAATAAATATAAATTGTGTAATAAACAGTCATTTTTGTGGACAGAGTATAAAGACTACATTTTAGACATGTCATTTATCTTATTTATTTTTTTTGTCCTGTTAGACTACTTCATGTAAGGACAATCAGATGGGAACATCCCCTCCCCATGAGTAACAGACCGGTAGCCCTTAAAAGCGAGACGAACGCGGGAGAAACACGGGACCATGTTGGGCATATCATCCATATGTGACCACATTTTATAATATTGATGTATATAATACAAACTTATATGGCTGGTCAAATAAAATGTGGTCACACCTTATTTTTGTTAATATTTATTGGTAATAAATGTGGTCACGCCAAATGTGACCATATTTTATAATATTATATATATAATACAAACATATATGGCTGTTCGAATAAAATGTGGTCACACCTTATTTTTGTCAATATTTATTGTAAAAAATGTGGTCACACGATGTGACCACATTTAATAATATATTATATATATATATATATATATATAATACAAACTTATATGGCTGGTCAAAGTGTGGTCACACCTTATTTTTGTTCATATTTATTGGTAATAAATGTGGTCACGCCATATGTGACCATATTTTATAATATTATATATATAATACAAACATATATGGCAGTTCAAATAAAATGTGGTCACACCTTATTTTTGTCAATATTTATTTTAAAAATGTGGTCACACCATATGTGACCACATTCTAAACATTTTCTATTTATTACAAACTTATATGGCTTGTCCAATAAAATGTGGTCACACCTAATTTTTGTTAATATTTATTGTAAAAAATGTGGTCACACCATGTGACAACATTTTATAATATTATATATATAATACAAACTTATAAGGCTGGTCAAATAAAATGTGGTCACACCTTATTTTTGTCAATATTCTTTGGTGAAAAATGTGGTCACACCATATGTGACCACATTTTATAATATTCTATATATAATACAAACTTATATTTCTGGTCAAGTTAAATGTGGTCACAACTTATTTTTGGCAAAGTTTATTGTAAAAAATGTGTTCACACCCTGTGACCACATTTTATAATATATTAAATATATATATATATATATATATATATGTATAAATATATATAATACAAACTTATATAGCTTGTCAAATAAAAAGTGGTCACACCTTATTTTTGTTAATATTTATTGTTAAAAAATGTGGTCACACTCATGTGACCACATTTTATAATATTCTATTGATAATACAATCTTATATGGCTGGTCAAATAAAATATGGTCACACCTTATTTTTGTCAATATTTATTGTGAAAAATATGGTCACCCCATATGTGACAACATTTTATAATATTATATATATAATACAAACTTATTAGGCTGGTCAAATAAAATGTGGTCACACCTTATTTTTGTCAATATTCTTTGGTGAAAAATGTGGTCACATCA
Organism: Sipunculus nudus; assembly: GCA_026874595.1. Taxonomy (NCBI): domain Eukaryota; kingdom Metazoa; phylum Annelida; class Sipuncula; order Golfingiida; family Sipunculidae; genus Sipunculus; species Sipunculus nudus. Next base: position 41,443,433 of record CM049321.1, on the reverse strand, counting down.
TATGTGACCACATTTTATAATATTCTATATATAATACAAACTTATATGGCTGGTCAAATAAAATGTGGTCACAACTTATTTTTTTTATTGGTAAAAATTAATGTCACACTTATGAGACCACATTTTATAATATTCTATTTATAATACAAACTTATATGGCTGGTCAAATAAAATGTGGTCACACCTTATTTTTGTCAATATTTATTGTGAAAAATGTGGTCACTCCATATGTGACAACATTTTATAATATTATATATATAATACAAACTTATTAGGCTGGTCAAATAAAATGTGGTCACACCTTATTTTTGTCAATATTCTTTGGAGAAAAATGTGGTCACACCATATGTGATAACATTTTATAATATTCTATATATAATACAAACTTATATGGCTGGTCAAGTAAAATGTAGTCACAACTTATTTTTGGCAAAATTTATTTTAAAAAAATGTGGTCACACCATATGTGACCACATTTTATAATATTCTATATATAATACATATATATATATATAATACATAACTTATATGGCTGGTCAAATAAAATGTGGTAACAACTTATTTTTTATTGGTAAAAAATATGGTCTCTTGGTTTGAAAAAAAAATTCAGAATAAAATTTAGAAAAAAATAAGGGATATGATGATGTAAGAATATATTTAAATGTGGTCACAACACCTTTTTTAACTATTTCTAACTACTTTATGTGGTCACACAATTGATAAAAAAGAGATCACACCTTAATAATGTCATTCATTATAACTAATAAATGTTGTCACACTCAATAATTATTTTATTAAAAATAAGGATATTATTATGTTAGTATAACAAAAAATGTTGTAACATAATGCGGACGAACATGTTTCTCCCGTGTCTCTCTTGATTTTAAGTGCATGACTTGTCACGTGACACTCGACATTTGTTTACGTTCTGGCGGCAGGGCGTCGTCACCTTGAACGTACATCAAGTGAAATGTGGATAAAAAGAGGTAAAAAAGTATAAACATATATGGGTAATATTATATATTGACTGTAAATTTTATAAGACATCATCTTAATGTTTTACATGGTATATATGTATGTTACTGTGGATTCATGACGACGGCTCAGAACGTCTTTGACACGACGTCATTTTGGGTATTTTCGGCAAACTACCCTTTTTGGACAGTTTGTAGCAAAATAAATATATAAATAACATACAAAAATATGATATCATTAGATGCGCCGGATCGTCAACTTTATCATGCAAAAAAAATTTTAGTGAAATGTGGTCACACTTATTTGTGAGAGAGAGTAACATGGGTCCGCTATATTGCACGATTACCGTTCAAATCTCAACCGAGGAGTGGTGAGTTTTTTCATGGTCGGCCATGCCTATATGGTGAGTGTTCTGAAGGCTTAAGGGAAGGCTATGCACCACAGCCATGTATCACTCACAAGCAAATGCAACTCAAAGGGGCTCCTCTGTGTTATGACCTGGCATTGGGGATGATGACACACCCTGGATCCACAGGTGCAGAAGACATTGGGCCTGGGTGTCATCAGGATACAAAATAAAATGACAAGTCGTCTCTTATTCAGATATGGAACCCTGCAGATGCACATACTTAGATCAATAATTTGACAAGAAAGTATTAAATGATATATGGAGACTGTTACCAAAAAAAGAATAGAAGAAAAATGCTATATGTGTAAGGGGGGGGGTTAGACATACAATAAGAGTGATATATTATTATTAGACCCTGCTTGATTCTTGGTTTTAAATGCAGAGGACTAGAAATTTTCTATATGTAATGACCAATTAATAAGAAAAAATTATTACTTCACCATCTGTTCTTAATTGTGTGAACTCGGCATTTAGCCACTTTTGGACCTCTCTGAACTCCTGAGGCTGTTTATGCCAAGCTTGTCTCAGTTCTTGCCTTGCATTTAGTTATCTGTGAATTCTATTACTGATCACTTTACTGAGTATCTTTTTAATAAAAAAATATCCTACCTTTTTAATTGTTAATCACATGGTTACTTCAATAATATTAAGAATAATAATACAAGGTTTTAGAAAGCAGAAAATGCTCTCACCTGATGTTGTTTGTTCTGGCTCTGCACCTAAAAATGACAAGGAAATCAAATGTTAGAGATAATTTTTTTTTTCTAGAAAAATAAAAGAGAACAAAACATAAGTGAATATTACATGATCCAACTATTCAAGAAAGTAATCTGAGACAGTATAAATTAATTTTAAAGAAAGGGTTCCAAAGAGGACTGCATAAAATTTCCCTGCAAAACTAAAAGAATCTACTGGCAAAATAAATAGAAAAAATGTGATACAAGAGTAAACTTAGACCAAAATATTATGCAAAGAAAAAATATTGAAAACAATTGAAAACTTCATGATCTTAAAACAATTTTGAGAAGAACAGAGTTTCTTAGAATATATCCCAAATGTATCGAATCATTAACATAAAGGTAAAGTACTTCTCATTAAAAGCACTGATGTGTAAATAGAACAAAATTTAACCCTATATTTATTTATTCTATATACACATCTGAAAAAGACTTTAGTACCAAAAGGGTTTATCCATACTTGTATACCACTAAATACTGGATAAACAAGTTTTTGTGTAGATGGCAAGCAGTGCCTGGTTACAATCAAAAGAGGTAGGTATTAAACCAATTAAAATGATTAGAAATCATGCAATGTTTGAGAATATTTGCAGTGTTCCTGAGAGACATTGTTAATATCAGACTAATAATTACTATCCCTGGTCAACTACTCTGTGAAATTTGCAGAGAAAATACACAGTGAACAGCTGGATAGCTCATGGGGTCATTTGACAAGACTTGGTAATTTTGGATATGTTTAAAGTATGTGTGTTATCATTCTTTACATGTTTGTGAGAGAGTGGAATGATTATGCCTCGTGTTGAGGGGAAGTGGTCTGAGAGGTGGTGCCAGATATCTATGACCCTTACGTCAAACTTCTCCAAATCCAACATAAAAATTAAAAACTAAACATTTTTTCAAGAAAAAAATAAATGCTTCTTCAGATGAAGAACAAATAATCTGAACCTGTCTCCACTTTCAAATTACAAAATACATTATACATATCTAATACATATGGAAACAAATAATTAAACATAAAATAAATATGAAATATATTAATGAACAGTTGAATCATTGTTGAAACAATCTAAATATATAATATACATCATTCATAAAACAAATTATACTCTTGAAACAAACATTTTAAAATACAAAAAAACAATGAATTAATATAAAATATTATTCACAATTAAAACTGCTGTGGGAATAAAACATAATGAAAAGAATATATTAATTATAAGCATACAAGTAAAATCACAAGAAACAAATAATCATCTAAGAGACTAGTGTATTATACAATTAATTCTGCCATTGGTGAAAATGCCAAGTCATCCAACAAAACAATCATAAAATCACATGCGCATGCTTGAAATCCTCGCAACATATTTAAAACTTGTGTTGTTAAAGTGTTGCAAGTAACATCACTTAAGAAGCCTTTTTCAGTAAAATCAGTCTGTTACACCAAAAAAAAAAAAAAAAAAATCACTCGGATTCATCAGGTTTTCATCTACTGTTTCAAAATTCAATTAAAAAAATGTTTTCTGGTCTAAAGCTAGAGGACATGGCTCAAAGCCAGGAAGTTTGTGAGTTCAAATAACAGCCAAAGAGCTCAGCTGTGAGATTTTTCATGGCCTACCCCACCCATGGTGAGTACTCTGCAAGCTTGATGGGGAGACTGTGCCCACATCTATGCTTCACTCAAATGAGTGCGCTTTTCATGGGTTCCTCAGTGTTATGACCAGGCAGTGGAGGTGATTATACACCCAAGAATGGCAGGTGTTGTACATAGCCCCTGGTTGACTTCATGATAATACCGCCCTGTCACTAAGCCGGTAACGGAAACAGAGTTCCGCAGATGTACATATTACTTAGTTACGCCAGCATAAAAAAGGTGGTTACCTCCACCAAAAAAAAATATAAAAAAAAAATAATTGTTGAATTACACATATATCATGCATGACATATTCTCAGTATCATTTAATTCCAGTCCTAACTACAGATGTGGCCCCTAAACCTGCACTTAGAGACCTATTGTCAAACACACAAAGCAGAAACATCAATGCCACATCATTCTAATTCTGTGCATATATGAAACAGTGAAAAGTGCAAATCTGTCTAATATAGTTACATAAATTTACTAAAATCAATAACAGGAAGTACCCTGGGTAGTCCTAAATTAAATTGACAGCATCTAAAAATAAATCAATACCAATCTAGTCCTACACCAAGGGATTTAGCTCTCTCTGAGTCTTAAGGAGCAATTATAATGAATAGTTTCACAGAAGTGATGAAAAGAGAAAGATTTCCTGTGGGAGTGTATATTAATTCATACAGTGTAATAAATTATTATTAAACCTGTTACTGTAGGTGTAGTAATGAGAGAATGAAACTCTCTCAGGTAATATTAGAAAATTATGTAAATGATTCTGCTTTTATCAATGAAGTTTGTCACCTAACTAAACAAGGAAACAAAACAAACCTTCATGCCAATTTGAGGGAGATATTTATTTTCCCCCTTAAAAATATATGATCTGATTCTGGTCTGTCAAAAATATACTAAAAGCCCAAATCTGAATTTCCCAATATTTTTTATCATATACTTTTTTTTTTTTTGAGGTACAGAATAATCATACCATCATTATGGAGGTGGTAAGATGGTGAGGTATAACTATAAATAAATACCAATAAGTATGAACAGACTGTGCTTTTTTTTTTTTTTCAAAAGTAAAACTTTTCATTGCTTTTTAACTAATATGATTGGTGGGAATATACAGCAAATTCATAGGACTGAGAATTTAAAGTAGAAATTATGAAGAGAACCAAACCATTTTGAAGAAGACATGGAATAGTGGTTGTAACTTTTTATCTATGCCTGGTATAATTCATTTAATATTCTATAACTAACTTTGTGTGGGCATACACAAGAGCTGTATGGACAGCAAAATGAAAACAAATCTTGATGATGAAGTAATGATCGAGGCGATGCTGAAATCATATTACCAGTGCCTATGTGATGTGTTGTCAAAATGCTGCAATACTGAACGATAGTCATCAAATATCTGGGAATTAACCATTTGTGGTAAAACTTAACCAGATTCTGAAAAGTTACTCCAAAACTGCAATAATATGTACTTTTAAAGTGGGCAAGAGAAATCTAATGGAAGAATGGGCATCAGTATCATAACAAGTTGTGGTAATATTACCTTGAAAATGATCATTGAAAAGGTGGTAATTTAGTGTACAAGGCCCCAATGAATAAACAAAAACATAATAGTGGCCGAAATTATATACCACTCATATGAAGAATAAATTGTACACCTGCATCACTTGTATTACTGAACAACTGAGGGAAAAAATTCTCTTCAAGGACTACCAATACTCCAGATTCCATAACATTAGCTAAAACATGGAGCCAAATTCTATTGAGAATCCACCATTCATCTAAAGGATCTTTTGTAGATCAGGCAAAACCACTTTATATTTTATTTCCAATGTATTCTCCATAAGACTACCTCCTACTCCTGAAAGTCCCAAATTCTGATTGGGAGCCCTCGATCCTAATATTCCCCCAAACAACCAATCAACATCTAAACTTTAAATTTAATGTGTAGGTAAGTTCAGGATACTTACTAAACACATAGTTGTTTGAGGTAAGTTAAATGATACAGGATACAAAGTTTGGTGCAGGAGACATTCACCCACAAGCCTAGTCTAAAGCAGCAAACAGCAAACAATAAAGTACCTTTAACAGTACCGTCTTTGTTGAATTCTAGATCCCCGAAAATGACGTTAATGTTCTTATTGGCATGTGTGGGGTCTGAGCTACCGTGGACTGCATTTGCCTTCAAGTCATGACCAAACTTGGCGCGTAGACTATGGATAGAACATATTGTTAGACATGCAACATCAAATGTGTGATCTTAACATTTAGCGAGTAATGCCATTTATTTTAACTGGTGTTGTTAAACTGCTTCATAAAGTCTAATCTATTGCTTTCCAACAGGGGTTGCAGATATATTATATGTTAAACAACTCACCATTTATATGCAGGCCATGTCATTCCACCCAGATTTTGTATACATCTACTTTATGAAATTGCTACATATTATACAGCAATAAACCTCAATAAATTCAACAAATCTAACCACTGGATTTTTTCTGTGGTCAACTTGTAAAGAAAAAGAAAATTGTGATTTTACTGATGAGTTAACTGACCAGTCATCGGATTTTGATCCAAACATGTGACTTTGCTTTTTCTCAAAAACTTAGCAAGTGCCCACAATGTACAGATTGAATGTAACAAGAGAAACACTGAATGTATATTATTCAAGAACTGAGAAATAATTTTTACCAAAAAATAAATTTAACATTCTAAAATGGATTTGGCATTATTTCTTACTTTTAGCAAATGCATGCAGTTCAACAGCAAGACAGCAAATGCATTTATAGAATGAATATTCAGGAAAAAGAATTAAACTTCAGGAGAGAGTCATACTGACACTTCAAGCTTACATTATGAAGGAATTAACATTCAGGGACACAGTGTTTTTGTGGAAATAATTAAACACAAATTTGCATGAATTTCGAAGCTACTATACCAAAGTATATTAAAGTTTATGATGGACATCATTAATGTCTAACAAAGATATTATAAAATGATTTACGATTCGGGTGCTGCCTCTTTTGCCTTTTCTGGATCTGTTGGACCAATCAGCGACCGCCATCCATCCACCGCATCCTCTCTAGACAGTACCATGAACAACGTTGGGCCACTAAAGAGAAATTAACATTATTAAAAACACGACATAAATGAAGTCAAAGAATAATGGATAAAGAAAAAATGAATAAAATAAAAGTTAAAACAACAAAAAATTCAGTTTAACATCACCAAAATTTAGAATGATTTTTATTAATATGCTGAAATTACAATAATGCCAGTCCTTGGGCAAGCATTCTGCTAAATAGACAAATAGTTGCTGGCTACTAAGCTTCGCGGGTGCTTAATTTAATCCATCTTCTTATTATGCTGGTCATAGCTAGATCTTTCCCAATCCATACCCCAGGCTGACTTTATAAATCTCTCCCCCTCTCTGACCCATAGGCAAGTCTATGTATCATAGGGGTGTAAATGGGTCAGTCCACTTATCCTGAAGGAGGAATGCATATTTGGAAGGGTATATGGAATATCCTACACTGCTTCACTGACAATGTTATATGTGGGAGGATTTGAAATAAATATATGGAGCATTAAAGAGTTTGAAAGGAAAAACAGATCCATGCAGCCCTGTGTCCATAATGAGTTTCAGAGGCATAAGAGCAACACAGTGCATACTACAATATATAGTCAACTTAACCAGTGATCAAATATTGATTCAGCCACGGAATGAAAACAAAGATTTATTTATTATACAAACATCATGAACAAGGATTCAAATAAGATGAGTCAGCCCGACCTGCTTGATGCAAAATATTAGGACAGTATTTAAAAATAATAGCCTTTAAATTTAGGTGCTCTGAGCTCCTTGGAATCTTGTTACAAAAATACACATTATAACAACATTTACATGTGCAAACTACTAACAGAATATTATCAAAATATAACACTATGCATATACTAAACTTTAGATCTGCTTCGGGAGATCATAAATGTAAAAGCATGTGAACTATCATAAAAATGTACATGAAGAACTGAAATATCAATTTTAAATTTCTTTTAAGGATTTTTGTATTGGACTTGGACTCAGACATGACTTGAGTTCCAAATGACTTGGACTCAAAGGAGATGGACTTGGACTCAAAAGTTCAGTGACTCAGACTAACTCCACTGTCCTGGACTTGGACTTGAATTGTGTGGACTCAACTAAATCACTTGAGACAGGATAGCAGAGAACCCTACGATAATAGTACTAACCTTGTCATATGTTCTATTAAGTCTCCAAAGTATTCCTTCTCTTTCTGGTCTTCGTAAAACTGTTCTGCAATGTCTTTTGTAATCTGGGTTTCTTTTCTGGCAGCTATGTTGAATCCTGCTTCTCGTATTCTGTCCATAATCTCATCTAAAATAAAAGAAACAATTTTGATCAGTGCATATGTATATGAATAAAAAGGTTACAGTATGCCAAGTCAAACCATTTTTTTCAAAAGCTTAATTCATCAAATATGTAGCACATGTGTGATACAAATATGATTGTGTAAAGCTGTTATAACATAGTTGCCCAAATAATGCAGGCGGAGGTTCATACAGATGGAATTGTAAAACATTTTTAAGAAATAGCTCATTTGTTACTATACTGGTACTTATATTTTCATGCAACTGCGATGGTAGATACGAAGGCATTTTACATCATACCAGTCCTTAAGTTTAGCATAACACACTTCACATATGACAGACTAGAATAACAAATTTTATATTTGTTAATAATTAAAATTAGCTTCCGATATGGAGAGGCAATCCCTGTGTGGAAGATAGTTTTGAAAGCTGATAGGAAGACAGTGGGTGCCATGAATGTTAATTAAACCTGTGTTATTCCTGAGAACTTTTTAACTGAAAATGTTTTGAAAAACACCTTGGACATCAGGGCATTGCTGTCCTTGACTATAAACATTACAAACAAAACAAACTTGGCTCCCCCCCCCCCCCCAAGGTATGTTGGTTTACTGATATCTTTCAGGGAAATGGCACATGGAGTGACATCATGGTCCTCTGTGACATCATGACTCACACTCCAAAGATGGCCATATAGTCACATGCTACGTTCTAGTGTAAACATATGTGCTATTAAACCCCATTAAATAATCATTTTGGGTTATTAATGCTTGGATTTACACCAAAATTTAATTTCTTGGCCTTTTTTTACAAAACCAACCAATATGATAAATTTCAATAGCATCTGTGATACCGTCTCCAGATAATGTGTGGACACACACATACACACACAAAATCAAGTGAAAACAATAACCTTTGTGTGCACAAGTTGATAATATTTATGGCTGATTATTAAAGTTCAATTTAACATCCCCAGTAAGTGACAGTCTCTAGATCTGAATTTTCCATCATTGACATTCTAATGAATTAATTCATGTTCTCATTAATTAACTTGTACCTTTTGTTTGGTATGCATCTGGTTTGATAACAGCTACTGTCTGTTGCATGGGGAAGAAGTATTCTAACTCCTTGGCTGCTGTCTCCTCAGAGTCAGATCCATGAAGCTGGTTAATGTTTACTCCCTCTACAGAATACTGGGCTCGCAAACTGTAAAATAATGATAAATACACATTTATGTCAGTCACATTTATCTTTCCTATGCTAAATATGTAATAGCAATCTGATTAAATATGTGTGGATGTTGCCCATTATCAAACTCTAGTGAGATACCTATTTGTAAGTAGTGAGTTTCATGAAAATCTGTCAAAGAACCTGCAAGTTATTGCGGCGATACAAAAAGTGAATGAACAGATGGACTGTGGGTATACCATAATACTCCCGTCATATGACGGGCATGTAAAAAATCAATCTAAGGAGAGAGAGACAGACGGACAGAAGCACTGCACATCAAATTCCATCTGAATTTGCCAGTAGAATTTACCTTTACAAATATGTATACCAATTACTAATTTCTAGTTATACGTTATATAAAAAAATAAATGAATAAGCAATGAATTTTCTCAAGAACAGTCACGAGGACTTGAAAGGTCAATATATTATCAAACATCATTACAGTATCTTTAGTACCATGAATGAGCATTAATAAAATTCTCAAGAAGGAGAAATTTGACATTATTTACCTGTGTGGTGCTTCTTCTTTAGCAACATTAACCTCTGTCGGTCCTAACATGTCCCTCCAGTTTGTGACGGCGTCTTCTCTGGCAAGGGCTAAGGCCAACACTGGTCCACTGTGACAAACAGAACAAAATGGAAGATTCAATATGATATTCTCATAATCCTCAGTGGATGAAAACTGTATCATAGTGTCCTAAACACACACAGTGGATACACTCTGGGGAGGCAAATAGAAATTGAAGGTTCTCACTTGAAAGAGAAGAAAAATGCAAGAGCAAGAACAATGAAAAAGTCTCATACTTCAAAATATCTACAAATTAAACATTCATTTAATTTAAAATTAGTTTAATGTGAACTTATATGCTGATTTGGATTTTAAAAAGTTTTTCCAACCTCATTCTAAGTAAATAAAAGCAGGGTGAAATGGCTTAAGAAAGGATTATTACTAGATGTGTATACTAACATCTGTGGGAATTGAAATTATCAGAGAGAATGCTCAGTGGGTCACAGGGAATCTCTACCTATGCTTTTCTTTTAAAATCCTAGGGGACAAAAGATAACTTAAAAAAAAGACTTGCACTTCAATGAAGAATCAAAACTTCAATACCTTACCTTATAAACTAGAGACAAGTCACATGATCTCATCAACTAGACTGGCTCCTACTCACATATAGAAATTTAAGAAATTTGCTGAAATAAAATAAAATAGACTGGTACCTGCTCATTCTTTCAGTCAGCTCCTCAAAGTAAGCCTGTCCTTTGTGTTCTTTGTAGAACTCCTCCGCCTGTTCCTTGGTTAGCTGCATTTCTTTCTGCATGGCCACCTGGAACCCGGCCTCCTCAATCTTCTGGAGGATCTCATCCTTCTTGTCCTTGAGTGTGTCAGGCCGGATAAGTGCTAATGTCCTCTGGATCTTTGGACGTTTTGTGGCAGTTGGCACGGAGGGTACTGAATAGTTGGGGAAAAAGAATGCCAGCTCCCTGGAGCAATGAGAAATAATATAATTAGTCTTAACTTTCCCCTTTAGAGAATGTGTTCTTAAATAAAGAAGGATGCTTTTTCTTAAACTCAGTGAAAGCATCAAGGCCAAGCTTTTTTTCCAGAAAAAAAATCAATCTTTTGAAAAAGATGAGTCTGTAGGACAGCTATTGTGTGAATAAACCTATATTATTTGGGAACAAGTTTTCTATGCTGACAGGATGACCTTGACTTATAAAGCATTACATTTACTACAGATCTTGATTGCAGCAGTAAAAGTACTTTGAGCCTGTAGACCTCTTCTGCAAGAAAATCTGTTCTCACCTCATGGCTGTTTCTGATGAATCACTGCCGTGTAGAGCATTTGCATACTTCTCTGTACCGTATTTGGCTCTCCAGCTGAAAGTGATAAAAGCACAAAGGTGCCATTTCAAATTAAAACTTAAAATGTTATACATAAAATTTCTATATAATTGCAGACAAGGTTAACTGAAAAACACACAGGGACTACAATCCAAATTCATAAAAAAAACTGTGCATCAGTGCCTGTACAGCATGTTTATACAATATTGGAACCAAAATAATATCCATCACTTTTGGTCATTCAAATTGATGAAATCACCCACATGAAAAGCACATCAAATAAATTATGCAAATGAATAGCTATATAACTATTCTATAATAATTCATATAAGGGCTTTCACCAGGCTCCTAAAGAAATATAGGAATTTTATAGAGAACTTGAGACAAAATACAGGAGTTTATTTAAATTTTCACAAAAAATATGGGAAAATTATAGGGTTTCACTGCACAATTATGTTTCACTTAGTTACTTTCCATGACAATCAGTTCTCAAAGCAGCAAGATAAGGTCTCCTTATCTGGTTTAGATGGCTGTACTTGTACCAATGTAATTCTTACTTACACAGTATAACAAGAAAAAGCCGATTTTTTTTCAATAATAACAGGGTTTATAACAATAAATATTCAATAATAACAGTTATATCAGAAACACAATTGTGCAGTGAAAAAAATATAGGTAAGGCCAAAAAAAATAAAAGGTATGGTTCTCAGGCACCCCCGGCATCAATTTTAACCCCCTGCATCAACAATTTTTGTTTTGATTTTTATCTTTCAAGAAGATAAATAATACAATTTATGTAGTGCTTTTACCTGTATAACAAAAAAATAATGTTATTTTCATGCTTTTCCCTGTTCATACTGTATTTTTATCAAAACATACAAAAAAGGTCAAAAATAAAATACTGCCCACCCGCACTGATTTCTGAATAAAAGTGCCTATGAACCAAACCTTTTTTTTGCCTAAATATAGGAGATTACAATTGTTAATATTGGAAAATATAGAAAATTATAGGAGACTTATTTTCATAAGAAAATGTAGGAATTACAGGAGTAAATGGAAGCCCTGTAATTATATAACTGACCTTTCTGGTTCAGCCTCCTTGGCCTCCTCCACATTTGGTGGACCCAGCAGTTCTTTCCATGTCTGTATGATGTTCTCTCCTGTGTCACCCTTACTCAATACCAATACATGACTCGGACCACTTGACATAAACTTGACAAGCTCCTCAAAGTACTCCTGCCATAGAAAAGAAGGACATAATATGATCATTAAACAAGTTCTGTAATTCATACTGGAAACTTATAGAATATGTCACTTTGTGTAAGTGATAATTGTTTGTTCCGAGTCTGGACAAATACTAAAGAATTGTTTAATTTTTCCACAAGATGGCAGCATCAGTGTTTGTTCAGTCTAATTAAATTTCAAAATTGATGTACAAAACAGATCCTGCACATATATCGAAAGGGTAAATTTCATCAATTACATTTTGGATTTTTTTTTTTCAATAAGGTTCACTTGTAAGATTCACACATATACTGGGAAAAAAAGTTTCCATTTCATGCTCATTTAGTGGAAGATGTAACCAGTATTTCATAAAGATCTGAACACATAAGACACCCCTACCTCATCCTTTTTGTGACTGTAGAACTCCCGAGCCTCTTCCTCAGTAAGCTGTCTCTCTTGGTGCTCCAAAATCTCAATCCCAGCAGCACCCATCTTATGGAAGCAAAATAAATGGCTTACAGTTATTCCCCATTGATAATCCTGACTTTTCCTTTATAAAAGTGAAACAAATAACCATGGTGCATTGAAGCATCATTTCACAACTATTTTCCTGCGGCACTGAACATTGTTTGGAAAGCCAAAATACTGCCGAAACGTCAGTTGATATGGAGTAAAAAGTCTGCATACATTTTCAAGAAATGTGTTTTGTAATCTTGACTTTAACCTTTTGGCCTTAAAATCAATAGGGTCCCTCTTCTTTTTGTACATGTGAAAGATGGAAGGCTTGGGATGAAGAAAAATGGGCTTGCAGAGGCATCCGCATCTTTTTAAAGAAGGGGGCCATGTTACCTTGACATTTGACCTTGTGACCCCATAATCAACAAGGTTCTGAATGAAGTGGTGGCCACACAATAATAAAGTTTGAAATCAATTGGCCAATCCAAACTGGATTTTTCATCCATTAACAAATTTCTGAATGGACAAAGAAAGGCCATGGTTATTATAATAGCCTACAGGACATCCGTTTATTCAAGTGGGACCCTCATTAGGATCAAAGTTATGCTAAATACCTCTTGCATAATCTCCTCTACCCTGCCAGCTGACACAACATCAGGTTTGATAATTGCCACCGTGACTTCTTTCTTGGCTGAAGCAAAAAAAAAAAAAAAACTTGTAGGAACCACATTCCTATACCACATGCAAATACCAGAACAATATGCACAACTGTTCTCTAATATATGAGTTATACTAAGGCAAAACAACAAGCCCTGATCTTGAGTAGATTCTTGTGTCATTGATCACTAACCATCTGTTTTCTAGTGGTAATTTCTTTAAAGATTATATTTTTATGGCAACTTGATATGACAAGAAACATATATTTCACTGCATCATAGGTTTACCTCTGAACTGACAGTTGGAAAGTTGCTTTATGTAAAAACATGTATCGTATTTGGTTAGAACATGATTAGCTTTTTAAATACAAATCTTCATTCATGATGTGTTCAGTTGTTCATGTATCAAATGTCTATGTAAGAGCCAATAAAGGTCTGGTTGATAATTAATACTCCAGGTTAATTAAATGTGGACCTGCTATTAAAAAAGGATATGACCATTCTTACTGCAAAGAACACACTCATAACATTTTAATCACAGTCTCACTGGACTTGACTCTGACATACACAAATATATTTACCATTAAATATATTTAATCAAAGTCAAGCACATTTTAAAGTACATAAAGTTGGTACTAAAGACAATAAGATATATCATTATGGTTTGCATTAACATACACCATCTCACAATTTACAATATGGAGAACAGACCTGATTGGCGATCATTTCATCAAAGCAGACAATATACTGTGGTTGCCTTTTTGAATGCGAGGGTTCACCTTTACGGTATTCGATAAAGGAGAATCATATCACAAAAATAAAACCTTAATGAAAAACAGGTCCTATTTGTGAAGGCAAGCTGAAAGGTAAAAATTTTGAATAATAATTTTATTACAGATCTTGTATATTCAAAGATTACTGATTTTATAAATGATATCAGATCTTTCAAATTATCTTTAATGAACAATAATTTTCGAGTCTGCTGATGGTTCCTTAGCTCCCAAAGAGATAGCTAAGATTTTGCGGACATATAATTTGATCTTATTAATAACATATAAAACTGGTTATATAAACTCTGTGTAGGTTTTTTGTTTAGTGTGAGTGAAAAAATTGAACCCTCTCGAAACACAGAAAAATTAAAAATCATGAAATTTTATCCACATGAATATGAAGCCAACCACAGTACACATAATGATGGTACATTTATCAATATAAACAGATCATGCATAAATCTTATGTGTTGTGAGCGAAATCAGGTGAGTTTTGTGTCCATGTGATTAGTATCCATATGATTAATATCCGTTGTTAAACATTAATGTCCAATGAATTCCTATCTGCTGGGGTAATCATTTATACAGATAATACAACACACCCCATGCTGACAAAAATTAATATGTTATTTAACTTTAAATCAAGACAATAAATAATATCAATTATTAAACTGTTCTGCTCCATCTCTGAATTATTCTTCTCAATTGTTTAACGACTCAGCTCATATTTATGATCTTACCAATCTGTTATTTTGCTTTTTTTCTGCTGCACTTACATGAGAGACTGTATCTGACAATAGCAGCCCAAGTTTAAGAAACTTTCAGTTGTCTATATAATCAAGTAATATAAAACTGAACTAGTGCATTATATATCTTTAGTATGATATTCAATTCTGATGTCCTATGACCTCATTAATTATGTACAGACATACTGCATGAACTATGAAAAAACAGGTAATATGCAAGTTCTTTTAATGAACTCTCCATGAGGAATTACTTCTCATAATAATATTACTTTGAGATCAGGAATCAGCCCAGAAAAGTTCCAATATTGATACATGAATTCCCTTTGTATAATGCTCTGCAGACCAATTTTTCTATGGTTTTCATGTACTACATTTGAGGACTATACATAGAAAATTATATTCTCTGGACCAGTATTATTCCCTACAAACATGTCACTCACATTTATATCCTCAAACAGCCCAGAGAAAAATAAATATTTGTAAAAGCTTGGATTATTCATTTTAGAATAATCTTTACTTATACTCATTAGAGCACAGATATTACTGATATTATGGTCCTACAATACCAAAGAGACTGACTACTGGTAAACAGTCATTCATTGTAAGTAATTATCTAGAGAAATATTCTCAAATAAAATTTCCTTACATTTGTGTTTCAAAACACCTTAGAAACTGATCATGAACATTTTTCACTGATTCTGTGGACAATTGCAAATCACATTGTAACAAGTGCCATGGGCAATCACAAGTAGCCATTCACAATATATAGACTGTACAGGCTGTGACAGCAATATATACAGCAATGACAGTAACATATCAGTCAGTGGTGTACCTTGATCAGCAGCCTGGGGTAATTCATCAAAATATATATGCTCTCCCTTAAACTTCAAATTGGCTGAGGAGAGGGGAGAAAAAAATACACAAGTCACCAAAGTGTTAATGCATGAAAAAATGCAAACATATCAAACCAGAGTGCTAAGAGCTGAGTTGGGCTCAAATGCAAGACTGAATTATAAACATTTTTTCTTGTTAGAATGATGTGTACTGGTATATAAACTATCAGTTATCAGATGCCATTATGCACTGACTAATTATAATGCAAAGGTGCTGATGACTGACAAGCAAAATGCTCTTGCATGTAATTTTAAAAACTGTGTTCTTAATTTGTTAATTTAAGTCAAATGTGATGGTCTTGTTTTGAAATGTACTGACAAATGATTAAATGTAAGTAGAATTTAACTAAAAACCAATCAAATGCATTGACAAATATAAAAATGCAAATTATGCCTAAGTACATGAATTTACAATTTTATTCACAATGAAAATTAAAAAAAAAAAAAATGGCTGTTTGTCTGCTTCAAATCATTACCTCACAAAAACTGCATGTTACAATTATTATTCTGACTAGCAACTAGCACACTAGTGTACTGGGTGCCGCATTAATTGAATGGGGTTTCTTGGTATTTGACTGTCCATCTGGATTTCATCTGGGATTTAGGTGAAGTCTATGTGTGGTTTTAAATGGAAGTGCCGTTTCAAAAAGACAAATACAGTAATTGATAAAACAGAATATTTACAAGTACATTCTTGAATAATAATAGGGTTATTATAACAAGAAAATGAACTTACTTTGGATGCTCCTAATGATTTTTATGATCCCTTAGAAGTTTTTTAAATTAGATATTTATTTATGATTTAAGCATAACTGATTTGTTTTTTTTTTTCAATGAAACCATATTAAACCAAGTACGAAATACCCTGCACATGCAACTTTATAAAATGTCAATACATTTGAACCCAACTCTGCTCACAGTATCAAACAGCAAAGAATAGTCATAAACACGGTATTTTTTCAAACCAAACAATGCATACAGGAGGGGGTCAGAAACTATTTAAATACATTGCAGGAATCAAAATTACAAGAAATCAACAGACCTGATACACATAGATTTTAAGAATTAGGCTGAAATAATGATATTCCCTAACTCCCCCAAAAAAGAAAATTCTCTAGTCTTGTTTAATGTATGGTTTATGAATTTGACCTCTTAACAAAAATTGTAATAATTCATAACTTGAATAATGTATATTGTAAATAAAAAGAGAGATACTTTAACCTTAAAAACAAACACAAAATCTTGAAAATGTATGGATCCTTATGGTATTCCATCTGCATATGGATGCTATCATAATAATATCAGGACTGTAACATTTAAAATTTCAACTCCTGCATGGATGCTGAATTTTTTTTTATAGTGGGCTTACAGGCGTTTTAAATGATACTGTCCTACCAAGAAGTGACCAATGTAAATAATATCATGTACAAAAGTACAAAAATAAGTTAAAAATCATTTTAACATATCTTAAAAGTAGAACTATTCCAAATGTTGATTTCCTATAATTCATATTGAATTATTTTGAATTATTTACATAAAATATTTGAAAAAAGTATTCCAGAGTAAATACTCTATTCATTTTGTTCATCATATAATAGAAAATTAATTCAATCCATATTTTCTGATACTTTCCTAGCTCATTACCAGTTTGAATGCAAACAATAGGATAGGGACTGCATTAATTTAGATTTAATTTAAAATCAATATAAATTCTACTGTTCTATATTATTTTACTTTACACAATAACATTTATATCAATTTGTAATTTAGTAGTTTCAATCAATGCATTTCATTTCACTTCCATCTTCAAAATTTATAATGCAATTGTTTAAATATATACATTTTAAATAATAGTTCTGACAGGGAAAACAGCCCTGTCCTGGTTATTTCTGGACAGTTTCAGTTGCAAATTTGCAACCTGGAAAAGATGCAGCTGTAAAGGAAATTCTGCAAATACCAAAACAAAGACAAAAGGCAGGCACAATTAAACAAGCATAATTTTCTAAAATAAAACTTATATACATTATTTGCGACCTACACAATCTATGAAATCCATTTATTAAATTGTATTTATGTCAGAGATGATTTTTTTTGTGGAATACAGTTTGGTCACACTACAAAGATAATGATAGCAACAAAAATATGCCATATATACATGTGTAGCCATAATATTGAGAATATAGTTTTAATAGGTACATATAATAATCATGGGACATTTATAACACATACAATTTCTTGCCGTAATGGAGAATCCAAATGAAACTGAAAACTGAATTGGAGGTGTATCTGCATGTAGAAAAGAATAATAAATTTGGGGAAAAAAAGACATCTTTCCTTTATGGTTAGACAAAAGCCTAATGACCACCTGTGTTTGGTAACCACCATAAAATAATGACCACTTCTTGACGGTCTCACAATTTTTTGCTCTTGTATGAGACCTTGCTATAACTGTTAACACCTCAATAATGTGAACACTTTATCAAGGTCCCACTGGTGGTCATTATTTTGTGTTTCTAATACACCTTCAAACAATTTCTAGAATGATTATCATTAAATTTCCAAGAAAATCTGAGGGACGTTGACCAACTTGTATGACAAATGACAAACTGGGAGTTTTATTGCATTATTTCATTGTCTGACATGGTGATGGTGTGACAGCTTAACTGAGAACAATTCAACAGTTGACAATCTTATATCAGTCTGTCATTATTAATGCAATGTGACTATAGTGCCTGATTTACTAGTATGATAATTTATTAGTCTATCATAAACAATTCAATGCAACAATTCAGTTATTTATGATAATTTATTAGTCTATCATTATCAATGCAATATGACCAGTCCCTAATTTATGAAAATGTATGCGTCTGAAAGATTAATATGCTGGTAACATCAAGCGAGCTGATTGGACGCAAGCGATGACAACAACAACAGTGCTGACCACTCACCATCCTGGGCTGCCTGTGTGCTTGTTTTAGGGGTCACTTTATGTGAACTGTCTATGGCTTGTTCACTACCTGCTACTGAGGGTATTCCTGTTTCCCCTTCTAAAAAGCAGAACTGTTAGCAACACACATGCACAAAACTAGCATAGCAGGTTAGAAAGAGAGAGAGTGTTAAAACCATAGAACAGCTCTTGCAAGTAATGATAGTTTTTGTTGACCTTTTTTTACATATTACCCCTTTACTACAAAAGAATATTTAATTAGCTTTTGGAGAACAGCATGTTAAACCCTTAATTTTTCTTAATTTATCTTCCAGGCATATAAAAGCAATTCTGGTAGTTCAAACAATTCATAATATTTTAAATCCTGCTTTCTCTTCCTGATAATTTGTACCTGTTCTTTATAAATTATGATCAATATTTTTGAAAGTGTAAATCTCTTCAAGCATAAGGCTAATATAGATTAAGTATCTGTTGTGAATTTGTCCTGAAAATGCAGTTACACTGAAACAAAGATCACTTGTTTTTCAAGTCTTCAATTCATTTTGTTTAACTTTAATATTTACACCCTGGCCTATAGCTTAACTTATTAAACACCATCAGGCAAAAGCTGTTCTATTCAGAGATGCCATGCTAATAAAGTACATTGGGTTTAAGCTTCTATGTTATAACTACAAAGATGCCAGTAAATCAGTGCACCCAGAGAGTTTCCAAAGGATTAAATCTCCTTGTTCTAACATGGATATACTAATCAATAGTACAACTGACAGAAGATCTTGTAACTGATTCAAAGAGGAAAAGGTTTTACAATGAGATACTAAGAAACAATTTAAAAAAAAAGACATGTGCATGCAAAACATACTATGTTTAAAGATCTAGTCTGCTTACACTCGGTGCAAATGTTATTATTAATTAGCACCCAAATGCATAGTTAGTCAAGTGAAAAAGGAATCTAGTCATCACTACAAATGCACTGCACAGTAGTCTCACTTGAATAAATGCCAGTTTTGTTCATGCCTTATTTTTTTTGCTCTTATATGTAAATAATACATGATAAATTGACTTAATAATATTATCAAATATGTCAATTACAGATAAACATTGACAAGCTTGTTTCAGATTAATTTTCCTTCACAAACTGGATGCCTCTGGTATGCAAGTTGCTGAAGAAATCTTTAATAAGTCTCAGCATTAAAAAAAAGGGTATTTACCAGTAAAGGGCTTAGCTATTACGATATCTGATGTCTTTTAGCCAGAGTGAATTCTTAGAACCTTCAATAAAAAACAGAACAGAAAATGCCGATCCCACAGCATATGGGCTGTTGGTTTTGTTTTTATACTTGCTTTTATAACATGTGGGGGCCAACAAAAAATAATCCAAACCCATTCAACAAGGACATCTTTTGACTTTTTTTGCAGTTAGTGACATTCTAACTTTTGCACATTTGCAACTAACCACCTACAATTACATGTTTTTTTTCATCAACTTTAGAGCATTTACATTTGAGTGTTTACTAACAGCTTGTTGATCAACAAGCTCATACATCCGTTACAGAGGCATTATAAGAATTTTTTCTCAATAGAACAAACCAGAAGTCTTCAGAAAAGTAGGTGAATGGTTGGCTTTAAGTAAAATTTCATGGAATACAAAACAAAATATTTTGGTGTATATTATTTCTTAATTTTGGCTATTTGTGTCACTTTTGGATCTTTATTTTCTTAATAATACAAAAGCGATCACACAAGGCACACAACTACCTACGAGATAGTTTCATGTAGAAAGCACTAATGAAGCGACAGTACCACCTGACAATCTTAGTAACATACCAGCATCTTCATCCTTCTCATTCTCATCTTCATCAAGTGCAGATTTCTCACGATCGTCATCAGCAAGCCCAGGATCTCTGATCTGTAAAAACAGGTATTGAAATTAGTTACAGATTTACATAACCAGAAAGACCTAAATACGAATAACCTGACAAACCAATCTAGGAAACAACATATTTTCAAATGTAAAAAATCAGTTCTTCACAATTAAATGTTTTTAGCGTTAGTGAGGACCCTTAATTTAAACTTTTCATGAAAGTATGCTTGTTGTGCTGTATTGTACAGCCTATGTTTACAAAAATGAAAAAAATAACAGAAACTGGAGTGAGTTTGGTGCAATTTGAAATGCAGTGCTAATTAAAATCAACAATTACATTTTGTATATGGGCTTTATGTTATTTATGCCATATGGCACTTTGTCAACAATTTTTTTAAAGAATTCTTTGGTGGAGGTAACCACCTTTGTTTTTCAATGCTTGCTTAATTAATTTCATTCCGGTCTCAGACAACATGACAGGGGGGCACTTCTTGTGATTGAAACACGAGTGTTAGGAACATCATCCCCATTTACCCTGCAGAGCGCTCACTCTGGGTGGGGGCAGAGCGTGAAAAATCTTACCACCTCGGCTGAGATTTGAACTCATGCTCTCCTGGCTTTAAGCTATCTGCTATTCCCCATGACCACAGAAGCCAGTAAAGGACAAATTTATAAAGGTATGTAATGTCCTGTGGCAATTTGTCAGTGTATATATATATATATCCTGTGACCTTTTGTAAA
The DNA here is from genome assembly GCA_026874595.1 of Sipunculus nudus. NCBI lineage: Eukaryota > Metazoa > Annelida > Sipuncula > Golfingiida > Sipunculidae > Sipunculus > Sipunculus nudus. The sequence continues at coordinate 41,421,917 of CM049321.1, read as the reverse complement.
TATATGTAATGTCAATTTGTCAATACAGCAGAGATTCGTTTATCCAAAAATCTTGAGGGACAAATTTTTGTTCTGATAAACAATTATTCAGATAAATTATTTCACAGGAATCATGACTGCCAAATAACAGATGTTATCAGGTAATGACGAACACAAATTAATGAAGCTAGTTCAATATAAACCTTTGCAAAATTTGTTTTGTTTGATTTCCATCAATGTTACCAATGTATATTGGTTAGCTTTAAGTAGCTTGTACTCATCCACTGATACTTGTATTAGTGATATATTTATGTGCATATTCAGTATCAATAAAAATATGTCGAACAAACAAACCAATTTACATCATGTATAATTTATTGAAATTATTGCTAACTAGTCCTGGAAAATTAATCAAAATAAAATACATAGTCCCACTAATCCCTGTACATTTGCTAGGAATTTGATGATCTTTTATACAAACTGTTTAAGATTTATGCACATTGTTCAGATTTCAGACAAACATTCGGATTTTCAGTTTTCAATTTCAGATAAATGAATTTTAGGATAATCAATGTTAATAAACGACTCCCTACTGTATATGTTATATTTACTTGCATTTTGTAAATACATTGGTTAAAATCTAAGGCATATTTTGTCTGAATGGTATAAACTGGACCCAGATGGCGGTGTTACACCAGTTACCTCCTTGCGTTCTGCCGTTCCGTCAAGGACCTTGTGCTCCTGTGCTAGCTGTTCTGTGATGCACTTTATAAGCTGCGGGGAGTTTGCTCCTCTCATCACCTCCACCAGAGACCCACCCTGTGTATAACACACAAAGCTTATTGTACTCACATAATGCTATGATGATGATCCCTGTATCCTACCTCCTCTTATATAAAGTACTCCATGAGTGGTGAAAATAACATCTGCCAATCAAATCCATTGAACAAGATGTATGGAATACACTGTTTACATGTAGTCTAAACAAAAACACATAGCAGAAACAGGACAGGCCTATTTGACTGAATAGATTCTCCATGCATTCTAAGCAGTGTTAAATGTTTGATCAAAGCATCAAAAGTAAACATGTTAACAAGTTCATGTGAGCCATTTGATTGGTTCAATTGCCTTATGCATTATACATGAAATAGATGTTAAAGAGGGTTGCAGAATTAAGGTCTGTGAAAGTGTATAGCCACAGACTTGAAATTATAAAGATGGTTTCAGTACTACAAATGGATCTTTATGTTACCAAGTCCACAAGCCATTATATTATAACATTACCTTTGTTTCTGCATTGGCTGGGGATACTTACCGCATAGAACAGGAAACATGGCTCACATTTCCCTCGATACTTTTCTAAGGAGTCTATTGTATCTGATTTAGCCTGTGAGAAAAAAAAATCCCTTAAAAAATTAATTTATGAAGATATACAGAAAAATATACAGAAATTCTGCAATATTTCACAAATCCTTATATCTACAGTTATAGAAATTACTACAAATAATATTTGAAAACAAACGTCAAAGGAAGGAAACTAAATTTGCTGATGATACAGTTGACCACAGGAAAACAACTCTAAGTGAATATAAATAGGACTAGATATCATTTAGATTAAAAAATTAGAGATTTTTATGAACATCTTGAGTAACATTTAATGCTTATTTCATGATTTTTTTAATGTTATTGTGACCATTTATCAGGCCAAATGATTAACAGAATATAATTAATCAGTTTCCATATAATTATATGGGCACGACAGGACCTGACAAGTGATAAAATGTAAAAATATTTTACTTAGAAATATGGTCATGCTTTACATTATGATTAAATTACAATAAAATTTAACTTTTAAAATATTTAACATTAACACACAATCAAGCAATAGATCTATAAAAAAAAAAAGCTTGAAAAGCTCTAAAAAGAATGAAACTTTTTTTAAAAATCTGTAACAGAACAGAGCATGTCCTAGCCATGCAAGAATTATAAAAGCATTGAGTCATTGACTATGTAAGTGTACATTATGACCTTACCCTCATGCTGCAAAATATGCAGAACCTGATGCCAACTTACCACCGCAAAATGAAGAAGATCATCACCTAGTTCATTACGCAGCCTGCGGAGGTTTGATATGAGAGCCTTGCAGGGCCCTGCCCACTCCACAAAGCAGTCTATCACTGAAAGGGCCATCATGCATGTTTTCTACAGCTGTACATGTATTCTTAGTCTCTGGCTGTTATCCACAATATAATGCTTGAGATTGATTCTCCAAAGTGCCAAATGTAATGCATGCATGGGTGTCACGATGAAGGTAGCAAATGATTCTATTTATTCGACCACCATGCAATATGAAGACTAATAATTTCTATATATCCTCCAGAATTTCAACCATTGACAATTTTATTTATTTAAGGGTTATATATTCAGATTAAATACAGGAACTTAGCTTGAAACAGAGGTTGTATTGATTAAACTTTTTCAGAATTTCTTAAGGCAATTATAAGTGAAGATGTACTAATAAATACTGAAAAGATATTAAATACTGGTATATTTTTTGTGTGCTGGAGCATATCTTTAGATACTTATGTTTGGAGTTAATATCAAGAGTGATGACTTTATTAATTTTTTATAGCGAAATATTTACAGGTTTACCAACTCTATCCATAAGCTGTCCAAACTTATGAATATAGGTTGCTAGCTCAAGTAACCAGCTAACCAGTATCAGTTAGAGGCTATAGATAGCCAGTCTGGTTGATCGGAGGTCAAAGGTCGATCGTGAGGGCTGAGCATACTAACAATTGACAGTGCTATCAGTGAACTGTTTTATTTTTATTTTTTTCTATTACAGCTACTCTGGTGTAAAGATCATTGCACCACTAGATTATATAAAGCTCTGTTAAAAACAGAAATGGGATAAAATCTTAACCCATTTAAATAAGGACCACATTTCACACATGAGAAGGCTTTTGAAGGATGAATCTCAAAATACAGATACACAGCATTCCTGAACACATCAATCAAATCAACACCATGACATTCCAGTGATCAAACCCTCAGCATACTGTGCAGTTATAATCATATCACATTATGTGTACTGGATGCAATGATAAATGTACTGTTGACTTGGAATGGATTAAGTTCATTAGGAAGAAATTTATAAACTGATGAAAAGTGATGATTAACAAATGAAGAACTCTCAATGACTACACTTAAAATTAAAATTAAGTTTGTCACAGGGTTTTCAAGAGATAAGCCCAATTGTAAGCTTGAAATAACAATCAAGATTTTTTTTTTTCAAATTCTAAAAGCACTTAATGACACAAATGCTATCTGGGGAAAATTAATGAATTATTCTTTTTGTCTGAAACAATATGGACACTAATTTGTCTGCTGTGACTTCAACAAGGCAGTAGAAAAAAGTTTCTAATTTAAATTAATTACCAATATTAAGCTACATATATCATTACATCCAAAGTTTTAATGAGCTGGTCCATGCAATGTTCAGTGCATCATCAATCATGTACTTAATCAATTTATCAGTCACATGGTATTTATTGATATACAGCATATCATGTTCATTTCTGAAATTTTGGTTTGTTCTCTGAAATATCTCAGTTGTCACTCACCTTGAAAGCTCTTTTTTTATTAGGTTTCTACTATTTAGATTTAGTCATAAATTAAATTTCAATACATGACAAATAAAATAAAGTGCACAAGTGAAGCAAGGACCAACCAATGAACACATGATCAAGTTGTCATGAATCACACAGCAAGCTTGCTTATATCTCATCTGATATCAGTGAGATATAATATGTTGCTGATTTATAGTGAATTATAGCATGATAGAAGAATGTGTAAAACTTTAGCATGCATATTAACCAAGGCTTCATTTGCCAAGCATGTTGTGTATCATCAGCTCATCCTGAAAAGTGATCAGACCAGTGAATCAATCACATTGGCCTGTTCTGACTAACTGACAGCTTGGTATTTAGAAATGTTGTCTGCAAAATTATTCTTGCCTTACCTGGTAAAATATAACCAAATTTGCTTTTTGAGCATTTTTTTTTATCAACACCGATAGTCTAGTGCTTCAGGGCTTGGAAGTCACACAAGAACTCGTGAATTTTTAACAATTTCACCATTGACTAGGAAAATTGTTGTCTGACAATTATGACTTACTTCCCAAAATGAATGTGCTTACAAAATGTTACCTTTGTTTTTTTTCTACATGAAAATAATGTTTATTTTAGGAAACAAGAGGTAGCAATTTTGCAGAGCAATGGGAGCTGTTTTTCTTTACTGAAAGTCTGATTTTAGTCAAATTTTATTGTGAGAAAGTATGAGAAAATTTCAACCAGTTGACTCTTCATTGTAATATACCATAACAAGTCAGTAAGAACAGGTGATTCTTTATCAGTGAGAGGTCAACCAGTGCAGTGTGCAGTTTGATGCGTGATAATGCACAGCTGTGTCATGAAACACCCGGTGTGCTCATGCTCACCACTGAGTAGTTGAGCAGCTTATCTCCGAGCTCCAGCTTAAGTTTTCTGAAGCGCTGGACCATACTGGTGCAGGGCCCAGACCACTCCTGGTAAACATCTACAACTAAGAACCGCTAAAACGATGTTACAAATGACATTCAACAACTCAAAACTGTCAAGAGTGACCCATATGGTACATGATGCTCAGCCAGTAAACTTTATGGCAATGAACTAAGACAGTTACTGAAAATGTCACTTTCATATCCTGTAAAGCCATTATATTGAAAAATTCATGCACTCACAGTCAAACATTTTCAGGTCGGCAGACCTTTACATAACATTAGGCTACAGGGGAGCTTACAGTAATATAAAACCTTTTTTAATTTTTAGTTTATTGACGATTCATTAAGTGAAAATAAAAAAATTACATATATATAGTAATTACTAATAATCATAAAAATGGACCACTGTGACCAGTGACATTTTCAAAAAGTTTATTTCTAAGTGAAATTAAGGTGGGTTCCAAATGCAGATGTATACCACTGTTAAAAAGATATTCTTCCTTCTAATGTACTCCTTAATTTTACATGAGATAAAGGTTTATTACTTTAGATATTTTATAGAACTGTTGGTTATGACACCTACCATGTAGCCCCTCCTTTGCCAGCATCTCCTCCCATTCTTCTTGTGTCTCAATCACTGTCTGAAGAGCTACTTCTTGCTTCTTCCTGGCCATTTTGTCACTGAGAGAACCACCTAAAACATTAACAATAATACTGTCAGCACTGTAAATATACATTTCATACAAATAATCTATAAACTAGAAAATGTCCAGAGACTGGATCTCCTACCAAACAGAAATGTTAAAAATGTGTAATTTGGCGGATTTTATAGCATGAAAATTGGGCAAAGTTAACCAAGAATGCATATAAATATAATCAGACAAGGAGACTCATAACAAACACATGCATTAGTGAAAAGAGGTGAATCCCAAAATCGCATTTTGAGATGTTGCATGTCATATCAAATGTACAATTACAAGTCAAACTTGAAATTTTTTGGTGGGGGGGGGGGGGGGCTTTCTTTTGCTACTAACATTAATTTAAAATTAATCAAATGTTCATGGCATTCACATGGACCTCACCTGTACACGTTAATGCATTTCATATGTGTGTAATGAAGAATTCAATAAATTTAATTATATTAAATGATCAACAAGACAACATGCATTAATCTTTAAAAAAAATAATATATGTTGAAGTGTTCTTTTCGTTCGCTGCCATGCACCGGACTTATATGAGAGGCAAAACACCAAGATACTTTAACTGGGCTTTATTCAATCAGCTTGTTCAACGCCGATCACTCACGTCCTATCGTAGTGGTGCCATATTCTATACTGGCGATTGCCAGTCAAACTACACGCATGCGCATTTACAATTTGCCAGCTAACCTCCCTGCATATATGTAAACTCACTACAATGTATCAAAATGGACAATATCCCTTTTGAAAACTTAAATGAAGCAATGTCATTATAACATCTGATGTTTTAATTCACAATATGGCTGGATAATTGGAGTACACACTTAATAATAAGCTACAGACTATATATAGTCTGATAGTAGGCACAACAGATTTTTGACAGCGAGCATGACAGTCGGTGCCCTCTGCCAAAGCGTTGCTATGATGCAGCAATCTAAATCACGCTGGGCGATACATTATTGAAATTATTGGCTAAACTAGGGCATCTTAACTTAAGTACTTAGATTTCTTTATAAAAACTATGTCTTCATTTTTATATTACCTGTGAAGAAGTTGTAATCCTCCTACTATGACAACAGAAATTCACTCTGCTCTCAACTCCAGCCGAATGTTTCTGGTTGCGAGGATGGTCACGTGATATAAACATACTATGTTGATTGGATTAGAACCACGCACAGCTGGTTTCCGGTGTATCAGTATATTTTCACCATATCACATTTGGTCAACTATTACTACGGGGGGGGGGGGGGGGGGGGGGGGGATTCAACTAAATGTAATTGATTCATCCTTACTTTAAAATATTTTATGAAGTGAAATATGTATACCTTTTTCCTGAGATCCCTACATATGGTTAGTGTACTTAAAACCAGCAGGGTTAACTGTTTGTGTAATATGAGGACGGTTCTGCGCATTATGAGTATTGATTCAGTATTCAGGCAATTATCACGTACGTATGATAGTTTTCCTGGTTCCTTAAAAATGATGCCCACCTAGTATTGAAGAACAAAAAATAATGTTAATCTCGTATTGAATAATAATTAACTAATAATGATAATAATATTAATAATAATATTATCATTATTATTACTAATAATAAAGATAATGTTAATAAAAATAATAATTATAATAATAATATCATTAATAATAATAATAAAAATATTAACTTTTAATGATAATAATAATAATAATAGTTATTATGATTATTATTTATTATTAATATATATATATATATGTATATATATATATATATATATATATATATGCATGGTCCGAATTTCGCTCTTTATAGATCTATACCAATATACATGTACATGAATGCAAATACTGTGCAAATATAAATTATTAGAAAATTTAATCTTAGAAATATCAACTAAAAAAAATAATTACGTCTCTCATGCGGGCGAGGTTATATATATATATATATATATATATATATATATATATATATATATATATATATATATATATATATATATATATATATATATATATACTTATTGAACTTGTGTATTTTTAAACGACCCCTAATCTAACGCATATTTATGGGCCGTTGGAAAATAAATTTAAAGATGCATATGGTTGTTCATATTTGTATAGTTTTACCTGTACTGCCGTGCATGCATACATTACTCCTGTATAGGCGCAGCCTAGGCTGCCCTCCAAACGTCGAATTTTAATTAAACGAAGACACTTTGGTGGTAGTAGGCCTAGAAATATTAGGGTTCGGAACAGTTCTGGTATAAGTAGATGTGCACGCCATTTCTTACTGTCCTTTTTTTGTCATTTCCATCAGCTTGTCGAACTTTCATTTTTCCGAGGTAAAACAAAAAAGCGACGTTATTCTGTGGGGAAAATGATAGATATTTCGCTGTTTTTGTGCTTCATCTATCATATATCCCTGAAAGAATAAGAACATCTTACCGAATTCATATGACTTCTTTGGATCTGCATATAGGCCTACATAATCTTTGTGATTCGATTAAGCAAAAAATGCAATCGATTTAATCGATTATGAAAGAAAACGACCAATCGTTGATATAGTCTTAACAAGACTATTTGGGTTAAGAAGGGTGTGTGTGTTCGGGGGGGGGGGGGGGGGCATGCATGGATGCAAGATCTATCACCCCCCCCCCCCCCATTATATCAATCTTAATTTCATTTTATCAAGATTAATTCAGTTTTGAATGGAGTAAAAAGAGTTATAAAGAGATAGACCCGAAAGTTCGCTACTAAAAAAGCTATTTGCAACTAAAATATTAAAATGTAAGGTAATTCCACGCCTCTAAAAGCCTGTAATAAAATCAGCAATTAACCTGGCCATGCACTCACTAATTATACTAATAAAACATTGATGCCTGTGGGTTCGAGGAGCGTGAATTAGTTAAGTAATTAAACCCCAGATGGCAAAACCTACATTTGATTATGATATAAAAATACCGACTTGACTAGACTAATTTATCTAAACGCCGCTGACACTGACCGAGAATGAACTATCTACCTTGGTATTGCAAGTGTATATCATTATCACAATATTTAACAGATACATAAGAATAAGACAAATGTGGTGTAAAAATAACAACATTCTCATTCAGCTGAAATACAGGGGTATTAAAGGTATAACGTCAGAGCGTAATGCAATATATATCAACACTCGTGCTGCTCGTTATTTTACAACCTGCAATAAAATATGATGCTTGTGTCCACGGACAATGTGAAAAACATACGTAACAAAGATATGGAATCGTTTCACATTATTAAACAGATACAAAAGAATTAGACAAATGTGGTGTACACTAAAAATTAACAAATTCTGAATTCAGATGAAATACAGGGGTATATTAGAGGTAACTTCAGGGAGTGATGCAACACTCATGTTGTTCGATATTTTACAGCACTGCAACATGTTATGATCGATGCTTGTGTCAACGAGCGATGTGTAAAATATATATGGCAAAGATAATAATTAAGGAAACAAATTTAACATCATATTATTAACTAGAATACGGGTAGTCGACAAGCGACTACGTGTATCCGCCAAAATCAGAGAAGGACGGGTGGAGTGAGGCATGGATTGAGTGGCAAGGGGAAACACACATCACATAAACATAATTGTAGGTGGCGCCACCTGTTATTTGAACGAGAAACTATCCAAGATGTATACACATGCAAAATTTCATGTGGAAAAGTCAAACCACTGCAGATATATGAGTGATTTTATCACACAGCAGACAAACAGATGGACGCTGTGCAAAAATGGCTGCCGGTGGTACCACCAGTTCTGTATATGTTATAAAGATATCCAAGGGCTACATTTGTGTAAATTTTTTTTCCTGATTGGCCAAACGAGTCCGGAGGTATAAGCATTAATGTCTGCAGCGTGAACGTGAAAGTAGGTGGCGCCACCTGTCATAAAATCAAGAAAGTTATGAAGGATGTATACGCATGTCAAATTTCAGGTAATTTGGTCAAACCACTGAAGAGATATGAGTGATTTTAACCCAAGGCAGACAAAAGATGAACGCTGTGCGAAAATGGCTGCAGGTTGCGCCACCATTTTTGTGTATGTTATAAAGCTCTCCAAGGGCTACACTTGTGTCAAAATTTTCTCTGATCGGTCAAACGGTTCCCGAGATATGAGCTTGGATGTCTGCAGCGTTAACGTGAAGGTAGGTGGCGCCACCTGTCATAAAATCAAAAAAGCTATCTTGGATGTATACGCATGCCAAATTTCAGGTGAATTAGTCAAACCACTGCAGAGATTTGAGTGATTTTAACCTGAGACAGACAAACAGATGGACGCAGTGCAAAAATGGTTGCAGGTGGCGCCACCGTTTTTGTGTATGTTATAAAGCTATCCAAGGGCTACATTTGTGTGAAATTTTTTTCCTGATCGGTCAAACGGTTCCCGATATATGAGCTTGGATGTTTGAAGCGTTAACGTGAATGTAGGTGGCGCCACCTGTCATAAAATCAAGAAAGCTATCTAGGATGTATACGCATGCCAAATTTAAGGTGAATTAGTCAAACCACTGCAGAGATATGAGTGATTTTAACCCAAGGCAGATGCACAGATGGACACTGTGCAAACATGGTTGCAGGTGGCGCCACCTTTTTTTGTGTATGTTATAAAGCTATCCCAGGGCTACATTTGTGTAAAAAAATTTTTCCTGATCGGCCAAACGGTTCCCGAGATATGAGCTTGGATGTCTGCAGCGTTAACGTGAAGGTAGGTGGCGCCACCTGTCACAAAATCAAGAAACCTATCTAGGATGTATACCCATGCCGAATTTCAGGTGAATTAGTCAAACCACTGCAGAGATATGAGTGATTTTAACCTAAGGCAGACAAACAGATGGACGCTGTGCAAAAATGGCTGCAGGTGGCGCCACCATTTTTGTGTATGTTATAAAGCTATCCAAGGGCTACATTTGTGTAAAAAAAATTTTTCCTGATCGGTCAAACGGTTCCCGAGATATGAGCTTGGGTGTCTGCAGCGTTAACGTGAATGTAGGTGGCGCCACCTGTCATAAAATTAAGAAAGCTATCTAGGATGTATACGCATGCCAAATTTAAGGTGAATTAGTCAAACCACTGCAGAGATATGAGTGATTTTAACCCAAGGCAGATGAACAGATGGACACTGTGCAAACATGGTTGCAGGTGGCGCCACCTTTTTTGTGGATGTTATAAAGCTATCCAAGGGCTACATTTGTGTACAATTTTTTTCCTGATCGGTCAAACGGTTCCCGAGATATGTGGGTTTATGTGTGGAAACAGACGCACAAACGGACGCTGGGCAGAGAGGAAAGGTCAGTGGTCAAGGTCACTTGGTAAGGCACCAGTTCACATGTGACCCGATAATTTGTGTAAGTTTCGGAAAAATTCGTCTAGTAGTATCAGAGGAGTTCTCCGGAAATGAACGCGGCGGCCGCGGCGGAGTTTTTGCGGATACAATAATAATATTAGTATCCTTTGTACCTTTATTATAAGGGTTGTCAGGATGCAGCCTTATCTTTTATCAGACTAATTGTTATAACCACAAATAATTAAAAGTTCAGGGAACATTAATTATTTGAAGCCTGAACAAAATTCACTAAAAAAAATTTATTGAACGCAAGATCAATTATACCAATGCTGATTAAAAAATAGAAGATATAATATACTTTCTTGTCGATGACGCTATCACTTAATCTGAGGTGTACGTGTGTGTGTTTGTTTGGGTCGTTGGGCGGGGGTGCGGGGTGAGGTTACAAAGTCAACCTAAAGCCTGCCATACCCTGCCCAACCTCGCACCCTGTTATTGAGTCGCACGTTTGCATTGGTCAAGCGAGAATGGCATATTTTTTTTTTTGCCTGCGACTTCCTGCCCGACATGTGGCACAGCAATGGGAACACAGCCAACGAGTCTAATGACTAATCATATTAACCTATGATGACGTCACCGTCCATTGTTCCATCGTGTATGAGGAGGGGACCATCGTTTTTGGAAAAGGAAACTCATCAGAAGATTTGGCGCTAATTCGAAATGTCCATGACTAAATAGATAGATCTATATTATTAATTTAAAAGGAAACGATAGACTATATATCCTAGATAAAATATATTTTTTCTCTCAAGCATTAATTTATATTCATAAATATAAACTGTAATTGTCCAGCGGTTAGGCCCCAATATTTGGAGGAATTGTGCAAAAAATGAAAGAAGCATGAAAGTTTCCAAAACTGTTCTTTGGAGCTCAATGGTGAATTTCAGATATAGGGCCAAGCAGAAAATAAATTATCTTGGCCAAAATCCAAGATGGCGGCCAAGATGGCCGCCGAATTAAAAAATGTCAATAACTCGAGTTCTAATGTCGCTAGAAAGCATTGCAAGTACTCTATTTTTATGTTTTTTTGGGCCAAGAAATTCAATTCTTGAGGTTCAAAACCTCTCCAGGTACTCATTTTATGTTTTTATAACAAGGGTTCGGTAATATTCCCATTAGGTCAGCGGTTAAGCTGCATATATAAAAGAATTGTGTAAAAGATAAAAGAAGAATGAAACTTATAGAATAATAGTAGTCCAGACCAAACTCAGTATTTCCAGATATGAGGCCAAGCGGAATTCAGAATATCTTGGTCAAAATCAAAGATGGCGGACAATATGGCCGCCGGATTATGAAATAACAATATATGCGGTGTTATTTGTCCTATAATGTATTGCATGTGCACTATTTCTATGTTTTTTGGGTCGAGAAATTCATTTATATGGGTTTCAAGTCAGTATAATGACTCTGTGAATAAAATCTGGCTTTATTTGGTATTATAATTGTGCTTAATTGCCTTTTTCATGCACATGGAACGACAAAACTTATTTGTTGAATCCTGTGCTGAAATTTAATATATATGATTATTTCAAATATTTGAACACTGTGTCTCTTTCAATGTAATGAGTGGTAAAAAACGCTCGGCTCTCTCCACTGGCGACGAAGGTTCTATAACCGGTGTTGCTATGGGAGTGGGTTGTAGTGGTTCTCCTTGACTTCTGATTCTAACCAGTGGGGACCTACTACTCCGATGTCCAAAGCCGTAACCACAAGGTGACGCCCTACTCCTTGATATGCTATATTTGTAATCTAGTGATTGTGCATACGGAATCAGCAAACTTGCAGATACTTGTGCAGTTTGTAATTTACCTGCTACTTTGGTGATAAGGAAAGATTAGCTGACATTGCCTTTGAATTTACCGTTACTGCTTAAAATACTTCATTAGCTTACATAATGCACACATTTTATATTACTTAGATGTATTTATATATATAATTACAAAAAAATAAATATACTACATTTATTTGATAAAAAAACACCATGTGCACATGATGCAAAATTGTAGCTCGCACTGAGCCTTGCAACTAAGATAAACATAACGATAGTTAGTAAACTGGAATTTTTTGTGTGTGATTTACCAGAAGAAAACACTGTAGTCCTGTTAGATCTAAAAGAAAATATTGAGGCATAAGTGAAAAAAAGTTGATGGCAATATTACAAAATGCTATGTAATAAACTATTCTGTTAATCAGTAATAATATTCAGGAATAATATTCAGAATTAGTCTATTCTTATTGATGTATGTTCACTCAATGAAGCATGTGGTATGAAATAAAAGTTTCCAAAACATTCTGCATTTGGGCATAAAGCTGACAGAAAGTAAAAAATCAATTGATCGCCATAGCACAGCAGCTTCAAGCACAAAACCGTTACATTCACCAATCAAGTCAATGAAAACTCAAACCAAACTTTATACTGAATTTTGATATAATCTAGGTGATGAAGACAAAATGTATGTCTGGAACCTAAGGGTTTATTATATTTTTCAACCTTGTAGTGTGAATTCGAAATTCTATCTTGCGCCTTGCTTTTTCATTCCCTCATCGTACATCCCTGAAACTTCAACGATCAGCTGGCTTGAACACTAGCAGCACTGACCCCTGAAGGTTGATACATGTGGTAAATATTCTAATAATACATGTATGAACTACATGAATATCCATATTGTTAGCAAATGAAAGTATTTTGTTGACACCAACACATCGTGCAAAGTAAATTCCAACTCGTTAAATTCGAAAAAAGTTTTATATCACGAAAATAGCAGCAACGGGAAAACGTAGTGATATTTTACTTGTACATGTTAATTATTTTGTACGATCATCATCATTACATCACAATATTAGCAATCTGCAAAGGTGTCTACATGTATGTTGATCATATCATGCATTCATCACCATAGCACAAAGGTAGCATACAGCAACATGTTATGCTCCTCTAAATGTGTGCTGATTCTGTCTTCATGCCAGCATACAGTGTGAAAGCCATCATCTTATGGCAAAAGAATTAAGCAAAGATCCTGTACATCAAACACGTGAGAGCTTCTACATATGTGCGTATCCTGTCATGCATGCATGTAGTCTAAATAATTTATGGATACGATTCTCCGTGGAAACACGCATGGTGTTCAAATGCATGTAACTAGTACATGTATTTTAAATTTCAGCACTACAATCTGATATTTCCAAACTTCATTAACAAAGGTTTACAGGAATGTGAAGTTGATCGTAAAATTTACCAAATTTGATACCAGACATAATAGCTAAATTTCTTTCATCCATCGCCTCTAGGGAAATCAAACAGAAGAAAACAGAAAAATTAATATAATAAAACAAAGCTCAGCAAATGACACTTTCATTTGAAAATGCAGTATTAAACAAACTTTACAGGATTTTAACATTGGAAGTGCTAATGAAAAAGACACTTTTAGCAAAATTTCAATACTTACGCAGTAGGCATATAGAATCTGACAGGTGTGATCTTCTTATATATGTCTTTATTCTGCCACGCACGCATTATAAGCTAGCTAAACGTTATTTAATATAGATTATTTTATTTGTATATATATTTTACATGGATTGTACAGTTAGTTATACCAACTATAACAAGCCCCTCTCCATGGCTCGAATTGCTGCGTTGGGATAGGATTGGAGATAATCGGAGAACACGGAGAAAACAACCGACTATGGAAGGTCCACTACAACCCACTCTGATAGGAACGATGTTGATCAAACCGGGGGTTTTTGAGATAGACGAGCGTCTCTCCACTCGACTGTCCACATCATTACATTGAAACAGATAAAGGGCTGAAATACTTAAACATAATATATATTTCAAATGTCAGCACAGTTTTATTAATGCATGTGATATTTTGCAATTGCACTAAAATTTTTTGCATGAAAGTTTCGTTGATCGCGGAATCTAATTACATGTATGTTGGTTTCAAATATCCTAATGATTAGTAATTATGGATATATGAAGTTCTTAATTTAATTTTAGATTTTGACACAGAAGTTTCTTGCGCCATCACCTCTCCAAAGCAATTACATTTATCAACATGCAAATAAAGGTAAATAAAAATTGCAATCGAAACTGTTCTACAAATATAAGAATGAAAATGCATGACAAAACAGACAAATCTAGCCCAGGAAATAACACTTTCATTTGAGAACAATCACAAAGTATGCAACTGCTCAGCAGAACTCAGCAAATAATGTTTCCTATTCGATGTGCTCGACAAAGGCAAATTTAACATAATTTCAAAATCAGCAAACCAGAATTCAATCATAGAGTCATAATACATACTTGAAACCCTATATAAATGAATTCCTTGACCCCGAAAACATAGAAATGGTGCACTTGCAATGCATTCTAGGACTAATATAACCGGATATATAGATATTTTATAATCCGGTGACCATATTGGCCGCCATCTTGGATTTTGAGTAAATTCCGCTTGGCCCTATATCTGAAAATATTGAGTTCAAGTTTCATGCTTCTTTCATTTTTTGCACATTTCTTCTCTTAACAGCTGGACTATAAAGGCAGAATCATGGTGGAATCCTGGAGGTTATATTGGATGCACGTATTTTTTATCACATTTTTGAAGAAGAATATTAAAGAATATATCGTTGCGTGTATGAACTCTTTTACTTTCCGCGATATGTCGCAGAACAAGGACAATCCTATTGTATTTCAAATTTATGGCTCATTGTGTATTTAATTTAATTTAATAGAATATTTCACATCGACAGATCAAGAGTGTTCTGCGAGTCGTGATAGGCTCAACTTAATGGCACAGAAGAATAGGAAGATAGGATGATAAAGGATGATATAGTAT
Source organism: Sipunculus nudus (assembly GCA_026874595.1). Classification (NCBI taxonomy): domain Eukaryota; kingdom Metazoa; phylum Annelida; class Sipuncula; order Golfingiida; family Sipunculidae; genus Sipunculus; species Sipunculus nudus. The sequence continues at coordinate 41,406,494 of CM049321.1, read as the reverse complement.
GATAAAGGATAAACAATCTTGTATTCCTATTTCATATCTCATTGTGTATTAAATGAATCAATAGAATATTTCATATGGAAAATAGAAAATTTCAATCCCCGTAAAATTTGAATCCATTACAAGTCTTTATATTTTAGTTAATCAATATGCCGCATTGCAGATCTAGTCTTTAATTGCATTGGATAGAAAATCGAGCATATACCCAGATATTTCGTTGAGACTGCACGTGTTATCGTCGAGAAACGTGCCGTTCTAACGGGAGGTTTCCTCGATCTTCTTTTAAAATTTGATAAATTGTTGTTTTTCCGAATAAGGGTAAACTAAATTTCTGTGCAATGTAATGCCTATTTTCATGATAGTATAACAAATATGTTATTTTATTTTAAAATATAACATTGATGCTGATTTGTACTAAGATCTGTCACAAAACGTATGTTTTTATGCCTTGAGAAAGTTTTACTTCATATCACTTGGTACAAAACACCCCTGCAAATTTCATTAATGTATTGCTACTCTGCAAAATCACAAGTAAAGTATAATCTGTACTGTAAAATTACAATTACAGCATAATCTGAACTGTAAATTTACAAGTAAAGTCTCCCCTGTACAATATAATAACAATTACAGTCTAGCCTGTACAGTATAATTATATTTACAGTATACTCTTTACAAAGTATGAACTAAAACTAATGTGCGTTCGTGATTGCTTCTATAGATCCTATCGGTCTCAAATATTCCCACCAGTGCTAACAGAATAAGAGTAAGATTGTTTAAAAGATCTTTAATGGATCTAATCATAAAAATATATCCAGTTTAAACAGTGTGTTCACATAGAAAATGAAAATTTTACCGGTTTCCTCCACCATTTACGACTACCGAGCGCAAACATCCGAGCCATGGAGGGTGCCTCGCATTAGTTATTATAATAGTTTTACAAACAATATAAAATAAATAAAGTTTATAACATAGAAAATGAATATCTTTATGTTGAATATTTACCGATATCACCTTGCCTTTGCAGCTTTCAGTTACTTCTGACATTACGCGTCTGTTAAAAATAAGCAAATAATATGTTTATATGTACCGCATTAAGATTATAATCTTTATGCCAAAAATTCGAAATACTTGGTTGAACTAGAAAGATTAGTTAAGCGTGATCAAAATATTTTGTACAACAACATATTTCTGAAAAAAAAAATTATCTTTATATAGCAGAATATCCTATGGAGTTCGGTTTCCCATTTAAGCGAAAATCATCTAGCAGAATAACTAACGTGACATCCTGCTTTATGAGAAAGGTGAAAACATTTTACATATTATGAAACACTTTTGAACAGAAATTTCCCACAATTACGCCGAAATCTGGGATACCTTCATTCTAAAAGCATTCCTGATACACCATATACGCATATTGTGCTTGGATTAATAAAATTTTTATCATAAACTGATATTTATTTTGCCTTTAAAATAGTAGTTATCAATATACTGTTGATTTTTCAATCATTTGTTTTTGAATTGAGAAGTCAGCTAGTGCATGCAAGGAAAGAGGCGTGCTCTTAGGGTAGGTAAAGATAAAATTAGTACACATAGTGTAATTTAATAGTTTATTCTCGTTCCAAGTCACTTTCAAAGGTTAATGTTTCATGTTATTCTTTAAACTATAATATTTGAAATTCAATAGATTATAATTAGAGTGTTTCAATTGTTCTATCGACTGGACCTCCTGACATACCTGTCAAAGCCCCAAAGTGCATGAGCACGGAGTTGGAAGGGTTGTGCTACAACAGGAAAATACATCCATGCGCACAAGCTGACTTGTAAGTGTTGTGAACTGTTAATACTGGTATGGTGTACGTGAATTTTATTCAACATTAAACTGACACGTAGTAGTGATGGTTCATTGGTATAAAACCTGGAAAGGCAATACGTTATTATCCCCGTTTCCAAGCGTATGTTAGAGTAATTTACTACAATAATATTGTGTTTATCTAGATTGTATAATATCCAGAAAATAAAATACGCTGGCTTTTTACCCGAACACAGGAAACGCCCATTACGCGCATACGATTTCTCGTGGTGAATGATTATTGTGTGACGATGGGTGGACACGTATTCATTCTAGTTATCTGGGGCGGCTTTTTCAATATATATGTATCAAAACAGTTTTTAGCAGGAGAAGAGTCTGAAGAATAGCTGAGGGACATTATTGAAGTGTCTTCCGGGATATTCTGCATTTTTATGTAACGCAACCGTTTGCTGTTTTTGTGGAATCAGGACGTTCATTAGACAAGGTTAATTAAAAAGGATCCTTACCACGTGTATATTATAGATTTTTTTTTCACGGAAATATAGTATTTTTAATATAAAGACTGACGCCTTTAGATAGACTAACTTGTTTGTTAACACACGAGCTTTCGAAGCACACAGGCTTCTTCATCAGGTGGTAATTAAGTGGGAACGTGTAGATAGATGTTATATATGATGGAACGACAATGCATAGAGTCCATAATGCCAGGAACAGTGTATTTACATTCTGATTGGATATTTAGTAATATTATACCCATGATGCCTTGTTTGGGCGTAGTACAGTGCAGTGAGGCATATATACCAAGGAGAATATCAAAACATAGAAGACATTGGCACAATTCTCTTACATTAATCAGCATTCATTTGCTAGATTACAACCAATTTATTCACATAAACATCTAAGCACATGCACTGTTGACTGGGCCGTTATTACCTCCGCAAAGGGTCGGGAGTTATGGGGTTTTTTTTTTACCGCCGTTGGTTTGTTTGTCTCATGGCAGTCTGTTGGCAACATTACTCGAAAAGTTATTAACATATTTTGATGAAATTTCAGGACAGGTCTGGAATGATACAAGGAACGTCATCTGGGTCCAGGATATAATAAAGAAAATTCTACATTTCTGGCAATACCATATGTGGAAAGTGTATATTTCTAGTTGTAATATATTTTCCGATTTGATGAATGCAAATCAGGTGCGTTTATTCAAGATACGACTTTCTTCTCGCACAGAGGGACCTGTGAATGAAATGAGTGCTCGTCGACCCAGCGCCCATCAAGATCAATTGCCACTGATGTAAATGTAAATGGTGGTCGTTTCCAATTTGTGTAGAAAATGGACTCTCCAGTAGATCTCCACATCCACCTTTTTTCTGGAACGTCAAAGAATCCGGAAGTCCAGTAAAAGATAGGATTCCCAGAATCACGGATGGCTAAAAAGTTATTCATACAAATATAACAGAAGAAGATATTACTATTAAAAAAAATATTACTAATATGCACATCAAGACACAATATGTAATGTTCGGCTGATTCCTAAAAGAACATAGTTATACAATGCTTACCCGGTGGGTGATTATGCTTGATTTGTTCTGTAACTCCGAAATACGTCGTTAAGGATTTTATATAATATGTCAGACTGCTGTTCATAGCATGGGTTTCAAGCTATGTCTACTCCCTGGCAACTTATATCGGAACACTCTGATAGTGTAAGCGGTGGTTAATTAGAAGGACTTCTATCTTTTTATGATTTATTTTTGTTGGAAGTAACCGCCTCCTTTATTTTAATGCTGGTTTAACTTAGCATATGTACATGCATCTGCAGAGTTTTATTCCAGTTACGGACTCATATATGTATATACTGGTCTTAACCAGACCCGGTGACTGCTTCACCCTGGACGTGTAATCGTTCCCATTGCTGTGGCATACAACCGGGGAACCCCCGAAAGGCGCACTCGTTTGTGAGTGAAAAAAGGTCTTTAGGCACGGCCTTCCCATTAAGTCTGCAGAATTAACGCTCACCCTGGGTGGTGCCGACCGTGAAAAATCTCACCGCCTCCGCTAAGACTCGTACCCACGATTTCCCGGCTTTGAGTACCCCTTTGCCAAAGAAGCCGGCTAACCTCTATCTTTATATAACACATGTAACATAATTACTTCGTCAGGATTGTAATTGATCACACGAATAATATTTGTATGATCCTCAAACATTGTTTATATCAGACACTCACTTTTCCGGTTTTCCCAGATTTCTTTGATTATTTTTGTCAAATGTTCTCCTTCTTCTCGTGTCTCTATGGCAACAAGGTAACCTCCAGTGGTCTCGCACAAGAGTCTAGCGATTAAAGCAGGAGCGAAGCTGCCAGTGTAAAAGCTGTAGTGTGACACCTTCTCTCCCGCTGTTACGTGTAGTGGGAACTGATAACCATACCCATTTTCTGTTTCAAAACTGACTTCTGCAATTATAACCATATACATATTTCACATAAAAATTCAAACGTTTATTTTGTATGTAACAGTAACGTAAAATATTCGTTAATTCTGAAATAAATGAACCAATGAGTAAGAGTCACCTTGTATTCATTCGGGACAACATTGAGACTTTGTTAATGGCAATATTACATCCCTATCGTAACGCACACAAACACCCACTCAAATATACGGCCAAACCTGTTTCCTAAGGTGGTTCATGTAATGGCCCATTATCTATTAACCAGTATACAATTTGCTAAATGCCGCAGATTTTTACCAGTTTGTATATCCATTATTCTTGAAGAGTGGAGGCAAGGCAGAGCAAAATTGGAACAAAATTTAACCAAGGGAAGAAAGACGAATAATTACGAATACAATCTGAAATATAAATAATATACATGTATCGTATGGTGCATGGTATTACGGGTGAAGGATCGCGTTACGCATCGTGAGATCATGTATCGTTATGATCCTAGTGTGTACCGGTATTTGGTGATCCCTCATTGGAAGAAGTCGTCGGGCTTGTTTCAGGCAAGTCAGTAACTAAAATAGAAGTTCATATGGCATATTTGTATTATATGATACATATATGACTTTCAGTGCCTGTTTATTTATCAATTAAATCTAGCAATTTATCGATTTTTTACAGTCGGATGTTATGAAACGGCACGAATAAAGAACTTTCTTTTCTCATCTATTATTTAGCAGAACTGATACAAAATAATGTTTTAGGACATATGCTTACATTTTGCCTAATCTGTTGATGGAATAACGTTTTTCCTACTTGGCCAAATAAAATCAACAGTTTGATTTAATTCCCACCTTTTGCCTATCTTTGGTCATATAAAACCAACAGTTTGATATCATTCCCACCGTTTGCTTATAGCATTGAAAAAATAAAACCAAAAGTTTGATGTCATGGAGTTTTCATGGACGATACCGTACAGTTATCTATTTGGTATGCTTATCTTCTGTAGAATGAAAGAGACAGGTATATACTTAAAACCTATATATATATATATATATATATATATATATATATATATATATATATATATATATATATACGTTTTACAGGATAAGCTCGAGTTGCGATCGCCTCAGTGTAGGGGCCCCCTCAAAATGACGGTCACCTTTTCCCGGTCCTGTTGATGGGCGTAATTTCGATGTTTTACTGTTGTATAATACTTATTAATATATTGATTCGAATCTTAACTAACTGCATTGTTTGAGAGTGGTGTTCCGCATGAATCCAAAAACTTCGGCCAGAGCCCTCTTTGTCTTCTGATTTGTACATCCGTCTGAAGAGCACACCTCTGTACAATCAAGCTGCCAAGTCTGCCCTCCAGGGGTACACATGTCATTGAACGAATGACAGCTTGAAATCGATGTTAAGACTTGAAAAGATATAATAAAGTTTTGATGTGTTAATAAGAATTGCTTATTATATAATGGGGAAAAGTAAAACTTAAAACCAAATGTGTTGTACCACATAAATCGGATATAACATATTTATATGACAGATTTACCTTTAAACTTTCTGATCTGTTTATATGACGACTTCTTATAATTATATGGTAATTCCATTTTCCTTTGTGAAAATGGTTAAGATGATAAATGGACTGCTTCTTCCGCTTAAAGGATACTAATGGGCACACTACTTCTAATATTTAGCCCCAGGTAATTAACACAATTGATGGATTATACCAATACCTGTGATCAGGGGGATGGTGTGTTTGTTCAAAGATGTACCCATATTTCTTGAAGACAAAATATGTGATGCACAAGACGGTCTTTCTAAAAGTACAGTTAAGTTAACGATATATCTATATCATACTTCTGTTTAAATATATTGACCTACTTATTTTTTTCCATGATCCTTAATTGGCTTTTCTAATTAAGCAAAAAATGTTCAGTTATATACAGAGACTTAGATCATATACATTAAAATTAGTGCTATGTATTTCTTTACTTATTCAGTAGAACTTAATCTTTGCATACTAGAAAGCTCCATAAACACCAGTAAATATTTCTTAGAGATACAACGACTGTTTTAGATGAAATATTTGGAAGCTGTTAACTGCTAGAATATACTGTATGATTTACAAAGGAGTTGTTTTATGTCACCTTTACAGTTGCAATTAAATTACCTTTTGTCTTAAGAGTATTCACAACATGGAAGTCCTCTACGGGTGTCAGGTCTCGTTGTGGACTATGTCGGGTCTTCTTGTGGACTCTCACGTTCTAGATTCTTATGTTTTGGACTGTTTCAAGTCTTTGTGTGGACTATGTCAGGTCTCATTCTGGACTGTCTCAGTCTCGTGATCGACTGTGTCAGGTCTCGTTTTTGACCGTTTCAAATCTCGTTCTGGACTGTTTAGGATAAACTGACACTATAAATATCTATAGATATAAATATCTATGATCTGGTATTGTGTTATTATTCCATTGTGTTCTGTATGGGTTCTTTTCTATTTCATAGCTTTAATCATCAATGCACGGAATCTGCCATCTCGGCTGAAAGCTGGATATGTAGATAAAGTACATTAAACCATTCATTGCTTAGAACGCCCCGGTGAGTTTACATGTCAATACGATCCTTAAGGGACATACAAAGATGCGTATTAACGTCAAAGATATGACTTTCATTCGTGATGTTTGGCCTGAACAAAGTCCATTTCTATTTTGAATATAAAATGTGTGTCTAATGACAGGCATTGTGGAAGTTTCGGTAGAATAATGTTTTATAAATTTTCAGTTAAGTGGTTGCTACTTTTACTTCAACATGCAACAAATTCTGTTGTCTCCCTTCGTTCCACAGGAACAATTAATACTTGTCCTGGACAACCCTAAATTAAACAAGAGAAGCTTCTCTGTTGAGGGAACTATCATTTCTATACGGAAAAATAGTGTTGATGTGCAGAATAGCACATAGTGCAGATGAATGTTTTGTAAGGATGCGACAAAATGGCGCAAGGATATTAACCTATATATAAACTTTACGCTGAATTCCTTCAGGAATACCGATCGTCGCATTTCCGTCTATATTTTGCCTGAAACTAACAAAGATTTGATGTTGACAATGGACCAATATGGCTGATGTATTTAGATTCCCTGGACCGTTCGAAGAGGTCAAAGAGAACTTCTCCGACTACGCAAGTGGATGTGATGTGTATTTAGCAGCTAACGATATTACTATTGATAAAAAAGCTGATATTTCTTGTCAACCGTCGGTCCTACAACCTGTAACTTGTTCCTGTGCGTCATCAAGGGATTTTCACAAATTAAGAATGTTTAAAACATCTTGCACAAAAGTACCGTTACTTATGCACAAATGAACCTGGTAATATGAGCCAAAAAATTAGTGAATGCACAGAAGGTCCCGCCTCATCCATGTGACCAGGCCATCTGCTCAGGTCGCGGTCGAGCACCCAGTCCCTCCGAGTAACGGTATCCAGTGTATTTATAGACCTTTTTAAAATTCTGCTGCCATGGCGGAGGCATGTATTCATTTTTGGTTAATTTCTACTTTTGATTGAATACAAAAATTTCCCAGCACATCCATCCATAGACATGGAAATACTCTTTCCATGGAATTCTATAAACACGGAAAGGCTATTCCAACGGAAATACTATTCCAAGGGAAATACTTTTACCACGGAAATACTATTCCCAGTTAATCTGCTGTGTAAGTTGTAAAGTGGTGTGAGTAAACATAGTCCAATGTGATTGTGTAGCATAAATGCATATGCAATGTGCATAACTATAATACCTCCCTTCAAATATCTCGTATTACCTAAGAGAAGTTATAACAACCAACATTATGTTTGGTAAAACATAGGCATGCATACGTAAACCAAGGAATAATAACGTATATTTGATTATTGCAAACAAATAATTTATATGAGTTAGTCATATCGAAATGGTATAGAAACCGTAATATAAGAGACTACTAAATAGATATTCAGATCCAGAGAGGTGCGTATAGTTGGCTTTTACTTAACCAAATATATACAAGTAGTGATTAATTTCAATGAAGGACAGTGATGAAGTCGAGTCCATACCATACAAGTCTGAGTGCAAGTCTGAGTCCTTGAGGTTAGAGTCCCAGTCAATCTGCTAGCATCATTTGGAACCCGAGTTTAAGTCCCAGTCAAAAACAAATAATCTAAAAATGCAATTTAACATCGAATTTCGAATTACCGTGTCCATTTTATGTTAGTTCACATATGCTTTTATAATAATGGTTAATTACATTAATAGCTCCCGATGCTTGATACCTGGGTATATATATAGTATTATTATTTTGTAATATTCTGTTATTAGTTTGCAAATTTATTTAAGTCTTATAATAAGTGACAGAGTTTGTTTTCATTTTTACTCAAGCTCGACTCGACGTGACTTTTAGAGTCCTTACCTCCAAGTCCGGTACATTTCCGAGTCCAGGAACCCCAAGTAAAAGCCAGAGCCCTGGTCATTAAAAAAAGTGAAAACGAGTCCGGACTCGGGTCCAAGTCTGGATAGAATGAGCAGGATCACGGATACCTGAAAAAAGGATATTACATGTATGCAAATCAAGACACAATATGAAAAGTTCAGCTGATTCCATAAGGTACCTTATTAATCCAATGCCTTCGCAGTGGTTATGCTAGATTTGTTCTGGGACGCTGCAATACTTGTCGTTAAGGATTTGACGCACAATGTCAGACTGCTCTACATAGCATTGGTTTCAAGCAATATCTTCTCGAATCAGAACTCGGAAAACGGTGGTTAAATTGTAGGACTTTTGTCTCATATATTTGTTTGGTTAGAGATAACCGCCTCCATTTTTTATTGCCTTATTAACTAAGCATATGTACATCTGCAGAATTCCATTCCGGTTTCAGACTATGTGACGGGGCAGTATCCCTTTTATCTTTTTATCCTGGTCTTAAGCAGGCCCGGTTACTGCTGCACCTACGGGCCGTGGATGCGTTATCCATTGTTACGTCATTTCACCGGGGAACCCCCGAAAGGCGCACTCGTTAGTTTGCGCCTGTATTGCAGTAGAAAGTTCATTGATAATAAAGGGTTTCAATTTATTTAGTTTCATTTGTAATTTAGAACAAACTTTAAGCGACCATGTAATAAATATGTATATAAATATAGATTGAAATTTCCATGGTTCATATTTTTAAGCCTTTATCATGCAATATAGCCAAAATCCATCCGTTATACTTGAGGCAATAATAAGTCTGAAATGGGAAAAAACATGCGGTTAGAAAGCTTATGCGATAATAAATTAGTCTATCATAAAGGCGTCATTATTTGTGTGTGCGATCTGACGTGGAATAACTATGCAACACACGAGCAGGTACTATGCAATGCCTGGCTTGATAAGTGTATTAACGATAATACACAGGTTCTTGGCCCGCCCAGTACAAAGGGTGGAACACGTCCCGTAAAACGACATTGTAAGTCCCTGCCTCGTGATAGGTACTCGCGATACGTAAAGCGTCGTATAATATCAGATAGAACATATTAAGGTAATTGAGAAAAAAAAACTTTCATTTGGGAGATACATGTGTAATTTCTTTTTAAAGGTGAACGAAGCCTAATTTTATACCTGTATTCCCATTCCTCTGCCTCTAAGTTGCGTCATTATCTATTTCAGCGTGTGTTACTTGCCTCAAAGGAAAGATTGAATGTGAATTAAACTGATGAAACAAACATGTAACATTAAAATCAATAGTACATATAATACATATAGGTCGTCGCATTGCCTGATATTTTCATTTGCATACGATATCCTTGGTTACTATGTATTCACAAAAGCGTCAGCGTAAAGAGGAGAACTAGATATAAAAGATACAAGGCTGTCTAACAGGGACAAATGTTATTCTTATTTCAACCCATCTCTAGCAATAAGTTTACAGATGTGTCCTTAAAGGTGAATAAGATGAAATTTTACTTAAATAGTTTATCTGTGTTTCAAATCAACATTACCGGAGTTAACTTGAGTATCAAAACTTGTGTCTAAAAACTCAAAATGAATATAAATGACAATTTTGTGGAAGATTACAACCGCCCCTTTTCTGTTTGGTCACACACTATCTGAAGAAAGTCTCAATGCAAATGGTATCAGTGATCTCCCTGTTTGTAATGTGATATTCCAATTAAGTGATTTTCCAATGCGAGGGTATACTGCACGGTTCGACGATAATCAGGATGATAAAGAACTTCTGTCTGGCAGAAAATATGACTGATATATTATATGTGTGAATATATATCACATTCTGTTGCAAAACACTTAAGAGGTCACTGAAGTTTTCTTCTCTTTGCTTCAGAAATAGACAAAATCCACTTCAGTAGATTAAAAGCTATACCAAAGAGTACATATAGAACAATTCATGCGAAGTGCCTGTCCCCTTGTAAGGTTGGCATGGAACTTGACAATGAATAGTAGTTTTAAGCTTGCCTATGTTTCCTTGCCATATATCTAATAATTAACCAAACTGATAACACTTAATGATGAACTTTGCTTTGTATTGGCTACAAGCGGGTCCTTCTCTGTCTTGCCAACGAAACATTTCCCGCACGACGCTAGTACTGAGAAAGACAGATCTTTTCCAAGCTAAAGACCAGAGGCTGAATGTTTACTACACTAGAATGAGGTCAGTAACGCGGCCATACTTTGTTTTTGTTTTCTTTTGAAAGTATCAATACAGAGTTTGATCAAATAGATGCACATTGTTTACTGCTCATGTGCGATTTTCTGTGCTCTGAACTGCTGAAGAGAACTACACGTTAGAAGATTTTTTAATCCCAACAAATAGTTTTTCTTTACCGAAACTAAGTCACCCTATACATCCAAACATGAGGATAAGCCCACATAATTAGGGCTGTGGTATAACTCATAATTTTTTTCACATTTAAAAGCTAAATACATGAAAATAAAATTTGGCAATCATAAAGTTTTTTTAGGTTAAACAATACAATGCAGGGAGTATGTGAGTCTGCATGCGTGAATAGATGTGGCGCTAGCATGTCCATATCCGTTCACACAAAAATGGGGGTTAGCTCCCAAATGACACAAGTACTATTTTTGAACTTATGTTTATACTTTCTCAAATTTCTCAATCAGGTCAAATGAGTGATTTATTAATGCCTTGTATCACAGAGTACAACAGTTAAAACTCAAGCTCCATACCAACAGGAAATTTCATATTATTTCCAGCGAGGAGGTTCTGAGAAAACTGGCCTTATGTATGCATTTTACATAAGACAGGTCTCCACTTCTGATGTGCTAACAGAGACCTAATTTCATGGCTCCTGGATGATGCCTCCAGGTCCTGTTTTGATGTATACCTAGACCTTTCTTAGTTTAGTTCTTTAGAGATTTGTCTTGTTATGTGACGACCCAAAAGCTATTATCTGCCATACTCAACAATACAAGTAACAAAGAACACCATCTGTCAATTGCAAGGTTAAAATCTAACAAGATGTGCACTCCAAGATTTTGTCCAGTTCTTCCTGAGTAATCTGGCCTTTGCAATTTTTTTTAATTAATAAGAGTCTCAGCACTCGTGGTGATTTTTGTGTAAACTTAGATTTGGTTTGTTATGTGACGACCCAAAAGCTATATATTTTGCCATACTCAACAGTACACGTAAAAAAAACACTGTCATTTGCAGTAATTAATATCTATCAAGATGGGCACTAAAAAAATGCTGGCCTTTGCAATTTTTTTATTAACATGAGTCTCAACACTCGTGGTGAATTTGTGTAAAATAATTTGAAACAACGTTTTCCAATGATGACCTCTATAGATCTTTCTTCAGAGCTTTCTATGGCCAACGTGTGCCCTACGATGTGTGTCCTGCTAACAAACGACGCGACAGAAATACAGTTATGTAGGCGGACGGACGTTGAAAATGTTGACCGCTATACCTCAGAGGTTGTTCAGTCAGCTAAGCTAAATAGGCACGTCAGAAATATATTTATCTGAACAACATGAAATGATTGATGTGAAGAGTGCAGTAAGAATAATTGTAAATAGCTACGCTCAGACACCTTTGGCAACAGACCTATTGATAAGATTTGATTAACGGTGAATAAGATGGCATTTCACCTCCAGTCATTTGTACAGTCACCTGGGCCTCCTCATAACGTCGACGTTGGCCGAGGTTGTAGTTCACCGCTGTTACTTAGACTGGGTATCTGATGTCATACAATGAAAAAAAAAAACTGTCCTATATAATCATATAAAATATAGGCTAAAATCCAAGAAGTGATTTCCCTCTTTTCGGAGTGACAATAAATCTACAGAAAAAAAATCAGGGACATTCACTCAAGAAAAATAAACGTTTTTAATTGATAGCAAAGTGTGAATTCCCCTTTGAGGGTTATTTAACCTCGTTATATCAGCTGAAATATATAATGATTGATATATAGCATACTCTGATATTACCTTACAGTATATCCTACTTTTTAAGGCTACATGCATGTGCTCTCAGTTCAGCTTCCGTCACGAATATCATTCTGAGGATTAAACTGTCAGGTAGAAAATATAAATAATAGGTCTTTATCAAAATCAGGACAAGGTATGTTCCAAAATGTTGTGTTATCAATTAATGGAAGACAAGAATACGTGTATACAGGTACGTTTTGATTGTTTAATGATAATACATATGTAGCGTCACTTCTGTGAGTACAAGTTGGTTAATTATGAAGTGGACAGTTTTATGCTTAGTGTGTGGTCAGTAGTACTCAGAGGCTTAAATCGTTTCGAATAGTTTTATCGCTGGAAAAAAGAGCTTATACAGAGCTTACACGTGACACTAAAACGTGAGTTTTACTATAAGGTTATTATGCATCATATACCCAGGCACATGGCAATATTAAAAATATGTAAATGTGAAATCTACCACCCTTTTACATGTAACAAATTCCAACGTAACGTTCCAACTGCCTCCTTACGTATATATGTAGGATCGATACATAGCTACGATGCGAACACGTCCAGACTTGTTCGCATAAAGCGCGGGGTAGATAACAAACTAGGGACGTGGTATTTTCTGCGATCCTGGGACGAAATGACGTATAGTCATTCATATATATATATATATATATATATATATATATATATATATATATATATACAAAAAAAAGAATTTTAAGGCATAGAAGACATTGGCACATATCTCTGACACTAATCGGCAGTCATTTGCTAGGTTACAACAAACCTCTATTCACGTGAACATCTAAGAACATGCTCTTTTGACTGGGCCGTTATTACCTATTATGTTATAACTGGCGTTTGTTTGTTTGTCTGTCTCTCTGGTTGTCTATGTTAGCAACATTTCTCAAAAAGGTTTTAATGTATTTGGATGAAATTTTTATGACAGTTCGGCAATGATACAAGGAAGACCATCTTGATCCTGGATTTAAAAAAAAGAAGGAAAATGCTACATTTCTGGATATGCCATAGGTGTAAAGTGGAAATTTTTAGTTGTAATACATTTAATGAATGCAAATCGGCTGCGTGCATTCAAGATACAACTTTCTGCTCGCGGAGAGGAATGTGTGTAGTAATTGGCTGCTCACTGACCAAGCGCCCATCAAGATTAATTGCCAGGCTCTTCATCAATGTAAACGCAGATGGTTACCGTTTCCAGTTTGTGCAGGAACGGACTCTCCAGTGGATCCACACTTCCGCTTATTGGTTTTATTCGTCAAAGAATCCGGAAGCCCAGTAAAAGATAGGATGACCAGAATCACGGGTGGCTGAAAGGTTATTCATACAATTATAACAGAGGGTAATATCTCGTGAAATCCAACCATGAATCCATATATTTAAACATTATTTAAAGAAGATATTACTAATATGCAAATCAAGACCATATGAGCAGTTCGGCTCATTCCTTATGGTACCTAATTTATACAATGCTTACTTAGTGATTATGCTAGATTTGTTCTGTAACTCTAAATTACTTAAGAATTTGACACAGAATGTCAGACTGCTGTACTAGTGGTACATATGTTTAAACCCAGCTTATATCAGCATTTTTAACCCGTGCACTTAAATGTTAAACTCTGTCATTTGGGTCAATAAATGCCTGATAACGGATACCTTTTGACGTGCCAAATCAACTTTACCAAGAAGGGCTGCACGGTCAGTGCTAACGTGCCTATAGGTCATGGACACAGCCCTTTGCCCAGACAGGCCAGTCAGTACCTTCACGTGTTTTCAGCCAGATACGAGAATATGGATCAAGTCGTGCCATGTCGTAGTCAACATACAGAATGGGAATTAGACAGCTTCATTAAGCATTAGGGGACACTTATGGGAATATATGGGAAAAATGAAGTCAAAAGGGCATCAACTGGTCTTGAACATGTGAAAAAATGTTATTCTAATCTAGACATAATGGATGCTAATGGCAAATCGACCAATTTTCAATGTTTTATTACTAAAAAGTTCTTGAAATATTAGGGGGACCACAATTTGTCCCCCTAATCTTTAGCGGCCCCCCTATTGCAGAGTTTAAAGATGATTGGTCTACCTAATTAATAGAACATATATATATATATATATATATATATATATATATATATATATTAGTACACATATTTATACCGGATTTACAAAGTTCTATGCATTTAAAGCGGCATTTGATAATGCTGGTTCGTCGATAATAGGATTCTTTGCATGTTAAGTTCGTTATTTTATTATTTTGCACAGTTTAAACCAAAAAAATTCAAGTATACTATTATCAAAATTTACTTTTTTTTATGTTTGGCATTTCATCGTTCATAATGTAAGCCTGCTTACACGTGTACTAGTAAAAGCACAATGCAATCATCCCAAAATATCTGTATATGTATATATATATATATATATATATATATATAGGATATCCTGTAATATTTTCTTCAGATATGTCTGATATTTTTGCAGTGAAACATATTACAGCTTTCCATGTATCATTTTTTTTAAGTATTTAGATATTATATATGTGGAATCAGTTACTGATTAAACACTGATTATGATCCTCATACGTTTTTCGTGCTTAGTGTTAATGTAGGTCCTTATGGGGTTTGTGTAGTACTTCATCACAGAAATGATGATGGTTCAGAAAGGCCTACTGAATATGCTTCCCGCACTGTGAGTAAGGTAGAGGTAATTTATTCCCAGATTGAGAGAGAGAGAGAGAGAGAGAGAGAGAGAGAGAGAGCCTGGCAATAAAATTTGCTGTTTAGAAATTCAATCTGTACCTGTTAGGGAGACGGTTTACTTAGTACACTGATCATAAACTTCTGACCAGGTTCTTTGGCCCAAATCTCATGTACCACCATTAGCTGCAGCGAAAAAGATAGTCATTACATCCCTCTGGGTATGTGTGTAATACTATATTTAGAAAATCTGAAGATAATGTTAATGCTGATTTTTATTCAGTAGGTTTCCTGTAGACATAAAAGATGTTGATCCTGATGAGTGTTATGTATTCAGTACTGAGCTAGATACATTGCCAGTTACAGCCAGTAATATTGCTGAGTGCACCAAAAATTCTACAGATGAACAGTTAAAACCATATTTTGTTCATGGAGATGAGTTGTCACTAGAAGAAAGGAAGGAAAGTAGTTTTACCTACTGTATTGCAACTGCGAATTTTGTGTAAATTGTATGAATGTCATCCCGGGATGATGCCGAATGAAAGCACTAGCTAGATCATTTGCATGGTGGCCATCCACTGATAGGGAAATTGAAGATATATTTAGTGCATGTAAATTATGTATTACAACCTAGAAATCACCCAGAGCAGTACCTTTATTCTTGTGGCCTGGGTGTACAGAGCCATTGCAAATCATCAATATTGATTATACAGAAACCAAGGGAAACAATATTTGCCAGTTGTGAACAGTCAATCAAAATGGTTAGAAATATTCCCTATGAGTTCAACATCTGCAGAAGTTACTATTAATTTTGTGAGATAATTATTTTTAAGAGATTGTATTCCTCTTGGATAGTAGTCAGTGTAAATGGTGCCCAGTTTAGAGCAGAAGAGTTCAAAGAGTTTCTCAGTTGGAACTGGGTAAAGCACATCTTGTGTCTATCCTATCATCCTGCTAGTAATATTTGAGCAGAGAGACGCATGCACACTTTCTAAAGAATGTACAAAATGAGTGCACAACGCGCATCATATTACAACACAATGTAGCTTATATATTGTTTCTTTACCGAAAGACACCCCACACAACCACTAACAAGACGCCAGCATAAATGTGTTTTAAGAGGACACCCTGAACTACCTAATCATTGGTGATGTCACGTTTACAGGGATATGTTGAGAAGAAACAGTTATTATCAAAATTCGGAGAGATGGACATAATCCAAAAATCAGATTGTTCCACCTATATTGAAAGTCAGAATTATGAATGTTAAAATGTTAAGGCGAAATGAACGTTGGATTCCAGGTATTATTGATCCGGTAAAACGTTGGGAAACACATATTATAAGTATACCAGGTTATGCTAAGAGGTATTTCCAGATCATGTGAATGGTGATGATACAATAGTTTCAGTCACTTCAAAATTAAAGGAATCAGAAACAACAGTTTTACCTAATACTGAAATTCAGATTCCAACTGATAATTCTCAGGCCGAGATATAGCCTCAAAGTCAAGTTTATTTGGTGATACTATGTAATCTGATGAAAGATACCAGGTTAGCCGTTCAGGTAGAAAAAAAAAAATCATTCTGTTAACTCAGAGTCCTATCGGCCTGTTCGCTAAAGAAAATCCCTGTATCGTCTGTGTTGCTAATATCTTATGAGAGGAATAATTCCTAAAGCTCCTACAATAACTTGATGACTTTATGTCTGACGCAAAGGCATTGGCGTCACTATATTTCTTCGTAGGCTTTTCCTAACTTGAAGTCAAAAGGGTTCCACCTATTCATTAATCTGAAATCTGCATAGCCAAGCATGAGAGTAATTTGGTTTGCTGTTTTTCCAATGTCGCCGTTGAGACGAAACTCGACACCGGCAAACCTGACATATTATGCCTCAGTCGTTACGGATTCGACCATTCTACCATTGGAAGCTGGTCATTCTGATTTTTTTTAATGCCTTCTTCCTCAAGACCTTTGACATTGTTGATCGAATATTCTGCAAGTTGCTCCTTTAACTTGTTAGAAGACATAATGATACAAAACATTTGTTCAAATGACAGATCATGACGCCTGTGTTTTGCTCTAATGTTTGCATGATCTCTATAGGGGTAGAACAGGTAGTACAGTACTAATGATATATATTCGTGCATGTAAGAGTTTAGATACAGTATGATTTTAATAAATGCGCTTTGAAACGCGATTTTAAAGTAACTAGTGAATCGGCATGCTTTACGGTGTCAAGTAAACTTTTTCACAGAGCAAAACAACTATCATAAAACATTTCTCCCCGAATGTAACAGTCCTGGCCGTCGGTGTCCCCAACAAGCCCTTTTTCTCGGTACGCACGGACCTTGATAGAACCTATTGAACAAGAGGAACACTTACGTGGTTACGTAAGGGGTGGGGACTCACAACTCAACCTCGATACTGCATGATGACTGGTTTGTTCAAACGCATCTTAGTTAGGGCGGACGAACACAGGTGAAACACCAGAAATACAGGTGAAACAAAAAAAAGTAGTTACCACCTGACAAAAATACAATGAACAATATTAGTCACAGATCCAGCTCCATGAAATGAAGTACATATCATGATCTGTTAATTAAACAGGTATAGATATGACACAATAAAGACAATAGTTACAATTAGTTACAGACAAAGCTTTATAGGTAAATACAATAAACTGTTGATTAGGCCATCCTGTATTTGCCCAAGTGAAGTGACAACAACCTTATATCCTTATAATGCTACTAAATTAAATGTACATACTCAAAGGAAAAGTATAAAGAGTAAAAATATATGAAAACATAGTTCAGTCCTCAATATTATATCAAGTGCGATGATTAGTTCAAATACCCATAGGTTCATTACACTAAATATGTCAGCAACACCATTAACACACCATGTCTTCAATCATCATGGTTTAATAACTATGAGCATAATGCATACCATCCCTCCATGGGAACCTCATAGAATAACTGACTGGCAACTGAATGCTGCAGACTGACTATGTGCTGACCAGAAACCTACAAATGTAACCCCATATACATGTGTAAATGTTAGTGAGAGTTATATATAAAAAAAATTGGGATCAGCACTTCCGTCTCCTGATAACAACCTCATATAACATGTACATACATTTGATTTACATATATATAATATATACAAAATTGCACTCTTTCTGGGTTCCCAAACAACCAGGAGATACACTTTCACTATCACTGAATAAGGAAAGGAGCTATATCTGAATCTCTTAATTAGTTTACCTATCAATGGAGGACAAATCACAGATCCCAATCCTTCAGCAAGAAATATTTTCTCCTTTATCCGTATTTTACCTTTCATATGTACATATATCCATCCATGTTATATTTGTCGCAACGGTCAGTGAATGAGACATGGCTATAAAAACAACCGCGATCCATATCCCTGACGGATGAAGATGGACCAAGAAACATATAACCTGCCACTAACGCCCCCTGGTGGATGATTAGGGTAGTTCTCGGATGCAGGAAATGAGTTTCTATTATAAAAACTATTCGGTAACCAATATACATTCCCAAGTATATGGATAATAACAGATTATCGTTTGGTTGGCATTAGTCCACATGCTTGACGAAGAAAGGTTTCATTAAGCCAGAGCAGTTCCAGTTGTTTCCTGAAAATAAGAATTCTAGCATTCCTTCAGAATGGTTAAAAGAATAAAATCTCGTCAAATTATTGAAACCAAGTGTTGCGGTCGATGAATACAATGCGACTGAATATTTAACACAACCTGTTACTCCAAAGTGTGCAGTAATCCAGTGGTTTTCCAAACGACCACCAGATGACGCTGCAGGATTATCGAACTGAATTTTAGGTGCGGTATCAAAAGCTCGTTTGGCGTTGCTCTCCTTTTCGACACAAAATTGCTCTTCTTCTGGGTTCTCAAACATCCAGGAAATAGACTTTCATTATTTTTCATGACCTAGAATAAAACCCATGACTTTTTCTCCATGACTCAAGCTCTGGACATTTCAGCAAAAACTGTGGTTGCTTGATTAATTACATACTAACTAATGTACAACGCAAAGAAAGCATTTAGGAGCGGCATTTGTAGACAGCCTGCGAATAAAATTTCATGATTTTTTCATGACTTTTTAAAAATTCCCCCATCATGACTTTTTAAGTATTTATTTTTAAAATTTCAAAATTCATGAATGTTTAAAGGCCTAGGAACACTGTTCTTGTTTCTCTGAAAGAAACGGTTGCGGCAGTTTGATTTATAACAGATCATCGCAGGTACTATATGGTTTTGTATTTTGGAAAATATTCGCACCCTCATTCGTTGTTTAAGTGAATCGTCTCTTTCGTTATAAAACGGCGAGACCTCCAAACGTGTTTTCATTCAATTATTTTAAGAAGGCTTTAATCCGCCATGGTTTACTATATTGATATATAGACGATTCATTCTATGTTAAACAATGTAAGGTTTTCTCCGACTAATTGTCGCAAAGTAATTATGAAAACCTTTTTTAGTCTTACGATGAAAAGTGTTTTTAGATGCGCTATTTATAGAATTAAATGCGTGTGAACCATTCGCCCACAAGCAGGTAATCCTGAAGGAAACCTCCCACACCCCCCCCCTCCCCCGGCAGCTCCGTACCTTCCCGTAAGCCCTGGCTACGCAACTGAAACATACATGTTAAACGTAACACCTATTGTTTCTCGAAATTCTCCGTGCGGATGGTTGTTCCTTTTTATACGCATTCCCCCGTTGTAAATTAAGAGAGAGAGAGAGAGAGAGAGAGAGAGAGAGAGAGAGAGAGAAAGAGAGAAATTGGAATGTTACACCCAGGGATGTTCGTGACACTTAATTAGAGGTGGTTATAGAACTAAGTAGGTCGTAAGTGATCATTTGTCAACTAAAATATGAAAAATAAAACGTGATGCAACATCTGACGTGACGTCACCGAGAAAGATTTAGTTAGAACTCTTGTTGCTCATACAAACGGCCCGTCTAGTGAAAGAAGGGAATTCCAGATATTTGCATATTATTACGTCATACGGTCTTCGAAGGAACTGCGGATTCCTTCTTATATTCATGTTAGTTCGTAAAACATTAAGTCAGTGACGGCAATGACTTACCACAACTTTTTTTTTTGCAGTAAAATCAATATTGCTGAAGTCGAAGGAAAACACACTAATTCAGGTTCACCAGGCGGTGATCCACCCCTTTCTTGGTATAAGGGGTTACATAATTATGCTCATACTTCACCTGAAATTATTCAACTGTTCATTGGTTGAGAACTATTCATTTATAGCATATCACCTTTACCAATATAAGTTAGTTTGGTTATCTGTTCATTGGCTCAATCAACCGTATAAATTTACATTAAAAAGCGCACATAAAATAAAAATAAATCTGCTTGCATAAGTCATGAAACGACTCAACAGGTATTTCAAGTGTCCTAATAGGGCCTACTTCGAAAGTATCTCTTATATTATGTGTCAGAGGCAAAACTGCTGTCACATGGTCCGCTGGACAATTGTAATGACCCATAACGATATCGACAGTATAGTATATGTTTCCTATAGATGGCCGATGTGAGACCTGATGTAGAAATCGTTGCCAGATTGCTATCATCCAGTCAATCCTGATAAAGCAGCACAGATCAGCACTGCGCCAGAAAGCACACAGCCTGAACGAGCTAAACTAGTCTACAACCGAAGCGGGAGCTTGCTGCTGCGTGAGTATACCAAACGTACACAGGATTAAAGCAAATCCCCTTTACTGTGCGCATACTGAGCAATATGCGGCTATAAATGTATACTCGTGGGAAACGTACTATATATAAAGCGGGCCATTTTCACACGCGTCGGAGCGTTGGGCAATGTATTGACGTATTGTCGCAGCAAGAAAGGCGCGCTACCACACCAAACGTGAACTCTATGTAAAGATGATTAAGGGTTTGTTGGTGCCCAGTTGCCCCTTATGACTCGGTGAACCAGCAAATATTTAATGACCCATTCATATTATTGTGGCCGCACTTGGATATAACTAGCACCGACATAAGGTAATTGCTGATTTTTATATCACAACCATACAAATTTTACTGTTTATCTGTTAGACATTACACGTATTTAATCTGGACAGATTTATAAACAGTATTTCAGCACCCCACAAGATATTTTTATCACATCGCTATGGCACATTGTAGTTCAAATATTGATACATGAAATCTGTCAGGAGACAAGCCTCCCTGCGTGTTTGCTTGGCTGCGTTGTGACTATTTGTATGAACCCGAATATATATATATATATATATATATATATATATATATATATATATATATATATATATATATAAAATTATTATTATTATTATTATTATTATTTATCATTAATCCTCTTTAATCCTCTTGATTTCGATCCTATATTCATCAAGTAAATGTACATATTTTCTTAAGTATATATACTTATGTAATCATATCAATCATTATATTTACACAATATACCTGTATAAACATTAGCTTATCCGTTTGTTGCTCAAGAAAGATTCAAGTTGACCGATTTTCCCATACAAGTAGCTTACAAGTGCTGCACATAATATCTCGTTTTCTGTTACTAAATTCATACAAATCCAGGACATACCCCTTTTTAGACCAATTCCATTTCATTTCTTTACAATCGGTTCGTTCCAAATTATCGCATGTCCGCGTGTTGGTATGCCCCGCGCATGCGCTATGCAAAATACACAATTAAAAAAACCATAAAGCTTTTAGAGAATCTCTGAAGCGGAACTTAATTCGCTATATCTATAATTGTTGATATTGAGGATAATTCACGTGTAGTAACAGATCTAGACTGAACCTATATATTCCTACTGAAATGTGGCCCTACTTTATACCAAAAGAACCACTCGGTTGTTGCACTTGGTCAAATATTAAGGGTGTAAAAACATGCTGTTTACAAAAGAGGGTTACTGTGCAAGCGTTATTGGAATTATAAGTGCATTGTCAGAATTATGAAATCTAGCATTTCTTGGTGAAATGTGATCCAGTGTCATTTTGTATGTTGACATGTTGATGTACAGAATATATTTAATGTGTTTATGCAATGAATACATGAAAATTAACAAAGTTGCATTGCAAAAGAGAAATAAAGTCTGAGCCTACAAGTGCACTTCCGCCAGGATCCTAATGATAATCAGACACTTCCATATTCAAAACAGAAAGTCGATGGTAGGATCACAGCTAGGTCAGATCTACAGAACTAAGGCAGCATATGAATGGCCGTGGAAATCACCTCGAATAATGAATGATCTATGGAGAAGATCTAACAATTAAAACGAAACCTTTCAATAAAAAAATATTATTGCAGTGATCAAGATTATCTTGAAAATATGTTTTGTTCCTTGGTTGTAACTTTAACCCTCTAGAAAATTTTACTAAAATCCGTGCACAACTTTAACTTGGTAACAGCCAAAATCAATTAACCGAGGAACCAAACGAGGGAAGTTACTTCCTCTTAGCCTGGTGGTATAATTATATATATGCGGAACATATAATGTATTCTTCATGTGAGCATATGGCATTAGATCGATGGTAACTAGGCCTGGGTTGAAACAAAAAGAATGATACGATCCTCGATGGCTCTGACAAGAAAATCATTGTCGAATTGACGAGATTCAGTATCGAAATAACATGTGTACATGTTTTCTTCAAAACAACTGGTATCGTAACTGTACGCCCTTTTCATTTTATTGTTACACGATATTTGTAATCTGTAATCTTGGGTGTCTCTCAAAATATTTGACGACAAATAAATTCTGGTGAAATATCGTTGGTTTCATCAAGAAAATGTGGTGCCTCTTCTGTTTATATTTAATCGCGGCTGTGGGGTCTCCAGGCGCCTCTCCTGTTTATATTTAATCGCGGCTGTGGTGTGTCCGGGTGCCTCTTCTGTTGATATTTAATCGCGGCTGCGTTGTCTCCGGGTGCCCTTTTCTGATTATATTTTAACGCGCCTGCGTTGTCTCCGGGTGCCTCTTCTGTTCTCATTTAATCGCGGCTGCGTTCTCTCCGGGTGCCTTTTCTGTTCTCATTTAATCGCGGCTGCTTTGTCTCCGGGTGCCACTTCTATGTCACTTATTCGGGGCTGCGTTGTCTTCGGGTGTCCTTTCAACTATCATTTAATCGGGGCTTCGTTGCCTCCGTGTGCCTCTTTTACTATCAGTTAACTGGAGCTGCGTTGCCTCCATGTGCCTCTTCTGCTGTCATTTATATACGGTCTCGTTCCCTCCGTATGCCAGATTTATAGTCATTTTATCGCGGCGGCGTTGCCTCCGGGCGCGGTTAATAAAAATATTATGTTTCAGACTCTCCAAGATAAATAAGACATGTATCGATATTTTAAACAATATCATCAATTTTCTTCATAGCAACCACGATTGTGTAGCTTCAGGATAACACAACATACTATAAAGATATAAGTGAATCATAAACAATGCATTTACCGGCCTGGACGGTACTTGTGAAATGTCCACACTGTCTGAGTCATAAGCAAACTTAGCTGATGGACTCGGGCTGTCTCGAGAGTGTGTGTAAACATTATTTGTGTTTTGCTTGCTTAATATTACCCATTCTGCTGTTTTTGGAGAGCTTGACGTATACAATTCTGAAGCCGAAGGACATTTAAGGATATAAGATCAATTGGTTTTCCAAAGCCAGTTTGTTAAAAAAATGTAAAAAATATGATTTTGAAATGTTTGTGGAGAAAGTTTTCTTGTTGTATCTTTATAAAAATACAGAATATATCTAAGCATAAATATAATACTAGTATAAAGGTGAACCTTTCCCTGCCCATATATTTTGAGAAGGCTGCTTACTTTCAATTATATTTCATAGCTTTTTAAACTTTGAAATGTATTTTTTAATCCGTGAAATATATCGAAAAATCTTGACATGTACAAGTTACGTAAGACATAGACATAAAAGAGACATCAAATGATAACCTGAGCAGTTACATAAATAGCTGATCCGAGTGGCAAATAACTATGATGTTCTACAACCATAACCTCTGCTACAGTATATTCCTTGATTACGATGGTATATAGTGTCCCTAGGAAGCTTTCGTTTATCTGTTCTCCGTAACTACAGCTACTTTAGATCCTCAAGGGAGATACCGTCCTTTAACTCACTGAACTATTCACCTATTGGTATTTACTGCGTGTATTACATCATCAGTCGTGTCAGTAGCAGCAAAGAATACTTGATGTCAAATCCAACTTTTTTTTGTTTTACGAAGATACTACGCTATAGTGGCACCCATGGGGCGTAGCTTGTTTGTTAAGGCGCTGTTCGTTGGAGCAGAAGGTTGACGGTTCGAGCCCCACCGCTGCCTTAATTGCGAAATGGTGAAATCTCGCTTGAGCCTCAGAGATTCGCTCTAATGTCTTAACCACAGGTCATGACTTCTGGATTATTCCTAACCCAGTGCATATAAACCTGAAATTCAGGAGGTTTAATAATAACATATCATCATTATCGTATAAATACCTTCATCCTTATTTAATAATGGCACCAACAGGCCATGGACCTATCCTTATAAAAATATAAAACAAAGTATGAAGGCCCCGCAAACATTCCAAAATTTTAGTTGTCTTTTAAAATGATTTGTTTTTGCTGAGCAAATGTGCGAGAGAGAGTCCATTGGAGCAAACTCGAAATTTATCTGTTTTATTCCCCTTAACCCTTGAGGGGGCGAAAGGTACTCACCAAATTCATCGAAGAATCCCTTGAAGGAAAATCACAAAACTGGCTCAACTGGCAATCACAGGCCGCAGCCATTTTTGTTGATCGAAGCAAATCTTTTGGTGTAGAAGTTTATTTTAAATTTTAATTTTAAATGCGTATAAACTATATACTGTGCTTCTTTATTACGAGGGTTTCAAATGTCCAATATTGACGACAGGAATAGTATCTCGAAAATTAAACCCTCGTAAATACGGTGTCTCATCTGTACAGATAACAGGCATTTGTTTATAATGCACTCTCGTTTCAAACTTATTTAGGCCTATACATATGATCTGTACGTGATCAATTTTTATTTTTAAAGAAGAACAAAAAAAAAAAAAAAATGGCGCTTGAGCGCTGTAGTTGCGGTAAAACAGGGACCCCCGCCCGAGGCGCTCCTTGAGCAATGATAAAGACGAAACCTAAGTGAATGTTTAATTATCATCTATTTACTGTTAGGCACAAAGATTAGGAGAAATTCAGAGGAGATAGAGATGAAAACTATGGTTTTTAACTAGCTTGGGTCTATAAATATTGAGTATAAATATTGATATAAATGAGTGCAAGGTAAGATCAAGCTGACTTAAAAAGAATGCTTCCTTAGTGGATGTGATGTTAATCTCTTTCTACATAGGATGCGATAGAATTATGTCACGAGGGGAAACGAATTTATTGCTTGCCGGAATCAAAGATTTCGGCAAGCATATTACTCAGTTGCGTATGTCTGTTTGTTTGTTTGTTTGTTTGTTTGTCACCACTCCCCTGGCCACAATTTTGCAGCAATCGACATGACCCTTACAGGGTTGATTGACAACCGAACACCCTGGAACCCTATTGTTTTTGGTCAACATTGCTCCAAGGTCAAGGGTCAAGGTCACGACAGGTGTGGTTAACGGTTTTTGCACTATAACTTCGCCATAAATAGCCTTATCCACTTCTGCAATAGCTCATTTTTTTCGTCATCACCTGGTCTTTCTTTTGACATGTAGCTTACTTAAATTTGCCGTTACCATGGTTACATTTTTTGGGCAAAAATCATGGAAATTGGAAATAACACGACCATTTTTTGTAACTTTGTCAATTTTTAAGCTACAGACGTCTGGTTTTGGTCATTATGTACCTTATAGGCAGCTAGACATGATAAAACTAAAAGTCTCGCCAAATCTCGCACCATTTCTCGTCAAACGAGAGTCTTCGAGATTTCATTAAATATGACCTACAGGTTGCATTTTTTTAACAATGGCTTTGAAATTGATATATTTTGTGTTATTTATAAATATCTCGAAATCGGTTTTTCATTTTTTGGAAATAGCCACCAGGGGGCGTGGTACCTGAAACACTGTAACATATCATTATTCTGCAATATCTAAAATAATTTTAAACATGGCACAATTATTATCGTTGTATCTTAAACTAGGAACATTGGCTTATTCCTCCGCACATGTAGCTTTGTGTTGCCGTTACCATGGTTACCAAATTTGTGGGTTAAACTTGACGATCTGAAAATATGCAGTTTTTGGCTTCTATCTCGGTTAATATTTATGTTTCAAGGGTCTAGTTTTTTGCATAAGGCTGCTTCCCCTTGATTCTAAGTCATCCAATTGCAAGTCTCGTCAAATTTCGCTCGGTTTATAGTCAAACGAGAAAAATCGAGATTTCACGGAAATGCTTATAACTCGGCGACTTTTACAGCTACACAGGTCTAGTTTTCGGCATTTCATAACATATGACCAGCTTGACACGCCAGAAAAGAAATCAGGCCAAATCTCGCACCATATCTCGTCAAGCGAGAAAAAACGAGATATCATGGAAATGCTTATAACTAGGCGACTTTTACAGCTACTCAGGTCTAGATTTGGCATTTGGTAACATTTGGCCAACTTGACATAGTAAAACTGCGATACTTGGCGAAATCTCGCACTATATCTGGTCAAATGTGGAAAAACAAGATTTCACAGAAATGCATATAAGTCGGCGACTTTCACGGCTAGACAGGTCTAGTTTTTGGCATTCATTAACATTTGGACGGCTTGACATGGCAAACCTGCAAGACTGGCCAAATCTCGCACCATATCTCGTCAAACGATAAAAAAGGAGATTTCACAGAAATGCTAATAACTCGGCGACTTTTACAGCTAGACAGATGTAGTTTTCGCCATTTCATAACATTTAGAGAGTTTGATATTACAAATCTACAAGACTGGCCAAATCCTGCACCATATCTCGTCAAACGAGAAAACACGAGAGTACACGGAAATGCTTATAACTCGGCGACTTTTACAGCTAGACGGATCTAGTTTTCGCCATTTCGTAACGTTTGGCCGTCTTGACATAATAAAACTGCTCGTCTTGCCAAATCTCGTACTATATCTCGTCAAGCGAGAAAAAAAATGATTTCACGTAAATGCTGATAACACGGCGACTTTTGCAGCTAGACAGGTCAAGTTTCCGGCATTTTGTAATATTTGACAAACCTGACATGACAAAACTGGAAATCTCGCCAAAGCTCGCACCATTTCCCGTCAAACGAGAAAACACGAGATTTCATGCAAATGCTTATAACTCAGCGGCTTTTATAGCTAGACAGGTCTAGTTTTCGGCATTTCATATCATTTGGCCAGCTTGACATGACAAACCTGAAAACGTCTCACTGCTTCTTGTCAAACGAGATTAACGGGATTTCATGAAAAAAATTTGAACTTGGTCCCTTTTACACTAGAAAGATATGCAGCTGTTAAAGGTCAGCATGCATAAATAAACATATTATCCGTTTCTGCTGCCCCCACAATGATGCTCATTCATATGACTGTTTCTACATGCACTCTCTGTCTATCTGTCTGTATCATTTCCATTTCCGGCAAGCGCTCGACCTCTGGTCGTCTAGTTTTTAGCTTTTGTATGCTTAAGGTCATTTGTTAAGATCTGTTTTGGGTTTATATGTTTTATCCTGCTGTAAGTGTTAACGGATTTTTCTATAGGTATTTTATGTTATCTGGCTATAATGATTAAGGACCTTTACTCGGTCAATGTTCTCCGCTTGGTCCTTGTCAAATTGTTAAGATTTTGCACCAGAATATAGACGGCTTCTGTGGTCTATTGGGTAGTGCAGAGCACGCCCAGCCAGAAATCGTGAGTTCAAATCTCAGCTGAGATGGATTCCAGCAATAGGGAATATTACACACTCAGGTCCCGCAGGTGCAGTAGACACGGGCCTAGTTAACACCGGGATATAAAATAAGAGGATGCGTGTGCTACCGCCGAGTAATTTTGCCCTAAACCGGAACGGGATTCTGCAGATGTACATACTTTGTTAAGCTAGCATTAGCAAAGGAGGAGATTACTTCCAACAACAGTTAAAATAAAAAAAAATGAACCCGTATAAAATAATTCATGTGACAGTGAATATACTCCCAATAGGTTTCGCATGGTGAAATTGAAAAATAGAACCCTCGCATAAAATACTATAAATGTGAAATCGTGAATATTTTAACCCGTGAATTAACAAGACTGTATACATGCATTGCCAGTCACGCTGATTTACAAGTCAATTAATGATGTGACCTAAAAGGTCTTCCTTTTAGTATTTAACAACCTGACACATGACTTGCACTAAACAAAGATCATACCGAACGTGTTTTTTTATACCACAGGCCCAATACTATATACAGAACACTTTATACAAAAAGTCAATTGTACTTCAACATGTTACCCCGTGGAAACAAAGCGTGGTCATATTCTGTTTATAATAGCAGACAAGAAGCGCTGTATACAGTTCAAATATTTATTCACGCCTGTGCCTCTTTGGAAATACTCATACCTACTGCCAGCACTATATGTTTAAAAAATACTTGATCGAGTTCAGCTAGGGACGAACGCAGCGGGGGAGCTACTTAACGATTGGTTTACCCGTATTTGCCTGACCTGCGTAACTCAAAGTTCATACTCCCCCTGATGTAAGTACAAAGCACATTTAATGCATTTACTGATGGCATTTACATTAACTGAGCAATTGATAGGGATAATTTACGTTTATTGTGCATACATCCACGCAAGGTAGGTTGTTGGGGCACTTCATCTGAAAGCTTATGCACGCGCCTTTCGATTACATAGTCATACTCTTAAGTGATCAGGATTTAGGGCCGTTTACTGATAAATTGTGGTTTATATTTAGCATACATATAGGACAAGGGTAATCTCAAGATTAGGACAGAATACACACATACAGTAAGGGTAATATACTCTGACAGTGACAAAATGTATATGTATTATTTATTCCATTGCAACAGGTTTTAGCGATTCTTGAATGTTTACATTTATTACTTGATAATTTAAGAAAGGGATTGAGGAAGAATGGTCAAATTGGTCACGACATGACATACGCTTTAAGGTTGTACCGGTTTATGACTGTTTGCTTGTCTCAATGGAAAGATTTAAGATGTTAAACTTTCACGTTTATTTTCACCAATAACATAATATTTCATTTGGTGATTATAACTAAATAACTGAGAATAAAATTAAATTTACACTATAATATAAGCAAAGTAGAATGCAGTCAAAGAGCGCAGACGTCCGCCAACTCTATAATCCAGTTTCTCCTAAAATGTTGATATTTTGTATGTTTGATATAATGACGGGATTAATATGAACTATGGGGATTTAAGGATGTAAGAATTTTTTTTTATAAAAATCGAGCTAGATTGTCCAAAATCCTATTTAACTTATATTCAAACTGCACATGAGCTGTACGTGTTAGGTGCATGTGACAGGATACCGCTAGACTCAAAATATATTGGATAATGATCCTTGAAATGCAAATATTCGTATATTCAAACGAGCTACTATTGCCTTATCATAGGATAGGGAAAATATCGGTTGACGGCAAGCAGCTTTGCATATGTCATTAAGAATCTTGTATTTTATTTTTAAAAAGAGGTAAGAAATCCAATTTTTGACCGAAGCTCGGTTTTTCAGTGACATCAAACTATTTTGAACAGCATTAAACGATAAATATTAATTATTGAAGTATGTATTTTGTACAATATGTGCTGTATTGTGCACATTTAAAATTCTTTCATGTAAGGTCATCAGTATCACTTATTTTATATTTTTTTGTATGTTGATTGTTAAACTTTGTGTATGCATTTTGTACATTGCATCCGAAATATAGTATTCTTAAATATACGGGACTTTATGAAAACAGTTATGGGTAGTCTATTTTGTTCTAATGGGATATTGTATTATATGTATCATATATGTACTGATTTTTATGTATGCATATAGAAACATGAAAAGTCCACTTGTACTCTTAACTTAAAACGAACCATGCTTCACGTATGAGATCTGTCCATGAAAGTCCAAGATAGATCTCATGCACACATTCATGCGCACAACATGCTTATGCGCCGAAATCGAGCCATTTCAAAGCCTGAGAAGAATAAATCACAAAAAAAATAAGTAAATGGAGCAAGTATAGAGTATGCATCGACTGCATCCATTCCAAATAAAACCAAAGGTAATTGTTCCATGAAACATATCTAATTTTTTTTATAAACCTGTGGATCTATTTGTGGTGTAATATCCGTGACGCAATATATAATACTTATGAAAGGAATTCGGTTCAGGTTTGTTCGCAATGTTCTCTAAAACCGCGTTGTGTACAATATTGTAGGGTACATCATTTGAAAGGTTATTATCCCCGGAGTGACATAGGCGATATGAAAATAAATAGTTTTTAATGTACATATAATTTTGAGTGATTTTTCTGGGTTTTTTTTTTACCGAGCACAGCCGAACTGTCTTCGGCAATCACCGGAATGCGTGCATCGTGGCCACTAAACCTCTAACACTAAGGACTATTGTTCATATGAATAACGCTTGCTTTCAATGAAGGATTTGACCCACGTGTGTGGTCAGTAAAAGAGAAAAACACATGTTTCTCGCTTTATGAAATGGAGATTTCAACCCAGGAGGATTAATGACAAAACATTATTCAAGGTCCCAATTTCAGGAACAGGGTTAGGGTTGGGTTGGGTGGTGTCGGGGGTTTCAGGCCTCAAAATTTGTCTGTTACGATGAAAGAAAGGTTGCGGTGGTTGAAAATGGGATACAGACCCACTGCATGGAGTCCCGCTGGCTCCGCTTCTGCTACTTACGATGTATGCACATTTCTGTTTCCTTCTTCAAGAACAGTTTCCTTGCAACGTACATTTAATTAATATTTCATGTGTTCCTCACATCAACCTATTCTTTATACGTCCATCGATAGAAACCAGTCAAATATCAACGAAACACTGTATAACTCCGCGTCTCATTCCGGTTCGCAATGTAAACCATCACTGACCAGGTCTTCAAGGTAAACATACCGGGGTATGATTTTTGCCACGAGCACAGCGCCACAAAATAACAGTAAAAAAATATTTGTACATATCGTATTCCGATAGTATCCAACAATAAATCTATATTTTATTTTAACTTTTATAATAAAAAATGAGCCAACATTCAATATCTCAGTGAGTATATCTCCCAAACCCCGGTAAAAAGCCCGGTATACCGGGTTTATCAGCTAGTTGTAAATATAAACAGAAACTTATGCTCTTGCTTCCTTGGATAGTTCACGTGATAAACTGTTCCCATAATTGTTGAAGATGTAAATGCACGGTAATAGTGCAGCGACACTTGTGGTGGTATTTTCAACATTAGGCAAAAGGATAACCTGTTGAATTGGGGAATAACCATTATCGCATGATGACATTAGACGTGAGAGTCACATGCTGTTTACATTTAAAGATCATACACGTGAGACGGTGGCTTGGTCGAATGTCAGGTCAAACAGTGACAACATGCTTAAATCCGTCACGGCCAGCAGGTTTTATTCATTATGCACAATAAAACTTAACCCTGAGTAAACGAAACTCTTTCAGTTCGGCATTTTGGGCGGCCGGGACTACTTGTCTTCACTGTCAAACTGTAAATATATAGTTTTTACATTTCAAGAAAACACCTTCTATTCACACCCATATGCTTACAAATTATTACTTACCGTGAAGTCCTTACCACAAAACATCCATGTTTATGAATTAATGGCCTTGAAACATTCTTAGCTTCTCCACTACAATTACACCTGTGTCACTGGTTTATTTAGAAGCCCCGGTACATTGTGGTCTGCAGATAATGAAGCCCACATACCCTTAATCAGCAATCCTACACTTGTAGGTCCGATTCTGTACAGTGTGATATTTCATATTGGTTCTATGGACCGAAAGTACAATACAATACAAGTTTTATTTTAGACTAGTGTATACGAACAGTTAAACATTAGCCACAGGCTATTACCTACCACTATCACTAGCATCATTAATAAAAAAAGCATAAATAAATAGTAAATAAATAGTAGAGTAAATAGTAGCGATACTTAAATAAGAGATCTTCCATAAGAAATAAGACTTGTCTATAAGAGAATAATATAAAACATATGAAAAGTATGCAAACATTCTAAAATACTTTAGTATCAAACTGATATATCTTTAAAACTTGTGTTAAAGCTCAAAGGAGGGACTTCCCCTGATATCAGATGGTAGAATATTCCATATTTTTGGAGCAACAAAAGAAAAAGAATCTTTACCATATTTAGTGGTGTTAACAAGAGGTAGAAATAATTCTTGCCTTGTGTTATATCTAGCAGAGTTTACAGTAATGTATTTATCCATGTGAGCGCAATTTAGTCCATGTAATGTCTTATAAACCTCTGCCGCGATTCCTCGTACCCGACTGACCTCAAGACTAAACATATTTGTTTGTTGAATAAATATACAGTAGAGCGCCATTTTACTGAATGCCAAATTTCCAAAATTCGTTTTTCCAAAATTTTAAATCGGAAACCGAAAATTTATTCGTATAAACGAAATATTTTTCAAGCATGTAAATACCTCAAATGATTTTATTGTAAAAACGAGTCACAAGGGCGTGCAGTCAGGTGTTTAAGCCCAGTGGTGACCTTAATTAATTAATTAATTCTGGGGTGTTATGTCGGTAAAGGTAAGAAAACTATAACTGGTTCCGCAACGCTAGGCTATACCGCAGAAAGCGGCAGAGCAGTTAATCCGAGAGTGCTTGTGTGTATTAACCACATCTCGTTTGTGCATAAGCAAGTCGACTCGGGCTAGGATGTCAGGCCAAATAACTGAGCAGTTTACTCGCTTGAGCATGTAGAGATATCATTCATACATGGCTTGTGCTCAAGCAGGTTAAGGTGCGAGGACAAAGCATGCGTACCTGGCCATACAAATCAGCAGTTCATTTCCAAGAGCAATTGTGTCATCTATTTGACTTGCTGT
The DNA here is from genome assembly GCA_026874595.1 of Sipunculus nudus. Taxonomy (NCBI): domain Eukaryota; kingdom Metazoa; phylum Annelida; class Sipuncula; order Golfingiida; family Sipunculidae; genus Sipunculus; species Sipunculus nudus. The sequence goes on along the minus strand of CM049321.1, from coordinate 41,372,958 downwards.
CATTCAGCTTATTCATTTTTATTGTTGTGAAGAACCTTACTCAAACACGAACCTTTTGTTGTCTCTTGTCAGAGATATGGAGTAAAAAAAAAGAGAAGACGAACGGCGTTTTGCTTAAGTGGCAAGCTGACAATCCTCGAGCGGCTCGTCATCCGGATGTTAACAAAATAGAGAGAAAATTCTTACAAAACGAAGTCAGGAAGTTAGGTATGTGGCGTCGGCTAGGGTATTCAATAAGTTTAAACCAACGTTAGACCTGATTTTTATAAAATTATCCATTTTAATAAGTAAGCTCTACGATCGTTTAAAACCTTTTATTCACTTGCCTTTCACTCTTTTTGCGTTTGCCGCTTTTGCGCCGCCTGTGGGCAGTTAAAGAAACTAACCGAGCTACACCAAAAGCGATGTCATTTGACCTTTCCCTCCGGTGAATTTGTTAAAAATAGGGCACGCACGTACCCTACAAACAGGATAGACCGATCTTTCCAAATAAGCTCTGCAGTGTATCCAATTTTTTATCTGCCAGTTACGAAGGTCGAAAAGAAACACGATGTTCCCTCAGTAAAATGGCGTCAAATGAAGCATCAGGCCTAGTGGTACAAACTTGCCACTTGACCCCTGACGGATATTTAAAAATTCGTTTTTCCGAAAGAAAAGCTTGTATCCCGACGCTTTCGGAAAAATGGCGCTCTACTGTAGTTGAGTATTTTTAAAGTTTTATCATTTAGATCACATCTCAAAGCCCTCAAAAGAGATCTAGGTTTTGTCTACATCTTACCGGACAGAAATGCCCTACAAATGGGTAAAAGTTCAAATTTGAATTAAAAGGAGAGGAAAGCTGCTAATTTTGACTCTGTATCAATAATTTTGTCGATTCTAAGGAGCACATTTAACTGCGCTCCAGCTTTTCTACATTCTTGTTGAACATGATACTTTAATGAATTTGAATCAGTGTCAATATTATACCTCTAATCGCCTAACACACCATTCTGCACAGATTTTACCACCGTTAACTTAAATCCAAATATTTTCCCCATTTGGCGATCGTTTAGAGAAAATTAAAAAGAAAGTCAGGAGATTTGTTTATTTATGCAGTCTTAATGAGTCTGAAGACCTTGACATTGCGTTTGAAACGCCACTGCATTTATAAATACATATTACGCTTGTATATACGAATTTTCAGTGATTATGGTCGGTCAAACATGTGGAGAATTACAAACTGCATTTAAAATCACGTTTTTTTTCAGAATGAAGATCGATACCCCTGGCACACTGTTGGTCTTATTGGCTACATTAATAGGCGTAAGTGAGGAGAAACCAGTCTACGACCGAAAGGCAGCCCTCGTAATCATTGACGTACAGAACTGCTTTGTCCCTGGAGGGACGCTTGGCGTGGCTGAGGGGGATCAGGTTATCGACGTCATAAACCAGATACGGCAAAAATACGAGAAACGCTTTTCATTAGTTGTATTATCTCAAGACTGGCATTGTGCAGATCATGTTTCGTTTGCGTCACAGCACAGCGGGCAGAGCTTGTATGATGTCATCGACCTGAAATACGACGACCAAGGTACGCTTGTTTACAAAATTAACACATTTTTATTGATTATCTTTGTAGAATGTTCTTAGAGTTGCCCAATGAAATTAAGAAATATTAAAAAGAATAACAGGCAGACCAGTCCCTCCCCCCCCCCCAAAAAAAAAAAAAAAAATTTACAGGCAGACCAGTCCCCGCCCCCCCCCTAAAAAAGAAACAAAAAGACAAGGGGTCACACGCTTGCGTGATAAACAGTAATACAAAGGACAACTGTGAAGATATGACCATTTAATGACAAAGTTATGATGAAAATTAAATTTACACGTTTTCCATTACCTTGACCTATGTTGACCAAGAATTGCTTCCAGGACTTTCTATTGTCTATCAATTGTTAAAGTTTCAAAGCGATTACTGCAAAATTGTGGTCAGCAATGTACTGGCAAGCATCATGACAAACATCCTGACATACAGACATAGGCAACTGACTAACATGCTTACAGAAATCTACGATTTCCGGCAAGCAATAAAACAGGAAGGTCAAGGCCAATGGTCACTCACACAAGACACTATACTTGAAATCTGGTATAAAATAAAATAAAAAGTGTTTTGCGAATAGAAACCCAATTTTTTTTTAGAAAATAGTCTATTTAAAAAAATCAGAATGAATGACAAAGGTCAAGCTTAGTGGTCACATGCACAAACGCATTTAAGCTTTTTAAAAGCATCTGATTGATTGTTCAGTGTTATAAATATTTTAAATATTCTAAGTATCAAGGTGAGGTAGGCATTCTGTGGCAAGTACCATATGACTTTGTTACAGAGGAACCAGGAGAGTTATGTATATATGTATAAACATATACATGTATATATTAGTTATTTCGCTGAAGTTTTTTTTTCATCTCATTTTACGCCTGTAGTCCCTCTTTCACTTTTGTGCAAAGCTTGTTTGACGAGAGTTAGGCCAAGCAAAATAATTGCTGAAATTCAATTTTGAACCACAGTGGAACAGACTATAGTTACACATATTAAACTAAATCATGCCAAAAAGAAAAAAAGCGAATCGGCATTCTCATATGGCCGTCAGGGGGAACTTGTTGATGGGTTGGCTGGTTAGTTTATTTTCATTAAAATTAAAAAAAAAAAAAATACAGAAAAGGGACAAACTATCAAAATTGTCAGGTAATCTTGACCGTCATATCCTTTTCGAAGGATTTCATGGCATTTTTGTTAATTTGTTTATATTGAACGAGAGCAAGAGGCATCAATGAAATTTGGCCCCCTCTGTTAAAGCCACATAAACTCGCCCGTAATTCCAGTTAGAGAACAGTATCACATTATCTGTGTACCACACAAATAAAAGTGTCACCACAATTTTGGTGGAGGTATATATATTGTCTCCTACTACGTTTCTAGTTCGTATTTAACTTAGCATTATACAATCCACAATTACATAGATGAGAAATTATTCAATAAACAGAAACTTTGTCCTTGGGTTCCGCACTACCCATAACTGATAACCCACTCGCTTAATTCTGATGCCCCAAAATACTGATGATTGTCACGAAAAAATGATATTGTCACGATCGAAACAATAAATACCGCTAGTTGTGACTGTAACATGTCAACTATGATATATAACTCACATATAGCTGTTAAAATGTTTTTCGTTTATGATGACGCATCCCGGAAGGAATCAATTAATACAAATAATAGAAATACTAAAGATACAATTACTACAACTTATAAAAATACTAAAGAAATCGCGATTCAATACTCATTTTTTACAATATATCTGCGGAGTTTTTTTTTATTCGGCAAAGAAACATAAAATAATGAACCACAGAAGAAACACATGCAATACATGAAGTTGTAAGGTACAGCTAACAGGTGGCGTGCGCGCTATGTTAAGTCTTACGTCACTGATCGCACCTGGTGCTAATTTATTTTCGCTCATGAACAGGTGTAGGCAAATGGTTTTGCAAAAAAAATATTGGCAGATAGCGTGATATTCTAAGCAGCAAACGCTATAAAAGATACCTGGAATATGAATTGGTCCTTTTAACATCAACATGCGACAATTACATGCCATTATCAAATACACTGGATTATTTCTGTATACAGGAAATATCGCCTGAGGTTCGACACTAACCTAAATAAGCCAAAGGTCATTTTTTTTGCTAACCTTGTTTTATGGTCTTAGGTTTTATCTTTGTGGATTTTGTTTGCACACATATCAGGTGTGAAAAATATGTTAGTTGGCCCTCTGTCAGCCTTGGACAATTTTTCCTTGCGGAATCAGTGGTATTTAACTATTTTTATTCTTTTATGCTTTTATGATATCCGGGTAATATATCTGTCCGGCACAAATATGTTCAACCTCTTCAAAAGCTTTTGTAAAAGTATAGTGGCACTGTGCCACCGGTACATAGATAAATATCTTTTGAGACACAGAAAATCCCGTAAATGGGAAGAATTGCCTCTGGGTAAGGTAGAAACACGGCTACACAGCTCAGACAGGTTGATCTCGGAATCAACTAGTATTGTCTCTGCCCTCCATGATTTAGCTTAAGCATGTATGATCTTCTGCGGGCTTCCTGACAAAAAATTTTATGGGAAATTATTTTCTTGACCAATTCCAGAATCAACAGCAATATAGACTAAAGGTTTCAAGTCTAAGAACTGTAATATTTCTCGCGATAAGCACCGTTTTAGTGCCGTAAATTTCATTTATAAAACATATTAGTTCTTTAAAGTAAGGAAAGTTTTAACTTGCACCCTAATATGTTGACTCCCCATTTGAATTCAGAACTTGAAGTGCAAACAAAGAGGAATAGTGAAAAAAATTATTATTACAAACCAGACCTTGTATACTGAAATAAGATTGTATAGCTGACATATGAGTTTGGCGACTTCATTCAATAAGGTAGACAATACATTTTAATTTTCATAAGTTTTCATATAGCAATAAGGAAAAGGATGTGTATGGTGAAATATCATAGTAATTTTTTCTTATCTTATGCATGCCACCCACATCCTTGGCTGTACGTTAATCTGTATAGTTAACTTTAATGAAAAATGAGCTTAACTGAGATATTCACTATATTCGTGTCCCAACCGAAAGCTAACTATCCCTTGTGATTAGAGCATCCTCCCCCATATGACCATTTATATAAATGTGTATATATATATATATATATATATATATATGTATATATATACGGTACCTACTACATTCCAAGGTTATCATTTTGTTTTTATTTTCTTGAGAAATTTAGTTTAGTCTTTGAACAAAATTTGACATTACTAATTTTGTGACGTGTTTCTATAATATATGTGCCAGCTTAATATTATACAATCATTTGCATTTAACCTTCGTGTTTTCTGTTTCCGTACATGGGAATACATCTATATGTTACCGATTTGAGCTCATCCATTCTTAAGTTCAAAGTTTCAGAAAGACTTTTTTACATCATTATTATGCATAACACTGACGGCAATTTTTTTCGGGGGCGGGGCCTTTTATAAAAAAATTCTAACGCATTGTCATCATCGTTTATAAAACATGAATTTTGGCGCTGAAGGTTTCAGGTATTCCTTTTAAATATCTTATAACAGAATTGACGTCAGTAGCGTGTTTTTATTCACATCAGTTGTCAAATGTTGCTATTGACTAAATTTGTATGTTTCCATAATACCATTTATATAATCCAATTAAATTTATGCTCATTTGGGTAACCTTTCTCTAAAAGCTGTTAACTTTAATATAAAACCTAAAGTAACAGTCTTTGCTGGTTTAGCTTCAAAAAATGGTTACATGAGCTCAGCTTGCTCAGGCAATTCAATGTAGTTGACGATCACATAGCCGACGTTTAATCATATTAACATGATGCTATATGGTGCTTATATATTAAAGCTTGCAGCAGTATATCTGAGAACATTGCAATATATTTGATATGACTTTGCATAGTACATGCAACATTTTCCATCGAACAAAGATGAATTTCTGTAAAGGTGCCACTTTGCTTTAATTGGACTCAAACTATGTTCATTTAATCCCCTCAAACTAAATAATTTCTCGTCTAAGTTGTAAATATCGTGCCTCTTCCTGACACAAGGGGATAAATAAAAAATGTGTGGATAACGGCAGTTTCGCTTTGATTGTTTCGTTATGAAGACCATGCATCGGTAACAAAAAAGAACGCTGATATTGACAGAGCAAACAAATAACAAACCAGGGAATTAAAACATATATGTATATCATAAAAAAATATACATCCTAAGTCTGTGAATGTTAGCGGCCACATATGGAAGTCCACAGTTAGATATCCTTTGGCAAAATATGTAAAGACTGCATGAAAGTCATGGGGGGGGGGCTTCAAGTATGACTAAGCTGTCTGTAGTGTTTTCCGACCCCGCTATAATCATATATAAATATTTTTTAGAGACCAGTTAGTTTTTCATGCATGTGACAGCTTTGTCCATTGGTATGTACACCCTTCATTTTACACACTACAAAAACTTACATACTCTTTTATCATGCGAGTAACTTTAATATTATTTGCAAAAACATACAACTGTTACATTTGCCACGAAAAAAAGATGAATTTTCGTAAAGGTGCCATTTCGATTTAAATGGACCCAAATTATGCTCACATAATCCCCCTCCAACTAAGTAAAATCTCGCCTAAGTTGTAAATATCGGGCCTCGACGTGACACGAGGAGGTAAATAAAAACTGTGTCGATAACTACAGTTTCGCCCTTATTGTTCCCTTATGAAGGTCATATATATCACAAAACAGCATATTATTTTTATAATATGTAACAGCTGTTTTCCAGAATGTTTGATCATCTCATCCTTATCTATACTTGAGTGCTTAATTAGATTAATTTATTACCATCGATGTCCTGATTGCTTTTGAGCAAACGTACTAACCAAATCATGTGTTCAGTATATTTACAGTTTTTTTTCAAATAGGAGAAAAAATACATCGAAAATGGTGATTATTATGACTGAAACAATACCAAAAATGAATTTTCTGGGCCATAATACCTCAGAATACATGCATTGGATGACCCTCTTTGTCAAATGTAAAGGTAATTATGGCATTTTTGCTATTTTCGCATTATTTTGGCGGTCATTTTGTTTTATGCTAATTAGCAAAAATTGTCCAAGGCTGACAGAGGGCTAACCTACATATTTTACACACCTGACATGTGAGCATACGGAATCGACAAAGAAAAAACTTAAGACCATAAAACAAGGTTGAGTCCAGTGGCGACCAGACTATCACCCCTCGTCCAATTTTATGTAGCCTAAGAAGCAAAATGTATATTGACACGAAACAATTAGCATTAGTATCACTAGCTGGTACTTTGACAAATTAACCTTCAAAGGCCTATATAACTCACTTATGTATATGGTGATAAAAGTAGCTTGAAATATCTAATGTTTTCCGTATATGGCAACGCAGCATGGAAGGACTCAAAACATAAAGCAATGCTAATAAAATATCGATTTATTAAAAGCCCCCTCTTAACAATAAGTGCTGATTGTAATTAATTTAAGCACGGAAATTCTTCAATTCCAAGAGGGAAATTGCAAGAATGTCGCAACTGTTTGACTTTTCAGTTAATTGTATTTAACAACGTCACGATTGGTAAAGTAATCTGTAAAGGTCATGACTGTGAAACTAATTAGGCAGTAAATACAGGTACAAATTGACCACATGTAAAAACGGGTGATTTATCAGCAGCTGTATAGGTGTCCCTCAATTAGGTTTGTCATATTCCGGCGTATTGTTTACATGTTGTCCATTTCAACGGTGAAGTTCCAACCTTAATTCTCTTATCTGATGTTACTTCTGGTATTGGTATAAGGGATTCCGCTGACTTCTCTAAATTCTATATCTTCCTGTGACAAAAATAGGTTCTATATAATTTCCTATATTTTCCAGTCTTTATACCATAATATCCTGCAATTTCCCTTTTTTTTTACTGCTTCACTGCACTATCATGCTTCTAATATAAATGTTATTATTGACATAAACTTATTTATTTAACATCGATTGTACAAAAAGTTATTAAGACTGATCAAGGCACTGTCCTTGGCTCAAATGATGGCGTTCGGTAGTCTGTAGGAGTGGTGGAAACCGGAAAACTCGGAGAAAACCACCGGCCTTAGACCGGCAACTACAACCAACTCTCATAGCCAGCGGAGCGAGCCGAGCATTTTAATGTTATTTTTAATTCAGTATCATTATTGAATGATCATCATTGTCATAAAAACCTGTTATTATTAAAAAATGCCAGCTCTCTTGTAGAACTTCACGGAAATGGTTCAGTGTTATAAGTTAAACCATCTATACTATTTAAACCACTAATGGTCATAGTTGGTAACCATGTAAACGACGAGTGTGAAACAAAATTCCTCGATTTTCCTATATTTCTGCCTAAAAAATTCCTGTTAAGGCAAAATAAAAATTTAAATAAAAGGTATGGTTCTCAGGCACCCCCTACGTCAATTTTAACCCCCCCCCCGCATAAAAAATTTGTATTTTGATTTTAACTTCCAAGAAGATATTCAATACAATTTATGTAGACAATATTGCGTTTACCTGTTTAGAAAAACAAATTGACATTTTCATGCTTTTACCTGATCATATGACCATTTTATTTAAACAAACAAAAAAATGTAAAAAATAAAATACCGCCCGCCCGCACTAATTTCTGAAAAAAAGTGCCTGAGAACCATTCCTTTTATTTTTTTTTTGGCGTTACTTCTATATTTTTGTCACAAGTTCCCCTTTTACATTCCAATATTTTTACAGGTGCGTGGTGGGAACCTTGTGATATCTAAAAACATAAAACACAACAAAGACATCCACATCCTGCATGGTTATCATTTATCAATCGGTTATCAGGATTGAAATAGCATCATATGGTGCTGCCAATATAATCCGATAATTCCGAAAGATATAACAAAAAAGGTAGTTCATTCTTGTATAACCATGGACAAATACAGGTTGTTTTGCAAGGGACAATTTTTTTATTATATAATTTGACTTAGGCAAATATATATATATATATATATATATATATATATATATATATATATATATATATATATATATAAGATATGGTTCTCAGCCACCGCCCGCGTCAATTTTAACCCCCCCCCATAAAAGATTTCTATTTTGATTTTTATCTTTCAACAAGAAAAATAATACAATTTATGTAGTGCTTTTACCTGTTTAGCAAAAATATTTGTTATGTTCGTGCGGATCCCATAACAAAAGTTAAAAAATTAAAATCCGCCCGCCCGCAATGATTTCTGAAAAAAAGTGCCCTAAGAACCATACCTTATTTTTTGTTGGCCTTATTTTAAATTTTTATTTACAACATGACCAAAAAACAGAAAACTTAATTAAATGTTGTTCTGACTTCAAATGACAAAGCACCTTTTAGTTATAGTAAACACAGCTTGTTTATACTACAATGTTTAAGATCAACTTACATTCAGCTTTTGATGATAAGAGTTATGATGAACTAGAATACGGTAGTCGACAAGCGACTACGTGTATCCGCCAAAATCAGAGTGGAATGGGTGAAGTGAGGCATGGATTGAGGGGCAAGGGGACATAGAGTGAGGTGTGTTGTATATAAGCATGGATGTCTGCAGCCGAAATCTGTATATAGGTTGCGCCACCTAACTCGTTTTAAACGAGATATCCATCTCAGGACAAATGGCCTCATACCATTGTATTCTGCTGAGGGAATGACATTTTTCTTCACAACCGATACTTCCGGTGTCCATCCGAGATACACAAGGCCGCGCAACATGTAGGCTGCGCAGTAACCAAAACGTCACGCTTCCGCCAGAACTCGCTTCTACACGTGACGAATCTCTTCTGTGTTGTTACTGTGGGACAGCCGGGACTACTTGTCTCACCTGTTAAACTTTAACATCAAAATATGTTACATTTCAAGGAATCACCTTCTGTTTACATTCCATATGCACATGCTTACGAAATATAACTTATTCCGTAAAGTCCTAACCAAAAAAACACCCATGTTTAGTGTATAATTTGCCTCATAACAATTCTTATTCAACACTCTTGAACAGACTACCTTGTCCTCTTCACTTCATTTATACCTATGCATTTTGGGTATTTAGAAGCCCAGTTGCATTGTGAGGGCTGCTTTGACTTCAACAGTCCCTAAACAGAAGAGTGGTATTCTTGTGAGTCCGAGTTTACGCGGTGTGAACCAAACGTGTGTAATGTCGCTCCGCATGGACGACATGCGATGCCGATTGCTAGGTGACGCAAGGAGGCCTTCTTTTGTGGTACAGAATTCTCCGCACAGATAACCGGACGTGTTATTAAGCTCCGGATGAACGCCATGCGATGCCGATTGTTAGATCACGCTCAATGCAGCCCCCCCCCCCCCCCCCCCCCCGCATTTCATTGTAGAGGAACTGTCGTCTTTTATGATTCAAAATACTGCGGAGTTTGTCGTAGACTCAATATTCATATCACCAAGTAACCAATTCAGCTCCATGGCACTGAAGTGCAGTCCAATTACTGTATAACGGTGCCCATTATTAGGATAGGTATTTGTGGTGTACCGATTAATCGATTAATTCGTTTTCTTTAAAAAAAAAGATAAAAATCGATTGCATATTTGCATAATCGATTAAAATGATTTTGTTTGGACATGCAAAGAATCTAATCCTGTCAGAGATATACGAACACAAAGTAACGAACAGAATCAAAACGGAACCTTGCGCAGCCAAAAATCGTCCGACGGCAAGTCGACCTTAGATGTGTGTGGATTGATGGTTTCATTATGTATGCAGTTGTACATGTCAGATGGAGTCAACAATTTAGGTACTAGTATGCAGCAGATTGAAGGGAATATAGAAAGTAAATAAAATAGTCGATTGATAATTAATTGATAATCCTAAAAAAATATAACAATGTCTGTCAAGATTTTGTTCTGAAATGAGTTCCTTATACGCCTATTCACAGTAGAAATAACCTTGCACTTGGCGCGACTAGTGACGCGAACGAAGACATAAACATAGCGTCCTGCACTTCTGTATAAATTAAGGTGACAGCCTACATTAAAAAAAATATGATTCATAGCCAGTTCCCCTTTCTACCTTAGTTGCACGTTTTAACGCACGCGCATTATAGTATTTTTAACAAAGCAGTCTTGTCATAGTGAACACCGAACGATACCAAGATATAAAAAGGTAAATAACAGTTACTTAGCCTGAAATTCGGGCTGGCTTAGTTAGGAACCTCTTTATTCCGCAAAAATGTATTGATAGATTAAGTTGCCTAGCGGTACACCCATAATTTCGACTTGTGACCTTTGACATACGGGGTTTGTTGTGTACATAAAAATGGCAGCCCCCACGAGCAGTTCCGAGAAACTGGTAGAAATAAACCTGTCAGGCTTAGGGGATAGCGGTTCGGCGATGCCGCCTGAAAGTACTCCGGGTCAGCGTCCGGGTGAGAATCTGTCTGCGGAAAGAGTTTGTTTGCGAGGGGACACGTACCGACACACACACAAGCACGAACGAATGAGTATGAACATGTATAATCCTGGCGGAGTCAAAAATGAAAATTGGCTGCGCTCTCTATCTTTTCTTAACTGCAGGAGATTAATGTTCACGCCAGATTGTACCCCGTTGCTCCTCAAGTATAGTTCTCTGGAACTGGCGTAGCGCGGAGCCGGGTCACAGAATTCATCCTCATGACACTTGGGACGGCAAATATACCGTAAAACATCCAGGATTCCTTATACAAATGATGAGGTCATATGTAATATGTGAAAAAGAAATGGACTTCTGTTTTGTATATGATATAAATGATGACAATTGTCTCCCTCTATATTTCTAATATATTTATATTTTTATTGTTTTAATTATTATTTCAATTTTTCCATGTATGAAGCTAAACAAAGAGAAAATATTTTATGAGCAAGCAACAATCGCAATATTCGTCCGGAGTCATCACTACTCACTTATTAGTGCGCTTCTGACCTAGGGGCGCCGTTTATCGTGAACCTTATTCTCGTGCCTCTCAGCTCAGTGTGAAGTAAAGATTTTTGTATGGTCTGATTAAAAGAATGTAAAAATACACAACTATAAAAGCAACATCATTTCTTCTGATAACCATTTTTTTCTTTGTTTCAGGCAACCTCTGTAAGGAAGGCTCCAGTAACAACAAGTATGCAGTACAGTGTGATGGATCAAAGAAAACAGTTAAACAGACGTTATGGCCGGACCATTGTGTCATCAACACGACGGATGCCGACATTCACCGGAATCTAACGATGAGCTCCAGTGACGTCATCGTTCGTAAAGGTTATCACTGCGATGTGAGTATCGTTTGTTATTTGGCTCGTTTGTGTATTGCGTACAGTGTTTAATCATTATATTATTAAAATTCAGCCTGGTGTCCCATCGGCTTGTTGACGGATTTTTAATATTCATAATAAGATTAAAACTTCGGGAAACATTTATTCATCTTTTAATCATATATCTGTATAATAACATATAATCTGCTTGATCATGCAATAATAATTAAGTTGTATACGTCAAATAGCCGTTGTATTATTACCATTAACCTAAGCTCAGACTCACTATTTACAAGTAAAGAATTTGCTAGTTGGTATTTTAGGATTGGTTGGCCGCCGAGATCAATGTAAGTTTTTGACTTGGTAAGGCCCAAGCAAAGTAGAGGATTCATAAGAAGGCCGCACAAACCCAACACACTCACACATACACAATGTTCGCTTAGTGCATACATACATTCCCTTTTTTTAATTATTTAAGGAAGGCATTAAACTTAAATACAAATTAACATGAATAAAATCATGTAAAATATCACAAAGGATATACGGCACAAACCATTTAGAAATAAAATCTAGAGAACGCAAAAAAGGCCCAATATATCAAACGCTCGCATTTCCTGAAATATTTATGAATATTTTGTGATCCGTTTTAGATTTTGTGGCCATTTGCCTCAATCGTTTAGCTTTTGCCGCCTTTGCTATATTGAACAGGAATCAGAATTGATAACATTGTCCATAATAGAGAATAGATAACGTTCAAAAACTTGAAATAATGAGGTATAAGACGAACCTATCGTTTACCATTACAGATACTGATTTCCCTGTGGTACATGATGCGAAATAAGACAGAGTTCTGTATGAATCATCAACGCAAAAAATGGGGAAAATGAAAATCTTTATTAGACATCCCGTTTTCCTTTTTATGAAGGATATAAGTCAAAAACATATTGATCACCCGGTACATGAACCATGATATCGTAAATCACGTGTGAGTTTCAAGTTGGTTTTCATAGAATCTTAATTAGACATACTGGTGGTCTTTTATGTCAGACGGATACAACCCAAACACATATCGATCTATACCAGCATGTACACTGTGATAGCGTTATTCGTGTTTTACATTCAATCTAAAATTTTGGGTTTTTGTTTGGAATAGAAACACCATTCTGAGGAAGAGATTGGTTTCACTTTCTTCCATTTTTGTAGTTTCTTACGCTGGGCCGCAGACAAGAAAAAAATGCGGATATTTATTGTAAAATAAAATTATTTTGAAATACAACCCAGAAGATGTATAAATCTAGGTGATGCATAACCATATTGATAACAAATACTAACAGAATAGCACGCATCGGGTTATATGGTTTCCATTTACGAACAAATGCCAGTATCGGATTGCGTAATGTAAACTGTTGGCAACAGAAAGCAACATGTACCTTTTATTATTTGAGCGAGTATTGGATGACACTTTATGTTAAACTTATTTTCCTGCTGGTTCTATTTCAGCGATGAGGTTTGGAGTGTGTGGTGACAGAGCATTTATTAAATGCATAGAAAGTAAATCATATGAAATATTAAACGTTTATACGATATAGTAATGTATCATTGACACGTGCTATGTATAAGAAACCTGTCTCTGACGATCGACTGGGTACCTTTTTGTCGTATGTCTTTTGTTATCAATCGCTACTGATGAAAAATAAGATCTCTCACAAATCGTTCGTTTCTAGACACTACCATACTGTCTACATGCTGGTGATAGGGGTGTTCAGGTGTTCTTAAACAGTGTCCGTGGGTGGTGCTGCTTTTCTGGCCATCTGAGTTCTCGTCTTGCCTCTGGTTCAGGGTGTCTAGAGGTACGCTGGGTCGTGTCTTATGGATATTTTATTTTTGCCCTGGTTTTGGTGTGACACCTACAAAATTATAGCTCAGGCTATACCACCTCTATCATTTCAAATTCCTCCTCAAAGTTACTCAAAATAAACCTCCAATAATTCGTACCTATTGACTTTCAAGTCGCTGTAGGAACTGGCTTGGATCCCAGTCTCTCCATTCTTTAGCTTTTTTCATCATTAGCCTCATCGGTCAGCCACTTTCCACTTCATATTAAAGAAACATGAATTTCCCTGCCGTGGCATATAGAATTTAAAAGTAGAATGACGGTCAACAGAGTACATTCCTCCGTAAAGACCATACAATCTTACTAGTCCGTGACTTTTTCTAGATCCGCGCCGAACTTAATCATGATCTTCCATGAACCATTCTTTACGACCCTCCACAATGTTTTGTGGAAATCGATCCTCTGCATTCTCTGCTTGTTCCTGCAGGCAAACAATAATTGTAAATGGGCTTCTGTGCTCTGGGAGCAAAGCGCAGCACTCGAAACCGGGAGGTCATGAGTTCAAATCTCGGCGAAGAGAGGTGAGATTTTTCACGGTCGGCCCAGACCCTGGGCACTCAGCATGTGTAATGAGATGGATGTGCCCCACAGCCGTGTTTCACGAGTGTGTTTTTGTTGGGGGGGGGGGGGTCCAATGTATACATCCAGGATCCGCAGGTTCGGTAGACGCCGAGCCACTAGGATGCAAATAACAAGATAGGAAGGGAGTCCTTTCGCTATATACGTAAGGTATTCGTCTTAAACCGAAAAGGACCTCTGCAAATGTCCATACTTATAGATTAACTATTAGATAAAACAGCAGAAACATGGAGCTGTCACTTCCACCCCCAAAAATCCTAATAATCGGGAAAGAAAGAAAGGAGCAAAAATATATAAAAAAGCGTAAAAACATAAGCTCCTTAGCGGAGGTAAAGACCACCCAGCCAGGAATTTGATATCACAGATAAGCTCACACAGACCTCATAGTGACATAAATCTGTAACCTCACACTGGTGACACAGTAATGTCACATGCTGACGTCCCAGTCAAGAAAATGGACTCACAGTGTGTTCATAGACGATTCTAAAATGTTCATGTATTTAATGTCTGGAAAGTTAACTCTCAATATTATAGGCAAAGTCCAACGGAGGGGGGAGTGGAGAGGGGGAAGATCCCCCCCCCACTTGATTTATATAGTAATGTTCCAGATCTATGTTTACAACTCAGTAGTCAGATGGAGCTGGAGCTTGGCGACTCTGCGTTTACTATGTTTACGCATACGCCCCCTCCCCCCCCCCCCCCCCCCCCACCATCTTTTATTTCATCAGATCAGTTTTAAAGTTAGGATCAGGAAGTTTAATCCGACTGAAAGAAAGACCAAACTTAAAAACTGTGATTCTAGTATATTCTTCCAACTTGTCTGTACACCAGTTACAAACAAATCTATGTTCGACTATGATTTACTCCTGAAACCTTGTTCGATTGCAGTAGAGTCAGCCCATAGGCCATACGCCTTAGCCTTGGGGGACAACGTTGACATAATACCTCGTGCACACGACTTATTAATTCATGCGCACGAAATAATAAGTCGTGCGCAAAGATAATATATTTCGTGCGCAAGAAATATTAATTCGTGCGCACGAGATAAATATTTTTTTAACTCATGTCTACAACGGGACTCCGTATTGATCAGATGGACACTAAGCAAGAAAGACTGTGCAAAATCATTGAGACAGAAGTCAGAACGATTTTGAAAAACTGAAAAATTAATAAGGACTACATAAGAATAATTCCTGTGATATTAAATAATCTGGCACAGCAGTTGTTAGAGAAGAAGAGTGTTGCATTTGTATGACAAAGTTTTTTTTTCTTGAAAAAATGATCTGTACTCTCAGTTTTTGTTTACTTCATACTTTTTTCTAGTAATTTATATTTTAACTGAAAATTTTAAGACCAATTCAAAACATTGTAAAACTACATTAATCATTAATCAGACGAATATACTTATGCAAGCTTCTATTTGGAGTGATTATAATGCTCTTTGCCCTGAAATATAGGACCGAATATACACAGACAATGTCTCTTTTCTTTTTTAAACTATCGGTAGAAGAGTCAGAAAAAAAGAACTAACCCATGCCAATCATTCGCATAAAACAGTATCTTGTGTCTTAGTATAATGTATCACGGGAGATATTGATCGACAATCCCTTTTATCCCTAACAATGTACGCCTGACTCTGTTCTGAAAGCATGATTTATAACGTTTCTTTGATCTCAGGTTGACTCGTACTCGGCATTTTTTGACAACGGCGGCTTTCAGCAGACCGAGCTGGCGGGAGTCCTTAGTCAGGCAGACATTAACACTGTGTACATCGCGGGCCTGGCCACAGACTTTTGTGTCTATTACACGGCACTTGACGCTCTTCGCTTAGGTAAATAGATTTTTAACCTGACGAGAGTAATATCATCTCTGTAGTATTGTTTTCATAGGGTTATCGAAGCCAAGCCCTCCGATTTATTACATGGCTGCTCGTCAAATAAATCGGTAGCTGTCTTTTTTCCCCAGAAATGCTTATCTTTTCTTGCTTGAGATACGAATGTTAGCTTTTATTTCTGTTTTCACTTAAACACGTTGGAATGGCACAGTAGGTGTGTGTGTGTGTGTGTGTGTGTGTGTGTATTTTAGATCATAATAGTTTACTTACACTGATTAGATAAAAATATGTAAACACCTACAAAAACACGTAGGAGTGTATATATAAGGAAATAGAAAAAAAATTATTAACATATGTAAGTGTATAGTTCTCCTTCATCTTATAGTATAGAGTTGCCTCTAACATTTTTTCAGGTTACATAACATACGTAATTGAAGACGCCACAAGGCCGGTGACACCGCAAGGTGGAGTTACTGCAGTCGCAGATATGAAGAAAAAAGGTATTACGTCTCCTGTTTCTTCGTTCTTAAAAAAAAAATTTGTTTAAATAATTTATCAGAAGGCCAAGCGAGAATGACCTAGTGCGCACGAAGTCACCCAAAAAATAATCTATTATATATTCAAAACAATACAATTAATGCTATTTCTTCTTCCTGCTTACTTTTCTTTGGTTCTTCAAATATATTTGCAAATCCTTCCAAATACATGAAAAGTTGTCACATACCTGGGAAAAATATGACAATACGTACATTATATAAAAAAACTATAGCAATTTTCACTAGCGCTAAGATAGTCACATATACTTTTTTGTAATGATTATGGCATACACGTACTGTATTTATACTGTATATGGACTTAATTTAATATTAAATATAGATGTATCTCAAATAATTGACATATATATATATATATATATATATATATATATACATAAATATATATATATACATACATATACATATATACATATATATATATATATATATATATATATATATATATATATATATATACAGAGAGAGAGAGAGGGGGGGGGAATCCACAGATTAACAGAAACGCCCCTGACTGGCATGAAGTGGAAGCCATCATTATACCCAGTTATGCGCAACTGAAATGTTTTTTTCTTTTTTAGCTCAGCTGACTGTAAGTCATCTGAGCTATACCGATCACCCTTTGTCCGGCGTCCGTCCGGTTGTCCGGCTGTCCGTCCGTTAACAGGGCACAAATCGTAACCGTTAGACCTAGACACTTCTAACTGTACATTCAGGGAGGTCCTGGGGTAATCTTCTTGGAAACCCGAAATTTGGTTATGGTGGCCTATATTTTGTGACCTACGGGCCGAAAACATGATTTTGAGCCCCAAGACAGTCAGACGGGGCACAAATTTTATCCATTAGGCCTAGAAACCTCTAACCTGACATTTTGGGATATCCTAGGCAAATGTCCGTGGAAACCATCTTCTGACACAATATCCTTGAAGTTTCGTGGCAAATCTCCTTGGAAACCTGAAATTAGGTCATGGTGACCTATGTTTTGTGACCTACAGGCCGAAAACATGATTTCGAGCACCCTGAAAGTCAGATGGGGACAAATCGTATATGTGAGGCCTACAATCTTTCAACTCAATATCCTGGAAGTTTCTCGACAAATCTCCTTGGAAACCTGAAATTAGGTCATAGTGACCTATATTTTGTGACCTATGGGCCTAAAACATGATTTTGAGCACCCAGACAGTCAGATAGGGCACAAATAGTATTCATTAGGCCTAGAATCCTCCAACATGACATTTAGGGAGGTCCTTGGTAAATGTCCTTTGAAACTCATAAATAAACCACTAATTAATACCATTCGGGGTTAAGTTCATATACGACACACAGCAGTGAAGTTGTTATATAAATGAAATTTATAAAATGCAAATTTATTCAATTGCCATGACAAAAGCATTTGCACTTAAACCCTATCTTCCACCTGATAACTGGTGTGTGTATTATAGAGAATATAAAGAAAATGAATGTTGTATTATTAAAATCAAATTTTCATGCAGCTTCGCATGTGAATTTTAATATTAAACATTTTATAAGGCAAAAACGTATGGTTCTAAGGCACTATTTTCCAGAAATCAGTGCGGGCGGGCGGGTTTTTTAATTACCTTTTTTTATGTTTCGATAAAAAGGTCATATGACCAGGGAAAAGCATGATAATAACATAATTGTTTGACTAAACAGGAAAAAATACTATATTAAAAAGGAAAACTTATCAAAATTGTATTATTTTATCTTCTTGAAAGATTAAGATAAAAATAAAAAAGTTGATGCGGGGGTTAAAATTCAGGCGGGCGGTGCCTTAGATCCATACTTGACGCTCTGCTTATAAATGCAAATATGACATTTTTAACGCAAATGTATTGCATCCATCTTTCACAGGTATATATCTGTTGAACTCTGATGAGGTCGGAGAAACACTCCCCCTTCCCGATGTCGAAGTCGAGAAATTCGCACTTATGATCATTGATGTACAAAACTGCTTCGTTCCCGGAGGGACACTTGCGGTCAATGAGGGTGACCTTGTCATTAACGTCATCAATGACCTCAGGTCAAAGTTCAGCAAACAGTTCGACTTGGTCGTAATGTCTCAAGACTGGCACTGCAAAGATCACGTGTCTTTTGCGTCACAACACCCAGGCAGTAACCCTTATGACCAGGTGGTTCTGCAGTACAACATTAACGGTAGGTAATTATATATCTTAAAAGATAAAAAAAAAATAAAATGTGTAGTTTCAATAAAATTACTACTTTTTAATTTAACACTTTTATTTTGCATGTAACAAAGCATGTAATAAAATTGAAGTTGGTATTAATATGTAAAGACGTTATTTTTAAAGAAGCGCAATAGAAATAATGGGTGCCCATTGGCATTTCTTGATGCATCCTGTTAAATTTATATTTCATCGAACATTTGAAGTGGAACAGAAACCGAAGACCTAATATAAGATGGAAAACCTCATAGCTAAAACGTTATATTTGGCAACCTTCTGGTATTTTTATAGATCGTGGCCAAATGGCATATCGCCGGTGTCTTCAATGGGTCGCCAGTCTCACGTTGTCATTTTTAAAGCATATTTATGATAGGATACATGCAACAAATGAACAACTCTAAAATGTTCTTTGTTCATGTGAACTGTGACTTTGACCATCATCAGTGGGGTTGAAATGTTGTGAAAATAAATTTTCTCAGATTTCATTGCATTTCAAAAGTAAGTTGCAAAGTAATATACAGGTGAATTAGGCCTAATTCGTATCCCGTAGAATCGTCTAAAGTAGCGGTTATATGTTTTACGTGCATTTTTTATTGTGTATAGAATTGGTATTCCACCGTAGAAAGTATTTACGTACCGTACGTATGAAGATGACTTTGACAGGACCGTAATGAACTATCGGGAAGTTTTTCGGTGAGCGGATGGGTTTAACAAAAAATCAATGCCTATGAGCCGATGGTATCAAGTTTCCATTGGGTCTCTTTTTTTCAGATTGCTTGGAATGTTTCTCACACCAGTCCCCCCCCCCCCCCCTGGACTTTCATTATGTTTTACAATCTTATCTTCCACAGGTTCGTTATGTTACGCTGACGGAATGACGAACCAGTACTCGAGGAACTGTTCGTCAGTGGCTCACAATGTAACACAGACGTTGTGGCCAGACCACTGTGTGAAGAACACAAACGACGCCAGCTTTCACTCCAAACTGGTCCGGCAAAACACGGATATTGTTGTCAGGAAAGGATATCATTGTCATGTACGCATTAATTCTGCCAAAACGCAGCTCAGAATGTAGATACCCTTGGAACATATTGATATATCCTATTAAAATTCTGACTGTGGGCGCGATCATCCATAGAACGTTCCTCCGGGTTCTACTTGGAAGTTACAGATTTAATGGCCCCTATACGCTCTCCGCTGATAAATTTCTACCTTCAAACTGCCCCCACGGTACTTTTGTGTTGTATACTTCCGTGCCCAGATCAAACCTGACCTCGCAAAAACTTTCGAAACCACTGATAGGGGATGACATGTTAAGAACAGACTAACAAGCTGATATTGCTAGACGCAAGTCGGAACTAAGGGTACACTGTTAGCTACTAGCAATATTCAAATCAAGAGGACCGGGCGCCACATCATGAATTAAAATTAAAAATGGTTGAAACATTGTCACTAATTTGTTAACAGCTTAGACAAAAAATAATTCGTGTGGATCGCTAGGATCATTATACCTACAGGTTCTTAGTAAATATCACATGTCAAGGTCAAAAATAGCGTTTCGGAATAACAAAATCTCTTTCAACCTATAAAACGTATTCCAAATTGAAGAACACAAAAATGTTAATTTCATGTAATCATGACTCATATTTTCTGAATACTTTTATCTGATAATTTTAAATTGCAGGTAATTAGTGCCTGGAATTAAAGGAAGGGACAAGATGAACATGCAATTTTTATTCCAGATCGACTCATACTCAACATTTTTTGACAACGGAGATTTCACACAAACGGAGATGAACGACATATTGAAGGAGCACGGAATAACAACGTTACACGTGGTGGGCTTAGCTACAGATTACTGTGTTTATCATTCGGCTTTGGACGCCAAGCGTCTAGGTAAATATAACACGGACAGTACGGGCGTAAGTGTCCATAAACAAACACACCGAACTGTGCATTATAGCTTTCAAGTGTCACATAAATTTATACAACTGAACAAGGTGACCCCGACTGGTCAGTCACCGGTGCCGTCAGGCCTACTTAAACACGGAGGTTCGCGACCAGACGATTTCCGTTTTGCCCGAGTGATCACATCCCAGGTAGTTAAGGTTAATCGAGTCAATGCATGCGATATATGAATACATACTACCTATGCCGTTAATAAAAGTGATAGCTAATATTTGGCATTTCTGCTTGAGAAGTATTTATAAAGTAATGTGGGTTTGAAAAATTATGTTATATATGACATAAATTTTCTATACTCAAAGTGCTACATTGAAAATCCTTTAAACTATAAACATGCTGACTGAAGCAGATCGATACTATACATAATAACATATCTTTTAATGTTACAGGTAATTTAAAGATTTATATTATATATAACATCAAATCTTTTATATTTTCCAATAGGAAAAAAGTATTTCAACCAGTTGAGACTATTCAGATTTTATACGCATATTGAATAATTCATGAATATAATAATGGTTGTTCTGTAACAACTGAATCTTCGCGAAACACTAAAAATAAATTCCCTGATTATTTAACCCCGCGAACATGAAATCAACCACAGTTTATATATGAATTTTCTTGTTTTACTTTCAGGTTATAAGACGTTTGTAGTTCTGGACGCGACGAGAGGTGTCGCTCCTGACACGACAGCAGCGGCGATTGCGGACATGAACAGGAAAGGTAATATTTCTCCGTTGCTTATTCCGAACCGTCCTATATATTATACACATCGTTTTCTTGTATAATGAGTAAATGCCATGGAATAACAGTGAGATATTTGTTCAACGAGAACATGGACCATGTATATGTAATGTAAAATATAAACAGGAAATAAAATACGGAGAGATAACGAAAATTTTCAGCCTGTGGACATATAACCGTCATGCTACGTTTACATTTAATTGCCTGATTACGGTTACGAATACAAACAGTATATACTGTCGAACAAAAGATAGGAATTAAAAATATGATAAAAGAGGAATTATTCCATTTGTCCGGGGGTTTGAATTAGGCGCCGTATGCAATTAGAAAAGTAAAAACTAGGCCTGCAGAATAAGGATTCCAGCACCTTGTACATAGCGTCATACGTGTAGTTATCATTTTTTCAGAAAACTGCCCGGTCGTCGACAATATATATACAATGTATACATATACTCGACCACACAGTGTCGCTAGTGTATTTTGGGTCTAATTATATATTAATGGAAGTAGCTAAACAGCCGGCAGGGTGCCGGCAGTTTAGTCCACAGGCTAAACAGCCGGCAGGAAAATTGACCCACAGGCTTAACTGCTGGCAAATGTAAGCATGCTCAGTTTCAGTGTGATCCTCTTTACTTTCCATTATTAGTTTGCAATGAGCAGACAATATAGTGCTGACTAACCAAATTACATACTTTGCTGGTCTATATATGATAAATATGTTGAGTAGGTATTAAAACTGCACATTTTGTGATATTTACAGGGTAGTTTTATATAGATTTAAAGGAATTGAACTGAAGTTGACTGGCACATCAGCTGCTTATGTATGCTTAACAGCAAACGTTGGGTAATATGTGAAAGCACAAACAATTCATGAGATGTCATATCAAAGGATATACAGATAATTTGATTTTAATGTTAATCAAGTTTGAAGCATATAACGACTGCCACAGTTTATCATTAATGTGGTTATGAGCAAACAAATAATCACTGTTTGAAAACAAACAGCTCAGGATATGTCAAATAAATGGTCCAAAATGCTTATTACTTGGTCAAAGGTAATCAATCTTACACCACACCTTTTTAAAGCTGTTGAGTATATTATTATAATGTGAGATGATACAAGAAATATCCACATCAAATTTTAATTCTTATATATAGACCAGCAAAATATCTAATTATCTACATTGTCAAAATAATAATGGAAAGTATTGAGTATCACACTGAAACTCATGCATTCATTTGCCGGCAGTTTAGCCCGTGGGCTAGACTGCCAGCAAGGTCAATTATCCCTGCCGGCTGTTTAGCCTGTGGACTAAACTGTCGGCACCCTGCCGGCTGTTTAGCCACTTCGTATATTAATTCATACATAAAGATAACGCACGAGTTTCCATCTGACAGTCCATATACGCATGTCTATTTTTAACCGTTTACAGCGGGAAAGCAGAAAGATGCAACATATTTATCTAATTAAAATCTAATTTATCTATTTTTTATACAGTAAACAATTAGCTTATCTTAAATAAAATTGCATAAATTACATTCATTTGTAGGAAAGACACATTAAATAAATAGTTTATCTAATATAATATATTCTACCGAAAGTCCAAAACGCAATTATTTATTTATTGTGCTGTCTAAACGTTTCCTTTTTAAGGCGTTTTGCTGATCAACTCAACTGATGTCGGTAACACCTTGCCGTCAGACACATCAGGGGCACCAAGCCTAAGCCACGTGACCATGACGTCAGCAGTTTGTTTGGCCTGGTGGATACTGTCCTACCTGTTCTGATTCCCGCCAAATTGAAAACGAGGACAAACCGAGAGACGTGTGCTAAATAGGGAGACGTCGAAAGCATTTTGAATGAAAATCAAACCTACCTCGGTTGCCCACTGTAGTTCATACAGGGGGCGCTGAAGTATAAGTGATACAGTTACAATTCCTGGTTCTTAAACAAGAAAGTCATCGCCACAGTTCATCACACGCTTGCACGCACACACACACGTACGCGGATAAACATACCCGCGAGGACCCAGCTTTACCACCGCACTTCCGAAGACCAGCAGTTCAGTTGAATTGAGAAAGAAGTGCTACTGAGATAAAAAAAAAAACAGTTAAGGGGCATGAGTCATCGCAAACTTTTTTTTTTTAAAGAAAAGGCTGGTTAGACGTAAGAACGATGCGTTGACTTAGCGCATAACTTGCGAGGACAACCTGCGAGGACAATCAGTTTATGTCATGTCTTCGTGCTATGGTGAGGACCTACTAATAAGCATATCAAGCACACTTTAAACATATTTATTTATAACAGGATTACAAAAGTAGCCAATCAGGCTAATGTACATGCTTTCCTGTAGACACATATAAAAATAACATTCTATAAGACATTACGGTACAAGTAAAAGTATATAATGTAACAATACCATGATGTCTCATGCTCTCTCGATACAGTAAGTGCAAAGCAAATACAAACGATAAACAAATATTTACATATATTTACACTGGATGGAAAGATTAATTATTTTATCATGTAAAACGCTTTGTGTCTATTTCATACTTTAGAACCAAGCTGCTCACATGTTTTCTTGACAGATCAGAGGGTATACCTATCATGTAGATAAGATAATATATATATTTTTTTTTCTGTTTAATCCTGGAATCAATGGTAATATAGGGTTCTAATTCTAACTTATCACGATCAAAAAAAGATCTGATACCGCTAAACAGGTTGGATAACCAGTTTAAACATATTATTGAGGACCTTGCTTATACACACACACACACACTTCTCACCATCTTGCAAAGCTCTAAATAGATGGCGCTGTCACACACACACACAACAATTTTCAAGCAAAATGTTCTTTCTGAGGACTTGTAAGAAACTTCCCCAGCAAAGTTTTCCAAGCTTTAAATGCTTTAATAATGCTTTAACAGCTTTTCGTTTGCGAAGACTCGTGTGCAAGTCCTCACAGGAAAAAAAGTCCTCGTGCGTTTGGGGAGCAGTCAATTTCGTGTCCTCTTAAGTTCGGTTATACAAACACTCTCACACACACCCTCACACCCTCACACACACTTGTGAAAGGCTGACCAAGCATTTATTGAACCAAGTATGACCAATCAGCTTTAATTACAAGACTTCTAAATTTATGTGGCTGTTCATTGCTATAGTAGTTTTATAAATACATTTTTATCTCACGTTCGTGCATACATTTTTCCTCATAATTTTTCTTGAATATTTTTTTACAAAACTTTGTCCATATTTATGTTAAGTGTGTGAACCTGTTATATCCTGTCAGGGGAACATAACTCCGTGAGTGCGCATCCATGGTACGAAATGTGTCCGCCAGTTGTGAGCAACTGATGAGGAATAGCGCCGTGCACAAATAAAGAGCTCTTTAAAGTTGGTTGACATTCTTTGTGTCTGGCCACTAAAGTAATCGTAACCCTGACGCTTCGTGTCCATTTGTACGGGTGGGGTGCGAATACGGATGCGGGTACTTTTCTGTATGTGCCCATTTGTAAGTTGTTCAAATGTGGTTTTATGTCTTTCATTTTTTTCAAATAGCACCAATAACTTTGACTTTACAACTTTTGCACCATCAGGATGGGCTTAATATAATTGTTGGTGATCTTATTAATGAGAATTTTATAATTGCTGGTGGGAATGTTTTAATTGCTGGTGAGATTTTTATAATTGCTGGTGAGATAATTTCAATTGCTGGTGGGATTATTACACTTGCTAGTGGGATAATAATAATAACAGCTGGTGGGCTTATTATAATTGCTCTTGAGATTATTATAATTGACGGTAGGATTATTACAATTGCTGTTGGGATTATTATATTTGCTGGTGGGATATTTATTATTGCTGGTGGGATAATTATAGTTGCTCTTGGGATATTTATAATTGCTGGTAGGATTATTACAATTGCTGGATGGATTACTATAATTGCTGGTTGGATTATCACAATTTCTGGTGGAATTATTAAAATTGCTGGTGGTTTTATAAAAATTACTGGTGGAATTATTAATATTGCTGGTGAGAATACTATAATTGCTGGTGAGATTATTATAATTGCTGGTGAGATTATTATAATTGCTGGGGGTGTATAATTACAATTGCTGGTGGGATTATTACAATACTTGCAGCTAACACAGGGATGAAGAATAATGTGTTTAACAAAAGAACACGAAGTTGGGTGCTTGATATTTATAAGAGTCGACCGGCAAGGGGCATATCACAGTCTTGTACATTAGTTACATTCGGTGAGGAGAAAATCTGAGTCTGTCTTGGCGTTACTACACATGTGCTTTCCTGCAAAATGAAAACTTTATCATGCTTATGTTATCAGGAGGGTAATATCTGTACGACAAGTACGGCTCTATGTCTACTTGTGCGTAATCCCAAGCGTGTCTCTACTTACCCAGTGGCGGATCCAGGATTTTGCTATATACGGGGCACACGTGTGACAAGGGTTTGGTTTTATATGTAAAAAGGGGCGTCGAATGTTTCATTCAAAAATAAAAAAAAAAACATATGTTTAGTCTCCATTGTGACCATTTGCGGAAGGAAATCTGCAATAAATGGCCTTTCAAATCTGAAATAAAATGAAAATCTTGAATGGGTGAATTCAAAATATTATTTAAACTCACTGTATCTCACTCAGCAGCATAGGTACAATTTAATAGAAGGCACGTAATGACCAAAAATAGAAATGCTATTGAAATAACCCAACTTTGTATTCAAAAATATTTAGCGGCAACGGCAACTATAGATATGACTCCCTAAAACATATGAATTATAAAGCAACTTCAATGAAATGAACTGTTAAACATATTAACACCTGAATTTACACAAATCTACCTCCTAATTATCTAGCAATGAATATGTTTACAAATATGAACACCAAGCACAATTTAATTCACAGTTACTTAATCTTCATGCATACGGCAAAGTTAATTTAAATATTTAAAACACATCTATATTCTTGAAGAAAAGCGGCGGTGAAAGTTGCTATTGTATAAAATAAAGGACAGTGAGATTGGACAATAAAGACTCAACACTGAAATATAAGTGAGCATTTGTTTAACGTCATATCGTTTATTGACAAAAATGTAATTTTGAGTCAAAAGTACGGCATCTGCCGGTACCTGTCAGGCCTGCTTCCGCCTGTCAGACGAGATTCCGCTGGTTAGACCCGTCTTCCACCGGTTAGAGAACCTTCCGCCAGTCAAACGGTTTTCCACCAGAACCTGTATTAAAGGAGGCATTCGACAATGTCTGGGTCTGATCGTCTAGACAGCTCATCGTATGCACTTCGCCCAGACAGCCCACCGAGACAATAACGACCAGCGTCTGAACTTCTCACCAAGTGCATCGAAATCTCCTGATAATGCAACTAAATATTGTGTAAACTTTCTTCAGGTAATACTAGGTACTCTGTGTTCAGCTTTAAAATATTTCTCGCAAGATTTAAATTCTTTTGTAATATTTAAGAAGTCATCTTCAGCGGTTTCTCTAAGTGATTTGGGTTTTCTTCAAATAATTAATTGGTAATTGTAATTGTGTTTTAATAAATAATATTTAAGATAACCAGAATCTTTCATTAATGTCAAGTTGTACGTGATCAGCATGAACTTTTACTCCGGTTCGACCTCTGACCTTCAAAGTCACTGCTACATTAAAATATTTAATAATTTCCTTGGTGGGTTTCACCCCATCCACCTCCCTTATACATCCATCCTTTCATTATCACCCCCTATTTTGAATCCGCGGGGGACTATATATACTTTTCTACCACGTCCAAATCTGTTCTTTATTGTGACCAGTCTCTCATTTTCATTCCTTAAACCAAATTTGTACAAACATTGTACGGATCCAGCAAACTGCTTAAAGATGCTGAAATTCATCTTCATACTACCAAGTCTGTGGCAACTTCGCTTTTCACAGCTACCAGATATATGTAGTATGACGATGCTGAAACTTTGCAAGTATTCTTCTTTGCAAAGTTTGATTTTTCATATATTTGGTTTTTCATAATATTCAAGTATTCAGTTTTTTCATGAACTATCCGTACAATATGGGTTTGAAAGTCGCAAGAAAGAATACGCCCTTGGAATAATGATTTGCCTAAATATGTGTAATTGCCACCTGTTCATTCCTCTTGATCCGCCTTTGCTATCGTTGACAAATAAAAAAAAAAGCTGCATGCCGGACAACAGTCTTTCTTATATCTTTACTTTTGGCCGCATCTTCATCTGTTCATGTGGACACGCAGCTTTAGGCCTAGAAAGTTCTGCCAGACACGCAAGAAGGTCTTGATAGGATTCTCAAAGAAAATCAGAAAAGGGGGCTATGGCCGGGGCCAAACAAATGATCTTAAGCATCCCTAGTTAAGCTCCGACACCTATCAGTGTTCTGGGTGTATTAAATAAAATATTGTTTTAATTATAAAACTAAAGTTCACCCGCCCATATTTCATTTTCATCAATCATGTAGATTTCGATGTAAATTACTTCATCCAATGCTTTAAATTGTAACAACTTGCTATCATTACACCGAATTGATTAGAAAGTTACGTTAATAAGATGCAAGCTCTCAGGAATAGTTGCATGGAGTACTGAAATATGGTCGATGTTAGGGTTGGATCTAGTTTTTAGGAATCCACTGGATCCGTTTCTGTGTTTATTGGTCACGAACAAGATTATTAGTTGTAAAAGACTAGGCCCTAGTTGTATTTTTGTGTCCTTTATCTTGCAGAGAGAGAGAGAGAGAGAGAGAGAGAGAGAGAGTAACCTGAACAAGTAGCATAATAGTAGTTACGGCTTGCATGGTTGTCCATGGATATTCTTTGAATTCACGCTGCGGTCGCATTCCATTCCTGTAATACGTTTCTTGTATAATACATTACATATCGACAAGAACTGTATTTCATGAATGGAATGCTACCTCTACATTAGGTACTCAACCAAAATAGTGCCATGACTATCAACTCGTATTCATAATGGCGTTGAAAAAAATATAGAAAAAACGCATTTTACTTGCAATAAAGGTGAAAAATAAAGTTATGTCAAGAAACTTGTGAAAGTTTTTAAGGGACGAGGATATTATATATAAAGAGCAAAAAAAATCGTAGAGCTATACCATTTTAATTAAAAATGAGAGGATAATCAGGTATTCATAATGGCCTGGAGCAGATACTTGTTGATGTACTATGAACCATTAAGGAAAGATTTGAATCATTTCAGGTATTACTTCACTAAAAAAATAAGCTCATATTAATATGAAGCAAAATGTATCAGAAACTTCAGTTCAACTTCGAAATCACGATGGCAGATGATATAATATGTACTAGGGTACTGCAAATGCTCGGGACAGATTTTTAATGAATTGGATCGTTTTCTGTAAATTGACCCATTAGGTGATTTTTGTAGATATTCCATAATAAAAGACATGTTCGGACTTGTATTTATCATAAAATACAAAAATATATATATATATATATTTGAAATAACTTTATCCTTCCCGCTTTGTATTGTCATACGTCACTAAACATTTTAAAGTCATGGTTTTAAAGAGAGGTGGCATCGTATAAATAGTATAGTGATTTCATTTATTAATTCTACCAATCTGTCTACATCACCATCATTGGACATCGTCTCTTGTCAGCGCTCATGCTTACTTTACTTCAGGCACGTGCTGTAAACACGTGACATCATTTTAAGAAATTTCCATCCAAATACCGCGCTACAGGCCTCTGAAACCCTACCTGGCGCGATTAAGAAAATCGCGCTCGAGTTCGCTCTTTCTGACGCGAATATGGAAACGCGATTCTTATTGCGCTCGCGCTTATGGAAACAGTGCATAATGCTTATCTTTACAGAAACAGTAGCGTTCTATACGGAATAAATAATGTTGAAATTTATAAGGATTGTCTTTTCTTTGATCGAGAGCTACAGCAACAATATCTTCTCTTTAATAATATTACGGTAGTCTGGAATTTTTAATGAGTCTTTTAAGATATATAATATAAATATAATAACTCCTTGTCAATAACAATCTTAGTCTGTTAAATTATTGTACCGATATATATATATATATATATATATATATATATATATATATATATATATATAATATATATATATATATATATTATTGATCTTTGATACGTAGGTTTCTCTAGCATAATGCTAAAATGCCTGGGGGCCTGTGGCAGCCAGCCTGGCGCGGGACAAGATTTTTACACCAAATCTGAACCGATCTCATTAATGACCTATTTGAATGAAAAAAGGCGGAAAATTTTCAGTCCTATCATGCAGTGCTGCATTTCTTGATTTTTGTTTTTGGTGATAACAGTCCGATCTGAGAAGCGGGTGCTGCATTTTTATCTGCAAAACTCAATTTACCTAAACTCTACAATTATATGAAGTATAGAAACTAGAGGATATTAAGAGTATTTAATCATTATTAGTATATTTTTGTACTGTGGTCTTTAATTAAATAGAACTTCAAACTTTAAAAAAGGCTGCGTAGTCCTATTAATGTTATGAAACCCTAGACCCGCCGTTGTTACAAAATATATCAAATATAAAACCAACGATGAACCAAAGAAATGCACGACAGAGGAGAGGCAAGTGAAGGAGCTCTGGAAAAATTGCATGCCTGCTATTGAAAGGGTCGCAGGGGCTCCATCTGGTGGCAAATTATACAACTTATCAGATAGTTATTTGGTCAAATTTTATCCATATCATCCCTAGCCCATGTTGGCATTTTTCCTTAATTTTTTTGTTAATAGGAAAATAGCATTTTGATCACCTGTACATTAGTCACATGCCTACATAGAACGTGGTGGAGAAATCACAAAGAGGAATAGGGACAATTATATTTAGGGAAAGAGAATCCAGTGGTCCTATATATTTTTTTCTAATCATTTACATGCTGATCAAACTGAAAGTACAGTGAAACATGCAGTTTTGTCAGATCACGTGACCAGCTAATGATATGTTTAATGAAAATCAGAAGAGTTGGAGCAACTGTTGAATGTCGAATTCTGTATCTACTAAATTACAGAAAATTCTTTTCAAATATTTTTATTAGTTTTTTGCACAAATGAAAATGCTTTATCTTGACAGTACTTAATATATACTAATATACATATAACATTCGCAAGCAGAGTTCTGCTAGGTAAATATGCTTGCCTTGGGCAACCAGTGATCATTAATGTTGAGCCCTGCCGGATTAGAAACCGTTGTGTATCGTCTCTCATTGAAAGCCATGAGTTTTGTCTTAATGCTAAATCATACATTTCTGTCAGTCCTAACTAGGATAGAAAATAAGAATTAAATTTATCATAAAAAAGCTAGATCATCAGTCTGAATTATGCTATGGGTTGGATCTTAAAACTGATATAATTGCACCCAAAGGTATGTGAAACAAGCTGATACTTTGTGAAGAGAAAGTCATAGGAAACGACATAGCTTCTGAAAGACAACCAGTTCATACTTCAATGCTTTATTCTCATATTTCTGAGGACTCGTACCACTTGCTTAATTCCTACTTCAGAGAAAAGTGACAGCATAGAACTTTGCAAGCATCTCTTGTGGTGCTCACAAAATATTTCCTCAAATATGCTCTGTGTTTATGTGTGTTAGCTTGCAATGTGCTTTACCAAATATTCTCCAAGATACCATATTCCTCCCTTTGGGAAAATATTTTTCTTTCACTTTTGAAGACTACTGAGTTGATTCAGACACTCAGTTCCCTTTCAAAAATGAAAGATAATATTTTGCTGTTGATTTTCCTCCCTTGGTTTATTTTGGTAGCCCTTTTCCCCTTTTGGAGTTCCTTTATTTCCCCTTCCAGTGACTGCTGTTTTCCTCCCCTACCGATCATGTATATCCCCTACGTATAGCTCATTTCCTGAACTCTTATTTCCACTTTTTATACAGATTACCTTTCCAGATAATGCCAATTTCCATCTTTGGAAATTTCTCAATATTTATTTGAGGGAGATATTTGAACAAATAAATTCCCTTTTCCAGAGTTGGCCATTTCCCCTTTTGCAGGTAAGACTGAGTACTATTGTGTATGTTGTTGAATCTGATTTCTTCTGAGTCTGGTTTATCTTGCATCTACACTAACTGCTCATTAACTAGACTATATGCGTCACATATACTTCTTCAGTAGATGGTTCCTCCTTCAATTTTTCTTCACCAGATTCAAATCTAACAAAGTCATGAACAGACACCCCACAGCCTGCCAAATAGTCCCCTACAGTGATGGAGGAATCCAGTAAAAACTCCTGGAATACCATCTTTGATTCCTCATCCCTGTTTTTGTTTGGTTCATCATCAGATGTTCCTATTGTTGAGGGATTCATTCCCACAATGTGCTGGCATAACTGGCGACCTATATCTTCAGCTGAGAGATTATCTGCATCACCTGACTCTGTGCTCTTTGCTGATTGGCTGAAGGTTACCATAGCACCAAATTTACCCATGGTGCACTTGCCTTCCTTGGTCTGTTGACTTCCTGTAAAATATAATAAATTTTTATCACCAATTATTTATTGCCTGTTAAAATTTATCAGCAGAAAACAATTCATTTCCATCACTTGAATAATTGTTTTTTTGGGGGGTTGAGAGAAGACTAAGTTCCAAGGAATATTTTTTTCAAATGGGGTCAGGAGGGCTTTTTTGGGGGGTTACCTTAAAGTTATAATTTTTTTGTTTGACCAGGAGGCAACACTATTTTGCTTTACTGGAAAATCTCATCAAGTTTATGTTTATTTTTTTCTATTGTTTTCTTTTTTTTAAAGAAATGGTGGCCAGAGTTCACATTTAGAATTTTCTGATGAAAAATCAAATTAAAAATGTTTCATATGGCTGAGGTGTCTAAAACTGTGCCTCACTTGACTATACTTCATGTATAATGAGAACAAATACCACAATAGCTAAGTAAATAATGTAAACCCAAAGGTTTAAAATGCTTTGTAATGACATAAATGTAAAGACTATAAAAAAAACAACTACTCTACAAATTTAACAACACTTACCAACTGCATGAATGTATGTTCCTATGTTATTATTTTCACTGGCATTCATAATGGCTACCCTAGACAGCCTCATGTTTTCACCGATGTTTCCGATCTCCAGAGCGACAAGATCTGACAGAGTCTTTCCTTCGGCTGTGGGAAGTTGTTTTGCAGCTTCTGTTCCTAGAATTATCTGGAAATAATGAATGGAAAATACCTCAATTACTGAATCCAACAGCCACAAAACTTGGAACCCGGTTCATTAACCATAGCCATGAAAACTTGACTCACAGGAATTTTTAATGTAAAATGATGGAGCCTTGGAGTCATGACACCAGTCATAACTGAACATATGTTCCAAGGGTCAGATACTGAATCTGATACCCCATGGGGGATTCATGATCATGTTTTGTTCGTAAACAAGTATCTCTCTATATGATTTCATTCAGAAAAAGGCCCCTCAATCCAGGCTGATCTGTAGTTATGATAAAATCCTTTGTTATCTATTACCATGGCATGAAGATATGCATAAATGTACTATTAATTGAGATGTGATATTGTTCAGTTCTCCATATAGAATGCATGTTGTACCTTTTTCTCAAAACTGTGAAAATTAAAGGGACATAATCAGGACCAATACTATGCCTATTCTTTCACACTATCAGTTCAGTTTTGCCTTATACAAAAGTTTTCCCAGCAAAACCATCCCAGCACAGTTTCAGTACCTTGCAAACAGCTGTTTAACACCTTGTTATTTCCCTGCATAATAGTCACAGTCAAGGTATGTCTGTTTACCATAACAAGGCCACATGACAAGAGGTCCCCAATATGAACCTCAACACGTGATGTTTTAGCCAGCTGGAACATGTATTACAATTTTTTGGCAAAGTCAGTCGAGGCATCTCCTGATTGACAGATGCTATGGCTCTGCAATGCAGACGGCCCCACGTGCTGTGTTTATGTTGAAACCTGTGATCACGCCCAATACACTGTTTTTAACACTTGTTTACAGGAGTAGGCAACAGTTTCAAGGCAATATTTTGGCAGGTTTGGATTTATTTAAAAGGGAAGAAGCTATTTTTCGTGTTAAATCATCATGCTTTATTGGTGATTGGGCCCCTTTAAAATACAGTTTGAAAGACCAATGTCCCATGCATTTACAAGTACATATACTGGCAGTAACACAATTACAGCCCTATTACCCTTTCATTTCAGGTAGAAAACAGCAAATATTACAATAATTACAGACAAACTTCCATATCTTCCAAATTTGCAATACAATATGAATGGAATTTTCCCTAATTTATTTCTAACTCTTGTAAATGGATGTTAGCAAACTGTTTTAGGCTTACAGGATGGGGAAATAAAAACTGTGGACACTGATCTTCATATGAAGAATACATGTAAACAATCTGAAAAAAAAAATGTCACAGTGGCCCATTGATTTAGCTGACATATTAAAAATGCTTTCAGTGTATAAAATACACAAATTTATCTAACATTTTCTGATCTTGTCTTACTTCATTTTAAACATCAATACCAAATGTAAATTAATAAAATATTTATCATAGAATGGCCAACTGTTGTGTCCCTACCTTGTTTTCTGATCTTGCTTTGCCCCAGTCTAAACAGTGGTTTGCCAGCTGAGACACCAAACTGTGAAACTTGGTATTTCTTGATACAAAGTCTGTCTCACAGTTCACCTGAAAATACAAGCCAATGTGAAATAAGGATGGGAAAAACCCACAGGTATGCATGAACACTCTCCCAAATACAGTGAAACTTAAAAAACAAGGGACCTATGGGTCACGGCGCTCAGCTGTTATATATGATAAAAAATATGATTTAGAAATGATTAAAAAATTGAGTACTATTGTCACACAGATTTTGACTTGGCCATATAACTAATAAGCAGAACATATAATATAAGAGTTTAACTATTTATTAAAAAAAATTACAAATATTGTCCCAAATATAATTTTTATTAAAAATAATGAGAGAATTGTATGATTTTTTAAAATGAAATATAACTGAAATGATTATTAAAATAATATTAAAGAATATATTCATGAATGCATTCATGAATACATTTTGAAAGTATTTGCACTGGTATTCATATACTTTCATTTTTACCTGAATTCCCATTCTTTATGCAAGAAATTTTATAATGCAGTACATATTCATATTCGTATTTTAATACAATTGAAAGTATTCGCACCATGTCTGGTATTTATATAGTTTTCACCAAACGATGTTGAGAATCCAGAATATACAAAATTCACACATTTAAATAATGATCATAAGTACCTGGTTTTGTGGCTTTTATTTATATTAAAAAAAAAATAAATGTAATATATTCATTTTGGACAAATTTCACATCAATGTACACACTAGACACAGTAGGAATCTAGATTAATATTATCAACTGCATCTTTGTCTATCATTAATTTCCTTCATATGATCCCTAATGATTAGTAATGACTAATATGATTTACTTTTTTATCATAAAAATTAAACTGAAAAATACTGCATGGTGTTATTTGGAATATGTGACATTCTATCCATTGATACAAGATTCTTATATCATCAGTAACTGCAAGTTAATTTCCTGTTACTATAAACTAACAAATTCCTTTTCTATTTTTCTTTAATTTGTTATTAAAAACCAATAAAAATTTATTAATTTATTGTTTATTGTTATTTTGTTGGTTAAAAATACTAGATGAGTTGGGTTGGACACCTGGATCAACTGTGGCTGGCAATAAGCTGCCTGGCTGCCCAAGTGAATGCATCGCCTAATGCATGCATAATTTGCTGAAAAATTTCAACAAGGTCAACATACAGGTGACTCAAGAGGGGCTGGAGAGAGCCAAGGTGTGACATGGTCTCATAAAAACATTAATAAAAGCTACAATTTTTGGCCAATTTCTTTCAGCTTTCTAAACTAAAAAGCTGAAATCCTTATGTGTGTATGATTTGAAAATTATATCAATAGTTCTCATAGGAAACAAACGTGCCATGGTCAAAGTTGAGCAAAATTTAAGGTACTAATTTTATATTTATACTAATAACTTGTAAAATTTGAAAAATTCAGAACGAATTTTGGGTATTCAATGGAATCTTGATGAAATAATGTTACATCCCTGAAAAAAAATCTCTAGCTTCAGCAATCCTCTTGTTGAGGGAGTAAATATATTTCTTGATTTTTTACAAAGTGCATTATGTTTGGGCCCATAACTTAAAACAATTAGGCAATACTGACATAATTTCTGGCATGTGCATAGAGAATGTATAGAAAAATATATATATTATATATGATAAAAGTCAGATCAGTGGTTTTGATATTAGGCAGTCTTGAAGTGTAACAATGCGTTTTTAATGGAAAAATGAAGTTTTTCATTAATATCTCGAAGGTATTAAGTCCCAGTGACCAAATTCTTGGCATGGTAGGGGATTTTGGAGACATCTAATTGTTTGCCAAAATTTTAGGAACTGAGAGCTGAAGCTGGGGAGCTGAGCTCTTGCAAACTGCATAACACTAGCTTGATGTAAAAAATATGTTACATGGTGCTTGAAAACTTGAATAAAATCTACAGTTTTTGAACAACTGGTTTCAAATTTTTGGTGTTAACAGACAAAATGCTAACAAAAACATGCTGTGAAAATTAAATCCACAGTACTTACAGGAAAAAAACGTGCCATGGTCAAAGTTGGACAAAATTTAAGGTACCAATTTTTTATTTTTGTTAATATTTATAAAAAATTAAAAGATTTTGATCTAATTTTGGGTATACAATTTAATTTTGATTAATTAAAGTTATATTACTGGAAAAAAAGTCCATAGCTTTAAAGCTTTGTGTTAAGTGATCAAATATCTTTCCTGACTTTTTACAAAATGCATTATGTTTGGGCCCATAACTTTTTTAAATTATATAATACAGACATAATTTCTGGCCTGGACATAGGAACTATATAGAGGCATATTTATGGTAAATATGAGGAAAAACGGATGAGTGGTTTTGATATTAGGCAGTCCTGAAGTGTGAAAATAGGTTTTTAATAAAAATTGAGGTTTTTTCCTTAATTTCTCAAAGGAACGAAGTTGCAAAGACCCAGTTTTCGGTTTGGTAGGAGATCTTGGGGACATCTAACATTATGCCAAATTTTGGAATCCTAGGTCTTACGGTTTCAAAACTTGCCACATCTACGGATGGACGGACGGACGGATGGCATGACGGACAGACAGACGGACGGACGACGGACAATGGACCACGACTATAGCTCAGATGACTTACAGTCAGCTGAGCTAATTATGACCACCAGTTTGACCTCAATAAAGTGGTAGCATTTTCGAGGTGGTTGTTAAGCAATGTCTGATGCAAAGAACAAAATAAAAAAGAATTGGGACCTTGAAAAAGTGGTCGTTATTTTGAGGTGGTTGATGAACTGAGGAGGTCCTTAGGTGAGGTTTTACTGTACCTCCATTTACCAGCAGCCAAATGTATGAGCATTCCCTTACTTATTGCTGCCTTAACATTGCCTTTTTTTATAAAGTCATATAATCATGTCAACTCTGAATTTGCCCTCTATAACCTTAGTTTTTTTTCTTCTCCCGCCTGAATCAACTGCAGAATAAAAAATTAATTTTCTAACAATGATCGATAAATAAATGTGCATCTGAATACACACCAGCACCTGAACTAAAAGGACAATGAATATTAGATATGGATTGCATTATGCTTGTTCTCTGGGCAAGGGATGCCAAACCCTTTCAACATGATAATCAGGTAGGGTCCTTATCTTAAAAAACATGAATAAAACTGGTCAGTACAGTAGCTGGTTACCTATATAAAATCTACACTATGCAGAGAGCTTGTTTGATTAAAAAGTTAATATATCAGCATCAATGTAGACTGGCCCAGTCCATGAAATAGTTCTGACTTAATTGTTGCTTCTGACAGAGAAATCAAACATTCATGCGTTGTGTCGCATTTAATATCGGTACCGCCATCTTGCGGCAACTCTGTAACTAATTTTCCACTATCTGACCCTCTGATTTCATGGACTGGTAATCTTGCCGGTTCCCAGACGGTCAGCGCCACAAATCACTGCCTCGCTGAACTAAGGTTTTTTCCAGTGACGTCAGCAGTGGTCTTTCCCAGAATCTTTTTCAAAACCAACATGGTTCATTCAGTAATGGCCTATTCCGGGTTTCCAATTGGTTACGAATATTCCCACCTAATTTGTCTTAATAATTTTAGGCGGTCGCTCAAATTGAGTTCGGCGAACCTTTATAAAACACTATAACCCTAAGCCTCAGTGTTAACTTTTATCGGACCAGCAGTCTTGAAAGTTGGCCTGTTTAAACATAATGTAGGCCAAACTCTGGTTCAGCCAATCAGCGCGAGATATTCAGGTGCACAACGTGATGAGTGCAGTCAAAATGCACCGGCTGACTGAAAAGATCACAATTTGCGAGTCACAATTTGACATTTAATACATTGGGGTTCAGACAAATGCTGCCAGCTATTCTTGTCATCTCTGCAAAAGGAATTTTACTGGACCTGTCGGTACAAAATTGTTGTGATAGTGTCTACAATATGCACTTACATTTGGCCCATGGCCCGTAATATTCGTTCAGCAGAGATATATCATAGAACACGAAGATTCATGTGTGAACTACCTGAACACATGATTTCAGTGCGAATGTTACCAAACGGGTCGAGCTGTGGGACCGCTCTTGGCATTCTCATAGCAACCATGCCACTCACATGAGGCGTGACGGCCTGACATGCAAATACAGGGGGAATCGTCAGGTCCTCAAAGAGCCTTGTGACTCCTTGATATGCAAATATATGAGCCAAATGTATGAGCATTCCCTTACTTATTGCTGCCTTAACATTGCCTTTTTTTATAAAGTCATATAATCATGTCAACTCTGAATTTGCCCTCTATAACCTTAGTTTTTTTTCTTCTCCCGCCTGAATCAACTGCAGAATAAAAAATTAATTTTCTAACAATGATCGATAAATAAATGTGCATCTGAATACACACCAGCACCTGAACTAAAAGGACAATGAATATTAGATATGGATTGCATTATGCTTGTTCTCTGGGCAAGGGATGCCAAACCCTTTCAACATGATAATCAGGTAGGGTCCTTATCTTAAAAAACATGAATAAAACTGGTCAGTACAGTAGCTGGTTACCTATATAAAATCTACACTATGCAGAGAGCTTGTTTGATTAAAAAGTTAATATATCAGCATCAATGTAGACTGGCCCAGTCCATGAAATAGTTCTGACTTAATTGTTGCTTCTGACAGAGAAATCAAACATTCATGCGTTGTGTCGCATTTAATATCGGTACCGCCATCTTGCGGCAACTCTGTAACTAATTTTCCACTATCTGACCCTCTGATTTCATGGACTGGTAATCTTGCCGGTTCCCAGACGGTCAGCGCCACAAATCACTGCCTCGCTGAACTAAGGTTTTTTCCAGTGACGTCAGCAGTGGTCTTTCCTAGAATCTTTTTCAAAACCAACATGGTTCATTCAGTAATCGCCTATTCCGGGCTTCCAATTGGTTACGAATATTCCCACCTAATTTGTCTTAATAATTTTAGGCGGTCGCTCAAATTGAGTTCGGCGAACCTTTATAAAACACTATAACCCTAAGCCTCAGTGTTAACTTTTATCGGACCAGCAGTCTTGAAAGTTGGCCTGTTTAAACATAATGTAGGCCAAACTCTGGTTCAGCCAATCAGCGCGAGATATTCAGGTGCACAACGTGATGAGTGCAGTCAAAATGCACCGGCTGACTGAAAAGATCACAATTTGCGAGTCACAATTTGACATTTAATACATTGGGGTTCAGACAAATGCTGCCAGCTATTCTTGTCATCTCTGCAAAAGGAATTTTACTGGACCTGTCGGTACAAAATTGTTGTGATAGTGTCTACAATATGCACT
This sequence comes from Sipunculus nudus, assembly GCA_026874595.1. Lineage (NCBI taxonomy): Eukaryota > Metazoa > Annelida > Sipuncula > Golfingiida > Sipunculidae > Sipunculus > Sipunculus nudus. Next base: position 41,333,276 of record CM049321.1, on the reverse strand, counting down.
TACATTTGGCCCATGGCCCGTAATATTCGTTCAGCAGAGATATATCATAGAACACGAAGATTCATGTGTGAACTACCTGAACACATGATTTCAGTGCGAATGTTACCAAACGGGTCGAGCTGTGGGACCGCTCTTGGCATTCTCATAGCAACCATGCCACTCACATGAGGCGTGACGGCCTGACATGCAAATACAGGGGGAATCGTCAGGTCCTCAAAGAGCCTTGTGACTCCTTGATATGCAAATATATGAGCCAAATGTATGAGCATTCCCTTACTTATTGCTGCCTTAACATTGCCTTTTTTTATAAAGTCATATAATCATGTCAACTCTGAATTTGCCCTCTATAACCTTAGTTTTTTTTCCCTTCCCGCCTGAATCAACTGCAGAATAAAAAATTAATTTTCTAACAATGATCGATAAATAAATGTGCATCTGAATACACACCAGCACCTGAACTAAAAGGACAATGAATATTAGATATGGATTGCATTATGCTTGTTCTCTGGGCAAGGGATGCCAAACCCTTTCAACATGATAATCAGGTAGGGTCCTTATCTTAAAAAACATGAATAAAACTGGTCTGTACAGTAGCTGGTTACCTATATAAAATCTACACTATGCAGGGAGCTTGTTTGATTAAAAAGTTAATATATCAGCATCAATGTAGACTGGCCCAGTCCATGAAATAGTTCTGACTTAATTGTTGCTTCTGACAGAGAAATCAAACATTCATGCGTTGTGTCGCATTTAATATCGGTACCGCCATCTTGCGGCAACTCTGTAACTAATTTTCCACTATCTGACCCTCTGATTTCATGGACTGGTAATCTTGCCGGTTCCCAGACGGTCAGCGCCACAAATCACTGCCTCGCTGAACTAAGGTTTTTTCCAGTGACGTCAGCAGTGGTCTTTCCCAGAATCTTTTTCAAAACCAACATGGTTCATTCAGTAATCGCCTATTCCGGGCTTCCAATTGGTTACGAATATTCCCACCTAATTTGTCTTAATAATTTTAGGTGGTCGCTCAAATTGAGTTCGGCGAACCTTTATAAAACACTATAACCCTAAGCCTCAGTGTTAACTTTTATCGGACCAGCAGTCTTGAAAGTTGGCCTGTTTAAACATAATGTAGGCCAAACTCTGGTTCAGCCAATCAGCGCGAGATATTCAGGTGCACAACGTGATGAGTGCAGTCAAAATGCACCGGCTGACTGAAAAGATCACAATTTGCGAGTCACAATTTGACATTTAATACATTGGGGTTCAGACAAATGCTGCCAGCTATTCTTGTCATCTCTGCAAAAGGAATTTTACTGGACCTGTCGGTACAAAATTGTTGTGATAGTGTCTACAATATGCACTTACATTTGGCCCATGGCCCGTAATATTCGTTCAGCAGAGATATATCATAGAACACGAAGATTCATGTGTGAACTACCTGAACACATGATTTCAGTGCGAATGTTACCAAACGGGTCGAGCTGTGGGACCGCTCTTGGCATTCTCATAGCAACGATGCCACTCACATGAGGCGTGACGGCCTGACATGCAAATACAGGGGGAATCGTCAGGTCCTCAAAGAGCCTTGTGACTCCTTGATATGCAAATATATGAGCCAAATGTATGAGCATTCCCTTACTTATTGCTGCCTTAACATTGCCTTTTTTTATAAAGTCATATAATCATGTCAACTCTGAATTTGCCCTCTATAACCTTAGTTTTTTTTCTTCTCCCGCCTGAATCAACTGCAGAATAAAAAATTAATTTTCTAACAATGATCGATAAATAAATGTGCATCTGAATACACACCAGCACCTGAACTAAAAGGACAATGAATATTAGATATGGATTGCATTATGCTTGTTCTCTGGGCAAGGGATGCCAAACCCTTTCAACATGATAATCAGGTAGGGTCCTTATCTTAAAAAACATGAATAAAACTGGTCAGTACAGTAGCTGGTTACCTATATAAAATCTACACTATGCAGAGAGCTTGTTTGATTAAAAAGTTAAAATATCAGCATCAATGTAGACTGGCCCAGTCCATGAAATAGTTCTGACTTAATTGTTGCTTCTGACAGAGAAATCAAACATTCATGCGTTGTGTCGCATTTAATATCGGTACCGCCATCTTGCGGCAACTCTGTAACTAATTTTCCACTATCTGACCCTCTGATTTCATGGACTGGTAATCTTGCCGGTTCCCAGACGGTCAGCGCCACAAATCACTGCCTCGCTGAACTAAGGTTTTTTCCAGTGACGTCAGCAGTGGTCTTTCCCAGAATCTTTTTCAAAACCAACATGGTTCATTCAGTAATCGCCTATTCCGGGCTTCCAATTGGTTACGAATATTCCCACCTAATTTGTCTTAATAATTTTAGGCGGTCGCTCAAATTGAGTTCGGCGAACCTTTATAAAACACTATAACCCTAAGCCTCAGTGTTAACTTTTATCGGACCAGCAGTCTTGAAAGTTGGCCTGTTTAAACATAATGTAGGCCAAACTCTGGTTCAGCCAATCAGCGCGAGATATTTAGGTGCACAACGTGATGAGTGCAGTCAAATAATAATGGCCCGTAATATTCGTTCAGCAGAGATATATCATAGAACACGAAGATTCATGTGTGAACTACCTGAACACATGATTTCAGTGCCAATATTACCAAACGGGTTGAGCTGTGAGACCGCTCTTGGCATTCTCATAGCAACGATGCCACTCACATGAGGCGTGACGGCCTGACATGCAAATACGGGGGGAATCGTCAGGTCCTCAAAGAGCCTTGTGACGCCTTGATATGCAAATATCAGCGATTCACCCTACGGACTTTACAGGGCTTTATTGATAAGAGCTGGCACTGAGTTAAGTCTATCGGTACATGGAAACACGTTTTATTGCAAGCATTTTATTAGTAAATGCAAATACTAAAGCCCTGGCAGGGCTAGCATCAATGTTGTATGCTCCTAATGCAGCAGTTAAACACTGACATCCTTTTGTGTTACCGCTGCTTTGTATGGCAAGGTTCTCTGGGCCACACCACAAGGAAGAGCACAGAGCCAAGTATTGCAATAGCATAGTTGTATTGCATAATGCATTCAGCCTAAATTTTAGAAATGTGACACCTGCTCTGATTGGTTTGACTCTTGGCCCTGTGCCAGAAAACAGTGTTCTCAGGCCAACAAGGGTGTTGCATGTTTAAAATCTGGAGCTGAATGCAAAATGCCATACCACGCTCTCATTTGTCAGATCACAATTCTTTGCTCTGTGCCTACCCTGGGGGCCATGACCAGAGAACCTTGCCACACAAAGCAGTGGTTACACAAAAGGATATCTAGGATGACTGCTGTATGAGGAGTGTACGGTGTTGCTGTAGACACAATATCTGCTTTCTGATACAGACTTTGCTGAACAATTATTATGTATCTAGATTCTTAAACAGCAGCTATGTTAAAGGATCTATCATATTGTGTAAAATGTAGACTTTGCTAAAAGGTCATTATAAAAATATAATATGAAACTATAGCTCTGTTAATAAACATATTATGCAGTAAGTATTGTCACTGCTATGTATATTCATAATGGTACAAGACAAAAATGCTGGGTTGGTTTCTCAGACACATTTTTTTTCAGAAATCTGTGGTGGTCAAATTTGATATTTGAATACAGGCTTTTGATAACAATTTCTTTTGAAATGATAATAACAATGTTTTGCTAATCAGCTAATAACACAACATAACAAAAGGAAAGTGTATGATAATTGTAATACTTAATTTTGCTCAAAATCAGTATTTTTTTAAATAAAATTATTTTTTTATGTAGGTGGTTAAAATTGACATATAGTGACTGACCAATCGTTTTTTTTTCTAATATATTTTTATGTTTTTGTTATAATATAACCTTTATTACCTCCACCATGGCAGCGTGCTTGCTGTCTACAATCAGTCCCACAAGGCCCTGTGACATCGCTCTGTCCTGTAACTTTGTAGCTTTGGCCCAGCCTTCTTTCTGTGCTTGCTCCCTCAACCAGGCTTCAGCCTTTAGGGTATATCATATATACAACTGAGATGAACACAAAAAAACATCATCAGTTTTTCTTCATAACAAGTGACCCATGGGTCATGACGCTCAGCTGACTGGGAAGAGATTTGCAAAAGGAAATTTTATCATCTGAATGGTAGTATATACCCATTCAACTGAAGCATCAAACAGATTAACCAACAGGCCAAGATTGTGTCTGCATTTATATGTATTTCAAAAATAGAGAAAAAATGCGTAAACTTAAAACAATACAGACCTGTGGCTCCACCAGTCTGCAGAAACTAATAAAAACACTTAATGGTCAATAAACATGCAAAGAATCATGGTGATCTCTGCATTAGTTGTTCAGATACTTCAGCTTTTGTATTAAATTTTCCATTATTCTGAGGGATAATTCGGAGTCCTATAGCTTGAAGGATATGGGAAACAGAGACCTAATTTCAGGTTTCCACAGACACTTTTCATGGGCCTCCTTGCATGACAAGAATGAAGATTCTAGGTCTAGAGAAAAAAATTCGTAAAAATTTGAAAAAAATAGAGGTGGTGCACCCAGTCTGCAGAAACTGATGGAACACCTAATGATCAATATGTAGGCAAAAGGTCATGACCATCAGTGTTGTAGTTATTGAGACACTGCAGTTTTTGTATCATATCTTTCACTATTCTGGGGGGTACTTTGGGGCCAATAGCTCGAAGGATATGGGCAACAGAGACCTAATTTCTGGTTTCCATGGAGACTTTTAATAGGCCTCTCAGAATGACAAATATAAAGATTCTAGGTCCAGTCTTTACGTTTTGTGCCCTGTTAACAGATGTCCACATTTTTAAAGGTCTCAAAAACAGAGAAAAAAGTTCATAAAAAATTGAAAAAAATAGAGGTGGCGCACCCAGGCTGCAGAAAGTTATGAAACATCTCATGATCAATATGTATGCCAAAAAATCATAACCATCAGTGATGTAGTTAATGAGATATTGAAGTTTTTGTATGAAATTTTTGACTATTCTGAGGGGTACTTTGGGGCTCCATAGCTCAAAGGATATGGGTAACAGAGATCTAATTTCTGGTTTCCATGGAGACTTTTCATAGGTCTCTCAGTGTGTAAAAAATTTAGCATGAATTCAAAATCAAGGTACTGTATAACTATTTATCTGTTTGCAACTATTATATACATTAAGTTCATGTGCAATTTACAGTTGCCAAGTTCATTTAAAATCCACACCAGTCATTACCTGTGCCCAACTTTACAAAAATTACTTGTCAGTTGAAATATATAAAAAAAATAATCACTTCCAGGTTGAGCAACTCAGAACTACACTAAGACCTGCACAGGTCCCTATTCTTACGTCAGATTAAGATGTATACATGTATTACATAAATACACTGTATGTCCTGAATACAAGTAACTCCTATACCGTTACTCTGTTGACCATATGTCCACCTGCAACATTGAAGTATGTACCCCTTAGTAACATCGGTGGGGGCCCGATAGGAAAGTAAACTACTTGTATCACACAGAAAAAGAAATACATGAAATAATCACTGAACAGATACAAACGTGATGACAAAAAAATGGAATACAATTAGTTTACTAATTTATTCCTCAACCTGTAGCAGGTATAAACTCCAATGAACAACATGTAAAAAATACACTGTGCACATGCCTCCTGAACAAGAACACATGCCCCAAAGCAGGACAGGTATTTACAAGCCTTTATTTGATTGGTCAAATTCTAAATGTCCTCCTGGCAATGCTAAATGCTTGGTCTAGAACAAGCTCCAGATGTGCTCTGGCAGCCGCAAAAATTAAAGTGTAGTCACTTGAAAGGGTCAGTTGCCTTGTTCATTAATCATTTCATAGATGCCAGAGCACCTTAAAGAATCAAGGTCTTAGAAAGTGTTGCTGCCACAGACTTGATAGCAGTGTGTTCCCCTGAATATTCTTTATGTTCAATTCTGGGTGTCTCTTACTGAGATAGAGTATTTCCTGTTTTCTGGATGATCTGGAGGGCAGAATCAAGAAAAATTTCCTGAAACTGTGAGGATTGTATCATTCCATATTTTAAATATGCCAGAATGACTGCCAATAGTGTGAAATTTCCTGAAAATTAATCCTGAAATTTATCATGCCTGAACATCTTACCTTCTCTGTGTCATTGTCGAACTGAGCCAGAGCATTTTTGCACTTCACAAATGGAAATCCTGTTTTCTTTCGTAGTTTACTCAGCGCTGCCTTGCTCACAGCTGACTGCAAACCACTGCTGTGGAACTGCCTAGCACCATGTCGACAAAATAAGGTGGCTGAAATCACAATGACGTCCGTGAAAACAATGACATCCATGGAAGCATATAATTTACAAAAAAATTTAATAAAATTAAGGCTGCAGTTTTATTTTGAAATTTAAACAAGGCCTACAGCCCTAATGCCAACCTGTGTAATGGGATATACATCAGGTATAATGCTTCAATGATAACATGCTTAATTACTTTACAGGTACATGTGACATTTATATGTACTAATCAAGAACTAAAAACTTATAACCTGATTATTATAAGCACCAATTACACATACATAACTTCTGAGATATGGCATGGATGTACACCACACAAAAATGATTTGCAGGAGAGGCTTCCAGTCTTGTGCAGTGCTCGAATTGTTGAGAAAATTATGTGTAGCAGAATTGCTAATTGAATTTTATTTTATTTGGCAATTATTGAATTTTGATTAGCAATTTTTGTATTTATCAGATTTGATTTAAATAAAGTGTTGAAATGTTGTCATGCACACTATTTGGTAATATATATACCTGGTATATTAATATATACGTATATATTATATTGTATATATATAACAGTATAAATCATTCAGTCGCCAAAGTGTTAAATTTATATATATTTAATAGTGGGCAAAACATTCCTATACAATAAATAGATATTCAAAATTAAAATGTAAATATGATCACCTCATGATTGTTAAGTAATCGCTCAGCTGAAGATTGTAAGTATTATATATATGCGTATGGGAAGATTCAGGTAAAAAGGCATGGTTCTTTAATTAAGTTATTACTGTCATTTACAGAGAAAGTTACAACTGAGCATGATAAAAACTAACATATGAGCTGTCAAGAGCAATAAACACAAATGATGTCATTATTAATAGTTTAATGAATAAATTTAATCATAAATATTAATAAATCAAAGCAATTACAAAAATTATATCATTATCTCAGTTCTTGTAAATAAATATCGGCATTATTACCAAAGCGTTAAATAAATGTGCTGTCCACGACAGTTGCGAAGATCATTTGACAACACTGTGTACTACATACTGTAACACTGGAACTGCATCACTTTATCTGCATGTTTTGTAGAAACTGACAAGTTCATTTGAGAGGTCTTTTATATGACCAGTTTTTTTATGACCAAATATAGCACGAAACAAGCTTTTTTGTTGAGCCAACTTTTTCATGGGGATTCCCCATTCCCGCCGCGCGGGCGGGTATTTAATTCTTAGATAATCTTCCATCACCGTGCCAGAACGAAATGCCCGGAAAAACGGATCAGATGATAGGAATAGAATACAATATTTAATTTTATTTTCACCACATTTGAGTGTAATCGGTAATTTACTTGAATTGTCACTGGCGATGTAAAAGGCCGACATCACCGCCGCCAACACTTTGCTAGACTTGGTTATGATTTTGATGAAACAGTAAAACAAAGGCACATTGTAAGTGCATACAGCCCGTATAATGAACGTGGATAATTTGTTTTGCTAAAACAGATACAGATAGTTTTCTTTCTGATTCTCATTGGTGAACGCTTTATAGCAGGTCAAGTCCACCGAAGCTGGACTGTTTTGTCAGTGCAGAGTAAAACAAGGGACCCATGGGTCACGGCGCTCAGCTGTTATATATGATAAAAAATATGATTTGGGAAAGAGGCCCATGCTGGTTTTGTGTGGTAATAAATATAAGCTTTATTAAGAGTTGTTGGTGTTCAGCTTATGTATGATTTTGATAGTATCTTTGGAGACAGGGAAGAGGATTGATTTAATTTATTTTATTAACAAATGGAGTGCTATTGTCATGTGCACAGATTTTGACTTGGCCATATAACTTATAAGCAGCACATATAATAAAAGAGTTTAACTATTTATTAAAATTTAATAACAAATATTGTGCCATTATAATTTTTATTTAAAAAAATAATAAGAAAATCATATGATTTTTTAAAATAAAATATAACTGAAATGATTATTGAAATAATATTATAGAATATATTCACAAATGCATTCATGAATACATTTTGAAAAGTATCTGCACTGATATTCAAATACTTTCATATTACCTGAATACCCATTCTTATGCAATAAAATTCCTTAATGCAGTATATATTCATATTAGTATTCAAATACATATGCAAAGCATTCGCACCATGTCTATTATTTATTCAGTTTTAGCCAAACAATGATGTTGCGAATCCAGAATATACAAAATTCACAAATTTAAATAATGATCATAAGTATCTGGTTTTATGGCTTTTATTTATATTAAAAAAATAAATGTAATATATTCATTTTGGACTACTTTCACATCAATCTACACACTAGACACAGTAGGAATCTAGATAAATATTACTGCCAATTTATAAATGAATGCTAATACTGTAAGCTTATAACCAGATTCTTTGATTGGCTTTTTGATCACTTGGGATTAAATTTTGTGATATATGCGAAAGAAGTTTGTCCCCAATTCAAAAAGTTGTTCCTTTTACACTGATGAATAGTTCTTCATACTGTAGTCTCACTAATATAACATACATGTTTGAATGCCTGCATGGCAAAAAGCAGAAGAATGATTTTATAAATAATAAAAGATCTTTATGCTAGCCATAAACTAAAATATGATAATATCTTTTACATTATCTGATAATTAAAAAGATTTCCACTAGTTGTTTATTTCCTTAACCTAGGTCATCCATTGGCAAAATTTTCGATTTTGTGCACATACTTATTGTCTATAATGATGGAAATGCTCTGTTAACTGTATGATAAGATTGTGAAAATGAACCCTCATGAAACACTATAATTAGCATCAAACTGAAAAATGCTAAAATATATTGCAGTGAATATGTTGCAAACCACAGAATATTCATAATCACTTTTGGGCCATGTTCAACCTAAAGGCCTGAGAAATCCACATGTCATGGTCATGGTCTAATCAAGCATGCCTCCCCCCCCCCCCCCCCTGATACCCTGCCTTACACTAAGTTACAGGAGGCATACAGGCTCTATTACATCATTCCAGGTAGCAGGGCACTCATTAGGAAACCCAAAGGGTCCTGATAATAACTTTACATTGGCCAATGAAACTATGTGCCACACAAACATGGTCTCATGCTCAAGAAACCTGTACAGGCTCTCTGAAGACTGCATGATGCCAGCCAACAGGAAATCATGCATTACTTGTAATACCTGAAACCTTCCAGAAGCCCAGCAAAGCCTTGTGACTGCATCACCCCAGCAAGTTTGGTAGTTTTATAGATCTTTAAGTCAAAAATTTAAACAAATATAGGTTTTAGGCACTTTTGGTGCCTAAAACCTGCCCAAAATCTGTTTTAGGCGGGGCAGTTTTAACCAGGTTAAAACCTATGGTTAACACCTTCCTGCCTAAAACTTGCCAACCCTTATAAAGTTGGCAGTCTGACAATTTCACAAAAGGTATAAATTGATACAGACTCTACTGGATACACTCTTGACCTGTTGGCAAATCTGAACCAGCTGGAAGTCTGCCAAGCTCTTTATAGATGTATAGAGACAATATCTTGGCCTGTTACTTAATCTGTTAACATGTACTGAAACAGTCTACAAAATATAATGCTTTTTCAAGCCGAAATGGTCACATAATTTTTAAATCAAAATGTTTAGAATAATAACAGCTCTAGAGGCTTATTGCAGTCCTCAGTTTGATGTAAACTTATTTGGCCGCATGCCCAAATTCAGCTTTCAATGACTCTCCCAAATATCAACGAACCCGATCTATTGTTATACAATTGAGAGAACCCTACCCCATAGGATTAATCTTGTGATATATTAAACAATTCCTTAACAATTTGATATTTAATTTTTACACATGATAGTTATTCATATGGTTGTGTTATAAGGTTTAAAAAAATAATACTGAAGCCCGGTCCACTGTTTTAACATTTGTTATAGGAGTAAGCAAACAGTTGCAAGGCATTATTTTTGCTGGTACAGATTCATTTGCAAGGGAAGAGGCTATTTTTTTATGTGTTAATTCAACATGATTTATGCCATTTGAGGGTGATCAAATCCCTTTATTTAACAAATGTACCTGATATTACTTATAAAAAATAAAAATTTAAGGCAGAACTGTAGAAACTGGGCTTCAGTCTACCGCCGGTACCTTATCACAACGGGTGTCGCATAATAAATTGTTTCCTGAAAAAGGCCAATACATATTATTTTCCTGAGAATTCCCGTATTTAATTTTGCTCATAACTGGAGTTTTTATATTAGAGGAGGAGGGGTCCGGGGAACATGGGTTCCCCGTCTGAACGGGGGTGTGGGGGCAGAGCACCCATCTAAAGCTTAATTTTCCTGTTCAAATAGTAAATGGCTTCCCATTTTCACAATAGATGGCGCCCAATCGCAGATATAATTGAACAAAACTCGCTCCTCATGGTATCTCGTCTTCACGGCTCACTTAGTAGTGTGTAGGGCTCCTTGTCTGGAGATCGTAGGTTCCATTCCCCATTCAGGCCACTTCTGATGATTAGTAGTTGTTAATGTAAGAGAGTTGAGTGTAGGGACATCTACAGGGAAAAGTAGGAGTTAAAATAGGGAATGAGAGGAGACAGTTTTATTTATATAAAATCAATAGAAGCGAAGCCCGCGTTCTACAGTGGCTCCAAATTTAATTAAAAGATTTATCAACAATAGTTCTCTGTGACAAAACATTCATTAAGTATCTCTGAATATTAGTATTGGTTAGTCCTCAAGACAGATGTCCAGAATATGGTCTACACGCTCCTTACTAAACCTCTTACGTCACGTGCTCATGGTCATAACATTGAACATCACATTCACAGTGGAAATGACACTGATACCAGGGTGAATCACCTCCGTAATTTCTTTTGTGCATGCAGCCATTATTGATATTGTTACATAATCAATGACTAAAACCACTGCCCAGTAAAATTTGGTGTTTGTAAAGGGTCAGTCGCATGGTTTAAATAAGAAACCCCGTACCTAACAACATAATCAGTAAAGTTACCGGCTTGGGCGACCTTCAAGGAACTTATTCCACATGCTGTTGATGTATAGGGCATCTTGATTGGTTGGATCGTTTCTAACGACGGCTCTGATTCGCTTATGTTCTTTTGTTAATAAGGCTAGAAAAGGCTTTGTTTGGGTCGCATAATATCGCCCACTCAGCTGATTGACAACTGTTCCTTGTTACTTGATAAAGAAAAGGGCGTAATTTTGAGGTGTTTTCATGACTGTAATTTAGTTACACTGAACAGGAAGTTGTGAAAATAAAGGTAAATGGACAAATTTATTGATATTAAGATAAATATTTGCTCAATTGTGTTATATTACATCATAATTTTGTTAGTGTTTCTATATTTTTATGAGGGTAATATAATATTAATAGTTGATACACAGTTTTTGTCTCTGATGAACTCTGAAATTTTAGTCATCATCCCACATATATACCTAAGACTAATTATAAGTAAACATAAAATTTATAAAAAAATATAAACCATTGAGTAGTACAAATGTTTAGGTATTTTTTTTTTGTTACCCCAGTCATGTAAACAATGCAAAACCATTATAAAAACAAACATAAAATCAAATTCATTATATTGACGGTACTTACAACCACCCTAGTTAAAAAAAAAAAATCATCCAGGGTGGCCATGTATTAGACATACCCAGAACTTCATGTATTCAGGGATTATTCTAGGCCCTTTTTAGGGCCGAATTTCTGCCCCTTCCCCCTTGCAAAATTTTTGTTATTTGTACAAAATTCCCCTCTCCAACAACGAAAAGTCCCCCTTACCTATTAAACTACGTTAAAATATTCCCCCATCAGTAAGAAAAGGCCCCAAGTTATAATACCTAGAATAACCTCTGGTATTATGTACTGTGAAACCTGTGATATGAGACCACCAATGGGACTGGCCAAAAGTGGTCTAAAATCACAGGTGGTCTTATTAAACAGGTCAGTTATTATGAAAATGATCCGAAACACATTAACCTGTGTTTTCATGCTCTTGCAGTCATAAGATGTAAGGCTTAAAATGCAGGCATATTCCTAATCCCTATACATTCCACCTGATGATGGCTGAGTGCTGCTACACATAAAAACATAATGACACATGTTGACAGTTCACATCTTACAACTGTGAAAGCAAGAGAACACGTGTTAATGGGTAACTGACAATTTTTATAAAATAATCATATATATATATATATGTAACACGGGGTAATATAGCCCCATGTTTTTTTTTCATTTTGTCTTTCATTCCAAAGTGACCGACAAGACAGGTTCCTTTAGGTCAAGGGTCAACCACCTGTTGCCCTGGCATGGCATGGCATGGCCTGCGTGGCCGGCAAAACCTGTTGTAAGAATATAGTTTTGTCAGGACCGGTTTTCGGTGTTTGGGCAACGAGGCATGACAGCCCGTAATGACCACGATGTCTTGGGGCAGCCTCGTCAGTTCTGCTCAAACCTTGCTGTTGGCAACCAGCCGACTGATTGCCTGTACCTGTATCTTCTTCCAGGTAGGAACCTTATTTTTTTGTCCCCGTCAGTTATATTCTGAAATGCATGTAAAAATGTATGATTATTTTAGTACTAATAAGAAACCCAAACGTTCGTTCTGTCCCAATAGATACATTTGTATAGAATATGGTCAACTGCAAAGTATACAGCCTCCAGTCTAGTCTAATTTTCCTGAAATGCCCTATTTCGGACCAGTAGAACGGCAGACTAGGCACGCCTCTCGTCTAAACCCCCCCCCCCCCCCCCCCAACTTCAAGAATATCTTTGGTGTCCACTTTAGTTGGTACATCGCCAGTCGTTCACTCCAGGCATTATTTTGGCCGCAAGTAGTACTCTTTAAGTAGTAATAGGGCTAAGATTACTGCCCTATAAAAAAAAAAATAATTAAACTAAAATACTTTTCATATTTCATACTGCATTTGTAGTGAGAAAAGGTAAAATCTTATTTTATCTAAATGCTTCGGTCTAAATCGATGCCGCCACCAGGCCGTTCAAAGTGAAAGCATTATTTATGCACTCTGTAATCTCCGCTCTTTGCACATGGGATGTATCTTAGATATACATGAAAGGCAGGCAAATTTCTCCCAAAAAAAAATAAATACAATTATTATTAAGGACGGTTCATATAAGTTGTTCTGAATAGCCAATCGGAGCTGCCACTTCAAAAAGTTACTACTAATTAAATATCAGTAAATGTTTCATGTAAAATTTCTTCCAAAACATTGATAATTATGAAGATTTAATATGAAGAGTTAACAGCAGCATAAAGCTGTTATCAGACTATTTCATAACTGGGTAATTATTTAATAACGCAAAAATGCTTACTCTAAAGTAAGCTTAATAGTGGCACACGTTCCCACTTTATTCCCGTGCTAGACGTAAAATCCATGTTGACCGTGTATATGAACCCGGGTGCTGGTGCTGCCATCTGGCCGCCTGAGGTAAACTAGTTTCCACAGTCCCACTTAGGCCTGTGCTGCCACCTGGCGTCTCAGATGAACTAACCATCAAAACAAACTTCCATACCTTAGAAACGGGACATAATTATAAACACGACTGTCATCAATATTATTATTTATTAAGCATTACCAAGTTTAAGGTATGGATAATAGCACAGACGTGCTGTTCTCCTAACATTTAACCAGACGTGCGTGCTAAACAGTTTCTCATTCAATAGATGAAAAACTTCTTTTCAATCGATTTTTCTTATAATTTAAGATCGTCGGGGAAAACTTAAAAATACAGCATAATAATATATTATCTTAAAATCATTTTCTGGTATCATCAGATGACAGTCAATTTTCAAGAAAGTTCCGAAAACTAACTTACCACACGATTACCGCCATAGCGCTTGGGGACTTTCTCCCAGTTTGCTGTTGCCGTTTGTTTACCTTCCGCATACAAAATAGTGCATTGTGGAGTCTTGAGCACAGAACCCCGGTCTCTCCTTAGATTTCCGCCTCCAGTCAATTTGTGTAGTTTTTATGCATATTCCACTCTTTCACAGATCAACTTTTCCAGATGTTTATCCTTTTGAACAGATATAATCAAATTTTAGTAAGATTCCTCCGCGCTCTGCATTTCATAATACAAAATACCCGCCTAATTTCAGGTGTTTGATAACCTCAAAACCGTTCGTAAAAGCAGTACTCTGATAAACCTACCATCCATTATTCTATCGTGCTAGACCAGGAATTTATTTTATTTGTAAAGTAAATCTTATATTATTATGATCCTCTTAAGTATCAGGTAGCATCACGATTTGGGGTAGTAGATTAGAGTAGTATACGCCTTAAGTGATTGCATTTAAGAGACACTCTCCTAACACACCCACTATCCAACCTCCACACAAGCACTCATATTCGTTCTTTTCTCAGCATTATAAAGTTTTATTCACACGTAAATATATACCACTTATAGTTGCTCAGTTGTTCTCAATGTAAATCCTTTAATTGTCAAGAAATAGGTTAGTGAACAGGCCAATGTAAGAATATTGTCCAATGTACGTTGATCAGGTGACATAAACTGATTATCAGAGTTATGAGATGGCCACATGCCCATAAACGTATGCATTTAAGATGTTAAGTCTGTGGATTTAAGAGAAATATATGTATACGAAATCTGTGTGTAGCTTAAACTATTTACTTTTCTTTATAGTATATAGAAACAGGATAACAGATCATGTTCTTGATTACCCTGATAACCATTATCCACTTCATTGTAGACAGTGTTCTTTACTGTCAATAGTATATAAAAAATATGGTAAATTGTCATGTGGTTACATTTAAATATCTGGATGTTTATTATTATAATATTTTTGTTATCTTTATAACGTATTCTGTGGTAAAAGAGATATTGGCTATGTACAGTATATGAAATATAAGTGTATACTGGGGCAGCCTCGTGAGTTCTGCTCAAACCTTGCTGTTGGCAACCAGCCGACTGATTGCCTGTACCTGTATCTTCTTCCAGAATAAATCCTCACCTCGCATCCGTCTTGATTCTTGAACCTGGCCCCACGTTGGGTGCCACAAAATGGCGCAGCCTGCAGGATAAGATGCGATTGATGGAACACCTGGATGGAGTGGACGGGTTGACCTGTATGTCCTGTTTCCCTTGCTGGCGGATGGTTTCCCCAAGACGGCCTATGTTGTCGTGTTTTTGGACTTTTCCTGTGTTTTGAGGACTGAACGTTGGTTACATACCAACTGATGGATGTCTTCCCTTTTCTGGTGATCACCAACCGCACCGTCGCTTTCTGCCTGTGCTTGTTGGTTCCTAGGTGCTGTGGCATGGACTGTTCGCAGGGCGCTAAAGGGCCGGCCTGGTGTCCTGTTCCGGACTGACCTCGGCATGGAATCAGTGGACTAGGGACCCGTTAATAGCCAGTGTGTGACGGAGTGGTATTTTTTTCCGTGCTTGTGAGAGCACAATGGACATCTGCAAGGACAGTGCATATTAAAATGTTTCATCCTTTTTTGGGTGGCGTAAAGTGACATATAGGATTCAGGCATTTAATTATAATAATATAATTTAATTATAATATATAATTATATTATAAAGGTAAACTATTTATTTAATAATAGATATCCAGACTTTTTATGGTTATGCAACAGGCATAGATTTGTAATGGTTAGATGGATATTTTTTTTCTGCAGTAAGCTTACACCAGGCATATATATTTTGGTTGATTGCAGCAAGATTGCTAAGATTCTTTGCTTCTATAATAACGCCCTTGTTAAACTGCTAACTAGTTATGATTGCTTAATTTGTAGCGACTGTTTAAGTGTAATTTACATTTAAGTGTATGAGAGAAGGTGAGGAAAAGTATCCTTACCTTTCCTTGTCTGCCTGCCACTACCAGTGCGGTAAGTTCAGACAGGTAAGATTTTTTTTGTATCATCTGAAGGGGTATAGATAGATGTTAGTTGAATCTGTTTCCCATAGATTCAGATACATTTTTGTAATTTAGCTCCTTAGGACTAGGTATCCTTTAGTATCATTTAAATTCACTTACCATGAAGTACACTCGCACCGTAGTAGTTAGGTCCGTACCAAAGGATGTGAAGCAGTCACAACTCGAGGGGCACTTCGGTACGTTCGGCACGGTGGAATCCATTTTGATTTCTACTGACAAATTGTTCATCTTGTACGCCTCTCCCTCTAGTGTCCCCACGGCCATAGAATCATTGAGTTCTATTAAGTTGTCAGCCCTAAAGGAACTAGTGCAACTTTTGTTGGCTCCAGCAAAAGAGACTGATGAGCCTAAGATCAAAGCGTTGCTTGACCCTGATCCTGACCCTCTTGAGCATTTCTTAGATTCCTTAAGCTCTGATAACTTGGCTAAACTGCAAAAAAAACTGGAAGGTCGAGTGCCTAGCAGACAAGCTCCTCCTGCCCCTCTGTACACAGTTAGTCAGCGCCCCCGATTACCCACCTTCTCTGGGGATCCTGGGAAAGACATATCGTATAGCCAGTGGCGATTTCAAGTCCAGTGCCTGCTGGATAACCCTAGTTATCATAAGAGCGAAGTGGAAGAGGTAGTCCGCTTGTCACTCAGGGGCACTGCAGCAGAAATTTTATTATGCTCAGAACCAGGAATAAAGGTTTCTGATTTGCTCCATCAATTCGACCTAATGTTTGGGGATGTTGTAGATTATAATCTTCTCCGGGAACAGTACTATGGAGCTCAACAAGGTCCGGGGGAAAACACAGTTCAGTGGGGCTGCAGACTCCAAAAGTTACTCCATTCCCTTAAAGGCAGAGATTTGATCACCCCCACGGAAGCAGAGCATAGCTTGAGATCCAGGTTTTGGTATGGACTCCACCCAAGTTATGTTTAAGTAAAAGAAGCCTTACGGGTTATTCTGCGAACAGGAAAGTCGTTCGATGAATTATTTAGTTGTGCTAGGAAACTGGAGGCGGAATATACTCCTGGCCATTCGTCCGTCCGGGTTTCCCATCCAACCCAGCCTGGAAAGGGTAAATTGCCCCTGCAACAGCAAACAAACCCTGATTTAGCCCAAGCTGTAGACACGGTACTAAGAAAAATGGAAGGCTTAGAGGCACGTTTAAGTAAACTAGAAGGAAAGGCTACTTACCCCAGTAAATCTCCCTCAGGCACCAATCCTAACCAAGATCAGAGCAGCACTGCTGGTCAAAATCGCTTATTTTGTAGCAGATGCAAACGAAACAACCATCTCCTGCGTGATTGTGTGGCCCGTAGGGATGTGAACGGCCGGCCTTTAAACTGAAGTCCGCCTGCAACAGACGGTGGGGGGTTGCAGGCGAGAGACGTGTCCCTGCTAAGATTCCTGTAGAACTGGTAGGCAATGTCGACCAGGTAAAGCTCATAGCCAATGGTAATTCCTCTACTGGGTTACTTGACTCTGGTTCGGCCATTTCCACGGTTGCCAAGTGGTTTTATAACAAACACCTAGCTTCTTGTTCTATATTGCCTGTCGACCAGGTATTGGAGATTGAGGTAGCTGGTGGCGGTAGGCTAGACTATTTAGGTATTGTTGAGTTGGATCTTAACTTTCCATCGGTTTTGAAGGATACAGTTTTCCCCACTCCAGTCCTCCTAGTCAAGAACACTAGCTTCAATCTAAATACCCCCTTTGTAATTGGCCAAAACATTATCAAGCCGTGCGTCAGACACCTAAGGGCACTCAAGGGACCCAGATTTATCCAAACAGCTGGCTTATCTGATCCCTGGCGTTTAGCGTGTAGAAACAATTGTCTCTTTAACGGTTCTACTTCCAAACCTCTCGGGAGGGTGTTTAGCAATAAACAAGTCCTTGTACCACCCAATCATAGCTACTTCATACCAGGGGTAACAAGAACATGTACGTTTGGTAAAACCACTATTGTGACTGAGCCTGAGGGTCAGCTACCCGCAGGACTGGTGTTAGACCCAATTTTTATGGAAGTTAACTTGAGGAACAAAACCAGTAAACGGGTTGACGTTAAAGTTTCTAATTTGACCTCCAGCCCAATTACGGTTCCGGCAAAAGCCTTACTTTGTTCCCTCCAGGTGGCCTCGGTCATACCTTCATTCAGTCAGAGTACAAGCCCTGCAGGTGTACTAGACCAATTTAACATCGGTACCTCATTGTCTGAGAAAGAGCGTCACAAAGTTTTAAGTCTTTTAAATACTTGGACCTCTATCTTTTCTATTGATGAAATAGACATCGGCAAAACCGATATGATAAAACACCGGATAGTCTTAACAGATGAAACGCCCTTCAGAGAGTCGTATCGACGAATTCCTCCTAATCTTTATGAAGAAGTTAGGTGTCATCTTAATGAAATGCTCGAGGCAGGTGTCATTCGTGAAAGTTCGAGTCCATTCGCGTCAGCAATAGTCCTCGTCCGTAAGCCTGATGGTAAACTAAGATTTTGCGTGGACTATCGGAAGCTGAATGCCCGTACTGTCCGTGATGCGCATTCTTTGCCTCGCATCGATGACACTTTAGATTCACTTGTAGGCAGTAAATTCTTTTCCTCTCTTGACCTCAAAGCCGGGTACTGGCAAGTGGAGGTGGAGGAAGAAGACAAGCATAAGACCGCATTTACAGCCGGTCCTTTAGGGTTTTTCGAGTTTAATACGATGCCCTTCGGTCTGGTGAACGCGCCAGCCGTCTTCCAGCGCTTAATGCAGAAAACTATGGGTGATTTGCATTTATCACAATGTCTCCTTTATTTGGATGACATCATAGTCTATAGCTCAACTTTTGAGGAGCATCTTGAACGGCTGGAGGCTGTATTTCAACGCCTCAAAAATGCTGGTTTAAAGCTAAAACCGAGCAAGTGTCATTTCTTTCAGACAAAAGTCAGTTATCTAGGCCATGTGGTTTCAGCTGATGGCATCCACGCAGACCCTGCCAAGGTAGATGCAGTAAAACAGTGGCCTACACCAAGTACATTGACAGAGGTTAGACGGTTCCTAGGTTTCGCTAGTTTTTACCGTAAGTTTATCCCTCATTTTGCCAAAGTAGCACGCCCCCTCCATGACCTCCTGAAGGGAGTCTCGCCCAAAAAGAAAGGTAAACCTGGCAAGTACACACCTAAAGCCACATCCATTACATGGGGTACAAAACAACAGGAGGCATTTGATAAGATTAAAAACTTATTGTGCCAAACCCCTGTATTGGCGTTTGCCAATTTTACTAAGCCATTTGTCCTGCACACGGACGCTAGCAAATCAGGTCTAGGTGCTATCCTATATCAGGAACAAGAGGGTAAACTACATCCCATTGCCTACGCCAGCCGAAGCCTTAGACCCTCAGAAGCTAATTATCCAGCCCACAAGCTAGAATTTCTGGCTTTAAAGTGGGCTGTCACAGAGAAATTTAAAGACTATCTTTATGGTGGCACATTTACTGTCAGAACTGACAATAACCCATTGTGTTATGTCCTTTCTTCAGCCAGGCTTGATGCCACAGGACAGCGGTGGATTGCTGAACTGGCAAACTTCAATTTTGATATTAAATACCGCTCAGGTCAGGTTAACATAGATGCTGATGCGTTATCAAGGTCCCCTGGTCAGGAGATAGTCCATCTCTCCACCGAAACCGTAAATGCTATCTGTAACTACCAATTGCCTTATTTTATTGGCTTACAACACACACCTGCACCTGCTGATCAGTGCGCTTGTTCAGACAACCTTCCACAGACCCCAATTAATATCAGAGACAAACAACTTGAAGACCCCATCCTCAAACAAATAATTCAAAGCTTAGAAGCAGGACATCAACCGAAAATAACCAGGAAACCATCACCGGATTCCAACTGGCGTATATACCAGAGTCGAGCTAAGCAATTTGTTTTACAGCAGAATATACTATGTCGCAAGAGAACCGTAAATCATCAGCTAACATACCAGGTCGTATTGCCTGAATCTCTGCGTAGTGTAGCTCTCCATGGTTTACATGACCTAATTGGGCACATGGGCCAAACCAGAACTACTAAACTAGTCCAGGATCGGTATTTCTGGCCAAAAATGTCAAAAGACATTATCCAATACGTTTCTTGCTGTCCAAGATGTGTCAGGAGAAAGACACCTACCAATCAAAGAGCTCCCCTTATCAATATCTCTTCCACTGCACCTTTGGAGTTTCTTTGTGTAGATTTCTTATCAGTAGAACCTTGCAAAGGTAACATAGAAAACATCCTTGTAGTGACAGATCATTTCACAAAATATGCCAGGGCTTTTCCCTGTTAAACTCAACAGGCCAAACCGACAGCCCAATTATTATTTGATCAATTTATATGCCACTATGGTTTTCCCCAGAGAATATTATCTGATCAAGGCAGAAATTTCGAGAGCAAACTGATCAAGGAACTATGTAGTTTAGCTGGAATTTCCAAGTGTCGAACTACCCCTTATCATCCAATGGGGAATGGTCAGTGCGAGCGTTTTAACCGCACTCTCCTGAATATGCTCGGCTGCTTAGAGCCAGAAGGTAAATCCAATTGGAAAATACACCTAAATGCTCTGACCCATGCTTATAATTGCACACAACATGAGACAACCGGGTTCTCCCCCTTCTTTCTCATGTATGGTCGCCATCCCAAACTGCCAATAGACATAATTCTGGGTTTAGATCAAGAGGATAAGCAAGCAGCCACAGATTACTCAAAATATGTGCAGTCCTTAGCGGATACTCTATCAGATGCTTATAAAATGGCACAGAACAACTCTTCTTTGGCCCAGCAACGCCATAAAATGCGCTATGATCGTAAGATTAAAGGCACGTCCCTTCAAGTGGGAGACAAAGTCTTAGTCCGTAACCTCCATGTAACTGGTAAACAAAAACTCGCTGATGTGTGGGAAACTCCTATATACACTGTTGTAGGACAACCAAACGGGGATATTCCAGTTTATAGGGTGCAGAGGGAAGGAGCAACGGGTGGCATACGCACGCTTCATCGTAATCTACTTCTCTGTATTAACAATCTCCCTCTTAATCCCCCAGTTACTGACTCTAATGCATCAAAATGTACCCAAAAGCAAAAACCTGATCACAAAATAGTTGATGTAGAATCCTCCAGTGATATTGAAAGTCCGGATGAGGATGCTGATGATTATGTCTTCACTCCATTGTCAGTTCCTGTTAATATTCCTTTGATCCACGTAGATCAGGAAGAAAAGCTCCCACTTTCCACTCCTAGTTCGGAAATTGCACTTTCCACTTCCAGTCCCGAAGGTGAAGGACCATTCAGTCCCGATTTTCCAGTTCGGGATGCATCACCTGTAAGAATAACAGAAACTGATGACAGTGCCATACCAATCCCTGAAGTTTATGAATCTCTAACAGATCTAGTTGAAAATCAAGAATTGAGTGAGGAAACTAATGCAAACTTACCACATGTTACTACAGATAATTCCCAATTGGGGGATGATCGCCCCAGGCCCAGGCGATCAGACCGAATAAGACGGCCTCCAACCTGGTTACGGTCTGGAGATTATGTCCAACATTAATTAGATATAACTTCCTTAGTGAAGCCATGATTTCTTCACATATTTTCCGTTGTCGGGTCGACAACTTCTTCGAACGGGGGGAGGGTGTAACACGGGGTAATATAGCCCCATGTTTTTTTTTCATTTTGTCTTTCATTCCAAAGTGACCGACAAGACAGGTTCCTTTAGGTCAAGGGTCAACCACCTGTTGCCCTGGCATGGCATGGCATGGCATGGCATGGCCTGCATGGCCGGCAAAACCTGTTGTAAGAATATAGTTTTGTCAGGACCGGTTTTCGGTGTTTGGGCAACGAGGCATGACAGCCCGTAATGACCACGATGTCTTGGGGCAGCCTCGTCAGTTCTGCTCAAACCTTGCTGTTGGCAACCACCCGACTGATTGCCTGTACCTGTATCTTCTTCCAGGTAGGAACCTTATTTTTTTGTCCCCGTCAGTTATATTCTGAAATGCATGTAAAAATGTATGATTATTTTAGTACTAATAAGAAACCCAAACGTTCGTTCTGTCCCAATAGACTTATGGCCCACCATGCATTTCCCATATATTTGCTCATTCATATATAAACCTTCCTGTCTGTTCCATCCGAATATATTGTATTTTCTCTGTTGGGTACATTTGTATAGAATATGGTCAACTGCAAAGTATACAGCCTCCAGTCTAGTCTAATTTTCCTGAAATGCCCTATTTCGGACCAGTAGAACGGCAGACTAGGCACGCCTCTCGTCTAAACCCCCCCCCCCCCCCCCCCCAACTTCAAGAATATCTTTGGTGTCCACTTTAGTTGGTACATCGCCAGTCGTTCACTCCAGGCATTATTTTGGCCGCAAGTAGTACTCTTTAAGTAGTAATAGGGCTAAGATTACTGCCCTATAAAAAAAAAATAATTAAACTAAAATACTTTTCATATTTCATACTGCATTTGTAGTGAGAAAAGGTAAAATCTTATTTTATCTAAATGCTTCGGTCTAAATCGATGCCGCCACCAGGCCGTTCAAAGTGAAAGCATTATTTATGCACTCTGTAATCTCCGCTCTTTGCACATGGGATGTATCTTAGATATACATGAAAGGCAGGCAAATTTCTCCCAAAAAAAAAAATAAATACAATTATTATTAAGGACGGTTCATATAAGTTGTTCTGAATAGCCAATCGGAGCTGCCACTTCAAAAAGTTACTACTAATTAAATATCAGTAAATGTTTCATGTAAAATTTCTTCCAAAACATTGATAATTATGAAGATTTAATATGAAGAGTTAACAGCAGCATAAAGCTGTTATCAGACTATTTCATAACTGGGTAATTATTTAATAACGCAAAAATGCTTACTCTAAAGTAAGCTTAATAGTGGCACACGTTCCCACTTTATTCCCGTGCTAGACGTAAAATCCATGTTGACCGTGTATATGAACCCGGGTGCTGGTGCTGCCATCTGGCCGCCTGAGAACTAGTTTCCACAGTCCCACTTAGGCCTGTGCTGCCACCTGGCGTCTCAGATGAACTAACCATCAAAACAAACTTCCATACCTTAGAAACGGGACATAATTATAAACACGACTGTCATCAATATTATTATTTATTAAGCATTACCAAGTTTAAGGTATGGATAAAGCACAGACGTGCTGTTCTCCTAACATTTAACCAGACGTGCGTGCTAAACAGTTTCTCATTCAATAGATGAAAAACTTCGTTTCAATCGATTTTTCTTATAATTTAAGATCGTCGGGGAAAACTTAAAAATACAGCATAATAATATATTATCTTAAAATCATTTTCTGGTATCATCAGATGACAGTCAATTTTCAAGAAAGTTCCGAAAACTAACTTACCACACGATTACCGCCATAGCGCTTGGGGACTTTCTCCCAGTTTGCTGTTGCCGTTTGTTTACCTTC
This sequence comes from Sipunculus nudus, assembly GCA_026874595.1. Classification (NCBI taxonomy): domain Eukaryota; kingdom Metazoa; phylum Annelida; class Sipuncula; order Golfingiida; family Sipunculidae; genus Sipunculus; species Sipunculus nudus. The sequence goes on along the minus strand of CM049321.1, from coordinate 41,309,547 downwards.
CGCATACAAAATAGTGCATTGTAGAGTCTTGAGCACAGAACCCAGGTCTCTCCTTAGATTTCCGCCTCCAGTCAATTTGTGTAGTTTTAATGCATATTCCACTCTTTCACAGATCAACTTTTCCAGATGTTTATCCTTTTGAACAGATATATATCCTTTTGAACAATCAAATTTTAGTAAGATTCCTCCGCGCTCTGCATTTCATAATACAAAATACCCGCCTAATTTCAGGTGTTTGATAACCTCAAAACCGTTCGTAAAAGCAGTACTCTGATAAACCTACCATCCATTATTCTATCGTGCTAGACCAGGAATTTATTTTATTTGTAAAGTAAATCTTATATTATTATGATCCTCTTAAGTATCAGGTAGCATCACGATTTGGGGTAGTAGATTAGAGTAGTATTAGTCCATACATGGACCTCTATGTCCTATGATACTTCTGCTGGACGGACATCACGGTCCATGGGCCCAATGCAAATTCAATGTAGACACTCCGCAACGTATTTGCAACGATAGGTCGAGGGCCCTCGGAGGAGATGACAGGTCTGATCACTCGAAGAAATTGCATCAGGCTTATAAACACTATATTTACTAACCTTTTGCATGCATGACTTTACATTCTAACTGACAAAAAGTCTTATTTTACAGGTTCTTTCTTGTACAACCCACGCAACGCTGTGTATCCAATGTAGCCATTTGTCGCAATGCAATGTGGGAAGGATTCATACTCTCCGGGCAGAGACTCCGCCTTTGAAAGGTCTCTCAGTTCACGTGAATAGGGCCGGATTATAAGACCGTCGGGACATCAGCAAGGAACCACATTTGCTGTTCGTTCAACGCACTGGTTAACTGCAGAAATAAATAAACTTATACATAAATAGAAATTGTATCTGTGGTTGTAGGTTTATGTGGCAACATTTATTTCATCATTCTTTCTATATTCAACTTCTACCGCGCTCATCGTCTCTCTCTACAGGTAAGATATAAAAACGATATATTATAAGCCTATTTTAAATTTTTTATGTAAATAAATTAAAATTTCTTTCCTTCAAATATATATGTGTGTGCATGTACACATAAAGGTCATTTTACGAAAAACGGCCCATTATACAGGTACAACATCTGGAAAATAACTGATCTTAATATCAATGTTATAGTGTCTAACATGGAAATAAAAAAAATAAATATATGAAATAATTTTCAGCAGAGCACCATATTTCACTGAGAGTTATAGTTTTTGCTAATTTAATGCCCTATGGTTTCAACAATTTCAACATCTTTACAGACTAGTGGTTCGAAATATTATGTTAGATGAGCTGGATATTTTCATGCATGCCAATTTCACGGTCCCGCATAATTAATTAAAAAGGTTCGCCTATATGATGTATTTTTTTTAAGGAAAATATATTTGAGCCCTGTAGAATGCATATGTTTAATTTTATGAGTTAAGTCAAACATCCTGAAAAAATAAAGCTGCACCCTAATGTAGGTATAATACAAAATAAAGCTATAATTCCTTTTACGCAGTTGCGGCAAGGGCGATTCCTTTTATGCGGTCGCGGTTGCGGATTAAAAACGATTTTTGTATATGTAATATAATGTACGAAACATGTATTTCCAATATTCCATATTCCCATGTGTTTCCTATATTCACAATAATTTAAATCGGTGTTTTCATGCAGGCGGAAAACGTTTTTAATCGTGACATTTTCTGATAAACACGATATAATCCTGGGGAAACCCCTATATGTGACGTATAAAATTCAGCGGGATTCCTCGTCCGACCCCATACGTTTAATATTTTTGTCGGATCGGTCGCTACATGATCCGACAAAAATCTGTCGGATGACGGGTCGGATAAGTACCGCAACCGCATAAAAGGAATCAGTCCTTCGTAATATCATATGTTCTACTCTATCTGCAACAGCGACCGTACCGCGGCCGCAACCGCGTAAAAGGAACCCTAGCTTTAAGATCATGAAAAATACGACAATCGACCTGGTTAATAAAAAATGTGGAAAATAAAAGCATTTTCTAATATGTTTAAGTCATTTTTTTAATAATGTCTGTTCACAAATGATAATTGCGTTGAAGAAGGATGTCTTATAAATGTGATCATTGGCAAACTTTTTACTTAAAGCATGTAGACTTCTTTTAAAATATTTAAAAGTTTAATATTTGAAATTACACAACACAGTCAGTGATTTCTATTGAAAGATGAAATTCGGAATATAACAATGCCAGTTTGTAGATTTTACATGTTACATCCATTCTGTTCTTCTTTGTTTCGACACCGCTAACCGATATTCACCACCGTTTAAGTGCATGACAAGGTACGAATTTGATCGATAATGATATTGGAAAAAAGATATCCTTTCAAAGAAAATTAATTACTTCTTTAACCTTTTCTGGTACTCAGTATATTTATTTTTTGATAATGTGAGCTATATTCAAAAACTAAGAAATTATTCCTTTAAAAATAGAAATCCACCATTTTTGGAGAAATATAGGTAACGGTGTTGAAAAGAAATGTTGGGTATTACTTCGTCAAATAGATAAGCTAAAATTAAGTATAAATTATAAGAAACTAATTAAATTCTATCCCCAAAGCACAATGACAGATATATATATATATATATATATATATATATATATATATATATATCAATGGAATGAAATTTTAATTTATTTACATAAAAATTTAAAAAAAAGGCTTATAATATATCATTTTTTAATATCTTACCTGTTGAGAGAGACGATGAGCGCGGTAGAAATTGAACATAGAAAGAACGATGAAATAAATGTTGCCACATAAACCTACAACCACAGATACAATTTCTATTTATGTATACCGTATTTCCTTGAACAGACGCCGGACCTTAAATAGTCGCCTGCCTTATTTAGTCGCCGGGGCAAAACAATGTCCCAGAAAAATAAACGCCGGCCTTAAATAGACGCCGGTCTTGTTCACAGGCCTTGTGTCAGAGTTGTTTCTATGTTTGCCACCAGATGTCTTTTCCCTTCATTATAATTGGTGTATTTACCGGTCAAAATGACGATAGATTGTTGTATGAATTTCGGTTTGTGTTGTAATAATATGTTTAATTCCTCTTACTCTATTAATCATTCTTTTTTCTTACGTGAATGCTTGTTTCCATGAGGGACATCATATATTCCCGATTCGTTCAATAAGCGATACACAAATACGTCAGCAGTGAGAAGGCTAATACTATCACTGCTATCGAGCAATAGTATTAAATAGTACCGCTTGAAACAAGCAATAAAACTTGGTACGGTGAAAGTCTATACCTCACGGATGGTTGAACAGAACTGTTCAAATACGTTTTGGCACACATTTCCTCTGTAGCATGCAGGCACCAAATGATGGTGTTGAGCGGTACAATTTGTAGCTACTGTCAAGCCAAATTACGCTAAGTTTTATTTATTTCTGCAGTTAACCCAGTGCGATGAACGAACAGCAAATTGTGGTTCCTTGCTGATGTCCCGACGGTCTTATAATCCGGCCCTATTCACGTGAACTGAGAGACATTTCAAAGGCGGAGTCTCTGCCCGGAGAGTATGAATCCTTCCCACATTGCATTGCGACAAATGGCTACATTGGATACACAGCGTTGCGTGGGTTGTACAAGAAAGAACCTGTAAAATAAGACTTTTTGTCAGTAAGAATGTAAAATCATGCATGCAAAAGGTTAGTGAATATAGTGTTGATAAGCCTGATGCAATTTCTTCGAGTGATCAGACCTGTCATCTCCTCCGAGGGCCCTCGACCTATCGTTGCAAATACGTTGCGGAGTGTCTACATTGAATTTGCATTGGGCCCATGGACCGTGATGTCCGTCCAGCAAAAGTATCATAGGACATAGAGGTCCATGTATGGACTAGAGTAGTATACGCCTTAAGTGATTGCATTTAAGAGACACTCTCCTAACACACCCACTATCCAACCTCCACACAAGCACTCATATTCGTTCTTTTCTCAGCATTATAAAGTTTTATTCACACGTAAATATATACCACTTATAGTTGCTCAGTTGTTCTCAATGTAAATCCTTTAATTGTCAAGAAATAGGTTAGTGAACAGGCCAATGTAAGAATATTGTCCAATGTACGTTGATCAGGTGACATAAACTGATTATCACAGTTATGAGATGGCCACATGCCCATAAACGTATGCATTTAATATGTTAAGTCTGTGGATTTAAGAGAAATATATGTATACGAAATCTGTGTGTAGCTTAAACTATTTTCTTTTCTTTATAGTATATAGAAACAGGATAACAGATCATGTTCTTGATTACCCTGATACCCATTATCCACTTCATGGTAGACAGTGTTCTTTACTGTCAATAGTATATAAAAAAATATGGTAAATTGTCATGTGGTTACATTTAAATATCTGGATGTTTATTATTATAATATTTTTGTTATCTTTATAACGTATTCTGTGATAAAAGAGATATTGGCTATGTACAGTATATGAAATATAAGTGTATACTGGGGCAGCCTCGTGAGTTCTGCTCAAACCTTGCTGTTGGCAACCAGCCGACTGATTGCCTGTACCTGTATCTTCTTCCAGAATAAATCCTCACCTCGCATCCGTCTTGATTCTTGAACCTGGCCCCACGTTGGGTGCCACATATATATATATATATATATATATATATATAATATATTGTCTTAATGCGTCTACTTGCAGACTTTGTGCATAGTGCAGAGACTAAGATGAAAGTAGTTTAGTGACTGGAGCGACCAACAGAAGTCTCCCTATCATGGACACCATCACACATGGAGATGCAGGTCACCATGGCAAGTGCATCAGTACAGATGGACCATCAGTTGATACTTCCAATGAAAGTCACAATAAAGACAAGGATGGAGTGATGGAGTTACAGCCAGAATCTCTGCCTGATGAAGGAACAACCTTTCTACAGATAAAATCTATGACAGAAACAACTGACCCCAGCAGTGACCAGTCAAGCAATGATCTTCCTCCATCCAAGAGGATCAAAATCTTCATGACAATTTGTTTATTCAGCTGTACTCTTATTGAGGTAAGCTCTTCAGCACTGTTCAGCTCAAGTACTGTATTTAAAGGGGCCCAATCACCTATGGGGCCTTTATAAACTAAAGGTTATCCCTTGGAGCTGTTATAAAAATATGCCAGAAAACATGGATACCACCACACACAGGCAGCTTTTGTTTATATCAACATGTTATTAATTTGTGGGAGCTTGCAAAAATAATTTAAACAAATTCAACAAGGGCATTTTGCAGCAAGTTTGATAAGCCAGAGCTTTGCAAATGGTGTTTTGCAACAGTTAAGTGCCTTTCTACCTCTGCATATATGCAACTTACCACCTTAGATTACATGTTTTTCCCATTTGTCAACATAGGTGTGTTTACAAACATGTTGATAAACAAGTACATCCATCCTTAATGAAGGCTTTATAGGAACTTTTCACAACCAAAATTACCCTGTAATCATTAATATATACACTGAGAAAGCCAGAAATCACAAATTCTTTTTCAAAAGGTAGGTGAATGGGCACCTTAAAGGAAGAAAGTGGTCACACACCAGAACAGCCTCTGCCAGGAGCCTTATCAAACTTATACACAGCATCACAGGAAATGTCTGTTCATGATTCAACAACTCCACTCTGTGGAAGGCTGCTATAACAGTGGCTTCCACTCACTGCTATATCTATATACTACTAAAATTGTCGTGTCTGTTTGTTTGATTGTCCCAGAAAACCCATAGAAAGGGCCATGACAGTTGGCCAGTTTTGTGAACAGCATCATCCAGATGCCCTGACTTGCAGAATGCACACCAATTTGGCCCTTCCAATTGCACACAATTGAATTCCCAGTGGCATCACATCACAGGTCTTTCGCACCACTTACCAAAATCGCCATTGCTGACCTTCACATTGGCCTATTACCACAAAAACATAAATAATTGGTTCAATATCAAGCACCAGATGTCGCTACCTTAAGGGTCTTGGGAGTTGGCTACCTTATGGGTCTGGGCTCACTGTGTCGCAAAATACCCTTTCTCTTCAACAGGACCCAATGGGTCTCCATTTTCCTAGATATTCCTATATCTTAATTTGAGATATAAATGTCTTCTGTAATTTCCCTGTGCTCACCAGCATTTTATATACTGTGGTCTCCTATATTTTCCTATATTTCTCAAACAACATTTATGTTTTGATATGAGTGATGTTAGTGACAATTTCAAACCTTTTAAAAGAGCTGTGCTTGTAACAGTTGCAGGCAACTTAAATAAATAATCAGCCATAGATTGGAAGATTAATATGAAGGAAGGGTTCAGTTTAGTATGTGAAAATAACAAATGTTATTATTGTTGGAACATGGCAGATATTGTGATTGCACTGCACTACTTATTCTTAAGCAAAACCTATTTTTTATGTATGATTCCAGCTATAAATGCATCTCATTTCCTATATTTTTGTCTCAAATATTCCCAGAAAATCCTGTATTGCACTGGCATCATCCAGTGCCTGTATGCACATACAAAATTACTACAAGCCCAGTCCTAGTTGTCTGTAAATCTGTTATATTGACAATCGCAGTTTACACATTTTTGCAAGCTTATTTATACCAGATTCAATCAAACATACGTTTTAAGACCACTTTAAAGTAGAAATAAGTAATACTCTTGGTGTTTTTTGGTGCTTATCAATCCTTTTTGGTTATTATAGTCTGACCCAGTAATGTTATTATAAATTTTACAGAAGTTGGCATTGAAAAAAGTTCACTTTTACCGGTAATTCGGAACTTGCACATTATGATGTTTATGATATTTGGACAGGATTTATTTGAAGGGCTTATTACTTGCATCAAGGCAGAAGGTGTTGGTATTTGACAAGGAAAATATTTTGTATCACAGCTTATGAAATTGTTTTTTGACAGGACCTGTGTTTTGTATCATTATTATGGTTATTTGCTTGAAGGGGACTGTGTTTTGTACCACTATTATTTTTATTTGATAGGGTTTGTGTTCTGTATCATAATTAGTATGTTATTTGACAGAGACTGTGTTTAATATTTTTATGATGCATTATATGACAGTGCCTGTGTTTTGTATCACTGTTATTATTTTATTTGACAGGACCTGTAATTTTGTCAAGATTATGTAAGATGGTAGGGCTGGATTTTGATTCAAGATTTTTGTGTCATTTGAAAGGGCCTAGATTTTGTATCATAATTTTGGTGTTTATTTGACAGGGCCTGGGTTTTGTATCATTATTATGGTGTTATTTGACAGGGCCTTGGTTTTGTATTATTAATATGGTGTTTTTTTGACAGAGCTTGGGTTTGTACCATTATTATGGTGTTACTGGATAGGGCTTGGGTTTTGTATCATTATTATGGTGTTATTGGACAGGGCTTTGGTTTTGTATCATTATTATGGTGTTACTAGATAGGGCTTGGGTTTTGTATCATTATTATGGGGTTATTGGACAGGGCTTTGGTTTTTAGCTCAGCTGACTATAAGTCATCTGAGCTATACTCTAGTCCATTGTCCGTCGTCCGTCCGTCTGTCCGTCCGTCGTGCCGTCCGTCCGTCCGTCCGTAGATATGGCACGTTTTGAAACCGTAAGACCTAGGAATCCAAAATTCAGCATAATGTTAGATGTCCCCAAGATCTCCTACCAAGCCGAAAACTGGGTCTTTGCGACTTCATTCCTTTGAGAAATTAAGGAAAAACCTCAATTTTTTATTAAAAACCTATTTTCACACTTCAGGACTGCCTAATATCAAAACCACTCATCTGTTTTTCGTCATATTTCCTATAAATAATCCTCTATATAATTCCTATGTACATACCAGAAATTAGGTCTGTATTATATAATTTAAAAAAGTTATGGGCCCAAACATAATGCATTTTGTAAATAATCAGGAAAGAAATTTTATCACTTAACACAAAACTTGTTAAAGCTAAGCACTTTTTTTCCAGTAATATTTCTTTTATTAATCAAAATTAAATTGTATACCCAAAATTAGACCAAAATCTTTTAAATTTTTTAAAATATTAGCAAAAATAAAAAATTGGTACCTTAAATTTTGCCCAACTTTGACCATGGCACGTTTTTTTGCTGTAACTGCTGTGGATTTAATTTTCACAGCATGTTTTTGTTAGCATTTCAACTGTTAACATTAAAAATTTGAAACCAGTTGATCAAAAACTGTAGATGTTATTCAAGTTTTCAAGCACCATGTCACATATTGCTAGTGTTATGCAGTTTGCTAGAGCTCAGCTCCCGAGCTTCAGCTCTAAGTTCCTTAAATTTGGCATACAGTTAGATTTCTCCAAAATCCCCTACCATGCCAAGAATTTGGTCACTAGGACTTAATTCCTTCAAGATATCAATGAAAAACTTCATTTTTCCATTAAAAACCCATTGTTACACTTTAAGACTGCCTAATATCAAGACCACTGATCTGACTTTGATCATATATAATATACATATTTTTCTATACATTCGCTATGCACATGCCAGAAATGATGTCAGTATTGTGTATTTTTTTTTAAGTTATGGGCCCAAACATAATGCACTTTGTAAAAAATCAAGAAATATATTTACTCCCTTAACAAGGGCATTGCTTAAGCTAGAGATTTTTTTGTCAGGGATGTAACATTATTTAATCAAGATTCAATTGAATACCCAAAATTAGTTCTGAATTTTTCAAATTTTATAAGTTATTAGTATAAATATAAAATTAGTACCTTAAATTTTGCCCAACTGTGACCATGGCACGTTTGTTTCCCGTGAGCACTGTTGATATAATTTTCATATCATGCACACATAAGGATTTCATCTTTGTAGTTTAGAAAGCTGAAAGAAATTGGCCAAATATTGTAGCTTTTATTAATGTTTTTTATGAGACCCTGGTGGACTTTGGCTCTCTCCAGCCCCTCTTGAGTCACCTGTATGTTGACCTTGTTGACCTTTCATCAAATTATGCACGCTTGAGGCGAGTATCCAGGCAGCTTATGGCCAGCCACAGTTGATCCAGGTGTCCAACCCAACTCATCTAGTAGTTTTAACCAACAACATAACAATAAACAATAAATTAATAAATTTTTATTGGTTTTTAATAACAAATTAAAGAAAAATAGAAAAGGAATTTGTTAGTTTATAATAACAGGAAATTAACTTGCAGTAACTGATGATATAAGAATCTTGTATTGATGGGTAGAATGTCACATATTCCAAATAACACCATGCAGTCACCTATGGCATTTTTCAGTTCATTTTTAATGATAAAGAAGTAAATCATATTATTCATTACTAATCAGTAGGGATTATATGAAGGAAATTAATGATAGACAAAGATGCAGTTGATAATATTAATCTAGATTCCTACTGTGTCTAGTGTGTACATTGATGTGAAATTAGTCCAAAATGAATTTTTTACAGTTATTTTTTAATATAAATAAAAGCCATAAAACCAGGTACTTATGATCATTATTTAAATGTGTGAATTTTGAATATTCTGGATTCTCAACATCATTGTTTGGTGAAAACTGAATAAATACCAGACATGGTGCAAATACTTTGTAATTGTATTTAAATAAGAATATGATTATGTACTCCATTATAAAATTTCTTGCATAAAGAATGGGAATTCAGGTAAAAATGAAAGTATATGAATACTCGTGCAAATACTTTCAAAATGTATTCATGAATGCATTCATGAATATATTCTTTAATATATTTTAATAATCATATCAATTATATTTCATTTTAAAAAATCAAAAGATTCTCTTATTATTTTTAATAAAAATTATATTTGGGACAATATTTGTAATTTTTTTAATAAATAGTTAAACTCTTATATTATATGTTTTGCTTATAAGTTATATGGCCAAGTCAAAATTTGTGTGACAGTAGTACTCCATTTGTTTATACAATAAATGAAATCAATCCTCTTCCCTGTCTCCAAAGGTACTATCAAAATCCTACATAAGCTTAACAACAACAACTCATAATACAGCTTATATTTATTACCACACAAAACCAGCATGTGCCTCATTTCTAAATCATATTTTTTGATCATATATAACAGCTGAGCGTCGTGACCCATAGGTCCCTTGTGTATCATTAATATGGTGTTTTCTGACAGAGCTTGGGTTTGTATTATTATTATGGTGTTACTGGATAGGGCCTGTGTTTTGTATCATTATTATGGTGTTGTTGGACAGGGCTTTGGTTTTGTATCATTATTATGGTGTTACTAGATAGGGCTTGGGTTTTGTATCATTATTATGGTGTTATTGGACAGGGCTTTGGTTTTGTATCATTATTATGGTGTTACTAGATAGGGCTTGGGTTTTGTATCATTATTATGGTGTTATTTGACAGAGCCTGGGTTTTGTATCATTATTATGGTGTTATTGGACAGGGCTTTGGTTTTGTATCATTATTATGGTGTTTTTTGACAGAGCCTGGGTTTTGTATCATTATTATGGTGTTACTGGATAGGGCTTGGATTTGGTATCATTATTATGGTGTTACTGGATAGGGCTTGGGTTTTGTATCATTGTTATGGTGTTACTGGATAGGGCTTGGGTTTTGTATCATTATTATGGTGTTATTGGACAGGGCTTTGGTTTTGTATCATTATTATGGTGTTATTTTACAGAGCCTGGGTTTTGTATCATTATTATGATGTTACTGGATAGGGCTTTGGTTTTGTATCATTATTATGGTGTTATTGGACAGGGCTTTGGTTTTGTATTATTATTATGGTGTTATTTGACAGAGCTTAGGTTTTGTATCATTATTATGATGTTACTGGATAGGGCCTGTGTTTTGTATCATTATTATGGTGTTATTGGACAGGGCTTTGGTTTTGTATCATTATTATGGTGTTATTTGACAGGGCTTTGGTTTTGTATCAAAATTTTGGTGTTATTTGACAGGGCTTGGGTTTTGCATCATTATTATGGTGTTATTTGACAGAGCCTGGGTTTTGTATCATTATTATGGTGTTATTGGACAGGGCTTTGGTTTTGTATCATTATTATGGTGTTATTTGACAGGGCTTTGGTTTTGTATCATAATTTTGGTGTTATTTGACAGGGCTTGGGTTTTGCATCATTATTATGGTGTTATTTGACAGAGCCTGTGTTTTGTTTCATTATTATGGTGTTATTGGACAGGGCTTTGGTTTTGTATCATTATTATGGTGTTATTTGACAGGGCTTTGGTTTTGTATCATTATTATGGTGTTATTTGACAGGGCTTTGGTTTTGTATCATAATTTTGGTGTTATTTGACAGGGCTTGGGTGTTGCATCATTATTATGGTGTTATTTGACAGAGCCTGGGTTTTGTATCATTATTATGGTGGCGCTTTTTAGGGTACAAAAAATATTTGATAAAATTGAATTTTTTAGAGCACCCTTGGGCGCTCATTACATTGAATATGGTATGATAGTTATTTGACAGCCTGTGTTTTGTATCATTATGTTGTTATTTGACAGGGTCTGTGTTTTGGGGTCAGGGCAGCTACTCTGTTGGACATCAAGAGGAACACATCAGCCAGTATTTGGGAGGTTTCTGCCGGCCTCATCACAAGTCTCTCTGTGGGATGGGTTGCAGGTGGACTCGTTGGTAAGAAAATAGAACTATAGGAGAACTTAGTCTTTTTTAGCCTATTAACATATCCTCTTCATGATACTCAGTATACATGTGTAGTGTCTCCATGACCTCTGACCTTGACCAGCTCATTTGGCATTCATGTGTGTTCTGAATAATGGTAACTATCTGTATTCTTTAAGCTGTTACTGTCAGTATCAAGGTTTGGTTCTACAGGCTAGAGTATGGTATTTCTAACATAGCAATGTTACAAACTAGGTAAAATGGGGGAGTACTGCACTGTTCACCAGTCTTTTATCACTTCTACTATTTTCTTTACTTTTTTCCCTGTTAATCATTCAATGACAGTGTTGTGGCTGTTTCATTCTATGTACAAGGCTCCAATTTGTTCCTTTCTAAGTCAAATATTAAATATAGGAAATATAAACCACCTGTGCCTCAATCTATAAAGTTGAGAAAATGCAAATTATTCTATTAATGAATTGCCAATCCTATTGCCCAGTGGCTTCTTTCCAATGCCAGTTCATAAATATTCAGTTACGATTAAATATGAACCATTCAGGTACTATAAATCGAAAATAATATTTTATATTATGTTAAAAAAATATCATCTGAAGTGCTCCATGCATATCCAGACATACTAAGACAACTGAAAAGGGTATCTGAAAATCAGTTTCCTTGTTTCCCAGGCAAGTCCATGCATGTCCATAGAAGTGTAATTGGGTAGTTATGCTAATTTCAGTTAAGTCTATGGTAGCTCAATTAAAAAAATGAGTGTTAATTGGAGTAACAGTTGGAAATTTATAACAGTTTACTAGACCTCAGTTAGTTAAGTCTATAGTAACTCAGTTTAAAAAATGAGTGTTTATTGGAGTAACAGTTGGAAATTTATAACAGTTTACTAGACCTCAAATGATGTTTCAATTTGCACATAGTGAACCTTTATCTCAAGACTCAAGGTATTAAAGATGTAACATTGATGATGCTTTTTATAAAGTCAACTCTGCATAAATTTATATACTTAATGGCTGTCTGATTCTATGCTTCTGAGAAACCTTAGGTTCCCTGAAGTTCAGGGAACATTTCCAATTTTGGCCAAGATTGCAGTGTTGCTGCATTATGTTTATTATTTAACTATTTCAGGAGGTATCTTATTTGATAGGCTCAACCAACAGCTGTATCTAGGCTGCTCAGCATTAGCTTCAGGCATGTGTGTGTTATCAGCACCCTGGTTCGAGCACATCGCTGTCGTCAGCATCTTCTATTGCTTGATGGGATTCTGGCTTGCATTCATGGATGCTGGTAGGTAGCCATTCTCATCTCACCTTTGTAGTAATATCTTCAGGAACCATTTCCACCACATCAGCAACATCTGTCGACCGCAACTGACACTTAGTGTTTTGGTCCATAATATTGACAAAGAATTATGCATGTTTTCATATATCAAATGATTATTCACTGGACGTGAACACAGAAGGCCATAACATGCAGTGTGCATGGTTGCAGAAAATTTTCTATGTCTATGTAACAGAAAGCAGTTTGTTTTTGTGAATCAGGTCCTTCATATCTTTACATGTTCTGAGACTCATAGAGACATTACAACATATTTAGTTGTTCCTATAGCAAGAAACACAGTTTGATTCAATTTATGAAATAGGTGGTAATTATATATTTAAAGTAGGGTTTGAAATAAACTTTTGTCTTATCTGTTATTTATTATAATTTTTAAAATTATCTTTGGGCATGTTATAGTTTTATCAGTCTTTATTGTATTAAAGCACCATCTCTTGTATTTGGGATGAAACTAAACTGGTCTTCAAATTCAAAATAATTAATGGATAGCAGTCAGTAGTATCAGTTTACTTAAATACAGGCAAACCTATATCTGACTCATGAACATCCCTTGTGTTTCAGGTTCCTTGACATTGACGGTTCAGGTTTGGCAGAAGCAGTCTGGGCCATACGTACAAGCACAGGAGATGTTTTTTGGTTTGGGTTCATTAATTGGACCACTCATAGTGGATATATTCCAGGTAGCCAGTGACAGATTATACCCTCACAACAATATCAACAATTACAACATCGCCTACAACTCATCAATTTCAGAATATATGCATAACAGGACAATATATAATTCAGGTCTGCTCAACAAAACTTCCGCAATATCCGATGTAGGATTCCAGGTAGCCAGTGACAGATTATACCCTCACAACAATATCAACAATTACAACATCACCTTCAACTCATCAGCTTCAAAATATATGCATAACAGAACATTATATAATTCAAGTCTGCTCAATGAAACTACAGCAATATCCGATGAAGGAAAGAGGTACAACTATCTGTTCCAATATGTGTACATAATTCCAGCTTCCCTTTGTGTGATGGTGAGTGTCCCGTTCTTTATCAACAGCATGCAGGGTAGGTTTATACGCCCACAGGAGATGAGCAAAGAAGAGAAAGAACATGAGAAAAGTAACACCAAGTTCCATATAAAATTATTAGTGCTCATGGCTGTAGCATGCGGTATTTATAACGGCATGGAAGATACTAGTTCGGGGCTGTTAAAATCCTTCGTTGTAGAACACGTTGGTTTCAGCCAATCAAAAGGTAATTTGCTGCTGTCTGTATATTGGGGAGTCTATACAGGGTACCGAATAGTTGGAATGGTAGAAACTCATTATTTACATCCTGGGACTATCTTGATTATCCACCAGGGGGCATTAGTTGTCGGTTATTTGCTTCTGCTCGGAGTCCATCTTCATTATTCAGTAACATGGATTGCAGTTGTTTTTATAGGTATATCTAACTCACCAATTTTTGCAACAAATATAACGTGGATGGACAGGTATGTACAAATGAAGGGTAAAATAATGGCGATCATATTTGTTGCAGAAGGGGCAGGGTCAACAGTCTGCCCTCCGTTGATTGGTAAACTCATTGAGAGTTCAGGTTATAGGTCGTTTTTGTACTCAATGATAGGGATGAATGTTGTAGGTTTTATATTACGAAGTGTCATGCATGGGTATGCGAGACAACATGGTGAAAGATACAGAGAGGACGAAAAATATGAAGAAACAGAAGTTGAATTTAAGTCTCCATTATCTGAGCCAGACTCACAGATTAACAAGAGCGTCTAGGTAATATTAATTCCTGCCAAATTTGAAATTATGAATGTTATCATTGTTTCATTTATATTTCTTTAGTACCATTTATCGGGATGTACAAATATATAATATGTCTTTGTTAATTTGTTAATGATATCAAAAGAAATTTGGTTTGCTCAGTGATATTGAGTAGCAGGCTGTATCCAGTGTGTAATAACTAAAATACTGGTGTCCCACAATTCCTGACAATAGTATTTTTAAAAGCCATGTCTACACTCATATCTCTATGTATTTTATATTTTAAAACACCTGTTTGATTTCCATAAATTGTTTTGATTGCAACAGAATTATAACTGATCTGCAGATGATGGATAGAGCAGCCTAAATACTATATGATCAGTGTTTGTCAAGGTATTTGACCAACTCTAGGCACAGAAAAAAAAAGAAAAATTTTTCACTTGTTAATTTCGTTAATTATTGGCAATGAAGGATTCTTTAAGGAAAGGGGTTATCTGGATACAGGATCTGCATGTACGGAAATGCACCCTTAGTTTGTCAAATGGATGCTCATGAAAAGAATTTACCAAACGTCGTATAAGCGACTGTACCTAGAGAGTATAACATAAATATAGCGATATACATGCGATACCAGCGGCTGATCCGTAAACAGCTGTTCAAAGAGGCAGATGTTACTCACGCTGTCTGTTTTGTCTGTCTCTGTTGCTTCATCTAAATCTCCTTATGCTTTTGTTTACACTGTGTACCGTCCTATACATGTTTTTAATGTGTGATCATTGTACCATTTTTATGTTTCTATAGTCTCCTTTGTCTTTACTCATTTGGGTTGTTCATATATTTTTTATAGATTTATCCTCCAATATCTGTTTCAGTGTGTGACCCCTATACAATTTTGAATGTGTTCATAGTCTTCTTTTACAGAACTCATATACTTTGTTCACATTTTGTAACACTCTGTTAAAGTGGCCAGGTTCTTTATCAAAATGGATTTACATTGTGTATTAGAAATATAACAAAATTGCTATACAGATTTTAGTATTATTTAGTGAATTCTTAAATTCGGGATTTAGTTTTAAACCAAGCCTGTAGGATCAGAAGTGATATATTCCTAAACGACATATGAGAGTTAAATTTAAAGACTTTTTAAATAAAAGTTAAAGGAAACTAAAGCATATGCATGTAACTTAAGCTAGGTTAATAATCACTGACATAATGACGGGGCCCATTTCATAGATGTCAAAAGGAAATGTAAGATAAAATGCTCAGTGGTAGTATTACCTGCTGTGTAAATAAAATGGCTCTGCATGCGCACATACCACCACATGGCTAAACAGTCTTCGTGATCGTTCCCCTTATCGAAATCTCTGAAGACATTTAATAATGGTCCTCCTTATCCCTAGCCATTAAACTTTTAATGAATTTTAACATAAACATTTATGCTGACAAATAAAACATACATACAAAATGAAATCAAACTTTTGTTTAGAAGTGTATGTAAAGATAAACTGAGGAGATACACTAGGTACACATATTAACGTCAGTTGATACAACGGCACGTCCAGTTCACAGAATCATGACTTTGTTGTCCAGACTTCTTGCAAAACCCAAGAAACGTAGCTCATCCTTTGTTCTACATAGCTGTTTCTCAGTTCCGGTGGTAAAATAAATCCGGAATCTGGTGCTTTTTTCCTTGACTTACATTTACTCTTTACTGTCATTATTTTTAAAGATAACATTGGCCTATAAATATTATAGGCCTCTACATAATTTGTAATACATGTATATGAACTAGATATGAGTTACTGACATATAAACATCAAGATATGGTAAATATGTTATATTCTAACTGCTAAAATTTTAATTGTTTGGTATATCTTTGCTTCTCTACTATTTTTAAAATCATGCATTTTTAAAGAGTTTTGTTTAGGTTTTGAAAAAAACATGTTCCGGACCTGAATGAAGCCAAACGTACTATTGTTCATGGGATCAAAAGGGTACGCAAGTGTTTGCAAAATCAATAATTGAAGTGGCCAGGTACTTACATATTGCATTTGAAGATGTATTTAAACAGGATTGAATGTAATTTGATTTATATGCATAACGTTTTCATTGTTGCTGAGGTTTTCAAATTATGTCGCTTATTAGTTGTTTGATACTCATATTATTGAATTATATTTACGTTATTGTTAATAATGGATTTAATAAAAAAGAATATTTGTATGGCGGTATTTTGTTTATTCATCTTCTTCTTAAACACTGGCACAACAGTTATTATTCCAAGTCACCACAGGAAATAACGTAGGAAGCTTATCCCCCGTTCCAGCCAGGTAAATGCATGCAGCATGCGTATCTACGTTACGGCTAAATTACTGTAGAAATAGATTGTAGATACAAACCTTCACATTTATATATGCACTGGACTATGTGCCTTTCTTCGTAGGCTTCCGAGACACAAAGACCGTATAAAAATCCCTTTTTTTCGCCAGTTATCATTGTTGATAAAAGTAGGGAAAGTATGATTCAGTAAATAAATGCGTGACACTAAGATTTTGTAAAAAAAATAATTTAAAAGGGTTTTCAGTAACAATTGTGAAATTGAAAAAAAAAAGTATATACTTATTGCATTTAACAATAAAGCAATTACAGGTACGCTAAATACAATGACCTTATTTATAGAAAACTTGCATGCTGTAATACATGGTTAAGGCAAAATACGGAGCGCTGCTATAATAGATATTGAGAAATTCCTATAACCTGATAATATGTTACAATGGAACCTTGGAAGCATATACTGTTACAAGTAATTTATTTAACATTATATATAATAATAATAGATGTCAAGGATACGTTTAACAAAATTCTAATTGTATATTATTGAATGTGATATTTTTATTCCTGATGATTAGTTTAGAAGTGGATTATGTATGTAAAGATGAGATGAACCGAAGAGTTACAATCGGTACACGTATCCACGTAACTTGTTATAACGGCACGTACCGTTCACAGAATCAAGAAACGTAATCTAATTGATATAAGCCTTGTTGATTTATTGCATATAATAAGGATTTAATCTTTTGAAATATGAAATCTGAAGATAAAAACTCAATATAAGGGCTTTAGTGAAATGGGGAAAACATAGAGCCGATCCCGGATTCGAACCCATGTTGGTGGCGCACAAGTCCGGCGTACCAACCGCTTCGCTAGAAAAGCTGCTTTTCTAGCGAGGCAGTTCGGTCCGCTTTTATGTCACCCCATGACACACCCCCTCTTAAGAACGTTCTGCTATCAGAACAAGACTAATTATCCCAGGAGTCACACTTTGGTGATCTTATTCCCTGGGCCACAGAGTTTACAGTCATCCCGGACGAGCCCCCAATTTTATGTCACGGAACCTAATATCAACAGATCACGTCGTCGTGACGAACATAAATTTGGTTATGGAGATAAAAAAAATCAGATTCTGTAACACTAGGCAGCGTGAAATGTCTACGGGAATGAATAAAGAAGTTCGTGTTTTTTTGTTAACAAATAATTATAATATATTCTTAAAACAACCCTAACATTACAATACACTAAATCAATACAATTTCACAGTATAACAACAGTACAACAGCACAGCAATACAATTACACAGTAAAACAAGGTGTACAGTACCTGGATACCACCACTGTCGCAGCGACAACAAGCCCTTTAAAATGTTTAATCCAGATGAACAGTTCACATAAATCTTCTCAGAGAAAAACAGTCCAATTCAATCACAAAATCAATTTATTGTAATCCAAAAGTGGAGTTCTGGTAGTGATCCCAAAGTCAAACTAAAGACTATATAAAATTCGTTACAAATATCGAAGAAGATCTAGAACTGCTACAGTTATCGGAAAAGGTTCACAAACTGCCTCACACTCTTCTGTGTCCGTTGGAATATTTCTCTCTCCTCCTCTCGGCTCTAAAACAGAGTTCCCTTTTTATAACTTTTCAACCCAAGCCAAGAACTTTTCGTTTCCCAAAAAAATCCAAAGAACCCAACAATACATAGTACACACGCGCCCAAAGAACAGACTAGAACAAAGAACGCTGTGTTTCTACACGCCAGGGTCACACGTGGGCCGGGTCAACTCGGCCAGGCGATGCTGCCATAGCAACCAGCTATGCGTGCCACACGAACCAAATGTCAACAACACATGAACCAAATGTCAACAACACATGGAACACCCCTGCGCACAATAAAACAGACATCTGTAACAGTATCCTAATAAACTATTTGGAGGACCACTAGGTAAAAGGGAAAGGGTGGTGATAACAATCAAGGGCAAATTTATCTAATAGAGACAGTACTATGGTTGTTCAAATTCCCACCTAAATATACATTTGGTATTTGTAAGAATGCTTTACCCATTGTATCATACAATTGCTTCGATTCATGTTTTATCCAGACGTCTTTGATCACGTACGACAGAGGTTCCATTTCCCTTCGAGACTCTATCACAACTACATGGCTCCTGTGTGTAACACATGTTTCTGCACAGGCCATAGCTCACAAAGTTCTCAGTGTCCAATCCGCAGGGAGACGTTTTGCCCCTCCGCTTTGTAGCTGAGAGGCTTAACCATATCCCATTTCGAAGTACCTTTCCGGAAACAATACATCCATGAAATGATGTAAAGGAACGTGTGATCCTTTCTTTCAAATATAATAAACTTCACGAATATATCATGAAAACGTTTCTTGCTTAAGAAAGTTATAACTCTATTAAGAATTAATAATATCAATGAATGAGAAGCTCTACAGAGTTTTATTAAAATTATAAGGCGTTGAATTAAAATTCAAAAGTATTATTGATCTGTTGTAAACAAATTCTGCATAATAGTATTTATGGGACTGTAATTACAAATTACTAGATTGTTGAAGAGTGATGTTTCGAAAGAAGCTAAATTGTATGACGGCTGAGCTCTTTGTCCTCTCGTCTGAACATACTTTCAGAAGAAAATGTTTGGTACAATGCAGTTGCTTAGGGCGCACGCTAGCGAAACACATTTTCGGGGATTGCACGTTTGTAATCACTGCAAAGTGGACGATCCATGTTTAAGTATCACGTTTCAGTAAGCTACGCTTAAAGATATATTAAATACGTAAAAAGACGATGAACTGAATTAGAACCAATTATCGTAACAGACTAAACCTGTATTGATAAAAAGCATTTATTTCCATACATGAAAAAAAAAACTCTCGTTAAAATACAAACTGTTCAAGCTAAAGCTTTTCCATTTCCCAGATAATTGCATAAAGCCTCTGGAATATTACGAAAAGCACGATTTTTTAATAAAAAGAGCCGGTGGTCACAGCACTTATGACAACAAGCCTCAGGTATAAAATATCACTAAACGGTCAACACGGACACCAGTCAAAACTAGGATGCAAGTTTTGTTCAAAGACCCACCCAATATATAAAAAAATATTCTTTAAAAATAGGCAGACTTAATGTGATTCCTGGATGTTTTTTAACAGGACTGCCTCCCCTAGTATAGAAAAAGAAATGTTTCAGATTATGATTTAACATTTTTCTTTCAGAGGCAAAGCTTCCATACGCTTAAAAGATACACGGTCCATATACTATAAATGGACGCTCGTTATTTAATCCTCAGATATATTAAATTTAGCTATCATTTCTTTCGTTTACCTATCCTGATATATTGTATCATTAACTGGGACGTCGAATTGTATAATTTATTTTCGCAGTTACACAAATAAATCAAATACATTTACATTCGAGCTCCCCAGCGATTTACAGCCTCTCTGTGGAATCCTAAAATAGAGAGTGTTCACAAACATTTAAAATAAATTGAATCATCGGTTTACAGGAACAGCACGAGCTATTTTATATTCTTTATATTCTCCTTTGATATAAAGGTGAATGAGCTGTAGGTTGGTCAACATACAGGTGAAAGAAAACTATTATGACATCAGAATGTTCAACATATCTTATATGCATACACATAGATATAAATAAGTCAAATGTATTCGAACTTGGTGTAAAATATATTTGCTCAAACCTACCACAACCTATCTGTTGAAAGTAAATTTCTCGATAATGACACGAAATGCTGGTGCTTTTGTGCAGATTGAAGGAAAAGTATTTATAAGCGTTGTTGTTCCCTTTTCAATACCATGTTGTGGTTCTCCATTTCTTTAAGCATTGTTCTACCTTCTATAATATCTTTTGTTATTTTTCACATTTGCATCTTAGAAAGACACTATTCATGTACCGCGGTTCAGTTATATACTTTTTTTAAGGTATCTGTGTAACCATTCTTAGGACCTCCACTGTTAAATGCTTCCCTCGATAACCACTTTAGTTCCACACAATAAATGGGTCTGCCAATAGGATTCATTAAATATCCGATGGGGTCAGCCTATAATTTGATAAGGCGACAAAACATAAATGCAGAATTATACTTTTTACTGTGTTTTTTACCGTTCACTGGAGTGGATTTCCCTTATTGCTAATGGTCACTGCTAGTCAGGCGTACAACACATTTTTATTGTCGATTACATTACGGGATCTATATCACTTACAGGAGGGTCCTAAGAAGGTACCCATAGCAATTTAAGGACAATTCTCAGATGTAATATACTGGCCTTGTCAGTAATGCCATCGAATCGGTATAATGGCTGAGGGCTCCCGGGATTCATATTGTTTTTAATAAAGGGCCACTCGTATAATCAAGACAATCAACCGTGTGAAGTTATTCTATTTTATCGCAGGGCTCAAGTGAAACACAAACACACGTCTCCCTCGCACATACTCTACTAGTTCTTTATCAGTTTCGCTAGGGACAGGGGTGGTTCGTCACAGTGTATAATCCCGTTACACGCCTCGTTATGTTTTTTCATTTCATTGTCGATTCCAACAAGATAACCAAATCACTCAAATTATGATCAGTTGATTATACTCTATATGTTGTACACCAGTTACGAAGTCAATTTGCATAGAAATAGTGTATTCAGGATCCCTCCAATGTGGCACTGCAATCTTAGGCACTGACTTTTTACGAAGATACTCCTCATTGTCTGTGTTCATCCAAGCGTTATTGGCCACGCCCGATCACATACAGGAACTCAAGACTGACGTTAATATAATGGTAAACTATCTTTGATAGTTATAGGAATATAGGGACAGAAATTTGAAACCTTTCAAGTATAAATAGATGATACACCTTCAAATTCTACCTCCTTTCACAGCAAATTGTTCCTGTCAGAAACGGGCCCCAATACTAACCATTATGTCTGCTCATTATTAACACGAATTATATGTCCGAATAAGAAGCATGTTGCTTAGGGATAGCTACAGCGGAACCCCACAATTACAACCATCTTTGGGACGACCACTTGTGATTGGCTAAATTACATGAATCATATTTCTAGGCTTGAATCGTTGATATATGTGTTTACAAAAGTCCTTACATTGCGTAGCGGTCATTATGATCAATGTGGTTGTAGTTTAATTAATAAAAAGAGCTACTTGAACAGATTTATTCATGACCAACAAATCCATATTTTCTTGATGTTCTCTCTGCTGACCGTGAGATCATAATGTAAAAAATAAAGTACTTATTGTCATGCAAGGAAAGAATACTACAAACAGGTTGTACAAAACACATAAATGGTTCACGCACAACATGATTTACAATTAAATGCAATCATTTAATGCAGTAAGTAAACAATATCACTGTTCTAAATACATTTTGCTGACTGCTTAAAACGCCTACGGTAAGAAGGCATGAGCAGATATTGAGGATATAAATATATGACAAACTAAGTAATGAGCTGTGATGGACCAGTCAGTTAATGAGATTGGGCAATTAACATCGTTGGTTAGTAACAATGGTCAATACCTACAACTACCGCCCAGGACGGTTAGTCATACAAAAATATATCCCGAATTAGGTATGGCCGCCAATCTTAGTCATTTATCACTGAAATAACACTTTAAAATATCTTTATCTTTTATTTTATTTTGGGGGGGGGGGGGGGTCACAAGGTGGGGATCCACTATATATATTGGCTCTATTTTGTAAACAGAACAAACCTTGCAGAGGGACCTACTGTATATAAATTGCTTTTTACAAACAACAAATATGCAATTATTAAAAGTCTTTCAAAGGAAATTGGTGCCTCATTATACTTCACCCAATAGTGGTATCCCGTTTAATTAAATACAATTAACAATAAATGGTAAACCGTTAATGCAATACGCAAGAGAGACTTAAACCTCAAGCTAATCCGATCCTAACCTCGTAGAAAACACTGAAATCAAAAATCTGAAAACTAATATTTACAGCAATAAATCGACAACCCTTTATATGTCTCCCTGTATCTGAAACGCCAGTTACCTACTGGAAGAAAATAAAAGCAAAATGTATCAATTATTTTTTTTACATTGACGGACAATCACAAATAGATGACAATTCTTCCAGTTCCTCCTTTCATTGTTGTAAATATATAAAAAATTAATAATTAAGATCGATATCTCATAATAATGTTAATTCAGCTCCCCCCTCCCCCCCCCCCCCAAGAACAAGGAATAGTTGATAAGAATATCTTTATTGCTGAACGTTTAAGCAGTTATTTTTAAGGGAACCCGGCAGGAATGAACATCACTGGTGTAATATATATTAGGTCAAGATTAAAGAGCGTGTCTCCTGAAAGTGTATAGGCGATCCCTCACTATGGCCACATTTACATACACAAGCACCTATGAAAGGATACAACCAATACATAATACATGCACGATTGCATGTGATCTAAGCGTAGTTTTAAAGCATACCAAATTCGGAAAGGATTCACGATGGTAACACATTTATTGTTTCACCTGTTCAGTTCTTTAATAATGGTGAGTATGATAATATTATGCAGTTCATTTCATACACATGGTGTCTAGGGTAACATAGTACTTATATTGTGAGGGATAAAATAAAGAAGAACCATTTATGAAACCATTGTTCGTGAAAGTGTATAGGTAATCCCAAATTATGGCCACATTTACATACACAAACACCTGCAAAGGATATAACCACTTACGAAATGAATAAAACATGCATGATGGCGCGGGATCTTAGCGTAGCAATACTTAAGGAAACAAATTAAGGATATAATACACGATGGTAACAAACTTCAGATATATCGCGAAATGCCTTCGTCCATATATATATATATATATATATATATATATATATATTAACATATATTTACATATATATATATATATATATATATATATATATATATATATATATTGACAGATGACAGAACACACAAGAGCGGGACGGGCAGACGGCTTCTTTTTTTGTTTCAACTGTTAATTCCTTTGATAATGGTGAGTATGACACTATTATGCAGTTAACTTCATACACATGGTGTCAGGACCAAACACTGTATTTATATTGTGGGATATATGTTCAAAAGGAACCATTTATTTGGACATTATCTTCCAAATCTGAACTGAGTACATAATGAAAGATGGTACAGTTTTTCGGTTCATGACATACGCAATTATAAAGCTTTACAAGTCTCTCCATTTGTCGATACCCCGATCTATTTTATGCTGTAGCCTTCCATCGAGGTATCACATAATATCAAATCTGGCTTTTCTTACATTTTAATCACAGCGAGATTTCTTAATGTTTATATCATCCAGCAATAAGCATCAAAACAGATACACTGAGATTTTAAAATAAAGCTTTAATTTGAAAAAAAATACCACGGTTATGCCAGTAATATCAAGGTATTTGTCCTAAATACAATAAGGAAATATTTAGAAACACCTCTTCGTCTCATTTTGTTGAGGAAATTATATCATAGATTAAAAAATTGTCCAATGCGTATTGTGTATCTCTTTGTATCGCAACAGTGACTGTATCTGAATAGGGCCATCAATACACATACCTTCCTAGCCAATACATATAAATAAATGTTAAACCATGGACAACTATTATATCAGTTTGAGTCCTTGCGAACATTTAATGGTGCAAAAATGTATCTTGAAAGGAATGGCCCGTTCACACTGTAAAGTGCGTTGAATTTTTGTTTGAGATGTCATGTTTCAGGCTGCGTTTGTATGCAATAGGATCATTGAAATACAGCCCCTTCTTGCTAATACATAATTAAAAGTTAAACCAAGGACAACTTGTATACCAGTATTTGTCCTTGTGTATAGTTTATGCTGAATAAATGCCTCTTGAAAAGAAAAGCTCGTTCACTCTGTTAGTGCTTTGGGTGTTTGTATGCGATGCCATGTTTTTGGGTGCTTATGCATAGAGTCGATTAAAAATCATATTTTTGTAAAATATTTTTATTGCCATTGTAATTAGCACAAGACGCGAGAAATAGTCAAAATAATTACGGAGAAGCATGTATGTAGACGCATACGGCCAGCTTGTTACCTAAGTCAGTTTTGCTTAATTACTGTTAATTAGCTCAAAGTTTAAACTAAACACATCTGGACATGGTGCTGAATAAAGTCATCACATCATGAGAGGAATTAAGATCAGTGTAACCTACATCCAGATAAGCTTCGTTAAGAGTAGCTTGGACCGACTCCAACATTGATGAAATGAGAAAAAAAGTTAACTGGGTCAGTGATAAAGAGGCGCAGGTGCTTTTATCATTAGGGCAATCGGCTTTACAAAGAATGTACCTGTCACATTAGTCATTAGGTACCAGGTGTAACTGAGGGAAGACGTATCATCATTGGAACAACGAAGAACTTTTGCAGCGATTCCAAACACAACAACCTACTGAGACAACATGTCTGACATTCGGGAAAGTGGAGACAGAACTTCCATCGAGGCAAACGTAACACAACAAGCCACAGCCTCAGGAGACCAAGCTGGTCAATCAAATGACACAGCTTCTCCGTCCAAGATGATGAGACTTTACATGACAGCTTGTTTGTTCTGCTGTACATTGATTGAGGTTAGTGTTTGTACGCAATGGCTTTACAACAACGAAACCGGTTGGAGCAGGTCTCCCTTTATATGAGAAACTAGATGTATTTAGATACAAATATTTCAAACACATGAAAGATTAATGCAGGGTAATCAATTAACATTAATATAATACTTAATACAACCAATATTACGACGGAATTATATAATAATACATAACTATAAATTATATATGTATATATATATATATATATATATATATATATATATATATATATTGAGAAAGAGAGAGAGAGAGAATGTATGAATAGCCATGCAGGTTAATTTTATATATAAGTGACCGATTTTTCTGTATATTCTAGTTCTATCTCTATACACAATGAATCAACGTACTTTTTAATACATCTCTGCATATTATATATGCTGCATACCATATAAGGCCACCAGTTCTCAATCAGCATGCAAGGTCGCTGTGCCGATATATGTTGTCGCAAGTACTCTGACGTCGCTATCGTGACGTCACTTCGCCGTTTCGTAAAAAGCTGTACAAATACAGAGTAGGGTTGGGGATATTTCGTAGATTAGTGGTTAAAGTAGCCGACTGGAAATCGGAAGATCACTGGTTCGATTCCCATCGGCTGTCCACCGACTTTTCTGTGTATTCTAGTTCCATTTCTGTATACAAATCGTATATACGAAGAATCATCTTTTGTCCTTTGCATAAAGCTGGTTAATCTGAATTTAAGCTGAGCTGACTGAAAGTCATCTGAGTCACAGCGAATCACCCTTTGTCCGTCGTATGTGTGCCTGTTCGTCTGTCCGTCTGTCTGTCTGTCCTCGTGACCGTTAACAGGGCACGGATTGGTTCACATGACCTCTTCTAACTTGACATCAAAGGAGATCCATAAAAAGTCTCCATGAAAATATGAAATTGGGTCTCTGTTACCTATATCCACCGAGCTATGGTGCTAAAGAGTTCCCCCCTCCCCCAGAATAATTGAAAATGGAATCAAAAGGTCCAGTAACTGAACAGCTTATGCATTGATCACCATGATTCTTTGAAATCATATTGATTATGAAGTTTTACATTAGTTCCTTTAGACTGGTAGCTCCGACTGGAATTTTTTAAATGTTTACGCATTGTTTTTCTCCATTTTTGAAACTTTTAAAGATGCTGTCATCTATTAACAAGGCGCAAATCGTAATTATTAGACCTAGAAACTTCTACTTTGACGTCTTGGGATGTTCATGAAAAAATCTCCTTGGAAACCTGAAATTAAGTCTCTGTTACTCATATCCACCGGGCTATGGGGTCAGAATTACCCCAAGAATAATTAAAAATTTGATACAAAAGCTCAAGTGTCTAAATAACTAATGCATTGATCACCATGAATCTTTGTATGCATATTGATCATGTAGTGTTTCATCAGTTCCAGCAGACTCTTGGCGCCACCTGGATTTTTCGAAATTTAAGCATTTTTTTCCGCTATTTTTTAAACCTTTAAAGATGCGGTCGTCTTTCAACGGGAAACAAATCGTAACCACTGTAACAAGCATATTCTAACTTGACATCCTGAGAGTTCCCGCAAATAGTCTCATTTATTCTCTTGTGTTACAGGCCATGTTTGAGCACCCTAGAAATAATACAAAATACAAAAAAAATGCCAGATTCCTCACGAACGGCAGATTGGATTGTCATCAAATTTGGTGTGTTTATGGCCCTTTAAACTTGAGCTAATATGCATGAACTATGATGCCACCTATATCAGTTTAATCAGTTGCTAGCGCGAGGACATATTGTCAGTCGTCTGAGCGTCATGACCCGTGGGTCACTTGTTTTTTGTATATTTCCGTGTTGGATATGTTTGGATTACCTTCTAGCGGGTCTCGACATTTTATGTAGACGTGCATGTAAGCACCATGTGGCATTTGGACAGACTGTGTACTATTGAATCGTCGCTGTTTGGGTTGTTTTCTTTTATAAAAGGTGTAAGAGACACTCCTTATTCAATAGGTGTAGGATATAGAACATCCCCCTTTAATTATTATACTTTCATTTTGTATCAACGATTGATTTTGTTATGTGACAGGTCATGTGTTTGCATTATTACTTTGTTTATATTTGACCGAGCATGTGCCTTGTAACTTGATGGTAATTGACCAGGCCTGAGTTTTTTCCGTTATTATGGTTATTTGACAGAAATGTGGTTTGTTTAATCATTAAATTTAATGTGAAAAGGCCTGTCGTCTGTATCATTATAGTGTTATTTGACAGGGCCTGTGTTTTGGGGTCAGGGCAGCTACCCTGTTGGACATCAAGAGGAACACATCAGCCAGTATTTGGGAGGTTTCTGCTGGCCTTATCACCAGTGTCTCTGTGGGATGGGTTGCAGGTGGACTTGTTGGTAAAATACATATAGGATAAAACAGTAAAGTTCATGCACATATATATATATATATATATATATATATATATATATATATATATATACTTAGTAAAGTATTGCATACAGCTATGTATATATTGATAAGCTTGTAAAAGAATACACGGATAAGAAAAGGAGTTCAATAACTACACAAAATCGTATATAAAAGATAATTGTCTAAAGATTAGAATTTTACAATTGCTCTATAATGTATTTTTTAATAATTTGACAACCACCGGTAACGAACTGCAGATTTCAATAATTGAAATAGGAGTTGCGCTTTGTGATTAAAATCATTGATAATAAGCAATCTCTTTCTTAAGGAATCTCTTATGGTTTGCTTGTTCAAAAGATAATAAAGAAATCATTATCATCCTTCCAGCCGTTTAAACAACTTTATTAAGTCAGTACCATTCCTCGGCATTGCTGATTTCCCCCCACACAGTGAGAGAAAGAGCATCGAGACATTATAACTGCTCTGTAAAAATGTCAGCTCCTCCGATAAGCATAGACCAAACCATTTTAGACTACTTAAATACTATAACCTTTGGGAGGTCGTCTTTGGGCAATAAATAATATTTTTCCTTCCACCTCAAATCTGATGATACTTGGAAACATAAAAATTAAAAAAAAAAAAAAATTTTTACCCGAGAATCGCTAATTTCTATTGGCAAGACCTTAGATCTTTTACGCTGAAAATCTATAATCATCTCTTTGGTTCAGTTAACGTATACAATTTCTGAGCGGGAAGTAGTTAGGGTAACATCTTCCATGTAAATGCAAATTACGATGTTCATATATTCATTACTCTATCCTGACCCTTTCACATGAATTTCATACTACCCTCATATACCCTCCTAAGTCTCTCTTAAACCTAATCTTATCGCTCACTGCTTTCAAATTTCACATCATTAAATCCGTATGTTTTAATATTTTAATATTTTACAAATAAAATTTACATAAATAGACATATGTTTGTTTGTTTTTATGTGGTTCATAGGGGTGTTCATAACTGATACAAATTATTATATGTATACAGGCAACCGAATATAGTAAAATCGTTCGAGAAGGTATTTGATTTAATCTTTCCCTCGGCTTTACAGTAGAGTCCATAGATTAGGCGTTTCTTTAGATACATACAACTGACAAGCTATATATATTAAGTATTGTGCTTGATAAAACAAGCATTGAATTGCCTAGTTTTCTATCAATCATGTTGAATTAACACAAAAAATGGCGTCTTCTCTTTAAATTAGTTTGTACCAGCCAAAATATTACCCTGAAGCAGTTGGCTTACTCCTGTATACGAGTGTAAATAAAGATGGACTAGGCCCGTACTATTTCTCCAACGTAAATACAGCGCGTGGGCTATGTGCATCACCCGGGCCTACATACCTGTCTGTCAGGAGACGCGCTGACTGAATTGGTCCAAAAAATGTTATATATGTTCCGCTGAGTCCTACATCGCGTCCTGCGGTTTCGCTTTGGTCGGATACACGGGCTCACACTGAGCGTTTCATTTCAGCTGAGGCCCCTGTATCTATCGTGCATATCTGTTGTGACAAGTTCTTAAATTAATGTACATGCGGCTCATGGACCGTAATGTCAAGCACAGATATATAAGAGGATATGGAGGCCCAATTACACCTATGGACTAATTTGGACAAGTCCTTGTTTGGGATCTGTCGCGCATGCGCAAGTGCATGATGACCGGATTTACCCACAACTCAGAACCATAACAAGGTATTAAACAGCCGTATGAGAGGTACTGAGACCGTGTGCTTGAGTGATTTTGCTGGGATACTGTGCATAAAGCAAAACTGAACTGAAAGTGTAAAAACATAGGCCTAATAATGTTTGAGTATTTCCTTTTAAATACTTTGTGTTTGTAATGGCCGCCTGCTATTATGCACTTAGGAGACCATAGCAAAACAACTGCCACCGGACAGGTATAAAATTGAGAAAAAAATGAGACCATAGCCTAACGAATGAATCAAACTCTCGCATATTTGTATTTGTAAATTTCAGGAGGGATCTTATTTGACAGACTGAACCAGCAGCTGTATCTAGGCTGCTCAGCGTTGGCATCAGGATTTGGTGTGCTAGCAGCGCCGTGGTACAGGGACATCGCCGTCGTAGGTATTTTCTATGGATTGATGGGGTTTGGGCTTGCGTTCATGGATGCTGGTAGGGCACAATTTATTTGCTAATATTCATTAGTAGATATTTATATAGGTTGACATATTGTGGCATAGCATTACCCAAAATGTAAAAAAAGAACAATAATTAAATAATATTCAACATAAAAATAAAATACGATACACTAAATAAGATACATCACACCTCAGCAAGTAATCATCTGCATTCCGAAAGGCGTTTTTTTTATAGTTTTTACAAGCACCGCTGCAATATACAGGGAAACATTAGTCTGCTCTAGGTATGATCCAACATATATCATATTTTAGAGGTTTGTTTGCCGTTTATTTTTAGGTTCCCTTACCTTAACATGTCAAATATGGAAGGAGCAATCCGGGCCGTATGTACTGGCGCAGGAAATGTGTTACGGGGTAGGTTCTTTCCTCGGTCCACTACTGGTTTCTATATTTCAGTCCGCGAGTGATAGACTATTTTCGGAGACCAATCCTCAGTCGAACTCAACGTTCGGTACGCCAGACGATTACCATAATAATAATGTTTATAACAACAGTGAACATAATGATACCAATATCTTACGTCATCAAGAACAAAGTTATAATTATCTGTTCCCCTATGCGTACATAGTCCCTGCATCGCTCTGCATTTTATTGAGCGTGCCGTTCTTCGTTAATGCCATAAATGGAAACTTCACACGTCCTCATCAACCGAGCCAAGAAGAAAAAGAAGTGACAGAGGAGGGCAAGTTCAACATAAAACTCTTGATCTTAATGTCCGTTGCTTGTTTCATTTATAATGGAATGGAAGACACCAGCTCTAGCTTAATGAAATCTTTCTTCGTGGAATATGTGGATGTAAGCCAGTCAAACGGCAATATGTTATTATCCATATATTGGGGAGTGTATACCGGTTATCGAATAGTTGGTATAGTAGAAACTCATCTCCTGCATCCGGGAATAATTCTAATCATTCACCAATTGGCATTAGTTGCAGGTTATTTGTTTCTGCTCTTGGTCCATCTTCATCCGGCAGTGATATGGATCGCGGTTGTTTTTATAGCTATGTCTCATTCTCCGATCGTGGCAACAAATATCACATGGATAGATCGGTATTTACAAATGAAAGGTAAAACAATGGCGGTAATATTTGTTTCTGATGGATTGGGATCTGTCATATGTCCACCAGTGATAGGTAAATTTATTGAAGCATTCGGATATAGTTCCTTTACGTGTTCAATGATAGGTATGAATGTTGCTGGTTTATTATTGCGCATCATTATGTTTATATATGCCAGACAACATGGGGAAAGATACAAGGATGAAAACATCAGTGACTCTGGAGATTGAGTTGTTGAAATGTCTGTTCGTTTGTGAATCTTCTAATTGTCTTTTCCTATTTTAGTCTAAATGTTGTCAGAATGTGATGATTTGCACATGATAATCAATGAACAGGTACCAGTACTGATTGTGGCATTTTATATTGCATATGGTATACAGTTTCATCCTGCATAATAAAGCCCCTTCCATCTCTTCCCTTAGTTTATCCTTCTCTACTTCAAGCATATTTCTCTCATTCCTTTGCATTCCCCTACTCCTTTTCATATGTTTATTGCAAGACATATGTCTTCATCAACTTTGCTAAGTAGAGAAAATTAATTGGATTTTAGGTTTTTGTATGTAGTGGTAATATTTGTATACGTGCATTTTCCATTTCACTTTCGAGTGACTTAATGCCAAAGAGTTTATAAGCAAATCCTCATTTATGTTAAAAAAAGTTTGAAATCTAAATTACTTCCCTTTACTAAAACTAAACTTCACTAAAGTTAATGTCATGACATATTGTCACATTGCCATATTGTCAAATATTGACAGCTTATGGCCCTCTACAGATAACGGTTGAAATAAATATCACACTCTTGATGAATCGGCCATCCGTATCAAAGGTTCCATCTGTCTGGTAGCCGTCAGGTAATAATGAATAAAAAAAATTATTCAGAGTTAACCCTCCCTCTTTGATTTTACATTAACTAAAGGCTCTGTTATCTTATCTTTGATTTTATGTTTTTCACACGTTTCAAATTTATATTCAAAACTGAATTGCTTATCACTGGATTAAACAAAGACGTTTTCGTGGTGTTTTAACATGAAGACACGTGATATTTTTTGCTATTGCATACTGTTTTCACTCTTCTACCACTATTAGTAGAGTTGCAATCATTAGTATAAAACGCAAGCATCATGACCTCTTAGTTGAACAAATGCTTGATGTCATTATGCTGTCACCACATTAAAGGTGCAACTGTCTCCACATTTGATTAACAATGTCAAAGGTCTTGGGGAAGACAACATAACAAAAATCAGAATGGCAAACTGTAAAGAAGACGACTTGGTTGAACCCTTATATGCTGAGGCAAAATGTATAAGGCTTGTCGGTGTCCGTTCCATCGACTGTCCTACTCACTGGGGACATTGGAAAAGCAAAAACAAACTTACTCTCAAGCTTGCCTGTTAAGGTTTCAAATCAATGAATAAATTTGACTGTTAAGGCGTTACGTTCTCTAAATGACTACATAAAAATAAAGTGAACCCGATACTCCGGCGGCAGATATAGTAATATTCATCAATGGTTATTGCATGAGCTTCAGCAATCATTCAGCCCTGCCGATGTGTGCAACGCAGACGAGATAGAGATTTTCTTTCGAGGACAAGCCGATAGGTCTATGAGCTTAAGGACAAAAAAAAACTAAAATGAAGTACAAACAGTCTTGCAGTTTTTTTTTGTCACTGCAAATATGGATGACAGTGACAAGTGCATATTGCATGTCAATGACAATGAAAAACAGCAACTGCTACAGCTATACCATAGTCAATTTTACAAACTTCTATACCCATTAATTCTAGGCGTTGACATTCCATATTTTGAGGAGGCAGTTTAGAAAGTACTGAAACAAGGCACGTGTTACAGCATAGATTCACTCTACACTCTGTTTCTCATTCAGATTTTTTTAGACAACGAGCCATAAGCATGCTTAGGGAACTGGTTGGATTGGCATTGCACCAGGGTTTTAGCTTGAATACACAGATTTGAAGAGACTGATTCAGCATCCTATCCTCAGTATATTTTCCCGGGTGTATAGTTGATGTAGTTTGATAGCGATGGTTGATACTACATCCCACTAACGCGTCGGATACATTCTCCTCTGAATCTTTATATTCTATTAATATTATATTTTATAATATTACCGACTACCGAACGCCAACATCCGAGCCATGGAGAGAGCCTCGTATTAGTTGTTATAACTAGTAGTACAATCAATGTAAAATAAATAAAGTTTATATTTATGTATTTGGAAACGAAATCGTAATAAATCAACAAAAGATAATACCCTGTATATTGTTCACAGTGCAATATCGTAGATATTACAGATTAAGGCATTTGGACAAGTCGTCAGGGCCTCAGGGTTTGGGCAGGACGGGCTTTATATCAGCGAGTTGACATTGACCAGTGTTAGTGAGTTTCCATTACCCCGGGTCACAGATCCTTGAGGACTAATAAACATATTTAATAGCTTTAGTAGCTATAGATGGCTTCAGTCAACAGCAGTTGGTTTCTTATGTGTTTAGCATGATTCAAGCCTAATTGGACAATGCTAGACTTTAATCAGTTTTAAACTGTGACCAACAAAAGATAGGGTATACAAAGGCTTTTCAGTTTTGCTTCAATGCATTCAAGCCAGGAAAGAAATATCCGTTATCCACGTAACTCTGAATTAAGTTATTAAGTCATTTAAAAGATACCGAAAGCTTATTTTTATTTTAATATTTTAAGACACATCTGTACTCGCACATGGGGCTGATTGCAAAATAAAGTGCAATATCTCATGATTTAAATGAAAATATTAGAAATAAAACCACATAGAACATACTTTGAATCATTCCCGATAGTTCAAGATAAAAAAATGTGCATATCCGAGGCGTAGCCATAGGGGGGGATGCGGCGCAAGAGTCTCTTGTGACCACCGTCAATTATAATATGCATTGTATAGAGAATGAAAAGCACCCACATGTTAAAGGTCACAGAATATGCCAATATTCAATAACATATAATAAATAATGTAACCTTATGAGCATGTATTAGAATCATTACCACAGGGATACATATGAATAAACAACAACAGAAGTTTTTATGCCTACATAGCTTTCATGAGTCCTATCACAAGTTAAAACAGAAACCACTGGTATTTTGAACTCTTTGCCTGTATTCGAATAAGAAAGCAAAGCTGTTTTTAGGACATTTCAAATAAAGGCATGGTAACATTTCGACAGCATCAATATATATGTATCAAAATACCAAATTAATTTAGCCACATATTCGAATATAAATACATCGAAATGTTTGCAATCGCCACGAGATTAGAGGAAGCTTTCCCCGACGCCCGCAATTGGTTATCGGCAATATGGGATGTGCGACCTTTGGATCTAGGCTGAGGTGAAAAAATAAATATCAGGTGCCCATCTATCACACATGGCTATTATTATGCCAAAAGGTCAGTTACAGAAATAAAACAACCAAATTGCAGATCTACATGGGCAGAAGATAAGGGGAAAAAATGAAGGGAAAAATCGATGGTTTTCAACTCGGGGGAGGGGGGCTTGGGAAGCCCATCTACAAATCCTGTTAGCCGCTACCTATGGGGAGGGGGTGGTGAATACTCGTTAAATTTTATTTGACAGAGAATTAAAAACGAAGTAATAAAAATTGAAGAAACCGGCTTCCATGGCTCAGGTGTAGAACACAGGTCTCAACCGGGTGATCGTGGGTTCGAATCTCAGCCGAGGTGGTGAGATTTTTCACGGTCGGTCCTCACCAAGGGTGAGCGCTCTACAGGCTTTATGGTAAGGCCATGCCCAAAGGCCGTGTTTCACTTACAAACGTGTGCGACTTTCTGGATTTCCTCAGTAGTAAGACCCAGCAGTACGGACGATTACGCACCCAGCGCCCTCAGGCGCAGTAGTCATTGGGCCTGGTTGACGCAAGGATATCAAATGAGAGGAAGCGTGTGATAATGCCCTTTGACGGAGTCCGAAACCGGAATGGAATTCTGAAGATATACATATACGCAGCTATGTAAGGATTTAAAATATGTAAGGATTTTCCATTGGTAAATAATTTACGCCCTTTGCGGGTACAATAGCAGGCTTTATTTTCCCCTGTCCTAAATATACCACAAAAAACATTTTAGAGCTGCATGCTTATATGACTATTCAATTCCAGTTGCATCTATATAAGTGTAGTAGCATATAATACTTATAACAGTTATATCAATCTACTTATAATACTTATGAACGAGGGATAATAAACTAGATGAATGTAATCGCTAGGCGCTGATTGGAAGCCTCCTGCATACACCCTCCCCACACCATCACCAATGCCCGCATCGAGCGATTATGGGGCATCGTCTATGGAATAAAGATCCTCTGAATAAATTAAACTAATACAATAACTATCATGTGCCAATATGTAATTTAGGATTAAAATTGTGCCTAAATTGCCCAAATTTTGAAAATCAGCCATTTCGGAGATCTAGAGCAAACAGAGAATGGCCAAGGAAAGACAAAAAGAAAGAAGAAAAAATAATCCCAGTATGCTAACTCACAAATGTTTTAAACCTAAACACGGATATAAAAATAAGCCCTATAAGCATCTCTTTGACTTGGCATTGCTCACTTAACCACCGAGATAATATTTAAGTGCACAAACTGATCAGTCAGTCCTCACTTCCCCTCTCATGCATCCTTACAAACTGTTTGCGCAATGTATTTTGGTTGAATGTATTTTGGTCGAAAATAAAGTTTGGCTCGGACATTAATTGTATTGCATAATGAGCCAAGTGACTCCTACGTTTATTTAAAAACAAATTAATTATGTTTTCTGGTTTAATTTATCGTGAGAGCAAATGACCAGGTCATATTGTGTAGTTGTCTTTCTATCATATTATTATGAATATATATTGCAGTTCGGATGTTGGGGCTCAACAAATAATCTGCAAGAGATGCAACTTCAGCTTTGTTATTCATAGCATGTTAGCATAAGTGAAGAACAGTTTGCACGTGAGAGACAACAACAATATTTAGGAAGCAAAACACATGTATTTAAACAGCATACAAGAAGCTTATACATGTGATAAAATGTGCTGAGTGGTAGCACTGTACAGGGAAATCTCCTCGGCTGGATATTGAAGAGGAATTCTTGCTCTAGGTTAATGAAATGAAGAGAAAATAATAAAATCGTACAGTCCCAATGACTGTGTTCCTTTGTTTTCTTACATTTAAGGATACTATGTTATAAATGGTACATTTCAGTTGGAAATCTTAAAGTCTTACACGTTTCACTTCAGTTGGACTATGATGACGTGACAATACTTTCAATATGCAGGTGAACTGTTGGCGCCAAAATTTATCTCAAAGCACTCATGGTAGGGCAGAATGTACGGATATTGAACATACAGCCCATACTACATGTTATATTGCCTATACTGCACATGCATATATCCCGGTGTTTGGATACACCATATCAGCAACAATTACCAATGCCATATATTTATAAACATATGCGTTCATACCTAAGTGTTGAAATACTTGACCTAAAGATACAATATTAATTAACTCCACCATATAAATGCAAATATATTATATATTCTGTGAGAGAGCCAGGCCAATCTTCTTTATTATTATCATAATATAACACAAATAAGTTTTTTTTTAATAAAACTTCATTGACCGGACACATAAGTCAGAGTGTAACGGAATATATTTACCTGGTACACCGAAGCTCCCTTTTTACAGCATCTAACATTTTTGTTAGTGTATGACTAACCTTTACTGGGACGTTAGAGAATGGAATATATACTAGAGAGACGACTGACAGAAGGATAACAAAACGGTAGTTGATTGTGATTGTTTGAATCAAGGCAAAAAACGTAAGGTTCTCCACCTACCTAAATCAATGGAAATCATCAAAGCCATACGATTCTTTCATTATATAATGGCATGATCATATGGTCGAATATTTAGAAAACAAGCAATATTATCTAGTGACTAATAACCTGGCCTTCGACCCGAACATATTCTGTATTCTGTATAAATATCGTATAAATATAATATTCTGTATAATCGTGAACAGAATAAACATTTACAATATCGACATATGCGCTTGATTTTCTTTTTAAATTTACATTACCATTATAACCTCAGTATGTCCAGAACGTTGCTTTGCTTACTAATACTATATTTAAAACTATTTGATAACGCGGCTGCATAGATAGCAAAGTTCTGTAGGATTTCCTACCTCTTTCTTTAATTCTATGCCTTGATTCTTTTACGTAAAATCAACTGTAACCATACTATTGAACAAACTGTTTAACTGAGTATATATACTGATGGTACAACAGTTTATATCAAGCGGCTTACAATCTGCCCCATTGAACATTGCATAAAAATGCATCATTCTAGAATAATACATAATTAAACTAGTAGCTGGGAATTTTTCTCAGTCATGACAGTTCATGATTTTGCTTTTTCCTCAAGGTAAGCCGAGGACATTGATAGTCCTCGATGTCCCGGCGGTGGTGTCCCTGGTTTCGGTTCCGGTTGTTGCTGACGTGTCACTTGTAACATCTACTCGTCCGCAGCAGATGAAGGCCATCCAAGCCGCCCGGATCTGTCTCACACGGACGATGTAGAAGACGAAGATGAGGAAACCTTGGATCGAGTTGAAGATACAGAACAGATACAAGAAGGGCTCCCGGGCGTCATCGATGGCGAAAAATCCAAACATCCAGGTCAGGCCTATTAATCAAAACAGTATAATTAAAAATAAGAATCAGCATCCTCATCTAAACTGTGGGTCCAGTAAACGGCATTCGCGGATTTTTTTTTAAAATTTGGTGGGGGGGGGGGGGGGGCGGCGGCGGTAGTTAATGGTTTCAATGGTTGTAAAGATAAGAACTGAAAAATCTTTGTCGCACCTGTTTTATAAGTACAATATGTTCTTTGCACGCATGCACGTTTTTCTTGACGAAGGTAATCTGTAGCCTATTTATATTGTAATGTGCATTTACATAGGGATTACTAAGATCTTTACAAAGACCCTCCTCACTGGAAATGCTTGGTTTTTATTACAAAATCCTCGGCATTTACTACTTTACAAGAACCATTTAATTAACAGTACTAAACTGTACATTGAAATACAGAATAATCACTTCAAGGCCTGCTGCTCCGAAAAGGGATCAGACTCACCAATAACCAGAAAGCAAGCCACAGCCACAATGATTTGACGGGACATGTTGTCATGGCTGCCTGCTTTATCCTTTTGCCCTTTGCCGCAGAAGAATTCTCGAAGGACCACAGTGAAGAGAACACTGTTGATAACGATAACGAGGCCAACAGGTAGCATGAATGCGTAGTGAAGCGCGGTCTGGTCTATCCAACAGCTGAAAGCATGACAATATCACTGACTGACAAATTACAGTAAGAAAAAGTCCTGCAACCAATGTAAGGTTTTAATAGTAAAGATTTGTTCTGCCTACAAAGTATTTAGAAGCTGATAGATGTTGATGTCAAATGGATTAAAAAAAGGTCTGTAAACAGGACTGTTACCATACACGTAGTACTTATATATGTTCTGCATACCTAGATCCTATCACAACACCATTAGAACAACTTTTGTACAGTGTGCATATTAATTATCATGTAAATTTCATTTTTCAGCAAAGGAAATTTCAAAATTCATATCTTATGCATGAATTTGTTCTCTATTGTAGTCCACTTATGTTTCCCTTATAAAAATTATTATCTTATAAAAGTAATTATTTTCGAAAAAGAATATCTATCAAGATTAAGCAACTTTCAGCATAGGGTATGGACTACTCATGTGGACTTACTGAAAATTAATGTTACAGATAGGGATGACGCAAAGGGTCTATTGACGTATAAAAACAGTCTTAGTATCTGGCCTAATCTGATGTACCAAAAAATTTTTCGTTTACTAAAATAACTATATATTCAAAGGTTTTGGTATTTCTGAACACAATGACTTATTGAGATCTATAACGTAAAGTAATAACCCTTTTCTCTTTCATTATTACTCCTTATTTCAGGTCAATCTCATTTCTAAACTTAACACGCTTGCATGTCTATTACGCATCATGATCCAGCATATAATATCCCACCAGGTTCACACTTACATCTTCATTTTATTCACCAATATCATCTTATACGATATTAAAGTGAATTCAACACTGTTTGTTTTTGCAGACTAGACAGTTTGACAAATTCCCCAGATAAGGTACTTATTACATTTGATAAAGTATGAAAAGGTATGGTAATATATGGAATTCGTTGCCATAAACTAAAACAAGTACAAAGTCTACACTACTAACTAATTCTCGGGTCCACGCAACATCTTGTAATCCACGGCCGCAACCACGCCGACTATCACGGCTGGGATACCTTCATAACATAGTAATATTCATGAGTATCATGTACCTGGCATGTATACAAGATTACAGTAAAAATTAGAAAATTAGACAGATCATTCAAATGTCAATATGATATCTGGCCGGAGGGTAACATGAAGACAAATAGGTAACACTTAAGTAATAGACATACAGGACAGGCACTTAACACGTTGCTCAAAACAAAAAGGTAACTGTTAAAGACC
Organism: Sipunculus nudus; assembly: GCA_026874595.1. Taxonomy (NCBI): domain Eukaryota; kingdom Metazoa; phylum Annelida; class Sipuncula; order Golfingiida; family Sipunculidae; genus Sipunculus; species Sipunculus nudus. The sequence continues at coordinate 41,269,528 of CM049321.1, read as the reverse complement.
GGTCACACGTAACCAAAGGGCACGCGGGTCACAGATAACTACTGCTAACACAGTTCACACAAAAAGAACACAAAGAACTCAAGCCACAGTGAACTACAAAAAGCAGGTCAAAGAAAACCATAAAAAAGGCAATTACAGAATCCCATAGAAAACCGGCTCACAGATCGCCAAAATGTGTTACAAATAACCACAGGAAATGCAGGTTAAAAATGATCACGGAGTATGCAGGTCGCAGATAACCACAGGACACGCAGTTCACAGTAAACCATATACCATGGAGGTCACAGTGAAGCAATGAAACGTGGATCACAAATTACAGGTAATCATAGGACAGCTCACAGATAGCCAAAGTGCTCGCGTATATCGGATAACTATAGTTCCAACAGGCCGTAGATAACTTCATTAACCCAGGCGAACCAGAAGACACGCAATTCAAATATAACCACATGAGGCACTGATCAAAGTTAACTACTGAACAATCAGCTCACACATAGCCACACGGTACGCTTGTCACACATAACCACAGGCCGCACAAGTCGCAGAGTCCCAGATATCCACAGGCAGTTTACATTTAACATCAGAACATGCAGCTCACAGAAAATCAAATCAGTTGGGGACCAAAGGGGAGGGGGGGGGGGGGGGGGTCGAGGGGTCTTAACCCCTTTGCGCCGCAATAAGCTTTTTATGAGGATTTTAAACCCAATGTTAAAACCTGGACCATCCAAGGACTAAAGGACCATTTTTTAGGTTTTCTTTAGGTCTTCATGGGTTTGACCTTCAACTTTCCAAAATCCTGGATCCGCCCTCGCAAGGGGCACTAAGATCACAAAAACGCACATCACGAGTAAACGCAGTTAACCACAATAACGCAAGTCAAACCGAAACACAGGGCACGCAGGTCAAATGAAACCACATGATGCACAGGTAAAGATAACCGCAACAAAGATAACTTGAACGCGTAGCTCATAGATAAACACAAGGCATGCAAGTCACAATAAATATAAGGCACGCAGGTCATAAATAACCACAGGACACACCTGTCAGAGATAACAACAGAACTCGCAGCACACAGCAAATGTCACTCCTAACCACAGTGAATGCGTATCACAGATAACCACAGGGATAGGAAATAGTGAACCACGGGGCAGCCAGATCAAATATTACCAAAGGGGGAGGAAGGTAAAAAAAATATCCACATAACAAGCAGATATCCCAAACCAACATATACCAAAAGGGCAAAACTCAAAAACTGCAGGTCACAGTGAACCACATTGCATGCAGGTCACAAATAACAGTGCAGGCAGATCACAGAGTCACACCTTACCATGTTACAGATAACCTCAGGAAATGCAGGTTTCAGATTACCATGGGGCACGCGAATCACATATAACAACAAGCCAAACAAGTCACACTTAACCACAGGACACGTAGGTAACACTGAAATAGGTGGCATCCTGGTCAAAATATTATCACTGGGGACTTAACCCACTTGCACGCATGTAAAAACAATCACTGGACTAACAGATCAAAGATAACCACAGAATATCTAGCTTACAGATAGCAAAGGCTAAAGCGTCAAAGATAACCAAGGGCCACACAAGTCCCAGAATCGCAGGTAATAGATAAACAGGGTGCACCTAGGTCAGAAAAAAAAATCAAAAGGCATGCCGCCCACAGGCAACCAAAGGGCAGGCAGGTCCCAGATAACCACAAAGCACGCATTTCACAGAGATCTACAGGGCCCGTTTGTAACAGATAACCTAGCAATGGACAAATACAGGACAGGCAGGTCAGAGATAACCATGGGGCATCGACAAAACTTGGGAGTCAAAAGGAAATATCTATGAACCACCAGTGGGGTTACTAAAACTTTCGCCTGTAACCGATTTGCGTTTGTTTTTGGGAATGTATAGTTAGAAGAGGATTTTTGTTTTTTTTTTTCTATAAGGAAATGACAAATAATTCATTTCAACGTCATTTATTATTTTTGAATTTACCTATAGTCATAGGTTGTTTAAAAAATATTATGTAACATACATACCCCAAGCTAACAAGGCCGCCTTCCTCATGAATCCTGGCACGTCTGAACCGTAGACTTTGACAAACAGAAGATATTGATGGACTGCTTCCACGACCATCCAGCAAAACGCAGCCAGCAGGAAATACAGAAGTAGAGCTGCTACAGCACTGCACACAGCCAGGAGTTCTGTCCTCTCCAGACCTGCCAGTACCAGCACGTTAGTGAAGAACAAAGCTACGGCCAACTGGAAGAGGATTCGGAAACCACGCCCCTTGCGAAATTGTTTGTAGAAGAAAGCAAAATGCACACGGTTAAGTGAAAGACCATTTTTATTCTGGAGGAAAATAAAACTGTATAAACTGTATTATATATCTCGAAATAAGACGTAAACAGTATACATAGAGTATTGTTACAATGAAATCTGAAGATTATTTTGTTTAAACTTCCTTCAGCAAAACATGAGATCATTGGAGTTAGATAGATACTGGGCAACTTGCTCATGAGGCTTCGTTGGAGGTCGCAAAGACAGATCTGAAGGGTCTAAATGTAAAATGTTACGTGAGCTCACGTAGGTTCTTTGAGGTATGTGGAGAATTCATTGGGAAAGTCAGCTGTTCTAATATATGCAGATTAATGAAACTGATATATGTTTATAGTCTAGAAAACAATGCGAATTAGACAATAAATGAACCAACTGGGCTATATTTTGAAATGCATTATCCAAAACCAACCTTTCTGGCAATTATAATTAAAAAATATATACAAAACTTCACAAAATATGCTTTTTGCCATTGTAAATAATTAGTTCATCTAAATGTCTATTCGAAGGTAAAGACACAATCTTTTTGCTTTTATTTAGCGCTTTTAAAGTAGGTTGATGTTTAAGGGTTAGCCTATCATGAGCCGACTTGCCATAACCCGTTGGTATAAACCAAATGTAGGAAGTAAAGTATGTGTAAATTGTGTATAGACTGCATCTAGAGTAAAAAGGAATACTTACTTGAATATGAGGAACGTGAATATGGTCATCAGAAGTCCAAGCAGTGACAGAGACAGACCTACAATCGACAGGACTTGAAGCGCTGTTGAAGTGGTTTTCGTTGGATTTCGATCAAACAAAATGGCAAAATTAGTCAGGTGGTCACACCGGCAAATAATTCTGCCTTCCTGCCATTTATGCAAGTGACACCCCTTGTCGGACCACCCACCATGGTCATCATTCATGCTGAAATCCCAGAATACGCATCTATAACCACTCGCATTGTGTAAGGGTCGAAAGCCAATAGACACGGGCTCACTCAGATTATACACAGGAAATCCGCCTACACTTCCACCAATTACATGACCAGCCAACTTTCCATGCATCAATACATCCTCTGTGGCGTTATCATTGTCCATTGTCACGAAGAGTTTGGTATTGCGGTATACCGTGTATGAAACTCTGATGGAATCGTCCGGTGGTGCCATTCTCCCGTTTGTCAGGTGTTTTTGAATGCTTTTAATTGGCAATAATATGACATTGTCAACGGCACTGAAATCTACGTCCGATTCATTTTGATAGCTTTTAATATTATCGTCTTTGAAACTTTCATTGACATTGCTCGTTCCAAAACCAGTAAATGATGCAAAATGGGGGAGCTTCCGAACCTCGACAGCGATAAGTGGTCGTACCATACTCCAGGATTCTGCATCGGCTAGGTCCACATGGTTAACAATAGTCTCCAAGGCCTTCACAATACGGCTAGCTGCTCCTTGGGTTCTCTGGGTCTCACGGAGTTTCTGTCGGTCTACCTTCATTAGGTTATTAACGGTGCGTATGGAAGCATTTACAGCTGCTTTGTCAACTTTTGAAACATTAGCGATGTTTTCTAAAACAAGAGATGTCAGCGCAATGTCATTATTGGTCAGTGACTCCGCTGAACTTGTTAAATTTTCTATAATACCCGACACATGTACTGCGTTTTCTTTTGAAACGTCTATTTCCGCTACAGTCTTTAGTCGTTTTGGACATTCGGATATCCACATCACGGGGCCCCATCGTGCAAATTTGTCGTTACTGGCGATACAAATGGCGGAGCCATACGGTATGCCAGTGCTGGGACAGTGCAGAGTAGTGTGACTAACATTTCCAACCACTGTCGAGGGAAATTTTAACACGCCGTACGTTTTATTTTTTTATTGATCTCTCGAAACAGAATTCTGCAAAAAAGGGAGCATCTTGTTGTACCATTCTTGTTAGTTTATATACGGACAGGTACTGTGACCGTTATTACAATAACACTCTCACAAATACAGTTAAACCTCGCCTGACGACCACCTCAATATAGCCACGACCGCGAAATAAGGACCATTTTCACGGTTCCGACATGTTTAGCTCTTCATATCATATATTTAAAATAAAGAATAGCGGGCACCTAGTTTTTAAGTATTATTGACCCTGTTTTACGTCCCAACGGCTGACCTAAACCTCAATAGCAAACACTAATTATCGAGTAAATGTTGCCTGGCCAGGCGTAGACAATGAAATCAAATAATTTACAAAGGCAGCAGATGAAACAAGTATAGGGCTTAGATCAAAACGTATTCACGGATGATCACATCAGACCAGGAAGAGTTGCGTCACGATTTTTATGACTCGTGTATATATATATATATATATATATATATATATATATAGAGAGAGAGAGAGAGGTTCATTGTATATATATAAATAAAAAATGCTCAGCAGAAATGTCGGCTAACTGTCGATAGGAATCAAACCCATGACTTTCCAGTACTGTGCATTCGGCAATCCGAAAGTCATGGGTTAGATTCCCATAGGCAATAAACCGACTTTTCTTTGTTTGTTTGTTCTATTTCTATATACAATGAACCAACATGGCTATCCACACATCTGTCTATAAAATATATGCCGCACGCCATATAAGGCGACACTTATAGTGGGTAACTCTCTGACGTCAGTACTGTCACGCCAGTGCCTTAGTTTCTATGAAAGTGTGCAAATATACAGAGGGGTCGGGACCTGCTATGGCTCAGTGGATAGATGAGCGACAGTCAATCAGAAGGCCATGACTTCAATTTTCATCCGTAGTGAGCCAACTTTTCCGTGTATTGTTCTATATTAATTATATATATATATATATATATATATATATATATATATATATATATGCATATATAGATGTATGAATAGCCATTCTGGTTCTTTGTTTTATAGATGGAAAGGGTATACACAGAAAAATGGTTCACTAGCAGTGAACCACTTTTCTGTGTATACCCTTTCCATATATATATATATATATATATATATATATATATATATATATATATATATATATATATATATATATATATACACACTCCTTTTGTAGAGTATAATACAATATGGCGTACCCTCTAATAAGGCCTACTAGAAAGTATTGAAATAAATGTTTGTATATTTTCTGTCTTCATTCTCTTCTTATATATCATACCCGAGGTTGTGCTCTATTAGGTTAAATTGATAAACATATAAAATCAACTTGTGTTTGAATTCAACTTCAGTCCATATAAACTCTTAGGTTTAATACAAAATGACAAAGAATACTTCACACTTAAAAACGGTTGGGGCCAATAACAAGATGACATGCTCGTGTGTTGATGTAAATGTTTGATTTAAGGTCTTACCTGAATTGTACAATTCCAAGTCTTCGGCACGAACTTTACGCCTTTTGAACATTTCATTCCTTGATCTGGTTGATTCCATATTTTTAATCAGCAAGGAGTGTAACAAGACCTTCTGAGAATACATATCAGCGAGGTGAATAGTGCCTATCTGTGTCCTACAGGGGTTATGTCGTAACACCGTTATGATGTCATTCTCCATATAATTCACATTGAATTCCAAAACAATCCCATTGCGCCTCAAACAGAAGACAACAGGCCATTAGAAATTTAATGATACTTTGTATTCTGCTCTATCTTACACCTAAAAACTAGACATTACACATCTAGCAAAATTTTCTAAATAAAGTTCTATTTTATTATAAATCATTTTCTGTTGTTCAAAACAAATATAGTCAAAGAAGAAAATTAAATGTGACAAACGTCTTTAATATCTTGATTAAACTGATAACCTTAAAACTACAAATAGATAAGAAAATAAAAATTAATAAATTATACATATATTTTCGTTGCAGAAATAAGAATCTCATGATGAAAATATTTCTTATGTCAATGTGGGCTAATTATTTGAGAATAAAATTATCACTGAATGTCTCTGATGTTTATTTAGCCCAACGTAGAAAGTTCTTGCATTGACTTCGTTTTAAAAGGGTTACATTTCTTTACATGGCACACTTTTTACAACAGTGCTTGGGTATTGTTTCAAGGTTATGTTTCCGCTTTTTGGGTATGTTATTGTTCATATGTAAGGCTTTCCAAAATAAAACATGGTGACCATGCAAAAAACTTACGACGGGTGACCCTCCACAGACCACGTGATGTTATGAATATAGGCGCCAAAGGTGTTCCTTGGTGCTATTTCCACCAAGTTTTTAACCATACCGTAAAATTCTCCAGACGGACCCCGGCCCTGAAGAAGCCATTCACGTATCATGCGTTTCTTGTCGTTGTCGGTTATTTCGGGCAAGTGCAATCGTCCCCATAGTGTAAACAAACCTGTGTATGTATACAAGAAAAACACTATAAGATTTGTATGAATTAAACGCATACACATAGTTGCAATACACACTTGGGGAATCATATACCTTCTTATAAAGACATAGGGTAGTAATCTTGGAATATTCTGGAAATTGCGCTCAGCCGGCCGAGTTTTCATTCTCTATTGAATTTTTTTTCTGACTTACAATGCCCAACCGCTCATGAAATAAGGTGTATTTATAGATATAGTTATAACGAGAACACGTAACAGTCAAACGGGAAATAATCACGCAAAAGCAAATTTAGATATATAGCTAATAAATACATGAAATACAACGTAGAGTACGAAACGGTAGGATTCCGGTGTGACTTTACTATATAATTACAAACACAACGAGACACATCGGTAGCCCACTCTACACTCGTTTTTTGCCCCCCCCCCCCCCCCCCCCATTTTCCGCCAGCCTCGGCTTCCATCAACAAACGACACAATCTCGATTTCCTCGTATTTATATCTTTTCTAAACCAGGCCGTATTATGTTTGTGGCTGTCGTTCTTGTTAAGAGAGATGGAGATTTTCTTTCAAGATAAAACAGACTCTTTACCCGAACAGTTGCATACCTCTAATTCTGACGTTGATCGGATGTGACGTCACTTTGGTCAGAAAATTGCGCCCATTAACGATGCAGATGTATGTTCCTTGTACAAAGCTGATATGTGACACGTTCGTTTTTACATCTGCCAAGTTCAACCTGAAGTCCGGCGGCACTGATAAAGAAAGGTCGTCTTTATACCAGACGATGGGCGTTTCCGGGTAGTAGTTTTTAGCGTCACATACCAAAAGGTGGTCTGGAATTAGAAGAATAATGACATTTGTGATACGATTTATAATTCTTGGATATTAGGTCAGTGTGCTACGATTAATATGCTCATGCATTTGTACTCTCTAAGGCACTAATGGCTATTTACCTTGTATATCGGTTTCGTCCAATTCAGTATACTTGCTTGATACTTTGGTTAGCCTCACCGGATCTGGGAAAAAGGAGACAAAATCAGTTATACTTATCTGATGTGCGCCATTGGATTCATTCTGTCAGAATTTCCATTAGAATGGAAATGGAATGATTGCATTATTATCATCGATTAAATGGTGGTGTTTTAATGAGATAATGTATCAATTAGTAATGACGAAGTCTAGATATTTGAGCTGCACTGAATAGGCCTAGAGGTACCTTGTACAGTTTGAATGTAAGTAAAAATGTATGTAACATCAGCGATTGGTCAATTAAAAGTAGATTATCTTCTGGGGCAAAGATATTTTTGTAGGTTATGTTTGGTGAAGCAGTAGATAAAAAAGGAATAAAAAGTTGTGAGAATCCGGATGTCTCAAAAGATTAGCAATTGTACCTCGAATTGTATCTCACTCACAAACCAGGTGGATAAATAAACCTCGGCCACTTTTTGTGACAGAAGCTGTTACTCCAAAACGTGTTCTGTTTTATGAGTCCATAAATAAATACTATTTTTATGTCAAATCAGATTTTAGATTTTATTGCTCTCACTCCACTTATACCTGGTGTTTCCGCATCCTTTTCACATATGAATGTGTTCGTTTTATTGCATGGTTCCCGTTTCCAGCTTTTCTCTTCTTCGATGATAACCATGGAAACGCACCTTCCTTTCTCGTTGCGCTGGGCAGGTGAAAAGAATGTCTCATTTAATTGTTCGTCGTTGAGATTAACGTAGTTGTTATTTACTTGTTTGAATCCCAGCCACACTGTAACGACATTGTCAAGACACATAAGTATCTTCTGATTCATAATAATTAATATACTGGTATAAGCCCACTCCTTAAGATAAAGACAACAAAGTTAAATGTAACACATATTAGATTTTACATTGAGCATTTTAAATGTGTGCATTAAACAATAGATTTCTGAAATAAGTAGTATTAAGTGGCATTATTTTTAACATCAGTCATCGGGGTGTTTGTTGTGTGTCATAAATGCAGGGGATTACCAGTTCTGTAACTGCATATGTATAGTGCAGCTCAGTTTTATTACAGTTTTTAAACACTTTCAAGAGTAAACTAAGGGTAAAATAAAAACGTGTCTATCACGCGGTATGTGTTGCATTAACATTTTTCACAATGATGAGTAACGTTATGGATTCACAATGCAACAATGATACATTTGCCATCCCTCTTGTTAAATATCATGGCTCAACGGAAGGTACAACTATACACATATGGCATCTGGCATTCGGCCGCATTATGCAGGGTTTAACAGATTTCCCATAAGCGATAATCAAATCATAGATATAGGGTCGTTTTTCTGCCTATATTTGTGTTAAAACAACATATAAATGTTGGTTTACCAATGTTAATGCGACGATAAATATTGATATAACCAAGTATATGTTTGTGTTCACTTTCAGAAGTGCATAGCTCCCTACTCCAGCCCCCCCCCCTTAAAAATAAAGCTGCAATTCAAACTAATACTGCTCGCGGTATGTCTCTGTTTAGGTAGGCTCTATAAGGTATACGAATTCATATTATGATGGATAAACTGCAGCGGACAGGAACATAGTTACGTGCCTGACATTAGTTGTCAACTTTATAATATATTTGATTTGCATATTAATATTATAAAAAGTTCATATCTTTATTTTAGCATGATGAAGAATGCCAGTACTTTCAAAACAGGAAATAAAAAAAAGCAAGGCTTTACATACAAAAGGAGTAATGAAGCTGTTCCCTGATTGGAAGAGACGCTTCCATGGGTTAGGCGGCTTATATCTTTATTGATATGCGGTCTATATTTTGGAGTGGACTTCTTATAGGCCCCAGGGTGGAATAAAACATCATGTTCGTTTGCGTCCCTGTTTCAACTCCAATACGGTTTATATTTCAAATACCGACCTTTCCTGAGATCAAGAGATATAGGTTACACATTCATATTTAACAGCTACATTTACTTTGAACCGATTGTTATGGACATCCATCAGATCACCTATTGCCTAATATCTCTCAGCTGGGGCAATAGAAGGTAGACAGATGGTCGACCACTAAACATCTAGTTTCAATTGATGTAGATAAAGATATACAATCTTTTAAGTCTCTGAAGATATACGGTGATTAGATTAAAATATTTAGAGGTGAGTAGGAATTATATATTCTATTTTACTCTACCATTGCCGTAATTTGTGAACCGAATCCTTGAACTTGACAACGCCATTATGTCTTATTTGGACTTTCCTGTAAAATTATGAAAAGGTAACCCTTACTTGAGAAGTAAAGAATACAAAATATACACTGTTAGAGCCATCTTACCCGTTTCACTATTACGCAGGTTCTCTCGGATAGCGACGTATTTGATCATTGAGTTGCTGAAGTTCCCGGTCGGCATAGATACAGTTCCTTGTTTTTGATTACAGAAATCAACAGCATCGTCAAACGAACTATTGGTAACCGGATCAAACAGTGCCTTTGGGTGGTAGTAACATTTCTTCAGCAGTTCGTTCCCATGCCAACTCGTTGGACAAAAATTCTCAACTGAAAATGCAAAACCAAACCCATAAATGATTAATGTTGTACTTATCTAGTTGAAAGAACTTGTAAATGTACGGTGATACAAAGGTCCAGCTCAACATTTCCGTTCAAAAAGTTTATGTGTACAGGTGAGTCATGGGATTACGGTATATCTGTTACATCATGATTTCTGTAACCCTGTCATCTAATTGATAACTATGATGAGTATACAATGAAATCTTATGAGAATGATAATCAACGTTACATAGCCCGCCTCAAACAAACTTTGTCAAGATGTTGAATTAAATACTACACAAAGATTAACGAGTAGTTATCCCACACACATAACATTGTTGCAGTCAGCATCCATTCTTCCTCTGGTATATTTTGAAGTGAAGAATTTTTATATACACGATTTCTTTTCTGACCACTGTCTGTTCTAAGCATCAGTCAGAATGTCAGAATATGAAAACAAGAAAAGTGGTCTTCGTTGAAAGATGTATCAATTATATATATTAACCCTAGCTTTTTTGTAATTTCTGAATTGTGATATTAACAGGTATAACGAGTGAGGACATTCTGTTTACCAAATTCTGAAAAACAATACGATCAAAATGGTTTAACATGAGTGCTTAACCATGAAAGAGTGAGGTAACAAAGAAAGGCAGATTTTGGCACACTGAACGTTCTTCTGATGACAGACTATCTATTGTGTAGCCAGAAGCAATGCGGACAATGCAGGGGGAATTAGCAAATATGGTTGATTCTATCGCAAGTTTTGACATTTACCGACTGATATTCGGCTGAAGACATCATTCCCTTACTGGCTGGGTGCTATTGGTTTACTGAAATGATGCATGTATACCTGGATGGTCCATTGCATAGGGATAGAGGACGAGAATACACAGAAAACGTCGGGTCATCCATGATGGGAATCGAACCCATGACCCTCCGATTGCCGGGTTGCTCTACCACTGAGCTAACAGAGGTCACCAATCCCTCTATGTATCGCTACACAGGGTACTATATATACTACATGTGTCGACACAGTGACTTGTTCTATATCTCTATGCAATGAACTGGCAAGCACAATAAAGCCGAGTAGAATGCGAAACACTCAGTAACCTTAATCAAACTACGGCCGTTAAACCTTTTAAAAAATGAAGGCTTTGTTATGATCTTTGGCTTTTAAAAAATCTGTGTACATAATTACACTTGTGAAACGAAAGAAGATAAATGAAATATTAGAACATTACAATATAATTCAACATATTAAGGTAAACATTGAACTCATGATATCAGGTCTGTTCAAGTCAAAGCTGTTTCATCAAAATAGTCTGCCGTACTATCGTCAATTCAGAATGGTCTGCCTTTATGTCGTAGAGTCATAGTTTAACATTCTTATTAAACAGTAAACTTCCCAGGTTTACCGAAGAAGCAGGTTTTGTAGTACTTTGGATCTTTACTATTGTTCAGTTAAGTGTTGTTCAGTCCAAATTAGGGCAATATTTAGTCCTTTTATATCTGGAGATATATCAAGTTTACCTAACATAACAAACGTTAATATGGCTAAGTGGATTATATGGTACTTTTATGGTTCTGATTATCAGTCTTTATAAATGCCTTTCGAATAATAATAGTAGTAGTAATATCACAACCACTTTTATTTTCTTTACTACAAATAATGTAAAAGGTAAACAATGCTTCCTCTGTATTCACTAAATATATATTATATAACATTTATTACCTCTGTGCCCCGTAATTTAACAACAACATATTAATATAAAAATCCCACCCACCCTGTGTTAGCTTCACTTGGACCGGCTTCTTGTAACAGATGAAGGGCAGCTTCTCCTCACAGCTGGCCGTCATCAGTTGTACGTGGGGCGATGGTTTATTCTTCAGCATCCCCTTCACACAGTCTCCGATCAGGGAAGGGTGTCCGTCCTTCCATTTGATCAAACCAGCACTACAACCACAAGGGCAAAGGATACAGCGTCCTGTCATTATAATACTACTGAGAAGTTTAACACCATATCATTGTAGAATAGGGATACTATAGTCTGCACGGTTGCGCCTCCGCCTGAGAATCGTTTGAAAATAATACCAGTGTCGCGATAAAATTTACGACATGGTTCAGAGGATGTCAGAAGAACGTGAGTATGAAAAAATCATCTGATTAATTTGTTAATTCTTATGCCTGTGGTCCTGTTGTTGTTTAAACTGGTCTAGCGTTAAGCTTAAACATCTAAGTCACCCACACCATTAATTTGTCATTTAATTTAGAGTGAAATATTATAAAGGTCATAGAAGATTGATAGACTGTTCCTAATCTCGCAAGGACCAAACCAATAGTATCTTGGATTCCTGTATCTTGTATGTCAGGGTGGTATTATCGCATACAAATATGTCTTCATTTTGCTCATTCTACCTGCTTGTAACTTCTACTAAAACAGGGAAAGCACTAACAAAAAAACCACAATAATACCTCTTTAAAATGTTGCAAGTGCATGGATATGGATACATTTAACATCTTAATACAGGGACTTAGTTGCGTTTGGAATTTAAAAAAAAAACAAACGGCTCGATAATTTAGAATATATGTTCATGAAACAAAATATTGTCACCCGTTGAGCTTTAAATCTTCTTAATTTGATTATCACCCCCACAATTTCTCAGGTTGATTAAGCATGATCATAACAATGACTGTATATAAATAACCTGAGTGATCATCTCACAATTCAAAAGAAAATTAGGGTGGCAAATCGTCCCGATACAAAAAGCAGGGGATTTAACGTTGTATTGCAATGATATATATTTTATCAAGTGAATTCTAGATCATCTCGGAGAAATTGTATAGATATACCTCGGGTAAAGTGTTTAAGGGAAAATTTCCTTAGTTAAGAGGATAAAACTTCGGACACGTGTATTTAAATACATAAAGTAATACACATAGACAGACTTACAGGCATAGACACAAGTTTACCTTAGCCCTCCCATTTGGGGAGAATAATAATATATAGCAAACATAGGGTTCACACCTCCCTACTCTAAATATCGATGAGTTTCAAGACCGATGACCTATTGTTCAAAATCATTAATGTATTTTGTTTTAAATATTTTCCCATTAAGTGGTACAGAACCGACAGAATATTGACCCTACTTCAGCATAGAGATCAGTATATCACCAAGCATTTTGGATAGTTTGTTCAAACGAAAAAACTGACCTACTTCGATTACTGAGTGAACAGACACAACAAAACTCACTTGCTGTTAGATGTCGCCAGTGACGGTGAATTTCCGTCCCAGACAAGCCGCCCTCCCTGGTTCTTCATACCGACCCAGACCCTCCGTCCTGTAGATGAAAAGAAAATAGAGAATCCGTAGAACTCGGGTAAAACTTTATTAAAGTCAAATGTGATTTCGGATCATCCAAATCTAAGGCGATCTATGTCAAATTATAAAGGGGTATATAAACATGTATCATGTTTGTTTATGTCATCAGAGGACTGTGACTTTTTATTTATGTATGTTTAGGTAAGGGGGTTGTGATCGGATAATTGTTTTTCAGATTATATTTTTCTTGTATAATTCTTATTAAGCCATTGGCAACGGAAGGTCAGTTAGGAGTAGTAGCTGGTCCATTTTATATCACAGTCAGATTTGACGGCCAGGGTAGAACGCTGGCGACTTTTATAATCATTTCTTTTTCTTGCTGTAACATGGTCTTTTTGCAATGGTGTTCACCTGGCGCCACCAAGTCTGTGTCAGACAGGGTTGTTTTTTCCCACGTGTTCCTCCTGGGGGCGTGTCTACTGTACTTTTTTATGTTTGTGACAGCGGAGCAGGTGGATTGAGCTGACGTCAGGAACCGATGCAAAACTGGATTGCGTGCGGTGATGGGGGAGAAACGACAAAAAAAGCTGGTGGCGGCTTATAGATTGTAGAAGTACCTATTGGTAGTTGCGGACAGCTGGACGGGCTGATCTATTTTTCCGAGAACCGAATACTGAGCCATTTAGATAGCTCCCAGTAATAGACACATGACGTCGTTTCGACGCTGTGTAGTATCGGTGCTGTGGTTCGCGGTATCTAACAGCCGCAGGGTGATGGCTAATTGTTGCTAAGAGAGAGACAGAGAGCCGTTGACAGAGGGCTCTAAAACTGAACATTTTTTTTTTAAATGATGGACTTATATCTACAGACTGACAACTAACGTTCTGCTAGCGGAGGCTAGCCGCTACAGTTCATGCTTAGTGTAGATTGTCACTCTTTATGGGCTATGTTATTATATTCGTGATATTGACACCCCCCCCCCCCCCGTGACTTGTAAGTATCCTTTTATTTGTTATTACATTTTTTTTTGTAAACGTACAGCTGTCTGTTATTGTATTTGGAGAAGTACATTGCGTGTGTGGGATCTCAGGTCGGTCTGTTGTTTTTGCTGACTGAAGAGAACCTGGAAGTTCACATCCCTTGTGGTGTGACAAGATATTGTACCTCATTATCATAAAATTATATGGTTATCTGGTCGTTATAAGATGAACTTAAGGGCTAGCTTTTACACAAAAGAATGGCTAACTTGAGGAACTCGAGAGTAGTCAGTGACTTGTGCACACGCTAGCTGAGATCATCTGTCAAACAGATACTCGTTTGTGCGATTATACATTGAGGCACCCAGAACCGAGGTTCTGACAGAGATTTTGAGAGTCAGAGACGATTACCAAAGGTGTATGAAAGGGCCATGCATTTAAAACAAGACAGAGCTCGCTATTGTACTCAGTAGGGATCGGCGTCTTCCTCCCTTTTGCGGAGTTCAAATACCTTAAACAGGAAGTGATCACAGTTTTTATGCTTTGCATGGCAAGAATAACATTTGGCTGAAAAAAGCTCGTTGGCCTTAATACAACTGGATAGGAATAAAGCTCAACCTCTTTTGGTGAAAACGTTGAACAACAAACAAGACCGCTACACATTATTCAGACAGGTAGATGACTGTCTCAAATATAAAAAAAAAGGAAATGCGTAACAAAACCTCAATGCATGTGAGCTTTCTACCCATAACACATTTAGTAATCGATATAACTACCATGAACAATCTTTAATCCTATCATTGAGAAAGGATAAATGCTTTAACACGGAAACAAATAAAATTATCCCACACGTCTATTACAGTGATAAATCTACTCACGATAAAGAGGCTTAACAAGTTCAAGAACCACCCAGGTACCCTACTGAGAAGGTAGAGGAAATTTGTGCAATTTGTAAAATTTTGAAAACCAAAATATGAGTAATAAAAAAATACAGATGGGAGAAACGTTCTTTTACTGAGGAACGTGTTATTGGTCAATAAGATTCCCAAGGTTCAGAACACTGCATCAATCAAACATTGATCAATCAGATTACCAAACATCGGTCAATGATATTACCAAGTTTCAGGACATCGCATGAACCAAATATTAAGCAATCAGATTACCAGGTTTCAAGACACTGCACCAATCAAACATTGATCAACCAGATTACCAAGTTTCAGGACATTGCATCAATCAAACATTGATCAGTCAGACTATCAAAGATCAGGACACTACATGACCCAAACATTACTTCAATGAAATAACTACGTTTCTAGACTTTGCATCAACAAAATATTGAACAATCAGATTACCAAGATTAATGAATTTATATCATCCAAACATTGATCAATCAGATAACCAAAATTCAAGACCCTGCATGAGGCAATCATTTTCAATCAGATCACGAAGTTTCAGGACATTGCACGAAGCAAATACTTATAAATCAGATTACCAAGGTTCAAGACAATGCATTAACCAAATATTGATCAATCAGATTACCAAATGTCAGGAATTTATGTCAATCAAACATTAATCCATTAGCTTTCCAAGTTTTAGGACATTGCATCAACCAAACATTGGTCAATCAGATTACCAAGTTGCAGAAGATTGCATCAACCGAACATTGATCAATCAAATGACTAAGGTTCAGTACACTGCATCAATCAAACATTGATCAGTCAGTTTACCAAGATTCAGGACATTGCCTGAAGCAAACATTGATCAGTCAGGTGACCTAGGTTTAAACACACTGCATCGATAAAACTTTGCTGAACTGACATCACTGTTGTAATTTGGTTGTACAAACAAGTAGAATTACAAGAAAAAAGGATTTATGTTTTGTTTAACACAAGGCTTGAGGTCTGGATAAACGGATTCATTTGATATTCCGAGAAACAAAACTGGTCGTGTTTTTTTTGCGTGGTGGCCTTATTAGCGCCTTGAGGTCACCAAGCAGGATTCTACTGTATTGGCAAGTGACTTGTTCTCAAGGAGAAGTTCATATAACCCCATAGGATATTAGGGTTTACAGGTAACACCTTTAGTGTTATGTTCTGTTAAGGAACTGACGGACAGACGGACGAACGACATAGCATGATTCTTGGTGTTCAGAAGACGTTCAGTCAAAGTAGCGACAGTTTCGAAGATACTGCACGCGATAGAATGTTAAACTTGAAAGGTCCGTTTTAATTTACACAAATAAGTCCGAAAAGAAGAACGTCAATCTGACATCCTGGTTTAAATAATGCAATATTTGATACTGGAACTCATAAAAATCCTATACAATGCAGGCTTATAAATACCAGCTCAACTTATAATCCATATTGTGCAGGCTTTGTTACCCCTGTTACATTATACTTAATAAATATCATTTTCTTGACTGCGATTTTACCTTTTAATCTTGTCATCAGTGTCGGGTCAAAACTTTTTATTAGGCCCCATGTGATATACGATGGGTTGAGCATGTCAAGTCGTATCAATTCCGTGTAGTCCTGATGACAGCGCTTCTCCGCTGCCGTCCTGTTTAGTTCGACTATGTACAGCTTGAAGCAGTATATGACTGGGTCTGTAGGCTGGCTCCAGGTCACGTTGTACCCATCGAGGCAAAAGCGTTGCCCTGTGTTTATAACAAATATCATAATATCACTTAAGGTTTCTATATGTATATTAATGAAGTTCAAAGGTCATTAGAAAGGTTTCTTCAAGGAAACCCCAGATATAGCACATTCGAATAAAATTGCACCTAGGTCATCCATGCAAATATAAATTAGTGCCGAAAAAGATGTTGCACTGTTTGTTTAATGCTGTCATACCTTCACAAGTTCTCATTTAATTTCAATAATGTTTTGTTGAAGGGTTGTCCATTAATAAGAGAAAACATGATTACGTTGTGATGGGTATCCAACTATATTTGCTCCTTTGCTGCATTTGCTATGGATTTCCTTATTATCAGCAGAATTTGTCCACACATATCGCAATGAATATCAATATAATTTTGCCACGGGAAATACGAGGATCACAGGACATAAAATAAGAAATTAAGTCTCCCCACCAATAATTCTTTGTTTTATTTATACTCACGGCATAATATTGGTAACATGTAACTTGTAAGTAATAATTTAAGCAATATAGATACGAGCTTTCGTCGACAAATGAGATTTCTTGGTGCTTCCATGGTATGAAATTTAAAACGAAAGTAGCTGGTGCCACCCATTTAAATGTATATATATATATATATATATATATATATATATATATATATATATATATATATATATACACATAAACATATATATACATATATATATAGACATATATATATATATATATATATATATATATATATACACTAGGACATGAGTTTTGTCAAATGATCAATTAAAACGCAATGGTAGTAGCGATTAACGAGGTTTATTGTGTTTCAGTTATATATACATCTATTTCTTATAAACAACCTGCTCTTGAATGAACATAAAAATGTATAATATTAAGTTAACCACTTACCTTCTGGTGACGTGAGCCCTATGTTTGTCTGGTCGGACTTAATTTGTCCACATACACCCGGCGTCATCGTTAGGCCCACGGTAATAACCAACAGAGTATTGGCCATATTAGCGTCTTCAAGCATCTCGTAATAAGAGCGTGACTCTGGATTAAGTTTTTAAGTTATCTTGCCTGTGTTACCCTGTGTTTTGGCCTTCCCTGGTTAATTATCCACATGGCGTTTGTTTCATTCTCTTGAGCTCATTAACAGTTTTTGTCTTGGTTATTTAAATATATTCACGTTTCTCTTATGTCGATTGCAACTTGAGAATTTTTGCTGATTTATGGGTTTATACGCTCACAACCCACTAGGCATCCTGTAACAAAGGAAAATTATTATCCGCGAAAGTGTGCAGATTTATATAGCATAAGATAAATATATATGTGTAGGTATGTGTGCCATTGGTTAATACATATTTAATGCCTTGAATTGAATTCCCTATCTTTCCGTAACTTATGAAGAAACAGAGAAATTATATATGAATAAATGAGTTAAACATCAGTATGTCCACTTCTAGAAGAGTTATACTAAATGAACCTGATTACTGTGTCAGATATAAACAAATCCTCATCAGAATGAATATACCGAGAGTGCTGTGCGACTGAAGAAGATTTTAACATGCCAACACATGCAGGCGTCATTCTGTCGGAGACAGGTGACTAGAAGGGTTACCGATTGTCCACATCTTGGGAATTATACAGAGAGTGCCTATTTGAAACAAATATGGGCGAATGAGAACCGATTACAACACGTTTTAACCCAACCTTTAGTCGGAACCTGCACCAGTCCAACAGAGAAATAATATATAAATAAATGAGTTAAATATCAATATGTCCACATCTAGAAGAATTATACTGAAAGAACCTGATTACTGTGTCAGATATCAACAAATCTTCATCCAAAGGAACATACTGAGAGTGCTGTGTGAATGAAGAAGATTTTAACATGCCAACACATGCAGGCGTCATTCTGAGGGAGCCAGCTGACTAAATTGGTTATCGATATGTCCACATCTTGAGAATTATGTAGAAACTATTGGAAACAAGTACGAACGAATGAGAACCGATTTCAACACATGTTAGCCCAACCGTTAGTCAGAAATTACACCAGTCAACAACAGTTGGAAATGGGCGAAGTTCGGAACTTAGGGCCCAACTAGTACGTCATAGTTTGACACTATTAACTTTATGGCACTGGTCAAACAGGGTAGGAGATGTTTGGTAGATTGGTATGTGTATAACTCATTGACAGTTACATTTTCTTGGAAGCGTTGACAGTTTTGTGAGTAGTCTGTTTAATACAAAGGATTTTTTTTTTTCAGTGGACAAAACCGGATCAGATAAAGCGGTTTAATCAAGTTGTATGTGCATTTCTTTTGTTTGATATAATTTTTCATTGTGGAATGAGTGACCCTCGGGCCATGACACTCACCTGCATGACATCTGACATTATACGATGACTCTCACAACTGTTGGCGATATTTTAGAACTTAAACCTTTTAAAAAGAGTTTTGCCACCATTTCGTGATGGCAGGGTAGGGGCCAGGTACTTCTACATGTACCTAAACCTCTACCTGTACCTAGGTACACATTTCAGGGTACGTTTGCCTGTACCTGGCTGTCATGAGTAGGAGGTACCTGGTACCTTTCCCTGGAAATAAAGTACCTGTACTTGGGAAGAAGGTACTTCAGGTTGAAGTATGATACTGGATACGGGCATCAGGTTGGTGCTGGTAAGTGAACAGCGCTGTCATCCCTGTCAGCAGTTACTTAACACAGACCGGGTAATCACAACGCTTTTCCTGCCGCCTTCTATAGTTGAGTTGGCTAGAGCTAGTGGCATGCTGGTCTACCTCCAGCCTCTACACAAAACAAATCATTGTGGTATTATCAGATATAAAGGATACCAAGCAAGGATATGGATAGTGTTGCTCAGATGCCCCATATAAATACTTGCTGTCTAGTATACTGTACAGAAAGAATCCGGATGAAGGATAATCGAAGAAGAAAATACATATCATATCACTGAATTCTCAACATAAGCCAAAAATGCAAAACTTTCCATTTCACAGAAAACGATCACTTGCCCAAGCAACAAAACATTCAAGATTGCGATTTACTGTTATTAACATGTTTATATTTACTTCTAATATAAAGAATGAAAGATTTAATACTTCTTACGAACAGATTTTCTTGTCTGAGTTTGTGTTTGGGCAAAATCAACTAATTCCTAGTGAGGTCAGAGGTCACCAAGCTAGGCCTTCATGATAACTGATTGGGAACATGATAAAATATAATGAAAATCCATGCACATAATGAGAGCAGAAGTCATTAGACTTTGGTGCCACTGAGATGCCTCACCAAATATCTGATTGATTTTGATGAAAGTTATAAATTTTATAACCAATTGAGTTTTTACCCTGAATTAAATTCTCAGAAACTTTGTATAATTAATTAGGATAGAGGACACCAGGCTACTTTTAGGGCCTGCTAATCTTGTAATATCACAGCAATAATTTACTTGATTTGATAAAATTTCACAAACTCCACAATCAAATACCAACAGATTATCTTGCCAAAGCCAATTATAGGTAAATGGACTGGTCTATTTGCAACAAATTACAAGGAATATTGTAGACTTTAATGAAACTCAACAATAATTGAACTAATATAACATCTCTCCTTAAATCCATTTTTATTTAATGAGATAGAGGTCAACAGATTTTGATAGCACCATGACAACACCAAAATCTGATAGATTTATTCTATTAAATTCATTAAAATATTTACCAATACAGATTTCGTTTGATCTAAAGTCTCAGCAAAATGCATGTATATTAATTAGGATAGAGGTCACAAGACATGACATATCATGCATTTTAGCAGGATTGCTGTATCGATGAGGATTGTTCAAATAATCGGCCAGATAGGATGAAATAAATTTTAAAATTATTTTTTTTGGATTACCTTGTTTATTGTTAAAAGTTTATTTTTTTTAATTTCTAAAAACATAATAAAGAGTTTCGCTAATAAGTAATCAGCATTTGATAGGTATTTTTTTCTGTTGCATAACTCACTACATATAATAACTTGGAAGCATGTTATCATGTCACGTATCTGTTATCATCAACCATAATTAGTAACGTCTGCTATTTTCTATATGTTTGTCATAGTCACTTAGTATATCAGATGGTGTCATTGAATGCCAGAGGACTAGCCAATTATTCTAAAAGAAGAGGTTTTCTTTGGTTGAACAAGAAAGAGTGTCACATTAAATTTTTATATGAGAATCATAGTACTTCAAAATGTAAAAATAAATTGAAACCAGAATGGCGACATCAGAAATATTTAAGCCATGGCACTAACCAAGCAAGAGGGGCATATACATTAATTAAAAAAAACTGACTTAGAGATAAAAGGTGTAAGAAGGGATAATCATGGAAGATATTTTATTATAAATACAATACTAGGTCAACATGATATCTCCTTTGCTAACATATATACACCAAATAAGGATGAACCTTGCTTCTTTGAGGAACTTATTGATGATTTTAGCACCAACTGCACAGGCAGGTTATCAATAGGTGGATATTTTAATTTAACTCTTAATCCAAACTTAAGGTTTGAGGAACTTATTGATGATTTTAGCACCAACTGCACAGGCAGTTTATCAATAGGTGGATATTTTAATTTAACTCTTAATCCAAACATAAATAAAAAAGGTGGACATTCTTAAAGTCACATGAAATCTAGACAAGCGATAAGCCATTGGATTAAATTAGAACAGTTTTCTGATATCTGGAGATTACCAAATTCCAACCATTTAGAATATACATGGCATAGATATCTTCCTAATCCGGTATTTCGTAGACTTGACTTTTTCTAATTAATGATAGCCTAATAAGTTGTATAAGCCAATCTGATATTGAAGCTAGGTATAAAAATGACCATTCTTTATTTAAAATAAACAAGGCAATTACAGAACATAAGAATGGACCAGGTTCCTGGAAATTAAATAGTGCGTTACTTACGATCAGTGTTACCTCTCCAAAATAAGTGTTAGAAAGATACTATTAACAAAAATAATAGAACAAATCCATCACTAATGTGGGATACTTTTAAATATATGATAAGAGGATAAACAATAGCATATGCAGCCTACAAGAAAAAAGTACAAACACAACAAATTAAACATTCAGAAAGGTTAATCCATCAACTACAGTCTATATATAACACAACAAGTGATACTAAAGGAAAAGAAAACTTGGAAGTAGCAGTTAATAACCATAAAGAATTTATTGAGGAGAAAACTAGATGCGCAATTATAAGATGTAGAACCACCTGGTATTCAGAGAGGGACAAACCTACTAAATATTTTCTTAACTATGATCGAAAATCCATTATAAAATTTAAAGATAAACAAGATGGAATTATAATAAACCCAACGATATATTAAATGAGTATTACAATTTTATACAAATTTATATGAAGCTCAAGCCAAGTCTGATAATGTTAATAGGGATACCCTTTAACAAGATTTTAATAAAATGCTTAATGAAGGGTGGGGTTTGTGTGAAGAAGAATTTAAAACTGAAGAATTTAAAACCACAATTGATTCAATAGCCCGTAATAAGACTCCAAGCCCAGATGGGTTCCCAGTAGAATTTTATAATATATTTTGGTCTGATTAAAAAAAAAATATATAAATGCGGTAAGTTCCTTACATAATAAAGGCTGCTTTTCACTCACTATGCGTCAAGGGATAATATTTCTTATTCCTAAGAGAGCTAAGGACCAACTCCTTTTGGAAAAAAACTGGCGTCCTCTATCTCTTCTTAATAACAATTATAAAATATCAGCAAAATCTTTAGCCAATAAACCTAAATTAGTCTTACATTCAATGATGCATGCAGATCAAACTGGTTTCGTGAAAAATAGATATATTGGAATAAATCATAAAAAAAATATAAGCATTATTTCTCATTTAAAAGCTAATAAAAAATAAAGCAGGTTATCTGTAATCAGTTAATTTTTATAAAGCATTGATCAGACAGAATGGTCTCATATTCAAGATGTTCTTCAAGCATTTAACTTTGGACCAATCCTTCAAAATTGGATTAAGATATTGTATTATAGTAGTTTTAGCTGTTTTCTGGACAGAGGATGGGCCACTGATTTCTTCTCAGTAACAAGAGGTGTTAAACAGGGCTGGGATGCCCCCTCTCGCCATATTTATTCATCATGGCAGCAGATATACTAGCAAATGTAATAAGGAATAACTGTAAAATAAAAGGAGAAATAGTCGATCTGAAAAAAACGCAGAATTATTTAGTATGCAGATGACACTGTTTTAACTCTTACAATGGCCAATGGCAATCAGAGAAGTCTTGGATGTATTTGAAAGGTTTAAACAAATATCAGGTCTTAAATTCAACATAGAAAAAACAACTATGCCGATAACAGACTTTTTATAAGGCCAAAACCATTGACCGACCCCATTGCTACCCCGCCGACCCTATCTAAAATAAAATAAAAACCCTGAAGCCATTTTTTTATTTGTAAACATCGTTGACGGACCCATTCTGGCGTCCAGAGTGGCAGCACCTTGCGTCTATTGAATGTGAGTTGCTTTATTTCAACATATCTTAGAAAGTAGCACTCGGAACACCTCTCGGGAATCCGCCGGTTTCTTTCGCCAGAGAGCTTGGATGACCATGTACTACAACGATGTTCCGAATGCTAAATATAGAACACGACCGAAGACGTCCGACTGTAGGAAACCTCCGCACAGTGATTTTTTTTCTAAAACCCAAGTACGATACTGCGTGCCTGTCCGGAGCGTTAGGTATGGTTCAATTGCTGGCGAATCAGTGGGCGTGCCGATTGGCCTGACAACATGGAGACCGCCTTCGCTGATGATAAGAGTCCGGTTTTTATTTTTAAATAGTATATTTCATTGCTCAAAGTGATGGGCAATCACCAGTTTTATGTTAAATATATATCTCATTAGATCCAACTGCATGAACAAAGGGTTAAAAAATATTAAGAATGTAAAACACTTCACGTTTCATCTATGGCGATATGATTAATAACCTCTATATTTTGCCAGTCAAACCAATGGAAAAGTCGACCAGAGACTAAGACTTACAAAACATGAAATCGTACGCAAAGCCTTCGAAATATAACCAGTATTACTATTTCTGAGAAGCTAAGAACATTTCAGTTGAAACTACGACATAGGATTCTACCTCTTAACCCTTTCCTCTTTAAATTGAAAAAAATACGACACAGAACTGTGCCCATTTTGCAAAAAGGAGAAATATTCTCATATTTTTTGTCACTTTGAAATGACATACAGCTCAATATCCGATTTAAAAAACTTGGTTGAGAGTCATAGGCTCATATGTACACATGAGCAATTTCAAAGAACTCTATCTAATTATGAATACCACCAGCGACACCCTTTTAGATATTTTAATACTACTCTTTAAACATTTCATATACATGTAACTGTAAAGAAAAAAAATCCTAAGTTCTGTGTATATACAAACTATATATTACAGATAAATAAAATAGTAGAAAACATAGCCAGAGCAAAGGACAAAATGGCAATACATGACCAGAAATGGAAACAATTTAAAAATAAATATTTCAAAGAAAACCATTCGTGAAATAGGACCAACTTTACCAATATTAATTAAATATGTTTAAAATGTATTCTGTCTCTATTTGTTATGTACATCTGGTTAGTGTGTTTCAACCTAAGTGTGAATTTATACATGCATGCGTATTTTTTTATGTACATTGAATGATGATGTAAAATCATGAGTACTTTGATTGTTATTGTATTTGTATTATATTTTCAATACAATAAAAATTTGTAAACGTTATCAACTAAAAACAGTCAAATGTATTTGCCAGGCCTATATTTTACCTAATGACATAAGGATTGATCGTACAATACATTTTAATGACATATTCGACCATTCTGCTAAAACATATTGTTATAACATATAATTTTTTATTGCATATCAAGATGAAATTTATGCAATTAACATAAGTTCAAATGTCTCCGGGATATGCCTGTATTTTCTAAAGTGATGTACCTGTACCTAGGTAATTATAGAAATGCTGTGCCCGTACCTTTACCTGTGCCTAATCATTTAACAAGTACCTATACCTGTACCTGGGTACTGTTGCATGTACCTGGTCCAAGCCGTGCTGGATTGTATAGGGCAAAATATAAAATTTATGAGAAAATACGAACTAAAAAATCACTTAGATGGAAACTGAAGGCTTAGACGAACATATGACTGATTGATTACTGGACACTATTTTATGATGCTTATCTACTGAAAGAGCTCATAATCAGATTACTCTGTATACCCATAACGCGTACAGTGAGATCTCGTTGACACCACTGCCTTTAACACCAACGTATTTGTGCTAGCGAGGTGGTCGTGTTAACTGGAGAATCATATCAAACAACAATATTCCCATCTGGGCGAAAATAGAAGAATGTTTATAAATAAGATTTCATTTAGGTTATTGTATGGTTGTTTAAATAGGGAAGAAAATAATACATGAGGTCATCATAGTATAATATTGATCAGGTTCATATTACATATTCGCTAGAATGAGTCTATTGTTCAATGTTTACAGAAGGAATGATTCTTCAGTGGTTTATTCTGTAGAACGTTTGGACAGTTTCTAACGGTGTTATTGAATTCCCATCACCTGTGAACGGTATCAGTTTTGTTTGCATAGTGTCTTTCTGGTCAGCGAGGTCAGTGTTAAACCGGTCTTGTTGATTAATTAATACATCTAAAGAGCAGACCATTAAGACAAATTCTGGGGCCATTGAATCCAATGCCAAGTGATGCTCAAGGCTTTCTAACTAATCACTGACACTGCTGTCAAAGCTGACATAGGCCACGGCAGGTTTTGCAATAAGGGTGTGTTTGTTCGTCCGATAAGCTGCAGCCGGGGCCTTCGGTCGTCATACAGTGATTCAACTGATGATTGCGGATCAAAGAAAAAGGACTTTGGTCGTCATAGCGGGATGGTCGTGTAAGCAGGGAGTATTGTTCATTTTTATTCTTCTGGGCCAAAAATGGTCATTTTAACAAAATGTTCGTGATAGCGGTTCATCTTCTAGCCAGATTTCCCTGTATAAGATCAACTGTTGTAATGTTACACAATGTATTTTTAGAGTAAAATATATGAAAGCATAAATAATGAAAACTTGAAGAATTATGCTGACATCAACAGTCGATTAAAGTTTATACTATAAATTTACTAATACTATAAAGTTAATAAATATACAAATATTTAGAGTACAACGTAATTACTGAATCCACTGATAACAAAAATTATTTGATTTCTGTAATACAGTAGTTTCAAAGTGCGAGTTTAATTGCGTAAACAATATACGTGTACCATTAGTCCGATAAAACCTCCATTATCAATTAGTATTCTGAATAAGATTTATATGTAAAAGCAGATCAATAATAGACATTTATGTTTTTTTTCTCAAAATAAATTTGAACAAACTTAAAAAGGTTTGACACCTCGTATCTAATTCAACTCAATCAAATCATCATCATTTAATATATAAGAAAAAAACAGCTTACGTCAGTGTACATGTGTATGTCTTTGTCAATAAGAAATATTTTTAATAAATCCACAAATATTCATCTGGCGTGTATGAAATTGCTCTACCGGTTATATCTCATGTCTGTCATCAAAACTTCATAAGTTAGATTTCATAAGTTGCAACCTAATATATCACCTTTTAACTGCTATAAATGTACAAGGAGGCATTCAATGAATTCTGACTGCCAGGATATCCACATATTTCATGTATGCATGCTCTTACGTCACCTGCCTGGACCACAATACACACACCAGCAACAGTCAATTTTAATTTATACATGGCCGTAAAAACTCGCCTATAAGGCCTATAAGTAAACTACTGAGTCATTATGACTCAAAAAGTGTTCATTTTAACCATGTCATTATGACTCAAAAAGTGTTCATTTTAACCATCGAGGAATAACTCAGGTGGTTAAAAGCTATCCGGAAAAATAAAAGTAAAATACAACAAATGGTAATTGGATACACGACAACAAATGGAAGCAAAGTGTGTTTTTCCATTGGTTGATGGCAATTAAAGAGTCCTTAAGTTATTCAATCATTTATATCATAGCATCTGCAAGCAGCAATATTACGATATAAACAAAAAAATCCTTAAATGTATGTTTATGTCAAAAGGCGATTGCAGCTAGAGATCACTAGCACTTAACCTTTTGTAAAAGGCAATAATATTTACTTAAGGTGAGGTGAAAAGTTTTGATAACTGTGTGTATATTTGTGTTATTTAGACTGTACTAATACCCTGGTCGTTGGAAATGCAATAACCAAATAATAATCCTGAGATTATTATCTAAAATAGACAAAAAAATGTTATTGTGATGGATGAAAGTGTATAGAAACAAACGTTTGTATTTGTAATGAAAATATTACCTATTAGCTGATAAATAAAAAAAGTATACATATACATAATATGTACATATTGATTCCCTAGTTGGCCACTCAGCATCAGTTCCATAATATTTTTATAGAGACCAACACCACCTTCCTTTTGACAATTATATAAATAGAAGGTAATATTATGTGCTCTGATAACTCCATGCTAATGCTATTCCAGTTCGTCAAATATTTAAAAGGACACAACTGGAGTTGATAACAGAAAAAAACACACCAAAGTTTTCCAAATAATTTTTAGTTGATTTGTAACCACCGCAAAGGAGGTTATGTTATGCCGACGTTTGATATTTTATCAGTTTGTTTGTCTATTAGCAATATCATTCAAAAAGTAATTAACTGATTTTGATGGAATTCTTGGATAGCTCGGAAATGATACAAGTAACAATTCAATAAATTTTGGTGGCGTTCTTTCAGGAAAAATGCTGAATTTCTGATATGCCATATGGCTGAGGTCTGCCCTCTCTGAGTGCTTTTCTTGGTGAAAATATTTTTATCCGTGTTTTATATGCTAGGTCTGGATCAAAAGTAAAGGTTATTCCAACCATCATCCATTTTATTTTGGAGGGCAGTAGGCAGATAAATAAAAATGGATGATGTCTAACATATATAGATAACATTCTACAACCAGTACCCCTCTAGGAAATATAGTGATTCTAGATAGTTACATAACACCAAATATTGTTGGTCGGTCAAGTTATATTACTTCTCTGCAAAGAAATATCTCATATGTTCTCAGTTTGTTATCAGGATTTAGCATAAATACTTTCGCATTAATTTTCTTAATGTAAAATTAGTGAAATCCCAATTCCACGATGGATCAATTATATTTTGGTGCATGTCATAATACAGGGGCAAACCGTATTGTTGCTTCTAGTTCTTCTATATTATCAATATTAGATTCTAATAAATGTAAAATGATGGATCCGAATAAGGAAACACGGTGATCTTGTCACACTACTCAAACTATGTATGTGGTTCAAGATTTTACCCGATTGTTGTTCACAATTTAGAAACTTAGAAAGTTTTACTTAAAGCTTTCATAAAGTCGAAGAATCACTCAAACTCCCTGCGAAAACAAATTTCCCTGTCCCCATCTTCACCAATTAATAAATATA
The DNA here is from genome assembly GCA_026874595.1 of Sipunculus nudus. Lineage (NCBI taxonomy): Eukaryota > Metazoa > Annelida > Sipuncula > Golfingiida > Sipunculidae > Sipunculus > Sipunculus nudus. The sequence continues at coordinate 41,240,779 of CM049321.1, read as the reverse complement.
ATGTGTCATCTCCTGATACAGCATCCATCGTGACCCAGGTAGCGTGTTAAATATCAACACAGATAACACTAATAATACAATTATGTAACCAATTCAAATATATTTAGCTAACACGTGAATGATCAAAATAAATCAATTGAAAACAAAGGTATTTTCCTTCAACAGAATTAAACCTGCCATTCAAAATCACTCCAAATATCGTTGTTACTTTTTGCAGATAGTTGTCATTTTTTTAATCATGCTATTATATCATAATTTTTCTTATTATTGATCAGAAGAGGATGTTTTAGCCTCTATAAATTCGCTTGAATGAAAACATGTTGACCTAAAGAATTATAATTATAAACATTTGTGTAAAGTTCGCTGACCATCTACAACCACCAGTATATTTATTCTGAGAAAATGAATATTAATATGCACCTTGATAAAGGAAAAAGACCGATAACTCCCCAAACTTACTATTTTTCACAAAACTAAAGTGTTTCGAAACAGATTTTATGAGAATGTGTGTTTTGTGGGGAGGACTTGAAATATCTATCATGTAACATTTCCTAATGCAGTAAGTAACATTTGATATGCATCTGTTTGTGCTTTATACAGAGGCTTCTTATTTATTTGCGAAAGATGTTTATGCCTATTCTAGAATCTAGAGCAACAAGTTTGCATCATTGCTGTGCAAAGTAACTTCAAGATCAGGCAGAGATGCCTTTCAGGTAAAAATAATGGACGATTTTCTATAGGGTACTTACATTTATTTTTTTTCGAAACCATTAAACATACATATGGATATTTACACAAATAAGATACATTTTATTCGCTTAATTAGTTTGAAAGAAACAGTAACAACTTCTTAATATTTATTTATGTCGAAAAGCGCAAAACAAGTTTTGCTCCGCTATCTCAAAGAATCTTTAAATACCATACTCTTAAAGAATTGCTGGACACCCTTAAGACGTCTCTGAATCTGGCGTACAAACTTTTATACATGAAACTACCTCTGCCGTTCCGGAAGAGCATTATTACCATATGCAAATCAGCTTGATACACTGCAGTATGTTGATAATTGTAAATTTAAAAATAATTTTTTTTATGAAAATTCCAAAAATCAGTATTTTAACTTAAATCATGGTTTTGATTATACACAATTTGACACCCGTTTGCTTTATGCTCACAAAGTTCTCTGTGTCCGATCCGCCGGGAAACGTTTCCCCCCTCCTCTTTGTAGTTGCCTCTTTATCATGTATGCTCGTTGTAATATCAGAAGTCATGTTTTGCAGTACAGGGTCATGACTCGTTGGTTAATTGTAAGGTTTAACTTCTAATTTTGCACATATCCATTCTTTATCTTTCATCATCAAAGAAGCAAATTTACATTTTGTCTACGTATATGAGAAAATAAAACCAGGATGAAGTCAGTCATTTTTTTGTAATGATCTTATATTCGAAATCTGCAGATGTCCTATGATGCTGGACGCTAATCCCTGTGCTTACTCCATATAAGTTTAGCTACATGATATAATGTAATAAAACACATGCGTCTATGTGTATGCTTGAGTCAATGAAACAGTATCTGTACGTGTGCTGTGTATAAACCTGTTATATGCATGACAATGTTTGCAATCAAAACTGCTACACCAATGTTTATCAAAAAGATTTTAACATAAGCTGAATAAAAGTTGTATAAAGTAACTGTCGATATTATAATCATTTAGCAACGTAGATAGAAATTTCGTTGAAAGATAAGTACTGTGATTAGGACGTAATATTGCAAGAAGCTGCACTTGAATAAATGACAATAAATAGAAGCAACATTTTGTGTCAGTCTCAAATAACTGGTTAATGGCTAAGAAAAATCCTTAGCCTTAACTAAACAGCATGGTCTACTAGCATGAATTTTCCAACGGACATTAGGTACCAGAAATACCATGATATCAACAAACATACCTAAAATGTATGTTTATGACTAGAGGCCTATCAGGCTGGATACGGCCAACACTTGCCCTTTGTAACGGCAATACTATTATTATGAGATGACTTTTTAATTCATCGAGTAAAAACACTAATCTAATTTATAAAAATGGACAGAACTTGAATCTTTGAAAAGAGACGAAACACACATTAAGCATTTCCTAAGAAATGATATCTGACTAGCGTTCGATATTACTATCATGACCTATCTTATGCTCAATCTGCTTTGGTCATTATTCCTTTGTGGCTATATGATTAGAGTACTTCATGTAATTGTCTTTTTTTTTTACATTTAGAGATGGAGGTTACACAATCCGTCTGTATAAAAGATCATGATTCAAAATATATAAATCAGATAGGAGTAATAGATACACATTGTATATATAAATAAAACTAATTGTGCCTTGAAACACTGTTACAAATCGGATGAAAATGTAAATTATAAACTCATATGCAATTACCTGATATCCTTCATTGATAACACCACCTCTGCAAAACGCTCACAGCAGACTCAAGGAATACGAACATGGGAATGACGCGGAACTATAAGTATGAGCAAATGTCTGTTAAAAGCAGTTTTGGGCTGTTCCGATGCATCCCCACCGTCCTCATATAACAGGAAGATTAACTTGAGCTCGGGCAATTTTTTAATATTTCGCCGGGCATGCTATCGTCACCGCTACCGAGCGTGTGATGAGACATTAGCGGTAGACCTTCCTCCGCATGACTGTCACTGGAACCCAATGGGATCAGAGGGTAAATATATCGGGACGAACCTGTTTTAAAAAGGACTTTCTAAAGGGCGCGTATATGGGTTAGATCATTTACAAATGTCAATTGAATTCTGCCTTACAGGGATTTTAGCTATGATAATGTGTTCAAGGCTTGAAAATCCTTTATCACGATATTGCGAATTGATCATTACAACAATGTTTGTTAATCTTGGTAAACGGTACAAGGAAAAAGAGGGAAGTAATTTATGTGATTTCACCAGACGACAGTATTTTATTTTAAATTTGATCAACATTATATTAGTTCATCTTTTTTCTGTCAAATGAGCTATAAGTGCAATTTGGGAAAATGGAAATTTCCAGTTATCGGTACATATGGGTCTCAGCATATATAAACATTATAATTAAAAAACAAATACAGTAACGGTTGTGCTTACTATTGGCTACCAGTGTAGTGCAGTGATAAAGGTTAAAATCGTGATAAAAGCATTATAGGTGGAGCAGTTATTCTGTAGAACATATTGTTCTCATTAACGAAAGGTGCCATCAGTTCCATCAGGGGCAGATTTATGTATCTAAAGTGTGGGTTATAAAAAGTATAATTTTCTGGGAAGTCTAACTCAATATATGTTATCGATACAGAAGTATGGGATTAACTCGAACAGGCGCAGTGCGTAAATAAGAGAAATAATCACCGATCTAGGGGTTGTAACAATGAACTGCAAATCATGACCTTTATCACTCTGGTCTATCATTCACAGCATAATCTGTTCATTGTTCATTTTTTTAAAAATAATTTACTTGCCCCAATTTACAGGCATTAAACCACCAACACTAGGTTAACACCTATTATAGTTACATAAAGCATGTGAGTGCATCCAATATCGTACATTTTCTCTGGTAAATATTGCATAATTGAAGGGTTATTAAAAAATATAAAGAAATGCTGGATCGTGCTTAAGGTGAGGGAAACAAGTCCCCCCCCCCTTCGGAATGGGAACGGTGAACTAACTGTACTGACAACTAATTGCAAATAGGTTCACGTCAGCTTACACATATGGCATAAGTTATTCCAATTTAGACTTTTCATTTAAACTATCAAAATTATACCTAAAGCTTCTAATAGCATAAATCCTAACGCATATGGTAGACCTATTGTGATTATTGACTACTCATTATATTTTGTGGTATCACCATCTCTCTCACAGCGTAACAAATTCACATACTATGCACATTCATGACTTTTTGTAACTGTCATATGATAGTCCCGGATCTCGACCTACCTCCCCACCCCGACCTCATTCTTCCTTTTCTCCCCTTTGGGTGTTCTTACTCATCCACCTCTAAACGTTGGAGAAGAACTAATCAAAACAGGCTGGTCGTTTTGTTTATATTAACATGTTTAATAATTTTTGGGAGCACTAAAATATTTTTACCATTTTACAAGCATATGTAGAGATCATTCAGGTAAACAATAGCTTGTAAAATGCCGTTTTGCGAGAGGTAACCTTTCAGCCCCCAAATTTATGCAACCTGTCATCCTTATTTAAGCTTGTCAACATTGCTGTGTTTACTAAAAGATGTTTGATAAACAAGTTAATACATCCTTCAAAGAGGCATTTTCAGAACTTTTTCTTAACAGGAATTGCCGTACATCATTTAACTATACTCAGAGGATGCCAGAAATTACGTAAATTCTTTTCAAAGGGTAGGCGAATGTGCGTCTTTAAGACTATTAATAAATAATAATATAATCTCTATAGGAAAAGGGTTTCCCGGCTTCATCCCGCACATTATAAAATGGTTCTTGTCCAGTTTTATTGTTTTCATAAACCTGAAGCATTTCCCTACAGATGAGAAAATTATCTTTCTATATTTTGTTCACATTTCCTCATACACGAAAAAAAAAGTTTCTTTGCAATCCAAATTATCTTTCAGAACCCTCATTATTTTATCTGGATAAATGAGACTCTGTTGATATTCTATTTTACTATTTTATAGTATAGTATAGTGTGCATTTATTGAATATATGAATATACATATTATATGTAATACATATAAGGTTTTTGTGTATACGCGTTAGCATACGCATACTGAGAACATATTTGGAAGCAACTATGGATCTCCATGCCTCGAAGCAGACACAAAGCTGCGCTACGCTTAGCTAAATGCAGGCAATGGTCGGGTCCTTACCCACGACGATTATCTAAACCCGTTATCCGTGAAGCAGCAACCGCCCGGCCGGCTAAGATCTAGGTGTGATTTAAACTAAACTCGAAAAAATTGATTGTACCACGATTGTTGGCATTTTTATTTGGATAAATCAAAGTAAACTCAAACCCGTGTAAGGGTCCAACCCAAATGGAAAGCCGATGCCTAAATGATGATTCTTTTAATCGACTGTAAACAGGATAACTTTCTGTATCAAATCATATATATCATCAAATCTGATTTATACTTAATATTATGCCGATCCTTAGAGGAAATGATTTACTGTAAAATGCTAAATATTATGTATATTCGTACGTAAGGAATGCTGAAATGGACCCCTGTTTTGTGAATACCGATTAAGAAGTGATATTAAACATTACTAATTGTGACCTGAATTAATCGACAACGTGATGTATAGACAAAGTATGTGTGTGTGTCTAGTATCTTCAAGTGACCTTATCTGTTATACAAAGGATTACCAAAATATTGATTTCAATAGTTTAATGTAAAAAACCTAATGATTGGTCAGGAACAGTACAAGCATATTGCCAATCAACACTGAACACTAATTATTGCATATTGATGGTATGAGATGACAATTTTGTAAACCCCGAATATCAGAACATTTACAACGGATAATAACCTACGTTCGAGTTATAATCAAATCAAGCATCCCTTCAATAGTATGCTTATCCGCGGGTGAAATATATTCCATTATATGAGCATCTTTCTCAAATTATATTATGTAATACTTTATTAAATAGCGATTTCAGAACATGGAGACCTTTCTAAAGTAATATTTATGTTTAAAGTACTTATTTTTCATTTTTATTGTTTAATGTTTATTAAATGATTAAATAATGATTATCTAATGTTTACAAGTCGGGCATTACATATTCACGTATAAGAACACTTGAATCATCAACATAATTTTTTTATTCACCAAGCAAGCAAAACTTTGATGCCAGCTGAAGTTGGAAAGATATCTTGAGAGAATCAGGCTCCTGAGGAATCCGTGTGATAATTACTGAAGCATGAGGTATATTACCGGCCGCTTACTGCAACGAAGATATCTAAGACGGGGAAATGAAATAGAAGTTTATCTATTGAAGTACTAAATTCCCACACAGAAGATGTAAGTGATCACATAAATGCCTTACTCTCCCGGAAGAACGAAACAGTGTAATTCATAATGATCTCCGAAAAAAAATGGTACCACATTTTTCAGTAAAAAAATAACGTCTATTTGAAACGACATGAATGAATGAATGAATGAATGTTTATTCTGAAAATATAAGGCCTCAGGCCCATAATTCCATAAGTAACTACATAATACCATCTGAATACAATATGATGGTAATAAATAAACAATTGGTTGAACAAACAATTTCTTAATACATGCATTCAGAAGTATTAATGAATATAATAATATGGTTTAAGAGGTCATTACTGCAATGTACAATAAATAGAAATAAGATATTTGTATTCATTAATATTTAAGAAAACCATATTTCAAATTAAACAATGCACACTTACAAATACACGTGTAAACATATATATACATGCACAAATATATATACACATACATACACATGCACATATATATCCACATTTAGAGATATCTTTACATCTATAAATACGCAAATATTTAACAGGTTAGGATATCTGTCCAAAATACTTTATAGTACATTTTACAAGTATACTTTATGAAAGCTACTTTAATACTTCAACAATAAATAAATAAATAATAAATAAAGAAATTAAATACTGGCTTATATTTGATCATTTCTTCTTTTAAAAGCATGATGTACAAAAGCTGCTAAATTATTAATGACTGCTGGGTTTTTATTAGTCATAAGTGATAAAAAAGATATTTTCCCATGCTTAAAGAGGTATTTAATTCTCAAATCATTATATAGTGGACACTTCATCATAAAATGATATTCTGTTTCAACTAAAGCTTCACCATGATTTAAACAGAAGTGACAATTTCTCCCTGTCCAGTGTATCTTATCATGTCTTCCTTTTTCAATTTGCAGATTATGAGAGGAACATCTTAACCTGGCTAAACTGGTCTTGTAATTAATATTCATAACAACTTTCAAATAAATTTCCATAGTTAATAATGATTGAAACACTGAATATGTTTCTAAACGTTTGTTACTTGAAATATTGTTTGACCATTCTTGGGAATAAATATCCTTTAACCTTTGATGCAACTGTAACAGAAATAGTTGTGTATCCCCTTAGTCATGAAATATCCAAATATAACCGAAGCCAAGTGAAAAAAGTAGATTTTTAATTTTTGTTGCCCAAGTTTTCCTTCCAAGTTCATCTAGGCGATATAGCTTATAATATAATTGTTTGGGATATCTGTTTGGTGTCATTTTTAATATTTTTGTCCAATACTTAATACATCTAAATACATAATGAATTTTCAAAGGCAGTCTTCCACATTCACCAAGTGCCGCAGCTGTTGGTGATGAATAATTAATCTTTAGAATATACTTGCAAAATTTATTTTGTACTGATTCAATATTGTCACAACTTTCATGGCCCCATAGTTCACTACCATAGCACAAAATTGGTAGCACCATCCGATCAAAAAGAAAGAGAGATTGATCAATTGTTAAATGTTTATACCTACTTATAAATTGTTTAATCATAATAACAGCTTTATTTGCTTGAATTCCTAAGTGTTCTTTCATTTTTGACCATTTTAGAAAACTTGTGAAAATTTCTCCTAAATATTTATAACTACTAACTACATCAATTGGCTTTCCTTTATAATACCATTTTTCAGATCTTCTCAAAACACCACCGTGAAACGACATATACTATGGTAACATAAACTTACCTAAACCAAATCAGTTTGCTGAGATGTTTATATCAAGATCCGCGAATTCTGCTGCCTTGCAATTTGAACTATGAAGTCAAATATCATGAATGTTTAGATGTCATTATTATACATGGATAAATAGGGCTATATAGATGCCTTCAAAAAGTTTCTTGGCTCTAATTTTGAATTTCATTTTGGCAAAATCAAAATACGTACATTGCCAATTTTCGGCGGAACAAAAAAATTTAAATAGAACTTTACTACCAAATAAAATGTAATCCGCCCTTTTTCATGAAAAAATTATAGACTTCTGATTTCAGCCTAAATAAGAAAAATAAGTTTGTATTTCCGTGGAAAGCATGTTTACAAGATCAAGATGCGTCCCATTTCAATTATTAAAATTATTTATTTAAATGTAAGCATGTTTCTTTCCACTAAAATAGAGCACTTTCATAATATAACCTCATTACTTTGTTTATTATAACCTTATTGTATGTAAAAAGCATGGTAGAAGGGACAAAAATGCAAAACTAATCTTTTTTTAAAATTAACCGATCAAATATAAGCAAGCGATTCAAGGACGTCCTAGCAGAATACCTGGTCTCCAGGTTAGACAATGCTTGTTTTACTTGAGATACGAAATTTGATATTTATTATAGTATTGAACAAAAATAAAGAAAAATGATATAAGTTTAAGCTATCAACAATTTTGTAAAATGGACTTTATCCATGAACAAGTTCCACCGGTTTATAGCAACACATAAATCAATTGATCCACATGAATCATTATATTAATATATATGTGCATATACATTCATTAAGTGGTTTCTACAGGGGTAAAGAGCCACTGAGTTACACTGATCTGAAAATCCGTCCAGTGTGCATAGTTAGTTGCATTAAATCTTGACAGCATATCGTACTGTAACAAAAATCAGATTAGCGAATACTTGGGCTTTTCTCTCTTGGTACCTAACTGGATTGCGCAAACGCCGTCTTGCTATTCCAGCCGTAGGCAATTTCTTCGTCTGTGTTCACGTCCTACTCCTCATAATACTCCTTTTCTATTTCCGGCCGACATAAAAACCAAAATTTACGTGTTACCCAGTATGTCACCCGTGGTAGTCGCGGTAACTACAGTGAGATGTTCTTCTGCCGTCACAGCGAAGACCGAATTATCAAATGTCTGATCAAATGAGTTCGATGGAGTAAATTTCTGATATACTACACGCCTATATCATGTGGTATTCATAATACATATGCCAAAAACATTCTACTAATCCACTAGCAGAGGATAATTTTCTCCAATCCGTTCTGTTAGGCATTAAAATAAGGGAGGGGCTGTGTGTAGAAAACTGCCTATTATGCCTAAGACTTTGCTAAAAAACGAAACCTTTCAACCTGTCATTGCTGGAAGATGCAGATTTTCGGGCTGCCTGTTTGCTGGCCTTTTTTTTTTGGCTTACTCAGAAAAGAATAAGGAGACATGACAAAAGCTCCCTGGCCAGGTTCGATCCCAAGTGCCGCTTGAAGCGTAGTGAATTTCCTATTAAATCAGCGGGCATTTCGGTGACACTGAGAAAAAAACAAAAACAATACAGTCCAGCCTAAGACAGCTAAAGCTACCCCTCCCCTACCTTAAAGCACATCCGTTGTGCCCTATGAGGGCTATAATAAATGTTCTCTCCTTAATAAAGCCTTCCTCTGATACATTACCACCTTTTTTCACTTAAAACTAACCCTCCTGGGGCCTCAAGTGTGGACTCTCTTCAGATGTGATACGCATCATGGGTGATGGGAAAAGTAATGTCTACAGCACTTACCAACATACCCCTCTCTCATCCCAACAACAGTACGCTTAAATGAAGGGACCCTCTACCCCCTCTCTTAAGTTCGGGTATTTTAGGGGTTAGAGTGAGATGGCAGTGGTCGGTATTTTATATTTTCAAGGTGTAAGGGCCTTTAACTCTGGTAGTGTGTTGTTTTTCTGTGGTTACATTTGTTGCCACTGTCGACAATGAAATAAAGTTTCCCGTCTGTGCCAACAACTACAGGTTGTCAGTGTTTCTTTGTTTACAATGCACATGGGATGTTGAAATCTTCCGAAACGGTTGGATGACACTTAAATGACCAGGCCATAAAATTATTGGTATTTTGGGAACAGCCAAATTCTTGCCCAACCGATCCAACCCCCTTGTTGTAGGTTTCTGTCAGTATATTATATATATATATATATATATATATATATATATATATATATATATATATATATATATTTAGTTATGTACTGTAATATTGATTTGACTTATTCTATTTTTAAATTATTTAATTATTGAAAATAAGCAGTAGATTGTCATAATTTTATCAGTATAGAGACATGGTTATATTGCTCCAGGCTGCATACTTCGATCTTATTTTATAATAATCCATCACATTTATGACGTACTATGTTTGATTTTATAGGCATAGATACAATCTCGTAGCAATATCAAAGCTCTAAAGACTTTATTGCAGGTTGCCTGCGAGCAACATTATTTAATACCAAGTATTACATTTGCTTTGATATTACAAATAATCATGCCTAGACGAAATACATTTTACTTAATGAGCTGAAAGGAATCAGGTGTTCAATAATGGCGGTACAGTAAGAGTACAAATGTTATCTTGAGAGTCACCGTTCGTGGAAACCGGTACATTAAGAACTGGTTGAAACAGTTATTGTAAGGGGGAGATTAAATTGGTTGGTATATTTAAATGGAAAATTGTCCGGGCCTTTAACCCTTTTAAAGGTGTTGTTTTCTGTGACTGCAGTTGCTGCACAATCGACCCCTTATACCTACAACTTCAACAACTTGTCAGTTTTTCTTTGTTTAAAATTGGAATGGGCTGATGAATTGTTCCTAGATAGTCGGGTGACAGGAAAACGTTTTTTCAAACTGCCAAAAGAATCTTTGATTCTAAATCCCAGTTCCCTTTATTTTATTGTACGTGATTATCAATTTGTTCAATGATATGTGTGTGATCCCGCAACAGGTCAGAAGAACAAAGTACTGGATGGTGAGTATATGTGATATAAAGGTTTGTACCCAAATGCATAAATTTAAATGTAAGTCAACGAGCAAATACAACATGCAGTTTCGACCTAGTATTAAAACGTGATTTTCACCAATTTATAAAATTGGTTTTGTTTCGTAATTTGACCAAGAATGGTGACGTCACAGGCTTGCTACAAATAAATCAACATACATCATGGCGATATATTTTTGCATTAATATGTACATACAGAATATTTGTGTGTAATTAAAGATTTGCCTAAATTTTCATGTATCTCGCTACTAAATAAATGCTTCGCAACATGTTTGTTTCACTTGAAATATGATAGATACAGGCCAGTAAATAAAAAAAAAATGTCTATAACATTTGTTCCTTTGTGTGTAGATATGTATTTGTGGCAACAAGAAAAGTATTGGTTTTATTTCAGTTCATAATAAAGTCTTTATTGATGTCTTGAAAATATAATTTAATTTTCAAATAGCTGGTTCAACATTCCGCAAAGGATTGGCACCTCCATTTAAATCTATTTATTGGTATTTGAATTTTCAATATTTTTATTTTATTATATCTATAAACTGATCAGAGATACACAGAAAAGGACAGGGCAATTACACAGTAGTTTAACCTTAAGAATTAAAAGCGCAAACGAATTGATTGTGCATCGAGGGAACAAAATCATGGAGTTGTGTTATCCATAATAGTGAATGGAAAATTCATTTGGCCACAATTGTCCATATACAAAGGACGTCTTTTTGAAATAAAAGTTAATCTGGTACAACAATAATTTATTTTCAAATGAAACCAAAAAGGGCCGCAACGCCTGTCCGTCATACAATTTACTTCTAACATATCAGGAATTTTCCTCTGACGTTTATCAGAGGACACGTAATACCCCAGACCATTATGGCGAATTTATGTGTGCTCCTGGCTCTCTGTCAGAAAATGTTTGCAGGTCAGTTTCACTTTTATAATCCCTCAAGTAGAGAGTGATGTGCTAACTGTGCAATTGTATAAACCATGATGTCAAATTTCATTTCGTTTTATGGCATCGAAATATGGTTCTTAAGTAAAAGGGGCTAAAACTGTCCTTATTCAATTTTCTAGTTTCTAATTTTGAATTGCATTTAGGAAAAATGAGACTACATACAAAGCCAATGCTATGGCTGCGGAAAAATATCTGTAATACAGATTTATTGCATAATCAAATGCATGTGTCCCTTTTTAAATATTTTATTTATATATATGCATGTTCCTTTTCCTTTGATTACCGAAACATTCATACTGTTATTTATGATATACCCACAATGTGTTCGTAGTGCCCATATGTATAGAAAATTTATGTTGTTAGTGCTGAGTTAATGTTCATACAAGTAAACATCATATTTTAACAATTGCAGGAATATATATATATATAAATATATATATATATATATATATATATATATATATATATATACACATGGCAAAATTATATTGAATATAGATCAGATATATATTATATCTATTGAACATGCCTATATCAGGTAATCTCTATAAATATTTCTGATAAAAAATAACGTAATAATTGTAACTTTCAACTTAGTGTAAAAACTATTGTAGTATCATAAAATGTGCCAGCCCGACTTGAAAAGAGCTCACTAAAGCATATCGAATATCCATTGACTGACTAAACTAACTAAAGATCTATTAAGCCCACCGAGCGGGCTGGTTAGAAGGGATCTTAGACTCGTTCCCTTGGCGCTCCCTAGGCCTAGTAGTTTCAGCCTCCAGCGTGCCCAAGGGGGGAAGCAAGAAAAGGAGGTTATGAGACCGGGGTACTGCAGCACCTATAGGTACAACACAGAAGACCGAAAATCCGTGAACAGGCAAAGCAGCACAGCCCATACCCTAAGCTAGAACTTCCCGAGATGAGCATGCCCAATATGAACATCAGCAATGAATATCCTTTACAGTGTTATTTTGTGTGGCCTATATGTGGGATTGATTATCTGGGAACTTCATAAAGCCCTTCTATATCGACTAAGGCAAAGTAATTCGGTGTTCATCAGTGAGACAGAAAGCTTGTCTTTTTTTCAGCTGTGTGGATGATCGCATTTATTTTGATCTTTGTCCCAGGCCTTCTCTAAAAATTATTGCATTTTGTGACCCGAAAGAGACGGATAGTAAAGCCAGTTTATCGATCAGGTTCCTGGGGTATATCAAGGATATGTCAGGCAACATTTTTGGAGGAAACCGCTAATGGAGTTTTAAAAAATGTTAAGCTCTGCTGACGTTCAGCCATGTTCAAATAAAGGGATAATCTTTGAAAATCGTCCACTAGCATGGCACAGATCAGACCCTAAAAACATAGAAAGTCACTATTTATGACCAGAAAGCCCTGGTGATATTTATATTATTATTTGAGCTTCAATATCGAAGCTTGTGTTTATTGAGCAAATAATCTTTGTAATATTGTTTGAGACAATTACACCGTTTCAACATATATTCATACAGGCATACAGGGATCTCTAAAGTGCGCTAACAAATGTGATACTCCATTGGTCTGTTCGATACCAAAATCGCGTCTTTTAAGTATAAGCATGAGTTCTTTTTTTTAAGTTTGCTTTCTTTGAATAAAGAGGACACGTGGCTAAACTGCTGTGGCACTGGTGTTCCTAATCAACAAAATCTCTTCGTAAAGTTCCAGAAAAACTGGAGAACTGAGCATCCATGCAAGGTGGTTCCAGATAAATATCGCACATTAATGTCTAAATATGGCCAAACAGATCCTAGTCAGTCATCTTCAACCGGGTATGTTGAACTGAGAGCTTATTATGGTTCTACATGTGTTTCAATCAAACACAAAACAGATCATGGATCAACATTCGGATTCGGACCAAACAAATGATCATGTTTCTAAGTCTGGATCACAATCAACACAACAATTCTCATCCATTTATCTCTTGATATAGGTGAACTAACACCGACTCGGATCCACCTCTCAATCTTTATAAACACAAACTTGAACAAATATCTACAAACGGTTAAACACAAAACTGATCATGCGTTCATGGCCAAATCTCAATTAACAACAAAAACTGATCATTTATTCACATCTTGTTCCAGGTTGATGCATTACGTGTGCTGCGTCCATAGAACAATTACTCCTTGTTTTACTTTTCGGAGATCATACTCTTCTTTGCCGTTTCAGATCATGATGGTGTGAGCATATCTTTTTATAGAGTGGAGGTAACCGCATCTATTTTTTTTTCTGCTGACTAATCTTATTCTTAAGCTGACTATTTACATCTGCAGAATTCTATTTCGGCTTAGAGACTACGTGACAGGTGGTTGCAGTCGCCTCCTATTATTTTAGTTTAAATCCTGGTGTCACCCAGGCTACTGTCTACCAAACCTGCAGGTTCCGTGTTTGTTATAATCCCCACTGCTGCGTCAAAAACACCGAAGAAATTCCAAAGACGCACTCGTTTGCGAATGATACACGAATGTTGGGAATAGCACCCCGATTAATCCTGTAATGCTTACCCTCCGGTTTGAACCGGGCGTGAAAATCTCACCGCTCCTCGACTGAGATTTGAACTCACGACCGCCCGGCTCTGGGTCCTGTGCTCTACCTGATCCACAGAAGAACCATCAGGATAACTGAAGGTATCTTCAATTATCAAGGTATTGTTCGTAGTGGAGAATACAGATTCAGGATAACATGCAATTAAGTGGCGGTGACTCTCACAGATATACTGACCCTTACATTTTAACCATTTACGAAAAATAAGAAAAAATCAAACAATCAAGTCTGCCAAGCATGTCTTGTAAAATGTGTCGCGAATGACGAGGACCTTCCCTGAATAAGCACAGAATGCTCTGTCTAGGAAGACACTTTGAAAGCCTTTTGTTCTGACACTCCTCTATCTCATTACCATACCATCTTGCCTTACTGTGGCTCTGACATTTCTGCGTAAGTTAATGCATCTTGCATATGTTTTATCATTGACGAGTAAATATTTAAAAAAATGAGGGGGTTTAAAAATCTGAGATGGAAAGGTCCTTGTGTTCTGCGGCCAAATGGACACCAAAACATTATTGATCGAAGTTAAAGTTGCGATGGTTGGTAACTGGATACGTATGACAGATTCGCTCATTCCTAAAAGAGTCTTCTGTAGTGAACTAGGTCCACGATTGACTGTACAAGGATTACAAAGCTATGCTATGACAAGCATGTCGGCTTGCAACAACCAGGTTTACCTGGAAAAAGATAACCTAGAATTGAGATTATATTGAAAAGAAATGTGTCAAGTTGCAAGAAAGAGCAAATTATGTAAACTGCATAATGCTTCCTTGGCATATGTAATATGTCATTTTCATCCGCATCAGTCATATAATAAATTTGATAGATGCTCAGAGAGCGCAGACCTCTGTGAAAGCAGCTAATTACCTCCATATGGAATTTTCATAAATGTTACGTTTTTCCTTATAAAATGAATCCTTTGCTGTACGTTGATTAACTGACATATAAAAACGGTACGTACAGGTGGAGTGACGTCATTCGCTAGTGTCAAGTCACTTCAGTTACGTCCCGAATCGTACTCCAAAGAAGGCAATATCGTCACAAGCTACGTCTCCGTGTAAACAAATGTGCCATAATAACCCATAAAACACTCCTTTCGGGGTTACTTATACATGGATCATCCAAAAAAACAATTGTTCCTGTATCATTGCCGAGCTATCCTTGAAATTTCATCAACATTTGTTAATAACTATTTGAGTGTTGTTGCTAACAGACTGACAAACAAAAACAGACAAACCAGCACCTCAAAACAAAACATAACCCCCGGTAATTATAAGATTCTCTAGTCCAACCATATCCGTACTTGCCATCAAGAGACAATAATAAGGGTTAGAAGGTAATCATAAAAGTAGAAGTAGTTTAATATTGCCTTACTCAGAAATAATGATGTAATTCTCTTTGAAATGATGTGATAAGTTTAGTAAAATAATAGCTTGCTTATTAGATAATTATACAGTGAAGTCCGGGGTTTCTTTTTTTCGCCCATTCTTAAATTTGATTAACATTTTGACGATTGTTAGGTTTAAAGTTTAGATTGGAGTTACTCTCTTTATTCCCTGAAGTTATATTATGTATCTCGTAATGAGCTGATTTTCAAAGAGAATTAAAGTAAAATGTTTACCTGTACCGAGCAGTTACCAATGTAGTCCATCATTTTGGCGAACCAGAATTACTGATATAGTTTAACAAGCATTGGCAATGCACTGTCATAGACCCGCAAACGAATTAAATTATCTGCGTCTCAGTGCCTCTGATTTAGTTAATTTTGTGCTGTCCATCTCATTTTAGTGACAGGAAGACATTTACAATCAGCTGACCAAGAAAAACTCAAACTGCAACCCAGAAGTACCCAGGTTGATTGTCATACCCAGTGTAGTAGACAAGAGCATCTTCTTTGCATTAATAGCTACAAATCAAAGAATATGTGTGTTTTGTCCCTGAAAGGACCGCTAAACGCACGCCTGTACAGGAAATATTTATCTCCTAATGGTAAGTAGTCCATAAACAAATTCAAATAAAGGGATGTCTATAAGATTAAAGGACTTTATCTGCATGTCGGCCCACTGTCATGAGACTACATCCACCTACATCCATCTTAATTTACTTGAATTCAGGTATCTCCTCAGCAAAAATCTAAAAAATAGTCGGGTCATACGTATTTATATTGAGTAAAGGTTCCCCCTTTATCCTGCTCAAATTCCATGAGAGCGCTCTGCTTTAGTTCTAATCACATAATGTCATGGGTGGGACGAGGGTTTTGTGTTTACAAGAATGTGGGTTAACCCCTGTTTCTAAAAAGCCCACTGGTCAGATCATTACCTCAAAAATGCTCCCTTTTTCTCTACGAATGAATGGTATAGCATTTCCTGAGAAAAGTTACATAAATTCATTGTTAGATTTAGTATAAAAGCCAAACTTGCATATTTATAAAGGTAGCATGACAGTGCGCTTTTTTTATTCCAGAACTGAGGGGGGAGGCAGTTACCCAGGAAAATCAAGCAACACCACCCAGAGGTATGCCTTCCTTTCTGAAAAAGAATCAAGGAAATGCTTTCTTGAATGCGCTCTTTGCACGTTAAGCACGATGTGAGGACAACTGCATGTTATGATTTTCATTTATGCCGTAATGAAAAAGGCAGTCATGGCGCCGGTGGATATTCAGGGTTCAAGACGGCATGCAGTACAAAATAAATTTTATTGAAAAAATTCTCCAAGCATGATATTAAAGGCCTGTCAGCAACGATAACAACAGAATTCTATTATTCTTTTGATCAAAACCTGTCACTGGGATCTTATTTTATTAAACACGATTCCCAGACGAATACCAGAGGCATATGATCTGTGAAGTGATTTTAATAACATCTTAAAACAAACCTGCATATATCAACCATCTAAAATAGAAAATAATCGTTAAAAGTGTCAATGCTGTAATAAATATAATTTTCTTTAGCCATATGATTAAAATAAATTCTTATTCGGAAATATGTTCATGTTTATCCACAGATGAAGACTTATTCAAATACTGCTTCAAAGGTCGGGCTCCGTTAACAAGGAAGAGTTGTTACAAATTTTTCTTCAAGCAACTCGACTGGTGGGACGCGAGACAAAACTGTAAGAATGTCAGCGCCTCGTTGATCAGTGTTGAAACACGGGATGAACAGCAGTATATCACCGACGTGATCAAAAAAATTAACGTGTCAGGTCATTCATTTTACTATTGCCTATTACTAAAATATGGAATTGCGACTTCCTAATGCTCCCTTGTATGACAACACTTTCAGCAAAATGTATGCTTATACGGAATAGAATATGAGTAAAATCAGTCCGAAGGCATTTCACAGAAAAAAAAGAATAAATTTCCTGCTGTTTATGAGTACCAACACGTGTGCGGTTACGTAAACATATTCTCCAAATGACTATTTTCTAAATTCACATACTTTATGTATACGCTCATTTCATGAAGGGGATAACTATGAATAAGAGTACTTTGCCATCTCTAGTAGTAACTTTAGTAGAGTACCTTTGGAGGGTTTCATTGATGATAACCCTTAAAAGGCTACACTTTTCTGAATATTAAAAAAGTATGACGGCACGTTCAAGATTGGAAAAGTTCCGATGAATCTTATTGTTATAATCATGACGACATTCTTATTCTCCACTGACATATATTCCTACCATACACATGGAAACGAAATACAAATGGAAACGAAGTGACAATGATGTGAATGATATGTTCGTGATAATATATATATATATATATATTTATATATATATATATATATATATATATATATATATATATATATTATTTTAAATGGCAATACCCAAAACTGGTTTTTGCGATTTCAGGAATTTAGAAATTCAAACATTTGATAATGACATCAAACATTCCATTCGGAAGCACTCAGCAATATCTAAGAATGTCCCGCTTATGGGATACATGGTCGAGGTAGTTATATTCAGTTAAAATATTCTATAGCCTTCTTGGTGAATGGATATGACGTGATATTTTAGGACTGGTTTGGACCTCGGGGTCTGACGCAGGGAGCGAAGGGATATGGACCTGGAGAGAGAGCGATGGACCGTTCCTCTTCCATTCCTGGGCACTGTATGAACCAAATAATGCGAAGATGAATCAACACTGCATGGCTTTGGCTTACAATGCAGGTTACCTTTGGGACGACGTCAAGTGTGAGGAAACTCACTCTTTCATCTGCGAAAAAAATATTTAACTCTAGATGCCAGTTCCCTTTATTTCCTGTGTGCGGTTATCAATTTGGTCGATAATATTGGGAGTGTAACTGCGAATCATATCCGAAGGACAAATTACTGCATTTTGAGTATATGTGAATTAAAGGTCGGTACACATATACATAAATTCAAAATATAAATATATGGGCAAATACAACAAGCAGTTTTCCCCCAACTTTGATTAAAGGGTGATTTCCACACATTTAAAAAGTTGAATTCGTGACGTTACATGACTGAGCATGTGACGTCACAAGCTAGCAAATTCGCATACGGAATATTTATGTGTTCACTTTACTTAAGTTTTGCCTGAATATTCATTTATATCTCTTTTGTTAAAACAATTTTTTGCTTCAGGATGGTTTTGCTTGAAAAAACCTTAAGAAACAGGCCAGTAAATCAACAATATGTTTTATGTTTCTGCATTTTTGTGTGGATGTGTATTTTCCTAAACCTCTCAAAATGCAACTGTTGTGCGACAAGTTTAAGAAAGAGCAACTGGAGCATTTCTTTCTAAAGCAATCTGTCTTTTTCTTTTGTCGCCGCATCTTTCAACACCAAAATGTCCTATTCTGACATGCTTATCAACATTTGGGTCAGAATGTCATTGCGCACCATCGTTGAATTGTCATAGAAACTCCCGATTATACTTGAAAAAAAATAGTAATTAAGCGTATGAAGATCAGCCCAAATAAATGATATAAACCTGGCCCCGAAAAACGAAAACAAATACTACACTAATTCTCAATAAAATCATAGTGGGAACCTTGATGATGAACCGTTAGGTGATGGTTCCAACTTGTATCGAAGTATTGAATAAACGGATGGGACTTGATATTATCATAAACAAATATCACAAGACAAGGACAATGACTTCGGGGAATAAAGGGGATGAGTTATGGTAATGCAGAACGTGTTATCTGATGTTTGTGCGTATCTCATCTGATTAATTAAGATGTACTTTTTATCAATTACATAAATGGGCTTAATATTGGGAGATGATGTCATTATCAATGGTATTTAGCAATTAGCATATGGTCTGTATCTGTCACTTTTCCCGAAATACGAGAGCATTAATTTAAATATAATGTGATATAATTTAACATAATTCGCCTAATGTTTATTGAATAAGCGACAAATCGCCTATTTAGTACCTCCCGATTTGAAAGGATGTTTTATTTGTGGAAATGACTTGCATGTCAATTATTAAATGATCGTCCAAATATAAGATATCGAATGAGAAACATTTAGATGGCTTTAATATGCGTCGATAATGATAAATGTCAGGTATGTGAATGAATGTACCTAACTTATACAGGTATACAAATAAACTAGAATGAGAGTTGCTTTTGGTATCTGTTGGGAAAAATGAATTATATACATACGTTATAAAACACATTCAGATCATACATGAAACCAGACACCTCAATACACCTATTGAAATAAAGTTTAAAAGCAAAGGTAAAAAAACTGTTTGGCCGCTGTTAGCGTTCTGTAAATCAAAATTTGTTAAATATACCGAGAATGAATATTTATTACAAAGTTTACATCTAAATTAATTTTAAAATATAATATCAGCACGAAGGCGTCATCAGAAAGATCATGTTTGGGTAAAACAAATTGTACCACTTCGGCAATCAAATGTTTGTGTATAATTACAACATTGGATAAACATGTTTTGTATATAACATAACGGATATACGTTTTCCTGTTGATTTCATGCTTTCAGTGCTCCAAAAACAAGTATTCCTGAGTGGTACACAGTTTGCCTATATTGTAATGTAAACTGTATTCATTTGTTTACAGCTTAGGCCCAGCTAATGAAATTATTCTCTTAGCTAGTGCTGAGATGTCTTTCTTCACGTTTGTTTAAAGGACTTTTCATACATACGGCAACTCAGCCAATGGATAACATAAGCTTATGGATTGAACCATACACATAGTCAGGGGAAATCTTACTTATTAAGATTATATTATTGCTTTCTTCACATTTTATTATATTTAAAGTTACCAAACCTATTAAGCACATGCCTAAGTTTTTTCATAGTTTGTTCACTTTCTCTTCAATGTTTACAAAACTATTTCACGTTTATCATAATGGTCAATCAAACCGTCTAGGCACAAAATTATCCATTAATAATCGCTGGGTTATAAATTATCGGAGTGCTCCATGCGACGGTGGTCTGACCTCCGACGAAGTTTATTTAATCTGTTTTTAGGGTAGCGTATTATTCATTTTGTAACGCTAACAAAAACATTGAGGCCGTCATAGTGGCTTAGCTTTAAGCCGGTACTCGCCTATACTATGTGAGATTAACGAATCTACGACAACGGTTGCAAATGTTCGTTTGAGCGACAAGAGTTGCACAGGATGTGCATATTTATTAATGAAGAGTATTTAAATTTGACAGACTTTATCTTTCATTACGTTCGCGCATGTATTTAATAAGATTTTTTTTAGATTTGTTACAGTGTAAGTTAAAGTGTATATGTACTTTAAGGAAAAACATATTCAACTAGTATAATTGTTTCTCTAGGCTATGTGTTTTAATATGGTCATTGGCGCAGTAGTGGTATTACTAAAGTGTAACGTTTTCTTCCAAAATAGGGGGAAGTACGCGTTTTAATTACAAAATGGATGGTCAATGTTAAAATACGGTTTGCCAGCAGATATTATTCACAACATATGTTCCTCTCATTAAAATATGTTACAAAGTCTGTTTGTGAAACCGCGGGACACCGGTAAATACGTGGTCCACGCATGTCGTTAATATATATATATATATAAATAGATCTGCAGGTTTACTGCAAGCAACAACTACTAGAGTGCTTTATTATATATATATATATATATATATATATATATATATATATATATATATATATATAATATCATCTAGTGCATATAAAGCAAGCTCCACGGGTACCCTACATAATGTCTGTAAGTAGAGACTGCATATAGTGAGTTAGACTTGAATGAACTGTATATGAAGACCATACAGACCATGGCTTTAGTATAAGTTTGTCTTTCTTAATCGAATCATACATATGACAGGGGCGGATCGAGGTTTTAGGAAAGAGGGGGAGGTCCAACCAAAGAGGACTAATGAAAACCTAAAAAGGGCCCAATATCCGGAAAAGGAGGTTCCAGACCGCAAAAGTTTGTCTGAAACCCTTAAAAAATGTTGCTTCCGATGAAAAAGGGTGTCCGGACCCCCTGGATCCGACCCCAGCCCCCTGGGTTCGCTTCTGTATAGATACCCTTATGTAGACTTTATTTTTGATAATGTTCCATTTTTTTATATATGTGCCTTCGTTTTATCATTAGCTTTCCCAAGATCACCTATATGCATTCTATGTGCACCAACACATTGAAGTAATCAAAGGGAAGTTGCTCGACAACCTGCCAGGTTTTGTAATCTCAACGCACACGATAAATCCATTTGTTGTTGACTGTGGAAGATCCGGAGGCTATGCAGGATTCAATCAGGCAGACCTTTTGATCTAGCATGCTTGCTGTCAAAATCAGTGGTTTACTTGTTTTTATAGTACTGTTTGTGTCCATATTTATGTCAACATATCTAATATATTGGTACAAGGTCTGAAGATAAAAACTTTTTTTGCAGGGCTTGGCACGTAGAATTCCGAGTTAACAGAACTAGCTGTATACATTGAACTCCATGGAAATTTGTCTCAAATAAATACATAAGACACCCGCGCACACACCCACACACAAATATATATATATATATATATATATATATATATATATATATATACATAGCGAAAGTTAAGATAAACAGTGACGCCTTTTAGATAGACTAATTAGTTCATTAACACACGAGCTTTCGATGTACAAAGACTTCTTCGTCAGGTGGTAATTAAGTGGGAACGTGTAGAGAGATATGTTATATGATGGAACGACAAAGTATAGAGTCCGTCATGCCAGAAACTGTGTATTTACATGCTGATTGGATATTTAGTAATGTTAGAACCATGATGCCCTGGATGTTCGGGGTACAGTGAGTACACATCGCTTCACTCGGGAATACCTCGAAACCGAATGAGGGTCGACGTCATCCATATTATGACGTCATGTTTGTAACAAAATCTGGACACCCCCGACAGGACGTAACCCAGAATTAGATATTTATATAAACACAAATGGAAATATGATCAATTCAGAAATTTTAAATAGAACAACCCAAACAACAAATAATCTTTCTAATTATGAACAAGACACCATTACCATACTAAAAAAAATAATAAAGAGATAATCATAAGATCTGCCGATAAAGGAGGCGCCACTCTAATTCAGGACAAAACATATTACATTAAGGAGGCCTACCGACAACTCGATTATGAAAAATATTACAGAAAATTAGACGGGGATCCAACTGAAAAATTCTCAAAAAAACTAAAACAACTCATGTTAACTTTTCCAAAACGTATTCAATTGGAACTATTTAAGAATATACCCAAAAACCCAAAACCAGGCACATTTTACACGCTCCCTAAAATCCATAAAAAGGACAATCCAGGGTGACCAATTATTTCCGGTATAGGAACTCTATATGTTCCAGCAATATCAAAATAGCAAACCGGGAACAAAGCAGCAAATATTATCTAAAGGTTACATTCTTCTTCTTCCCTAACATTCCAGGAAAGCATATAATGTCTAACAACCCCGAAACAACAAAATTATATATATATATATATATATTTACACACCAAGAATTTTCCTGCTGCATAAAACAGTTTTGTAATATCACTTTAAGCAACACAACATTCACTCTAAGTGTATATGATTTTTTTTTTGCTATTTAACAATCTTGAAGAACACATCAATTATTAAATATAAGAGTCCTTGATTCTGGATGAAATATACAGTAAATCTACCTTGATACACAAGAAAGTCTAATATACAATGTCTTCTTGACCTTAGTACGAATCAAAAACCCAATGAACAGCTAGTAATCTTGCACATGGAAGAACCATGTATTGTTCTGTACCGAGTTAGGTGTAGGTATTGTTTTAACCACACAAAAAAGGTGTCCCGCAAAACGTCCCAAAGACATCACCGGGAACTACGCCTGCATGGATCTCGGCAATTGTTGTCCTGAAGTGACAAGACTGCTTTGCGACATAAGTCCTAATAGCTGTCCAGAGTAACATCCGTTGCCGAGAGGACTTATGATAACGGTAGATACTTCTGTTGTATTTAGTAGTACATAAAAAGCGCAGGTATCTGAATGTTATATACGCTTTTTACTTATTATTCATATATATATATATATATATATATATATATATATATATTGTTGCTCAGTGGAAAATATAGGGCCGATCTGAAATTCGAACCTACGTCAATGGCGTATGTCCGTCATTCAAATCACTTCGCTTAAGCAAGCAAGCTTCAAGAACGAGACAGTCCTGTTCCACAAAACTACTTTTGCATGCTGCATTCAAAAGTCCCGGTGCCGACACGTGTAGTGACTGAGACTATGACGTCACTACCATGACGTCACTTCGCTGGTTCCTATAAAAAAATTGTACAAATACACAGAGAGGTTGGGGATCTGTCATGGCCAAGTGGACTAAGGCAGCCGCACCGGAAATCTGAAGATCGTGAGTTCGAATCCCACTTGCAGTGAACCACTTCTCTGTGTATACCCTTTCCATCTATATATATATATATATAGTGTGTAACATAACATATTGGCAAATAGCGTATTTCCTGACAAAGTTTGAATGGGGTTGGGTTGTTGGGTTGTTGACTGATACCCGATTCTATTCTATTTTATTTACTCTCTTTGCGCAGCAAATCGCGAAGCCGTTATAACGCGGGCTGCCAGGTTAGGTGTGGGTTTCCAGGTGACCACTATATTTCGTTTTAGGGCATTTTTGCATTATATGTAATGTAGGAAACATCTAGGAGTTCACCTTTCCAACCGATCCGTACAAAAGTATAAATTGATGATAGATGGGTCCATCCATCTGTTATCTGAGAATTTCGTTTCTGATATATTAGGCACACTTTACAGAATCGGACTCACAGGAGTACGCTCGCAATCTGACACCCGAAATGCATCGCGGCTTCTACATACACCAGCAGCGTAGATATATAAATGTAGTGAAGAAGAAAATGTAGTCAATTTAACTATGTTGAATAAGAATGGTTTCAATACAAACACATAAACATGGGTGTTTTAGTTGTAAGGACTTAACGGAATAAGTAATAATTTAGAAACATGTGCATGTGAAAAAGGATATAGGAATTGTCTGCTTCAATTGTAACAAATTTCTTTTTAAAGTTTCACGGTTGAGACCAGTTCATCCCGTCCTCCCCCGGTGCCTTTGAGGAAGAGATCCGTTTTGAGAAGAAACAACCTCAGCGGAAGGGTGCATACAAGGCCGATGGAATAGTTTGTGAAGGACAAATGCAAAGCTCAAAAGTTTTCTTACTTTCAAATCGTTTTGTTCAAAGTTTTGACAAAACAGTTACCATATGAAAATTATGAAATAATGTAAATGTTAACCCCAACAGGTGTCGATCGTTTGATAGAAAAGGTCGTAAAAGATATACAATATATTATATTCCTCAAACACTAAGATACGACCTTTAACCTGTTGATTATGCATTACATTTCAACTAATAAGGGTTTAGGAAAACATAAAATATATTTATATAACGAAAATAGGTTTATTTTGATGCTATTTTTAATAAGTCATGCTCTACATTTATTCAATTCACTCAGTAAATCGTATTTTCAATTGATACATGATATAACTTTGCGCCAACCAGTGGCGTACTGAGTCTTTCAGACAATGTAAGGAGCCTGATATTATGCGTCGAAAACATCATATAATGCCCTTTTTTATTTTATTAAATTTTTTAAAAAATCAAAAGCTCATTCTGTGGCCCCAAGTAGAGATTATAAAGTCCGCTCTGCTGATTAAATAAATCTATTTACCGGAGGATGTACATGTGGGGATACAATTCATTTTCCAATGGGAGTGAAACCAATCGAAGGTATAAATAAATGAATTCAGTTGTAGGTCAATGATAATAATTTTCTAAAGTCTTATCATACAAATTCCTTAACGGAAAGAGTAGAGCCGTGCGAGCATTTATTAAACATGCATGTCTCTCTCTGTTCGACTTGTCTTGAACTGAGAACACACACTGTTAAGACTCGGACTCACAAGAGTATGACCTTGTTGTTAAGGGTTGATGTGCGTCCGATCGGGCCCACACAATGCACCCCGGCTTCTACATACACAAGTGGCACAACCACATGGGTATTCTGTGGCAAGGACTCTAAGGAATCATAAATGTTTTGTTAGTTAACGTTTACGAAATATAAATAGATGCTGACATGTTACAAAAGTAGATTTTAAAGTTTTACAGATGAGACAATCATTTTCGTCCCACAGTGCCTATTAAGAAGAGATTTGTTTCGAGTAGAAACGATCTCTGGCTGAAGGGTGCATACATACACCAGCGGCGAAAATAAAACTGTAGTGAAGAGGGTATTGTAACCAATTTAAATATGTCGGAACAGAACTGCTTCAAGGCAAATTACGTAAACATGGGTGTTTTGTACCAAGGACTTCAAGGAATAATAAACATTTTGTTAGCACACGTCGATGTTTCCTTGAAATGTAACAAATGTTGATTTTGAAAGTTTAACAGTTGAGACAGGTAATCCTGTCCGTCCAACAGTGCCTATTAAGAATAGGA
The DNA here is from genome assembly GCA_026874595.1 of Sipunculus nudus. NCBI lineage: Eukaryota > Metazoa > Annelida > Sipuncula > Golfingiida > Sipunculidae > Sipunculus > Sipunculus nudus. The sequence goes on along the minus strand of CM049321.1, from coordinate 41,214,422 downwards.
TTCGTTTCGAGTAGAAACGATCTCTGGCTGAAGGGAGCATATTAGGTCATAGAATAATCGTGAAGGACAGGTACCTAACTATCGAGAGAATGCGCCCAGCATCAGTGCCCATTGATGTCGCAATACAGGACAAATACAGAAAAAAGCTTTTAGCTTTACCATGGATCTATGTATTTGTAGCGGCAGCCTGTCATCCACACGTCGATATTACATTTTGGATAATCATTATTTTGAATATTACATTTTGTGTGGCAGTACAAACTACATGTAAATCGTTCGACATACACTGCTAAGGAAAGCATATTAATCTTGCGACGAAGAGTAAATTTTCCATTAAATTCTCTTATTGGAACAGTATTAACCCTGCAGGTGGCAAGCGAAGTTTGACAGACCACGAGAAATCCAAATCGCATTTACAGAACTCAATGAAATCAATGCCGAGTTAGGAAATCAATTTGACATTGTGCATTTTAAAATTGCACGGTTAACACATCACTCAGTACATGAGGGATGATAAAAGTGCAACTGACCTGCAAAATATGTCAGGCATAGAGCGAGAAGCACATATGAAATCGCTATAATGGTCTTGAGTTTTGCGTGTCTTCTGATAAACGTCAGAACAAACCGCTTTCTGATTTGGTAGAGGTAAGTTGTATGAAGGATAGGTGTTGCGGCCACTTGTGCTTTAAGTTAAATTAAAAAAAAATATTTTCGCTTGAGGTAACCGCCTCCAATTTGAAATGCTTGTCTAACTCTAAGTTTATGTCCATCTGCAGAATTCCATTCCGATTACGGACTACGTAAAAGACTGTATTACACGCGGTTTCTCAATTAATATCTTGATGATGACCAGGCCTGGTGACTACTGCACCTGCGGGCTGTGGGTGGGTAATCGTCCCCTTTCCTGGAATCCCTCATTTATATCACCGTTGTTTTCCAGCCTGGGCCGTTCCTTCATAAGTGATCGGGTAGAATATTCTGTGTGGCAAAAAAAAAATCATACATCGATATGATTACCTTGAAGACCTGATTAGGGAGTATGTTAACATTTGCGAACCCGAAATGGGTGCTAGGACATACAGATTTTAGCACAAAAGCTCCAACATAAAGGACCACTACTGCAACCTCGCGTCAATCGACCCGAAAATCAATTTACCTGCCAATCAGGGTTTGAAAAATGTGTTGGTAATATGAGAGCAAATATGCGGTTCTGTTTACTCCCCATATGGGGTTGACAAGTCAGTTAAAATTATACATTTCTTAATTATAAACTACATTGTCAATAACACTTATTTTGTGACAATTTGGATGCAACAGTAACCCAGAAGTTTACAATTTTCTTTAAATTAATATTTTATGGATTTTGGGCAATATTAAGGCCCTAAATGCAATGAACATTCGTCCAGAGTGTGAGCAGCAAGTAAGCGGCAGCCATGATGGATACTACTGGTGTCTCGGGATCAGGTATGGCCGGACTCGTATATTGAATATGAATCTATCTTTATCAAGCAAACGTATTTTGAGACACAATTTCACAAACTTTTTGTATGATTTCACTATCTTGGGGTGAGGGGAGGGGGGTTGTTTTGTAATTGTAGGGCCCTTGTGTCAAGACAATGTTTTGGTTAAACAGTTTCACTCTCTCTATTTATTTATTCGATTATTATTCTGCTCCGCCTTTTCGGTGATTTGAAATATTTTGAATTATTCGCTCCTTAAAAGTTCGAATTAAATTCCCGAATTAACAAGATATATGCATTCTTTAAATAATGTTTAATTCCCGGTCTCGGGTACACTTCCGGTGTCAGCTAAATATTTACACTCAGCATTATTCATCTGGGATTATAAGTCGCTGTTATCCGGACACTACATCATGTAACTGCTAAAGTATCCGTAAACAGCTGCAAACTGTCTTTTTCTGAATGACCCGTTGTTAAAGTTTGCATTTACTACAGTTCTGAATCTGACAAACCTGACATGCATTGTGTTTCCCTGTTATGGGCCCCTTAAATTAAAATATAACTAAAATCCTATTCCATCCATTCTATTCCAAATTAGCCTTCTCCATTTTGTTTCCATTCTGCCGTCATGTTCGGAATTTTGTTAAATATATTTATATTGTTGTGGGAAATACATAAAACATTATAAATAAGCAAATATCGGCCGGTCAGGAACTTGTATCGAAGTCGGATGTGTCGAGGTGTTTTTTTTTGGTTCCTAGCTAATATTTCCATCACTTAACTCGAAGTCATGATTGGATAACAGTTGTACAGGACCCGTCAATCATGATTGGGCCGTGATGAGCAGTCATAATTATCAAGCGCGATGGCTCTGTCGACTCAAGGTCATGCCGCTTTTGTGTTTGGTCAACAGTTGTGCACGGTCCAACAATCATACCGACTGCCACGATGACTAGTTACATAATTATTACCGGTTAGGATCTTACTGATTAAGCGCGATGGCTGACAAACCTAGTCCGTTGTTTTCTTGTTTGGTCAATTAGTCACTCATTATCACGCCTATCTATTCTCGCCGAAAAAAAACATCAATGAGTAGGCATTGATAAACCAAACATAATCCAATCTTTTTCTTTGATGTGTCTAGGATAAACATACAGGACTCTGTATGAATGGAGGAAGATGAGATCTATATCAGACTGGCTCTAATTTACCATAGAGTACGTTATACAGTATAACTGCGTCACTTTCATATTTTTTCGTGTCCTGTTTGCATTGGCGTCGCGGCCTGCTGAGCGTAAGCTTGATGGAAAGACCATTGAGCAGAAGTACGAAGCACTGGTCTGAGTTAAACGTGGTAGCAAGTCTAAGGCAAATATTGTAAAGGACTTCAACATCCACGCCAACTCGCTTTTTACATGGATCAAGAATGCTGAGAAGATCAAGGTTACCGCATTTTTAAAGAAAATCTGATGCGTTGAACTGAAAATGATCTTAGCCAGTCATTTATTGATTTGTGTGCTTTTATACACGTACATGTTTGTGCTGTTATTTCACTGTCTTGATTAACCTAATCCTACTTTGGGTGGCCCTTATGTGTTTTTTTTTATTAATGAAAAATGAACATGAAATCTGTGTTTTGTTTTACGAAAATCTTTGTGAGACCTTAATAACATAGGCCCTATACATGTGCAGTATTTATCAATCTTATTTTACATCGTATTTTATAAATCTTGCAAATTAATAATTTTGTCATTATAACAGCAGAATTCTGAAAAGTCGTTGGCAAGTGCTGCATAAGTTTTGTCTTGTTTATATATAGTATTTCCTATAACGCATATTGTACAGCTAGGAGAAAAAGCAAGTTATTGACCGGCTGAATGTTGCTCATCAGTGATGTTTACTGTAGATCCCACAAGAGCAGCAATACATTCAAAAAAACATTTTGAACTTGACGGCAGTGTGTCTTTAACGAATGTTGAAGAGCAACTTTGGAATAAAATAGATGGAAAAGGTTTTTTTATATATGATGAGGGGCCCGTGACAGCGCAACATAGTGCATGTCAGGTTTGTGCAGAAATCATGATCGAATTATATTAATGGAGAGAGTGAAATTTTTATACCAAAATATTTCTTGACACAAGAGCCCTACAATAGAAAAACGATAAGAAATTTCAAATCATACAAAAAATGTAAAATTGTGTCTAAAAACAGTTTTGCTACAATATAGGAGTTTTGCCAAAACATCCATAATATTCACCATGGCTGCCGTTTACTTGCTGCTCGCGCTTTAGAAAAAAATTCTTGTAAATCAAAGCACTTAAGGCCTTAATATTGTCAAAAATTCATAAAATGTTAATTATTAAGGAAATTTGTTAACTTCTTGGTTATTGTTGTACCCCTCTTGTCACAAATAAGTGTTATTGACAATATATTTTATAATAAAGAAATGTAGCATTTTAACTCACTTGTAAACCCCATCAGAGTTGTTAATAGATCCAAGTTGCTCTGATATAACCAACACATTTTTCAATCCCTGATCGGCAGGCAAATGGAGCTGTGGGTTGATTGACAGGAGGGAATGAGATTTATTGTAGTAGCCTTTTGTGTTCAATCACTGCTTATCGTGACAAATAATTGAAGAAATTATTTGCAATTTCATCAAACGGGAAACCTCGGGCCGGACTCTTACAATGGCCGGCTTAGTCTTGTTTCGGTTCATATCCTTCATACAGGCATGTCTGTCGCATGCACGGTAATAGAATTGCGCTAGTTACTCCAGGCACGTCCACCCACCCTCCCACTTGGAATGTGATTTATTATAGTGGCCTTTTGTGTTGGAGCACTGCTCATTTTGATGAGCTGGGCACAGAATATTGACGCTTATTAGAGCAAATCACTGCAAGGGGTCGTGTACCCACTTTGGTCAGCGTAGCCAGGTAGCGTAATTACCCTGTGATTAAGTGAATTGCAAGAAGGAGAAAAACCAAGTCAGAAATTATTATGTATCCATGTATGCATACAGCTTCCACTTTATTTTATTAGCATTCCGGGGAACTACCTAGGACAAAAGTTCTGTTCCCAAACAGTGTTTCGCCATTTTCTCAAACAGTATTTTTGCTGATTAAAATAACTTCATTTCTCACAAACCATCAGGAATTAAGCTATCAAATTGTGTACCTTTGTTTGAACACATGTAATATCTTATGAAGCATTTACAGCTATTTCAAACAGATAATCATTTATTAAGTTGTCCTGTGCTTAAAAATAAAAATTAAAAATGAGAACACGTTGATGTACAAAATTCGTGGAGTTATCTGTATGTATTTTAAAATGATGTTTTTATCGTTGAATGCATACTTATTGCCAGATGTGAGATATATCGCATTTTTATATAAAAAAAATCAAAATTATATATAAAATTTTAAATAATAAAATCGCTAGACCATTGACAAAAATATATTTTTTAAACGAGAGTCACTATTCTGAGGTTTCCGAATTTGTATATATCATTAGGACTATTTAAAAGGCAGTTTGGCAATGCTTTCCAAAGAACATCTTACCTATTTGCAAACATATTTGATGAACGGGTTCCTACTTGAGGAAAACCGAAGGGCCCAACAGAGGGTATTCTTGTAATTCCAAGTATGTATACATCCTTTGCCCTAAACAATTTAAAAATACATTTTAAAGCTGAATTGTACCACGGTAGTTCGACGATCATAAGACCTGCGCATAACGACGGTTACTGCTTTGGTAAATCCTCTGTGCGTGTCCTCCAGTGTAAACAGCTCAAAGGTATTAATTTTGGCGTAAACCCAAGCCAGTGTAAATAACTTTTTAATGGGACGATGAGTTTGACATTATTTTAAGGTTAGAGTTTAACAAAATACAGTCATTCATGAAGCGAGATCCATGACGTTCTTGGCCCCTAAGGCATTGTGACGTCACAAACGCTATATGATAGTTATCTGTACGGCAGTAGATATGCGATGGGTGTCGATCTTTTGGGGACATATAATCCAAAGCAAGTAAAAGATAATGCATGTTTTCGATGAATACGCTATATTTGCTTTATTTAATTAAATTTTGTATTTTACACTCTAATAATGCCTAAAAAGACCCCGGACTTCCCTAACCCCCTTTGTTCTGCTTTGTTCTGACCAACGAGCTGTGCATATTACCGTTTCTTTCTATAGTACCAGCTTCTTTGCCTTAAAACATAAGTCTTTCATATTTGACTTTCACGTATGTAACAACTAATCGGGCATTTACGTCAAATGATTCTAATATCTGAATGTAATAGGATACATGATCTATTGTGCAAAATGTTTTGTATACCCTAACGTAAGGAATGCCACAGTAATTCTCTCAAATTACATCTATTTTACAAAATTTAACCACAATATTGATTTTAAATATGATATAAAATAAGGAACCTGGAGATTACATTTACATATACGATTAGAGTTAAACAAAAACTAGTAAAATATCATGCCACAGTTACCGCAACACCTGCCCTTCATACAACTTACCTCTAGGTTTGCTATGACGTTTATCCGAACACACGCAACACTCCAGATGATGATGGTGATTTGTGAGTTCCTCGCTCTCTGTCTGAAAAGTTTGCAGATAAGTTTATTAAGGGCTGTGCTTGATATAAACGAGCCATTACATAATCACGGGAAATCGTAAATGTTAACCATGATTTTAGCACTGTTATTTACATTTACATTCTATAACATTAACATGACATTTATGTATTAACGTTTGATTTCGTGAAATATTTCCAGCATGTTTTCCAATGTATCCAAGATTTATGAATCATCCAGTTCACAAATTATTATTCACTGAATGTTCACCCTATTGTAAGGAGAAGCAAATGAGTTACTGCTTTCAATAATACTAAATTCCTTCCTTTTTCTGGTTCAAGACAATTCGAACACAAAGAGACATGTACATGTAATAAATGCTCGCAAGGCTATACTCTTCCCGTTAAGGAATTTGAATGATCAGACTTTAGAAAATCATTAACTTACAACTTAATATATTTATTCTTCCCTTCCATAGGTTTCACTCCCCACCGCAGAGCGGCCTTTACTTGTCTCTACTTTGGGCCAAAATTGAGCTTTTGATTTTTTAATTAAATAAAATAAAAAAGCGCATTATATGATGTTTTTTAAGGTAGGATCTCAGGGTCGCAATGTTGCCTGAATGCACGAGACTCAGCATGCCACTGATTGGCGCAGAGTAATATCACGTATCAATTGAAAATAACATTGAAAATAACATTATTGAGTAAACTGAATAAACATAGAGCATGATTTATTGGAAATAGCATAAAAATAAATCTATTTTCGTTAAATAAATATATTTTATGTTTTCCGAAACCCTTTATATTTTAAATGCAATGTATAAACAACAGGTTTAAGATTGGATCTTAATAACAGTGTTTGAGGAATATAATACATTATAATCTTATATGACCTTTTCCATCAAACGAGCGACACCTGTTGGGGATAACATTTAAATTATTTCAAAATTATCACAATCATAAGGACATATATTGTGTAGTCATGTAATCGTGATAATTAGTAACATCCTGTCTCCTACTGCCAAACGATTTAACCTTATAATATGATCGAAAACTGCTAATTAACCTACTGCGTTGTATTTCTTTATTACAGCTGACGATTTGCTACTAGGAATTTGTTTGGGGAACACAATATATATTTCTCGCTGGATGAAATGTAAGACAAAAGAGAGGAAAACTTTAACACAATTTCGCCGAACGCACTCTCTCTCTCTCAATGACTAGCTTTATCGCGTCCTACATTAGTCATAAAACATATTTTGTTAATTCTACGTCGGCCAATTAATCTGCACTGGTTAAATAAAGCAAGTTCAAGGCCGTATCACATACTGTGTCCGAGAGGATTTGTTTATGGGAGGGATAATTGGGCAATTTTGTGATGAAAAGGCCTTTGTTAATAATTATTACGGCATGATGATATAAGTAAGGTTACTTGAGATATGACACTTTTTAATTAGTTCTTGGTAAGGGATTTGGTAACTGTTTTGTCAAAAATTTGAACAAAACCATTTGACAGGAAATAAAACAGGAGGCAATTTGGTCAGAAATGGCTAGTACATTTACTTACGTTAGAATTTGTCCAAACCCTCTAGCTGGTAATACACGTCTCATAAATTTAATCGTTAGGATTGTTGGCTCAACTGAGCACACATAGGCCAACAGTAGGTAACGCTGTCTCTATATAACTTGGTATTTGTCCTGTATAATCAAGTACATGTCCCCTAGCGACCCTCTGTGTCAAGAGCTTTGCATTTGTCCTTCACAAACAATTCCATCGGCCTTATAAGCCCCCTTCCGATGAGGTCGTTTCTACTCAAAACGGATCTCTTCCTGATAGGCACTGTGAGACGACTGGGTGCACTGAAACTTTAAATAGAAATTTGTTACATTTGAAGGAGAAACATCATGTTAACTTTTCACATGCGCATGTTTCCAAATTTATACTGATTCCGTGAAGTCCTCACGACAAAAACACCCAGAAACTTTGTAAAATTATTACAATGTAACAAAAATCGTAAAGACAAATGATTTTACTTTTTAAAAAAATTGCTTTGGTAATATAGATTTTGTGCCATAGAGAGAGAGAGAGACAGAAAGAGTGAAAGACAGACAATTAGAAAGAGGAGACAGACAGGGGGGGAGCGAGATTCACGAAGATATATTCTAAATATTCACGCATACGATTTAGATTTAATTACTATATACCCAAGCGGACAGACTGACGAACAGCTAGGCAGACGGTCAAGGATATAAAAATGGAAAGACAAATGTTAATAAAGACAGCGCCTCATCTCTACCCGACCATTAGTGACAATCTTTAGGTAGACTTCGATATTTCCATGCCTGACATATACGTCTTTGCAAAACAGTTAAAAAGCAAACGTCTCACATTTTAATGCTTACTGTATAAGTTCAAAAATGTATTTGACACACACTTTCTCCGTAAGTATGTCAAATCAATAAATGATGGATATCTGACATACATTTCCAGTCAAATGCAAATGACAATAGTTTTAATTTTAATACAAGCACTCACTTTGCCCTTTAGCTTCAATTGAAATGTTTAATGCTTTATAGACGTGTCTTGAATTTCAGAGCATCCTTTTTCTTTGAACGTGGGAGGATTGTTAACTATCAAAACGGAGCAATTCTAACAGACCTCCTAACCAAATAAATTGCTGGTAAACAAACGGCTTAACTCCTCTATGTGACCACCATCTATACATAAGTTGAGCATTTGAACATTTTTATTATTAAGCTTACTAATCGTTAACATTTTTAATCTCAGTATTTTGAATGATTGTTATTATTGTTGAAATATGTCTAAGCAGGATAACCGTGTTATACCACATATGTGGTTAAAAGAAAAAATACTGATCGTCGTCCATACAAATAAGTAGCAGGATATCTATCGGGATACGGTAACAAATGATTCATCATTTTTGTACAAGTTAACATCAAACAAAAGGGTCAATTGTACAGACTTAAAATTTTAAACCTAAATATGATAAAATTAAATTATCTCTTCAAATGTAACGTAATGTGTTTTCTTTTATAAGGTTTAAAAAACCTATTATTCTGCATTTGACCAAGGTGCAGAATATGGAGCACATCGCACTTCATCTGGTTTTGGTCACCATCTACGGAATGCTTTTATATTTTGGAGATATATGGGCAACAGATATAAAGAGACAAAGTGGTTGGTTTTTATATATGTTTTCCTTATCTTTGTCCCCTCCATGAGAGAGAGAGAGAGAGAGAGAGAAATGACACGTGGTTAAATATAATCAATTCAAGTTTACCCATTTGCATTATTTCACATGCATTTTACAATATTATAATATGCTCGATGTCTCAGTGACATGGTGATATTATTTAAGAAATGTTACATTATACAAAATATCATGAAAATTGAGAATTAAAAGCGTGGCTTTCATTTATTGGTACTTTACTCAATTAAAATGGAGAAAATGTATTTAAATAATACCTTTTTCATGAGTAGCCATTCATGTTTTTGATAAGTGTGTCTCCTTGCCAAGTGCTACTTCTGTTTCAGCAACCCGTCTTTGCACGTGGGGTGCTTGGACTTCATGGGGATCATGTACTGAAGGTGTGAAGGGCAGAAGTCGTTATGTTTCAAAGGAAGTGGGGCCATGTCGATTTTACCATCTGAAGCAGGATGAACATCGGGTATGTGAAGCCCCGATTTCAGTGGGGGAAGCTGATGACAACCCTGTGGTTCCCTTCCCAAACATTTCATATGCGATAGAAACCACTACTTGCCGAGGTGATATATAAATATATATATTTAATATATATATATATACATATATATACATATATATACATTTACATATATACAGTAAAACCAGACCTAACGACTACCTCTGTTTAGCGACAACCTCAAAGCACGACACTTTGTACGGGTCATGATTCTGTTTTGCCAATTAAATAAGACCTCACTTAGACGACCACCTTGCAAATGCGAATACTGTATCGGTGCCCGGATGATGGTCGTAATTTCGAGGTTTTACTATATTATATATATATATATATATATATATATATACATGCTCATATATAATTTATATATATATATAATAAATATAATATATATATATATATATATATATATATATATATATATATATAAAGCGTGTATCAGGATTCCACAGAATGAAAGTTAAAAATTTAAAAATTTGTTGAAAATTCAACATATATGTATGGCCATTTCTGAATCTTTAAATGTGACACGTTGAAGAGGAAACCATTTATCAATGATGATGTTTTCTTTATTATATTATTCAAAACATTCTTTTTATTAATATCCTGCATTTGGTTTTACAGCTATTGACTGACCTCATGGGTTTAGTGATTTCTTCGCCTGTGGTCGTCCGGATGACCGGGTTGACTGCATGGCTTCATGTTATAGGATCTTACGCAGGTCACTTGTGTGGGCAGTGGCACGAGCAGTGTGCTCTGGTCTGAGCAGTCATCTTGTCAGCATAGAAACAAGAAATGAAGACGCCCACATTAGACGGTTAATAAAAGAACATGGAGCAGGTATTGGCTTCTTGTATCTTAGGCTTAAAAATAGTTTTGTAAACATTATATGATTCAAGTCAAATAAAACGTTCTATGGACTCTTTTTTAAATATAGCAATGTCATACGTAATAAGGGGTTGGACATATTTAAATACAAATACATGTAAATATTTATGCAAAAGCAAATTTGAATAGGTCTTAACAACAGGTAATGATTTTTGCATTATTCCTAAACCCGTGCATATAAAACCTGAGATCCACTAGGCTTGACAATAACATATAATTTTGTCGTTTAGATAACATCATAATCATTCCATAGAGATTGCCGTCAACAGGCAATGGACCTATCCAGAAAAAAAAACTGGAATATGTTGCTGATGGCCGATCCAGTAGTTTTTGTCATTAAAATAGTTATTGAAAAAGTTAAATTTAGGTTCTAGAGCTGTTTAACAGAACTTCATCTAAAGTTGTTCGTGGTGGTACGGGCACTTATAATACCGAGTTGTGCATAAAACCAGGTGTAGCCCCCTTTACGTCATCTATGTACTGGGGGCACCTCTCATTTATGGCCACTAATGGGCATTCCCTTGAAAGAACTTCCCAAAATCTATAACCTCCATAATTAGGGCTCCTCTCTATTGCTGCAAAATGTCATGCACCGTCAGTGTCTGTAATTCAGAGGATATACTGTAGTACAAAATGCATTTTTTCTCTGCATACATATATACAATGTACTACTTCAGATATTTACTGGACATCAGGCTCTGATGACGATACAGAAGGGAGGTGGATTTGGAGTGCTACTGGCGTAGAGATGAACTACACAAACTGGCTTGGTTATAATCCAAATGACTTTGGCTTATTCGGGGAAGACCATCTTTGTCTTGAGAATGTTGAAACTTTTGGTTGTTGGAACGACAGAAATAAAATACATGAACCTGTCGGTGTCTGTGAAAAAAAAGTCATTTAGAAATTTCACACAATATATATATATATATATATATATATATATATATATATATATATTACGGGGTGCATATAATAGCGGACAGAATTGTCTCGCTCTCGGAGATTTCTTTTTTTGCGAAGTGGTTTGAATGACGGTTATAAATACGACATATTTTCCCCTGAGCAACACTCTAATACGTATATATGTTTATGTAAAAGGCTTATATAACATTCAGACACTTGCGCTTTTTATGTACTACTACATACAACATGGTATCTACTGTTGTCATATATATCAACGTCTAAGTCTTCTTGGCATGGGATGTTTATCGGGACAGCTATGTTGAAGAGCTTAGGACTTCTGTCGCATAGCAGTCTTGTCACTTTACGGCACCAGTTGCTGAGATCCATGCATGCACAGTTCCCAGCGATGAATTTGGAACTTTTTGGAACTTTGGTTAAAACAATACCTACACCTTACTCGGTACAGTACGTTACATGTTGTTCATTTGGTGTATGCTTCGTACTCAGGGCGGGAAGACATTGTATATTAGACTTTCATGTGTACCAAGGAAAATTTATTCTATAATTCAAATAGAAACTGGTACTCTTATATTTAATAATTGTTGTGTTCTCCCAGTTTGTCTAAATAACAAACCAATCATATACAAATCTGAGAATGGATATTGTGTTGCTAAAAGTGATATTGCAAAACAGGGTTAGGTAGCAGGAAACATGTCAGTATATATATATATATATATATATATATATATATATATATATATATAAATATATATATATATATATATGTATATATATATATTGGTAATATTTCCTGCTTTGTTCCAGGATTGCTAAATCTTTTGATGCTGCAGGGACATTTGAGATAACATGATCACCTATATGAAGATTTCGGTATGTGCTGCATTTTCTGGAGAAAATAAAACGTGTTCAAACAACAGCTGTTTATGTCATTTACATCAGACCGGTCCTGATTACAGAACACGTCTGGTTAGAAATATATATGCCTTTGGTCACTTAACTTTAGAATATAATACAGGAATTTATTGTTACCTTTAATCCCCGCTCCTGTGTGTGTGTCTGTCTGTGTGTTTGTGAGTTTGATTGTTCACAACGTAATCAAAATCGGGACCTTCTGATATGATGAAGGAATTTCGTTAATGGGTCACAGAAAAATCGAATAATTTTTTATGTCGATTTATGGAACCTTCATGCGTCTGTTACAGGACTAATTAAGTAAAGTTGATCGATCTAGCTCGTCTGATTAAATTTTCAAAATTTCAGTCAACAAAGTCATACATGCATTACACAATTTAATAAAGTTATAAATCTTGGTACAAGAGAATTTAGGTATTTTATCATCTGTAACATAATTGTAAAACTGATTATAACACTTCAATCTAATTGCTTTAAACCTGCTAGCCCCGATTCAAATAGTGTGATTGTTTCAATTATTTTAAACTTCTTTCAACTGAATATATCAATGTGCAACACAAAATCGTCTCAAATACTAGTTTGGTTTCTGGACGTTTTGTGCATTGTCTTGTTTGCCATGTTTATTGTGATTTCCGATATTTCCAGTTGGTTTTTGTAAAGGATGTTCTAAAAAATCACCGTTAATTAACTTTTAAGTATTGATGCTTTAGAAGATTTTGTGTGTGTGTGTGTGGGGGGGGGATAACATGTTCATGACATAATAAATGACCTATATACTAGTACATATACATATATTTATATATTTATATATGACAGCGAAACGTTATCAGCTAGTTTAATTGGGTGACCGTGGGTTCATTATGGGTAAGAGAACTAGTGATGCGGACTATGTTATTTATTCTAGGCACCATTTTGATTAATAAACAAACGCATGGACAGGTTGCATATCCAACAAACACCACATTCGGAGGACTGCTCTGTCATAATGTGACAAACATATTTGAAGAATGCGCCCCTTCAACAAACATATAAATGGATCCCTGGTTTTCAGGCTGACATGGATGTAACGTTAAATGACATGAAAAAAATTTAAATGAATATATGGATGTAATGTAGAGTATTTAAAGAAAACACAAGTAAATAAAGCATATCTTATTCCAAAAGTATATTGCAAAATGTCATAATTAAATCGTATACACACATATACAGTCACAAATATATGAACGTGTGTATATATATATTTATATATGTATGTATATTTGTATGTGAGGGATTAATGCGGATTGTTCTTATGTATTCATTTGAGACAAACTCCCCCGGAGTTCTTTTATACGGCTAATTCTGATAAACTCGAAATTAAACGTGCCTAGCTCTGTCAAAAGGTTTTTCTTTTAAGACCTGTTATCAATACATATTTTTGTTGACATAAATATAGGCACAAATATTTTGACAGCAAGCATGCCAGTTCGAAAGGTCCGTTTGATTGAAGCCTGCATTGCCTCAGGATCATCCACAGTCAACAACAAATGGACATATCGTGTGAATATCGTTGAGAATACAAAACCTGGCAGGTTGTCGATTAACTTCCCCTAACATACTTCAATCTGCCGGTGCACATAGGTGATATGAGAAATGCTAAAGATAAAATGAAGGCACTAAATATAATAAGGGAACATTTCAAAATTAAGTCTAAATAAGGGTATCCATATGTAGGATTCGATTAAGAAACACAATTTTATACTATAGCAATGGTCTTTAAGATCTACATATACAGTTCATTCAGGTCTAACTCACAATGCAGTCTGTACTTACAGACATTATGTAGGGTACCTTGCCTTAAATGCACTTAGTGATATGTATTAAATAAACGTCATGGACCACAGGTTGGCCGGTTTCCCGCTTTTTAACACACAGACGGTTTTACAGGTATTAATGAGAGGAAGATGTTGTGAATGATTTCGGCCGGCGAACCTTATATTAACATTGATCACCCATTTTATCATCAATACGCGTACTTTTCCTCTATTTTGGAAGATCAAATTACACATTAGCAAGTATTACTGGTGCGCCAGAGAACAAATTAAAACACACAGCCCAGTGAAACAATTATACAAAGTGAAATGTTTTAATAAGTTCATATAAAATTAAACTCGCACTATAGCAAATCTAATCAATCTTATTAACTAACACATGCAGCTGGATACTGGTAAAAATGAAAATGAAACATTAAAACTGATTTACTGATTTACTGGGATGTAGAAGCCCTCCAAGCACTCCAGTGTGAAGGGTCTGAGGCCCTTGCCATGGTTGCTCCCTAGGCATAATTTGACGGATTCTACGAAGATGCCACCAAGCCAAGCAGAGAGACGTTCCGACTACAAGCGTGTCCAGCGGGGCAAGTAGAGACAGTGGCGTCAATTTATCTTCCAGGGTGGGTGGTTGGGGGGGGCGGGGTGATTCGCACACACACACACACATATCCACCCACACACATCCACCCACACACACATATATTATCTGTATTACAGATTTCAAATATATTGACGCCTGAATGGCACATATCTAATATATATATTTATATATATATATATATATATATATATATATATATATATATATGTGTGTGTGTGTGTGTTTATATATATATATATATATATATATATATATATATATAGTTAATTACATTTTGAATTTATTGAAATTAAGTATAAGGTTTTAGAAAATTAGGTATTAAGTTTCCAGTATATAAATTAATTCAAAACTAGGTTTAGATATAATCATTCATAGAAAACTCATGAATGAAACCAAAGTCTATAATTCTATTAATTGATATTTTTAATTTGCAATATACAAATATTATTCTCTAAATAGCTGGAGGATGATTACATTGACCATACCCCCTCCCCCCCCCCCCTTGTAAAAAATTTGGGGCTTATATATTATTCTCTAAATAGTTTGAGGATGATTACATTGACCATACCCCCCCCCCCTTGTCAAAAAGTGGGGGGGGGGGTATATACCCCCATCCATCCTATATTGACGCCCCTGAGGAGAGATGTTCGAGGGTTCCAGAAAACAACAGCATCCACAGGCACAAACAAGGAAGTCCGGACATCAGTAGGGGCGGATCCAGGATTAAGGAATAGGAGGGGTCCAACCCAAAAGAACAAATGACAAAAACCAATAAACGTCCCATGGTCCGGAAAAGGGGGGGGGGGTCCAGACCACAATCATTGGTCTGAAACCCTTAAACATAGGTTGCGGCGGCTGAAAGGAGGGTGGGGAGGGGGGGGGGTTCCGCTAGCGTCACCGGGGTCCTCCACGCCCCCCGCCCCCAACCTCCCGTATGGAACCTCAGAATAATAAAAGCCATTATCGTCATCTTAAAACATTAAGAAGGAAAAAGAACATAAATGACAAATATATTACCACCAAGTAAACAGGATATCTCAAAAAGACCCGGCATCATCTAAATGAAACAAAAACCGGTGAGAATTTAACTTAATTACATGAAATTTTATAAAGATTCAGTGATGAATTCTCTGGTGTGGGGCATGTGCCCATTGTGCAAGAAATATAAAATAGGCCGATAATCTAGATTAACATAAATTCTTTTTCCTTAGTTAAATGTAAAAAAAAAGTGTAGAAATGCTTTAATTCAAGGCTAAATCGATGTAAAAGCATGTTATTTTCGCGGCTTGCGCAATTTGATTTCATAAGGAAATTTTTGAACAGATCTGGTGAAAGATTGCTCCCTTTTCTTTACAAAAATGATCAGGTCATATTAACAATTAACTCTATCAGAACAGTTGAAAATTAACAGACACTATGAAAATTCATACAGTACTGTATACTCAACAGAAGCACATTCAGTTGATCAAGGACATTTAAGGTGGCTTCAAGCCCTAAAAGATTACGATATATCAGTGTATTTAGGAATGAAAAGTCATTATTTAGTGCCATAAAACTCTTCATTTTGATATATAAATCAATTATTTTCACACGATGCGCGGTCTTTTCTCTCTCTCTCTCTCTCTCTCTATATATATATATATATATATATTTATATATATATATATATATATATTATTTTCTAGTATATAAACCCTTTGTCCCCAGTCCCCACGGTATCACCCCCCCCCCCTTACACACACACACACATACACTCACCCATACCCCGGAAATCAGCGTAATGAGCGTACGGCTCTGTTATCTGCAATGTCGATTCATATGACACAAAAAGCTTGACCATGTCCCCCTGCGCGGAAGTTGCTACGTCAAAAACAATGTCACCCTTGCATTGTCACCCAGCTCGCGGTATCGAAATGACATTAGGCCGAAACGTCTTGTTTACCTGGCACACCTGTATACAACACACGGTGACCTAGTTACCTGTGGAAGTGTGGAAATGGACCCGTGTATATGACAATGAGGTTAGTGATGTTTGAGTGGTACCGTGCATAGTGTGATTCTGTGTTTCCAGGTTTCCTGAATCATACTTAATCTTTACTGAATAAATATGATGAAGTTTAGCCTAATCATAAAAAAGAATCCAAGCACGTCGCATGCGATTACGTACAGGCCTGATCGTCTGATCCGGAAACCCTGTAAAAATATATCTTACACATTTTATAACTGATCATATAAAAGTGTTATATATAAATTGTCAATATAATGAGAACGGTTACCTGCAAAGTACCGTCAAATATAAACGGCCAACCTTTGGCCAAAAAGGTAAATTCATCAATTCGTCGGTGTGACAAGGATAATGTGTATATTGAGCAACAGGTGGCACCACTATGCAGAAATATTTACAATTTTGGGCTTTAAGCGGTTAATGGCGTTAGTAGGTACATTGATTATAATCCACTGTTAATCATTTAATTATAAACCGTAAATATAATTAACACCTACAGATGACTGATGTATAATATTATTCATGATTCAATGCCTGTGTCATGAAAAAAAATAGATTTGTCCAATATATATATCTATATATATATATATATATATATATATATATATATATATATATATATATATATATATATATATTTGTATGTATGTATGTATATATATGGACGATTTTCACATCTTTAAATCTTTTACATTGACGGAATCGGTATGGAATAGTCTGTTGTTTCACATATCATGTCATTTAGAAACGGACATCGTCATTTAGTATAAATGCATGTTGACACAACACAGTAAAGTCCGGACATTGAACACTTTAAGCAAATATGTGTTAAAATTGCGCCATTTTGACACTCGGTGTAATATATACTTAGTATGCGATCTCTGATTATATACAGTTGTGACCAGCACAAGCACGGGGGTTAATGCTTTCTAAAAAAAAAGGCGATCTCTTAAGATCAACTTCTATTTTGTGCGTAATTAAAGATAGGGCACTCGCAGCACCGTTTACAAAAAATAAAAAATTTATGAAATCATTTATTTTGGCCAATTTAAAAGCATTGTATAAAAGCATAAGTTTGGGTCCCCCTCCCCCCCCAAAAAAAATCACAATAAAAATAAAACCTTTATATTATATTATAAATATATATATATATATATATATATATATATATATATATATTATAGAAGAATGAGCGCTTAGTACATAAATAAAACAGAACTGGATTTTTTTTTGCATTTTAAACTACCACAGATTATGCCCTTACAAAAAAACTAAATTTTAATTTCAAAACGTTTCCACACTGTGAGGGGGAAACCCCTCCCGTGCCCCCCCCCCCGTACTTCCTACCATTCTCAATCCTATATCCGCCCCTGACCCTATTGTTCAAGTTGCATATAAATTATATCATTAATTTGTTTTGCGTTTTCTGTTTGTCAGTTTTGACGGCACTATGATCGAGAAAGTGCTCCTGTTCTTCATGCTGTCGGCGGCGATGGGTATAGTGATCATCGCTGTGACTATGTTTGGCTTCCCAACTTGGAAACGAGACTGTGTCAAAGGTCGAATTTGCATATCGGGATCGGCCGTTTACGCGAGATCACGACTGCATGTTGCCCCGGTAGGTGGCGACACAGACTTCTCAGGCGGACTCCATTTTGGCGCACCGGAAAAACCTAAGTCAGCCGATGTGATTTCTCATAATCTCCCTGGGCATTCAATGAAAAAGCCTCCATCCTGTTTGGTAATCGGAGCAACGAGTGCCGGTACGCATGCGCTGATGATGTTTTTGTCTCTCCATGATATCCTTGCCGTTAGCACATCAAAATATGACTATTTTGCAAAGTATTACACAAAGGGGGAAAATTGGTATATGGATCAGTTACCACAGGCGCGGTGGGGTCAGTTGATAGTGGACAAATCTTTATGTTATCAAAGTAGCTTTGCACCAGTGAGAGTCAGACACTGTAACCCCGCTATGAAGATAGTGTTAGTAGTGCGAGATCCTGTTGAGCGCGCCCTCTCTCGTCTTAGAGGACTACGCAAGAACAATACTAAATTAACAGAGTCAGCGGATGACATATTCATGAAGCTTCTTAGCAATAATGATATAGACTTGCAGTCTGATACTGATATTTCAGTCACCAGGGAGTTATTATCGGGAGGTTTATATTATGATCATCTCGAAAACTGGTTCAAATTCTTTCCCCGAAGTCAGATTCATATCGTAGACGGCGATAGGTTGAAAATAGATCCACTTCCGGAGCTGAAAAAGATGGAGGACTTCTTACGCCTGCCTCAAGAATACAAGGAATCCCACTTCCGGCAAAATCCTAAAACCGGATATTCCTGCGCTAGATACCTAAATGGTGATGTGTTATGCCCGCCTCTTTTCAGCCAACACAAATCACCGGAGACAATCAATAATGCGACACGCCGTAAGTTAGAGCAGTATTACAAAGACGCAAATATCAAATTATTCACATTCATTGGAAGAACTTTTAATTGGAACAAATTTATGGATCCATCAGAGTCTAATTCTAATAAATATACAGAACAGCATGAAAATGGTAAAACAGCATTTAATATTCAAAAGGCAGGATTTTCGGGAAATGTTTCAGTATTATCAAGCAATAGAACTTATAGATATAAAATGGATAGGACGATACCCCCTGCCACTTTTAAGAAAGTTACAAAACCTGGATATAAGTCGGGAAAGGACGAAGTACGAACTTACGGAGATTCGCTCCCGAAAGCCCCATACATGAAATTAACCAATGATAATTTCAATCGCTTTGGGTTACGGTTTCCGGGCAAAGGTCAGGGGTCAAGGTTTGAGATACCTTACCAAGGTCACGAGAACGATATCGGCCATATTGGAGAAAGTGTAAACAAACCTATCGTCTTGCCTAAACTACCAAAGCGGCCGCGTGTGCTGCGGATGTGGCCCGACCATCCACGTGGTCTACCAAATACGACACCAACCAATCAGAATGATGCACAACCAAAGTCCACCAGCCAAACGAAAAGGCAAAATAATAGAGGTTGAATAGAGCATTGTTAATACTGGACCATGTTCTAATGACTTCATTGTCAATTTTACGGGACCACTATTGAATTTATTATGAAGTGGATTTGTGAATTTTTATCATTAACAGTTCTCAAAGACTTTCTTATTGTGAATATACACAGTGCATGTAATGCACATTTAGACCTGATATATATATATATATATATGTGTGTGTGTGTGTGTGTGTGTGTACTCATGATACATGTAACGGTCATAATTCCCTTGCACAACTGCGGTAATTAACTTATTATATTTGTCATTGACATTGTTCCCTGTGATTATCTGGTCTTCCACGCAGCACATACAAGCACACACACACACGCATATATATATATATATATATATATATAGAGAGAGAGAGAGAGAGGGGGGGGGGGGGGGAAGAAATGTTACAACTGTAGATTTCTATATGTTCGGCCTTCCGGTGATTTATACCACATACAGAGTGTTAACTTTGACATAGACCAGGATAGGGCAGTGTATTGCTGGGTGAGGCTTTTCCTTATTGAACTTAATGAAAAACTGACGTCATCACTGTAATGACATCAGCAGTGTATACGGCCAAGACGTCAGTCGGACATCCCAATATTTAAATAACCTTATCTATGGCTTTTTGTGTCTGCAAAACATTTTTAATAGAAAAAAAGGTAAATAAATTCAATTATAAAAAGATTTAACCTTTTTTTATGTTTCGTATGTTGTTATTACTTAATAATTTAAAATGAAAATGAAATGACAATTTAACAATAAAAGGGTCAGATTTAAGCAACACCTATAACATAACAGACTGTGATTGCACTGGACTTCTGTCATGGAACTCCTCTGAGGTTATATATACGATTTTGTATATTGAACTGACGGGACTAATGCAAAGTTTGTCTTATGGGTGGTCATTCTACTCTTTTTCTCCATAAATGTACAGATATCTGAAAATATTTTTCGAAGGGGCTATAACAGCGCCGCCTGTCGGCAACAAAGATTGTGTATCAAAGCAGAAAGCAGTTAGTTTGTCTGAATCAATACCCAAGGCCCTCAATAGCTTTTTCTCAGACCCCTACTGTCATCTGTCATTAAAATGTCCAGTTATCCATGGAGCCTCAACAAATACGATTTAAATCTGTTTATAAAATATGCGGTGAAATTGTTTGAAATAAGCTTGTCTTCAGTATTGCTCATCAATTTACAAATTAGCTTTAAGCATATTATTCCTATTGCCTGTGGAACAAAATTTACACATGTACAATTGCGTTGTTGCATTATTTATGATTATCACAATAGTTTAGCCAGTCTTCATTTTATTTTGTTTTATTTGGGATGAGACTTAACTGGAGATCAAGTACAAAATAATGAACGAGTAGTGTAGGGTAAGTCAGTGATAACAATTCAATGGAAATTATCATCTGGTGAGCGTATAGCTCCTTGATCTCAAGATAAAGAAAGTTCGCTCTCCTTTTTTTCTCGAGCCATGTTATACTGTAAACAGAAAAATTAAACTTATGGTGTTTTATAAATGCCCTTCCAATGCCCAGTCTTAATTCCCCGGTGGTTGCTTCCGTGGGACGCTGCAGGGTCCACACACGGTTTCTAGGTCGCCAGGACCCGCCATGCGCAGACTGCCCATAATACGGCACTCATTTACACTGCTGGGTGGCCAAAAGCACACCTGTGTGAACGAAGATCACAAGCCGCCATCTTTGCCATTACACCTCAAAGACAACCAAAACAAGTTAGCTGCAGTCTTCTGTCATGCTTCTTAGTTAAATCTTTTGTCATTTACCACGGTATTAACATTTTCCGTTTGAGCTGATTTTATACCTTAAACCATAACCTCATTTTATGTTTACAAATGTGTCCATTTTATATTTCTTTAAAACTAAAAGATCAATCCTAGTGATTTCATCACTCATTAGCTCAGCTGACTATAAGTCATCTGAGCTATAGTCGTGGTCCATTGTCCGTCGTCCGTCCGTCCGTCTGTCTGTCCGTCTGTCCGTCCGTAAGACTGGCACGTTTCGACACCATTGGACCTACGAATCTGAAATTCGGCATACAGTTAGATATCCCCAAAATCTCCTACCATGCCAAAAAATTGGGTCAATATGACTTCGTTCCTTCGAGATATTAAGGAAAAACCTCAATTTTTTTTATTAGAAATCTATTTTCACACTTCAGGACTGCCTAATATCAAAACCGCTCATCTTGTTTTCTTCATTTTTACCAAAAATATTCCTCTATATGGTTCCTATGTACATGCCAGAAATTAAGTCAGTATTATATAATTTAAAAAAGTTATAGGCCCAAACATAATGGACTTTGTAAAAAAATGAGGAAAGATATTTTGTCACTTAAGACCAAAAGTGTTAAAGGTAGAAATTTTTTTTCAGTAATACTACTTTAAATAATCAAAATTTATTGTATACTAAAAATTAGATCAAAATCTGTTAATTTTTTTTAAATATTGGCAAAAATATAAAATTGGTACCTAAAATTTTGCCCAAGTTTGACCATGGCACGTTTTTTTCCTGTAACTGCTGTGGATTTAATTTTCAAAGCATGTTTTTGTTACCATTTCAACTGTTAAATCAAAAAAATTGAAACCAGTTGATCAAAAACTGTAGATTTTATTCAATTTTTCATGCACCATGTCACATATTGTTTACATCAAGCTAGTGTTATGCAGTTTACTAGAGCCCAGCTTCAGCTCTAAGTTACTTAAATTTTGCATACAGTTAGATGTCCCCCAAATCCTCTACCATACTAAAAGTTTGGTCACTAGGACTGCATTCCTTCGAGATATTAAGAAAAAACTTCATTTTTTCATTAAAACCCCATTGTAACACTTTAAGATTGCCTAATATCAAAACCACTGATCTGATTTTGATCATATATAATATACATATTTTTCTATACATTCGCTATGCATATGCCAGAAATGATGTCAGTATTGTGTAATTGTTTTAAGTTCTAGGCCCAAACATAATGCACTTTGTAAAAAATCAAGAAATATATTTACTCTCTTAACATGAAAATTGCTGAAGGTAGACATTTTTTGCCAGGGATATAACATTATTTTTCAAATTTTATAAGTTATTAGCATAAATATAAAATCAGTACCTTAAATTTTGCCCAACTTTGGCCATGGCATGTTTTTTCCCTGTAAGCACTGTTGATTTAATTTTCATATCTTGCACACGTAAGGATTTTAGCTTCTAAATTCTGAAGTTATAAAAGGAATTGGTCAAAAACTAGCTTTATGAAAGTTTTTATGAGACCATATCACACCTTGGCTGTACTGAAGCCCCTCCTTAATGTCCCCACATTGATTTTCAGGCCAATTATGCATGCTTGAAGCGAGGCACTCTGCAGCCAGCCAGCTCTTGGGTGGCTTCAACTGGATCTAACTGTCCATCCCCTCCACTAGTATTTGTTTAGGCCATAAACATAACAATAAACCTTTTTTTTAATTCTTGGTTTATGATAAGAACTTAAAAAAAATAAATGGAAAAGGAATTTATAGTTAATGAGTTACAGGGGATTACCTTGCAATTACTGATCATTTATGGATCTTCCATGGGTGGCCAAAATTGTATTTCAAATGACACCATGCAGTCACCATTGGGTATTTTTCATTTCAACCATAAAAAAATAAAAAATTAACTAGATATTTCTACGCACCGCAGGTGCCATAGTATCCCCAGACAATTAATCCCCCCCCCCCCTTTAAGAATAGGCCCCCCCATCTTCAGCAACAATTAATATCAGACCACACTCATAGAAAAGGTCTTGATCCAAATTTCAATATACATCATCCCCTAACCCATGTCTATGTATATGCAAGAAATCTGTCCATTAGTTTTTGACTTATAATGCTCACAATACTGTTAAGTGGCAATGATGGGGTATTAAACGGCACGAAAACAAGTAAAAGAATAACAGGTGGCACCACCTGTTTCCCGTACATGACAACACTATCCAAGATCTTCGTTCAAATTGATTTTTGGACCAGTCAATGCATCCCTTATTGAGAAATTAATGATTTTGTGTGATTTTCACCATATATGGCAATATTCAAGGTCAAAGCCACTCATTGGAAAGGTCATGACCCCTTTTCAAATAAACATTATCCTATAACCCATATCCATGTATATGCATAATATGAAAGAAATTTGTCCATTAGTTTTTGACTTATAATGCTCACAGTACTGATAAATGGCAATGATGGGGTATTAAATGGCACAAAACAAGTAAAAGAATAACAGGTGGCGCCACCTGTTTCCGGTACATGACAATACTTTCCAAGATCTTTGAACATGTTGATTTTTGGACCAATCGTGCATCCCTTATTGAGATATTAATGATTTTGTGTAATTTTCACCATATATGGCAATATTCAAGGTCAAGGCCACTTTAATAGGAAAGGTCATGACCCCAATTTATATATACATCATCCCATAACCCATGTCTATGTATATGCATAATATGAAAGAAATCTGTCCATTAGTTTTTGACTTATAATGCTCACAGGTTATAAATGTACTGTTAAGTGGCAATGATGGGGTATTAAACGGCACGAAAACAAGTAAAAGAATAACAGGTGGCGCCACCTATTTCCAGTACATGACATAACTATCCAAGATCTTCGGTCAAGTTGATTTTTGGACCAATGCATGCATCCCTTAATGAGAAATTAATGATTTTGTGTGATTTTCACCATATATGGCAATATTCAAGGTCAAGGCCACTCATTGGAAAGGTCATGACCCCTATTCAAATAAACATTATCCTTTAATCCATATCCATGTATATGCATAATATGAAAGAAATTTGTCCATAAGTTTTTGACTTATAATGCTCACAGTACTGATAAATGGCAATGATGGGGTATTAAACGGCACAAAACAATTAAAAGAATAACAGGTGGCGCCACCTGTTTCCGGTACATGACAATACTTTCCAAGATCTTCGAACATGTTGATTTTTGGACCAATGCATGCATCCCTTATTGAGATATTAATGATTTTGTGTAATTTTCACCATATATGGCAATATACAAGGTCAAGGCCACTCTAATAGGAAAGGTCATGACCCCAATTTATATATACATCATCCCATAACCCATGTCTATGTATATGCATAATATGAAAGAAATCTGTCCATTAGTTTTTGACTTATAATGCTCACAGGTTATAAATGTATTGTTAAGTGGCAATGATGGGGTATTAAACGGCACGAAAACAAGTAAAAGAATAACAGGTGGCGCCACCTGTTTCCAGTACATGACATTACTATCCAAGATCTTCGGTCAAGTTGATTTTTGGACCAATGCATGCATCCCTTAATGAGAAATTAATGATTTTGTGTGATTTTCACCATATATGGCAATATTCAAGGTCAAGGCCACTCATTGGAAAGGTCATGACCCCTATTCAAATAAACATTATCCTATAACCCATGTCTATGTATATGCATAATATGAAAGAAATCTGTCCATTAGTTTTTGACTTATAATGCTCACAGGTTATAAATGTACTGTTAAGTGGCAATGATGGGGTATTAAACGGCACGAAAACAAGTAAAAGAATAACAGGTGGCGCCACCAGTTTCTGGAACATGACAACCCTATCCATGATCTTCGATCAACTTGATTTTGGGATCAATCCATGCAAGTTTTCTTGAGATATTTAAGAATTTGTGTGATTTTCCCCAAAATTGAACCTATTCAAGGTCAAGGTCACTCTCCTAGTTGAGGTCATGACCTCATTTTAAATAGGCGTCGTCCTCTCACCCATATCTATACATATACCAAGTTTGGTAAAGATCCGTGAAATATTTTTTGAGTTATTGTGTCCAAAAGAAATCTCTGCGGCGGCGGCGGCGGCGGCGGCGCGACCGTGCCTAAACCATAGTATCGCCAGACTATGTCTGGCGATACAATAATTAAAATAAATTGTTGTTTACTATTAGGGATTATATGAAGCAAGATAATGATAGACAAGGATGCAGTTGATTATATTAAATTAATCTAAATTTCCAGGTCTTTTCCAGGTGTTTAACTTGTTGGTTTATATTTATTACAAAATTAAAATAATAAATAAATATGTCAAAAATTTAAAATATTACTCAGACTAGTGCTCATTAAAGGTTTTAAATTGTTTGACTTATAACTCATGGTTGTATCAGTTGTTACATGATACTGGCTAAATATTCAAAATTTATATTGCTGGTCCTTTATTTCAGTTCATAAAATTAAACATTCCCAACTCCAGTTTGCTCCTGGTATGATATATTGGGTGTTTTGATCCTTGGATTAATTTTAACACATGTATTAGTTTTATAGCTGAGAATACTTTTCTTTTTTTCCTGATACCATTTAAAAAATATAAAATTCAAATTTTTCCTGTTAGTGCTGTGGATTTAATTTTCACAGCATGTACACATTAACATTTCATCTGTTAAAATCTGAAATTTGAAACCAATTGATCAAAAACTTTAGATTTTATTCAAGTTTCCAGGTACCATGTCTTCATTGTTTACATCAGATCAGTATAAATGCAGTGTACTGGGCAGTTACATAACACCCTCAGGTCTGACCTACTGCCACTGTGAGTGTCTGGGTCAGGCTGGGTCAGGCAGTAATTACCAGAGAGCCTCTCTTTCTCTCTCTCTCTGGCAGTCTCTCTCTCTCTCTCTCTCTCTCTCTCCTCTGCTTTTTCTCTTTCTTTCTCCATCTTTCCTTCTCTCTTTCTCTCTCTCTCTCTGTCTCTCTCTCTCTCCCTAATTGCCTCCCTTCCTCCCTCCATCCCATTCTGTTGACAGGTACTATAAACTAGATACATTAGCTATAAATGTTGATGCAATTTAGAAATGTGAATCAACTGAAATATTCACAATCACATGTATGTTATACTGTAAATTTATAGTAATATTCGGAAACTTGGATTAAAATTATGTAATGAAAAAAAGGAATAAATGCAAATATTGTTAATTTTTTCTTTGCTCAGTAGAATGGGGAAAAAAATATTTGCTTTGTTTCTCCATCTTTCTGTCTGTTTTAAATATTTAATGTTCATGAATAAACTTTTTTATAAGCACTGTTCAATTAAATTTCATATCCTGTATGTATATGCAAGGGTGTTGTAACTCTCACCATCCCCTTTCTTCATCCCACTGAGGCTTTGCTCCTTGGCACTGTGAACAATAGTTCAATGGCTATAGCATAAAATGTAATAATTAAAGAAAATATCTACAGAGAGACAGAGGCATTGTAACTCTGATCATAACACCCCCCCCCCCCCCCTCCCCCCATATCAAGTCATTGCACCTGTGGAATGGGGACGTTATGGCAACTGTATACATATCATAAAATTGATAAAAAAAGGTTTACCAAATAAATTGGATCTCATCAGACAAATGCGTAAACTTCTGAACTGTCAACAGCTTATCAAAAAGGTAACCAATGGAAAGGCATGGTCAGGTCTCAAATATTATTTGCAACATTTTCTTCAATCATATAAACCAACCATGGCCCAGATTACCTCTTCCTCTCAAACATTATCTACATTTCATCATATTTTTAAGATTTTAACCTTCCAGGTGGTTCAGTACTGTTGACCACTTGTCCATAGGTATCTATGTACATGCCAGAAATTATGTCAATATTGTGTAATATGTAGACGTGAGGGGCATCAAAATAATGCACGTTGTCAAGACCGATCTTGTCAAGATATCATGTCATACAGTAACAAATTCATAAATCCCCTCATCAGCATAGTTAATCATAACCTTGTATCTGTCAAATTGAACTTTTGCAGTTTTCCATACACTATAGATCCTTCAACAAATAGCCTTATCATCGTTATACCACTGCTTAGCATACTGTCATTGCATTCATATATGCTCAAATAAATTGCTTTTTTCGACCCCTCCCAAATAAATAAAAAATAAACCACTATATTTTACTCCATATTAATTCATCAGTCAGGTTATTTCATATATCATTTACTCACATATTACATTATATTCCTTTATAAAAGCCCAACATGACCATGATATTCTAAGCTTTATCTACTCAATATAGTATCATAATGGTGATACATATATAGTCCAATCATGATCAGCTGAGGGCCGTGACCCATGGGTCCCTTGTTTTATTATAATGCTTCATATTGCACATATTTCAGATATACTCGCTGTTTACAGAAGTATTATATATCTTTTTTTCTCTAGGATATATATGACATGTTGGATATTAACATACCTTGTAAAAACGATCTGTTATGTATGGCAATCGCCATGGAGAACTGTTATAGTATAAATGGCAGTTGAATCCCACTATATTGAGGAAAAACAAGCGTTATTTTGTCCTAACTCTGCCAATTAGAGGTCCCTGGAAATGATATCTCTGTGTAGATAGATTCTCTCCTCAGATAGATTCCCCCTCTCTTCCACGTGGTCCTTTGTATTGTTATTGCGTCCTCGTGATTTTTACTCCAAAATTTTCTCGAAATACGCTCATGGGGCTGCCATGTTCAAAGCGGATATCACAGGTCGCGTAGCAATTGAAATTCGATTTTTTTTTACAAGCTACAGATAATTTTCTTTTTTACCATATGGTAAATCATAGCTGTTTTCGTTTCATGAAGGCCGTATTATTACCTTAATTTTAAATTCCGTTAATGCATATTTTTAAATATAATAAATATATTACATAGAAAATTTGAACGTGAACCAACAATGATAAGGTTGCCAAATAAATGAAGTATAATAATAATTAACAAAATAATAATAATAACAACAACAATAATAATGATAACAATGTGCTAATAAGATAAAAGTGTGACATAAAATACTTGAAACATTTCCTAAGATTGAGATTACCAAAGACAAAGAGGGTATGACCTTAAAATTCTTTGTTGAAATGCGTAAGCAAGCGTAGGCCTGTTCTTTGGCCCAGTCCTAGCTGATACCTAACAGTAATATGAGCAACATATACGAATGAATCTAAAAAAACCTTAACAGTAACACGCTGAGCAATACATATACATTCAACATCAAAATAAATATTGTAGTGGTGTAAATACCAGCTAGTGTCAACTGAATGCTGAAAATTTGCTAAACTTTTGCAAGGATAAGGGACACATGCGTAAATCCTCTTTATGTATCTTTCGCATCTCACGTGGTAAAAAATTCGGTTGTTCTCTTTTAAGTTCATTTGCTCAAATAT
Source organism: Sipunculus nudus (assembly GCA_026874595.1). Classification (NCBI taxonomy): domain Eukaryota; kingdom Metazoa; phylum Annelida; class Sipuncula; order Golfingiida; family Sipunculidae; genus Sipunculus; species Sipunculus nudus. Next base: position 41,185,214 of record CM049321.1, on the reverse strand, counting down.
ATTTACTAAGTTAAGCATCTGAAGTAACGTAAAAGGAGTAAATGCAAAAAGCTGTTATGTCTACATTTAAGTTTAATAGGTACATGTTTATCTGAATGTATGTTGTCCAGTTTTATAAAGACACGTTATATACATCACCACGTCACCATAATATCATTACAGGTGTCCTTGGTATTTTTTGGAATATCAATTACATTACCACGTTAAAGTCCCATTCCTCCAACATCAGTCTCACCAAAATGGCGTCGTAGTTTCTGTTCATGTAGGGGAGCCTTCGTCCGTACAAAGATGGATCTTGAGTAACACTCTCTGATAATAGAACTTCATCTAAAACCAATCAATAAACATGAGCTTGAATTTTCTACCGGATGGGAAGCATATAGGAGTTTCCTATTTTTTTCTTCTGTCCATATTTGCGCTAAATCTCCTACACGCATTTTTTTCAAAACTGACCTTTGGTCAAAGTTAGGGTAGAGAAAGATTCCAATCTGATATATCTTTTACCTTGATCCAATTTTGTAGTTCGACAACGGGGAAGTCTCGCTTGCGATTTTTGGGCGAATGTACTTCGCGACTGTACTTCGGACACTGCATGTTAAGGTTATTTTTTTAGCGTAACATATGCGACCCCTAGCGGCACTTTTCCACAGAGCATTTCCAGTTCTTGTAAATTCAAAATATCCGAATGCGGTAGGAAGCGTCTGTAGTTGGGAACATGGTGCTTGGTTCATTTGAAGATCTAAGCGACTTCTTTTCTTTTTGTTTAATTTGTTAATACTCGGTGCCTATTAAATATAAGTATCTAGATCATTTATACTCCAGGAGCTGCATCATTATAAAATGCTCCAAGGCAGTATGCCAAGAGTTGATGTATAATGGATTCTTCTTGCATGGCGATGCCCAGCTTGACATTTGTAGGAAAAGTATGCCACCAGCGACGCGGCTTACTTTCCGAACTGTGGAGACATTGGTGCTGGAATAAGTTAGATCCGCAAATACACACACTCATTTGCTACGTATGAAATCTGAGAATTGTCTTAGATTATCTTGAACAATTTCAAGAGTATTGAATCCTCTCCGATAGAAAGTGACCACAGGTAAGGGTGACAGTACCCTAGGGAGGCCGGGCCAGCGAATCCATCCTTAGCGGCTGGAACCCTCTGCAAGAACAACCCCTGGCGGCTGAACACAGAAATACTCCCGCTACCCATGTTACCGACGCACACGTGACCGGTTTTCAAGATGGCAGTTTGAGACGGCACGGACAGCTGGCCAGAACGCCAATCAGCGCTACCGATGGAACCTGCTAAAATACCGTCTGTGGAGAGACAGCATATCCCTCGTTCCTGGTCAGATATGAACAGTCTGCCGCTAGAGGGCGCATCTGTGCTTGATGTTTTTGCTTTGTCTTTACCTTCTGCAATCGAGATGTCGTCCTCTTCAGAGACAGTGATATGTGTTGCCTTTTTGAAGCCTCCTGCGATGTATGTAGCCTGTTTCGATCCCCGAACGTATCTGTGATAGAATAAAATAAACAGTTAAAAAGCAAAATAAAAAAAATAAAAAGGGCTTCCGCCAGAGGTCTTTTCATTTAAAACAAACCTCTTTCATTCAATGATTGTGAGGGTCGTCAGGAACACTTGTCTCAACATTGAAACTTCAAAATTCATCACAATCTTGTTAAATCACACATGCGGATGCTCACAAGATGTTATCTATTTCATAAAGATTGTTGAAAAAAAGGAATCATGTACATATAGTTTGGCTTGAAGCAATTCTGATGCAACAAGTTTCAATGATCTTTATCTTCGCCTTAAACTGAATTTATACCTATATCGCTAGTAATTTTGGAGCTCCAGTGCATTGCGTGGAAATATTTTTTTTACCTCCATTCCCTAAACAACAGAGTAGTGCTATTTTTGAGTCGATGCTGCGCTGTGTAAGAAAATACAAGCGCAGTACGTATTCTCTATGAACAGTTAAATGCCGCATGATTAATGATTTTGACTCTAGATTAGTACCATACTAACCTATTTTTTTTAACTTTGTGTTATAGCAATAATTTTACAAATAAAGGAATTTTAATTTAAATTACTGAAAACGCACTGATGCTACGCCGACAACGATAGCTATGGATACGTGTACATGTAGTTCTCAAACTACCAAAGTACAAAACTGCTGAATATTAAGTAACTGTTATACCTGTACACGTCTTCATGAAGAAAGGTCACTGCATCGCCAGCCTGTACGCAAAAGCTTATCGGCTCATGGTCGCATGGCAATGCTATGACCTCCCCCATGAGATGTGGAATGTTCTTCAGCAGCGCCGTCTGTTGGATCTTTATGATATGATATTCATAGGCCCGGACCAGACCGATGTAGATATTATCTTGATACGTACAGACGCTCCCAGTACACACATACCCCACGGGAATCATAAGACTCAGCTCAGAAACGGCTCCATGGGTGTCGATTTTCAACAGCGACACTCTCCCGGCAAAAGGAACAACCACACTTCCGTCGGTCAACACCGAGATGTCGTAACAGCCATGGATGTATTTTACGAAAATCTCACGAATCTTCTCCAATCGTACGTTACATAACGGTATTTTGTTAATTCTGGTGTCGACCTCTTTTTCTATTTCGTAACCTTTCTCTGTGCATTCAGTGAACGACTGTATTTCCTCATCGGGCTTGTCTATGAGTCGTCCAATGCTCAACGACGAGGACCTCGGCAGGAACTGCGGCGCCACACAGCGGTCTAGCTCAGAATTAGCTGTAGTTGCCAGTCGGAGAAGATCTTCCTTTACTAACAGCATGCCCTTCAGAGTGCTCTCTTGGCTGGCTTTGTTCACGGCATTTGTGATCTCTTTACACACATTAGATAAACGTTGCCTTGTTGGGTGTGTTTGTAAATTGTTCATCATTCTAGCCACCTCAGCGTCTATTCGCTCTTTCACAATGCGGGCACATTCTTGGACAGCCTTCTCGACTTTAGCAAACTTTCCAGCTTTGCTTTGCAAGGCAACTTTCGTTTTAAGTAACTGATCACACAATGATCTGAGATCCTTATGTTCCTTCTCCCTCCCGCTCTTGTAATCAGTTATCAAGTGCGCATGCTCAGAATGGTCCTCTGACATCACACATACGTCACAGAGCTCAACTGGTGTAGAACATCCATTGCAGATATAACTCAGAGGTTCACCATGGGTTAAGCAGCCGCGCACCCTTTCCTTGGCCGTCAATGGCACAACCTTGTGACTTGCAAATATTGGTAGGCTTGAGTGTTTGTTGCTGCACGGATCACAAAGATGGCGGTCACATGTATTACAATGTTTAGTCCCGGGGACAATTTTTTCTGCTTTCCGACAGAAGTAGCAAGCATCTTTGCTGGAGCACACACCGATGGCATCCAGCAGGCTCTCCATTTTGAAATCTTTCGGAAGTCCTTCCACTCCATGTTTCAGAGGGGTTTCCTCGCGACATTCAGGGCAAACGATACAGCTAACCCCCGTCCTCCCTCGGCCTCGTTGTACCATGCTGGCCAAGCAAGACTGGCAGTACGAATGGTGACACAGCAGATAGCGCGGCTGTCGCCCTCGCATATTCTCCAAACAGATGGAGCAAACCACCAAATTCTCTGCGTGGAGTGAAGAATTGTTTGCCATATCTCAGAGTGAAGCATTGACGCTCGAGTGCAGGTCAGTTTACTGAAAAATATGAAAATTTCTAATTTCACAAAAACGTGAAGAATTTATTTTTGCGGACTTTCTCCATCCTATTTATTCTTTTACAAAAGCCTCCATGTCGGCCTCCCGCACGGAGAAAATATAACTGAGGCATTATCATTATCCCCTTTCCAATTCATCTTGGTCCGGACCCCTGACTGATGCAAGTCTTACTGATGAAATAATATTAACAAATAATATAAACCACAGGCACATAAATTGCTATTAGTGTAGATTTCGGTTACGTTTGTTACTTTAATGGGTAATTTCCTTATAACTATTACTTGTCTGACATTTTCCTAGCATTTTACACTATATGGCCCATCTTTTTATTATTTATTTAATATTTGTGATAGGCAGGCAAGAAGCCGCCGTCGTTTGGTCCGACAGCCATGGCATAGCAACCGAGGACGCGCTTTCTGATTGGGTGATATGTTCACTAATGGTGTCTTCAGATCGTGACACCGCTGTCGTAACAATGGTTCAGCCAGTCACGCATGTACTTCAAATTTAGCTCGAAACCGATGTGCCATAGTGTGAAAAACGCTAAGAAAAAATGTCATATAAGTAACAGTTATCAGGAAATGACCGAGACAAGTAACAAATTTAACCGAAATCTACACTAACAGCAATTCAAATGCCTGTGTATAAACTAAATCTCGATCGTCCCAAACCTTGATCCCTAGAAAAAAGTTAACAAAAGCGATAAACTGAACTATGAATTAATATAATACCTCTATATTTAAACTGATATCATTAATATATATATTGTGCATGCATTCGCCTCATAAAACTGATAGTCCCGCCTCCGTACAAATGGAAAAGGCTTACTGCTCTCCGCGCGGATCCTGCACGAGCTAAAAGCCACATAAATGGAAAAAAACTATTAACAGGTTTTCTTTTAATAATAACAGTTAGAGTTCAGGTACGTCTCAATGCCATTTTTATATTCCATCAGTGAATCAAACAGCCAGGATAATTTCTTTTTTATGTTAGTATATCCTCATGACGTAGTATGAAATACAACTGTAACCATTTTTTTCTACTATAGATACAATGGTACAATGCGGTTAAGTACTGGACTACATATGCATGTACAGGGTCGCTCAACTAAACTTAATGTCCATGTGCTTGAGTTCAGCTGTACACTTGTGGAAATAATGGTAGTGTTCTTCACAGAACATGTGTAGTGTTCCAGTCAGGAAAAATATGCGTGTCACGTTCCTTTCAAAGATCATGTCAAGTATCTCTCAAGTGGAATGATAAATGAGGTACTAAAAAAAGGATTATTCCCTGTGTAAGTAAATCAGTAGAGCTCTGCAAGAGTTGAATCGCGAATATTACTTGTACGCTTAAGCAGAAGCTGCTCCGAAAAAATAGCCTTGTGTCTCAGAAAAGTTTATCATATTACTAAAGCTGATTACATGGTAATAATTTCGTTTCACACACTCAAATGAACCAGAGTTGTTAACATGATAATGATAATAATAATAATAGTAATACATGTAATAATAAAATTTATGGTGTATCATAAATTGATAATAATAATAATAATAATAATAAGAAGAAGAAGAAGAATATAAATAAAAATAATACTGGATAACTGGATAACTTTTCATTTCATTATCATTACAGGTTGTCAATGGGTCAACTAGTTCAGGTCAAGCAAACGTATTCAAAATCTCATTATATTATCATGTATCATAATTGGTTCTGAAAAAAAATATATAGATTTTACATAAAATGAGCCCAATTCCTGGAGGAAAAACATTTTTTTCTATATATTTTTCCACTCAAAACATGAGGTAGGTTGTGTGATTTGTTCAAAAACTATTGACACATTTATGAGCACTGTCAACTCGGCAGTGATGTCACACACCGGGAAATCCCCTATGACTAAAATTCTAGATCTCAGTAAAAGCACAGTATTTCTGCCAAGGTCAGTCCAAAATTTTCAGCAGAGAATAAAAAGAATATTCATTACTAGATCTGAGTTGTTGATAAAATTCAGTCCATGATGATACATGTGTACCAGCCAATCAGATCAGGGCAAAGTCTTGGATCAACAAACCCCACCTGGAATAGGTTTACTTTACCTTTAACGCCTCCCATACATAAAATATGAGCCAATATGTAAAACCCACCAATGTGATCATTAGTGATGCATATATGTGGTCGATATCTGGCACTGACTCACTGACACTGAAATCATATAAATACACACACATAAATATCTATCTATCCATCTATATATATGTGTGTGTGTGTGCGTGCGTGTTGCCGAGTGGTTCGAGATAGTACCTGTGCCTGTGGTCACGTGAATATAGGCCTATTAATATGGAGGCCATCATATTAAGTATGTTACACACAGTTACCTGTGCCAGGCTACATAGTACAGCGCAGGTGCGTATATATACATAAGTACTGATGATTATAAGACACTTGTCTCATTAACAGATAGCTATTGTAAAATTTTATACTTACTAACAGGTAGCTTGATATTGATATATGTAGAACCTTTATATGTTGTCTTCACTTCTTTCCAGGTATAGGTTTTTCCTGATCGGCAGCCTACACAAAGACGATATACACACAGGCTTATAAATGACATAACCTTTGAAGCGTGACATATTTGTCTACACTCGATGTTACCGTCTCGACCTGGACTGAACTTCTGTCGTTACTCAATGCCAGATTGCCATGACAACACCGGGAGCGATGCCCGGTGAATGAGACAGGTCCGTCACGGTAAGTTTCCTGTTTCATGACCTGCCTACTTAAAACAATGACCCAAATATAAAAGTGAATGTGGTGTAATTTTACGCCGTTTGATGGCAGAACGAGTCACGAAACGCAAATGGAGGCGCCAATCTAAAAGAATTCATCAGAAGAGATTATGAGAAACGAACATTTGATTCCCTGCTCATTACTCGAGATCAACGTTTATTATTATTATTATTATTATCTGGCCAAATTGTCCGCGGTATAGAGGTTGATTACCGATAATAATTAACGAAGTGGACCTGGATGGTAAACTTACGGGACCGTGCGAACTGTTTTAGTGAATTAATTCCTGAATTGTCTATATGTTCGTAAACATTTTGCCCTTGATATATACCTATTTTTTAGTATATTGCAAAACAAAACACGTAAGAAGACTAAGATAAACTTAGTTTGTGAAGCGGAGAATTTCGCCCATGGTTAAAAGAACACAGCAATTAAGTTTTAAACTAAGAAAACGGCCGATAGGTCTGTACAAATTTGGAATAGTTGATTTTATTGAGCGTAAACACATTTTACTGCCAGCCTTTGAGTTAAATGTGATAATTAAAGAGATATACAATTGCGATAGGTAGTTCTTAAAGGTTTTCCATTATGCCTTCTAACGTTTAGCTCAGTAGCACGTACGTCATCAACACGTCATCAATGCGAAGCAGGTATATATCCGCCAGGTTATATACTAACCATACTAACCTGCTCTGTGTTGATGGAAATCTTCAGCAACCCAACACATGTACATGTTATTAGTCTATCGCGAAATGCTACTGGTGGTTCTAATTTCCGCTAAGTACAGTAAACAGACCTTTTCCAAACATAAAAGCGACACCTGTTGGTGACGACAGAAACTGAGTATTCGGGTCCATTGTATGGACAAGAAGTTAGGTTTTGTTATATTCTATATAACAAGTAGAAAATTTACATTACCTCTAATGGTACGGTTTATCAGACAACACCTTCCATGCTGCAATTCATTAGACCCGAACAGAACAATCCTTTATTTGCGCATTACGCCTACTGGTGGACAGGTTCTATAATAGTTACCAGTTTAAAAAAAAACTGGATATAAACGGAACATGTAGCACGGTGTTTTAGCTTCCGGGAACATATACAAGGCCTACATTTATTGGGCCAAGTCAGTCCGGTTTCTCCTGATTGACACGTGTTGTGGTTCCGCGATGAAAACGGCCCAACGCGCTCTGTTTGTGTTGACACCTGTAATCGCGCCCGTTCCAGATATATTGAAAAGGAAGAAGCTATTTTTCATATTAAAATGCAACATGACTTTAAAGGTGATTGTATGGGCCCCTTTAAGCAAATTTTTCAAATAAACAAAAATACTTCTAATATCTACTTTAAATTATTTCTGTATCAATTTTAATTTCGCTTGCTTTGTCTGATAATTAAGTCTAGCTGTAGGCTTTTATACTTTTATCAAGAATTTTGAAATTAATCTATTATGCAATTGTATGCAAACTTTTTCGAAATCACCAAATCTCTTTCCTTGATTGCTAAACTGATATAGTCTAAATATTAGAAAATTTCCATTTTGTTTCATTTGGTCGGGCTAGGTATGGCCTTTTAGACCCTGCAGGTTGGGCCTAATGGGAAATCAAATTTCTGTTATGAAAAGTTTATTTTCGTGCATCTGTCTTATTGTAAATTGCAATAAAAAAAAAAGATGTCGCGGGGTTGCCAGATAAGCACTATATATATAGGCCTATATACGTCATAAACTGACGTCCTGGTAGGCCCTATTATAATGCAGTCCACTACAGTTTTCCAAGAATTTAAATGAAACCTGAACGTACGTGAAAAAAAAGTTGTAAAGTGCAGTAAAGGTGACCTATATAAAAGTGGATTATTTACGGAGGGTTTATCCTTATTTTTCTTGCTCCCACATGGGGCTTACCTGATGATGCCATCAAAATTGACACATTTATATTAGAATCACATAAAAATAAGACAACATCATATACTTATTTTAAATGAAAATTAAGTACAAGTATAGGCCTAATGCAATGGCAGTTTGCGGCAGGACACCAATACTGCCTTTTTACCAAAAAAGTAATAGGAGGTATACTTCAGTCGTAGATAACATGTCATTCAACTTTGTTAACTTAAAGGAGGAGCAACTCATTTTTTGGCATCTTCACTTTGGAATTAACGGACATTTGACGCTATACTGATATGCCACTGCACCGAAAGGTAACTGCAGCGCCACCGTGTTACCGTGTGAGACCAACCAGAGATCTCTCTTTGGAACGTAGCGGGAGACATCTGGCGGAGGATCCTGTCGATAAGAACGGATCTGGAAAAGTCATCAATTTTAGGACTAAAAAACATCAAACTGTAAGTGAAAATAGAAGTCAAGTCACCAAAACACACGGCTGACTTCCGTGCGTGCCGTTGTAATCAGGTTAAATGTGAAGGAGTCATTTCATACAGTGTTTAGAACAAATTCTCTTAATATCGCTCACGCCTAAATGCACTGAGGCCGTCCTTCGGCCTTCTTTCTCCCAGGGATGAGCACCCGCGCTCCCTTGCAGATAGGAGCTTATGATTGTCGTTTAGTCGCAAGTTGCCGTGGTCATGAGTAAATATTCCTTCCAGTCATACAATGGCTGAGGGAATCGATGATTTATCTGCAGACACCCGCGCACAAACAAAAAAACTGAACTTGAACCACTTCGCAGAGAACTTACCACTGTAATACCAGTCGATTTGTCACCACAGTCATTTCGTCACCAATGTACATGCGGCACCACACGGTCAATTTGTCACCAATATTTTGTTGATAAAAGGCAGTTGTTAAGAATCTGGTCATTATGTTGCCCAATGGGGCAGAACTGTAGAAACCGGGCTTCAGCCTGCCGCCGGTACAACGGGTGTCGCATAATAAATTGTTTCCTGGAAAAGGCCGATACATATCATTTTCCTCAGAATTCCCGTATTTAATTTTGCTCATAGCTGGAGTTTATTATATTAGAGGAGGAGGGGTCCGGGGAACCTGGGTCCCCCGTCTGAACGGGGGTGTGGGGGCGGAGCCCCCACCTAAAGCTTAATTTTCCTGTTAAAATAGTGAATGGTTTCCCATTTTCGCGATATATGCCTCTTCAATCGCAGATATAAATGAACAAAGTTTGCTCCTGCTGGTATCTCGTCTTCACGGCTCACTTAGTAGCGTGTAGGGCTCCTACTCTAGAGATCGTAGGTTCGATTCCCGATTCAGGCGACTTCTGATGCTTAGTATAGTTTATGTTAGAAGAGTTAAGTGTAGGGACATCTACAGGGAAAAGTAGGAAAACTTAAAATAGGGAATGAGAGGAGACCATTTTATTTATATGTTCCTCAAAAGAAGCGAAGCCCGCGTTCTATAGTGGCTCCCAAAATTGGTGTTGCATTAATAATTGTTTCCTGACACCTGCAAGACCGGGGGCGTGGGGGCGGCAGCCACCATGTTACACTAAATTCTTCTTTTCCAATACTAAATGGTTTCCCATTTTCGTGATAGATGGTGCTTCAATCGCAGCTATAAATGAACAAAACCCCGCCTGCTGGTATCTCATCTTCACGGTCAGTTAGTAGCGTGTAGTGCTCTTATAGTCTAGAGATAGTAGGTTCAATTCCTGATTCAGGCGACTTCTGATATACAATGGTAGGTAGATCAAGTTAGAATTTGTGAAATCAGTATTGGGACATCTGCAAGGAAACATAGGAGGTAAAATAAGAAATGAGAAGAGGCAGTTTTCTTTATATTTTCATGACCCAGAATGCAGACCGCATTCTTAACATGCTTCTGATAAAATGTCGATCCATTCCAGTTAAAATTAATAACACCTATAGTCTAAATCTAAAGCGGCATTTCTCTGGCTGGAGTGCTTCCCCGCCTTTTCTCTGAACATGTTCTTGGTTATCCAGCCTGAGCAATCTCAGCACAGGGACAATACCTGGGGACAAGGTATCCTTGACATTGCATCTTTCTGCTGTGTGGAGATTGAATACTGTTTCTCTACAAAACCATACCCCAATTATTTCATGTTCCACAAATTTGTATCCCATGCTCTTTTCAAATTCCTAGAACTAAAGTTAACATTACACATGATTTACAAACAATAGAAAATAAATTATACAAGTTTACCAAAGAGATATATATTTATTTCAAAATTATGAAAAAAATATCATTTATCTGTTCTTTAAGATATAATTAATATCCAAAGTAGCGCTAGAGTCTAGTCTAGTGGATATCTTGTGTATTGCTATCACTTAACCATGTAGAAAGTGACACCCCCCATATTAGGGAGAGTGCCAAGTCCCCTTATTTACCTGGCAATCAGCCAAGCCTGCTGCAGGCCTGCCTAGTGGTCACAGGTTTTCCTTGAATGCTGGGTCAGAACTGGCTGATTTCCTGCAAAGCAAATTTAATAATAACTTTGCATAAAATGTTCATATAAAAATAAATCAAACACTCTTCATTTGCAGTAACTATATTTTCCCCACCATATTTCACTCTTCTGTCATTCAATATTCTGTTCTTCTGTCATTCCCTATGCATTTGAATTGCCGATTATAAGAATATGCAATTAACAGAATTGCAAGGCCAAGTATCCTGATGGTCACTTCATCACCATTTTCCTTTGGTGACAAATCAGCTTTGGTGACAAAAACGACTGGTTCCCAACTGACAACCGAAAACAAACTTAATTTAATGCACCTTATACACACATATGTTCCAGTTTGGTTTTATTGGATATCATGACACATGCTTCTCGGGTACAAACTTCAACCTTTCTTACGTGTGAACTCCCACATTATGCATGTGAGCGGAGAGCCTTGCCTCCATGTAGCTGTCATGTAATGGAGGGGTTAGCATGTACATGCTTTCAAGGATGGATGTTGACACCGGATGTTTTAAACTTGTTCTCTACCCTTGTTTTTCACTTGTCTTTTTTCCCCTAAAACGCTGGCTATATTGTTTGACAGAGGGACCAGTCTCGATGTTGCAAGTTCTTTTTACAGTAGTGTTTGCTACAGTAAACCAATCAGAGGCCGGCTGTTATCAGGTGTGAAAGGAAAAAAAAATATGTTATTACAGCCATAACTTAAGATAGTGCATCATGTAAAGAAAGAAGTGAGCAGCCATAATGTTGTGTCACATTTGCAGTTTCCATCAAAGTAAGTTATGTAGTCTAAATGGCTCATATATATTAAATATTCATCCAGTCATTATATACAACCGTGGGGAGGTTGGCACTGCAGATAATTTGCCTTATGCAAGGGCCATGACTGAGATGGCGGAGGCCACTCTCAGTCATGATACAGCAATTAGTTGCAAGTTTATATATATATAAATCCGGGCAAGGTGGTCTGAACTGGATGAAACCAACTATATAATAATAAGGGGGGGGGGGGGTTGCAGGAAGAAGTCTCTTTCAGGGTTGCAAGATTCTGGAAACTGCATGCAGCCAGAATCCCATCTGCTCCAAGCCAAAATTTGGCCTAACTTATCCATGCATATAAGGACTGTAAATTGTAAGAGCCTCTAGAATCAGTTCAGTTATCAATTCTTTACTTTTGATTCAATTTCACTTAAGTGCGGTTCTAAATTTAAGACTTTTTAAAAATAAAAGCAATTTTACTAAAATATATGGTAGTAAATTTCAGCAAATGAAAGAAATTCCACCTCCCCCTTATGTTGTTGCCCCAATATATGTTTTCATACAAGTGGTCCGCCAGCGGACATAAAGTAGATTAAGGGCATATACCCTGTTAAGAGCTTAGACGTCACAAACTGCTGCATCAAATTTGAGAGCTCACAGAGGATTTCAGGATGGTACATGTAATAAAAATTAATAATTGAAATGAATCAATTTAGAGGTTAATAATCTAAACGAAAATTTGCAACCTTAGTAGCCCAACCAACATTTGCAACTGTTGCAATGGTAATGTGCAATCATAGACCCCCGGTGCATGAAGCAGACCAGATACGCTACACTGGAAGTCAGACCCCCTTCACATGAAGCACTCCAATATGATAATGTATATTAGCTATGAAAGGCTATTCAATAACTAAAACCAAAGTGTATTCTACTATTCATGTCCTATCCTTAATATGTGTGGATTTCATATACTTGCTATTTCTTGTCCCCTCAGCCTTCAGTGTTTATAGTTTGCACAGTTGTGCTCCCTTGTCGACAAACTATGCTTGCATCATCCACAATCCAACAGAGATGGATGTATAGCAGGGGTGTCAGGTAGCCCTGTCAACTGGACCCAGTACGCAGTGATAATTGGGCTAGTAAGCCCCCTCTTGAGTTGTGATACAAGCAGTATCTATGAATGCATTGCAGTGGTCTTCCATCATGTCGCATTTATATTGTTGTAAACAGCCAATAATCTTAACATTATGCTACGAATGATGCATTAATGCAAGAGAAAACATGTGAACTCACAACCGAAACTGAAAACCTGTCTCCATGGTAACAAGTCATTTCCTGTATAGTGTTTAAGTTGGCTGCATCTAGTTACCCATGCGAGCCATGCTTGTCTTTATGCGGTCAGAAACTCATCAAATATGGGGAGAAATTTACCAATATGCTGAGATAGAATGGAATTTTCTTGTTCATGTTTGGAGTTGTTGGAAAGTACACTAAAAATGCAAACAATCTGGTTTGTGTCAATTGAGTGGGTTTCTGTGGCCATACAGCGTTGTCAAAAATAAGGAGAAAATATATGCATCCTCATGTGGCCTTATAATCAATGTGTTTGTCAGACCTAGTTGTAGAGGCACTCTGGCAGGCCAGTAATCTGGTTGTGATGTCAGAGGGCCGATATGGCGCTAGGGTGTGGGAGAGGAGCTCTAGCTCCCACGCTCTCTCCCTATGCCCAGCTGTGCAAGAGCCCTAGATCCTTCCCCCACTGATCCACATCATATTTACCATTATTCACAAGGGAGAAGCCACCCTTTCAAGTTAGTGCAGGGACCCCTTGTGGACACGGAAATCTGGTCAGAAAAGTCTAAATATACTTAAATATTTCTTGCTTTTCCTTCGCTTGCCCTGTCAGCATGGTTGGTTACACAGAAGGCTTCTGAGCATGCAGTTGGTGGTTCGAGTCTGGTTCTGTTATCACATCTAAAGTTGCATGTTATTCTGATTGTACTAATAATTCACATATTTCACTCACATTCCAGATTACAGGTAACAAACTGCAAAAATAACCTATGCTAAACAACAGAGGTCACAGAACATAGAATATTTAACACCGAATAATAAGTATGAGAAACATATTTATGTTAAGACCAGTTTCAATACTTGCTCCATGGCTTGAAGCCTAAATTGAGACTGGACTGTGATTATTACATGTGATGCTGGGCTCCAGATACATAAGGGGTACATACATAATGCATGACTTCACTTCAGGCCCTTAAATGTGGAGAAATTATCTAGAACTTGTGGTAAAAGTAGGGAAATAGAAATAAATCTTTCATGTACCTCGTCCCCCCCCCCACACTTCTGTCATATAATTCACCAAAACATGCCTCTACAATATAGAAAGTATTCTTTACTGGCTGTATTTGAATTGTTTTTCTTATTATAATGATGTTTTATATTTTTCTCTCTTTGTTTCTTCTGCAGGTTGAGTCAATGTATTGGTCAGCTGAAGACAAAAGTAAAAATGGAAACTTCTCATACACTTGACAATGAAAGTTGCAGACCCTTGAAAGCTCCTTCATCTTGCTTTGTTTGTGGCCGGCAGAATGGACGGCTGGTAAAAATTATTCCCAGGCGACAAAAGCGGACTCATGTAGCGAACCTGATAAAAGAATACTGTGGCATTCTGGTACTGGAAGGGGTCATTTGTCGTCCGTGTGAAGAAACGGTGTTAACTATAGAGCGGAAGATTGATGACTTTAGATCTAGAATTGAAACCACACAGAGAGTAATTTATGGCAAGAGACGTGCTTCAGATGCTGATCAGAGCAAAACTGTTAAAGACAATAGCAACAGTAAGGGAACACCTCCCTCTGTGACTCGAAATACAAAAGCAATTAAAATGACTTGCTTTAGGCCAATCCAACCAAAAACTGAATCCGGCAAAATTTCTGATGAATCAGCAGCCCAAGTTTTGTTACCAGACCATTCGTATAGTGCAACTTCAGTCGCTGGAGATCAACAGAGCCATTGGGTTCCAGAAAATGTGGTTTTGCTTGCAGAAAGTGAACAGTGTAGAGTGATGAAAGAAATCCGGGAGGAAAATGACTCCTCAGTTCCAGGGAATGAACGGATCATTAAAATCAGACGGTGTGACGTTATTTCAGAAAGTGATATTGTGTTGTAACTAGTGTTGTGACCAATGATCGATTATAATCAATGAATAGTCAGTTCTTGCAGATCATCCATTGATTAATCTTGCATAACCATAATTCATTACAGTTTTTCACGAAGGTTCAGCTCAATAATGACAGTAGATATACCCTTTCATAAGAGTAATGAACAATCTTTAGAACAATCAATGTTTAGAATTAGATTCAGTCCTAAGTTGACTATAAAACATCTAGGTGAAAGAGTTATTTATATTAGCAAACTATTGTGGCCTATATATTAATTTGTACAGGTTTTTGTTTGGCCAGAAAGTTCATACTCCTTGAGGTAATCCAACTTTTATTTATGGTTGATCATGAAATTACAACTGATTTCCAACACTTCTCAGGTCTCAAAAGCGACTAATAATTGATCATTGGTTGCTGATACCCTGCTGATGATCGATTATAATCAAGACAGTGCCTCCCAGCACTAGTTGTAACCATTCACTGGGGCACCTATACATCCTGATGTAAAGTTGAATATCATAATAGTATCACCAGATGGCTCTGTATGGTTACCTTGAAAACATATGACCATGCAGCTTTTACTCACAACATTTAACTGGCAATATTCAGCATTTGGTAATTGTCAGCAGGCCATGCAGCATATGTAAGGCAAGACCTCATTGGCCAGGGATTAGTTATTTGGCATCTGAATGGCTTACTGTGGAATAATCAAACAAATTGAAGGGGCTGCCTCATTGTTTGTTAAGCTTGGAGGAAATGGCAGAAAAACTGGGACTTGAAATCTGAATTCTTCTTATTTGTATCATACATGAGGGCAGTATGATGATATGTATGGTATTGTGAGACATTGGTCTCATAGGAAATTACAAGGGGAACCTTAACTGTCTTCTCCCATCTGTTGGTCTCGTAAACATCCCCTTTTCACATGTATTGGTCCTCATGTGTTCTTATGTTTGTTGAATTATTTTATTACTAAATGCTTGACGTGCTTCCCTTTGAGGGAATAGGTTATGGCTGTTTTAATGTAGGTTCAAGAATCACAGTATTAAACCTCTTGATTGATAGCAGAGACATATATATTTCATTTATTTTATTGTTTAAGCTGTTTTTCTTAAGCAGTGTTTAGATCATATTTGAATAATACATCAGTATGTACTGTTTATATTTGTTCTAAATTTTGAAAAGAGAAGTGTCTAGCATCACCATGTTTTATGCTAAAAAATCAGTCATCTAAAATACTCCATTGGATTTGCTTATTTTTTTTGCTATCTGCATTTACTAAGATTTTATTGGGGAAAAGCTAAAAAAACTTTAAAATCTTCTTCCCTAAAATTGTCCAGACAAATCGTTCAATATTTCACAGAAATATTATCCCTGAAACAATCTCTCAACTTTGTTCAAATGGTTAAGGTTTGATGAATTTTGATGGAGTAACAGAAAGCTGAACTTAGTCATTAGGCGAAAAAAGGATACTTAAAATACAATCTCAAAAACGGCTGGAGCTGTCATCACCAAATTTTATGCAAATGTTGGTCACATGAGTCATATATGAAATTGAGGTATTGGTGGCGCCACCTGCATCGACTTTTTAGCTCAGCTGACTATAAGTCATCTGAGCTATAGTCGTGGTCCATTGTCCGTCGTCCGTCCGTCTGTCCGTCCGTCCGTCAGTCCGTCCGTCCGTCCGTCCGTCCGTCCGTCCGTCCGTCCGTAGATGTGGCACGTTTTGAAACCGTAAGACTTAGGAATCCAAAATTCAGCATAATGTTAGATGTCCCCAAGATCTCCTACCAAGCCAAAAACTGAGTCTTTGCGACTTCGTTCCTTTGAGAAATTAAGGAAAAACCTCAAATTTTTATTAAAAACCTATTTTCACTCTTCAGGACTGCCTAATATCAAAACCACTCATCTGTTTTTCCTCATATTTACCATAAATATTCTTCTCTATAGTTCCTATGTACATGCCAGAAATTAAGTCTGTTAAGTATAAATTCTTTAAGTTATGGGCCCGAACATAATAGACTTTGTAAAAAATCAGGAAAAATATTTACTCACTTAACATGAAAAATTTTGAAACTAGAGTCTATTTTCCCAAGTATATAACTATGTTTAATTAAGATTTAATTGTTTACCCAAAATTAAATCTGAATTTTGTAAATTTTTTAAGTTATAAGCATAAAAATAAAATCAGTACCTTAAATTTAGCCCAACTTTGACCATGGCACATTTTTCTCCTGTATGTACCATTGATTTAATTTTCACAGCATGTAAACAAAAATATTTATTTTGTTTAAATCTGAAATTTGAAAATAAAAGCTTGAAAATTAAGCTAGTTATTGATTTTTCTTGAGGCTCTACTGTAGTCATTTGCTTTGATAACAGATTACAGATGCAGGGTCCCACTCCAGGTCACTGGAAATCGGGCTATGCCAAGGTTTCTGATTTGTTACAGTCACTGGGGGAGACCCCCTGCTGTGACAGGTGTACAGTTATTCTAATATCACCACCCCAACCCCCCCCCCCCCCAGGCAAACCCAACCCACTAAGTGTAATGCAGTAATTGTTATTGTTTTCACTGTATTTCCTTAATTGTAACACTGTTTCCACTCCAATATACAAAAACTTTCCTTAAAAAAGTAATTCAAGTGTAATCCAGAAGATGCCATGTTGTGTTAATGTAGCATTTTTAAAGAAATTAAT
Organism: Sipunculus nudus; assembly: GCA_026874595.1. Classification (NCBI taxonomy): domain Eukaryota; kingdom Metazoa; phylum Annelida; class Sipuncula; order Golfingiida; family Sipunculidae; genus Sipunculus; species Sipunculus nudus. Next base: position 41,167,676 of record CM049321.1, on the reverse strand, counting down.
TTTTTTTTAAATGATTTTAACAGATATAATTGAACCCATCAGTATGCTTAAATTTATAAAATGTGAAGCACATTATGGATAAATAAAGACACAATTGAAAATTGTGAAATCTCAATCAAGTATTATTTTAAGATATTTATTGTTTTGCAGATTTAAAAGATATATTTTTGTGGTAAAAAATAAATAAACATTTTTATGCATGGTGTGGTGTTATATGACAAGATTGAGATTTATGATGATGCAGTTGAGAATTATGAATCAACTTTTATATTCAGATGTATCTGTTTTATTGGAAATGTATAGAAATATAAACTTAAATTAAAAAAAATTAATGTGATAAAAAAATTAGGATTTAATACAAACATTTGTTCATTATTTTCCTGCCACAGCAGAATTTGAGATCAGGCTTTGTTTGCCCTGTTTTATGTTGTTAATTAGTTATATTTCATCTGTATACATTTCATAAAAAAATACATATATATTTAATAATATATATTATACAAAAAAATAGATTCAATTAAACAAATTTGTAAACTACTGAAATGTCAACAGTTAATCAAAAAGCCAACTGATGATCATGGTATAGTACAGATAGTACAGTTCACAAACTGCTCACATGCTTCAGTTTCAACATTAGGAAACACATGGTCAGGTCACAAAATATTATTTGCAACAATTTCTTGCTCATCAATACAAACCAATCATATAAACCAACCATGGCCTTTATTACCTCTTCCTCTTACACTTGATCTCCAATTGATATTATTTTAGATTTTTACCTTCAAGGTCAACTTCAGCTGAGCACAGTGACCCATAGGTCCCTTGTTTTGTACTAGGATCAATGGTCATCAGTACATTAACCCATAAATTATCAGGAATAGCAGGAACTAGTATCCCAAAATATTTTGCGAAAATCTGTCACATATCAAATGTTGTTGGTTTGAGCTGCATCAATTTACATTTTATGAGGAAAAAAGTTTGAGAACCTTTGAAAATCTTCTTCTCCAAAATCATTCAGCCAAATTGTTCAATATTTCACAGAAATGATCTCAGAGACAAGCTCTCTTAAGTTTGTTCATACGGTTGAGTTTGATGGATTTTGTAAGAGTTACAGCAATTTAAAATTTGGCAAAGTAAGCATACACTAATATAACAATCTGAGTAACATCAGTAGCTAGCATCACCAAGTTTTGTGCAAATGTTGGTCATATGACTCATGTTTGAAATTGAGGTTTTGTAAGGCGCCACCTACATCGACCGTTTTTTTAAGGGCAAAAACCTTGTAGGTTTTGCCTCTCAGCTTAAAAATGTTTAATGATGATCTGTAAAGCTGAAGGTTTAGCGTTTCACAAGAATTATCCTGGGATAGGGTTCTTTCAATTGTATAAGAATAGATTGGGTTCATTGAATTTTGGTAGCGTCATGGAAAGCTGAAGTTGGTCATGTGGCCATTAGTAAGTCTACTACAAAATGAGGGCTGCAATAGTCTTCTGCAAAACTGTTGTTTCAACGAATGTAACATTGCAAAAAAATAATTCTTAGGTCACCTTTGTTCAAGTTGACTTAAATGATTTTTGGCAGAATTATTCAACCTTAAACAATGAAAGGACTGTGGGATACTTTGGTAAAGAAAGCTAGTAGATTTATTGTGTTAACAAACTGAGCTCTTAGAATATATAATCAAACTGTACATGTACAGGCAACATAACAGGTTCCAAATCCAGCTTATGTGTTAGATAAATCTATGAATAAAATACATCTGTATTCTGATTTTGCTTTCAAAAGGCATCTTATTGTTCCAAACATATTGATAAAAAATCTCATGAATATGTAGGCTTGAAAAATGCATTCTAGACAAAGTCTTTCAGTATGTGCAAACAGATTTACCAACAGGCCAAGCTTGTGTTTGTATATATTAATATAGCTTCGGCAGACTGCCAAATATATCAGATTAGGCAACAGGTCAAGAGTTCATTCAGTACATTCCAAGTTCAGGTCAAGAGTTCATTCAATTCAGTAGCTGCAGCTGGCAATTTGTTCCGGTTCACTTGGGGTAACTGCCTGTCTCAGCTGAGCATGGTCAGCCCAGTGCACCTGACTCAAGAGAAGTTTGATGTATTGGCCTAAAATTTTGACTTTTCCATGCAACTTTGATGGCTACCTCATACACAAGACTGATGTAGCCTCCAACAGTGATTTTTGCATAGTGTATGCATGCACACATGTTCTTGAAACTTTTCAAGTTCTTTTCAAATAATGGTCAAGCTTGTTATCATGGAAGCATTATACCTGATGTATATCCCATTGCACAGGTTCCCATTAGGCCTCTAGGCCTTGTTTTTGTAATATTAATTTTCAATTGTCTTAGCTTAGAAACCTTAATCAGCAGAGGCATGATGAGAAAAAAAAAGAGTCACTTTTTAGCTCAGCTGACTTTCAGTCATGCTGAGCTAGAGCAATCACTCTTTGTCCGTCGTCTGTCTGTCCGTCTGTCTGTCTGTCCGTCTGTCCGTTAACTAGGCACAAATCGTAACCGCTGGACCTAGAATCTTGTTACTTGACATTCTGAGAGGTTGATAAAAAATCTCCTTGGAAACAAGAAATTAGGTCTCTGTTACCCTTTTCCTTCGAGCTATGGGGCCCAAAAGTACCCCCAAGAATAGTCAAAAATCTCATACAAAAACTTCAATATCTCATTAACTACATCACTGCTGGTCATGATTTTTGGCACACATATTAATTATGAGGTGTTCTTGCAAACTGGTGGCGCCACCTGTATTTTTTTATTTTTTACGAATTTTTTTTCTCTATTTTTGAGATTTAAAAAAATGTGAGCATCTGTTAACAGGGCACAAATCGTATAGACTGGACCTAGAATCTTCATTCTTGACACAGTGAGAGAACTATGAAAAGTCTCAATGGAAACCAGAAATTAGGTCTCTGTTACCCATATCCTTCGATTTATGGGGCCCCAAAGTACCCCCCAGAATAGTAAAAAATTTCATACTAAAACTTCAATATCTCATTAACTACATCACTGATGGTCATGATTTTTGGCATACATATTGATCATGAGATGTTTCATCAGTTTCTGCAGACTGGTGGCGCCACCTGTATTTTTCGATTTTTTACGAATTGTTTTCTCTATTTTTGAGACCTTTAAAATGTGAACATCTGTTAACAGGGCACAAATCGTAAAGACTGGACCTAGAATCTTCATTCTTGACAGTGTGAGACCTATGAAAAGTCTCCATGGAAACCTGAAATACAGTCTCTGTTACCAATATCCTTTGAGGTGTGGGTCTCCCAATTACTCCCCAGAATAATGGAAAATTTCATACAAAAACTTCAGTATCTCATTCACTACAACACTGATGGTCATGATTTTTGACATACACCAGTTCCTGCAGACTGGTGGCACCACCTGTATTTTTAGCGAACCTGTGAGCTTATGCGATGGTGTGGCGTCGTCCGTCGTCTGTACGTTAACCCATACTATCTTGAAAATGGCAAGAGGTAGCACCACGAAATTTTATGCAAAAAATTAGTCATCTAAAAAACTATATCGGATTTTGCTTATTTTTTGGCTAACTGCATTTTCTTAGATTTTATAAGGAAAAAGCTAAAAAAGCTTTAAAAATTTTTTTCTCCGAAACCGTTCAGCCAAATTGTCCAATATTTCACAGAAATGATTCCTGGAATAATCTTTCTCAAGTTTGTTCGAATGGTTTAAGTTCGATGACTTTTGGCCGAGTTAGAGGAAGTTGAACTTAGTCATCTGTCCATAAAAGCATACTAAAATTACAATCTCAGAAACGGCTGGAGCTATCATCACCAAATTTTATGCCAATGTTGTTCACATGAAACATGTCTGAAATTGAGGTATTGGTGGCGCCACCTGCATCAGCCTTTTTTGTACAGGGGTCATCAGTGCCGGTATCATACTGACGGCTACAAAAAACTTCTTCTCTGAAACCATATGGCCAAATAGTTTAATATCGCACATAAATGATCCTAGGGTAGTGCTTTCTGAAGTTTGTTCAAATGGTCTCAGTTCAGTGACTTTTGGCAGAGTTATGGAAGCTGAATTTAGTCATATGCTGTAACAGCCCATTTTAGCTCAGTGGCTACAAAGGTCTTCTCCTCAAAAACCACTGGGCCAAATTCTTAAATCTCACACATTAATTATCCTTAGATGTTGATGATTTAAGTTGTTCAAATGGTTTTGGTTCAGTGATTTTTGGCTGAGTTATGGGAAGCTTAACTTGGCCATTTTGCTGTATTTTCCCATGAGTTAAAAACCTGTAAAATTTTTTTTTGACTGACCCTACTGAGGCCAATTTGTTTAATATTTTACAAGAATAATCCCCTGAATAATTCTTATAATAATTGTCTTTTATGGTTCCAAAGAATGAATTTTGGCTGAATTATAAAGATTCAATTGAGTCATTTTACCATATATGTTAGCTATGTGAAGCAGATACATCTAAACTGGCACCAGTTTATCAGCATTTATTACATCATGCCTCTAGACATTTAGATTTCAGGTTATCTATGGTTAATATTGACAAGAATGTTTTTTAAAAGCTTTTAAAAAATGTAGATTTATGATTTTTAGATATTCCTCATGCCAGGCAACATTGATTACAATCACAGGTATACAGCTCTCTGTGGTTATATAAAGATGGCTGTACATGGATTATAAATAATTGGTATCCATAGTCAAATTAATTCAAGATTTTGTCATCAGTGAGATGTATCTGTATTACAATTTTGCATTCAATATGCATCTGTATTAATTTTTAGTTAACTTGTGAGCTGATGCAATGGTGTGCAACGTTTGTAGTCTGTACGTTAACCGATACTATTTTGAAAATGCTTGGAGCTAGCATCATGAAATTTAATGCAAAAAATTAGCCTTCTGAAAATTTTCTTAAATTTTATAGAGAAAAGGCTAAAAAAAAACCTTTAAAAATCTCCTCCTGCGAAACACTCAAGCCAAATTGTTCAATATTTCACAGAAATAATCTTTTATACCATCTCCCTCAATTTTGTTCCAATTGTTCAAGTTTGGTGAATTTTGGCCGAGTTACAGGAATGGAACTTAGTCATCTGTCCAAAAAAGCATACTAAAATGACTGTCTCAGAAAGGGCCAGAGCTATCATCACCAAATTTTTGCCAGTGTTGGTCACATGAGTCATATATGAAATTCAGGTATTGGTGGCGCCACCTGAAATGACCTTTTTTTGTACGGGGGTCATTGGTCATCTGTACATTAATCCATAATTTCTCAGGAATAGCAGGAGCTACCATTCCCAGATTTTATGCAATAATCTTGTCACATATCAAATTTTGTGGGATTCAGCTTATTTTTTTGCTATCTGCATTTACTTAGATTTTATAGGGAAAAAGCTTCTTGTAGACGGTCCAGCCAAATTGTTCAATATTTTACATAAATGATCCCAGAGGCAAGCCCTCTCAAGTTTGTTCAAATGGTTTGCATTTGAGAAATTTTAGTGGAGTTACACAAATTTGAACAGTCATTTGACCAAGTAAGCATACTGACATAGTACTCTCAGAAATGACAGAAGCTAGCATTACCAGGTATTGTGCAAATGTTGGTCACATGACTCATATTTGAAATTGCAGATTTTGTGGTGCCACCTACATTGACCTGTTTTTTATGGGCAAAAAAACCTAATATTAGTCTCTTTCAGCTTAATGATTAAACTGTCAAGTTGAATTGTTTCAATTTTTCAAAAGAATTATCCTAGGACATGGTTCTTTCAATCATTTCAGAATATACTGAGTTTGTTGATTTTTGGTTGAGTTGTGAAAAGCTTAAGTTGGTCTTATGCCCATTATTATGTCTTTTTCAAACTGAGGACTGCAGCAGTGTTCTTCTACAAAATTATAATTTCAATTATATCTTCTGTAACATTGCACAAAAATTATTCTTAGGTGGCCTTTGTTCAAGTTTACTAGAATGATTTTTATTGATTATTATTCTAGATATTTTGATAAAAAGTTGATTATTATTCTAGATATTTTGATAAAAAGTTTATGAATATGTCGGCTTGAAAAAAAAAATTTAGCCAAAGTCTTTCAGTATGTGTAAACAGATATACCAACAAGCCAAGACTGAATCCGTATCTGTAAATAGGTTGAGAAACTGCCAACTGTTTCTGATTTGGGAACAGATCAAGAGTTCATTCAGTGCAGCCAGATATAGGTCAAGAGTTCAATCAGTGCAGCCAAGCACATGGCATGTGATCACCTCATGGGTGTCATGTGAACACCTCATGGGCACCATGTGATCACTTCATGGGTGTCAAGCCCCTCAGGGCAAGGCCCCTGCATGAGCTTTTGCAATGGTGTGGCTACTATTTCAGATTTGGCAACAGGCTAGAGGTCAGTTTGGATCTATTTATAGCTTTGGCAGACTGCCAACTGTATCAGATTAGGCAACAGGTCAAGAGTTCACTTAGTGCAGCCAGGTATGGGTCAGGAGTTTACTCAGTGCAGGAGCTGCATACTATTTTTAGCTTTGGCAGACTGCCAACTGTGTCAGATTATGCAACAGGTCAAAAGTTCACTCAGTGCAACCAGGTACAGGTCAAAAGTTCACTCAGTCTAGCCAGGTGCAGGTCATGAGTTCACTCAGTGCAGTAGCCTGAGCAAGCAATTTGTCACAGTTCATTCGGGGCAATAGCCTTTCTCACCTAAGCCTGGTCAGCCCCATGCATCAGACTCAAGGTAAGTTTGATGTATTGGCCTAATATTTTGACCTGTCTATGTGTCTTTGATGGCTCTCTCGCTCACAAGACAGGTGTTGCCACCTACCATGACTTTTGCACAGTGTGTGTCCCTGTGTTTTTTTTTCAGGAGGGGTTTGATATATCAGTCTGAAATTGGGCATATGTATCTATATCTCTGATAGCTTCATTGTATACAAGACTGGTGCAATTTTTTTAGTGTTCTGTGCACCCATGCCAGAATTTCAGCAGAGTTTGTGTAATTGTTTCTTATTCAAATTGTTTAGTACTTGCATTGTTCATATACATGAAAAGTAATGGTCCAGCATTGAAGCATTATACCTGGTGTATTTCCCAATGCACAGGTTCGCATTAGGCCTGTAGGCCTTTGTTTTAAATTTTTACAATTTTTTTTTCTCTATTTTTGAGACCTTTTAAGAATGTAGTTATCTGTCAACAGGGTACAAATTGTAACGACTGGACCTAGAATCTTCATTCTTGACACACAGGGAGACCCATGAAAAGTCTCAAATTAGGTCTCTGTTACCCATATCCTAAAAGCTGTATGGCTCCAAAATACCCCTGAGAATAATGAAAAATTTGATACAAAAACTGAAGTATCTCAATAACTACAACTCTGATGGTCTTAATTTTTGGCATACATATTGATCATGAGGTGTTCCACAAGGTTCTGCAGACTGGGTTCGCTACCTCTTTTTTATGCCCCCGCCACAAAGTGGCCGGGCATATAGTTTCACCCATGTCCGTCATTCCAGCATTCCGTCATTCCAAAATCAAACAGTTGTACGGACTTTTTTTCGCAATGCCTGCAGATATTGGCCTGATTTTTGGTGTGTTGGCAGATAATGACCAGTTACAGATCGAGTTCGCGTTTCGTCCCGGTTGACCTACTTTTGACAGTTTTACGGCTCCTAAACTTAGAAAAAATCATGAAAAATAGAAATTTTCATGACAAATACACATGTACGGACTTTTTTTCGCAATACCTGCAGATATTGGCCTGATTTTTGGTGAGATGGCAGATAATGACCAGTTACAGATCGAGTTCGCGTTTCATCCAGGTTGACCTACCCATGACCGTTTTACGGCTCCTAAACTTAGAAAAATTCATGAAAAATAGAAATTTTCATGACAAATACACATGTACAGCCGTTTTTAGCCCTTAGCTCATAGGCTGATGGGCTATTGTCGTCACCCAAGCTGTCCGTCTGTCTGTCTCGGTCAGGTTCGAAGATGGGTGACCTTGACCCATTTTCCTACATTTTAGAGCTGATTATAGAAAAACACTCAGAAGTTTATATCTCAGGAACCATTGTGTGGATTTTCACAAAACTTACTATGATCATTGGGACTGATGGTCTGTATGTGCTGCACAATTTTGGTAGCGCCACCTGCAATTTCTGATTTTTTAATGAAATTTTATCGGATTTTTTCAATTTTGGCCTTTTGTGCAGGATATCTCCAAAGGTATTCAACACAGGAACTTCATTTCTTCAGTGCTATTGCATTATATTTACAAAATCTTGGTCAAGTTCAAAGATGGGTGATCTTGACCTACTTTTCAAGGTCACAGAGCTTAGTATAGAAAAAAACTTAGGAGCTTATTTCTCAGGAAGCATTTGGTGGATTGTTATGAAAGATGGTATATACCTCTCCAATTCAAATTTATAAATGATTATCAACTTTTGCTAATATTCTAGTTTCGCAATGCAGTGCTTACAGATACTGGCCTAATGTTTGGTCTGTGGGCGCATAATGACCACTTACAGATCGAGTTTGCGTTTCGTCCCAGTTAACCTATTTTTCACCATATGACAGATCCTGAACATAGAAAATTTCATGAAAGACAGAAATTTTCATGAAAAATGCACATATATGGACTTTTTTTCACAATGCCTGCAGATACTGGCCTGATTTTTGGTGTGTTGCTTGATAATGACCCTTTACAGATCGAGTTTGCATTTTGCCCTTGTTGACCTACTTTTGACCATACAACACCTCCTGAACTTACAAAATTTTACCAAATTTAACAAATGTTTCTAATTTGCCCCAGGCGGGGGCATTCGTGTCGTTCCGACACATCTAGTTTCAAATTTTTTTCTCCATTTTTGAGACCTTTAAAGATGTGGTTATCTGTCAACAGTTTACAAATCGCAACAACTGGACCTAGAATCTTCATTCTTGCCATGCAAGAAGGCCCATGAAAAGTGTCTGTGGAAACCTGAAATTAGGTCTCTGTTTCCCATATCCTTCAAGCTGTAGGACTCCGAAGTATCCCTCAGAATAATGGACAATTTGATACAAAAGCTGAAGTATCTGAACAACTAATGCAGAGATCAATATGATTCTTTGCATGGATATTGATTATGGGGTGTTTCATCAGTTTCTGCAGACTGATGGAGCCACCTGTATTTTTTTTAAAGTTTACGCATTTTTTCTCTATTTTTGAGATATATAAATACAGACACAATCTTGGCCTGTTGTTTGATGCTTCAGTTGAATGAGTATATACTCCCATTCAGATGATAAAATTTCCTTTTGCGAATCTCTTCCCAGTCAGCTGAGCGTCATGACCCATGGGTCACTTGTTTTAATAAAGTAGGGAAACTTCATGAAGAATATTTACGGCTATTTTGTTTGAGCAAATACGATAATTCAACTTGGGTAAATATGATTGTTTACCTTTAACTGCTGTCTTTTTATATTATCACACATTCTTGTGTATCGTTTGAAAATGCTGCCATGAATCACTCCTTTTGCAGGATCAAATACAAGTTACTTTACAGAGACCTGGTGAATCATTTTGTTTTTAGAATAGACATTGCTCATTTAAGAGTTGGTCTGCTAATAGTCAGAAAAAAAACTTCCCTTCCTTTTATAATAAGTTATAAGAAGGGAAAGAGTTAACATACAGATGGTATGGCAATGTCTGGTTGCAGCTTTAAATAGACATGCAGCTTAAAATGGAGAATATATGTTACATGTTGCTTTTCTTTTCAAAATTGTTTCATGAATAAAAAGACTGAGAAGTTGAATGATTGAAAGAAAGTTCTTTTGATATAGTAAATATTAGCTTGTTACTTGAATATGCATATCAGGACTAATCACAGGTGCTGTGCATCTATATTCTGCCATGCCTAGGAAGTGCCCTTATTTTGCTTAAGTATAAAAAAAACTACTGAAGTAAACTCAGCCCATTAAAACCAGACCCACGGCAATCCAGTCCTGAACCAACCAGACTGAATCCATGGACCTGTTCCAAATGCCAGAAATGGTAATATGCAAATCATTTAGAGTGAAACATAATTAACTTTTCATGTGATTCTCATCTTGTACCATAAAGTCAAATCAGACAAACTAAATAAAAATGCTTTACTTTTTATAAGCTCAGCTGACTGAAAGTCAACTGAGGTATAGGATTGGCACTTTGTCAGTCATCCACCTGGTCATCTGTTAGCAGGGAACAAAGCGTAAATGCTAATCCTAGAAACTTAATATCCAGGTAGGTTTATTAGTTATGTTAGTTTCTCAGCTGTGGTTTCATCCAGTGTCCTGAAACCCAGTGTGTATATTGATTGTGATTCACAAGTTCCTGAAGACTGGTGGCACCACCTGTATTTTTCTATTTTTTATGCACTTTTTCCTTTATCTTGAGACTGCCAAATTATTTTGAAACCATCAAATTCATTCCTGTGGTTTAATATGTGTCCAGAAACCTTGTGTGTTTATTGAGACCCCACATGAATAAGCCGATGCCATATATTAGTCACCCTGTCAGTCCATCTGTCTGTCAAATTCCTTTCCCGATGATAACTCGTTTGGATTGACACATGGATTTCAAATAAATTATAAATAGCTGACCTCAAACACAAGAAATCTATTGATTTTTGGGTCATGTTGTCAAAGGTCAAGATCACAGGACCCACTTATTTAGAAAGATTGTGGATGCATTTTAAACCAAAATTTTCCTCCCAAACCTTCCATCCTGCACATATAGCTGACTGGCCAACAGAGGAAGAACTGTGTTTGTATTGAAGTGACAAGGTCAAAGGTCAAGGTCACAGGGGCTATCTGTCCACATATTTATTTTTGGATGATTACTTCAGTTTGGATTTGCATACTGTGGTTGGCTTCATATTCGCGAGGCTGAAATTTCGCGATTTCTCCATTTTGAATGATTTGCGAGGGTTTTATTTTCGCGATCTCTCCAGAACCTATATAAAATTTAGTAAAGCCATACCTGTTTGTATTATAAAATGAGAAAAATTCATGAGTTTGTGATATTCTACTCATATAACGATGGTTCTGTACACACAGTACAGGAGGTTTAGTTCAAATTTAAGGGGACCTTTTCCCTTTACCTGCATAATGGAATGTATTATAAAATGTCTCACTGTTCTAACCTATTCACATACAAGTATTAGTTTCACTGAATAAAAAGGACATACTCAATTGGCCAATTATTCCCGAGGGTTTCATTTTCGCGATTATTTCTCATTCGCGAATATCGCGAAATTTAAACCCTCGCGAACAAAAAGGCAACCACAGTATTGGTTTCAATCTTGACCCATCTATTATGTAAGAACACTTTTTATGTTTGGGGGGGGGGGGGCAGAGGTCGAGGTCACAAGACCCACTTCCTCAAAAAGATTGTGGATGTATTTTAAGCCAAACTTTTCATCCAAAACCTTCAATTTTCCAGATATTTCTCACCTGCCAATAGTGGAAGAAACTTGTGGGTTTTGGGGTCACAAGGTCAAATGGGCCAGGTCTATCCATATATTAGTTTTAAGATGATAACTCCAGTTTGGGTAGATAGGTTGGCTTCTAAATGATTACTGGACCCATAATTTGAAAAAGCTCATAAACATATATCCTTATAGACAAACTCAGTTGAGCGTCGAGACCCATGAGTCCCTAGTTTATTAAGAGATCTACATTCACATCTTAACATTGACATATACAGATGTACATAAAATTATGTTTGTATACAACAGAAAGGTTGCAGATCATGAAAATATGTATAATATTCTTCTTTTTAAATTCACAATTTACATATTAAACTCATACACTGATGTATATGTTTATATATGTATCACATTCAAGTGGATGTAAAAAAAAAACTATGAAATTTTAAGTTTGATTTTAATGGAGGTGCCTGTGGCAAGTTTTTTTTAAATATGCTGCTGAAAATAGTGGAATGACCAGCTGGCAAGTATGAGGTGTTCATAGCAGTTTTTCATACCCTACAGTGTATTCTATACCGTGGCAGAATTGTGCGTGTGCTTTTCTGTCTGCATTTTGACCTCTGACATCCTACTAGCAAAATTATGATTTGAAGTGGTAGCTTTTGAAATACTTTTGAGGAATGAATCAGTTGGGGTTTTATAATCTGATGGCATTGAAATGTGACACACTATCAGTTTAAAGGTGTTCCTCTATCTGAGGATAGTGTGTGGTGGTGATTGAACCCATAGCTGCAGGGGAGAGGCCAGGGTATACTCACTCGAGCGACCACACTTAATTGTGAATTATAGTAGGACACAGACTGGAAACACCAGTTTAAGGAGAACATGGGTTCCAACAAAATGTTAAAATTATTTTTTTTTTGTCTTTGCAAGATTTTAAATGGAAAAACATGGATTTTCAAGGCTCTTTTTTAATAGTATCATTTGGTATCAATGGTATCAGTGCAAAAAAATGGTGGATTAGATGGCTTTAGGTCTTAATTTACAAAAATAATTAAGATCTTTATTGATCAGAGAATTTAGGCTCTACTTGTCTAGGTCTGCTAAAGTTTGTGGGGTACAAATGAAAGTCCCATTAAAGAATTATATATATTAAAAATTTTAGATAATTTGGATTAAATTTTACAAACATTTTTAAGCATGTGGGTGTCAGAGATTAATCTGGTCCAGAACAGTTCATACAAAATATGGCATGAAATGGATCCCATCATCTTAATATAATGTGTGCTTTCCTAACTCCCTCAATAAAATGCTTGGCACAGCCATTACACATGCAGTTATTATTATTATTTGTTAATCATTGGCACCATTGTATACTGTGGTTGGCTTCATATTTGCAAGGCTGATATTTCACAATTTCTCCATTTTGAATGTTTCGTGAGGGTTTCATTTTTGCGATCTCACCAGAACCTATATGAAATATTTGGTAGAGCCATACCTGTGTGTATTATAAAATGAGAATGAGTCATGAGTTTGTGATATTCTACTCATATAACGATGGTCCCATACACTCCGCACAGGTAGATTAGTTCAAATTTAAGGGAACGTTTTCCGTATACTTGCATTGCTGTAATTTATAATAAAATTTCTCCCTGTTCTAATCTATTCACAAATAAGTATTAGTTTCACTGAACAAGGAGAACATACTCATTTGACAATTATTCTGAGGGTTTCACTTTTGTGATTATTCCCCATTCGCGAATATCGTGAATTTAAAACCCTTGCAAACAAAAAGGCAACCACAGTATACTACTTGAATATATGATGCTGATTAGAATGTGTGTATAAGAAAAAAAATTATCAAGCGCAGGCAACTGTGACCTCTTTTGCCTTTTCAGAAAAGCTGCGAGGTACAAGCAAATACTGATGACAAAAAAGCTAAACAATCATGATTTAAGGTCTACATTCAGATTGTTCCATTTCAATAACAAACATTATAATGATAAGCACATATTAGACATGCAAAGATCTCTGCATACAAGAATCTGTCAGAAATCTTCTAAAAAGACTGATGCTAATGCATATGCAGATTAAATACAAAATGTATGCGCAAATCTAATCATTAAACAAATAAAATGACCCTTAACAACAACAAGCAACAGAGCATAAACAATATATTGAGATTAAAGGCTTTGGTTATAATACTATATGTGAGTAAAAAAAATTCTCCGCAAAGTTGGACACATCTAAGTGTTTGTGAATGCCATTTTCTGGCTGTTAACAACTTTAATGTTATACAGAGGTATTCTGGTGCAATTATGAGATCATGTTAAAGGTATCCATCCTTTTTACCAGACATATTAGGTAAACATGAAATAAAAGTGTTCATTCCTGGAAAGGTAACAGTATTTTCCAAGATTTTACTTATGCAAATATAACAGAATCTACCAACATGCAATTCTTAAACAATTTCCTTACCTATGCACAGCAGAGATAAACTAACACATTCAGTGTATGTAGCAAAAGAAAACCTAAATATAGCCTCCTTCCACTACTACCATAAATCAAGATAGTGACCAACATTAAACAATCTAATTAATTTTAAATTAAGGATGTATATTTTCCATTTTGATTTCTTCATACTTCTTGTGGTATTGTACTCCCATTTCATTGTTGTGATATAGTAAACAAACACATATTATATTCATCAGCACAGGACCAAAACAATATGAGAAGCATATACAGGAAGAGACACATTTGTCAGAAGCTGTGTCACTAGAAAACTTTTGAATTCAGCCAATATGAACCAATAGCAGGTGAAAATACACACTGTGGCAAATTACATAGTACCTTTAAACAGCATGTACAGTTACATCTAATTTTTTTCAGACATCTGGTGTTCATGCAAGAAACATCAGAAAATTTTAAATTTCAACATCAAACTGATGTTTGTATTGGTCTCAGGTTTCTGTCATGTTTCTACTTGTCAAGTGTTGCCACCAACATTTGCAAAATAAACATCGGCATTTTCAGTTTGAACAACACACTAGTTTGTTTGTTAAAAAAAAAGAGTATTCCATGTTCTTAGACAGTCGATCATCATTATGTATTTCTGTTTGAATCAGTTTCTGATTTACATATCCAGATTTTATATGTATTTACCTATGTATGTAGAAAAATGTTATTTGTAATAATTCTCGAGGGCCCCAATGAGATTAGTGCCTTGGCACTAATTGGGTTTGTATGATACCCTCGTAAAATAATGTATATAAATAAATAAATAAATAAGTATTTCAGGTTAGGCTGCTGTATACTATAAATACTATATAACAATTAAACATGATTCCAATAATTTTAATTGGAGTTTCTATTCATGAATTTCTTTTCTACGTCTTTCAGATTTCTGATAATACACACATTTCTTAATACCAAAGGTGTGCTTTGTCTAGGATATATATGAATACTAAATGTCTGTAAAAATATGTTAAAACATATTAAAACTTTGGATTCAGTTTCATCATTAAAATTCATAAAAAATCAAATAAACTTGATAAGCAGCTATCTGTTAATAAGTTATACCATACCTAAGACATGCAACAAGACCCCAACAAGACCCCATGCATCTGACCCCTATATTGATTATAAAATTTGACTGAATGAAATTCAAGTATAATATCAACACATTCCATTGTTACTGGAGTGGAGGGGCTCGTGCAGATAATGGAACAGTCCATATGATACCGTCTGGTTGTTCATCAAGCTGCTATTACTATCACTATATTTAATATCTATTAATATATGAATGTATGCAAATGATTTAAATAATAGAAATATTTAACTAATGTAGCAAACTAGTCTAAATGTGAAAGACTCCGATGAAATGGACTTCAAGTTGGACCTCTTATGGGTGGCTTGAGACAAATTTTTGAAAGACTTGTGCAGTAAACATTTAGAAAATAAAACAATAAAATACTCATGTCATGAATAAAACATCAGTTGTTATATCCTTCATTTATGGTATGCGTCGAACCACAGTGCCCCTGATGCCTTAAGTGACCTGTAATAAAGAATGAAATACATAAAAATATGGTAATTATGACAAATTTATTTTATAATCCTTAAGTGCAAAAAAATTAGCTGGAATTGCTTTGTTCATGCACCTGTAAAAAAAAGACAGTCAAAGATTCAGGTCAAGGCCACCAGACTTTAAACTCCACAAGAAAAGAAAGAACTGGTGTGTGTTAAATCTGAAGAAAAAATCTTCTGCACTCCTAAACATGTGGGTCACAATAATTCCAAGATTGTACAGATTTGATCTTAAACATTCATGTAAACTGCATGTGTATAAATTAACACAAACATGTGCATGTTTGTCTCAAAGTTCCCTGTTTCATTATCTTATAATAAGGAGATTGTATGTACTCAGGTTCCATACGTCTCAAACAGGGTGGACTTGGACTCAAAACACAAGAACTCAGACTTTGACTCAGATTTGAGTGGCCTGAACTTTGACTTGAATGCGGACCTGGGAGAGTATGGACTTGACTACATCACTGTTTGAAGGTCAAAGGACTGTATTCCAATATGCTTACTGTTATGTACGTGACTCAGCACGTGACTCAGCCAAGTACAGAGATAAACCTGTTGTGATTGGCTGATGACAGGGTCATTTAATATAGTAACATATTTTACATATTTATTGAAAATGCAGTGCTGACCGTGGCAAAATATTGTTCTTTCTTGAGATATAGCAACTCTTGTCACGTGGGGTGTTCCTGTGGTTGACCTCAATCCAGAGCAAAAATTGCAGACAGAAGCGTTTACAGATATCTTATGAAGTACTTAACCTCCAGTTTCTTTTTGTTGAAATTAAATACAAAAATTACTTTACTGTTTGTATATAGGCTTGGCATCTGCAAATATTTTCAAGTATGGTGCAATTTTGTGGGGTTTTCCGGTAGTTGACCTCAATCCAGAGCAAACATTGCAGACAAAGGCATTGACAGATATCTAATAAAGCAAACAAACTACAGTTTCTTTTTGTTGAAAATAAATTCCAAAATTGCTTTACTCTTAGTAGATGGGCTTGGCATCTGCAAATATATAGAAATCATTCTTTTAACTCACAGATGTATGTGATTTCTAATTGCACACAGCTGCATAAAGACTTACCCCACTATATCAGCAAATGCCTTCAGTATTGGTTTGCTTGTATACTGGAGCCCGTGCTTCTTACATAAGGTTTTCACATATGGTGCAATCTTGTACAAGTTGTGCCGAGGCATGGTTGGGAAGAGGCTGGAAGAGAAAAAAAAATATTTAACATTATTTATAAATGTAAATAAGCTTACTCTCATTATAAATATCGCCAAACAATAAATCATATTTATAAATTATTTCCAAATGATTAGCCAATCAGATTGTGTTAAAATATTTTTTGACCAGCGATGTTTGGATGAACAAATATCATGTAACGCATCCATACATGAACATCTGAATATACTTTTACAATACTGTGGTTGACTCTTCGTTTGCTAAGGTTCCAAATTCATGATATTCACAACAGAGACATTTTAGCGAAAAATAAAACCTAAATATACAACGCTACATCTGCACCATTGAACAGTCATATATTCTATAGCTTCAGCAGCATCCCACGTAAATTACGGTAGCTTTAATATTAGCATACATTTTATGTTACCCGTAGTTCGATAAAATTTTGATCAATAACATCAGTACTTTTGACTATCTGCTACTACCGCATGAAGAATTTCCACCTGTCAGATGCTTCTAGCGCAAATGTTGATTAATGTTTAATGTATTGTAAATCACGATTATAAACCCTCCGAAACACTAAAGAAGTCATCATGATATTAACCACGTAAACATGAAGCCGACAACAGTATTCGTCTATACATGTAAATCAACTATAATGATGTATTTGTGAACTGGTGAATCGTTACGGTCCTAATATGAAAACAAGCATTTAATTAATAACATGTAAGATTCTCACTGGTGTTCTATCTGGAAGTTGAGATGGCCACTGAACCAGTCATTGAAGTACGAGCCGTCGACGTTACACGTGGCTCGGAGCTGCATGGTCACCCAGTCCTCATCCTGGTCGTACTCAACATCCATCGGAATGTGGTTCATCTGAGTACACCACACAAACCAGTGGCTCTCAAGAAACCTGTAAACAAAATCAGAAATACTGAAATAAGATAAGGAAACAACTTAAATTTTATCTGTTTCTTGAAAAACAACAAAACAATATTCCTGAATTTTATCTGAAGAACATGCTCAACACAAAATTGCACAGGTATCAGATATGTAATGCTGTTGAGAGCACACCATCTTGAGTCCATTATAGTGGAAATCTGACTCCAAGCCACTCAAGTTTGAATCCTTGAGGTTTGAGTCCAATTTCAGCCTCTTTAGTTGGGTCATTTGAAACCTGAGTTCTGGTCCAATACAAATCTCCTTATTAAAAGAATTAAAAAGGAAATTAGAGATTGTCATGTGAACTTTCATGTTGCCTTTTTGAATGTTTAATTACATTAAGCTTCTGATGCAGATTTTCAACTTGATGATTACATATATATTTTTTTATTTTCTGTTAAAAGCTAAATATTTTAGTCTAGTGCAGACTCGAGTAAAAGTGCAGACTTGACTCTTACACCACTATTACCTATACAATGCTGATATTCCATAAACTTGTAATCAGTAACTTTAAAAATAAAAGTAATCAATAATAATAGAAATACCATAATTATTATCAAAAGCTGGATGCTCATCAACCAAAAGTCTTAACAACTTTTAAAAAATATCCTGACCTTTTAACCTTTTTTAAATTTTTTTAATTGAAATATTCAGCAACTTTTTTAACACACAGAAATATTTGGATTAACAGAAAGCAAACCTATTGGCTAATCCACTGGCATGCATTTCTTGGTCTTCCTAAATCCAAAGTATTTATAATGCTTTCCTTTGTCAATTTAAGAGCTACCTCGAACATGACAAAATTTTCTTTGAAATTCAAAATTTAGCTCACTATATCAGAGTCAGAGACACACTGTATGCCAAAGACAGTTCCACAAACAATGAGACTCAAGGTTTTATATAAATATTAAAGGATAAGTTGCTCACCTCACAAACAGAAACAGACCAAATACACCCCAAAAGCCCAGCAGGTGATTAAACATAAACTGCCATCTCACAAAGAATGTGGCCATCCAGAACAGCTCCTGCAACACATAAAATGAACATTAAAATTGCTAGAGGTATTTCCGTAATTCTGATATGTGATTTCTGGGTTTTAGTCTGCACACAAAATGGCAGCCCCAAGGCCATTTTTGAGAGTTTAGTGAGGTCTGCAGTTTTGATATCAGGTCATAGAAATAAGAGAGCAAAATTAAGAGAATTAGCTGGCCATTAGACCCATATCTCCCAAGCAGAAACCAAATGACTGCATGTGCACTCATCTGAATATAATAGCAGGATTACTGTTAAAATTTTAATAAACTAAGTATTTGTTTATCAGACAAGTATTTTCAACATCTAAATAATTGCATATAAGAGTTTTTAGAGTATTAATACTTCATCTGAATATTAATTTCAGCTTATTTCAAGAAGAGTTAATATATCTAATATGAGTAATTTGTATGAAATCTCCCCAAGAGACAGATGCACTGAACTACATTTGCATCTAATGCTGCCCTTAAATCATCTGACTGTGGCCCATTCAGATATCGTGGACAAGTAAAACAATTGTAAAAGAATAAATAAAACATTTTTACACCATTATAACCTTTGTTCAAGTGCTCCTATCTTCTTTTCTTGTGATCATACAAACTTTTACATTTATATCTTAATGAGCAAGACCTGCTATCCAAGTCTACATATATACACTTGCAATAAGATCTTGATGCTTCTCATAAGGAAAAATTATTACATGGAAATATTGAACAATTTTAAAAGATGAACTCTGACCTTCCATTTCCTTCGCTTGATTAGGAAGTAGGGGATCTCATAGTTGAAATATAATGGCAGCAGTAGAGGTGGCAAAACTGAAAAAAAATTGTTTCTCGTTACTCAAATAAAAATCTAAATCAAAGTGAAATGACTAAAACTTTTCTTTTTTTTATTATGCTTTTCTCCATATGTAATCAGAAGGCACACTGTTTTATTCAAATAACTAGACTAAAAATGCACAAACATTTAGGAATCATCCTTAGCATGATAATTGCAAGTGGCAAGAACACATAAACTACATTGCAGCTAAAGCAATTAACAGACTTCTTATCTTAAGCAAGTTAAAATATCTCCTAGGTAGAAAAACCTTACAAAATATATATATTTCTCATATATCAGAACCCTTTTAGAATATGGAAACATCTTATGGAGCAACTGTACCCAGGAAAAAGACCAGACACTTTAAAAAATACAACTAATAGCTGCAAGAATTGTAACGTGAGGGGTAAAAGGAACATCACATGAACTCTTATATCTTGAATCAGGATGGGAAACTCTCCAAAAGAGAAGAGAAAACAAACAAATCCTCCTTCTACATAAAATGATTAACAACAAAAGTCCGCAGTATCTACGCATCTTCCACCTCCACATAGTAACATATACAAAACCAGATTTGTAATACACAACCTAACTCCAATACAAGCAAGAACTGATTTATATTTCAACTCTTTTCTCCCAAAATCAATCAGATTATGGAACCAAATGGATCTTGATAAGAAAGCTTGCTTAACAAGTGCTTCATTAAACTACCAATTGAACAAGTGACCCATGGGTCATGACGCTCAGCTGCCAAGCATGACCTGTGACATCATGGACTGAGATTCACAACTTCCAGTCACATTTTGAAGAACCAATTTGCCAATTTGTTGAAAATTTTCTATGACAACAGAAATATATATCACCTATGTCTGGTTAAAACACAGTGAATTTATGGTCTGAGGAAAATGCATGATTTTTAAGCTATCAGGAACTATTCCAACAGCTTGCTTGAAAACTGTCAGTCTCAAAAGGAACTCCACAAAGGGCAAATATAAGATCAAAATATATAGCAAAAATCAAGGAAATACATGCAAGAACTAGAATACGGGTAGTCGACAAGCGACTACGTGTATCCGCCTAAATCAGAGTGGAACGGGTGAAGTGAGGCATGGATTGAGTGGCAAGGGGAAATAGAGTGAAGTGTTGCATATTAGCATGGATGTCTGCAGCCCAATTGTGTATGTAGGTTGCACCACCTACCACAAAATCCAGAAAACTGTCCAAGTTGTATACATATGCAAAATTTAAGGCAGATATGTCAAACCACTGCAGAGATATGAGTGATTTTTGCCCTTGGCAGACAAATAGACGGGAGCTAAAATGGCTACAGGTGGCGCCACCAGTTTTGCGTATGATACAGAGCTATGCAAGATCTATACATATCCAAAATTTTGGCTCAATCAGTCAAACGGTTCCCGAGATATGAGCTTGGATGTCTGCAGCGTAAACGTTATTGTAGGTGGCGCCACCTGTCATAAAATCAGAAAAGCTGTCCAGGATGTATACGCATGCTGAATTTCAGGTGAATTAGTCAAACCACTGCAGAGATATGAGTGATTTTAACCCGAGGCAGACGAACAGATGGACACTGTGCAGACATGGTTGCAGGTGGCGCCACCATTTTTTGTGTATGTTATACAGCTCTCCAAGGGCTACATTTGTGCAAAAAAATTTTCCTGATCGGTCAAACGGTTCCCGAGATATGTGGGTTTATGTGTGGAAACAGACGCACAAACTGACGCGGAGCTTAGAGGAAAGGTCAAAGGTCAAAACAAAATCGGGTCGCAGCAGTTCACATGTGACCTGAACATAATCCTGGGTTTCCTAAAATTCCGCCCAGCGGTTATGGAAGAGTTCTCCATACACCTACACGGCGGCCGCGGCAGCGTGCAGCTGAAAACATAGTATCCGCAAAACTCTGTTTTGGCCGATACAATTATTGAGAAACAGGTGCTTCTGTATGAATTTTTATTCAATACAAGCCAACTGTACTGCACTTTTATAAATGATGGTAATATTTATTCAGAAATATTTGACCAAATCCTTTACAAGATTACATAAATATACATCCAACTGCATTCACTTTAACTGTTCTTGAGATAATATGATCAAAAGGAATTAAAAGATGGTTGATGGTGGCCATATTGGACTTCTGACAAGTCTGAAATCAGACAACAAACATTCTCTAAATCGGACCAAACATTAAAGAAAAATTACTGAGACTGCACTGAAGAAAGAATTTCTAAGGTGGCTAACTGGCGGACATAATGGATTTCTGACAAGTATGACATTTGATATCCCACATTCTCCAATAAGAGACCAAACTTGGGGCAAATTATCCAGTAATGAATGCCCAAAATAATTCAAAAGGCATGTCCAGGTGCTCATATCAGATTTATAGATATGCAATTGTAAAAAGTGCAAGTCCAATAATTTTTATTATCACTCTGCTTTTCAATGGGGTCAGCAGGGTAGGTAAACTGCCAAACCTGAAAGAAAAGAAATGCAGAAAGCATGACTAAGAGTCTTGAAATAAAACAAAAAGCCATCCTAAATCAAGGTACACATCCACATATTATGAGAACAAACACTTGCTTTTATATGTGGTGATACATATTAAAATATTCAGATATCTAGGAAACTAAGTTTATTGCTAGGATTCCATAAAATAAACTGCAAAATGTTCCCATCATCTTATAAATCAGTAGCTAAACCTTAATACTATACTCTCATAGTCTTAATGCCTGGCTGAAGCATTAAGACAACAGTGTTTTTGTTATGAAGTAACGAGGTACTTATCACTGAGCCTTATCACTAATAGGCTGATACAAAAGGGAGTCATATGTCACCAGTGTCACTCACAATTACAGCCACACAGGGAGATGTACCAGCTGGAATGGGATGGTTATATATACAAGAAAAATAGAGATGGTCTATAAAATCAGTAATTGTGAACATCCCTGACCTATGACCTTGGCCTTTTGCCCACATATCAACTGGATTTTTTCCTAAATGATGGGTAACTACTAACCACTTAAATCTGGTGTAATTACTTGGCAACCAATGGGTAAATAACTTTGACCTGCAACCTTTGACCTGCTGACCAGCTGACCCCAAAATCAATAAGTTATTTATTCAAGCAAAAAGACCCATAAATATGAAGTCTGAGTCAAACTGAGTGATGCATAGATGTTGCATATGTGAAAGACTGAAGGTTCGGGTTGAACAGTTACACTTGAAATATGCTCACAAGCATTTAGAACAATTAAATATTGTGACCTTGACCTTTGACTTTTTGACCTCAACATCAATAGGCTTCTTCCCTTATTGGTAGGTAAGCCATATATGATGGAAGACAGATGGAAGGTACAGATTGAAAAGTTTGCCTGAAAATGACTCCACGCAAGAAGTGGGTGCTGTGAACTTGACATTTGACCTCAAATCAACAGGTCTTTTCCCCTGTTGGCAGAGAAGCGATATAAGTGCTGAAAGGTTTGGAATGAAAAGTCTAGCTTGAAATGTGTCCACAACCTTTTCAAAGAAGTGGATCCTGTGACCCTGACCTTTGACCTTGTGACCTCAAAATCTATAGGATTCTTCTCCTACTTAGTAGGTGAGCTATATGTGAAAGATCAAAGAATTGGGATGAAAGGGTTGGCTTAAAATGCATCCACAGGCTTTTCAAAGAAGAGGCTCCTGTGACCTTGACCTTTGACCTTTTAACCTAAAAACAATTATGGTTCTTCCCCTGTTGGTAGGTGAGCTGTATGTGAAAGATGGAAGGTTTGGGATGAAAATTTTGTCTCAAAGAGTTATTTCTGGGGGGTGCAAACACACCCCATAACTTCGAGAATATAGGTCGCAGTGACCTAATTTCAGGTTAGCAAGGAGATCTTTTTATAACCTCTAAGACTGCATAGGGTTCATGGCCCTGGCCCCTACAGTTACGATTTGTGCCCTGCTAACGGCCGGACGGCCGGCCGGACGGACAGACGGAAGGACGACGGACAAAGACCCATCGCTATAGCCCAACATGACTGAAAGTCAGCTGAGCTAAAAAATCAGCTCTAAGCACTAAAACACCTATGTACTACAACTCAGGAACCAGAAAATCACAAATAATCCATGCACGCATGAGAATGAAATGTAGTGATCTAAATTATCACATGTACACAAGACATATTAGCGACACCAAAAAATGTCATTGTGGCCACCCAGCAGAATATCTCAACCACTACCTACTTCAATGCCACCTCTACAACTCCACTAGGAAAACATACTTACCTAGGGATACCCCATTAAAAGTTCTACTTTTTGGTGACCCAAAAATAGATGACAAATCAAACAAGGAAATATTCGAATCGGTAGCAAACTTTATAGAAAACTCAAACAGATTCTAACATAAAATAATTTGACATTCTTGACAAACTCATCCCACACCCACCAAAACTCTCTCTCTCCTCTCAACTAGCACCTTACACTTTCCAAATCACAACTAAAAACATAGTCATTATGCTATCCACATCTTCCATGATACTTCAGTCATCAATATGTTAACATCACACCCCCCCTGCCATGCATCAGAAAATTACCACTTTAGAATTCACGAGTGAGCTTCATAAGCTTTAAGTAGCTGCGCTCAATCTATTGATACATCTTTATATTTATATATGTGCTTAGGTAGAATACCATATGAATGTACTTACTATGTATTGTGTCAATAAATCATTAAAAAAAAAAAGGCACACTGTAATCAGGTTCCACAGAAAATTAGGCATAATGCGACTTTTTATATAAATTTTTCATGTACAGCTAATGAATATTATATAATCAATAATTACATTGGGGTAATGGATATTTATGAAAACATGTATGGATATATATGACAGTTTTGCAACATGTGGCAATTAATTTGTAGCAGACCAGTGACAGTGCTACAAAACATCCTTTCACACAAAGATATTAATTCAAATACAGTGAAACCTGTGTAAAAAGTCCACCTGTGGGACTGGCCAAAAGCAGTCTTAATAGACAGGTGGTCTTACTAGGTTGATGGTCTTTAAGACAGATTTAGACCACTGTATACTAAAATTGGTATCCATACATCAGAGGATATGTGAACGGTCCATCAAATATTTAAAGTAGTTTTGGGGACCTTCTCCAGTGTCTTGATATTTTATAGATACAAATGTCCATAATATTAGGGAGTATACAGGGTTTCCAGTATGTGTGTAAAAGGATGAAACTATATTTCTCATCAGTATAACAACACCTGGGCCTACTCACGCAGCAGATGTATATGCTAATATTATAAAACATGACACCAGTAAAAGTAGGCTTATTCAGTGGATGTATGTAATCATTGTACATCTCAACACTTGCACTTGATGACCTGCATGTATACTGCCACTAATACACATCCTGTATCTGGTGAATCACAACCCTGTTACCATGGCAACATATAAGCTGGTCCTGAAGCGATTACTACTGCACTTGTTCAGTTTATATGTGATGTGACAGTTATAGCATGTTAACTAACTGCAATATATACATATTCAGATGGTTGAATGAAATTCATACTGTGTTATACAGGGCTGACAGAAAAGCAAGAGACATTGAGGCCTGCACTCTTAGGTTACATGTACACACTACACTAGTATACCGGGCAAGTATGACAGTAGCATATTAAACCCAGGGCTTTCCTAGCCTACCCCCCCCCCCCCCCCCCCCCCCAGTTGATTGAGCTTCTGCAGATAGTGCGGAGCCAATCGTTTTTTTTTTGCCTTGAATAGGAGGACAAGAACTTTTAAAAGTGTATCCTCTGACACACTAGCTGACAACTACTGAAGAGCATGGAGCTCAGGCTGTATAAAGTTACATTATGTCATGATACAATACATATCACAATAATTTGCTCATGATACATACTATACACAAGACTGTATTAATATGTTGAAATTTGGATTCCAAGATGAATTTTTTTTTGTATATGGAAATGTATACGAGCATGTTTGTCATGGCCAAATATCACCTCATCAAAAGTGAAAGTAATCACATCGATCATCCCACATCAAAAGGTCTGGCTTGTATTGTCACCTGATGGTGTACTGACCTTTGTTCTCCACTTTAAATGCATTTCATGGATACCATCACGTTCCTTTGTATATCATATAAATATATTAGTCTTAATAGACAGGTGGTCTTACTAGGTTGATGGTCTTTAAGACATATATATATGAGGATGTAAGTACTTTGTAAGTACTTTGTCATCTCCTGATGAAAGTAGGGACATGGATCTGTCCCACTGATAACATATTATACCTTGTTATTTTTCATACACACACACATATATATATATATATATATATATAGCATACTAGTAGGTAAAGATAAAAGAGTGTCATGAAACCTTTTAGATAGACTTACTTGTTTATTAACATTCAAGCTTTCGAAGCACAGTGGCCTCTTCGTCAGGTGGTTTATATATATATATATATATATATATATATATATATATATATATATATATATATATATATATATATATATATATATGGGACAGGATGATCTGATATACTTTTATCTGTAAGGCCTTCCAATAGTTAGAGCCCCGTTTTTTCCGTTTTATAAATATTTATTTTCCATTTAATAAAATCCCAATTCCGGAATTATCCGTTTTATCTTTATATTTTATGTAATATAATTGCTACATACTTGTAAAAGTTAAATCTTGTAAAATCAGGATGATTAAAGGGATGATGTGTTCAAAAAGCTGTTTATATGTTTTTAATTTAAATACTTCTACTGATGCCATAGTTACTTGAGTATATTTAAAATTACACTTGGTTCTTTGCGTAAATGGTTCTTCGTCCAGCGCGTGTGTTCACTGAATCCGCAAGACAGTTGGTCTTCATATGTAAACAAATCAGTAAGGACCTGCTCTGTCTGTGTTTTGCCGTCAATCATTTCAAACACTGAAAAAAAGTATGGTAATACTGTATTCAAAGCTATTTTACCTTAGAGACGTAATGACATTGGGTAAGATCGGACTTTCCCGCTAGAAGATATTGACCGGTTTTCTTCTTTAATATGGTTATGTGGGCCCACGACCGGAATTCTCACACTCAGTTTTCACATCGTTGGTTAGTAATCATGTCTTTTAACCTTTGTAAAACGTTTGTTTAATGGACTGAAGAAGTAAATCTGGAATAATTCCGATTTGGTTCAGCAGATAACCACGCACAGCAAAACCGAATCATTGTATATCACATAATGGCGATATCAGTGTTTCAGGCATGTTTGTCAATAATCGTAACATCGAAGTCGGTGCTTACTGTTACGGTTGTGAGCCTAAATTGCCACACCTTGCTTGTTATGTAGATGGCTGGCGCAGTTTGAAAAAAATCTATTTACAAGATATTGGCTGAGAATTTCTTTATTTGCAGTTTAAATCTGCTCTAAATCCGACTTTCCACCTTTTTCCGTGCATTAAACATAATTCTGTTTTTGAACCCTTATTCTGTTTTCGAACCCCAATTCCATTTTTTTCCCTCTGTTTTCCGTTATAACGGAAAAAACAGGGCTCTAAATAGTGTTTATTGGTTAAGATTTCCTCAGCTTACTAGGGCTGTAATGATATTCCTGACAATACAATACATATTGCTCTAACCATGAACTGGTGAACTGATACATTGCAATACAAAGACAAATTTCATAGTGCTATCATCAGATGTCCCTGTATTGATACATTTACAACGTATCATTATCCAACAAACAGTGACCATTATAGGTACAACACAAGTTGAAAGGTATGTATCTGATTGGCTAATAGTGAGGAAATCTATTTTATCTATTGTTCAGAAATATTTTTGGAGTAAGCTTATTTACATTTCCATATACAATGTAAAATTCAGCTTGAAATCTAAAAGTAATATATATATATGTAAAGTAACATGTATCATGCACAAATTATCGTGATTTTTACGTTTTATGAGAAACTGATTTGTAACAGCCCTATTCTGATTTGAGGACAGTACAAGCTTCCCACTCTGGATATGATAAACAGTGGCAGAGACAGAGATCAGTGCATTGTACCAAAGTAAAACCAGTGGCGGATCCAGGAGTTTTTTTTTTTTTTTTTTTTTTGGGGGGGGGGGGGGGGGGGTAATTAATATGTGGCAGAGTGTTACTGGCAGCTAAAATGTGTGCAAACCTGAGATGGGGGGGGGGGGGGGGTGGGGGCAGAGTGGGGTTAGTGGGAAGGACTATGTAGCTTAGAATGAAATCCTTTCATTGTAGTACAATCTAACCTTTAACTCATAGAATGTATAACTATGGCTATGAAATATTTATTAGCCATCAACTATTATATAATATGTTAAACTATACACCTGGGAACAGACTCACTAATAATAAATAAGATTTATATTAATGAATTTTATAGGATCCCCTTTACAATTTAATGATATTGTGTACATGCACCAATTTAGTTACAAAGTCACCTGCACATGCTTAACCCGCTCAGCTACAGCCTAATGTTTTTTTTTTCCCAGAGGCCAGATCATTTTTGGGGAGCTAATTAGCTCCCACAGCTACACCCCTGGATCTGCCACAGAGTACAACTATCCCTGCCCCTATAGGGACATCACGTTACAAGTTTACTGACACTGGTATCAGTATCCTAGTTCTTCCTGACTGCACTTTCACCCTCACTCTTATACAATAACATAAGAAAAAGTAACATTCTTAATCAGACCAAGTTACCCATACTTAATACAAGACAACATGTCACAACATAAAATATTCCCAGACTTGATATGCCCCTATTAAAAACATTACCTGACTGTTGATATACATTTAAATAATGTGGTTTAAAGATTGTAAATGTGCTGTTATAGACTGAATTAGAATCATCACAAAATTTTCAAATAATCAATTTTTCAAAGCAAATTTATTTGCACCTAAAACTATAAGAGATGGGTAGTATAACATGAATATATGAGTTATTGTTCAGTCATACAAACTTGTCAAAGATTAACAAAGAAGTTGGATCTTGTGAACAATTTTGAGTAAAATGAGCTTTTGTTTGGCTATTTTTCATATATTATTTTATGTAAAACAAGAATATTGTATGGATATGATAAATGTCAGTACTGTTTATTTATTTTTATTTTTATTGATTATTTAATCTTTTATATTAAATTTTAACTGCATGTTTAACCTTATATGACGTATTAAGTCTGTTATGTTATAATTCAATTATATTTTATATTTTAACTGGTAAACACCTTAGAGCATGCTGTGTCATGAACAAGGTGCTACAAAAATGTTTAACAATAATGAAAATCCCCTATGCATAAAACAATGTGTATCATTAGTAATAATGTCTAACAATAATGATAATCCCCTATGCATAAATCAATGTGTATCATTAGTAATAATGTCTAACAATAACGATAATCCCCTATGCATAAATCAATGTGTATCATTAGTAATAATGTCTATCTTATAATTTATAATTCATTCAGAAGTGCAAACAAATTGACTGTGAAACTACAAAACATTAGAAGGTACTAAGAGAGTGCATACCTCCACTGATGCCTGAATTATAGTTTAAGTGGAAAGACCTGCAATTTCTATGTAAATCTCTATTTAAATACATGACTAAGTACAGGATTCATAACACTTGCAGTCACTGAAGCTATGAA
Organism: Sipunculus nudus; assembly: GCA_026874595.1. NCBI lineage: Eukaryota > Metazoa > Annelida > Sipuncula > Golfingiida > Sipunculidae > Sipunculus > Sipunculus nudus. The sequence continues at coordinate 41,138,434 of CM049321.1, read as the reverse complement.
TATCCATCCATCCTTTTTGTTAAATTTATCCAGCAAACAAACTCAACCATTATTTCTTAGCCCATGGCATTCTCCATTAAAAAGTTCACTATGGTAAAATATTCTGCAGACAAACAAACAGAGGGACATGGGTAAATACATAAGCCCTGCCGACTTTGTTGGAAAGATAAAGATGTATGAAGACATACTTACGAAAGAAGAAATATTGATGCTGGTGGTTGTATGGCATAAACCCTTTCTTCTTTTTAGCCCACTAAGATGAAATTTAAAAAATGCAGAATCAGTATAAGCCTAACTACAAAAAAAATTAAACCATTCTTATGCAGTACATTTGTTCACTCACTTAAATTCAGCAAAGAGATAAATGTTTTAACTATATGATATGATACTGAAATTGCATACAAGTATCATCTTGTGAATTACTATTTAGTTCGATTTAGCAGTGAAGTCTGAACAGTGTACACACACAACAAAATAGCTCAAATATTCTTGAGAAAATGCAACTGTAGTGAATTAGATAGCAACTTAATTAACCATTATAGATGGATTTAAGATTGGTCAGAAATCTGATTAGTCCCATGCTCTTACTGTATGAACTTCAATAAAATTTCAGCCCAACTGCTGGGAAGATTCTTGAGATATTGCACATGCAGATATGTATGATGTACATACTGAAAAAATACTGCAAGGGTTCCATCAACAGGTTAATTAAATCCAAATAGATTATTTGTATCTCACCTTGTGAATTTTAATTTCAGCTATTAAATACTAGATGGTATGAAGAAGCAAATATAGAATTACAGAAAAAATGAAACTGTAATTTTTTTAAAGGACTGAAAAGTGAATTAAAACAATTTACTCACAGAATGCAAACAAATATAAAGCTAAAATATCTGTCAGTTAAGAGCAAGAACATAAAGCCCAATAAAAGTCACTGTGACATCTAAATCCTGAAAGGCAATTTCCTGGAATATTAGGCAAAAAAAAAAGTATGGTTCTAAGGCACTTTTTTTTCAGAAATAAGTGCAGGCAGGCAATATTATTTTTTCAACTTTTTTGTATGTACTGATAAAAATGTCATATGATAAGGGAAGTGTTTAAAAATACCAAATTTTTATGGCTAAGCAGGTAAAGCACTACATAACAAAGGAAATCTTTTGAAAATTGTATTATTTAATCTTCTTGAAAGATGAAAATCAAAATAAAAATTATTGATGCGGGGAGTTAAAATTGACGCGGACGCCTGAGAACCATACCTTTTTATTTTTTTTGGCCTAAGGAAAATTCTTTATTTTGAAACTTAGGGTTTATTATGCAGATATTAATTAACACAAGAAAAGAAGATTCTTGCCTAAAAATTGAAATTTGATCAGCCACAAGCTACATGGTATATTAAAAATGTGTTTCATTTGCCATGCACCCATGTATATTTTGTGCCTAAACTCATGGATCCTTATTACCCCTGGCGGTAGTTAAACCAGAGCATTGTAAAATGAGTGTTACAAAATTTCAAGTTTGTAACTATGAAACACACTAACTTACCTCCACTGGTAATACTTTTCCAAGTAAAAAGAGAAGATCAAGTCTAATATCTGGGTCTTTACGAATAATATTTGGCTTGGCATGATGTATGTAATGGCGATAGTTCCACCAGTCACTGCTAGCTCCCTGGAAAATAGACATACTCACTTTAGACTAATTATGTACATTATGTGTTAATTATGTATGTATGTAATATACATCTTCAATGTTAATGTTTTTGAACAATTTGTAAAAATCAACATTAAACACATGTAAATATAATCTTGTAGTTCCATTTATAACTGCCATATCTATTTTAATACAGTCTGTCAAGCAAACCATTGTAAAAAAGTGGGACAAAAGTAAGATTAGAAAAAATAAGATTGGAAAAAATAGGACAAAAGTTTGATCAGAAAAACTAGGACAAAAGTAGGAAAATAGGAGGAAAAATTAGGACTACAACCACATGTTATTTCATTATAAATAAATCATAATTCACACTTATTCTGGATGAATGAAAGAGAAATCGAAACTAACCAACCATACAGGGAATAGTGTTTTTCCCTTATTAGTAGGTTACCATACATGAAAAATGGAAGATTTGGGAAGAAGAGTTTAGCGTTAAATGCATAAAAAATCTTTCTATAGAAGTGAACCCTGTGATGTCTGACCTTGTGAACTCAAAATCTACAGATTTCTTTCCCCATTACCAGGCAAGAAGTTTCTGAAGATGGACCGTGTGGCATTTAAAATTTGGCCAGAACTTCAAGACGCACAAGATTAAAAAATATCCTAAATTTCCACTGATTTGACCTTGAAGTCACAATGCAGAATTTTGACTCTCATATAATATTATAGTCCAAATGTTAATAAACCCTAATCAAGTATGGGAAATCAACTTTCCAACCAGATCGCCATTCCCTTATACCAAACATTTAGTTATCAATTAAGAATATTCATGAATATCTTTTAATCTCCACTTTAAATGTCAAAAGTGCTTACCCAATTTTGATATTCATTTTTTGACTGACACATTACCATACATTTTCACTCACCTTCATAAAGTTAAGGATAAATATCTGAAGCCAGTGGTTCCAGCGGCTACTCCTGAACACAGACAGATGTCCAAAGTCATGCTGAGACCACCCTGCTTGAGCCTGGTAAAACATGAACAAAAATATCAGGTAATATACAAGCTGATGAAGTAAAAGTAACTGAAAAGCAAATCTGTATATTTTCTTATGGTTTAATTTTTTTCCCTTTTTAATTCCTCTATTTTTCTTTTTTGTTATTGTTTAAATTAAGGCTATAACAAGTACATGTGGATATTAAACACATGCTTTTTACTGCTTAATATTAATTAAATAAATATTTAAAATACAGAAATAATAATTTTCTTGAATAAATATTTCCAAATATTAGTGAGAAATCTGAAAACTTTTTTTTCTGCTACATGATTTGAGAAGAATTGCTTTGAATCTAAAACAAATGGATGGTACACTGTTTTGACTAATAGAGTTAAACTTTTGATAGACCTATAGCATATGGGCAACACCTAACTGCAGCTTGATCAGGGCCTTTATATTTCAACTGCGCTAGATGACAGAATATGAAGGGAATATGTTATTGCCAGAGTTAGTTTTTCAGTAATTTGACTTAATATAAAATTATGAACAGATTCAGATGAAATTTTGAGGAGGGTTAAGGTGCACCAAGGGAACAGTCCATTTTAAAAGGAGATTATCTGAATCAGAAAAATTTGCCAAGGTTTAAATGTTTCTTAACCATTGCCAAATACTGCATGTCATTTAATATCCTAGCCAGGGGTCTGAAAGACCTTTTCATTTATTAGTGTCAGGGCAAACTTAAGTATAACTTTTGACTTTTGGTAATAATGTCCATCCTTGTTCTAGTAGGCACAGATGACCCTTGATGCAACCATGAGTTTGTGAATCATAACACACAAAACTCCTGGCTTGAATTAATATATTTCCTGCACTTACATGACAAACATCAAAGTCTGATCAGGATCATAGATCCAGACGACATATCAAATCTTGTGATCTAAAATGTTGGTGAAGGTATGTGGTCTCTGAGTGCTTTCTAGTTCTGAGATCTAATGAATCAACTTTCTTACCTGAGCTACAGTCAAGAAGACTGCTGCTATAATGTAAGGTATCCAGCTGGTGCCAAAGTACAACATGGTGGCCCATCCCAACAAATCAAAGAAAATGATGTGGCCAACGATGAGGAAGAAAAAGAACACGCTTGGTCGGAAAAGATCCATGTTGTGTGCCAGCTTCCTCAGCTCAGCAAAGTCCTTCAACAGCGGGGACTACAGGAGAAATGTGGAATTGGTTTTAAATATTGTACCAGAACAATCACATAGACATATATACAGAATATCATTTGGAACACAAGCAAAGAAAATAAGATTGTGCATCAGTTGACAATTTGGGTCTTTGGCTAACTAGATTGAAAGTACCCACCCCCTAAACCCTTCCCCCCCCCCCACCTGTAACAGAGAGATAACAGGGAATCAGCCACATTGTGTAATGCCTTGGAAATTAGGTCAAGGTTCACATATAATTATCAGGTGCAAACCTGTGACCTAGGAATAATATTGTGTCCAAATTTCAGCCCTACAGAAAATCAGCCATATTTGATAACAAACCAAATATGAAAACAGATTTATTTACAGTAATACCACAATTGCTTATCAATTAATGTCATCTATTGATCCAGCTAGAAATGAATCATTTGCTGTTCTTGTAATTACTACATACAGATTTAATAATACTTCCTCTCATTGTATTAATTATGAATATAGCTACTAACTTCTTTAATTCACTGACCACTAATCAGAAATTTTATGTCACATTGATACATTGGGAATACCAATTAAGAGGTACCAGTAAGTCTTTATTTTATGGAATGTCCACCAGACGGCACTGAGATACTAAAGCAGTGATACCATAAATAACTAGAATACGGGTAGTCGACAAGCGACTACGTGTTTCCGCCAAAATCAGAGTAGGACGGGTGAAGTGAGGCATGGATTGAGTGGCAAGTGGAAATAGAGTTACATGTTACATATTAGAATGTATGTCTGCCACGTAAACATGATTGTAGTTGGTGCCACCTGTTATTTGAACAAGAAACTATCCAAGATGTATACACATGCAAAATTTCAGGTGGAAAACTCAAACCACTGCAGAGATATGAGTGATTTTATCCCACAGCAGACAAACAGATGGACGCTGTGCAAAAATGGCTGCAGGTGGCGCAACCATTTTTGTGTATGTTATAAAGCTATCCAAGGGCTACATTTGTGTAAATTTTTTTTCCTGATTTGTCAAACGAGTCCGGAGATATAAGCATTAATTTCTGCAGCGTGAACATGAATGTAGGTGGTGCCACCTGTCATAAAGTCAAGAAAGCTATGCGGGATGATTACGCATGCCGAATTTCAGGTAATTTGGTCAAACCACTGCAGAGTTATGAGTGATTTTAACCCAAGGCAGACAAACAGATGGACACTGTGCAAAAATGGCTGCAGGTGGCGCCACCATTTTTGTGTTTGTTATAAAGCTATCCAAGGGCTACATTTGTGTAAAAAAATTTTCCTGATTGGTCAAACGGTTCCTGAGATATGGGCTTGGATGTCTGCAGCGTGAACGTGGATGGAGGTGGCGCCACCTGTTACAAAATCAAGAAAGCTATCTAGGATGTATACGCATGCCGAATTTCAGGTGAATTAATCAAACCACTGCCGAGATATGAGTGATTTTAACCCAAGGCAGATGAACAGATGGACACTGTGCAAATATGGTTGCAGGTGTATGTTATAAAGCTATCCAAGGGCTACATTTGTACAATATTTTTTTCCTGATTGGTCAAACGGTTCCCGAGATATGTGTGTTTATGTGTGGAAACAGACGCACAAAAGGACGCTGGGCAGAGAGGAAAGGTCAGAGGTCAAGGCCAATTGGTTAGGCACCAGTTAACATGTGACCTGATAACTGGTGTAAGTTTTGGAAAAAATCTGTCCAGTAGTCTCAGAGACATTCTCCGGAAATGAACGCGGCAGCAGCGGCGGCGGAGGAACCGGGTCAAAAACATAGTATCCGCAAAACTTTGTTATGGCGGATACAATTATCAAAGCTTGTAGACTTACCTCATGCTGCTCAAGATCCTCCAGCTGGCCTATGACAAAGGATTTCATGTAACGAGCCACATGTTTTTTGTCATTGTGGAAGGCTATCCATGCCTCCTGTGGAGAAGAGTAAACAGAACTTAATTCCAATTTTGTACTACAATATTAAAGGAAAAGATTTAAATAACATCTTAAGACAGAGAACAAATCGACAAGAGTCATGTGGCTGAAATCATCTGCATCCAGAAGATCATTTTTTTTTATTACCATTAAAAGTGAACCAACTTTTCTGAGTATTCATGTTCCACCTTTTTATACAATGAACCAGCATGGCTTTTGTATATAAAATGAAATATATATGCCACACACCATATGAAGCCACCTTTGTTCCTTGCTGCATGCAAAACCGCTGTGTTGACAAATGTAGTAGGTAGAACTCTGATGTCACTACAGTGAGTAGTGACATAATATTCTTTGGAAATACTGTTATAATACAGTCACACAGTGTGGTTATAACCCCAATGCTGACTTTTTAGGCCTGAATACTGCTGGAAGCATGGTCCAAAGTCTTAGGGAGACAGTTGTTTTCTGGGATGAGCAAAAAATCAAGGGGGACCCCAAAAGGATAAAAAAAACAAGGCTCCAGAAATTTCTGGCATTAAAAGGCACCAGGAGAATTTTTAACAAGATTTGCAGGAAAGCCTCTGATTGAAAGGAAACTGCACTTGTACATTCCTAAAAGAGGCTATTAAACACAAAGAGATAAATGACCACAGGTGACGATTAATGTGACAGGCCAAGGTCACACCAGGTGATTATGACTACAAGCGACTGTTATGAGAGGCCAAGGTAACAACAGGTGATTATGACCAGAGGTGACCATTAAGGACAAAGGCAATACACAAGGTGATCATGACCACAGGTGAACACAATATGAGAGGCCAAGGTAACAACAGGTGATTATGACCACAGGTGACGATTAATGTGACAGGCAAAGGTAACACCAGGTTATTATGACTACCAGCAACTGTTGAATGAGGCCAAGGTAACAACAGGTGATTATGACCAGAGGTGACCATTAAGGACAAAGGCAATACACCAGGTGATCATGACCTGAGGTGAACACAATATGAGAGGCCAATGTAACAAAAGGTGATAATGACCACAGGTGGACATTGATGTGACAGGCCAAGGTAATACCAGGTGATTATGACTACAAGCAACTGTTATGAGAGGCCAAGGTAACAACAGGTGATTATGACCAGAGGTGACCATTAAGGACAAACGCAAAACACCAGGTGATCATGACCACAGGTGAACACAATATGAGAGGCCAAGGTAACAACAGGTGATTATGACCATAGGTGGACATTGATGTGACAGGCCAAGGTAATACCAGGTGATTATGACTACAAGCAACTGTTATGAGAGGCCAAGGTAACAACAGGTGATTATGACCAGAGGTGACCATTAAGGACAAAGGCAAAACACCAGGTGATCATGACCACAGGTGAACACAATATGAGAGGCAAAGGTAACAACAGGTGATTATGACCACAGGTGGACATTGATGTGACAGGCCAAGGTCACACCAGGTGATTATGACTACAAGCAACTGTTATGAGAGGCCAAGGTAACAACAGGTGATTATGACCAGAGGTGACCATTAAGGACAAAGGCAATACACCAGGTGATCATGACCACAGGTGAACACAATATGAGAGGCCAATGTAACAAAAGGTGATAATGACCACAGGTGGACATTGATGTGACAGGCCAAGGTAATACCAGGTGATTATGACTACAAGCAACTGTTATGAGAGGCCAAGGTAACAACAGGTGATTATGACCAGAGGTGACCATTAAGGACAAACGCAAAACACCAGGTGATCATGACCACAGGTGAACACAATATGAGAGGCCAAGGTAACAACAGGTGATTATGACCATAGGTGGACATTGATGTGACAGGCCAAGGTAATACCAGGTGATTATGACTACAAGCAACTGTTATGAGAGGCCAAGGTAACAACAGGTGATTATGACCAGAGGTGACCATTAAGGACAAAGGCAAAACACCAGGTGATCATGACCACAGGTGAACACAATATGAGAGGCCAATGTAACAAAAGGTGATAATGACCACAGTTGACCATTAATGTGCCAGGCCAAGGTAACACCAGGTGATTATGACAACAAGCAACTGTTATGAGAGGCCAAGGTAACAACAGGTGATTATGACCAGAGGTGACAATTAAGGACAAAGGCAAAACACCAGGTGATCATAACCACAGGTGAACACAATATGAGAGGCCAAGGTAACAACAGGTGATTATGACCACAGGTGGACATTGATGTGACAGGCCAAGGTAATACCAGGTGATTATGACTACAAGCAACTGTTATGAGAGGCCAAGGTAACAACAGGTGATTATGACCAGAGGTGACCATTAAGGACAAAGGCAAAACACCAGGTGATCATGACCACAGGTGAACACAATATGAGAGGCCAAGGTAACAACAGGTGATTATGACCACAGGTGGACATTGATGTGACAGGCCAACGTAACACCTGGTGATTATGACTACAAGTGACTGTTACGAGAGGCCAAGGTAACATCAGGTGGTTATGACTATAGTGGATCATTAAAATGAGAGGCCAAGGTAAAACCAGGTGATTATGACCACAGGTGAACATTAAGGAGAGGATAAGGTAACAACAGGAGATCATGACCACACCTGACCATTAATAGGAGGCCAAGGTAATACCAGGTAATTATGACACAGTTTATCATTAATATCAGAGGCCAAGGGAACAACAGGTGATGATGACCACAGGTGGACATAAATGTGAAAGGCCAAGGAAATACCAGATGATTATGACCACAGTGGATCATTAATATGAGAGACCAAGGTAATACCAGATGATAAAGACACAGCTGATCATAAAAAAATGAGAGCCCAAGGCAACATTAGGTAATTAAGACACAGTTGATCATAAAAATGAGAGGCCGAGGTAACACCAGGTGATTATGACCACAGGTGAACTTTATTGAAAAGCCAAGGTAACACCTTATGTTTATGGACACAGGTGGACATATAATGTGAAAGGCCAAGGCAATACCAGATGATTATGACCACAGTGGATCATTAATATGAGAGACCAAGGTAATATCAGGTAATTAAGACACAGTTGATCATAAAATTGAGAGGCAGAAGGTAACACCAGGTGATTAGGACCACAGGTGAACATTATTGTAAAGCCAAGGTAACACCCTGTGATTATGACCACAGGTGGACATTAATGTAAAAGGCCAAGGCAATACAAGATGATTATGACCACAGTGGATCATTAATATGAGAGACCAAGGTAATACAAGGTAATTAAGACACAGCTGATAATAAAAATGAGAGGCCAAGGTAACACCAGGTGATTATGACCACAGGTGAACATTATTGATAAGCCAAGGTAACACCTTGTGATTATGGACACAGGTGGACATATAATGTGAAAGGCCAAGGCAATACCAGATGATTATGACCACAGTGGATCATTAATATGAGAGACCAAGGTAATACCAGGTAATTAAGACACAGTTAATCATAAAAATGAGAGGCAGAAGGTAATACCAGGTGATTATGACCACAGGTGGACATTAATGTGAAAGGCCAAGGCAATACCAGACGATTATGACCACTGTGGATCATTAATATGAGAGACCAAGATAATACCAGGTAATTAAGACACAGTTGATCATAAAAATGAGAGGCCAAGGTAACACCAGGTGATTATGACCACAGGTGAACATTAAGGGGAAATGGCAGAACCTTTAATATTTAGATAGAGAGACCACATATGGCCATTCTTTGTAACTGTTCAATTATTAAGCAGTACCTTCATAAGACTATTTGATATGTACTGGAACTGCAGATTTTTTTTTCTAAATATTCCAAGGATGACAGATAAAAGTTTACTCAGATATAGATCCCTTAAAAACATATAGGTTGTCATGGAAAAAAATGGTATTTTTATCAATTTTCAATGTTTCAATGTTCAACCAGAAATGTTATTTTTAGCATCAAACTGTCAAATTCTAATTACTGTATAAATTTAATTAATATTGCTGACAAAGTTAAAACAGAGACACTGAATTAAAAGGCATAATATATTATTATACTGTCAATCAAACATGTGTGTCAAATGAATACAATATATAACATTATTCTTATAACACCAGGAGATTAATGACAACAGGTGACCATTCATGTGAAGGGCCAAGGTAACAACAAATTGAACAGGTGATTATGATTACAGGTGACCATTAATTAGAGGCAAAGGTAACACCAGGTGATTATGACCACAGGTGACCATTAATGCGACAGGCCAAAGTAACACTAGGTGATTATGAACACAGGCAATAATTATGAGAGGCCAAGGTAACAACAGGTGAATATGACCACAGGTGACCATCAGTGAGAGAGGCCAAGGTAACAACAGGAAATTGTTAGCATCAGATTACTGTATGTATATATATATATATATATATATATATATATATATATATATACTGTATATATATATATATATATATACTGGAATCCATTTTCATAGTCATACAAACATGGGTGGCATATAAATACAATAAACTCTATGCTGCAAGACAGTGCCATTACATGAAATCACATCTGTTTTTGTTACTGTAAGATATACGGGGTAGCACTATTAATTTAAAACTAAATAGTAAATTTATACTGAGAATATATTATATAGAAATTAGAAGCAAACGTAAATGTTATCAATTTGTACTCTCATAATAAAAGTTCCGTATTTTCGGACATGTAAAAGTGAAACAAGTGATGAGACGAGTTACCGTGGCATCCTGGCCGGCATAATGAGCGATTATTTTTTCTCCTCCGGGGTGTTTGTGTCCCCACCTGGTCACGTCATACACCAAATTGTCAATCACAATCCACCGATCTGTCTTGGTTGAATGACTCCGTATCTCCTGCCAAGTGTAAGTCTGTAGGTTTAAATTTTGCTGATTAAATGCTCCTTTTCCCATATTGATGATTACCCGACAGGTACAGGAATTGACAGTAAGTGTCAGCTCTGGGCTTTGTTTCTACAAAAGCATCTTCCTACACTTCACCATAATGCTTGGATCACGCCATGTGCGCAGAGTATTACAAATGAGATGCCAACAGGGAGACCCTAGGAAAATTATTTATTCTTTCCCTCGTTTAAGCGCCCCAGGTCCTAATTAAACATGTAGGATGAAAACAAAAATTCCAAGAAATAATAATAATAATAATAATAATAATAAACTTAAAATAACTGTTATCAGTATTATTATAATTATTACTAGCAGAAGTGGTCGCACAGTAATAAAAATAGTAATAGTGTTATTGACATAAGCCTAATTATTGTAACTTAAAATAAGTGCGTGCATACCAGTGGTTGAGGTCTCGGGGCCGGTCTTGCATGCATGCAAAGTGCGCGCGCGTGTGTGGCCCATTGGTGGGGGGGGGGGGGGGGGTCCCCGATTTGACTTTTTTATTATTTTCCCTAAACTCAAAAAAAAAAAAAAAATCCACATTTATCTTGTTTTCACTGACATCCAGAATTTCAGAGAATCCTCAGATACCATTAATCATCATGCCATAGCTACTTAGTACAAATAATGACCCGGCCGCATGTCTTTTTGATCTTTTGAAAGGCGTTTATTTGGGATAAGCCTATGTAGGCATAATACCGATCGTCTCCCTAAGGATTTTGATCCCGCTCTCAGAACGCCGGTAGTCGCGTGGTTTTCCCGCCACGTTATCGATTAAGAATATTGTTTTTCACGTTCATGGTTGTGTTCCCGAAACGATTTTCTGTGACGGGGCTTTCAGAAAGCAGGCATGCGTGAGGGACAGAGCTCGTTTTGTATTTAATTAATGCGTGCATTATGCCCACGAGTCTGACGTACTGGGATCGAAGCACGGGCGCATGTGGGCGGGCTCTTCATTGGATGCTTACTGGCGCCATCTTGTGGTGCGTTTGTGCACTTTAATCTTCACTAAATATTTAGAGGAACAGGCTGAACTTACCTTAACTTTCTTTTTTATGGAAACTGTGGAATATTGGTGACATAGGTATTTATCATTAAACTCGTATTCTAAAATATTAACAAAAACAAACAAATATTACATCCAGTCCAATTCTCATGCACTAGGCCTAATTAACCTATAGCTGCATTATGCCGATTTAAATTTTCTGTAGGCCTCTATATAGGCCTATATATATATATATATATATATATATATATATATATATATATATATATATATATATATATATATATATATATATATATATATATATCCTTTAGGCCTATATAGACAAGGCCATGCAAATAGTGACGGGGTCAGTTTCGTCTTACATTCACCTTGTTAAAAAGTTTAAGTATTAGGCCTAAACTAACTCACAAAAAATATAATTTTCTAATAAGGCCGAATCAAATAAAAAGTTTTGGTCTCAGACACCGCGTGCATCAATTGTATCCCCCCGCATGAAAAAAAAATCTGTTTGATTTACTATAGAAACTTTTCATTTTTTAGCTCCAGGCGCACGGACATTTCTTTCCAGAAGATGAAGTAGGCCTAATACAATTTTGATAAAATTTCATTTGCTATGTATAGTCCTTTTACTTGTTAAAGCCGCTATCACATATTGGCTACGGGGCCCGTACGGTGAGTTAAATCACCATTTTTAGTTATATTAACATATGGTGCCCGCAAGGTACCCGTACGATTTTCAAAGGGCGCCGGTTAAATTTTTACTCGCCGTACGGGCGCCGTGGTGCTGAACTGGCTGCGCTCGATTCTCCCGGCGTTTTCAACTCAACGAAAGCCAGTAGAAACGCCGTAGACAGCCCTAAACAGCTCGTACGGTCGCTAATGGGCACCGGCCGGTATCCGTGCGGCACCTGTACGATTTTAAGGGGTAATTTTCCCGAACATATTCGTACGGGCGCCTTACGGTGTCCGTCCTTGCCATACGGGCACCGTGCGATAGCCTTACAGTACCGTAAAGGCTAGGTGTAATATGTCAAAAGTCGAATGGCTGCTGTACGGGGTCCGCGCGGCTCCCTTGTGATGAAAGTTTTGCCCGTGCGGTGTCCTGACGGTGCCATGAATCTGAGTTGACGAATACACAAAAAACACCCACATCGGCATATATATTATTACCTCTGAACCTCTGTGCGCTGAAGCCAACTTCTCGGAACGTGTCAAGTGTTATATTGACCCTTGAAAACTTATTTGAATAAGTATAGCGCTCAGGGTTGTCACTACAATAAATATAATATCAATTAATGATTTTCAATAACTATTTTTGTAAGTAAACGTTAAGTATGAAAATTCGAATCGAGTTACATATGAAAAACTTTGATTGTAATATACCGAAAAATAATATTGGTCTTTCCTACTTGACTGATTCTTATTCTTTGGCGTAATGTTCAATATATATATATATATAAAGCAGAAAATAACCTTACGGTGGCCGCATGGTGCCAGCGATCGCCTGCCGGAGGCCTGCCGGTCCACCGGCCGCGCACCGTACGGCGTACTTGCTGAACATGCATAGAACCCGCACGGTCATCTTACGGTTCCCGGGCGGCCCCCTAACCAACCAAGTTTCGGAGGTCACCGTACGGTCTTTGTAGATTATGTGAGTGCAAACACCGAGGGATAAAAAAATCACGCGGTGACCGTACGGTCTCGAAAACTCACGGCAAGCCGGCGGCCGGGTTGAAAAAATCGTACTGCGCCCGTGTATATGTGAGCTAGGCATAAGCAACAAAAAATATTTTATTATTATGCTTTTCACTTATGATCTTATGCCACTTTAATCGAAACATAAAAAAGGTAAAAAAAAAGCCCTCCCGCACTTATTTCTGAAAAAAGTGCCTGAGAACCAAACCTTTTTTTATTTGGTCTTACCAGACTTTTCTTTGTTGAAACCTATGTGTCCCTTTACAATTTTTGCAGCAGCTAAAAAAATCAGTATATCCTGCAAATTTAATGAGATAAATTATATATTTTAAAATACATGTATTATTATTTCTTTTCATTTCTTTTCAAATGGGGGCCTGGACAGTCAAGGGGTAAAACGCTTTGGCTCTCTCCGCTGGCGACCTGGGTTCGATCCCCGGGACTTCTATGAGAGTGGGTAGCAGTTGCCTGTCCAAGGCCAGTGGTTTTCTCTAGGTTCTCCGGTTTCTCTCACCTCTACAGTTTACCGAACGCCACAATCTGAGCCACGGAAAGTGCCGCGATTAGTTATAATAACTACTTATACCATCCTTGTAAAATAAATAATTTTATGTTTTAAACAAAGAATTGTTGTTCATCAGCAGGTTCAGGAGTTTACCTGTCATAGATTCTATCAAAATTATCGCCTTAATCTTTTTAAAACATTTATTTAAATTATTAAATCATGCATATGTAAAATCAGCTGATTTTGAATATAAATTTGAGACTATATAGTGCTAATGTTTACAGTATAGCAAAGAAACTTTACAGAGATTAAAATAAGAAGACCTTCACCTGGCACTCTTTCACTCATGTGGTCGATTCTATCTTTGATTCTGTTCATTTAATCTTTTAAAACGAATTTACTGTTATATTCAAGCAATAGTTTAATCATTTGCAAATTTGAAATTATTATTAGTTTTTATCATAAAGCGAATACTTTTTGCTGGGATTTAATTGATGAGACATACTTTTTGGTATCATCAACGGTGTTTAATTCTGTCAAAGTTCGCTCTCTATTTTTAAAAGGAATTTAATTTTGCCTTTATTACATAATTTATGCAATACTTTTCGCAGACATAAATACAAGGCTGATTGAATAATCATTTTAATCACTGTCACCTTTTTCTTTTCATTCATTGTTATTATTACTATAATATACATGCCTTCCTGTTTGGCCCATTTTAATATACATGCATTAGGCCAAAATTAGTTACTCTAATTATTGTGCTATATTTGCATATTCAAACAATTGATGGGAAGAGAGGTGAAGGTAGGGATAGCGAGTTATTAGGCTACAAGTTAAGATCAATAATACTAAACATTCCCTATTTTGTACATAAAAATATATCGACTATAATTTGTTGACATTTGCTGCAAATGAACTACAAGCGTTTTATTTTTTAAAGGAAATCTTAATTCGGTAAAGACGACCGCTAGAAAAACATTACAGGTGGCACCACCAGACTGCGGGAACTGATGAATCGCTTCATGATAAATATGCATGCAAAGATTCATAGCAATCAATGCATTAGTTATGCGGATTCTTGTGCTTTAGTAACAGTTTTTTAATTATTCTAGGGGGTATTACAAGCCCCATAGCTCAGAGGATATGGGTAACAGAAAATTAATTTCAGGTTTCCAAGGAGTTATTTCATGGCCCTCCTATGCTATCAAGTTACAAAGGTCTCAATAATTGACAAAAATTTGTAAACACTAGAAAAATTCAGGTTGCGCACCAGTCTGCAGAAACTGATGAAAGACTCGATGATAAATAAGCATGTAAAAAATCATGACGATCAATGTATTAGTTTTACAGATACTGGAGCTTTTGTGTGAATTTTTTAATAATTACGGGGAGTACTTTCCAGCCCTTAGCTCCGGGGATATAGGTAAAAGAGACATAATTTCCAGTTACTGTGGAAAACATTTGAGGAACTCTCTGGATGTCAAGTTAGAATTATTCTGGGGAGGGGGGGGGGGGGGGTTATGACCTAAATAGCCAAGAGAATATAGGTTCCAGTGTTCTAATTTCAGGTTTAAAAGGAGATCTTTTTATAATCCTATATGAGTTTCTGTTAGAAAATTCTAGGTCAAACGGTAACGATTTTAGACCGCTTCATTTTATTGTCTCAATAATAGGCAAAACAGTGCGTAAACTTTCGAAATCATACAGGTGGCGAATCACTCTGCTGAAACCAATAAAACATTCCATGATTAATATGTATGTTAAGATTCATGGCGATCGATGCTTTAGCTTTTGTATCAAATTTTAATTATTAAGCACTGAAACCAACGGAAACACATTAAATGTGTATGATAAATTTAATGTGTTCTGTAACACATATATGTGTTTGAGAACACACATAAATGTGTTTGGGAACACATATAGATGCTTTTTGGAACACACATAGATGTGTTTCGGAACACACACGTATTTGGAAACACATATAGATGTGTTTGAGAGTTGTGTCTGGGACGAGGCGTTAAGTGTGTACGGAAACAGAGCAAATGTGTATGATAAATCTAATGTGTTCTAAAACGCATTTGATGTGTTTTGAATGTGCTAAAATGTGTTTTGCAAAAGTTCCAAACAGCTTGCATGGTCTTGAGACTGGGATAAAAAAATGTATGTAGTAAGGACTATAAATGTATCTTATCCATATATGCAGCTGTATTTTCACTTGAAACACAGAAAACAAATAACAAAAACAGTTACACATATTTGAACCATTTATTATAATATTTTTACCACATTTTATCCAGTTTATGAGCCAATAGATTACAATCCTTGTGCTTATTGAATACAGAGACATGGGTCTCCAATGATGTTTTTCTGTAGCATGCAGGCCAAGAATCTGAGTATAGCACCCCAGATTATAACGAAACCAGGTGATGCACATACTATAATATACAGAGAGATGCATGGTGTATATAAGTAGAGTGCATGCTACCGAAATATAATAATATATGATAATTATAATTTCCATGAGTCTGCAATAATTATGCACTCAGCTACGATGTAGCTCTCTGGTATCACCAGCAGTCTTGAGACCCCCTCATTTAAGTCCTTTTCTTGAAGAGCATAAAAACCTGGGTTGGCTTAAGTCCTATAAGATAAGAAAACGAACGTATAAGAAAACCAAGGCAAACAGGCATGAACTATTGTGCAGTTTTACATTAGTATTCAATGTGACATATATATATATATATATATATGGATGGATGTGTATGTACGGTATGAAATGTATAAATAACCCATGAGTTTAAAAACAAATGTTGAGTTTAGAAACAAAGTGAGAACTTTCGATGAGTTCCTACAAGAGTTTAAAAACTCTGTTTACTGGTATCAACAGTAAAATGGTTCCCGTCTTCTCCTAATTCCTCTGGAGAAGTCCCAAGAACTGGAAAAGCTGATGTCAGACAACTCATCCTGAAAAAAAAGTATTAGATATATTGAAAAAAAATAATATTAATTCAGTTTTCAATTTTTTAGCTATGGTGACGTATATTCAACTCAGCTTAAATATGTAGATGAACAAATCTCTCTAACAATTTTGTCTAAATAACATTAATATGCATATTAACCCTATTTGTGACACCAGAGCATCCCAGAAAGGATCAATAGTCACATTAAATATAAATTATTCAATCTTGTTAATAAGCTGTGGGACATACGAGGGATACACATATGTAGCTAAGTCAGCAACATGAAGAACGTGTGGCTGTATTAAAGCACGCTGTGACTGTGACAATGGCCTTATAGGGTTACACAACTGATCACGTTCTGCATCAAGCTGCCTGCTTTCTCATCTGCAGTTGTTACATGTGCCATGTACAGAGCGCAGCTGAACTTTGTACTTGGCCCTGTTAAGTTAGTACTGCATAGTGCATACACATACAGTGAACAGTTGGAATTATATAATTGAACGTCTTTGGTAACGTAAAGTTGTCAAGTACAACAACAGAATTTTATATACATGTTTAATATAAATCTCTATGCACATATACCTTGTAAACTGCATGACTGTATACACATTATTTGAAGAGATTTGGCAGTCAGGCAGTCATGCATCATCATCTAAATCTTGATAATTAACACTCAGTGCTCTTACTGGCTGTATATATAATTAAGACATTCCACATATAGCCAATTTTAATAAAACAATACATTCTTAACTTACCTCAGACCTTGCTGCATGTTCGCTGCCAGTTATGTGTGCTAAGATGATGGGCCACCCGAACAAAGACCAGGCAGTTCTTAAATTTGGCGGTTATGTGTCACGTGACAACCAACGCCCTCTCGAGGAAAGGCACATATACATTACGTGTTCTGAAACACATACTCAAACACAGTACGTGTTCCCAAACACATTTCCAAATACATTTGGGAAAACATATGTGTTTGAGCGGAGTAATGCGTTTGGTAACACAGTTAGTGTGTTCTGATTTAACGAAACACATTTTATGCCTCGTACACAGCAAAATTGAGTTCCGGAAGGCGCCAAATGTGTTCCCTTATACATTTATGATTTTCAGGGGGGGGGGGGTTCGAGCCCCATAGCTCGGATAATATAGGTCCCAGTTACCTAATTCAAGGTTTGAAGGGAGATCTTTTATAAACCTATATGGGATATAGATATAAGCTGTGAAGCGGTTACGAGATGTGCCTTGTTAAAGGACTACCGAACGGACAGACGGACAGACAGACGACGGACCAAGATTCCTCGCTTTAGCAAAGATGACTTTCAGTCAGCTGTTCTGAAAAAAACTCTGAAGCTTTGCCTTTATGGTATAGACCCTTTAAATCTTCTACGGGGTTCTGGATATGAACAGAAAAAAATAATGTAGAAAGCACTTTGAATAATCTATCTCTAGATGACATATACTCTATCATGTACATTTCTGTACCAAAAAACTTCATTACACATATATAGTTTAAATAGCCTCTGAAGCTTTGGCTTGACGGTATACACCCTGAAAACACCTTCAAAGTGTTGTCAACACAGAGACGTTCAACATACTGCTTGAAAATATTCCCGATAAACACATGCCAATCAAAATGATTATAATTATTTAATTCAAAAGGTGCTAATTATCAAAGACGTTGAGCATTTATCATTCTAAATTTTAATTGCATACATTGTCATCAGGATTTTGAAGGACATGACATATCCAATGTGAGGAATCTTAATATGACAACATGTCAATGTATATGATGAATCCAAAATGGAGATTACCTGAGAAGAAATATATATTGTCTAGTCGTTGTTAGTGATATGTTGAAATGCAGACCCGTGCATAGGAAGATCAGAGGTAGATGCTGCCGGTTCTGTGGACTACCGTTGGGAGTAAAAATAATGCTAGCTATCCTCCTGTTTGTGATACTGGCAGGTATATCTGAGTTATGAACACTGTTATATATATTTATATATAACTGTTATATATATATATATATATATATATATATATTTGTGTATGTGCCGGAGTGGGTAAGTGGATGTATGTAACTTTGTATATGATTGTGTGATTGGTAGTGCGTTTTATCTATATAAAAACAAATTAGAACACTCCGAAAACATGCTTTGATCATGTAATGGTTGGATGGTCTTGCTTATATATAACCCGCTGGTTTGAGAAATATATAAATATACATATGTTTATTATGTAATTGGGGCTTATTTCACAATGTTCGTAAATTGACATCAATAAGACAGCTGTTTTAAAATTTGCTTACCGGCAATCTCTCTTGAATGTATCCTGGATGTATGAAAAAAAAAATATGTTCTTCCTGACATTTAGACCATATTGTGATTGTTGCGTTACATAATGTCATTATTCACAGTAGCCATTTCTGTTAAAATAAGGAAACCTATATTCGGGTCTCAGCATTTTACACGGAACGACATTGACACAGATGTAAAAAACGATTAAAAACGTTTCTTGGTAATTTAATTCTTAATTGCTTAGAATCAAAACCATAAGTCCAATTAAACATTTATTAATATGATCTTTTGTTATGTATCTGATTTAGACGCCTCGTCGCATGCAACAAATGGTAACCTTTTCAAGTTAAGACATGATACTAAAGCAGTATCATTCAGGACTGATTTAATACCAGCATCAGGAACGTCACCAGTGGCTCGAAGACAATATTGCCTAAGCAGATGTAACAGTCAGATGTCATGTCAGGCCGTCACTATACTTCCTAAAGGAAGGTGCGTCTTATCCACCTCAAGCATTTTGTCTTCATTATCAGCAGAGGGAGCCACCATGTACAGGATTATAAAGAGTGAGCTTTATAATTTTTCAAGGATAATTGCAGAAGGTTCGACTTATTGAGTTTACATCGGAACACAATATAGTATCTTGCCTCTCTCAAACATTAATATATTTTGAAAGTGTACAGATACTTTCTTGATATATTTTCCATATAAATTGGATAATTGACCTTTAAATAGCTTGGCCAGGGATAAGCTGGCAAAAGATTGTGTGTGTTTAGCAGTTCTAGCATTTTAAATGTATTTGCTTTACTTTCATTTATATTGCCCACGTGTCAATCGGGCACGATATTTTACTCTCGAATTAAGCAGAAGGCGTTTGTCTTTCTAAACTGATATGACTGTTGATCTCTATTCCATTCGATTATCTTTTATATAGATCACTTACCGTCGTTATATTATTTACTGGGCTTTATATCTCCTGAGTACAAAAATATTACGTATTAGCATTATCAAGAAAGTATCATTAGATACCCCAAACTTTGTATTATAGAAAAAATACAAATATGGAAAATTATGCTTTATATTTTAATTCCGAATACCGTCTTATTAAAGTTGGAACAAATTTTGAAAGTGTACAGATACTTCCTTGATATATTTTCCATATAAACGGGATAATTGACCTTTGAATAGCTTGGCCAGGGATAAGCTGGCAAAAGATTGTGTGTTTAGCAGTTCTAGCATTTTAAATGTATTTGATTTACTTTCATTTATATTGTCCACGTGTCAATCGGGCACGATATTTTACTCTCGAATGAAGAAGTAGGCGTTTGTCTTTCTAAACTGATATGACTGTTGATCTCTATTCCATTCGGTTATCTTTTATATGGATCACTTACCGTCGTTATATTATTCACTGGGCTTTATATCTCCTGAGTACAAAAATATTACCTGTTAGCAATTTTAAGAAAGTATCATTAGATACCCCAACCTTTGAATTATAGAAAAAATACAAATATGGAAAATTATACTTTATATTTTAATTCCGAACACCGTCTTATTAAAGTTGGAACAAATTTTGAAAGTGTACAGATACTTTCTTGATATATTTTCCATATAAATGGGATAATTGACCTTTGAATAGCTTGGCCAGGGATAAGCTGGCAAAAGATTGTGTGTGTTTAGCAGTTCTAGCATTTTAAATGTATTTGATTTACTTTCATTTATATTGCCCACGTGTCAATCGGGAACGATATTTTACTCTCGAATGAAGAAGTAGGCGTTTGTCTTTCTAAACTGATATGACTGTTGATCTCTATTCCATTCGGTTATCTTTTATATGGATCACTTACCGTCGTTATATTATTTACTGGGCTTTATATCTCCTGAGTACAAAAATATTACCTGTTAGCAATTTCAAGAAAGTATCATTAGATACCCCAACCTTTGAATTATAGAAAAAATACAAATATGGAAAATTATGCTTTATATTTTAATTCCGAACACCGTCTTATTAAAGTTGGAACAAATATTGAAAGTGTACAGATATTTTCTTGATATATTTTCCATATAAATGGGATAATTGACCTTTGAATAGCTTGGCCAGGGATAAGCTGGCAAAAGATTGTGTGTGTTTAGCAGTTCTAGCATTTTAAATGTATTTGATTTACTTTCATTTATATTGCCCACGTGTCAATCGGGCACGATATTTAGCTCCCGAATGAAGAAGTAGGCGTTTGTCTTTCTAAACTGATATGACTGTTGATCTCTATTCCATTCGGTTATCTTTTATATGGATCACTTATCGTCGTTATATTATTTACTGGGCTTTATATCTCCTGAGTACAAAAATATTACCTATTAGCATTTTCAAGAAAGTATCATTAGATACCCCAACCTTTGAATAATAGAAAAAATACAAATATGGAAAATTATGCTTTTTATTTTTATTCCGAACACCGTCTTATAAAAGTTGGAACAAATTTTGAAAGTGTACATATACTTTCTTGATATATTTTCCATATAAATGGGATAATTGACCTTTGAATAGCTTGGCCAGGGATAAGCTGGCAAGAGATTGTGTGTGTTTAGCAGTTCTAGCATTTTTAATGTATTTGCTTTACTCTCATTTATATTGCCCACGTGTCAATCGGGCACGATATTTTACTCTCGAATGAAGAAGTAGGCGTTTGTCTTTCTAAACTGAAATGACTGTTGATCTCTATTCCATTCGGTTATCTTTTATATGGACCACTTACCGTCGTTATATTATTCACTGGACTTTATATCTCCTGAGTACAAAAATTTTACCTATTAGCATTTTCAAGAAAGTATCATTAGATACCCAACCTTTGAATTATAAAAAAAAATACATATATGGAAAATTATACTTTATATTTTAATTCCGAACACCGTCGTTATTAAAGTTGGAACAACTTTTGAAAGTGTACAGATACTTTCTTGATATATTTTCCATATAAACGGGATAATTGACCTTTGAATAGCTTGGCCAGGGATAAGCTGGCAAAAGATTGTGTGTGTTTAGCAGTTCTAGCATTTTAAATGTATTTGCTTTACTTTCATTTATATTGCCCACGTGTCATCGGGCACGATATTTTACTCTCGAATGAAGAAGTAGGCGTTTGTCTTTCTAAACTGATATGACTGTTGATCTCTATTCCATTCGGTTATCTTTTATATGGATCACTTACCGTCGTTATATTATTTACTGGGCTTTATATCTCCTGAGTACAAAAATATTACCTGTTAGCAATTTCAAGAAAGTATCATTAGATACCCCAACCTTTGTATTATAGAAAAAATACAAATATGGAAAATTATGCTTTATATTTTAATTCCGAACACCGTCTTATTGAAGTTGGAACACATTTTGAAAGTGTACAGATACTTTCTTGATATATTTTCCATATAAATGGGATAATTGACCTTTGAATAGCTTGGCCAGGGATAAGCTGGCAAAAGATTGTGTGTGTTTAGCAGTTCTAGCATTTTAAATGTATTTGATTTACTTTCATTTATATTGCCCACGTGTCAATCGGGCACGATATTTTACACTCGAATGATGAAGTAGGCGTTTGTCTTTCTAAACTGATATGACTGTTGATCTCTATTCCATTCGGTTATCTTTTATATGGATCACTTACCGTCGTTATATTATTTACTGGCCTTTATATCTCCTGAGTACAAAAATATTACCTGTTAGCAATTTCAAGAAAGTATCATTAGATATCCCAACCTTTGAATTATAGAAAAAATACAAATATGGAAGATTATGCTTTATATTTTAATTCCGAACACCGTCTTATTAAAGTTGGAACACATTTTGAAAGTGTACATATACTTTCTTGATATATTTTCCATATAAATGGGATAATTGACCTTTGAATAGCTTGGCCAGGGATAAGCTGGCAAAAGATTGTGTGTGTTTAGCAGTTCTAGCATTTTAAATGTATTTGATTTACTTTCATTTATATTGCCCACGTGTCAACCGGGCACGATATTTAACTCTCGAATGAAGAAGTAGGCGTTTGTCTTTCTAAACTGATATGACTGTTGATCTCTATTCCATTCGGTTATCTTTTTATATGGATCACTTACCGTCGTTATATTATTTACTGGGCTTTATATCTCCTGAGTACAAAAATATTACCTATTAGCATTTTCAAGAAAGTATCATTAGATACCTCAATCTTTGTATTATAGAAAAAAATACAAATATGGAAAATTATGCTTTATAGTTTAATTCCGAACACCGTCGTTATTAAAGTTGGAACAAATTTTGAAGGAAACATATAAATATACCCTTAATAAAAAGGTTTTTGGTTTGATATTGATATTTTAAGCTCCACAGAGGAGAAAGAACCCGTCTACGACACGGCCCCAGGCCTGCAGTAGGTATCAGTTTTATCAATTTATTCCATAAAAGTACGATATACATAACATATTAAACAGTGGTAATAAAGGAATTTTTGAGCATAACTATTTAATAAATGTAAGAAATTCATTTCTGTTCTGAACGATAATATCAACCTTATCACACATAACTTTGTTCCTGATCCGAATGTTATCGGGAAATATGTCAATGGACTGTTGAATATGTGTATAAACTGCTAAACATGTGATGAACTGTCCTTATTATAGAACTTTTTTCAGAGTGTCCAGGTGGATTCACAAAAGTTGCGACATCGGCAAATTGCAGTCTGTCTATTTGCTATCTTTATGTCGAGGTCAGTTACATAGTTATTCACACACATACACACATTCACACACACACACACACATATATATATATATATATATATATATATATATATATATATATATATCGAACTCTTAATTGAGTCGATTATATAACAATTTGATAATATGAATTGATATTCATACACTCTTACCTTTGTAGAAAGCCAGCAGTGCAGTGAAATCTTGTGTGCATGGGCTTATATCAGCAAATGTTAAAAGAATACTAATTAAGTCAGATTTTAGCTTGCTTTCTATTTACGGCTGATATATGTAATTGGGAGAAGCATAACTATATAATTAAGTTATAGACTCCTCTCAAATCATCAACCGCATTATTTTGGGTAGATTATCATGGTATTCAAATCAACATACTTAGGTATGAGTTATGGCTGCAGTTTGTGGAGGTGGCAAGCATATATGCCTAAGCAATACCTCCAACCTGTTTGAGACTGATAAGTCTCACAAGTTTTGTCTAAGACCTGTAGTGCGCAGGATCACCAACTGCCTTGTGATAGGCAGACAGGTGGACCTGCATTGACTTGTGATAGAAGAAAGGAGGGAAGTTACAACTTTTTAGTATTCAGCGAGACAGATTGGAGGGCTTTGAATCAGATCATATCTGTGAGAGGTTAATACAATATCATATATGAAGAAAAAGTCAATCTCAATAGATAAAATTTGTGCCGTTTAAACGGCATTTATGGCCAAAAGAATACCTTGCATATGTATTATTTGAATTTGTTCTTCAACATAAGTAGACCTGCTATAAGAGTCATGTTACCAATAATAATGTTGCACAAATCAAGTCATCATTTCAGCACCTTTAACAACAAGTCAGCATGTCATGTTAAAATATACCCATCAACATAAGGTAAATACGGACAAAGTCTCCTACAGAAAATGTTTCGTAAATATTTGAATGGATTTTGAACAATTTGTATTTTCTTCTTTCCTATTAAACCGAAAACAGAAACTTCTTAACAAGCCCCAGGCAGATATATTCTGTAAACAAAGAAACGGGTACCTGCTTACAATCGAATCGGCAGAGGAACAAGAACAAGCTGCACAGTTCATCAAGCATAAACGAAGAATAACCGGTAAATAACAAAAATTATAGAAGTACCTCTGAATGTATTCCCAATTTATAAGTCAGGCACCAGAGTGCAGGGTTCAGACAAAATCCAGATGCCATTCAGACACAAGTCTGTAAGACTGTAAAAATAACACAAGGCTTCCTGATTAGACTTTGAAAAGGTTTCAGCAGAAGAATTTTCTAAAACCTTAAATTATTTAAATTTATGACAGCAAATATATGATAAATGGTAACTATAGGAATATTCAAACTCATATATTATTTATGTATTAGATAAAATGCACGTTACGTGTCTATCTTTATTCCTTTATAACGTACCACACGACTAAATAATTTTACAGCATATTCTATTATACTTATTAAGAAATCCTCATTTATATATTATAGACATTCCAATACTTTCCTTAGATTAACTGATATTCTGTATATCCATAGAATGTGCATTAATATTGCAAAGTCACATTATTTGTCGTATGACATATATCTCCTTACGTGCAAGATTATCCACAAGAAGCATCCTGGTTTTTTCTCCTCACAAAGCAACATTTGTCTTGTTTAAAACTTTATCTCTTTCTCCAGTTCTTAGCTCTTTTTCCTCCTGAAGCAGTAATTACTCGTTTATTGCATTATTGATTTACTCCAGCACATATGATTTTTCAAGCATAGATTGTTAACAGCAGTGTTATATCCCTTTACACGATTCGTTAATCCATAACGTATGATTCGTTATTTTTTCTCAGCGGACGTGATGTATTACTGGTTGTCGACGAAATACAGCGAAGAGAACGGGAAATGGATGTGGGAATCCAACGGTGAACCCATGACCTACTCCAACTGGCTGCATGGACAACCAGTCTTTGGATTACCACCTAAGCACTGCGCGGCCCTTGGAAATTTCATCTCATACTCATGGGCCAATTTCCAGTGCCAAGATAATAAATTCAAAGCCGTTTGTGAAATGCCAGCAAGAATGGTCATGGTTTAGTCTGTATCGTTTGTGTTATATATAGAATCTGCTTGTGATAATTTGTAGACCTATCAGTCTATCTGAGTGTTTTTATATTTAGCAATATATATATATATATATATATATATATATATATATATATATATGTGCGTGTATACAGGAAGTATCTTATTTTCAACATTTCTTTTTCACATGTTATTCTGTATACAGAATTTTATGCAATGTTATATTAGAATCATTATTATCAGTTTTGGCAAGCAAATAGATTGGAATCACGATTAAGGAAAAACAGAAATAGCAATCAGCAAAATCAGCAATAAGTATTTTAATCTTGGTATTTTTACCCCACCTATGTATTTTAAATAAACAGAGAACTAATATTCTTGATTGTTATCAAAGATGCATGTTTCATTATTTTAAAGCGCCGTGTAGTGTATACTCGATATGATGGACACAGTGTTGCTTTTTTTTGTACTTTGTGCATATATGTTTGTATAGCATCTTTAATGGGTTAACAATATCTTACGTGAATAAAGATGAAAAACCGAACAGGTCTACTGTTACATTGTTATTCGTATAAACGTTTGATTTAGTTCAAGCTATTAACATGCAATCTTTTTTTTCAGAGGGGATAATAGGTTACTTAAACTGTCCAAGTAGTATTTGTAATTGTACTTGTGTATAAACTGGATGTTCGGGTTATTTAATGGCATGACATTATTTTTAGCTCAGCTGACTATAAGTCATCTGAGCTTTAGTCGTGGTCCATTGTCCGTCGTCCGTCCGTCTGTCCGTCCGTCCGTCCGTAGAAATGGCACGTTTTGAAACCGTAAGACCTAGGAATCCAAAATGTTAGATGTCCCCAAGATTTCCTACCAAGCCGATAACTGGATTTTTGCGACTTCGTTCCTTTGAGAAATTAAGGAAAAACCTCAATTTTTTTTATTAAAAACCTATTTTTATACTTCAGGACCGCCTTTTTTTTTAGCAAAAATAAAAAAAATTGGTACCTTAAATTTTGCCCAACTTTGGCCATGGCACGCGTTTTCCTGTAAGTACTGTGTATTTCATTTTGACAGCATGTGCACATAAGGATTTAATCTGTTAAAATCTGAAATTTGAAAATAAAAGCTGCAAAATTAGGCTAGTTATTGAATTTCTTTTGGAGGCTCTTGTTGTATTCCCTTACATTGTCAAGCAGTCCACTTTGGTCACTGTAGGTCATTCAGTGCAGCTCTCTATGCTCCCCAGGCTGTTCGCATAATGTTAAGCAATCCCATCACTAGGGCAAGCCTTCTCTCCACTGAGTTGAGCTTGATCAGGCTGTCTGCAGTTAATACCACAGGGAGTCTTTTTCTCTCCCCCACCCCGCCCCACCCCATTCTGTTGACAGACCTGTACTATGAACTAAATGAATCTTAAAATTACCATTTTTTTCAGCAACGAGCAGTTACAACGGAGACCCAAAATGGTCACAAAATGGACAATTTTGATTCTTTTATAGAAAAAAATGTCAGGAATTTAATCCTAATATTCAAATGTGATAAAATATTAGGACCAAATGTAAGTGCTAACTGACAAGATTTAAGAAGATAAAAATTACTTTGTAGCATTTCATTCACATCTCTTAAAGTTGGCGTGACTAGGTGTGAATAACACTGTTAACTTAGTATTAAAATTAGGAATATTGGTAAAACTTTGAGGGATTAATTTTTAACTCATATGGCAATATATTTAACTTTTTAAAACTTAATTACCTTCACACATTATTTATTAATGAAATGTTACTTTTATATAACACTTACCGTAGGCCTATTTGCTCCCTTGGTGCATCACTAAATGGTTTAGCTCATGTCCATTATTCTATAATTTACATTTTCATTTTAGCAGGGCCATTTTCTCATAGCTTTTCTAATGATAATATACATGAAAAACAAAAGAAATAACAATATTTTGCAGTTACTAATATTTTCCAAAACTCAGCTGAGCGATGTGACCTATGGGTCCCTTGTTTTTATCTACGTTTATCTCATAGAAAATTGAAAGGAATTGGTGATGGGCATACATTTTATGCACACATGCGTTGAATAAAATATTAGTTTTCTCAGAGCCTGAGACTTTGACTAAGTAAATTAGAGTCGATTATCCGAACACCGTTTATACGAAAACCGTACATTCGAAAATGGGTAATATAAACCCGGATATATGATTGTTTAATCGAGTTTTAAAACTGAGAACCAGAATCGAAATAATGAAATTAATATTGGGAAATGTGTTTTCAAGTATTATCTAATTCAACACAAAAGAAAACTTGGCTGTGATACGTAATGCCGACTTAATATGCACCCGAACGTAGGTAGCAGGAGTGTGCTAAACACGACCAAGCCGGCCCATATTTTCGTTACACCTGAGACTACCTGTTGACATATCTTAAATATACAGAATTGTTAGTTGATTATAAATTATTAAAAATATAAATATTTATTAAAAATTATTATTCACATTTTCTTTTTTTTTAAATAAAATGGTTCCTACGTATGTTATGGGCTACCTCATATAACGTGTTCTTAAGTATATTTAAACGTCCTGTACTAGGCGGCAGGTTGGGAATGTTGTTGAGCCCTGGGGCAATTTTATGCATACCCGTTTATCTCAACGATTGCTTATCAAAACCAAAATCTTTTTCATGGGCTGTTCGGGACAAACAACTATTGTACTTAAATAATGAGGAAAACTAACTGGTGAGAGAAATTGAGTGTTATAGAAATAACATGGCACATCACGTGACTGGATGGGTCGTAATGCATTTATAAAAAGAACAAGGAAAGATATACAATAGCATTTTTACTTAGTGCATTTTTCAAAAAGAGGTTACAAAATGTGCATGTTGTATATATTGGCACAGCGAGAATGTCAGAATTTATTTTCCACTTGACTAAATCTTTTCCCAGTTACACAAGTTCGGATAACATGATTTGATAGATGGGATGATTTTTATTTAAGAAGTTTGCTATGACCTTTATCTTATATATTTAATAAATGCATCCGCCCCTTTATTACATGATTATCTTCCTCATGTTTTTAAGCAACAAACAAATTCCAACTGTTTGTCTTAATTAAACGAATGCGGTTTTGCAAAGATATTAATCAATGAAATCAAAGAAAACAAAGATCACTGTATCGGACTACCTTCAAACCTGTCTCGTCACATGGCTGGGATATGTTGCGATCGGTGTATTGGGGAGTAGTTTGATATGAACATATTGCAAAAAATGCAACAATTGAAAATAGTGGCAGGATTTCTATAATTTTCCACTTTTTTGATTACTAGTTCTTGGAAGCAACAAAGGTTTCTGCCCTATCACATTGATACGTGTGACAATTAGGGTCAGATACTATGTGATTAAATTGTTTGAAAGTTTAAGTGTAGTAGTATTGTTGACTTAATACTAATAATACTACTTACCTGATACTACAGTATATATAATGCAAATATACAACAATATTTAGTACATCATCCTTCATATATCAGAATGCATATCCAATACCCTGTAAACACTTTGGAGTATTTGGTTGCTTCTCGGATACTGCTCCCTTCAATGCTGGTGTTGGCGGGGCTGCGATTGTAAGTAAGTCCCTAGCTGTTTCCTTTATTGTTTTCTTTCCAAGGTGTCCCAACTGTTTGTTTTAAAAAGACAATCACAAGCGGACTTATAACTTTTCTACCTTTTTAGCGGATTATTTAGGTGAATGTCCTTGTCACAAACCTGCATTATTCGTGAAATGTTTGTTTATCGAAAAGAATATAAACTTTTAAAATATATTTTTTAGTATAAATAAAACCATTTTTCTTTCTTCATTACTGCTGCATGGAATTTGCCTTCGCATAACTGCTCCGCCTATTTCAAGACGTTTGACCCCGAGACCCAAATTCTACGTCATCTTCTGTTGGCATATCAGCTTTGCTGTCAGTATTTGTGATATATGGCATAAAATGACAGGAAATAAATTTGCTCATGTGCAAAAGTAAATATATTCAAGTACGTTTGTTTCCAGTTTATTCAGTGTTCTTTGTTGTAGTAAATACATTACGCTTCTGACGTGTCTCAAAAGAAAATACATGGTGTAGCCCGTATAATATCACATTCCGGTTATATCATAATTAAGCATGCACGAACGACATGGTATTAAACAGGCTTGGCTGTAAAATATCCCCTTAACAGAAATGATGAATAAACTTGATGTAAAAGGTTCTAAAAATTATTTGTGGTCCCACTTTCTTGCCAGGTTATGAGCTCCTTCTATTATTACAAAGGCATATAGTACAATGATAAATTTTTCTAAAGCCTTAGAGCGGTTATATCTTACCATACCGACTTGACAACAATATGTGGTATGGTCCCGGCAATGAAACGAGCAGCGCCAGGAACTCTTCTTTACTCTTTCTCCCTCCCTCTCTCTCTCTCTCTCTCTCTCAATATAGTTAGATCCAATTTGCAGTGAACAGAATTTTTGGTATTCTTAATATATATATATATATATATATATATATATATATATATATATATATATATTTACAATTTTGAACCGAATAACCATATTGTGTATTTATATATTAACAGAGGCTTGCACATGTGCGGCATTAAATACATGGTACAAAGCACAGAGAGATTACACATCAGAGGTTTACCAATAATTCAAACAATAAATGCACTAGGGATATGCAGTGCAAAGACGATATGTCCAGTTCTAGCTCCATGCAACGACGGTTTATGTGATCTGATCCTCATAAAAGACTCGTCCAAGCAATCTGCCGTGGTGAATCGTGCATACAGTCAACTGAAAAGTACGGACGAGCATTTTCCGAGTCTGGGGTGTAATTTCAATGCAAAAGTTTTCGGGTACACATGTTTGAAGAAAAATGTCAATTGTTAAGCAAATACGCAGTTATATTATATCGTAATGATTGATTATTGTTCCAAGAATTTTTTGAAAGCAAATATATACAAATATTCTTATTGAGAATATAGTTTTTAGTCTATTAAAACATTAATGTTTTAAGCTGCACGGAGGAGAAAAAAGTCTGATATAATACCCTAGGCCTGCAGTATGTTTATGTTTACAAATACATTACATACATACATACATTTATTCTTATACAGCGCAACATAAAGAGCAAGCAAACTTTTAATAGATGCATTTCACATCAAAGAATATAAATACATTACGGTAAAATGCATATCATCCATACAGATATAGTATAGATTAAGAATAGTATTAAACCTTGGATGTAGTGTGGGTTGTACAATATTTTTATGCCCCCTACCAGAAATATATTGTTACACAGGACTAGCTGTTGATATATCTTTAATGAACAGGATTGTTAAAATGTTTGTTCACAGTATAGATCTTTCAAAACGCATTTCTATTTACAATCTGTTTTATATATTACTTCCGAGATCTATTGGTCCACTCTCCCCGGCATAGCCTGTCCTAGTGTTACCATCGTGGTAACCAATAATATCAGTTAAGTGAGATACCGAATGATTCTGATTTTTCAGGCGCCGTTAAATGATAATGTTACGGTAATTCACATAATATGATGATTCAGTTAATAGAAAGACTACCTAAACTAAAAGTATACTATGGGATACCTAAATTAATGATTAATGTGTCTGTCAGTATATGTAATCTACCGACACTAGGCTTTAGTTTAGAATATAATAAAACAAAGAGATATTTGGTTATGCATTAAAACTCCAGCTTTTAAGCGTGGTGCATTTTAAAGAAAAGGCGACAACTTGTGCATATCTTATATCAACACGAAGAGAGATTTTTAATTAAACATTATTGGGCCATGACTTTTTTTCAACGGAAACGACCCTTGATTGTAGGGTTATAATGCAGAACTGGATTCACAATCTCTCCAAATAAAACATGAACATCAACAAATCCTAATGAAATTCAGAATAAAAATGAGACATTTTTGTCTTAGTAATATAAGGAAATAACTATCAATATATCGGAGTACCCTGAAACCAGTCTGATTTCACGGTTGTTATATATTGCATTTGGAGAAAGTGGGGGTGATCTGATCTAAACAGTTTTATATACTGACAGGAATTCTGTATCTACATATTTTATTACATTCTTGGATAAGATAAGATAAGACATTAAACTAATAAATAAGCACGTTTTGAGTATAAATAACCACATTGTTTTCTCAATCAATACTACATGAGTTGCGAGCTATTCTCTTCACTGAAATACCAGGCTGACAGTGGTTTGAAAAAATCGTGCCGTTTTTCATTTTTATTATATATAGCATATTGGCAGTCAAATTAAGATTTATAAGGTTTTGTCATTAAGTGCAGTTGTAGATCATCTGTTAATAATAGCAAATATAATATTTATTTTTGAAAGTTAAATATTTATAAATGACTTAGGGCTTGGGGCTTAGAAATGAGACTTCGCTTTATTTGTCAATAAGAACGACAATGATTTCATGAATATATCTACTTGTTCAAGCATGGTTGTTTTATTCTATTCACACTTAACAATTATATAATCATCGTGTCTGCCTAATTTAAAAATAAGATATATAAACAGATAACATGTTTGCAAAGAACACATTTTCAGCGGTCATTGCCAAAAGGGAGAATGGATACTTAAAGTATAGAACCGAACTATTGCTGTCATTTTCTGTATCTTTTCCGATCATTCCTACATTGGTCTTGTTTAGAATTCTTTCATTTAAACTATAAGATACTCTTTACATCTAATATTTATAAAAGGAATTCGGTTCACGTTTGTTCGCAATGTTCTCTAAAACCGCGTTGTAGACAATACTGTGCCATACATCATTTTAAAGGTTATTATCCCCGCAGTGACATAGGCGATATGAGAATGAGAAATGTTTAATGTACATATAGTTTTGAGTGATATTTTAGTTTTTACTTACTTGCACAGAGCGAGCACAGCGGAACTACCTTCTGCAATGACCGGAATGCTTATATCGTGGTCACTCAACCTCAAAGGACCATTGTTCATATGCATAACGCTTGATTTCAGTGAGGGATTTGAGCATGTCTGGCCCTTCAAATATGAACAAGGCTCTCACTCTCGTGCGTGGTCAGTAAAAGAGAAAAAAAACATGTTTCTCGCTTTATGAAATGAATAGTTCAACCCAGGAAGATGAATGACAAAACCTATTTCAAGGTCCCGCTATTTCAGGAACAGGGGTGAGTGGGGGTGGAGTGATGGCGGGAGCTTCAGGCCTCAAAATGTGTCTGATACGATGGGAAAAAAAGGTTGCGGTGGCTGAAAATGGGATACGGACCCCAAAAAAAGTCTAACGATAGAACCCAGTCAAATATCAACGAAAACCTGAATGCCCCCGCGTCTCATTCCGGTTCGCAATGTAAACATCATCACTGACCAGGTCTTCAAGGTAAACATACCGGGGTATGAATTCTTGCCACGAGCACAGAGCCACAAAATAAATGTAATACATGTTTAAACACATTTTATTGAGACAGTTTCTGACTGAAATAACTATATTTTCTGTTAACTTTTAGAATAAAAAAGAAGCGAACCTTTCACATCTCAGTTAATATATCTCCCCAACCCCGGTAATAAGCCCGGTATACCGGGTTTATCAGCTAGTATATCATATTGTCTGTCTTGTTTGCAGAACACTATGTTGCACTAAGGGCATCCGTGTCAATTATTTTTTCACAGGTGTTTTTTAGTTCCCCTCGACACTATCCAGTCATATATTGTCGTTTAAAAGGCTGTTCTTTGTATAAACACTATATGGAAATGGATATCTCAATAATATTGAGATAAGAACTGTCACTCTTTACAGTGGTTATTAAACTGTTTTATATATGAAACCATTAAAATGTTAATAGCTTTTTATTGAATATTTTGTGCCATTATTGGCTGCTGTTCAGGTGTTTATATGTTTCTTGTCGTAATTTAATAATCAGCTATAATGAGCGGATTTGTGGAAAGCAATTTGAAATCCATTTCCGCTGGAGATTATACGTGGGACAAATATACAATTGCTTATACTATGGGGCATATCATTTGCCAATGTTATCATTAATATGACAGTTAACCGTCATCACCCCGTTAATTAATCTAATGTTAAAACAAATTTATGATAACTGAATGATATATTTTTTTTCTAATATGCTTTTACTATTATTATTATTATTATTATTATTATTATTTTTATTTTATATCGCTATATATCTTCAATTATATGCAATTTATTTTCATAAAATTCTTAAGTATAAATATTTATTCGACAAGATTAAGTTATTTTTGTCTAAAGACTCAGAACTGAATTATTGTGAACTTTATGCTTGGTGGTTTGTCAAAAATAACCCTCTCAAGATGATGTGAACAACTGATAAGGGACAAGGCCAAAAACTGGTAAGGTGGAGTATTTTGTAAAAGTTGCGTAACTGAACTGTGGATAGAAGTGAATTATTAAACATGAATACATATCATGATGTTATTTTCCGTCTGTCTTTAGTTCCATTTATAAAGTATGGAAAAGCTTATTTAATCCGGAATGTAAGTGTTAAACTCTGAAGAAGGCGGAGTCTTTGGTCGAATAGCCTGTCCCCTGATAGTAAACTCACCGGACTATCGTGGTTTGCACTAATCAATTCCTAATAAGGAGTACCTAGATGCGTCAGAATGAACTTAACGTACTATATCCTTATCCTTTATATAGTACTTATTAAAATTACGCTGCTCATTTTCGAACGATCTGTAACATGTGTGATCAAAAGACATTGTATATTCAAAAACCTCTAAGCTTTTACACAGTCATTTGCAAATAGTGCTTTGCTACGGTCTACTGAGAGGGATCGTGGAGATGAAAGACAACAATAGGACGATTTCCGGGACTAAGCCGTAAATGGTATACCTTATAACTGTTTTCTTCTAATGTGCAGAATATTTGTTTTATTATAATTGTTTTAAGAAAGTCTTTTTTCCCATTTATGCTAAGAAATGAGAAATGCGATTATAGTAGTCCAGCATGTTTACGAACTCATTAAGCATATCTTCAGAAAAAAAGCAATACGAGTAAGTTATATTTTTTAGCGTTTTCATTTAGAACGATCACATGTTTTCGCCTGAAACTTTGTACTTTGGAATGTATAATATTTTAACATTTCAGTTAGGAACATTGTAAGGTCTTATATTTTAAAATTTCATTTTAAAAATATTCCTTATAAAATCCATCGCAATACTACTAATTTTTTACATAATAGACGTGTTTTACAAAGCTCTTGTCTTGCGTTCCAATGTCTCGCCACGATGATTCCTTGCATTACATTATTCAAATGTGTTGGATCGGAGCATGTGGGATGTCGGTTCATCCAATCAATGAGTTAACCCTTCTTCAGAATACATGATTCTGATATTTGTTGGGAAACGAAGGTGACAAAATCGATGCTCAATTGTCCTCTTAGCACTAAATATAACCTGTTTGTATTATTTACTTCATAATCCTTTCATTTTTCTTGTAATACAAATCTGTATTTGTTTTGATGTTTGAGACAGAACAAATAAGAAAATTTTGTAGGTACAATTAATGAAGGTAGACTATGAATAAATTAAGATATTTTAAGTAGAAGTAATGTCTAATGCATTCGCTGATTCCATTCGACGGAGAAAATATAACAGATTACTAATAACTGCTGGCTTATTTTTTTATTTGATTTAGCAAGGACAGAAATATGTACTGCCACCTACTTAAATTATATTAAATGAAGCATTTAAACTCATAATGCTTACAAAAATATTATTGTTACATTTTGTTCTGAAAGTCTGTTTATTTTTTAGACTATACAATTGTTTAGTTTCTTTATCAGTTTTTCTATTCTTATGTTTTTCATGATGCCAATTTCGCTTGTTTTACTATGAAACAAAAGAAAATGTTCTATAAATCGTATGCATATATTATTACAAAGTTAGTATAAACCAATATGTATATAGAAAGAGAGAGAGAGAGAAAAAAATGTGTATATATATATATATATATATATATATATATATATATATATATATATACATGGATATATATCTTTCTCTAATTCTCTGACGCTGCATACATACTGTCTTTGAAAAAATGTTTTTCTAAGTTTGTTTTAAAAAACAAATTTAACGTACCAATGGATAAAATGTATCTCACATCTAGATATCAAGATCTAATTTATTTCTTACGTTCTGGGATAAACGGACATGTCTTAATTTTAAGAGACCATTTTGGCATTTTTCACGGAACGTTGGAAATAACTTTAAAAAATGCAATTTAAGTCATTGCTACCGATTTTTAATCAACCTTGTGATTTTATGACTTTCACTGAAATTTTTGGAATAACCAAAGCAATAAAAAGACACTTCCCAGATCCTTGTATTTTACTTTATTTTGCTCAATATATCCAGTTTTAAGAAACACTAATTCAATATACGCTCACTGAAATGACGTTTCAAACAACATTTAACCAATCCGCTGCTGCATAAAAGACAGATGCTTGTTTAATTTGACATGCATGTTTCTTTCTTATTGTTTTCAGTTATTTGGGTCTTGGGTTAGTACTAAGGGTTCCTCGGTGGTATGACGATTACCAACCCAGGGCCCGCAGGTGATGTAGTCACCAAGCCTGGTTCACTCCAAGATAAAAATATAAGTAAGCTGTTCATATAAGTTAAGGTAGCATTAAGGCGGTAACCTTTACTCCTAAAAAATATATATATATATATATTTTTCAATCCGTAGAGCTGTCGATGGTGAGGCGGACAACCGGAAGGCTATTATAAAATTTCTTTCATTTCCTTAGTCTTGGGCTATATGTTAAGAAACCGCTTTATAACTATTATTTATTATAGTGAAATTTAAATAGACAGCTATTAGTCTAGTGTACACATTTGACTGGTTTGTGAGAGACAGCTGGAGATGGTCAGTACTTGCGACAAGGAAAAACTATAGTCCGCTCCGTCATACAGCCAGAAAATAGCTTGTTCCATCGGACGCTTCAGTCCCAACAACCGAGCGTCCAAAACATAGTTTGAGCGTCACAGACACTTACCTCCACGTTCCTGAAATATATAATATTCAAAATTCATCCTAGATAAACAAGAAATATCCTAGATTTTTTACATGTTGACATTAACTGTTTTATATATGTTTTAAATATATTGATAAAATGGAAATTATATTAATTGCTTTGATCAGGTCATTATTTGCCCATACCCTTTTGATACCTTGTATGAAATTCACCAAGAGAAAAAAGGAATCTCAGTTTTAGCAAACACGATTATCCAGAAAAACGGCCCTTCGGTCCTGACGTTTCTGTGCGTGGCTCGATGTATTGGTGAGGCGAACTGTCCATTGTATTGTCCGACCGTATACATTGAAATACAACGTTAATATATGTAGTTTTCAAACAAATCTATCATCAAGCTAAGATGTAATCGAATATGACATAGCTTTCTGATAAAGAACGTTTTTGTTTTATAGCTAGTAATTCTGATAGACGTTCAAGGTTTTATTCATATATCCATTATCAATAGTATTAACGGTGCAAGAAATGTTTTGTTTTCAACGGACTACCATGAAAGCTACATTACAATAAAGCGTTATATTATAAATAGAAAATAAGATCAAATGTGCCCATATATGTCATAATATATGCGAAATATGTGCAACGAATATTTTAATGGGTTTGTTAATATTGTTCTGTCTTTTGCAAGTATATATTCCTTATTACAAGTTATTAAGAAACAATCTGTTACGTAGCAACGTGAGATAAAGCTTCATATTATAAAACAAGAGATTAATGTAGGACGAGTTAATTGAAGATCAATTTTTGTCAATGATGTTGACAATTGTGGGATACATGGATTGATCTTAAATCTAGGGTTTGTATCAGCATAACATCTTCATTCATATGCAAAGGTTGTATGTAGCATAAAAGCATTTTTTAATTTTCAATTTAGGTTTTCTCATTATAAAGCCTATGTCACACCCCAATGAGATGAGCATGCCCCGTTCTTTTAAATCAGCTGAGACCGACACATGCACGAAAAAATAAACGAGGAGTAAAAAAACTATACCAATGAACAATCAAGGAAAACTCACATTGCTCTGAGTAGACTTTCCACACATATGGCACAATAACAACAATAACTCCGAGTCAACATTAAGATACACAGAATCCTCTCATAATCGCCCTTAGCCGCTTCGACGCAGGTCATGCGACTGTCACTACGGTCTACCGAGCTCACTCTGTATACGCGCATAGATGACTACAGTACACACGCTCCGGTGCCCGGTCGGTACATTTTTTCTTCATTTTCCTGAAGCCGATTCCTGGCTGGCACGGATCCCTCTCCCAAAGTATCACACAGGGAAGTCAGCGAGATTGGTGCACGAATCAGTCCCAGCACTAGACACTATTGTCCTGGCCTGTTACTGGCAGATGAACATCATTTATTTACAATTGCGTCTGAAATCAGAATTCGCTAGCCGTTAGCGATTCTCAAGTCCGTTAGAGATAGACGTAACGTTGGTTGTCCCAAAACAGTGATACTGCAGATTTTGAATTGTTCGTTGGGTTTTTATTCTCATGGAATTCGTGGGAAACCTTTATCAACGAAATTAAAAACCCAACGATCATTAGGTTTATTTTAGAATTTTTGAAAGTCCATAGACCCTGTGCATTGAGTTATCATGTTGGCCCGCTTTCAACGTGTATGCTAGCAAATGGCGCTGATTGAGGAAAACGTAAAGGAAACGATAAATAGCCCAATAATAATAATAAAAAAAAATAATGAGGAAAGATATTCAGTTCCTACTGGGAGACCAAACAAACCAAGATTTCATCAGTGTCGGACTTACAAGTGGCTGTTTGAAAGTGCGTCTGCACCTACACTGATATATGTGGACTTGCTCTCTCTCTCATATTATCTCGCTCAAAGTCGTAGGTAAAAGTCATTTTGACCTGCTAATCTGATTTGATTACTGAAAGACTACCATGATTAAAAAAAATACCAACCTTGCGGCTAAGTTAATCTAGATATCCTCCGGCATGGTGATGAGTTACGGTCAGCTGAGCACAATTATGAGCTGGAGCCCAATCTTATTGTGGCCTCTTCTCCGGCACGTCAGTCAACTAGGGGTTCCATCTGAACAAACGACATACCAAGAAGTTTTAATTCTTTAAATTAATGAATACGCAGAATATAAATATTGACTTCCGTTGAATCTAACAATTCATTAAAGTCACAACCAATATGTCAAATCATCAGAGGATTTGTTCTGACGACAACCCAGTAGGCACTCGGATAATTTGGCTGGTACGTCTACTCGAGTCGTAATACTAGTAATAACTAAGAATGTATCGCAGGGATCTTGCATCAGTTGCATTCATATTGTGATAAACGGGCCATAATCTTATTATAATCCTAAGAATGATAAAGACCGTCTCCATCTACACAGGTCATTCCCTGTATCTCCTGCAAGCTGCCTGCGTCCTGCAACCCGTGCGAGCCATGTTTGTGTTTATGCGGCCATAAATTCAACAAACATGCCGAGGGGTTTACCAATGTGCTGGGTTAAATTGGAACCTTTCTTGCTCATGTTTGGTATTATTAGAAAGTACACAAAAATGCTAACGATCGGTCTGGTTTATATTGATTGACAGTGTACCTGTAGGCCATGAAGCGTTGTCAGAAATGACGAAAATATTGGCATCTTCATAAGACTTTATAATGCGTTTCTCAGACTTAGATGTAAAGACCCTCTGGCGCCAGTAATCTGGTCGTTATGCCAGAGGATCAATATGACGCTAAGACCACATCGGACCGGGCAATTTGCCCGGCGGGGCTTAATCAGGTGTTAAGATAAGCAGGGGAGCGGAGTACACTAGCCGATCACTGCCGAGACAATACGACTGTGCAATAAAATTCCGGGGACAGCTTGTCGGACTGTCTTTGATGTCAGAGTAGACACTCCTTTTCTTTCAGAAAATGTACAGAAAAGTCAGTCGATATATTTGTTATTTATGTTATTAGGCCTATCGCTTGTACAAATACTGCGTACTTTTTTTAAAAAAAAGGAAAACGCTGATCTTTGGCTTATTTTCCGGTCTGTTAACATATTAATTTTGATACAATGCCTGACTAGGAACGATTAATCCACGATTTTTTAACCCAACGAATAGTGTTTAAGGTCAAAACCACGAAATTTTATACCTACGATATTTTGTGAATCCACAGTAAATGATTCAACAGGTTACGCCCCCTCGCTGACAACAATTCGGACCCTCCTGTCGGACCAATAATATCATTTTGCAGACTACATTTTTCAGTGCTCTCGCCCAGAAGTTTGTAAGAACGATCTCCCGTTTGCAGCTTTTATTTTCAGTTTTCAGTGCTGACGACACATCGTCCCATCATCGGCATACCATGGCACCGGTACGCCTCCAGTAACAAAAGTACAAAAAGCAAGCGTACAGGTGCGCGGTCATTTAAGGCTACCGTATGAATGTCCTCACAGGAACCGGTTTGGACAAGAATTTTCACCGACCTCAAACTGCACTGGCCTGAACCCGGCACCTGACACTGGTGTTCTCTATCCCTACGTCAACATCCTGACCTAATCAAACCTTCACTAAAGGAAACAAGTAATCCTTAGCCATGACGCTCAGCCAATTTTGACTGGGTGCTCATTTTATTTATTAATGTTATATATTGTCTGTGAGAATGGCCTATGGCTAAAGTTAGAGCGTTGAAAAAAAAAAATAAATAAAAAATTCAGGATTCATAGGAGACCTGCCCAGGAACCCCCTGGATTTCACAATAGTGGGTTCCAAGGAACATAGATACAATTTGTACCCTGTCTGTCTTGGTGCTCAACATCAAGTTTCTGATCCACAGCTAGCAGAATATAGGTAACCATGAACCAATTTCAGGTTTCCAAGGAGAATTGCCAAGGATTTCCCTGAATGTCATGTTAGAAGAGTCTAGGGCTAAAGGATTCAATTTGTGGCTTTTCCGCCTGGGTGCGCAAAACCATTTTTCAGCCCATAGGCCACACAATATAAGTCACCATGACATAAATGACACTGACCAAGGACGTCTCAGAATGTAACATTAGAAGATTCTAGGCCTTACAGATGAAATATGTGCCCTGACTGACTGTCTGGGTGCTTATATGACTTCTTTTCTGATAGGTTGCAAAATATATGTCATGGTGACCTAATTTCAGTTTTCCACAGATATTTGCCAAGGACGTCTCAGAATGTTACATTAGAAGATTCTAGACCTAACAAATACAATGTGTGCCCTGCCTGAATTTCTGGGCGTTCAAAATCCTGTTTTTGGCCTGTAGGTCACAACATGTAGGTCACCATGGCCTAATTTCAGGTTTCGAAGGTGATTTGCCAAGGACCTCCCAGGATGTTGCACAAGAAGATTCTAGGCCAAACATATATATTTTGTGCCCTATCTAACTGTCATGGTGCTCACAATCATGTTTTAGGCGCATAGGTCACAAAATGTAGGTCACCATAACCTTATTTGAGGTTCCCAAAGATATTTGCCTAGAAACTCCCAGGATACTGAGTTAGAAGATTCTAGGCCTCACATATACGATTTGTCCCCATCTGACATTCATAGTGCACGAAATCATGTTTTTGGCCTGTAGGTCAAAAAATATAGTTCACCATGACCTAATTTCAGGTTCCCAAGGAGATTTGAAAAGAACCTCCAAGGATGTAGCATTAGAAGATTCTAGGCCAAACAGATATGAGTTGTGTCCTATCTGACTTTCTGGGTGTTTACAATCATGTTTTAGACCAATAGTTCACAAAATATAGGTCACCATGACCTTATTTCATGTTCCCAAAGAGGTTTGCCTAGAAACTCCCAGGATACTGAGTTAGAAGATTCTAGGCCTCACGTATACGATTTGTCCTCGTCTGACATTCATAGTGCTCGAAATCATGTTTTTGACCTGTAGGTCACAAAATATAGTTCACCATGACTTAATTTTAGGTTTACTAGGAGATTTGCCAAGGACCTCCCTAAATGTCACGTTGTAGGATCCTTTGGAGCAGGTCATTATATCGCCAGTGAAGAGTTCAGTTGGACAACTAATTTATTCTAGGAAATTTTACGTTTTACCATTTTTTCAGTGCAATCTTAACTTGAGCTCTTTCAATATATATATAAAACTTTTAAAGGCGTAATATGCTCCGAAAAAAATAAACTTTAATTTGTGAATGAAACATAATATTGTGTTTAGCTGTGATAAGCGCTTTATATAAACAGATCAATGACACATAAACACAATAGAAGCCATTCAAGAATAGTACTGGATGCAAAAACCTAATGGTCGTCATTTAAAAATTGTATTGCAGTTATCTAGAGAACGTATTTAATATTTTATGTTCATTTTTCTATGGTAATTTATAAATTTACCATGATCACGTTATTTTCAGGGAGAACTTCGATGGTTACCGGCCCAACATTTAAGTAAACAGAAAAATACACATATACATTATATTGAAACCAAAGAGGAACAGATACATATCCTAGCACTAATCAAGCAGTATCAGGAACCTACCGATGGTCAGTGTTCAGGTGAATTAGTTTATTTGAACATTCTTTTAAAACAGCAAAAAATGCGCCTTGCGTTTTCCCAATGCCCATTGTGTTTACGTATTTCTCATATACAGGCAATTCTTTATAATTTAAGTTATGTGAAAGCCTGTTTAGAAAAAACCTTCACCAACAGCGAAGACGGTGCATTACTGCCGGTCAGCCATGTGCAGCAGCGTTATGAAGACATGGCATTGGTCCGCTAGGCTTTCTGGAGATCTCGGAACTTTTACTTCTCAACCCACACGAAGTCGGACCACTTAGTACAATCTCGGACCACTGGGTGGACGATCTCGGAACACATTCCGTACCATCTCGGACCACTATATCGGACCCGCTCAGACCTCGATAAGGCTCATGATGTCGTCAAATGTAAATGTCCTATCTCCATGTTAAAGCTAATTGTTAAAACAAAAAAAAGCCTTGCTTACTCCGCACAAACTATTGCCTCTCTCCATCATTAATCATTCGCTACATATCTTCTCAATCATAATTTATATATTAATGTTTTTATAAAGTCATTGCATTTTACCGTGTATTAAAGTATGCGAGTGTGTGTCATAAAGAATGAAAGAAAGTAAGATTGAATGAAAGATTGAATGTATGAAAGAGTGAATGAAAGATAGGCAGAATGAATGAAATATTGAATGAAAGAAAGATAAAATAAAAGAAAGATTGAATAATAGACAGATAGAAGATGAAAGATCAGAATGAATAAAAGATTAAAAGAAAAAAAAGATTGAATGAGAAAAAGATTGAATACATGAAAGACTGAAAGAAAGAATGAAAGAATGAATGAAACATAATACCTTATTTTCAAAAAAATTATACTTAATTGCAATATTTTAAGTAAAAGTACATGTAGTCCGAGAAAAGAATAGTGGGGTGCTTACTAAGCGGGGGGTATGTTCGAAGTTCCTGGAGAAGCATTAGTATATACTAAAACATTTTGTGCGAGTAAAATCTGGTGTAAATAAGTTTATCTTGACTCTTTAGTTGACT
This sequence comes from Sipunculus nudus, assembly GCA_026874595.1. Classification (NCBI taxonomy): domain Eukaryota; kingdom Metazoa; phylum Annelida; class Sipuncula; order Golfingiida; family Sipunculidae; genus Sipunculus; species Sipunculus nudus. Next base: position 41,094,728 of record CM049321.1, on the reverse strand, counting down.
TTTTAATTACCTTTTTTTGTTTCATGTATATATCTGAACTACAACTGTTTTCCCTCTGTAATATACATTGGGAGTGTGATTTTTTTGTTAGTTCGTTTGATGATATTTCTGATTTTGTGTCTCTTTTTATATTTTATGTATTGAATTCTAATAAACCTTGTCAGTTCTTTGAGTTAAAACATGGTGTAAATCGTTTTTCAACATTTAAGTTCCTGTTTTATGTAAATATCGAAACTGCTTTCACTATGTTATATTACCTGCAGTTTTATCTAGTACAGTAGTTGAATTGTAGATATGTAATATCAATACACCTGTTCCGATTAATTGATTAACAAATTCTTATTATGCATTTTTGGTTTATGTAGATTTTTCATATTGCACTTTTCGGTTTTTATACGTATACCTCGTTTTATATTGTATATATTAAACTCTAATACAATTTGTAAATTCTTTGAGTTAAAATATGGTGTCATGCGTTTCATACAATCTATTATAAACTAAGTGTGTGTGAGCATGTGTGTGTGAAATCTGTTTTCTGATTCGATATATATATGAATTACATATATATTCATATATATATATATATATATATATATATATATATATATATATATAGCTATGTCGTAGGCCTAACTTGTCCAATTAGAAGTTTTAACATTTGAATTGCACTCTGAAGAAATAATATTGTTAGCCTATATAGAAGCGTAGTTCGTCTTAGTTCAATATTTCTAATGTGTATTGTTATCATAACCTCGGTTATTTCATATCAGTTTAAGCAGCCAGGGGATGTATGTTACATTGGTCCGAGATCGTAGTTGGCCGTTCACAAAGTGGTCCACGATCGTACTAGCCAGATACAAAGTGGTCCGAGATCGTAAAGGTCCGATCTGAAGTGGTCCGACTTCGTGTGGGCCGGTTGTAAAAGGTCCGAGATCTCCAGGTACCTTTTTTCCTCTACTTGTAAAACAACTGGCTTGTTGGACAATCATGCAGAGTAGAAATACTAGGATTAAAGAAACCCTGTGCAAGAATGAGCAAGACATATGTGTACTCCTTGGCCAACTGGGGTTGCTCTTTCAAATGAAGTTTTTTATTTTGTGAAACTCTTGCAATTATAAGTCAGGGATAGATACGTTAAAACCTGCTGATTAGCTTTAATATACTGCATAATAACAGCACATCTTACATCACATTAAACCTTTACAAACACAACTGCGGATTTCTTTGAAATGTTTGTATAAAACCCACCTTTATCTAAAGAAAGTCAGTTATATTTTGAATAAGAAATGTGTCAATACATGGGCTGTAACAGAACATGGTGGTGTTATTATAAACTACACAAGCGTATATAATGGTTTGTTTGGTTAAATTGACATCGAACTCTTCACCGTTGGGGTGTTATTTCATCCAAATTTGCTGTGTAATGGTACTGGTCGTCTACAGGTAAAACACTGGTCTGCAACAATTGGCTTGTTCGACAACCATCCAGTATAAAAACATATATAAAGTATCCTGATTACTGCAGTAAAACAAAACGCCCTACATAATATTTAGTCTTGGACATACAAAAACGCGTATATCCTTGGTACATTTGTATAAAAAAAACCTTTTATAAAAGGAGGTTCTATTATAACAATAATAAGAAATGTAGCAGGATATGTTTTATCACTCGGACTTGCTAATCTTTAAGGCTTTAATGAATGTATTATTATGGATATGGCTTACTTTCAATCGGGAGTCTAGTCAGGTCATGTCATCTTCTCTGGCTGAGGTCGATTTTTCAAACGCATATGGAGGGGTAAAGATTCATTCTTACAAATACCAATCAACTGGAATTATAACAATGTAACAATGTATAGGTTTTAGTTAACCAGTTTTCTCTTTGTTAATCGCTCCCGTTCATCCCTCAAAAATTTCCGGTTGTCCTTAATTCAATTTATCAGGCGGTCCGGGGCAGAAGACATTTCAGGAATGTTGCATCTCATTTGACGACTTCATCTGCGTTAAAAAAAAATTGAAGCATGCCGAGAAACAATGTGTACATTTATGTATATTTCGCGTCAGTTTGGATTTAAAACATTACTATAAAGAAGGGTCCCTTGACAATGCTATTTTCACTCAATTAGGTCAGTCTGTAACATATGATAAACAGGCCCCGGTTATAGGCTGGTCACTATGTTATGACTGGCAAGTTTAGCATGTAGTTGGGCTGGTACTGGTTAACTGATACACACATGGCAGCTTGTGGTGCGACACACTTGTCGCTGTTTTTACTGTTATATTAAACATTATGTAAGCAACAAGCATACCCCTAGTCATTATAACGATATGGGTCCATTGTTTCTCTCTGGTGCAGTACTAGTATGCCTACATCCATTTCAGAATGTTTTGATAGTATATCCCTTGATTCAAATTTGGTAAAAAGTGTCTCAACAACGCTGTCACAGTGAAGTTATAATGAGTCCTTTGTTATAGTATAGTTTTATTATTTATTAGAGCACACATCCTGTAGATAACATGGCTTGCTGACTAAAAACTACTTAATGTTATGTGTACCAACTCCTTTAATATGAAGTTTCCGATTTAATCATAAAATATTATTAGAAGATCGCCAATTAATATATTATGATAAAAATGTTTTGCAGTTTTTCGATATGTCGATTTCCTGTCATTTTATGTTTTTAACATATCCTCACTTATTTCAAAGCCTGGTCATGTAGAAAGGATTTACCCGCATGCAATGGGTAATATCTGTAAGGGTGATTTAGTTATATCTGTCAATCTTTTTTCTTAACATAAAGGTTTGTGAGTGTCATATGTTTATTTGACAGTAGTGTTGAATAAAAAATATATGATCTGTGAAATATTCCATTTTAAATTCAATGTCAGAGTGAAAGTTAGTAAAATCTTTTTAATACTCAACATGATTTATAGACAATGAGCCAAGATAAGACAAATGACATCGATGTATTGCTGATGAAGTAAGGGTTTCAATGTTTAATGATCGAGAAATTTACACCGGGGAAATCATGAATTAATTAGCATACTGGGGTGCAATACATATACCCATTGCCGTGCCCACCCTCTGAAGATAAATCCCATCATTCTTATTAAAATAATTATTGGCGAGTAAAATACTCCTAGACTTTTTACTTCTAATGGGAATATCGTGTTATTTAAGTTATTTTTAGCATGCGGTAAGTCCGTCATTATAGAGGATGTAAGCTTTTAGTGACTCTACATCAAGAGTTACTAAATAAGAATGTTGTAGATTCTTTGTGGTTGTTGTTAGGTTGTTTAAGAAATGGTTGTTTGAATTTGGTCCATAGTTTTTAAACATGGGTCTACAAAACCAGATAATCTTTTTCTGTGAGTGTACCCAATCCTGAGATGATGAGACAATCAGGGTTGTTTTGTTGGTGTATGTTGGAATGTGTCTAGGAATACCCAGGTTTTCGGTAAGAAGTAATTATTTCGCCCATCGTTGTATTACTTCCCTGGAGATTGGACCGTTTCGGTCTTGCAGAGATTGTTCAGTTAGGTTTCATCTGTTTTTTTTTATGTTTAAGTTGGCGATGCTCTTATACATACATACATACATACATATATATATATTATATATATATATATATATATATATATATATATATATATAGTTATTCATGTCTTTCTGATTGATCTATGTGCACGCTTCCATGACGATTAATTTCCAGCTTTAACAGAACCCACATACAATCCGGATTGTTTGAGCCATTCTGCTGCTTAAATAAATTCCCTTGACACCGATATATACACCAAGATAATAACATACCTTGAGTCTTCACTTCAGATCGCTATTCAAAATTAGTTCGGCTAAGCTAAAAGAGAGTGTTCTGTGCTGAACTTAAAGGCCCGATGCGACTGAAGCGGAGGTACAAATGTATAATGATCCGTCCCCGAGTCTGTTAGGTCCTGTTTCTCACGGGGACCATAGGCTACCAATATGTGTTATTATGGATGCTCATCGTGTTCATTATGAAACCACAACTCATTGTAATGAGCAGACAAAGAAATTCTTCAAACTCATCAATTTTACTGTGACTGATATGCCTTCCTAACATAACCTGTACACCTTTACCATAGCCCAGTTGCTACAAAATAAGCATTATCACCAGCTTTAGATTAAAAGCCCGTACAGGTCAAACAAACAGCGAATGCTGCAGTTTGTTTCGCACTTAAGTCAGATTGCGACCTCCTATGAACACCAGAAGGCATGATTTAAGTACCTCCCGTTGTTGCACTCATTACGATTTCGTTCTATACAATTTTTGTTAGGAGGTCACTCTTTGTTTAATTAATTCTGGCTGATGAATATATAAGGCAGCATCACTGCTCAATCTTCCAACATTCATTTATTTTATATTTTATATTTTATATTTTATATTATATAACATAATAAGAAAACAGTAACATGCAAACCAGAAGTTAACGAGGGGGCCGGATGAGGTGACTACTCTATGTTACTATATAAAAGTTATCCCTTTCTGTTCTGGTGCCCTTGGAAAAAGGCTGCCCTTTCAACGTGACAGACCGAGTTACCTTTAGTTCAACGAGGTAATGTAGAGATGGTCGGTGGTTGGAATCGCGCATTCATCGTGTCGGCAATCAGGCACAAAACAGAACACAAGGCAGATGCTAAGCAACAAGGAATATACATTAAGATAAGAATAAAAGTAGAATTCTAAATCACCTACCAGGTAGGTTTTTATAGCCAGTTACATTACACCAAATTAAATACACTGATTGCACATTAAATAAAACTCTAGTAAAAACTGGCAATACTGGACCCCGGCTTGCTGTACCTGACCTTGACTGGCAGCATCTCTGGTTATATACCGGCTGGCAGCCCCTCTCTAGATACTGGCTGGCCAAATCTCTCTGGACTCAGAGGTGCTGGTAGCCCCTCTCTACACTTGTTTGCAGCACCGCTGGGTGTGGGCAACAATCAATGTCATCCGAAAAAAAATTACCAATTTGCGAAGTCCTCAGAAAAAAGGCTCTCCTTACTAAGTGTCCGACCGGGTCGCATTTGGTTTAACGTGGTTAAGTAGAGACCCATTTTTGCCACTATGACCCATCAATATTCATGAACACGCTGACTACTAAATAGGCTCAGAAACAAAAAAGGTAACCGCCAGAGCGCTCGCCATAATAATGGCATAACTAGACTTGTAACACTCTCAACACATTCGAAGATTCAGCTAACACGAGAAATGAAAATAAAACATAATCAAACAAAACGACACCATCCATTTGGTGACCAAACATATAAAAAGCAATTCTAGTATTATAAAATAGACCTGATACGCTACATTTACAGATCACTGCAGACAAGAGAGTCATAGATCTGCTGCCTGCATGTGGTCAACACCACCTAACCCCGTTGAACAGATAGAGGGTTTATTCACTAACTTATATATCTGGCTAAATTATACCTCAGTTAAATGTAATAGACATTTTAAATTCACTAATTCCGTTAATGTTAATTAGTCTTTATTCTTATTGTACATGTACTGATGATATTCAATTTTCATTCACTTTCCGTCAAAATGAAAGACCTATAAGGAAAAAAAATTAGAAAAGGAAACCATGCAAATTTCCTTTTTTTTAGTGTGACCTGTGTGCAGCTAGAACATGCATGGTTTTTAGAAGACGATGTATTTATATTAAAGGGAATAAAACGTGTAAAAAGGTGCTGACTGGGGTAGTTAATTCAATTACTGTTGGAAATTGTGGCCAGACACAAATCCTGGCATTATTAATAAAACACATGCATAATCGCTGAAATGTATAAAAAAAGGCCACTTAATTGTTCCTACTAAAAGCTGATTCAACATACATTACATTTGTGAACAACTAATTACTGCATAGATAAACATCAATTAGCTATAAGGAAATTTAAGGAAAGGATGACCCATATTAATTGTACTATCTCCCGTCTGAAGAACACAAAATTAATAACAACCCCCGTTCGGTTATTTTTTAGTTTATTTTTAATAAGAGTGTTATAAATATATCTGCAACTCTATGTAACTACGCCATGTCCTTACACGAGCCGTTCCACATACCTAGATGGTGGGAAAGAAGCAACCATTTAAAATTGGGTGTTTCGAACTAAAATTATAACTATATTTAGGTTTAGATTTGAATTTTAGGGATGTTCCATAACTGCTAAATATGGACACGTTTTTTGCATGTTTCTTTTCTGTTTTATGTTGACGCTGTTTAATGCTACTGTTATTCGAGAGGTTCAACTTTAAAATAATTTGCTCTTTACCGAAATTTAACTTTCCCATGATGTTTACAAAAAATAAATCTTGGAAGAAATGGCATGTTGTTCTGATAACTTTCTTTTGTTGATTAAACAATGAACTCGCAATATTGCTAAACATGATCGATTGACGTTGTAACCTTTACGGGGCCCAATATTATATCTAAATCTGATATTTTATTTATAGTTTGAAAATGGCAGAACCGTTCTATGTTAGATTGTTTGGCTACACGAGACGCCATATTTTCAATTAAAAAGACAATAACGCATAACATAGACCTGTCTGAGCTGATAATACCGGAGCATGGAATAAACTTCCCTCAAATCGCTACCATAGAGCCAGTTGCTGTCGTCATTTCCATATAACAAAAGCTGTTGAACTAGCTATTTGAATTTTTGTCAAGACTTGTCAAACGCTGATCTGAAACTCAAGAATGGTAAAGTGAGAGGATACCAGGGAAATTTAATGCTGGGAAATCCTAGTTTGGGGAATGTTATCGTTTCAAAGCAACATTACCAGGAAACCAATATTCTCCATTCAGGTCAGAAACATATGATGGTATATATGGTATGTATGCACTGCATGGTCCAAACGTGTTCAACCGGATTCCTGTCTGTTAGTACCTTTTAAATGAAGCAGTTTGCCTCACCTTACTTTACTCTGCAACCTGAAGGTTCAATAAATCTGTAAAATTCTTTAAATGTAAAATAAACCAATCAGAAAACGTAGATTGTTTAAAGGTTCAATACCTTCAACTTCTGTCCTATTAGTCTGAAAAATTTCACAACTTGGATTTTTTGTATTGAAAATTAAAGGAACAATATATGCCTCTTAGTCCCACAGTTTTTCATCAGATGAACATTAAATTATCAGTAAACGTTTTTTTTTTCAAAAGGGAGCAACAAAGACATGTTGATGAAAATTAGTTCTGGTTTTATTGAATTGAATGTATGATTTCCTCCACCATATTGACATTTCTTCTCTCATATCTCCTGACAGAGTTTAGAATGGAACTGTGGACATATATCGTGCTTGCAACACTATCAGGTAAGGTTTATGAGATCACAAAATTACAGACATGATTTAAATAATACACAAATATCCTTGTCGATCAGTATCAAGAAATCGCAACGGGCTCGTTATTCTACGGTAGTCATAAAATTACATGAGATCAGGTAGATTTGATTGAAACCTAACCAGTGCCGTCTAATGCTTCGATAATAAACGGGCACAAAAAATCATCATCATACTTGCGTAATTCATCTGCTGAAATTACTTTACAGCAAAATTTTTTTTTTAAATAATGGGAGAAACCATAGAGCGTTAGTATGCAAAGGCCTTATAATTGCTCTGAAAGGAAATATATCTCTCTAGTTATCAAAACCTCTTATATACCTAATATAAAGAACATTTGTGACAAGGAAAATCATACCTATTAAAAAATGACAAAAATGCAATGTTAATAGATTTTTTTTTAAGATTATTATATCGTTATCCTACTGTCTGATGACGACTCCATCATTATGACAATAATGTTAACTTTCAGATAATTGAAAAGGAAGGCCATGGTGACCGTCATATGTTACTGTTAATTTAATTGTTCCTGTAGAGGAATATCTATCTTTCAAATCTCTAAATTGATTAGTTTACCTGATATCATAAGAGAATATTCCTGATAAGACAAAAAGGATTGATTGACTAACCTTTTAATTGTGACCATATTGATATGAAAATGGAACGTTATATTATACTATTTACTTTTTTTAAAACTATTGATATAGACACCTGACATTCTTAAAGATTTTTTCTTATCCCAGCTAACGATATTATTTATATACAACAAGGATGGTCCCATCCTTACATATCGGTGTATCAGTAAACTGGAGGCACAACAAAGTACTATAAAACTACCAAATCTATTCTGATCCATATGACAAATAAGACCTAAACATATTATAGATAACATTTATAAGCATTGCCTATATAGGAACCCCAATTGTAAAAAAAGAAAAGAAGAAAGACAGTCCTCTAAAATGTCCCGGAATATTTACTATATTCATTTGTAAAGGGGCGACATAGTCAGACACCCATAGTGTTTAATAATTAGCGAAGTACAAACAATTTAAAAAAAAAGGATCGTCAATAACCTTTCTACAACGATAAACTACAGACTGCGTCACTTGTCCCGTGATCCTTATTCCACAAGAAAATATATATTTCATATAAATTGAAAAATCGTTTTACCTGCAAAACCTTATTTGTGTATTCAAATACATATTAAATGTGTTCAAATGCATATTAAAACAATGATGATTTATTCATATGGTGCGGTAGCTGGCTTGCACACTCACACTAACGGATACTCGCACATGGAACTTTAATTACAAGGAAACCAGTAGCGCGAAATGATAATAAATCAGAAGCGGCCTTTCCTCAGGTGACGCGAAATTCAATGTTTGTCAAGCTTGTATTATTGGACTACGTCAAGAAATGGAAGTATTATAACGGGTCAACAAAGTTAAAAAAGGCACCGTGCTTTCGCGGGATATAAATACGACGAATTTCCTCATAATGTTACACAAAATCCCGGATTTGGTGCGTAAACGCATTGAAGTTTATATAGTACGCTGGAGTCTGAGGGCCAGTATTTCAGCATTTTTTTTAAATTTTGCATGTTTTATCATGCACAATGAAGGACAAAAAGCAATGTCATTCCACGTCATAAATCGGCTCAGCTGTCAAAGGTATTTGCGCAAGGTGACTGACATAATCGGAGTACCGATGTCCCGTAATATATATTTTTCATCTTTCAAATAAATACTGTTTTACATATCTTTATATGAACAATTTATACCTTATTAGGCACTAACTTTTATTAAAGAGTTTATTTATTACCGTCCTTATTTTTCCTCTTCACCTGTAAAGGAAAACTCGTACTGCAGCCATTCATACAATTCTGTCATACAACACAAAATAAAATCGTCTGCAAATTGGTATCACTTGGATTAGTTATTGTTTTTTAAAACTTCACGCATCCATCGCTAAAAGATCGTTGTGTTTTTTTCTGAATTGTCCTGCATGAGCTGTAAAGTCAAACATGTGTACACAAGCCACAGTGTTAAATTTGAGGTTCGTAATGAACTTTGGAAGTTGGCAGACGTCGGTTGGGTGGGGCGCTTATTAGGATTAAAATGTTTGGGGGAAAAAATTTTGAGAGCGTCGGGGCGGTTATTACGTCAATAAGGTGGTAACAGTAATGGATTGATTTAAATATAATAGTTATAGTAAGAGAAACGGTGTACTAGTACCCAAGCCTGTTCTCGAAATAACAGATTTTGACTGATTTTGACTGAATAACTGATTTTGACTTTTAGATTAAACCTAGCCCCGTAAAATTGTTCAAAACGTCGAAGCCAAAAGCTTCTTTTCAGGGTTTAAGTTCTCGTATCAACAGACCTGCTCTTTGATTCGCGAAGTTGAAATTAATCTTTCGTATATTCTTGTATATTTCAGGTGGGTACGCTTCCAAACCGTTCGACAACTTTTACCTGATGAAACAAGACACAAGGGTACAATCGAATAAAATAGAAAGAAGGAACCCTCTGATACAGATTCCATTTGTGTGGACATTACAGTGTCTTTTGGAATGCAGCGCCAGACCGAACTGCCAAGCTATAACGGTGCTCAAAGAAAACACCTGCGAGCTAACAATTACTGGCAACTGGATAATCCCACCCCATACAGGAGGGATAACCTACCAACAGATTAAACGTACATCTTAATGATATCCTGGCTACATATTTTTTTTATTTCTGCTCATCTGGTAACGAAGTTAAACTAAAGTAACAATGGACCAGAAACAGATATATAAAAAAAACATTTATTCCAGTTACTCAGTCTTGAGTAATTATATTTACACTTTTTTTCTATATAAATCAAAATATATTTACCGATTAATATAAAATCATATTATAAAGATGAGTTTAGAATAGTTCATTCATCCATTTGAGACTTGGGAATTATAATATCCTGTTCAATTTTTCCTGAACTATTTTCAAACTTGTTATCCCTAACCATACATTCATATAAAAGATGAAATACGAATAATTTGCACTATATAAATATATATCTTTATCAAGATGGATGCACATTTGCTCACGATCGTCTGAAGCTACGACGGCGCCAGAAGATTTCGGGTAAGTGAGATAAAGAAAACAGAGAGAGAGAGAGAGAGAGAGAGAGAGAGAGAGAGAGATGGTTATTCCCAGATAAGATCATCTCTTACTGTCGGGAATGTTTCAATTTAAAGTCAAACTGCTAACCTTCTAAAAAAATAAAGGTAGTCTTTTTATCATATCTTCTATAATAGAAATCTCATTTTAACGAATATGTACCATAATGAGAAACACTTTAAAGAATAACATCAATTCAGCTATATGACATTTGTCCATTTAAGCACTTGAGCAAGGAAGAAACGATGGAATTCATGGATCGCCCCCAATGCTTTCGCAAACAGGTTTTAATCGAGAGAACAGATACGGTAACTATTAATGAAATGTGAATATTTTCTTCATTGTGTGGCATCAGACTCTAGTTAATGTGCATAATATGATTCAATCTATATTTGGTTATAAATCAACGAAACATTATGGTATAAATGTTATACTCTTGTCGACAATGTTTAACTCTCTGATGTCACAAAATTGACTCTCATCAAATGACCAAAAATAAATCGTGATAATATTTTTTTTTCACATCCAAAGCTACTATAACCATTACCGATAACCATTCGTTTTTGAGCAGCCTATTATTAAAATATTTTGTTTGCAATGTGGTCCGAGATAGTCCTAGAGTCTTTCGTTTTAGTTTTAATAAATTATGTAATGCCCTTTAATGCTTTTTTCAAATTATTCACGTTATTTACAGGGTGTCCAAAGGGATTCGAATACATGTTTCAAAATGTCGTAGGTGGTAAAAACAACGTACCTCCTTCTTGCTATCGTCTTATTAAGGTAACAACATAATTTTTACTTCTTATCTTTTCATATTAAAGGCACTGGTGCGAGAATATACTGCAAGCAAAAATGCGGTAGTAATAAATGCAACAGGTACATACAATTTCGAAACAAATTATAAGGAGGTCAAAAGGTCACTATTAGTGAAATTAAAGGGGGGAATACTGATCCTGGTAACCAAACTAAAAACCTTTAGGCCGTCGGTTAGAATCTGGCCCCGACCCTGGATAAGAATGTAATTGGAATAGGTTTCTTGTGCTGCTCAGCCAGGCCCACATAGCAGTGAGAAGTGTTGGGTTCTTCTGTCTTATCCACACTCACAGGGGCTTATCAGACACACCTAACTCACGGGTGTGTTAGTAAACTAGCCGAATAATGGCTAAGTGTGTAACCTGATATCTCTAGCACGAGGTCCATATCTGACATGCCATTAAGCAGGAGCACATAAAAATTAATTAATAATAAAAAAAAATAGAAATTCAAAGAATTTAAAGAAATCGAATACTGGTTGTTTGTTGTAAAATCGGAATTAGTCCTTTAAAAATGTACGAATTTAATTCGTACAATCATATCCTCAACGCAGTCTACAATCTTTCATTATTATTTCTTTTCTGGCTGCAAAGGGATTTAAATTACGCCAACTTAGTCAGTGGGTTTCCGGCATACATCAAGAAAGTCCTTGGGTTTATCCGTTTTTATTCAATTTTGTGACAAAAATTTAACCTTCTGACAACAATTAAAAAAGTAACACAATGACAACCTTTACATTATATGAATTATATTCCAATTTACCTTTACTAAAGTAAGATAGATAATGCCTGAACACAGACACTTCAGAATCGCACATCGGCGGAAAAAGAATGTAAGGGGGAAAACGCTTCCCTTGTGGGCATCGAAACCAGAAGGGTATAAAATCACGTACAAAGCATCCTGGATTTAGACAAAACTGGTAAATAAATCTATCTGTTAATGATTTTGCATGATATTTATAAATGCGCAGATTGATTATGGAATGTCTATAGAGAGTGACCTACAAACATCACGCAGAAGGTTATCGTACAGACAAAATGGTCTCCTTTGAAATTGAAATAATTCGACTTTCATAGAATTATTGCAAAGTATCAGTCAATTTTTAATTCAGTCACACGCAAACGTAGTCAGTCTTTGTAAATATTAAATGATTTGACCAAAAAAACATAATTTGTATTTATATATATTTTTATTTATATTCTCCTTTGAAATTGAAATCATTCGACTTTCATTGAATTATTGCAAAGTATCAGTCGAGTTATAATTCAGTCACACGCAAACGTATTCAGTCTTTGTTTATATTAAATGATTTGACCAAAAAAAACATAATTTGTATATATATATATATATAAATTTATATTAATTTATATATAGTATAATTTATTTTTACATGTTACCATATTTGCTAATTCTGACAGTTTCGCTGATTTACTATTGGCTGTCTGCATCATTTGACCCACAAACAATGAAATGGTCCTGGGCTCCTGGCACACCAATGACTTTCAGTAATTGGTTATTAACAACTCCTTTTTACGGATGGGTTCTGTGCAGTTATTAGCTCTGTCTACTCGTTCAGGTGGGCGACATGGCGGTGCAAAACCATGCATAGAGCGATATGCGAGATTCCTTCCTCGGTGATATGCGGTGAGTGAGTATAACTAGAAAACACAAATAATGACCTTACCATGAACATTGTGTGACCATGATAGAATATTAATAGAATACATAAACAATCAAGGGCTCGGCAGGTGTTGGTAGCTAGTTGGGTTACCGTAGGCCGTGTAAACAGTCAATCGCCTGACAAGAGCAAAGTATGCATAGTTTCACGACTTCTTTAAACCAACGGAATAACAACAGTCAAAACCAGGTCCCATGTCCACGTTTTCCTGAAAAAAAATTCGAGAAAGTATAAAATGTTCTTGCCTTAGGGTGCAGGAGCTATCCAACCGTCCGCCGAATGAAATCATGTCTTAAGTTGATCTGAGTTCGTATGAATAAAACAATCCAAAATATAACAAAACACATCACAATGACTGCGATATTTATATATCACAGGACAGCATTGACTAAATGCAATTCCAGTTGATCATGTTTTGTGTTGTAAACAGCTCTAATATTTATAGATGTGGAAAGCTTTCTTAAGACCGTTTTGGTAGTCCATTTGCATTATTAAGTCAGCAGGGTGGAGCATTAGAGTTAAGATTTTTCGTCCAATTACCATGTGTAACATGTCATCACATTTGATGAAAAAATCTGTATTTGACCATTAATTAATGGTCGTTTTATTGACGTTTACATGACATTAATGAGACCCACGTTTGAGACAGCAACTAGTTACTTTTATGAGGCGGCACACTATTTTAACTATACAGAATATAAGGTGACATACCAGAAGGACAGAATGCTTTCTGGAATTTAAATAAATAGCCAGGGTTGGTCTGAATCTTTGACAAGTAACACCAAAGCCATTATATATAATACACGTCCAAATGTGTTAACTCAGGCTTAGTAAACGTATATTATTTAATCCCTGTTGATTAAAGTTATGTTGTGACGTGTGCAGTATATATATAAATATGCGTGTGTGTGTGTGTCTGTGTATAATGATCGTAACGTGACATATAGGCATATCATACATAGGCAGGTAACGTAATATGTAGTCATGAAGCAAGTAACATGCAGGTGTCAATCATGTGCAATACTGGCATGTTAACATGTAGGCATGCCAGCATTAGTACAGGTGATTTACAGGGATGCTTATGACGTTTCTAGCATTAGTTTTTTTTTTATCTTTCTATTGTGACAAAAGACATTTGTTTTATCAAACATTTATTTATTATTGATATATTATACATACAATTGTTCCTTTGTTAAACCGTCATAATTTTTAATTTTGTTAAATGTCATATCCCGTTGTGATATTTTGTCTACAAGTTTATACACACACTGCGATTGTAATACTTTCTAAATATCTTTCGTGACCCTAGCAAGATATACGTTATATTCTTGTATATTCTTTATATCACATGTATCAGCATATTGTTTGAAATATCATGAAAATCAGTAATCATTGGAATCTTTATTTTTTTCTTTGTTGCTATTTATCTATGTTTTATTTTGTGAGTTCCGAAATGACAATGGTATTTTTTTCTAGGTTGATTTTACATGGCAAGTAAAAAGAAATGGTCATTTTGTATTTTCAAATATGAAATGGTGAGCAAAGATTCATTATATGATACTGGCCATGACTAATACTCCAGTGATAACATTCACTTTACTCATCTTTTAAGCATTACTTAAGTATTAGTTTATTTTGACGAATCGAACAAAATTTGCAAATGTTTCGGAGACCCCAAGGGAGCCACGATGCTGGTATATAGCGGAGTTTAGTACCATTGGGTCAATCAAAAGAATTTGATTGGGATTGCTTCCAAACTGTCTCATGGACAATAAGAGAGCCAGTAACAACAATAGCAAGTTTATGGGGGATCTGTACAACATCGCTTGAATCCTTTTGACTGATAGTGGGATAAAAGTCAACATATATATATAAATATATATAGAATATTACATCTCTGCTTTGAAAATTAATGTATATATAAATATATATCCCTAAGGAGGAGGAGCTCATAAGTTTCGAAGCTTTATATCGCAAACACGAAATCTGACAGTAACACTAAGAAAAGATGTAAAAACCTATTTGGCCACACCAATGTCTCCAATTCCGAAAGACTTTCATCAGGCAATATTTTTCCAAGACCCACGGACTCACAAGCGAGAAAATTTGACACAATGGATTTTGGGGATTACTAAGGTTCAGTACATAAATATTTATAGAATCTAATTAGTATGCTGCATATGAACTACATCCGTTTTGCTTTTCTGGATGAAAAATATAAATAAGATATCTTTATGCGCGCTGACGTTGTACGGAAATACAAGGTTCGTCGGAATGTTGAAAATACCCACTGGTAATACATAATTTGTCTTTATGTCATATTTACCTCTCATAGACCTATCTGTATCCAAGCACACACATTTATTTCACTCCGCGTTTTGTAGTTTAAACAGCTTGTAACGCTTTGCTTCAAGGTATCAGCTCGGAATAAACAATTTCAAATATTGTCATTGAATAAATATCTATCCCAGAGCTGGATTTGTTCAACACTCAAAGCTCGACCGAGTGAAGAAAATAATTTTGAGAATCTGTGTATGGATGATATATACACTTTCATTGACCTCTCTGTACCAAAGAAAAATCCGCCTTATTTCACTCCGCAAATATCGAATGCATGCAGAATGATAGTGTTTGGCAGTAGCACGCACAATATAGGTCGCAGTGACCTAATTGCATGGCTAAATGAAAATTTTCAATGGGAATTTTTCCTTATATGTGACATTAGAAAAGGATACAACTTGTTCCCTGTCTGACAGCCTAGGTGTTCAAAATCATGTACTCGTAGGTCACAGATTATACGTCGACATGGCCATTTTTTCAAGTTTCCAAAGAGATTTACATAGAAACTAATAAAATATTCCCTTAGAAAATTTTTGGCCTAGCAAATATGATGTGAACCCAATTACGTTGAGATGATTTTATCACGTCTGGTTATCAGTTCCTTTATCAATTAGCTTTTTGAATAATTCCAAATTCCATGGTAGTTAAAGTTTAAGGTACAGATTCTCCCTATTCAAAGTATACGCACAATAACGATCATAAACCGAGTTCTCTGTGCAAGCAACGAAGTTATATAATTGGTATATTGGATAAGTAATTTTGATTAAGATTGGTCATTGGTTGACACAGGTATACTATTTGGATACTTGATACCCTTGAAAACCTTATCTATTTAATCCTATCAAATTTACTTTCCACTGGTAGTTTTATTACATGGTTTATCAGTATAACCTTGAGCATTCACAAAAAAATAATTTTACCAGTATCAATGAATGGTGCAAAAGATATAATGTCTAAAAATGGTGGTAGTGTAATAAACATAATCTTCCTTTAGGGCCATTTTTAGCACACTCTGCTGTAATTTTGTGCTGTTTGGAACAGGATAATTTATATAATACAAATGCAGAATATGCTTTACTTAATATTTATATATTCTCATTTACATGTAGTTTGCTGCTTATGAACTACATCCGTTTTGCTTTTCTGGATGGAAAATATTAGTAAAATATCTGTCTGCCAGCTAAAGTTGAAAGGAAAAACAATGATTGTCTGAATGCTTGAAATACCTCTGAAAATTTGTCTGTATGTCATGTTTACTTTTCGTAGACCTATCTGTACCCTAAAGCACAATATTTATTCCACACCGCATTTTTAGTATAGAAAAACACATTCAAGTATTGTCAATAAATATCTTTCTCAGAACTGGATTTAAACGAATACAAAAAGCTTGCACGAGTGTAGAAAATAATTCGGAGAATCCGTCTCTGAATGTATATACCATTTCATGAACCTGTCTGTACCCAAGAAAAAAACCCTCATTGCATTCCACATATGTAGTTCTTACAGCCTGTGATGCCTTGTTCTGATGGAATAAACCCTGAAGCACCTTCAGAGCATTGTAAACATAAAACTTTCACCACACTTATTGAAGCACTATCCACTGAACTGACGCCAATCAAAATAATGTGGATTAAATTGCGTTTGTAGCTTTTTCTTTATAAATCCTGAAAAAAAAATATTTTGTGTTGTCAACGTAATCACGTACAAAATACCAATTGCAGCACCATTCAGTAAGCAAATGCCGATCAAAATATCTGGTAACATAGTCCCTTGATAAGATACTAATTATTTTATTTATATAATGCATATGGATGCCTCTTATGAAAGACATTAAGCACAAAAAGCTCTCTCAAATATTAATTGCCATATCCAAATAGAGGACTCTAAATATGAAATGATTCCGATTTACTTGACGAATCTACATTGGGGATAACCTGTGAGAAATTGTGTTTTGTCCAGTCGTCGTTAACGATCTGTTACAATGAAGATTTTTGCATTGCACACTTGTAGGATATATGGTGGATGTTACTGGTTCTGAAGTTAACCGTTGGACCTTATAGTTATGACTTAAATCCTCTTGTTTGCAATACTGACAGGTATGTACACTTTATATGTGGGTGTATTCATGTGAATGAGTATTTGCCAATATGTATATATAGTGGTATTAACAAATTGTATATGTTTTGTTTCCATTAAACTAAGCCCATGTGTATGGGCTGGAGTGTACTATAAAAATATAGTCCATTCCAGAAAATGCGTTTTAAATTTTTTTGGCGAACTTCTATGTTTATATATTGTTGCGGTTCTCTTTCACGCGGCAAATCTGACAGGCCGAACCATAACACAAACCTCAGACACATATTCTTATATAAATGCAACAAGGGTTTGATGCAAAAATGGAGCTCTATTAATATATGTCGAGATTTACAATAACAAATAACCAAAGAGTTAACACATAATGAATACTAAAGAAAGTCTCTTGAAATGGCTGCAACTGAACAAATACTTAACTCAAGTCCAAATGTTCAACTGCAGATTCTTTGCTGGAACATAGCAAGACAAGGAAGTATGCGAATAAATAAAAGTCCTTCCTCTTCACAAATAAAAGTCCTTGGTTTCTAAATGTGGAGGGTGACCCACAACTACTGAATCTCGTAACCTGGGGTTGGCGAGTTAACGTGAAAAGTTCATAATCGAGTCCTCTCTGAGGAGCGGTGACTAGTCCTCTTATAAAGACTCATGGATGGCGGCAAACATGCATCACGGTGGTTTTATTTCAATGAGGCAGCGAGTCGACGACTTTCCCCAATAGTTACAATTGTTCTGGAGTCTACAATAGAGGGAGTTCCATGCCATGGGAAAGAATAAGTTGATTGTCAATAGGGCGAGTTCAGTGCCATTGAAAAAAAAAAACAGTTGATTATCCAGCGGACGACGTTCTAAACAAAAAAAAAACACTACGGGTGCGGCTGCAGAGGTTTACAACACCACGGCGTCCATCCAGAAGAGGAAAATCCGTGCTATATCAAGGGGTCCACAACACTCCCACCATTAACAGAGAGAGAGAGAGGGCTGAGGAGAGCAAGGCATGAGTAAATGTTAAATTGCATAGTAATAATTATTAAGAATCATTATTATCAAAGCACAATGCTCAACTCAACATTATTATCACAATATACTAAGACATAGCAAACCTACGTTTTAGGTTATAACAAGAGACAATACTCAAATCACAATTCATGACATTCAATTCTCGATAATTTGTCAGTAATAAACTGGATTACCTATATCAAGGTCATCTTCTTGAATCAGCACAGCGCCTACACCGAGATCGCTGGCATCTGTCATGAGCGAGAATTGTTTGTCAAAATTTGGAGACAGTGGAACAAAAGCACTAAGACACTTTTCATCCCAGTGAATTTCTTTGTTCTTTTTCAATAAGTATGTTGTCGGACTTACCACCTCCGCAAAATTCTGACAAAATTTTCTGTAATAACCAGCCATTCCTAAGAATGCATCCGTTCTTTACGGTTAGTAGAAACTGGAAATTCAACAATACAAGACACTTTGCTGGTTTAACACAACCTTGACCTACTTCGTGCCCTAAATATGTTACTGTGACACGACAAAAGTCACTCTTGGTCAGGTTAACTGTTTACCTAGGTATAACTAAACTTGCAAAGAGGTCTAACCTACTTAGTTTATGGTCTTCCCATGTCTGGTTATACACAATGACATCATCAATGTAACAACTGAAGTTATCTAATCAAGACAATACACAGTCTTCAATCTCATTAGGCAGGATGGTGCATTTTTTCATTGCGAGGGGCATGACTTTGTACTGGCATAAACCATTGGGTGTTATGAAATCGGATTTTTATTTAGCCCTTTCGGTATGAGGTACCTACCAATCGCAAAGTATAAGTATCTGTTTTTTTACATTGTTAACTTTTTCGGTAATCCGTACAAAACCTGTAAGTCATATGAGGTTTCTTGACCAACAAACATTGGGAACTCTAAGCACTACAACTATTCCCGATGATATCATTCTCTGTCAAATATCGGATTTCTATATTAATAGGTTGTAACTTTTGGGGACTTGCCCTATATGCTGCCTGTTTAATCGGGGAAGCATCTCACACGTCTACATCATGTTGTTGTACGTTTGTTCTTCTTGGGACAACAGGAAATAGAGAGGCACAATATTGAATTCTCTTAACTCTTATAACTGGTCGAAATCCAAATGCGACAATTTCTTATTTAAAAAATTCAAAATATCAGAGTTATTCAGTTTTAAGGGATGTTCAGATTTGTTCATGAAAACATCCTTAGTATCCTTTACCTTTTCTTTGATGAATACCAAATTTGTTTGGGAAGAAGGTGGAGATACTTCCGATGATCTGTCATGATATAACTTCAGCATATTTATAAAACGTTATTGTTGTGACTACAGGCGATCAGGAGTATCAATCACATAGTTCAAATCAGATTTCTTCTCTATTACTTTCAATTGACTTGAATATTTGGCTGAGAGGCGTTGCTCTGGAATTGGAAATAATGCAAAAACATTATTATCTGGTTTGAACTCTCTTTTAGCGGTGTTTTTTTGTCATACCACACTTTCATCTTATTTTGTGAATTCTCTGGGTGTTCTTGGGCCATTTCATTTGCCCTACGTAATTTATCCTTAATATCTTGATCATATTTTAACAGAATGTTCGGACTTCTCTGTTCCAACAAAATATCTTTCAGTACCGCCAGGGGGCCTCTCACACAGTGCGCATACACCAGTTTAAAAGGACTAAACCCTAAGCTTTCTTGTACAGCTTCTCTGACTGCAAATATAAAAAGGGTAAACTCTCATCCCACTGCTTTCCAGTGTCAAGACAATAAGCTCGAATCATGTTTGGAAGGTTTGATTAAATTGCTCTAGAGACTCTCAGGCAAGTATGCACTGGATTTTTAATGTTTTATACCTAATTCTGCCATGACTTGAGCAAATATATTTGACATGTAATTTGAACCCTGGTCAGTTTGTATGGTTTAGGTAATCCAAAAGTGGTTAAAAAATTAAACCAGAGCTTTAAAAAAATTCTTTGCTTATATTGTTCTGAGCGGGAATGGCCTCCGGAATTTTGGTTGCCACACACATAATAGTTAAGATATATTCATAACCATGTTTAGTTTTCCGTAGCGGTCCAACACAAACTAATATTACGGACTTGAACGCATGTGTAGCTGGGATGGGTAAGAGTGGGGCAGGACTAACATGGTGGGCTGGATTAACAATCACTTGGCACACGTGACATGTTTTACAATATTTAGCCAAGTCATGTTACAGTTAAGGTCAATAGAAATTTTCAGGAATTTTATGTTTGATTTTTCTGACGCCCAAGTGCCCGGCCATAGGCTGATCATGCGCAAGTTTTAATATTTATGGGCGATTTAAGGAGGGGCTACAATTTGATGAAGTGTTTTCCAAGTTCTATTAGCCGGAATGGTAGGAGGTCTTTATTTTCTAACGAATACATCGTTCCGCAATGTGAAAGAAGTGGGAAATTTATCTGCTTTCTTTTTAGTTAACGCATTTTCTCTAAAGGAGCCATTATGAGGATCTTTCTTTTGCACTTCAATCAAATCATTAGTTTTTATCCTAGGTCCTAGATTATCTACTCTCCTTTCTCTTGCGATTTTTTTAACATTTTGTTCAGACAATTTGGCGCCCTTAATTCTCCTTGGAATATCCAGGAGATTTGTATTTAGGAGCTGATTACCCTGTATTACAGTTGTAATAGAATCATTTGGATTCAGTGTGCCACATGGGCTGCATGTATTATCTACGGGCGATTTTACATTTAATCGCGTATTGAGCTTTAAGCCACTGAGGTCATCACATGAAAGCGCCATAAAAGTTTGCAACAGGTCCAGAACAGAACTCTCTGGTTTCAGACTTGCCTTTCTTACTCATAGCTCGAGTCACCACACAGCTTGGAAATACGCCCGGAAACTCCTGCTGGAGCAGGTCTGTGTCCGTTTCAGTGCTCGGCAATTTAGTCATTCTGGGATAAATTTTCACTCTATCACCTGCATCATCGTTGCCTAGGAGGAGTGCAACGCCCTCTACTGGCAACGTCGAACAAATGCCTACTGTTACAAATTCAAAGACTAAATCGGACACTAGTTTCACTCTATCTTATGGATCCTCTAAGAATTCCGAACTGACACCCTGTGCTAGAACCAAACATCCCGTGTAATTCGCTTTAAAAAAGGGCAAAACAGATTTCAGAACGAGGCTTCTATTGCCCCGGTATCCTTCAAGATTTTTCCATCAGACTTCTTGAATGGTTTCCCTCTAACTGAACAAAAAAAGTCTGACACAAAGGTTTGAATGCTCTCAATAACAGGATTTTGTTTTCCACCTTTTGTCTCTAGGTTACTGGGAATTGTTTCCGGATTCACGCTCTGCGTAACAGTAAACGCATTTGGCTTGCTCTGGCTTTGTCTTTTCTTTATAGGACATTTAAATTCTCTATGCCCAATGATTCCACAGAATGCACATCTATCAGGTTCAGTCCTAGGTGGCCCCTCTCTTTTTTGAGCAGGATAGTTAGACTGACTTTTAACCGGGACCTACCATTATTGGACCGAGGTTTGTTTGAGCTGGAGGAACTTCGGTAGGAGGGACTACCCCTGCTGCGACCAAATTTTGGGCTTTTACTGCCCTCTCTTATCTCACCATACCTTCTTCTATAACTGGTGTAACCGGGGCGCTGTGATAAAGCAAACTCATCCGCCAGAACACAAGCCTCATTAACATTGTCTTTCTTGTGTTCATCCAAAAACAATTTATTCGTTCCGTACATGTCTTTTAAATTCTTCTATCAAAATTTACTGTTTCAGTTTTTCATTACCAATTTTTATAGACTGACACCACCTGTTAAACGATTTTTTTTTATTTCTGGCATATTATACATGTGTTTGATTGTCTTTTTTTTGGAGTGTCCCTAAATTTTAAGCAACATGCCTTAGGCAACAATTTATAAACTCAGAATGGCCTCCTTCACAACAAAGTAATCTCAAAATTTTTTGTCTGTTAGCGCAGTATACACATCCTGTGCGCGACCAGCCAGAACGCTTTGTAGTAACAAGGTCCACTGGCCTTTAAGCCAAGCCATTAAAGTGGCCTCCCGTTCAAAATAACTGAAATAACGCTCCACTTCGTTTTCGTTGAAGGGACGAACTTAGGCAGAATATCTGAATAAGAATTCAGAATGGTCATCTATTTTAGGAGGTTGACGGTTTTGTAATTCTAGCTCTTTCAATTTAATTTGTGTTTCCCTTTCAATTTCACATCTACTTGAGCTTCATATTTTAATTTAAATTCTTACTTTCTTACCCCTAATTCCACAGGGTCAATTGCTGTTGCACCGAAAAGTTCCCTAGGTTGTACACGTCTTAAACCTTCAGCAGTTTAAACATTCATGATGTCAACATTGAAAGGAATAGAATTATTTCAAGTCCACAGACTTGGAAAAATTTACGTTTAAAGCGTTTTTTTTTCAGGGATAAGCTTTGTATAGAAAAGGTGTGTTCAGCAGTCCTAGCAAATTAAATGTATCTGTTTTTCTTTCAACTCTATTGCCCATGATTGAGTGGAATAGTAGGCGTTTACCTTTCTTAACTGAGATGATTCTCGACCTCTTTTTTCTATACATTTGATAATATTTAATATGAATCTACTTACCGTCGTTATATCTGGCGAGGACAACAAAATATTACGTATCAGCAAAATAATAGTTAATTGGAAAATTATTCTTCACCCGTGTATTTCGATTTTTGTCGTTATAAACGACATATATTTTATTAGGACAATTTTGTGGGTATCGGGTCCAATGCATAAAGTAATTACACGGAACTGTTCATAAATTATCAATCGGAAATATGTCAAAGATATGTATATATAAATACTCTCAACCAAAATAAATTATGTGGCTTTACACAATATTGTTTTAAGCTGAACTGAGGAGAAAAAAGTCTGCGAAGTTCTATCAGGTCTGCTGAAGTTTTCAGTTTTAAGAATATATTTCATAGAAGGAATCATCATACATCACATATAAAATGTGTAATAATAGCAATTGGGCAATAATTATATAATACACTTAAGATATATATTTTTTTTCTGTTCACTGAAACTCAGTTTTATTTTTAATACTAGACCATTTCAAGAAAAGTCTACAATGGCCGATTTTTATGATTTTATAAACAAGCAAATCGATTGGCATTACAAGAAAAACAATAATGATAAATCAGCATTTGATATTTTGATTGTGGTATGTTCACTCCACCATCGTAATTTAAATTAATAGAGAAACAATATTCTTGACTCTCATCATAAAATGGACGTTTATTTATTTAAGGGGGCCCTGAAGTGTATACTCGATTTAATGGACGCATAGTGTTTTTAATATTTTTAAAATATGTTTGTATAGCATCGTTGTGCTTAAATAAAGATGAAAAACCGTACAAGTCTAATGTTACATCGTTATTAATATAAACATCTGATTTTGTAGAGCTATTAACTTGCCATAATTTTTTAGAGTTAATAATGGGGTACTCAAACTGTTCAATTAGTATTTTTAATGGTATTTATTCATAGGCGGGATGTACGGGTTATTTAATGTGATGCCTTGAATATTTTGTATCTACGTTTATCTCAAAGGAATTAAAAGGAATTGGTGATATACATAATACATTTCATACATATTTATAAAACGTTTAACACATGATAGGTCTCTCATATACAATGAACAGGTAAGGAGAGTCGATACACGAACACCATGTGCACCCGAACCAAGGTGCACCCTGTGCACCCGAACCCAGGTGCACCCTGTGCACCCGAACCCAGGTGCACCCGAACCCAGGTAGTAGGTGTGTAAAATTCATGAACCAGCCGACCCGTATTGTCAACGGCTTCCAAAAGTGTTACACAAGAGACCAATATAATTAAAATATGAAAAAAAGAGGTTGTTAAAATTAAAATTCACCTTTAAGATCTTTTGAATTTTCTTTTCTTTTCAAAATATAAATTTATTTATTTACATGGATAGTGCAAATAGTTATCAAACTAATCAAATCACTCTCCATGGCCTAGATGATGGCGCTCGGAAGTCGGTAGTCAAAATATTATATACTTCAGAGTTTTCTTGTTCCTCTTCCTTCTTCAGTGTCTGTTCTTGAGATATCTCCATGGTTACCGATAACATAAGTAAGATGTCCATGAACCTTATATTTTCAGGGCGATTTAGCAATACATTATTATGTGTTACATAGAAATGATTCATTTAATGGAAATACTAGTCGCACACGAACGTTAAGGGCTGCCTAAATTAATGGGTCTGTCAGTAGATATACACGTGCGGTATTTGGACGGCAGGTTGGCAATAAGGTTGAAAACTGGGGCAATCTTATACATTCTGGTTTATCTCAAAGGTGGCTTATCAGAACCAAAACCTTATCCCAGGGACTGTTCAGAAAAACAATGTTATTGTACTAACCTCATGAGTTAAAATTTACTGATGAGTGAAACAAATGAGTGTTAAAATTAAATAACAGGGCAAGAAATTGGCTGGATGGGGCGTAATGCATTTATGAAATAAAAGATAGGAAAAATTGTACTCCAGCCGTTAAACTTATCGTAATTTTCGAAAAGATGCCTCAACTTATGTATGTCGTATATATACACGATTGGAATTTCACAATATAATTACCGCATGACTTAATCCTTTCCGAGGTACAAAAGTGCTCATAAGATGATTTGATGGAAGGAGATGATTTTTTATTTATTTTGTTTATGCTATGACCTTTATCTTATATACTGAATAAATGTATCACCCTTGATTATATGATTATAATCATTATGTCATAAGCAACAAACAATTTCCAACTAATTTCTCTTAATTTAACTGATACGTTATTTTCTCAGTATCATAAAGGAAATACCAATGAATTGTAGTACCTTCAAACAAGACTGGTCACATGGCTGGGATCTGTTCCGTTCGGTGGAATAGGGAGTATTTTTTAAACATGTAGCAAATAAATGGAACAAATGTATATACTGACAGAATTTCTATAATTCTCTACTCCTTTAAATACTAGTTCCTGAACGTACCAAAAGTTCCTGTAATATCATTCTGACATATATTGGCAGCTTGAGTATGATACTACATGATTAATAAGTATGTAAGTTAAAGGGTAGTTGTATTATTTACTTCCCTTATACCAACGGTTGTATTATGCAAATATACAAAACTATTGCTGAAAGTAAGAACCTAGGTGTTTCCTATATTTTTACCTACCTTAGTATATCAATTAATTGCTAAAAAAGACAATCAAACCCAGTCTTCTAAGCGTTTTACCGTGTATGTTGATTATTCATGTTTATTTCTTGTCGCAAATCAGCATTAATCTAGGAATATTGTATTGAAAATGTATTTTGGAGCAAATCAACACTAGATTTATTTCTCCATAACTGCTTTATGTAGTTAGCCTTTGCATAACTGCTCCGCCTATTTATCAAAGTTTGACCACGTGACTGTGACGCTTCCTCACCTTCTATTGGCAAGTAAGTTTTTTTGTCAGTTATTGTGACATATGGTGATACAAAACAGGAAATAAATTGTCAGGTGCGCATAAACGTTATTTCATTTGCTATTGAAATGTTTCAATTTCCTTTTATGCAGTTTCCATTTCGGAGAGTTATTTATTACTATAACGCTGCTGCTGTGACTCAAACTCTCATGCGTGCTGAAGCCCGTACAATTTCATATCCCGATTACTGTCATAAGTTAAGCATGCAAGAGCGACATGGCAGTAAACGGGTTTGACTTTATATATCCTAGAGGGAAATACAATACTGACTGCAGTTTGAAAGTAATTGGACAGCAATTTTTTAAAAATTTATATTTGTATTTATTGAAGGGTAGAATTTTGACATGAACAATATAAAACTTACAATATGCCTTATGGATACACATACTCATATAAAGAAGTTAACTATCAGTCTTTATTATGGTACAAACATTAAGGGAAGAGAAAAACGAATGCCGTATGTTCATACAGAACCAAAACTTTATAGACAGCAAGACATTCTGCACCCGGTTATGTTTAGACGAATTGGCCGATTTTGCTTTTTTGAAATAATATACTTTTTGGTTACATAAGGAAATGATGGGTTTGTTTGCAAATTGCTCCAGGAGCATATGCTCACATAAAAAAACATGCAGCTTTAATAAAATGACTGATATATCTATTAAAACAAGTAGGAGGTTATACAGGTTATATGATCAATATGTCTGCCAGATTGTGTGATGAATGGTGATCAATGAGATATCTGGAAATAGAGTTTACATTTTATGTAGAATAAACGAAATGATGAAAATCAACACCGCAGTCCTGATAAGGGCACTAAAATGGAAAATATGTACCTTCGACGATAATTAGTCAATTTGTCAAACCAATCTTTGCACAGAAATTGGATTTAATGCGAAGATCATTCCCTAAAGCATGAAATGTATATATAAATATTGTTAAGTCAATGTGTAAAATCAGACAATTTGTAAAATGTCTGAAATTTTCAGTCAATTTACAAAGTGCCTGATTCATCTAGGCAATTGATAAAATGACTGAAATTTGCAGGCATTTTACAAATTGACTTTTTCATCATATTATTGCACATTTTAATGTTTCATATTATTAAAAGCGTCCACCTGGCTTACTTCTGGTTGTTGAGAATTAATTCTGTAATCATAGGATATCTGAATATTATACTATCTCAGGGGTTGCCATTTTCTTTTGTACTTTCAGAGTGGGTGTTCAGAATTTCAGAAATATTGAAACAATTTCGTTATTAAATAACTATGAACATTCTCGCTTCGGAAGAACAAACAAACATAAAATTATTGGATCTCAAATACTTAGGACAGCAAACGTCAGATAGCGTTTTCTGAGATCCCCCATCCCCCACCATTGGATTCAAAATAAATTATGCATGAATTACTTAATTTGTGCTTTACTTCCTGGGATTTCACAATGCCATGGAAACTGTCGAATCATGCAATATTATTAGTTAATATTTCACATTAACGTCACAAAAGTGTTGTCGTATGAATTGCAAAAAATTAAGGATACTTCATTATGTTATAACAGTGTGCATATTTCAACTCTATGGTTCTGGTTACCCCTGAACAGTTTGTGTGTTTTAATATTTGATCAGTATTATTCATGTAGCCTAGTAAAAAGAAACAGAAACAACGTTTACTCAAACGTAGCTGTTTATACTATTTGGCAATGTATGTTTTACAATTATGAGATATTCAATCTATGTGTCCAATAAACTGACTAATTTTTTAGGCAATTAGTAAAATGCCTGAAAATTTCAGTCATTTTTTGTATGTTGACTGAAAATTTCAGGTATTTTACGAATTGACTGATTTTATACCTTGACATATATATATATATATGCATATATATATATATATATATATATATATATATATATATATATATATATGTATGTATAATTGTAAACCGTATAATGTTGTGTTTCTTTATATTTCAACAGAGGTTTACACATGTGGGACGTTTTATACATGGTACACAGCATGACACGAAAGCTCTTTCAGCAAAAACAGAGAGATTACACATCAGTGGTTTACCCATAATTCAAACAATAAATGCACTAGGGATATGCAGTGCAAAGACGATATGTCCAGCTGTCACGCTATACATGAATGGTGTTTGTGATCTTATCCTCGTCAAAACCTGCGGTGGGGGCTCGTACATACCATCAACTGAAAAGTACGTACAAGAAAATTAACGTGTTAGTGGTTTGATGTCAGTGCTACTGTTCATGTGTGTACAAATACAAAAAGGGGGTTATATAATTTTCTATCCGTCAATCATTCTTGTTAATGATTACACTACGGTACCATAGGGATTTATAAATATTACATATATTAATATATTAATACAAATATGTAAAAAAAAGACAAAGTAATTGCCTAGAAATTCATTTAACTTGAATACAATATCAAATAAAATATGTGACCGATTTAAAATGGGCACCTAGTTAGCTGAGTGAAAGGTTTTTCTAAACCGAAAAACAATGCAAGGAGATTCAATCCATGTTGTAAAATCTTTTAAGGTACTAGACCAGGCAGAAAAGGCACTTTTACCTCCTCTCCTGACCTGGTAGGCGAAACAACGTTCGGTATGTTATATGTGTGCTTTCCAATCTGTAATCAAAGCGATAAAACTGGAATAATACTAAAATCAATGTATACGTCGATATTAATTTCTCCACCTACTGCCAGAAGGTGAAATCGTTAAAGCTTTTCCTGATATTTAAATGTAAACCTATAGCAATAAATGGTTTGGTCATATGCCATACTGCCCGGTAGATAATGTCAATGTAGAGGCGGCTTAAGTCCTTCCACTTAAGTAGCACATCACCACACATAAATCTCAGTAACACAAAAATCTTTCTTATTTCACTGTATTGTTAAGGCACTGATATCTCAGTAAAACAAAAATCTTTCTTATTACATAATATTGTTAAGAAACTCATATTTGTTGACTTACCGAATCTCTGAATGAATTTACAGAGTGCCCACAAGACTTCAGTGATTTGCTACAATATACTTGGAATGCCATTCGTCCTTCTTGTTATCAATTAGTAAAGGTATATTTATCATTATGTTATTTAAATTAGATGCAATTCAATTGTTATTTGTAATGCATTATACAAATAATGGTTACATATTAATGTCACATATACAAAAAACGTTTGCTTTAATTCTCATTCTTGTATTTTTCTTAAAAAAAGGTTTTTGCATTATATTTCCTTCCCTTCTCTTCACAGACATGCGCGCACACACACATATATATCGTTAATTTATTCAAGGACCATTTCAAAGATAATTCATATCAGTCAGAGTAGATGATACTGCATGGTGTGATGAGACAATATCACACACAGTTGGCTGATTAGTTTAATTCGAGATGCCCAATTTGGTTAGGCCACAAAGCGGAAGTTAGTAACCGACAGTGACAGAGTACCATAATAATGATATGCCGACAAAACCTCATCGATTCGTTCTTATATCTTCCGAATTCCAAATGACTTGATACAAAAAAAACTTTCTTTTAGAATTGTTACAGATGCCGACATTCAACACTAAGTGACTCAATAGACACTGACACAGAAAAATTAAGAACTATGTTTAATATCTGAAAAATAAGCTGCAATGATATTTATATAGTTGTATAGTTTGTGTTGTTGCTCTGTAGATTTAAAATTTCAAGCAAAATTGCTATTTTTGCAACCAAAAGAACATTTTATATCTGAACATGTTTTCCACAATAACAATATTTAAATATAGTGTTCCATATTCAGGGCTTTTTTAATTTTTGTAAAAAAAATGAGCCATCTTTCCATTCTGATATTTGACTTAAATGTTATTTGCCAAATCAATAAATGGATCTTTGTATATAGTGGCCTGTTACTTGCTTATAAAATAATATATCTATACACAAAATTTTGATTAGAAGTATTTAACATATTTGCAAATTTGGCTAACTTTATTTCTGATGGTTTATGCAAAAAAATCCTCTTAAGATGATCAACTGAAATATTTGTTATGCAGACAGTGCATAAAAAATGATCAAAAGGAGTAATTTTGTAATAGTTGAGTAAGAGTAATGTGAATAGAAGTTAAATATTAAACATAAATCTTTATCATGATGGTTTTCCGCTCTCTCTTAACCAATTATTATGTATAAAAAAACTATTTAATCCGGAATGTAAACGTCAAACTCTAAAGAAGGAGGTGCTATGGTCGAATAGCAGGTCCATTGAATGAACGCAACGTACCGTATCCTAAATATGGTATAATTAAAAATAACATTGCTTGGATTCGAAGGATTGGTTAAATTTGTGATAATAAGAAATTGTGTATTCAAAAGCCTCTAAGCATAAACACAGTCATTTGCAAATAAGTACATTGTGAAATTTAAACCATGACACTGTCTAATCAGGGGGCTTGAATAGACGGGTGATACTGAATCCAGCTTTTTCATGGTTTTAAATGAGAGAGTGGACGACAGAAATCACAGACAAAAGGTAATTGTCAGTATTTAAAAGAGATAAGCAAGTAATCGAATGTTCTGTCATTGCTTAATACCACTGAAAATATTTCACCATTCATTCTAAAGCATTCTCTTATGGAGCCCCTACAGTGACATACGTGGTATTTTTTTTCTTGGTAAATATCGCGTTCCCTCGCGATAATATCGCGTTCCCTCGCAATCTTTTCGCGTTCCCTCGCGATAATATCGCGTTCCCTGGCGATCTTCTCGAGATCTTTTCGCCTTCTTGCGATCTTTTCGCGTTCCCTTGCCATAATATTGCGTTCTCTCGCGATCTTTTCGCGTTCCCTCGCGATCTTTTTGAGTTCCCTTGCGACAATATTGCGTTCTCTCGCGATCTTTTCGCGTTCCCTCGCGATCTGTTCGGCTAGGCTGGTTCCCTGCTCTCCTATATCTGGCATGCGCATACATGCAAATTAATGGACGCGGGAACCAGTACAACAGTTTACTGTGTCTCGTTCTCTGTGTCGTTAACACCACTACGCTCCAATAAGATATACGCTCGATGTCAGGTCCACAAAACGATGCTTGTATAAGATTAGAGTAGTAAAATGGTTAAATATGCAGATGCAAAGTGACTTTAGGACTCATTTCTGATGACAATGAATTGCCTTATAGGAAGGAGACATTATATCTGACTAAATGTTGTCAATCATAATCTTCTTTTCAATGATGAAAAAAAACAAAGGAAGTTTTATTCGATTTTAGAAAAAGGTGTAATGTAGTAATTAAAATGTGTATCAACAATGTTGGAGTTAAGATTGTTAATAATTATAAGTACCTTGCTACAATTATTCAGGATGATCTCAAATGGTCTGATAATACACGCACACATATATATATATATATATATATATATATATATATGGCATAAATGTTTTCATAATATATATAATATTTATATAATATTTCATAATATTTTATAACTTTTTCTTTTACCTGACATGAAATTAATACAAGGCCATATTCTATCAAATACTTAAAACACTGGACATAGTTCATCTTAGAAAATTGATACTTCCACTGTCAAAACTAATATATATACATATATATATGCCTCATCCCCCACATATCTGTTATTTATTATTATGGGTCCTCAGCCACCCGGAGCTATGTGCAAACCGGTGTTTAAAATGATCTAATTGATCTGGAAACAGGCTAAGACATACTTAAAATAATCGGAATGTCTTAAAATTATTAGATCTGCTATATAGAAATGACGCCTTTGTTGTTGGTCTTATGATTTTATTACAGAAACACGATATATCACATATCCCGATAATATTTAACAATAATGTCATTTTAGAACATACATACGTTTTCAGGCATTTTTATCATATATTTATCATCTTTCCTTCTAATATTTCTTCTTTTAAAATTGCGGAAAAGTTAACAAATGATTCTCTATTAAAAATTCGCATGAAATAATTCTATGAAACAAAATGTTAACAATTATTAATTGATGGTTTGTGAGTATCTTCTCTCTTTTAGTCTCTTACACCATCTTCTCTCTGAAGATGGTGTAAGAGACTAAAATAGACTTAATGGAAAGGTCGTGCTCGCCGGCCCTGCTTCGGGGGTTCGACCCAGCAATAGGATAGATTACGCACCCAGGGCTCGGAGGTGCAGTGGTCACCGGGCCTGGTTACCGCCATGAAAAAGAAACAGAAGAAGCGTGCGATAATGCCGTGTCACGTAATCCGAAAGCGGAATGGAATTCTGCAGATGTAAATATTAAAATATTGAAAATAGTGACGTTTACTTCCACCAGAAAAATTATTAATAAAAGAGCAATTGTAAATGCCAAAAATAAAGTTTGCAAATTTCAAACTCGAAAGGAGGCACAACAATCCAGGAAAATGTCCACCTGGCTCGTACTTATTAAAAGTCAAGAAACAGGGCCCAGATATCAAAATAAGCAGATTTTTTTTTCATTCTCTAAATGTCGATTCTATGGTTTATTTGTTTATCGACTGGCAATTGAAGAATGTGTTGGTCCTGCCAGGGCACACTTGTGGTTTTGTATTCACTGATGTGGAGTCGGCAAATAAGTTAAATATTTCTGTTTCTTAATGGAGAACCACATTTACAAAAATACATTAATGAGACAAGGTGGGTATAAAAATGATCCTGGGTAAAATAACCCTCTGGACACTGGAATATCTGCATACTAGTGTTTAGTATCAGAAGAAGAAGAACAGATGTGGCCTAAGACCTTCTGTAGAACCACCAAAATAATTATGGGGCTGTTACAACTGATAATTTAAAACCAACTGATAACGTTATAAATAAATGACCGATAACGTATCACTAACCAATAATGTAATGCGAAATCAATAGATAATGTAACAGATTTCCCTAGCCGTTAACGTAAAACAGAATTAATTGGTAAAGTAAAAACCATTCAGTGAACATGACGAAACCAAATTGGACCTTCCGCATGCTTCTTGCACAATACATGCATTTTTTTAGCTCAGTTTACCATAGGTCATCAGAGCTTTAGTGATCAACCCTTGTCCGTCCGAGCACAAATCGGCCTCTTTCGCGTCGCACTTATCTTTTATTATGTTTATATAGCACAACTTAGAACGTCAGAAGTTCAGAACATTTCAGAATGATAAATTGAAACCAGTGGGGGATCCAGAAATTTCAGAATTTAGGCTGGGGGAGGGCGGGGGGGGGGGGGGTCAATACTGGGTATGATTAAAAATAAAGTTCTTAAATTGCGCATTTAAATTTTTGTTTTGTGTGTTTATATACATATATAAATGTCGCGCGCCATCTTCCGATCTTAAGAAGGACCGACCCAATATCCGATCATGATCTACCGATGCATTCCTTCAGCTTTGAATTAAAAGAAAAAGAAAAAGATTAAATGAATAATAGTTTCTCATCTACGAGTATTATAATTTGTATATTTTATGGTATGTGTGGAAAGTAGCTGATGGGTGGAAAGGTATAAACCTGCAAATGTTCTATACCTTGTACAATGATTTTTATTTTTTTGTTTTAAATAAATTTAAATTAATTTAAATATGTGTATATATTTTTTGGTCTTATTTTATAGATAACAAATGAGTATAAAATATTACCAATATCAGTAATTGAACATAGGGAGATGGGCACGTGCAAAGTTGATATTGTTGATTGGTAATTTGGCCTGACCCATCTTAAAATGGGTCTGAACCAATAAAGTGAGAAATATTATCAATTTCAGTAAATTACATCGGGATATGGTCCTGGTCCAGGTTGACATTATTGATCCGTTGTTGGGTCTGACTCCTAATAAACAAAGAGATAGAAACAAATGATTTGATAATCTAATTGCTAAAAAAAATAAAAAGAGGTCTGCAAAAAAAATTAAAAATGAATAAATGAGGAATAGATAACATATATCAGAAACATGGCAAAAGGTCTAATCTCTCTTTTTCAAGTATCGCTTTGTTAACCTGACATCGAGTGTATGTCTAAGAGTTGGTGTTAAAGACACAAATCGAGACACAGATAACTGTTGTACTGGTTCCTGCGTCCAATTTTTTGTATGCTAGATGTTGTATGCTAGATAAAGGGGAGCAGGGAACCGGCCAAGTGATCATTTGTAAGATCGCGAGGGAACGCGAAAAGATCGCGAGGGAACGCGAAAAAATCGCGAGGGAACGCGAAAAGATTGCGAAGGAACTCGAAAAGATCGCGAGGGAACGCCAAATGATCGCCAGGAAACGCATAAAGATCGCGAGGGAACGGGATATTTACGAAAAAGTATTACGAATTTCACTTTAGGGGCTCCATATTCTCTTGATTTGTGAAGATACTTTTATTATGTGCACAGAACATATTCTCTTCAAACCATGTTAGTCAGCTATATTTTAACCATGGACCAGTTAAGGGATAGACTGCTATGGCCTGTTTGAG
Source organism: Sipunculus nudus (assembly GCA_026874595.1). Lineage (NCBI taxonomy): Eukaryota > Metazoa > Annelida > Sipuncula > Golfingiida > Sipunculidae > Sipunculus > Sipunculus nudus. The sequence continues at coordinate 41,060,238 of CM049321.1, read as the reverse complement.
ACACTATACCGATAAAATTCTGATATAAAACTAAAATACGTTGAACATTCTGTAAAATAAGCCTCCTGATCAACAGATAAGAATTGGTTCATATGAAGGTATTTTTCTGAAACCTGTAAATATATATAATGTGGTTACTCATACTCATGGGCCAGTTTCCAGTGCCAACATAAATTCAGAATTCAGAGCCATTTGTGAAATGCCGGCAACAATGACCATTTTGTGTCGTTTGTGTTATAGAATCCAGTTGTGATTGTACGGTAGTTTTCGACTTATATATATATATATATCTGATTTTTTAAAACAATATATATATATACGTGTGTGTACGTGGATGTGTGTGTGAGTACAGGTTGTTTCATATTTTTTTTACATTTCTTTCCACATGAAATTCAGTATACAGCACTTCAAGTAAATTACTACTTTAATTTTTATTATCATTTTAAGCGAGCAAACAGATTTGGATCATGATTTTAAAAAAAGCAACTTACTTAAATCAACATTTAATATGTTCATTATGGTATGTTCACCCAACTAATTTATTTTAAATCAATAAAGAAATAATATTCTTGATTGATGTCAAAGTTGCACGTTTCTTTATTAAAAGCGCCATTTAGTGTGTACTCGTTTTAATGGACACATTGTATTTTTGTATTTTGTGCATGTATGCTTGTAAAGCATCTTTTAAAAGTAAACATATTCAATCTTAAATAAAGATTAAAAACCGTACAGGTCTACTTTTACATTGCTATTCGTAAAAACGTCTGATGTTTTCTAGCTATTAATTGCCATCATTCTTTTCAGTGTATATAATGGTATATACATGGGTATATATGAACTATTAAACTATTAAAATCACTATTATAAATGATTGGTCGTTTTCGTTGAGCTAACCCGTATGCATGTTCATAACACGAAAACAGTACCCTGATACGCTCCTGGGATAGCACTAAATGTGTACAATAAATTATTTTCATAATGTTGCCAAAGAATCGAGATGTTGAGCAGAATGACTTATCAATGATTTTGTATACAGATATATGTTCATATCAATTATTACAAAAATTATAAGAGGTGTACACAGTAGGAAACCAATTCCCTGTTTATGTAGGTAAAATATTGAAATATCTTTTAAAGAATATTTGTAAGAAAGTCAATAATAAAATGTCTAAATGATATCACAGCCATGATGGCACATTTGTAAAATTTCATTAAAACTTCAGTCCTCATAAACTAATTTTATTAAACTTAACATACTTAATTATATTATCTATGTCTGAACCGATGTTACCTGAAATGTTAGCATTCTCTGTATATCCAAGTGATTTCAATGTTTTCGACGGTAAACTTGCATTACCTCTAGTTTTATTTATTTGGCTTGTGAAATATCGTTTAAACAATGTTTGATATAAACAAAGTAGTTGTTTATCCCGATAATGTATTTTTTTTTTGGTAAAATCATATAATATTATTGATTTTTAATTCAGATCCACGTTTCATTACTGAAGCATTCTCTTTTTGTGCTTTTGTTTTAATGAGAGTATTGTGGAGTTTGTTAAACGTGTATATGTTTGCACCTTTTGTACTTTTTCATCAAAATGCTTAAATAAAGATGAAAACCCGTTAAAAGTATACTGTTACATTTTTATTCATATAAAAATATTTCTTTGATCCAGCCATATATTTACCATCAGTTTATTTTCCAGAACTAATAATGCACAATAGGCGAGATGTACGAGCGATTTAATGACATGACAGTAATACAAATTCAGCTACGTTGATACTCAAAGAAAATTAACAGGAAACGATAATATGCATACATACATTTAGCCCCCAAAAATATGTTTAAATTGTGTTTAATGCACATCAAATGTGTATCAAAGCGAACCGATACTATTTAAAATGAGGCCTGTTTTTAATTCTCCCTGAATCACTTAAATTATATGCACCAGGCTCGATGAACATCACCACGTAGCTGAAGATCAATGCCAAGAGTCGCCAACTATAATTATAACGGCAGCTTCTGAAATTAACGATCCTGGCCTGGTATATATGCATTCAAAACTGCGTGGTTTCAATGTCGCGGACAGAGAGCGACCGTTAATATCGCGAATTTAAAACCACCGCAAATAAGAAGACAACAACAGTATATGAAACAATGACAATAGTCACCGCAATTCTACGTCTGGCCGAGCTTAAAAGGAATTTGGATATATGTCCCTTCCTATTACAAAAGTCAGTCAAGCTGTATCATATGTATATAAAAATAAGATGTTTAAGCAATTTGTTTAATCAAATTGGTGGCATAGAAATGATATTTTCTGTAAAGGCATTGCCAGGAGAGTAAAAGAATACTTAAGGTGGAACCAAATATATCCGCCGGTGGTACTGAACGAAAATTGTTTATTTCTTCTCACATTTATAATAGATCTGTTGCTTTCTGTAATATTTCCTGTCATTCCTACCATTAGCCCTATTTAGAAATCTTTCCTTCGACCTAAATATCCATTACGTCTTTTATATTATCCGACATATAACACAGCAATACGTGGCATTAGGGATATAAATGACAATCAATTTCGTAGTAAATTTCCCTTGACACCACTAATTGATCTTGAGCTTTTATAAGGCTATTCTTTGTATGACAATGATTGCTTATGTAGCATACGTATTGCGGCAATATTTGTCACTCCCGTCTCACAGAGGATAGGTTAATGCATGTTCTAAATTTTCAAAGCACTCATTAAATTAAGCTTTCGTGTCATATTCCCAGTGTTGGCCACTATTCTAATGGTCGTTTGTATGATTTTTGCATGTATTTAATGATCTGCTACAATTGTAGGTGGACGGGATTTTGGAAAACATAAACTATTTAGAAATCCATCCTCGCTAAAGATAAATCCTGGGACAAATATACTTCGAGATGCTTCCAATAATTCTGTTCAGGATTGTTTTAGGTATGGCATATATGGCACATGTTGTGGGAAATCAGTTTAGCGGTATGTTACGTCAGTTTATCTATAACTTTACACAGAAGTTTGATGTTTTGCACTAGCTGTCGATATTTCAATTTATGAGGTGCCATGTTAATATTTATTATTGTATATACATTTAATCATTTCTGTGATAATTACCATGCCCTTTGAGTAGCAAAACATGTGGGACATTTGAAAAGCTATATGAAAATACGTATTATAAATATTAAATAAATATAATTATTACTATTATTAGAAGTAGATGTATCATCATATCGCCATACATATTCAAATATATGCAAATATCATTTTACTTGTATGCTTGCTACGAAAAGCTGATTTGATTTTGGCTAATTACTCTAATTGAAACATTAAAAAAAGAACTTAAGAAATCAACCCAGTAACAGTGAAAGTATTATAACAAATAGATGATTAAGACATACTATGCAGAATCACTTGATAGAAAAGACGATTCTTAAATATATTCATGTGGTCCCACATTTTTGCCACAGTGTCAGCTGGGTTTATTATTACAAAGATATAGAGCAAAGAGTGATTAATTTTACATCAACCTTACTTTATATTTCAACAGAGGCTTACACATGTGGGGCGTTTGATATATGGTACAATGCACAGCATGACACGAAAGCTCTTTCAGCAAAAACAGAGAGATTACACATAAGGGGTTCACCAATAATTCAAACCATAAAAGCACTAAGGCTGTGCAGTGCAATGACGATATGTCCAGCTGTAACTCTGTACATGGACGGTTTATGTGATCTAATCCTCATCAAAGACTACTCCAAGCAACCTGCAGTGGGGGCTCGTACATACCGTAAACTAAAAAGTAGGCACAAGAATATGCAACGTGTTTGTGGTTTGAAGCCAATGCTACTGTTCTAGTGTGTACTTGAAATAGTTGATAACTAAAGGCGGTATTATAATTTTGTACTGCTCAATCATTATTGTTAATGATAACATCGTGGTACCGTAGAGTTTAATAAATATTAAATATACTGATATATAAATATTAATATGTGCTCAAAAAGACAAGTAATTGCCACGAGAATCATTTTTAATACCATATGAAATTAAATATGTGACTGATTTATAAATGGGCACCTGGTTAGCTGAGTGAATGACCTTTCTAGACCGAAAAACGATGGATAGAGATTCAATCCATGTTGTACAATAAAAATCTTTTAAGGTATTAGATCAGGAAGAAAAGACACTATTACATCCTCTCGAGACCTGGTAGACAAAACAACGTTCGGTATGTTATATGTCCGTTTTCTAATCTGTATTCAAAGCGAAAAAAAACTGGAATAATAAAAAAAATCCAATTGTCTTACGTCAATATTTATTTCCCTACTTGCTGCCAGGAAATGAAACCAATGAAGCGTTTCTTATATATTTAAATGTAAGCCTATAGCAATAAATGAACCATACTGCCCGATATATAATGTCAATGTTGAGGCGGCTCAAATCCTTCTACTTAATGGGCGCACATCCATCTCATTCAAATAAAATCTTTCTCATTATTAAGTATTTATAAGACACTTGTATTTTTGTGGATTTACCGAATCTCTGAATGAATTTACAGAGTGCCCATCAGGCTTCAGTGATTTGCTACAATTTGCTTGGAAAGCTAATCGTTCTTCTTGTTATCAATTTGTGAAGGTAAATGTATCATTATATTCTCATTTATGTCTTTTTCTAGAGCAGGTTTTTGCATATTTCCTTTCCATTTCTTTACAGACATGCGCGCGCACACACACATTTATTTATAGCATATTATCTACAGTTAACAAGTTAACAGAGGTACCTTGATGAAATATAGAACCATTTAGATGAAAAATTAACCATTATCGTGTCCATAGGAATAGTGTAATATACGAATGTTTCCAGAGTATGTTGTTTCTTATCTGAAACAGAAACGTCTGGATCACGCCTCTTCCAAAAGATTCTGTAAGCAAAGAAAAGCGCGACTGCTAATTATCGAGTCTGAAGAGGAACAGGAACATGCTGTGAACTTTATAAAACGCCAAGAAGGACTGACCTGTAAATAACATTAATAAAATTTCCTAATATTATCCTGGTACTCTTAATGAATATTTGATAAACTTAGATGAAGGGTATCGGCACATCCTGTGCTTTTTTAAGATCAAATTTTTTACGCCTAGAAAATTGTGTAAGGTTTTTGATTCACCATACTTATGGTAAAAGAGAGCAGTTTAAATGTTCACTTCAGATTTACAAGTCACCAGCATGTACATATAAGGTATATGGCAAATAAAGGAAAGGATAAAAAGCTTTCAGAAAAATGAACGATACGAATACTTTAGGATTAACTTTTTTATGCATTCTTATTCAACACATTATTTTTTTGAAAATATCTAAAAAAATTACTAGTATGTGTTTTGTAGAGTTTTCTTATTTTGTAAAATTAGACCAAATGTTTTTTTAGTTCGATAAAGATAAATTTCAATAATGAGTTTGTGAATTCAAAGAAATTTTTAGGTGCACATGTAAAGGAACATGAACTTCCTGATCTACTTGCAATCATCATAGGAGGCTGTATGTATGCTCCCATCGGTAGTGATCCGACTTTTCTATATATTCATTTCCCATTTATTGATACAATGAACCAGCATGTCTATATAAATATATATTCAATATCTATATCTATATATATATATATTTATTTATTTATTTATTTATTTATCCTCTTTCTCAGTGCAGGTGAGGTATTACTGGTTGTCGGCTTCATTCAATGAGAAGACAGGGGAATGGTTATGGGACTCAGTTGACGCACAAATGACCTTCAAAAAATGGCTTCCTGGGCAACCATTCTCTGGAAAACCAGACAAGCACTGTGTAGCCTTGACTTCTTCCCTGTCGTACTGGTGGGGGAATTACCAGTGCTCTTACAATAAATTTAGATTCGTTTGTGAGATACCAGCAAAACTAACCCTTGTTTAGTTTTCTTTTATGCTAATGGAGATATATGGCTGTCGTTGTTGTCATTGTATATACAACCGATATTTCTTCAACATATGAAAGCAGGTTATAATAATGGATCATCTTTAATGGGTAACCATCCACAAAAAATCAAACTAACTTGGTAAAACTATATTTATCGGAGGACTTATTGTAATAAAACAAATGGGATGGCCGTTTTAATTCTTCAGCATTACCACTGAGATTATAGAATTGAGATCAGAAAAACAGTGGGTTGTTTTAATTCCTAAATGGTACTGGTGGGGGTTCATATTAAAATACATATTAAAATTATGACGTTAACACATTTGTGATCAGGGAGATAAAGAGAACACAAATGGACTTTGAATATGATTAAAATTTAAAATTTAAATAAAAAACAAAATTTTGCTACGCAAGCAAAAGGATAATTGAAAATTTCTTAAAATAACAAATATAAGGTTGTTACAATAATTCACCATATATATGAATTTGGTGTATTAGTTTAAATGGTAATACTTGAATAAAATACACTGTCTCGCTTGAAGAATTTGTGATTGATAAGGGCTTCATTGAATACATATAATCAAAAAAAAATATTCAAGATGTTTGTCTATGCTATTTGTTTTATCTTCTGATTTTGAAATATGATAATACTAATCAGAGGATTCCCCCGTTCATGTACACTAGTATCTAGGAACTGTTGAAGGTAACTTTTACAATAAGGGAACAGCTGATTACTTAACGTGATATGGAATCCATTTTTTTACCTTAATGTAATCATTTTGTTATTTATATTGTGTTAGCTATCTGTTCTGGACATCACATTATGGTAATGAAATAAAAAAAAGGTGTTTTCAATTATCTGTAGAATAAGATTAGAACCTATAATCGATTGAGCTGTGTCATTAACTCATTGTAGGTCTAAACCATAAATATTATATTCACATAAAGGAATACAAGTTCAGAAAGAACGTAACGTACTATAAACTTAATATGGTATAATTATAAATAACATTGCTCGGATTCGAAGGATTGGTTAAATTTGTGATCAAAAGACATTGTATATTCAAAAGCCTTTAAGCTTAAACACTATCATATGCAAAAAAGACTTTATAACTGATTGATTGTTTTTATTTAGGTAACCCGCATACATGTGCATAATATGAAAATAAATTATGTGCCAAATGAGGAACTTTTTCCATATCACAGAAAATGTAGGTTAAGGAAAATCGATATCCTATTGACTTAATTTACAGATTGGGTAACCACTGTCTAGATATATATTGACTTAGTAAATTCAAAGTTTCATTAATCTTTGGTGACTGGATTTTACTGAAAAGATAAAAAGTATTTTTTTAAGTAGGTTTATTGTGATTATTCCTTATATAAGAGGGTCGACTATTCCTGAGTTTGTTTAAAACCCGTATATAAAATGTACAGAGTCTACGTACTCTTAAAGCTTTATTACCATTTATTGATACATAAGAATGGATGACATTTTATTATGTTATCTGTTCCCTCAGATAAACAGGAGATTGTTATTTATTTAATTTATATACACATGATATAGTGTTATATATGCACCTCTGTGTTCCGCATTCAGAACATCCCTACCATGAGCTACGCAAATCCAATGTGAAACTTCCTGTTCTTGTTTAGTATGTATCCAATAATTTTATTATGATATGTTTGTAATTTCTTTCTCAATGTAGTTATAAATAATGAGTACCATCTGATATAAACATAATCAAAATGACATTGTTGTAGTAACGTACCGAAACTAAAATCTGCAGGTAAATTTACTTTGGATAAGAATGCAAAAAGTAGGCATTGTTGTAAATGTCTTATGTCGTAACACATGTATATAAAAAATATATAAGCTAGTTTGTTGCAATTCAGCAAAGTGTATGTGTGGATTATATTCAAACTGAAAATACATGAGTGATGTAAAATTTTGTAAAATAACAAAAAAAGATCTGAAATATATGATGTATGTTGTTCAATTTATGCATGGAACAACGAGAGTTTATAAGAATTTTTTAAAGTTTTTATTGTCTAGAGTGGTTATAGAATATTAACATGTTCGTATAATATTTAGAATATGGAGTTTATTAAACATAATGGAAGCATTGTCTGTTGTCAACGGCTTTTGTATGTAGAATATTGTTAAATAATTAATACATATATATATCTTGAAAAATTGACTTTTATCAAGCTTTTGCTAAACTAAAATGTGACTATCTTTCTCTGTGAATAACCATACAGAAATGTAAAGGATGCAGGGTTTTTCCTTTAGTTGACTCCACATGTTTTTCATACTGAATAGACTAAGTATTCATCCTCTTCATTTCTTTGCGTAACATTACATGCATGGTGGAAGGAAGTCTATGTTATGGACATATTGACAACCTGATTTAAGCTAAATTTTCGGCTCATGTCATTTTCCAGTTTAACGCTCATTGATATAAAATATATCCAATTCGATGCGGTGTATGGATGGCTGACTAACTGAAGTAAGCAATAGCAAAGAATCTGGAAATCTGACGTAAAAATAAACATGTCCATGGGATGGCCGTAAAGAATTTAGCGGTTCGGTGACAGTGTCCATATTCGAATTATCATCCGATTACGGAAAGCATAAGGGGAAAAAAGCTTAAGCTTATGGGCTTTTAGGTCCAGGGGCAAATCACAGGATTCAAATCAGAGATATCATGAATTCTGTTCTCAACCGAGTAGGTTTATAGTCACCAACTAAAGCACACCTTCCTGTTCAAATACCTTACTGATATAACAGTACTCTTTTATTGAAATGGATTTGCGATTCTAATTAGGCCCTATGACTAACAGTCTCAAGTGGGCCAATTTCAAATAGTTTTTCTGCTAGATGTTCCTTCTGGTATCTTACTAGTCTATAAATATTAGTCTGAACGCCAATGTTCCCCTCCTTGCACAAATGCAACATGATTTACATAACATTCGTTATTCCCCTGCTATACTTTGATTGAAAAACATTTAAACGATTCTTTCTTTTTTTTAACGGTTAAATCTGCTGATCAGTCACATGCAATTTTCGATATCTTTTGTCGTACGATTGAACTACGACAGACTGGACTGACCTTCATATTAAATATATATATATAGTTGCGGATTAACCCTCGGCAGTAGCATTCGAATGGTACGGTTGTTGAACATCGTGGTGTTGACTATTGTAGGTTAAACGGACAATCTGGGAACTATCGTAGAAAAGCAAAGAGATTTCCGAAGCATCCGAGTACACAGAAGTCGCTACAAAATGAATAAAATGAATATTTCCTAAATTTATGAAAGGGTTCGTGTAATTAGTTTTGGTAGTAAATCTTTTTTTATACGACACATCACGACTGTATTAATGTTTTGCCAGTTCTCTGTCGTAATCTTCCGGTATAATTGTTGTGTGATATTTAAGAAGGCAATGTCAATTTTCTTCTTTAATATTAAGATTTTATAAAAAAAATAGACATTTAGTCCTATACACGTCCCCTTGCCGGCAAAACTCCCCCCAGCTCAAGGCCATTATCGAACCCTTACTTATTTCTAGCAGTTTCTGGATTGCTCATGGGACTGTTATTTTGAGTACACACCAAAGCCCAATTGTAAAATGTCACGGTCAGAAAAACACCTTTAGTAAATCCTGGCCTATTTATTTGATTTAATCAGCTATACTATAAAATTGAGTATTTTCAGAACTTCTTACGGTATTCTAAGACCTTTATAAGTACTGTCAGGAGAGTGTCCTAGATTATGCAGGGGAACACCTTACACTGGTTTTAGTGGACCCCTAAACTCCCTTATAAATACACTAAATCCTATTTCGCCCTAACAATCTAGGGCGGTTCATCGTTGTCGAATATGTTTAAACAGTCAATTAGTAAATTAATTCATTGATTTTTTATTTCTACGTCAATTTCATTTTATGGCATTGACATTCAATTTTCTCACTTAAACCATGAAAATTTTCAATCCAGCAAAGGTTTAAATTTTTTTAATTTCATATATGACATGTCACATTCCATTTCCCGGAATTAATGCAAGATGTCTAGATTTTAACAGACATCAATTCAATATACGCCTTTTGATATAAGTATGTTGCCAACATTTAATCAATGCAGTGCAAACTAAAGACGATTGCTCTTTTATTTTGACATGCATTTTCTCTCTCAAGCACTTTAGATGTCATATTGCTTGGTGAGAGAGGTAGTCAAATACAAGGATCGAAGATATTTTAATGTCTTTTAATTATAACGTTTCATTTTAGTAAATTCGGATTATAGGATTGCTGACAGACTATAAGATACTGACATTCCATTTGAGCAGACGCCCCTAACTAAACCGGTAAGGCATATGAACAAGAACGTATATAATCTAAAAATATTAAATAATACAGGTGATCTACGCTTTTAAAAATTGTTAAGAGGCCCCTTTTAAGACGAACATTTTTTTTTGTTTATAATTTCAACTACAAATTATAATACAAACAGATATTGAGGCTTGTCATGATATCCTAGTTAAGATAAACAGGAGCAATAAAAGGGAAAGAATTATCCTTCATGAAAATGATGATCTTCTTCCTTCTTTCCGTGATTTCAGGTGATGTGCCAGACCCCTTTATTAATGTTATAATGTACATACACATTAATAATTATAATCATATATAACTATATAACAATATATATATATATATATATAATATATTATCAATAACAAGAAGGCGTATAAATCAGGCATTGTGCTAGGTTGCAGATGGTATAACATATCAATTTAATAAAAATGTAAAATGTATGGCCAGTTCATTATAATTTGTCCGTCCGTTTCATAATTCAATGATAAATTCAGTTGCGTCGACCAAGAGAACGAGCGGAACTGTATATGGTGTACAGCAGAACAAGGTCGCAATATCAAGCAGTACAGTACACATCAATATCAGGGGGCAGAACTTAATTGCTCAAAGGCAACTGTGTCTTAAGGTGTGCATCGCCCAGGAATCATGTACGGCTTTGAACTTGCTAACTGATTGGACCTGTGACTTCATCCTGTCTCCGGTCCAGTTTTTGCAACACGTTTTTGGATGGACACTTTATCGCGTTATCAAAGGTCTCTATTGAGTGATTCACGGAATACTGAAATTGTATTATTGATTTCATATTGTCCAAGTATGTTTCCGGATCTTTGATCCGCGTTGATTTAATAATAATAATATAATATATTTAATTTATATAGCTCTAATTCAACAAAATACTTATCAAAAGTGCTTTACAAGACACAAAGCACAGTTTTACTAAAACATAAAATGTAGATTCCTACTAATGCAAAGATTCCTAAAAGAAAACCCTAATTTCAAGGAACTACCAAAAGCTAATATAAAAAGGTAAGTTTTAAGATTTCTTTTAAAAGAAGCTAAAGATGGTGAAGCTCTTGAGTGCGGAAGTTCATTCCACAACCTTGGTGCCACAGCTGAGAAAGCTCTCGAACGACACATCTCACTTCCTGCTTTAGGGATCACTTAAAGCCTTTGGTCAGATGACCTAGCATGAATGGGAAATATGGTTAAGATTTATGAAATCTTTAACCGTAACAAACAAAAATCAATAGGATTTATGAGTTTGATGGTTTATGGGGAAGCTGAATGATGCAAAAGAAAGTTATAGTATAGCTTAATCCTGGTAAATATGTCCTTTTCCTGTATACTAAATGTTAGGAGGGGATCCCCATTAAATTTTATAAATAGGTACAATTTTACGCACGGATGAAGTTTTCTTTTAAAAAAAGATCTTTTAAGAGATGTACTTAAGGGGAAAGTAAATAATTTTGTAACGTTATACAAGGAAAATAAAAAAAATGATTAAGGTGTCATCCAAAATATCAGTAAGTGGAGAGTAGTGTCGGTAGAAATAGGCCACCATAAGTTTATGAAAAAAAAATAACTTGCTTCCAGCCCAAGGGAATAAGTCGACCAACAGTAAAGAAGGGAGCAGGAATGAATCTTTTCCGTCCGCAAAACAAGCTGTTTTTGGTTAGTATATTTTCTGATTTTTCTGATGCGCCTGTATAGAACAATTGGTATATAATTAACACCATACAGTTTGTTTCCAAAGTATTGAAACCTTAGATATAAATACCCTTTAAAATAAACAAGTTTAATCGCATAGATAATATCCATAAAGGACTCACCTCCTACCTGTGTATGCTCAAATATTTATTTAAATTCTATCGGAAAAAAGCTCTATTGTTTACTTTATTTTTTTGCAAAAGCTGTGCCTTATTTTTATTGAGTTATCACCCCACACTTATGCTTAGTTAACACAGCGATTGGCCTTTCAGCAGCTCAATATAAAAAATATACATAAGTTACAAATATTTAATATAAAGGGGAGGAGTAACATATTTCCTTATATTGACAAGTTTCACTTAATAAATCAATATGAAACACACTCACTACAATTGTTGAATATAAGCCATTACCAATGTAATTTCCAATAATTTCTGCTAATTGATTTATTATCAACCGAAACCGATTTTGTAATAGGTATGGACAAAACGTTCATTTTTCTTTCCTTCTTTCTGTATATCTTTCTTTTATTTCATATTTCTTTTCGATGCATATAATGTCTTGTACTTCCTTGTGCCAATACAGATATATATATATATAATAATAATAATAATAATAAGAGTAATATCTCTTCCATCATATTCGTTTCTAATATTGCTTATTGTTTAGCGCGGCTTTTTCACAGAATGCCCTACTGGGTTACAGGTAATGGTAGCGCCAGCTTGATTCCGACTTAAAGATGGTGAGTGATTCATAACAAGGGAGATTTATTTCAGTGTTCATGTATCACAATACATCCATTCACGTACGCAATGCTTGGTTATCCTTTGAAGCAAAATGATAGTAATACTTCGTACATGTATAGTGTTATGAGTGCATGAAAAGCCATAAAACCACAACCCTATTGAATGTACGGGTAACAGGTGAGAGATGTAGTGAACGTACGAGTAATGCACAGGTAACAGGCCCGAACTGCGGTACATAGGAGTGATGTACACTAGACGTATTGAACAATTGTCACGAGAGCCTGTTTGTTCTTATCGAACCTATTTAGCTGCGAAGTTTCAAATTCTACATAGTCACATTACTCCGTAACAAACCACGCTTCATATAAAATAGGGCGTTGCTGGCTCAGGGCTACACAGAATACTATGTCGCGTTATTGTCTCTGCAGTCTCTCATGTGTCATTCAATTAACCTGTCTAGAAGGTATGTGCAACTTTGGTTCAAATAGTGATCATGATTATCGGAGTACAGTCAGCATGTTTTAACAATAACACGTGTAAGTGATAGCTCATTAACACTTGAAATGTGATTGTTAAGAGAATGTTATGTGTATTAACGAAAGCCAAATATCGTTTTGACTATTAATGTCAGGATGTGACAGGAACGACGACTGTTGTTATAATTGTTCAAGATAAGTGATCTAACGATATACTTTTTAAATGAGTATAAATTATTGGAACGACGTGTTTAATGTCTGTGGATGAACCAATGTATGGCTTATACAATATATATTTATATAACTACCTCTTTAGCAAATTAATATAATATTTGTCCATAGGGGTTTGTCGTTTATATACCCACTCAATGTGTGAGGTCCGATCACTGAAAGTATCAGGGAGAGGCGCTTGTCGTCCAGGCCTTGACACTCCACAAATCCACTACCCGCCTAATGAAATCCAAGTGTGGTACCAAGGATAGCCTAACCAGGATTCAGTATTATTCAAGAGACATTATAAGATATATATTTATATAACTTGGTGCACCTTGACACGCGTTTATGGCCATTTGAAAAATTATGTACATAATGTATCAACCAGGGTTGGGGCCAGGTACAAGTGAACGTACCTAGGTACAGGTACAGGTACTTGTGAACTGGCCAGGTACAATTACAGGTAATTTAGAAAGTACCTAGGTACAGGTAGAGGTATATTTATTTGAGGTCATTTCAAGGACGTTTTTACGGCATAAATTCACGTATAAGCAAGTTAACATGCCTTTTTTCTATCAAACAATACTGAAGTCATTTGCTAAATGTGTTTTATTAGAACTTATTAACTGTATGGCACCAAACATTCACATACAAGATATGCAAGTGTATTAAAAGTCCATTAAGTGCACCAAGTGCACCACGTAGAGTATGACACCATACATTCACAAACATGAAATTCAAGTGTACTGAAAGTCTATTAAGTACACCAAGTACAGTAAGAGAGTGATTATACGTCACAGATATGATATTTGTTTACTAAATGTTCATTTAGTGCAAAAATTTCAGTATAATCAAACGATTTGCTCAATTAGTGGTTACTGCTGATCTCTCACTTGTGACCATTCTGGAGGTGTGATAACAATTCAGTTCATAAGCAGTTTATCACATTGATGGCTTGCTGATTTTTACAACATAGGTAACCAAATTTAATACTAAAAGAGAAAAAAAAACTAAAAAAAACTGAAAATATGAAAATGTACCTGGCGTACCTTGTACCAGGTACAGGATTCTAGTTCTAGGTACAGGTACAGGTACAACGTACTTCCTACTCATGACCGACAGGTACAGTTACATGTACAGGTACTCTGAAATGTGTACCTAGGTACAGGTACAGGTACAGGTACAAGTACCTTGCCCCAGCCCTGGTATCAACACAATCAATCATTTATATTAATTTTATTAATTAATTTATATTATTTATAAATTTATCAGCCATTTATATTTAATTACATCGTTTATGCTCATTTCCACATGACATATAGTTAGATACAACAGAAAGAAATATATTGTACGATGAGCTGCACATAGGATAATTGGTTTATTTAAGATCGAAAAATGTTAGAATTGTCATTATTTTAATACGGTAAATATTCTGCTTGTATCGGCAAAATCATTTTTCATATAAAGTTGATATATAGCACAATAAATTATATTTCTTTTTATTCACGAATTTTAAATTATAGATCTAAATAAAAGAAGGAGAGCTTTGAACACACTAACCTACAGACGCGACAACACAAACAGAAAAAAAGGTTTGGTCAGTATGCACGACCTATTGTAAAATCAGGTGTTAGAGTCTTACGTCCTCCGGATACTCTTCGAAGGTTCTTATTGTAAACCTTTCAACACCATTTGGCCTATTTTGAATAATTTGCATAATTCATGTTCCTTAACACCGGATACAAAACAATATGGAGAAGGTGATATCATATCCAGTTATAGATGGTAGTCCAATTAAAATTGTGATAATGTATTGTGAACAGTATGCGTACGTTCCCTGGTGTATTTTGTAAATTATTAAATTTGTACAATGTAAAACGTAAATATGAAGAAATTCTTCTTTATAATTGTGTTGATGTTTTTTTCTTAATTTCCGCTTACAATTTGTTTTGTTCAGTTGAGCACAGGCTCCTGAAGAAATTTTCATAATTCTATTTTGGTTGCTCGATGTTTGCTACGTATTAACGGTTTGGCTGACAAACGAAGCCACCACGAATATTAAAGCAATGAACTCCTACATGTTCTCGATGCATGAAAGCCTATATATGGACTGTAAATAAAATGTCATCCAATTCAAGCTTAATATATCTTCTTAATGCTAAATTGTACAATATGTTTTTATTTACCAAATTAATTGGGAACAGTTCATTTTAAGCAGAACAGTACCTCGTTACATCTATCGGCAAATTGATTTGTTGTGTCGCAATTGATCACCAAAATAGAAATTTTTCATACAGAACTCCCTTGGAAGTTGACACACAGATGGATTGTTTTCGTTACCTTAGCGAAAACACCATTTATTTACGTGATTTAAATATTTTCGAGCGGAATTTAATAATGAAATGTTTGGTGAATTACGGTAGCTTATTTAGTTTCTTCGTGATATTTTTCCATATAATCTTATCGCAACATAATATAATGTTCCATAGGGAAAGACTCTGTTTTGTTCTGTATGAACATACGGCACCTTCTTTTTCTTCCACTTTCTTCTTGTGCCATAAACCAGTAAGACAGGTAACTTCGTAATTGGAGTATTTATTTTTCCAACAATAGTTGGCGCATTTTACGTAATTCATATCAAAACTATTTAAATTTATATTAATATTTTTTTAAATAAAGAGAGTATAGTCTTTGTGATTATTTTATCAATTGATGTCTCTGCCCAAATTTAAGGTTAATTGTTTTCAGTCCAATGTACTCAACCTCAGTCTTAATTATTGCCTGTCGATCATAAATCGAATCTGTTAACCTTCAATCATAAATGTATTTTTTATTAACAGTTACTCTGTAACTTCATCGGATGTTTAAACCGTATTCTTCCTAAACTGTCTTATACCATCGTATTCATCTTTGACTGCATGCATGCTCAGTATGATAAATTATCGGCTTTGATTTCTTCAAACCGCTTTCAGTCTTGTATTTACGTAGAGACGATACACTGAAATCTCAGCAGCAACTACGGAGAAATAACCACAGTTGTAATTTATACTCAAAACAAACATTTTGTGTAAGTTTGAAGTCTTATCGATGACCCAACATTTATGTTTCGTGACAGGATATGCAGCTGAATGATAAACTTACAAGGTTGCAAATTAGGAGGCAAGGTCTCAACCACTTTGAGCAGCAACAGTTACCCGATACCAACACCCTGTTCCAACCCCGATCTATCAAATCAAGTGATTACCACATTTATGCCACACAAAATTTTCAGGCAAGTGTTAGCCATAACCTGAAATTCTCGACGTGTCTTTATACGATATGCAAACGTTGTGGCCTCGTTAAAAAATTGTTTGACTTTTTTGTATTTCTAAAAAACTGATGGCAAATGAATGATTGGAACAAAATCTGATTTTTATACGAGTAACAATGCAACAGTATGCTTTTAACAAGTTTTCATCTTTATTTAAGCAAGCTGATGAAAACATATTAAAGAATATACAAAATTCATTAAATTCCATGCACAATAGATAGCGCCTTAAAATAATAAAAAAGTGTGATAAAAATCATCAGTCATATTTGTCTTTATACGATATGCAAAAGTTGTGGCCTCGTTAAAAAATTGTTTGACTTTTTTGTATTCCAAAAAAAACTAATGGCAAATGAATGATTGGAACAAAATCTGATTTTTATACGAATAACAATGCAACAGTATGCTTTTAACAAGTTTTCATCTTTATTTAAGCAAGCTGATGAAAACATATTAAAGAATATACAAAATTCATTAAATTCCATGCACAATAGATAGCGCCTTAAAATAATAAAAAAACTGTGATAAAAATCATCAGTCATATTTGCCTTTATACGATATGCAAAAGTTGTGGCCTCGTTAAAAAATTGTTTGACATTTTTGTATTTCTAAAAAACTGATGGCAAATGAATGATTGGAACAAAATCTGATTTTTATACGAATAACAATGCAACAGTATGCTTTTAACAAGTTTTCATCTTTATTTTAGCAAGCTGATGAAAACATATTAAAGAATATACAAAATTCATTAGATTCCATGCACAATAGATAGCGCCTTAAAATAATAAAAAAGTGTGATAAAAATCATCAGTCTTATTTTTCTTTTTTTAAGTAAATTACAAAAGCGGGTTAAAATACCACAATGTTAATACCAAATATTGATTTAACCATATTTCAGCAGTCAAATAAATAAAAATAGAGGTAATGCAAGGTTACTATGTATTATGGAGAACATTGAAACATTTAGATATACAGAGAAGACTAAAAATTAAGGTACAATTGGTTTAGTCATTACTAATGAAATGTGTTAATTTTAATGAATTGTGTCAATGATTCTCTGAAGTTTTAATGATTTTTTACAAATCTGACAATACACTCTGATATTTTTAGTTAAGGTAAAGTAAATATTTCCTATAAGAAAAATTGTAAAACATGAATTTAGTCTTCATACAATGACAGAAGATTATGTTGATAAATCATTACAAAACCTGAGAGAAAAAAGCACAGGGATGGATGGAGTACCTACTAAATTTGTAATAGAAGGTGCATCCATAATTGAGAAAACAGTTGTACATTTTATAAAGTTATGAATTACTACTTCTTATGACCCAATTGATTTTAAGACTGAAAGAGTCGTTCTTTATATAACAAGAATATCAGGTTCGCTGTAGGGAATTATAGACCGGTGTCAATAGTATGCATCATATCTTAACTCCTGTAAAGAATTGTACTTGAACAACGCGACAAATATTTGAGAAATAAGGATTTGGTATTCTATGCAGTGCGGCTTTATTAAATCTCACTATACTGATGCTTGTTTAACCTATTTGATACATATGATTTGATAAGAAAGGGACAAAGGAAATCTTACAGGTATGGTTCTGCTATATTTACCAAAGGAATTCAACACTGTGTTCAACTATATGTTCATCACTCATCCAATGTCAATTTGATTATGCATGTAGCAGCTGGTTATCAAAAGTAAAAACAATATTGAGAAAGAAAGTAAATATATACAAATATTTTTATATACTTAACTAAGACATTTTTTACTGTGATATAATACAGGATAGTGTAGTGTTGACCATAATGCAAATATCTATGACTGAAAATTGTTACTGACATGTTCTGTGATACAGATAAGGTTTCCTTTTGTGTATACATTAATATTTTTTGTACAATTGAATTTAGGGAGAAATATTTATATATAAAATTACATCCTGCTAATATCTTAACCGCACTGGAACAGCTATGGAATATATGTTTTTTATATTACTGAACATGTATAAAATCAATCAATTAAAATAATGATTATACTAATACAATGCATAAAGTACAGTATAGCATTTGGAGTAAAATGCGAAAATATGAACATATTTTTACAGACAGAAATATATATTGATAAATGGTAGATAGATAGATAGATAGATAGATAGATAGATAGATATACAAAATATTTATATAATTGTCACAAATGCATTCTAAATAAAACACAAGGACACGAACTAAACAGGGACAATCCTTGCTGACATTTCACATACGGTTCTGAATTTATTACCGAGGCACTGGAAATTGGCCCATGAGTATTTGATGATATTGCCGATGGCCAAACAGTTCTTCGGTGGTAATCCAGAGATCGGTTGTCCAGGCAGCCATTTGGAATAGGCCATGTTTTCACCGGATGTTTCCCACATCCATTCCCCTGTCTCCCCATTGTATGAAGCCGACAGCCAGTAATACATCACCTCCACTGTGAGTAAACAAAAATAAAGGATAATTACGCCATGCGAACGCAAAGCGTGCGAAGGCAACGAGATATTTCAACTCTGCTGTACATAAATAAGGATTGAATTGAAGTAGAAAATGGTAGAAAAATTTAGTCCAGTAATATTTACAGAGAAAACTGAACAAGAACACGTATAATGTATTTTATATTATACATACATGAATACTCCTATACTAATCACATGTCATATTTTTAGAAGCATAATTCCGGTAGTTTCATGCTCATACCAAATATTTTTTTCACATGAACCCATTTTAAACTGTTAATCAGGTTTTTTACATAATTTTAAAAATATTTCAGATTCGTGTCAGAATTCTGTCTGCATAGGCTCTCAAATCGGCCATTGCAGTCTATTCCGTAACTCGTCCCGGAATCAAATATAACTAACTTACAGTTTATATATATATATATATATATATATATATATATATATGAGAATTCGATGTATGAACATAATAATAGTATCTTCACGTATCAAGAAAATATCCTTGAATTGTTAACTATTTTAATGACATTCAGCCTTTGACTAGATCATCTAATACTTCTCTAAATTATGTTATTTACAGTTTATTCCCTGGTGTAGCTTGATGAAATTTGTGGCATATTCTTGTTTCTCTGCGGAGTCGATGGTTAACAGGTTTCCATTTCTTTGTTTACAGAAAGCAGCTGCCTGTGGCTTGTTAAAAAGTCTCTGTTTGAGGTTAAAATAAGTAAGAAAGTACAAAATATCTACAAATTGTCAAAAATCAATCAAATATTTATATAAAATATATAATAAGATAATTAAATAGCATCTATCGTGTGGTATCGAGTTAAGTTAAACGTGACATGCTGATAATGTTTTTACGATGCTTAACATGCTGAAATGATCACTTTTTATCTGTAAAATTATTATTTATAACATGACTTTTATAACAGGCCTATTCTCTTATGATGTTGGATAGTTGATTCAAATGTTACATGTTCAAGGTAAGTTTCTATTTTGCTAACAAATACCCTTAGAGGTCCCACAACATGTTATCTAACGACTGAGGAATTCTTGGCTCGTCTTTAGTACAAAATATTAACCCCTAAGTAGATATGACCCTCTTCTCTTTTCTTCTGTCACCAATCAATTCATGTTAAACTGTTAATCAGTGTACAACTTGGTCTTTCTGCTAATCTACAGTTAGTGACACCGACCTCTACAGAGGAAAGACCAATCTGGCAAACAAAGGTAATTGAATAAATATTTCACTGACCTTGACAAAGAGGAAGCAAGAAGGCATACTGTAGTTTGCAGAAAAATTTCCCACTTTACTGAATCCCTCTGGACACTCTGAACAAAAATAAGTCTACAATCAGAGCAGTTCATAAACAAGTATTTAGCGAGAAAACATCGGATCAAGAAATAGGTAACGTATGTTGACCTCAAATGTGTGATAATTTTCATATTGTCGATCAGAACAGAAAAGAATTTCTTAAGTTTATTATATTTTGTTCGTCCTTCGCTTTACAAAGTAACCATGACGATCAAAATTTTGTAGTTGATCTAGATGACAGATCAAGCCAATCCCTGCACGGAAGAACCTCCTACATGTTGGACACAAAGTGGTTGATGGTTGCTGTTGAAATAGTTGCTATCATCGCCATGCGGACCTTACGTTTCTCCTGGACTCCGCCAGTCGTGCTATCTCAGGGTCTTCTGCATTTTTGCGTTTAGCTCACGCCACGCTGTTCGATCCTTTACTATAATTCTCCATCTATATTGGTGGATTTTTTTTCAGCGAGGCCTTGAGAATGTCCTTTTATCGCCTCAGTAGACCTCATATAAATCTGTTACCAAAAACAGTTCTCCATACAAAAAAAAGTTGTTTAAGGAGTCTTGTATCTGGCATGACTAAAACTTGACCTGCCGAGCAAACATGGGATCGGAACAAGATGGTTTAAATTGATGAGAGATTACCACGTGTTAGGACATCCATATTTGTAACTTTATCTTACCGTCTAATATTCATTAGTTGATTGAGGCAGGTCAGGTGGCAGTTGGTTCAGTTGTTTTGCATGCCTTTCATAGAGAGTCCATGATTCGCTGTAATACAGTAGGGTAGTAAAGGGGAATGTCTTGTAGACCTGGATCCTGGTTTTAGGATGGATGCCGCTACGCTCCTAGACGTTTGAGAAGAGTCTGTCAAAAACAACGCTGGCCATTGGTACTCTTACGGACCTCATGATCTATCTTTATTATCTTTGACAATGTGCTGCCCAATATGTCAATGTGTCCACCAGCTTAAGATTTGATCCATGCACCGTGATGGTGGGCTCCTCATATTGTTTTTTGCTGCTAGTTTCTGCATCCCTTCAGTCTTCTTTATGCGGATATTAAGTCTGAAGTGTTCACATGCAAGGGAAAACTGGTCCTTGTTGTGCTGCACGTTGGTTTCGAATATGCATTCAGGGCAGAGTTGCAAAGAGCGGGTAGCAGATGATGGTTGGCCTGACTTGTGTGATGGCATTCAGTCTTTTGCGGTGAGGAGCTTCCCACCTGTGCGTTATCGAACACGGACTCAAGGGTCATCCTTGTTAGAAGCATCCATTTGGATGGCAGAAAACATATTCCTAAACAGTGTTTGAGCTAGAACGCAGCCTTGTTTTCATATCTCCCAACTGACGGTAAATAAATCTTTCCATGGGAAGGCATATCAGAAAAAAATCAAAATAAAACAAAATAATTATGCGCCTTTACGTTTCTTACTGTGTAGCCAAATGTGTTGACAAGATCAGCCCCATTTCATGTGACCTGCAGGGTGGATAGGAAGTGCAGGACAGGGGCAACTTAGCCAAGAGGCTTGGAAAGGGTACTGCCTGTGTCTAATTGGCTGCAGTATTATCCAGTGAAAACTGAATGTGATGGTGGTAGTAGTAAGGGTTGTTCCGCACAATGACATGTGAACCTAGCACAGTATAATATTGTATCATTGGTATATATTTGGTAAACTCAACACAGTAAATTAGTGTACACGTTCCTTTTTTAAAGACAATAATCACAATAACACATGGTTCAAGGAATATATTTAAACTAATGTTTAAAAGTCACACATGATCATAAACAATAAATATGAATAAATGGGTATAATAAGGTATCAATTTAAAATCTTATGCATAAAAATTAGGTATTGACAGGAATTTGTGGAAATGGTTATTAAAATTATCATATACATAATTTACTCACACAAAAAAGTCTCATTTTCTTTAACATTTAAATAGCAAAATATGAGATTAGATTACACATTAAATTGATTAATCAATCATTATAAAAAATACAAATGTATTTGTCACAGTCAACCAGAAAAAAATATGCTGAGAGCTACTCTATGTTAGGTATGATAACATACTAATCAAATTATCATCACAAGACATTCATTGAGTGGCAATTAAGGTAGTTAATTGTTTTTATCCAAACACGGGGACCCAACCGCGGGAGGGGGGTTGTGTCACGCTTCACCGATCCATTACTATTGTGGCCACTTGGCAAAGTGGAAACACGCCAGTTGCTCTGTAGCCGTGGTACAAGCAACCACGTGTACCGGTAGTTAAGTTTCGTAGGTTAACGGGCCTTTAATTTCGTCTCACAATATTCAAGCAGATTGAACTAGGAAGAGAATCAAGAATTAGAACAACAGAAACCTCGCCTTTGCACCTCCTGTGGTAGGCCGGTTAAGGGTCACGAGGGGCCTTATGGCCCTCAATGTAAGCATCATGTCCCGCACGACACTCCCGTAAACAATTGGGAAAGTGCAGTGATTTTCAGCATTCTGCAGACTCAAAGAACGACAGTATGAACATCCTTATCGAACAAATGCAGAACGTAAATTTGAACCTTACGGCTCTCATAGAGACACAGGCCACTATTACAAAACTAGTTATGTCCGTGCATCAAGGGCTAGCACATTTAGCTACTAACCAGTGTGATATTTCCAACGACGAAAAAGAGGCCGAGCAACAAGTTTCAGGTCCCGAAGTGACAGTGCAACCCAAGACGCCTCGGCTAGGCTTGTCTAAAAAGGTGATAGCAGTAGCCCAGCTCGGTGAGTACGTGAATTTACTTGACTTTCTACCTCATGGAGAAAGTTGTAGTCAGGAGCTAGAAGCCATCCTGGTGAATGGTACGTTAGAAATGCGCCCTAAGAAGCCTAAAAAGGTCATAGACAATTTTAACGGTTGGCTATCTGAATGGACAAACTATGAAAGAGTATTTTTATATAAATACCCACAACTTGGTCGAGTTCCGCTCCTTCGTGCAAGAGTGTGATGAAAAATTCTTTTGGCCAGCGGTTTACGCGTATGACGTAAGACGTACAAAACTCTCAGGGACGGCTCATCCATTTCAGCTCCACATAGTAAATACGGACTTATACGCTACAACTTTAAACGCTACTGTCATATAGAAAGGTGGTATTAGATGTTTTAAGTGCCGTTCTCATTCCCATTCCGTTCGAGAATGCCCCTTTCGGGCGGAGCTCGCCCGGAAACAGGCGAGCAACACCTATCATCAGGACCAGAGTGCCCCTCGTAACTCAAGTACCGGGCGTAAGGCAAGCTCGGAATGATGGTTTCAGAACAGAAGGGACAGAAGGATACAACAACTATCAGATCGGTCGATGCAGTTTCCCAGCTTGTTAGAGAGCCCATGTGTGCCGGAACGGTAAAGGACCTGGCCCGTACAACCAATGTAAACAGTGTAATCCGAACTAAATCGCCATTAAATTTAACGGCATGGAAGGAAGCATTACGTTTACATCCGGACCAAAATTTCGAAAATAGATTACTTTATGGTATAGAGCATGGAGTGAGAATAGGGCACAATGGCCGCCGAGAAATAAGTGTAAGTCCCAACTGGTCATCCAAGAAAACCAACGCGGTCGTGGTCAAAGAATCCATCGATAAAGAACTGAAGCTCAAACACAGGGAAGGGCCATTTTCACAACCACCATTCTGACATTTTGTCGTTTCGCCGTTAGGAGTGTATCACAAGAAACGCTCAGACAAATATCGTGTCATACACGATCTCTCGTTGCCGCCGGGCCAAGCAGTAAACGATTACATTACCGACGAGGAATGTGCCGTACGCTATATCTCTATAGATCAGGTGGTCGCAATCGTTAAATCCTACGGGAAACTCCTTACTCGCTAAGCTTGACCTTAAGGACGCTTACAGACATATCTTTGTCGTTCCAAAGGACTGGGAATTATTAGGAAGTTCCTGGCCAGTAACTGACTCCGAAGGGATAGAACGCGTAGAATACTTCGTCGATCTTGTGCTCGCGTTCAGGCTTCGTAGTTCGGCTCTTCTTTTCAACGATTATGCCGACGCTCTTCAGTGCGTAATGCGTGACAGGGGAGCGGCAGTCGTGGAGCATTACCTAGACGATTACGTCACTTGCGGATCTCCGGCATCAAGCCAGTGTAATGATAATCTGAAGATTATGCTGAGGAAACACGCCAGTTGCTCGGTTGCCGTGGTACAAGCAAAAAACCAGCTATGCCCTCCCAGCTATTCCACTGCTGCTCATTACAAACATTTCGTATATCATTCGCCCCCCCCCCCCTACTTTTCGTGTTATGACTATTTTTTTTTTTTTTGCACTTTGTATTGTATGCACCATTCTCTGTTAGCCGGGTCTGGCTCTGAGGCCCAAAATATTTCAGAATCCTCGTTTTTTTATGTGCGAGAAATGCGTGAAGTGGCTAAAGCAACACAATAACTAAAACCCAAGTAAAATGAGCATTGCGCCAGTATAAAACTCTACAGAGATAAACACTAGATAATGGTGGACACAATTTAATTGGGCAATCTTGTTTGTGATACAATTGGGTCTATACAAAGCATGCTCTGTCAGATATACAGTTTTGTCTAATCCACCAGCAACCATACAAGAAAATAAAATGATTACATTAATATTATTATTATTATTATTAAATAATTTCATAAAGTTAATTTAATTTATATATAAACAAATTATTCCAAAAACTTTATGATTTTAACTTATTTTGATTGGTATATCAGCTCATATTTGGGCCTTTCATATAAATAAACGTCTTTTTTGTATGGATCAATTCTGCCATAAGCTAAATGCAATGTCAGTGACACTGACATTTGTTAACGGGATTGTTAATTCACTGATTATCGCTCACGTAACGACTGAACAATTAACGTGTATATATATATATATATATATATATATATATATATATATATATGATATATTATCAGTAATTTCGTATCTCACGGGGTGGTAGTGACAAAAATATTTACAGGATTGGGCGAAATTACCCTGTGTGTTATGAACTATGACGTAGTGTCCATTTGGGACTGCAGGGGCGCTTTGATTATTACCAGAGACGGTATCATTCAATGCGTTACATATACTTTGACAAACATCTAAATAATTTTTTTTTCGTGGCGTATAACACACAGACAAATTTATTAAAATGCATTCCAATATATCGTATGCTTGGCCAAAAACGGTTATTTTGGAACACCCCTCAAACCAATGGAAATGGCGGCGCCCATTGACCTCTGGACCTTTCGTTCATTACCGGAATCGTTCGGGCTAGGATCTAGACATTTGACCTGCGGCTATCTTTTATCCAGCAAATATTTATATTGGCCTAAATCTTACCTAGATAATTCGCGAGTAGTTTAAATCTTTAATAAAGTTTGTACGGCACACTTAATAAAGAACATAACATCGTACCTTCTAACTCGGCGACCAAATCATGCTGCATATTAGCTTCAAGTTTATATAACTCAAACGGCTTCACTGCATACAAAAAAGGCACAGATCAATATTTAAGATCCCTTCGGACGATCCTATCACATGACAGGGGGATCCAAACGCCAGCATGCACATGTTTAACCATTCAAAATACTTCGAATCACAAATGGGAGCAAGGGTGGTCACAGGAACTGGGGCAATATCTGTCCATGCACGAACCGCGATGCCCTCTAGCGGAGTCTGATTTATCTACCATGGGTAATTTACAGTTCTCAAACTAAGTTGTTTGACTGTCTGTTGAACATCAGAGGTGAAAACTGTGAGAATACTAAAGTGGATCCATATACATATACAAATTGTTATTTATTGTATCTTGATTTTTCCCGGACTTATTACAACTTGTAAGGCAACTGAGACCACAGGTAAAATAAAAAAAAGGAATTAGAATTAAGCAGAGGAAGAAAGAATTAAGCAGTACAAATGTCAAAATCAGGTCCGAACGCTTGGTTTGAAAAGTTGATCCATACTATATATAAGTAAGACTACATCTCTAGCAACAATGAACATATCTACTGACCGAATACTTCTCTGTCTTTAGGACGACGTGTTTTGACAGCCTTCAAAATGCCGTTTCTTCTCTGTTCGGACCCTGAATTATTAAAGAAATGACCTATAATATATTTCCAGAAACTATTAACTATTTGTAGATTAAAAATTTATATGTGCGCCATTGTAAATACAAAATATAGTTTCGACTTACACACACACATACAAATATAAATTTGCGAAACATATGCCAAATGTCAATGAGCAAAACGAGTCTTACCATTAATTTTTTGGTATATGGTGGCTCCCTCTGCTGGGAAGGAGGAAAAATTCGGCAAAGTTGATAGCAAACACAGTCCTTCAGGGAACAGCGTGACTCCCAGACATGATTTAAACCTGCTACATCTGCCGAGGCACCTTAGTTTTTCGGTTCTCAGCCACTCTCCTTTACCATGTATCCTGTCTGACTTGTCAGATGGCACTTTTCTGTATTTTGCCTCAAAAAGGGTACCCTTTGATGTGTTCAACGAAACCCCTAAACATGTTTATAAAAGAAGGTTAAGCAAGTACGACAGTTTCTTAATAAATTTAAAAAACACAATATACATCTTAGTGTACCTAATATATATAGACTTGCATGTATCTCTATAGAGGGAATGACAAAAAGAGAGAGATAATGGAAAATTTACAATGTTTTTAACATATCACCCTATTATGAAGTATATATACCCGGTATTATACGTGCATTATTTCTGTAATTAATAAAGCCTTCGAGCACAATAAAACATACCTAATAGCATCACGAAGAGAAAAATTATATGTTTTTAACATTTTCTGTTCTGCTTTGATGTCCTGAAATTGTAAACACATAAAAAATAGAATCATGTGCATTTGTGTGAAAGCCTTTTCGAGTATTTACTGTGGTAGAACGGGTTTCCGAAGGAAATAAACATATAACCTTCAGGGCGCCTCATGTTAGTTTTAATTTTTTAGCCTCCTTAAATAATTCAACCACTCCTTGTAATATCCGTACACACAATAATATAATGGAAACTGCAATAAAATGTATAGTGTCCGAATCGAGAGTGCAACTCCGTTTAAATATCAAGAAGGTGAAAATCAGTTCTCGTTATGATTACCAGTCACTTGCTTTGAGATAGTAATAGGAACAATTGTCCTCGATAAAAATATATTTAACAAAGCCATGTTGTGGTTCTGTAAGTTTATTTCAGTGAAATTGCTGCATGAGATCTGTCCATGTAAACAATGAATCCAGCATCCATATTAATGTCTCCCTGGTGTTATCGCAGATCCATAGGCAGGTTTCTATTGGTGCCGACTTCATCATCGGAATCCATATTAGCGTATTAATAGACGGATGCGCACATCCTGACGTATATCTTCAAACTTATAATTTGCCTCATATTTTTCCTAGATTGACTGTGGCGGTTTATCTGATCGTTAAAGTGTAAAAGCTGATGTTTTTTTTTCTAAACGCACAGGGCGTATTAAAACGATTTGTTTGATTTTCGTCGAAACTACTACGTCCTTGAACAGATCCAAAAATATCTGAAATTCAAAGTTCTTATTGCAGAATTCTTGCAGCAGACTTGTTCTGGCGTCAGTTTCTTCACCGTTTATACACTTTAGCGTATTCCGGGAGACAGCATTGATTCAAGGTCCAATAAGTCTATGTATGTCCCATTTTTGTGACATTCCAATGCATTTTCCTAACCATCACTGAACTCACTGATCTTTTTTTTCAAATGTCTATCTAATTCACAATACCTTCAAAGATCATCTAGTGCCAAGGACTTCATGAAATATATATTCCTAAGGTCTAGGCCCAATTATTGATAAGTTTTATTGCCGACAAATCACAGACCGTTCCGTATTCAAAGTGGCATCATGAATTTGCAGACGAGTACGAAACGTAAGGAATGATGACTGAGCAAATAGCATTTGTATAAAAAGTTTCGAAGCCCATTCGCGGGCCAGTAGACCAGATTCTCAGTTCAAGTTATGTGTGTTCTGATCATAGTTGCTCAGAGCCAGAAAGACGCCACCATAACTATACAATTATATAATACATAAATAATGGTATAGCCGTGATAGTCTGTAGTTTGGGTGTACTCCTTTTAGAAAGACTTACTTGTTTATTAACACCCGATCTTTCGAAGCGCACATGCTTCTTCCTCATGTATTAAGTGGGAAAGGGTAGAGAGGTGTTAACATATGAAATTTGCAGCCTGAAACCATTTAATGACTTAATAAGGGAAAAATGTAATTTGTTACAGTACATCCAGTTTTTGCATAAATAGTTTAGACCGTATTAAATTTTAACCAATTTTGCAAATTTGCATTAAAAATTTGTTTATAATAAGTTAAATGCATCAATATTGATCCTTAGTTTGGCAAATGATTAAAGAACTTGTCACTTTAAAGATTATGCCACAACGTGTCATCAAGCTTATTTTAACATCATTATTCCAAAAAAGTTTAGTGCTTTGGAGTTAAAACTTTTATTATATTAACTCCATAAAAGATTAAGAAATTTTTATAAAAAATTCCATTTTCAAATCAGATATACACACTTTTGGTTAAATGAGGGAGAAATAATATCATTATGCTGATAACCATCTCAACTATGAATTTTCCAAGTCCAATTTACATAATAAACCAGCGTTTAAAAACTTCTGTAGTACAGGGCCCCTCATATTATGAACGCCCAGACTTTTATAGCAATTCATCAATTTTTGGACACAGTTAACTCTATTTTTTTTTTTCATTTTAACCCCTTGTGGTACAATAAAAGATCAAAAAGGTAGCAAACATCTTAAATAATAATGAATTTAATATAGAAAATTATAACAATCATATAGTTTATGAATCCTGTCCATCAGTTGGGAGTGGGGGAGGGAGAGAGAGGACAGAGGGGAAGGGAGATGCCTTGAGAAAAGCAGTTATATATATACAAACATTTAAAGTACCGTACCTAGCGAATACTTCTTTGTGTTTTGGACTTTTGGTCGCCTACACAAGGTATTTCCTTTTCAGTTCAGAACCTGAATAATTACAAAGCACGAAAGAACATAACTGAATTTATTTTAAAATGACTGTTTTTAAATGATTATATGTACTAATTTGTAACACAATTTAAAGTTATTTGAGAAATTAATATATATACACCTCTATAAAGCAGACGTGTTTTCTACTTACACACAAATACACACACATACAAACAATTAAAGTACCGTAAGGACCGATTACTTCTCTCTCTCTTTAGGTGTTGTCTTTTGGTCGGCTGCACGTTGCCGTTTTTACTTTGTTCAGACCCTGAATAATTAAAATATTTGAAAGAAAATTTTAATAGGGTTAAAAAAATGTTCTACAAATTTATCTAGGGCCTTGGAAGAGATTTGTAAAAAGAAATACCATAATATCTGATATCAGTAATGAGGGGCTGATTATGATCCATCTTTGGACTCAAAATGCAGCATAATAATATCATGGATCAAACGTTTGGCAAGTAAGCCAGACAATGACTTATGGAAGCAGCTTGTTTTGTTCTGTTTGAAACTTGGTAATTATTCTTTTCATTGCAATCTTGCGCAAGAATATGTGAAGAATATAATGAGGAAGCCATCTGGATTTTTGCAAGATGTGATGTATCCCCGGTGTCATTTTAAGTATAAAGCACCATCATCATATAATTAGATTAGGTCACAATGTCTCTAGTTTAACTCCTGCTTTAAAAGGGAGGGGCAAGTTATATTTATAAAGAAATTGTACAGAGCTGGGGTTATATATATATATATATATATATATATATATATATATATATATATATTGTTACGGAACATAAATCTTCTTAGAGAATAACAATCCAGTTCATTCACAAAATCAATCCTTTGTAATCCGAAGTGAAGTTCTTGTTATAATCCCGAAAGCAAACTGAAGACTATATAAGATCCGTCATAAATTAAAAGAAAAGCTATAACTGCCGCAATCATAGGAAAAAGGTCCACTCTTGTGTGTCCTCTGGAATATTCTCTCAACTCTCTCCCGGCTCTAAAACACAGACCCCTATTTATAACTTCTCACCCTTAAACGAGAAATTTCTACTTCCCGAACAATCCAAAGAAACTAACAATATACACAGTACACACGCGTTACAGGAATCATCTGGAACAAGAAAGCTGTGTTTCTACATGTCAGGGTTTGCACGTGGGCCGGCCCGGCTCTGCCAGGCGATGCTGTCATGGCAACGAGCTATGCGTGCTACACGAACCAAATATCAACAACACATGGAACATCCCTGCACACAGACATATGTAACAATATATATGATTTGATTATGACTGTACATTCAAAAGGTATATAGCTACAATGTAACACCTTTTTTTCTTATATTCAAGGCGAAAAATTTTTGAATTACAATGGTCTTCTTAGGTGCATCCCTGGCAGTTGGAAAAATATCATTAAATAAGAACATTAGCAGAGTCGAATACCACCACTGGTGTTTGATATAGATAAATATTTGGTCTAAAGAAACAGATAAACCGGTCTACGACCATTTGATAATACAAAACGTTGAAAAACCAACAAATATTGTTAGTCTGACTTGTAACAAAAGACCGAAGCAAGTGTATACACAGGCTTCTCAAACATTTACTCTTCGACTTTCACAGTTCAATTAAGATGCTTTTAGTTTCGTATACTTCATCGTTGTATAACACTAAACCCGTTTTTATATAAACTTAACATTATGAAATAAGATGAATGCACTTTCAAATGAAAAAAAAAACTTGATGCATTTATTTTGGAAATTTTGTAAATTATTATGGAATGAGGTATTTACCAATTTGAAACCATTTGGTTCGCTAGATGCAGCTTTTCAGTTTACAGTTGAAACTGCAATGCTTGGATGCTCTGAAACCAGCTGGGTAAATTTTCTTACCTTAATAATAAAAAGGCATGTTTATGTGAGTAGATGTAAACACGATAACCAACAGTCATTACATTTAAAAGGTATATAAAAGAAATATATACAACTGAAAAAAATATATATCAAAAAGCAAAAGCAATATTGGTAAACATGCAAAATAATGGTCATCGATTTAATTTTTTTTATTCAGCTCATGATCTTAATCTAACTTAATTATTAAATAGAAACGATCTTAAAATATAATGATACTCTTTTTTTATGTCTGTACTCATTTACTCTGTAAATATATGCATGAGGGTTATTTCTTGAATCTGATATTAGCTGGACTGGTGGTCTTTCTTCTCATTTCTATGTAATACTGTTAAATAAAGGGTTGTTAATAAATATCCTGAATTTATCTATGCACATTTATCACTTATTTAATTCATTATTACTCTGAGTGTTATTCAGCATTTTATTGGTACTTTATTTTCCGTTCATAGTTGTATCTATCTGGGGAGGTGATTACTTATTCAAGTATTTACATTATAAATATTTTGTGTAGGCTACAGATAATCATCGTAAAGTGTTTGCTATTGTTAATTAATCGGATAATATATATTTTATTGCACGTGTACAGATTTATGTAGTATTTGTGTTAGAGTATTACAAATTGAAGGTCAGTTTGAGAGTTTGAATATACGTACCTGAAACCAACCAATCATATCCATGTGTTATATGAAGTTTAATTGGTGTTATAAAATGTTTGTGTGTTATATGTCACTTGTTATATCACTGTATGTTGTTTCTCTTTGTTTAATGAAAAACATATACAGATGCAAGTATATAAAGAGGAAGAAAGAGACCAAAAGAGATAAAAAAGAGAAAGAGAGATAGGTATGGATAGTGTATGGAAATTATCCATTCTTTTCCTATGACATCTAATTATAGTTTATATATACGTGTTTATATGTGTAATATTTTTGTAATAAATAAAGCAATAACGAGGAGATAAAACATACATCGCGAAGATGATAATTATTTGCACTTCCATTTTCATTTGCTTTTATGCCTCGGATATGCAAAAACCAAGAACCGTAATCATATAGGTAATAGCTGTAAAGTAAGAATTCGATTTATCTTAATACATTTTCCATTATCTATTATGAGCAAAGGTTGCAGAGCACAACTTAGTTTTAAAATATTACGAAAACCGGTCTATACAATGTATACCTGTGATTTGATATGATATATTTTGTACCTTATGGATTAAAGTATGGTAAAAAATACCCGCTTTTCATAGTAACGTTATGATAGATAAAAATCATTTTGATATCAATATCTTTTACATATTTACGTTGTTGATCTCTGATTTAACTCGAGTAAAATTGCTGCCAGATATTTTACCCATAAGACCCTAAATCCAGCACCCACATAAACGTCTCGATGGAGTTATGGCAGATCCATGTGATAGTATATGTCTGCATTGATTTCGTCCGGTAACATTTGGAAAATAAGCAGCATTATATACCTCAAACAGTGCAAAATAAGATACCTTTTGAGATCATATGAACATATTTCACAAGACCTTTTGCAACAATTAAAATGGCCTTTTCTTCTGTTCCATGTTTGTGTTCCAGATTTAAATGTAGTGCCTATAATGGAATGTTCTAAAGCTTGTATGACACAATTAAGCCCTCAACACGCATTAGGTTCTGGTAAATGTACATAAATCTTACAATAGACTACGTTTATATATCATCCTAAGTAGTTTCCGGTCCTTTATATATCGGTCTATTTGAATCGGTATTTTATTTACCTATGAAATTGAATGAACTTTAAATAGGAGGTAGACTAGATATGTAGAATAAACTATTAGTCCATTGTACAAGAGACAACATGCAGTGTGCAGATTCATAATACAATAGTGTCTCTTTTTCGACTGGTAGCCTTGAAGACATATGAGTGACAGTCAGAGGAATAAGACCTTGATTGCAAAGAAAAGTAAAGTGCCTTACCCATCAGTTTCTTGTTGCAATTATTAAGGGTCAACATAGAGAGAGTATATAGTATAATATATATAATAATATATAGTAATTTTTAACGTTGGTCTATGAGTGAAAATAGCTTTTTTCATCGGTGAGGTGCAATTACAACAAGTGGGTTAATTTGTGTTACTAAGTAACCTTAAACAAATGCTCGTGGTGATAAATATTTGCTGAAGATTAAAAGGGTTAGAGTTCCCATGTATTAAACATTGTTTTAAACATAAACTTGAAGATTTAATGCACAGTTTATCTATTCATTTTTAGCCTGGGCATATGGTCAGATTGATTTGTTTTTAATTTTGTTGCAAGGAATTGATATATCTATCGTGGGGTTTATTTTTAAAATTAAAATGGAACATGTAAGAGTAGCTTTACCATTTTATAACACCTACTCGGTTATATAATACATTTATTATAAGGTCACAGCAGTTACAAATGAGCCCCTCTGTTATCAGTAATTACCTGTCCAGCTGAGTGCCCTGGCCACTTGGGTATCAGTTTCGACCCAGTGTTAGCCAGGGCAGTTACCTAGCAAAGGGGGTGCATCAAAATGGCTGATACGATGCAGTAGAGGTAACACACGCCGATTTAAATCAATTTGTACCGGTTGATGATCTAAGAGGAACTACCCAATGGAATGTCTCCCATGGGAAAGGCCATTAACACATCTGTCAGTTGACTGTCAACACTGCTGGAGTGGCAGGGCTCTTATGACAACAGTGCTTGTTCTTCGCGTTGCTAGGTGTTCAGACACGGGGGAGGCATTTCACTCAATGTTATTTCAAATTTTGCAATGAACTTGATTTTTATAAAGATAAATTGTTTACTTTTTTGACAGAGCAGATATTATTTTATATCAGGGAGCAAAATAAATTATGTTGTCATTTGTTTTTCCTTTATACTTGCTGTTAACTTTGTGTTTGTATCAGTATGGGCAGATGTAGGAATTGTTATATGGCTCGGCTAAACAAACAATCCTTCTATAAATAAGAAGTATCAGTTCTAAAATACCTTCCGGTATAAAGACATTGTACGTATAAATAAACTCAAGCAGGACATATTTCAATACTACCATGTATTATAAATGCATTTTATGATTTACCTGTCTAAATGAAGGGATTTATAGATTGTCATGTGAAATATTTGTCACTGCTATGCAGAATTTATGGGAAGAAATCCCTGACATATAGTCAAAAACTAAAAACCCAAACTTTTTTTTTGCTCTGACAATCAAGAAAGAATATTAGATGCCTTTGGTATATATGTGGAAAATGATCAAATTGACACACCCGCAACTAACATATGTAGACAATGTTACTTCAAAATATTCCATCAGAAAACAAATCTTGTTATTGCACATTCTAAAAAGTTGAAAACCATCAAATGGCCTAAGAGACCAATGACAAATTGATGCCACATAAGAGAGGGTCTGCAGAATGTTTCACATGAACCAAGTTTATGCTACAATTAAAAAAAGCAGGCCACTGAAATCAAAGAGAGGGGCCCCGAAACGGATTCCAGAAAATCTTTGGACTGATCATAGAAAAGACGATATATTTGATTTTAGGACACATCCAAATAATGTCAAATTTAGCAACGTTGAAATAACTGACATGAATGAAAAGCAAAATAAGTTATACATCTGCCCTATTTGTCGCGAATTCTCTTTCTACACATTCTGTTTCTGGCCCATGTGGGCATTTTTTTCTGTTCAGAATGTCTGCGGGAATGAGGATTCATGCACGGATGAGAAAAGTACAGTAATAGATAATGGTGGGGAACCCTCTTCTCCTAATATAATGAGTGCCCCTGTCCCTCTGAAAGGTTTCATCAGAGAAAGATTTGATTCGATGCAGGCACGGAAGAACAAAAAGCTTTATATTCAGTGATCTATCAGCTTACCAGTGGCTGTGTTTATTATGTGTTTAGAACTAATGCTTGTAGTGAGCTGACCAGATTAGGGCATAACGGTTGTTTTTTCCGCTCAAAAATTGCTCAACAGATAAGAGATCGATTTTTTTTCAAAAATTGCAAACATTTGTAGCTAGACTATATTCTTGGATTCACAAAAACTATCTTGCATTTTTAATATGTTTATCGTTATGCTGTCTGTAATTACTTTAAGTAAATTCTTCATTTATTACACTGTACAACTGCTAAATTCTTTATTGAGTGTACGGGATTGTTACTTCTCATTTTGTAATTTGTGTTTGTGTTGATTGTAAGATATCTAGAAATCCATTTATTAGTTAAAGTTTAATTTTGCTATTAAAGGAGGTGCTGTGCAGCTGGAATCATGTATAGCCTTATAATCATACTTCATATAATGCAAGTACATTCCATAACATTTATCATGAACTAGGTCCCATGTCAAAGTTTATACTCGAAGTGTGTTATTTTATAACATTTTAGCTTGTAACAAGGAAACCTTACTCATGAAATTCGTGACAATTTAGGCAGTAAAGCCTACTTTTTGACTAAATAACAAGATTTAAAAACATACAACAACAATCTGCGAGCATATTTACGTTGAAATTTCTGTGGACATTCTATGCTGTGAATTTGTTCTCGATGAAAACATAAAGTTATTAGTAATTGACCGTTTACGATGAAAAAGTGTGACCATATTTTGCACTTGCATCGGATTTAATTTACACAAGCATTTTCATTACTGTGATACAAGATCGGTCTTAGCTCCAATTTCTGATCAAAATGTAACTTATATACAAAAGTAGCTGACAGATTCAGCATTTATTACATATTGTAAATGAAAAGATCGCACTGTAAATAAAAAAAAATAACAAAAGAAACAACTATGAAATTATGTCGTGAATAAGAGGAAAGCCCGGCTTGTCAAGTCACTGATGTGTAAACTGATACCCTGCTGGTACACTGGGGCTGACTGACCTGGTCTGCCTACGCTAATGAGGCAGCTGTAACATTAAAGCTCCATTCGGCTAACTGCTGCGAAATGGCTTTGCAAAAAGATGGGGAAGCAGCAATTTTTTTTCCATGTTTTAGACATTGCCATTTTTTATAGGAGCCATATTTTTATAAGGGTTGAAGTACCTGTCTTTGCCGCTAGGCGAAAATGCACAAATGCTTATAGTGCTGCTTGAAGGCAACTTAGGAAAACGATCTCGGCTTCTAAATGTTTATACCACTTGATAGACGAGGAATACAATTATATCATTCAAATTATCACATGTATTTGTATCAATAATTGTGTTTTTTTATTCAAGGTATGAAATAAAAAAGTTCTTTAGCCTTCCTTTATGATTTTTTTAAAATTGGAAAAATTGAAGACGAACTTAAAAATGATTTAATGAATACTTTGCTGTTTGGCCTGAACCTGTAAGTGTAACAGCTGTGAATTCCCCTGATGAATGAAGTTCAAGGCATCGGGGCCGCACAATCGCTCAAATCTGGTTTCATTTTAGAATGTACCTACCGGAAGAAGGTGCTCAAAAATAGTGCATTGGAATCTAGGACTTTAACATAAAAATTCTTTGGGACGTGCTTCCTTGTGGATAAATTTCAGCGCACAAACCTTTACATTGAAATACTGCTATGTTAAACTATATACACAACTATCTGCATCCAACAAAATACTGTACGCCGTTTACAGCTACGTTTTAGGGAAACACACGTGTCCCCCATGATGATACGGTTAGAGACCCACAGATAACCATATGGTCACATGTTGTAAGTGAAGTGGTAAAAATAATGTTAAATACATAAAAATTCACAAAACTTTCCACCTGGGATAATTTGCCTGGATGTGTATAGACCGAATTAAAATCAAACTAGCGTGAACGTTTCTCGATATAGTGTGGGCATCCAAGCGTAATAACGAGCAAACGGCATCGACAAATAGCAATAGCCCTCAGTTCATGCTTAAGTTGGTATTTAACATCATACTGGCATAATCCGCCTTAGTAAATCTTGCTTGACCAAAACTTTCCTTCTGATCAATAACATTAGGACATTCGTGAACATTAATTCCTGGAAACATTTTGGGCTTAACACATTTCAATATATGTGCAAACTATTCGTATTGTAGTTGAAACCCATTGACTCATACTTTTTGCTATATCACAGTATGCAGATTAACTATAATATATAAACAGGCTTTCCGCAAATGAATTGTCAGTCATAAGTAATTTTTTTTTAGTTGAAAAAGTCATTTATATGTTTAGTGCCTGAACATAATTACTGTTTCCGGGCTAGCTCTGAGGTTACAATATTGTATATGTTGCAATATAATCTTTCAATCTTGAGCAAGGCGCTGGTGTTTTAATTAGGTAAGCGTGTTCTTATTTTACTTTCAGTAAGCGTTAAATCAAGGACTAGTATGTCTTGTTTTCGGTACGAGACTGATATTAAGATAAGGATAATATAATGGAAAGGGGGAATGGAGGAAAATCAAGTATTGCGTCAAAAGTTGGATACATTATGGTTTTAGACATATGAAACAGAAATAGGACCCTTTGGTATAGCTAACTCCCAGGGACCATTATATTACACAACTGAGGAGCTAGAACGTACTTGATTATACCTTATACCTTACATATCTTCAGCTTTTGAGCAGTGAGCAAAATATATCTAAAACTGTAATATTCTTTATTTAACATTTATTTCTTCTTCTCTTATTTTAATATTCCTATCCTATTGCAAATAGAACAAAATAAAATAATGAATAAATATTCCAAGGTAAATTATTTTATTTTTTTAACTAAAAAAACACATGGATATTCAATGAAATCGATGTGAATGTAAGAACTATTGTGAACACATAAACTTATAATTTTACAAATACAAACACACCAAAGTACTTACGAGCACTTTTCACAGTCTTTCTTTATTGTTGTTATAATGTTGAGGCTCCACTTTATGTTCCAAATTAGTTTTATTTTACAGAGTATGAAATCTGAAAAGCTTGTTCTTGTTTGGAAAGATTCTTGACTGTAGGTATTCACCTGTAGATTCTTCTGGTTTTTTATAAATCTTTATGCTGCAGAATTGTTGCTTAATGCCAATGTACCGTCTCATATTACACGAATGATATGAAATACAGGGAAACCGATCTTTTTTTTTTATTACGAATACATGTTGTAGAAAGCTCTGCCTCATGTCCAAAGGCCCTTTTTATTGCAACATCAATATGGCCTTTTTCCTTTATTAAAACATGTGGCGAATTAAAACTGTTAACCGTTTTTCTTAATGTGAATAGAAACAGGTTTACAGAGTTTCTGAAAGCCTGCCAACTTTCATGATTATCGACGTTCCTATCATCAGTATTTCTATATAATATTCAAGTCGTCATGGTAAATATGTTCTTTCTCCATCTCAATATCATGTTTCTTGGCACATAACGCTTTCAAGGTTACAAAAATATAATACAACATAATTAAAACACAAAACTAGTTTTATATTTAGGACTTGAATATATTGCCTGGACCTAACCGCCGTGCATTACAGCCTCTTACACGCTGTGCCGTATTTAATGTGACAGCGTGAATTAGACCACGAGAAAAAAGGCTGGGTCTGGTGAAAGTGCAATACGCGTTTGGATGTTCAAAGGTCGGTTGCTCAACAAACCAATTCCGGTAGTCCATTGTTTGTCCAGTAGAAGAAAGTGTGGCCGAAATTATGATGGTCGATATGGCAAACATGCTTTAATTATTGATTTATATATTTCCAAGTACGCTACTGACTTGATGGTTCTATTTTTGATTGATCATTTTGGCTACGTGCGCCTACTCTTCCTCAGACTCGATTGCTAGCAGATGAGCCATCTGTTGTTTTCATCATTTATCCGCGGATGTTCGGTTGACAATTTTTTGTTTCAAATAAGAACAACCTAATATATTACTTAAAATACTCTAAGAACTCCATGGTTCAACATATTGAGAAATGGCTCATCTGAATATTTTCAATAATCACAATCAAAATATAAAATTGTACTTTTTAATATAAAGTTTACCATTTAAAATCTCTGAGAAAAGAGCTTAACAGTGAAATTGGAATGCTTAGAGTGGAAGATAAAGTTTATACGTGCATCAACATGTTTGCACATACTATAGTTCCACAACAAGGAGGACAAGGTCGTGTACTGCATATTAATATCATTGGAAATCTAGAATTGCATCTTGTGTATATTCCAAATTTCGCCCTAACGTTCATTAGAAGATAGCAGTAAGGAATTTCATTGGAGGACTTTCTAAATATTCCTTTTACCCCTCTGGGCATTCTTCAAAGAAACAAAAAAAAATAATAATAAAATATTCAATAATGTAATAAGGTCACTTAAATTACATATACGTGACAGAATAAATTATGCGGTAAAATTACACCTGACAATTCAGAGTGATAATTGTTTCATGTCTTTGGATGAGGCCGACGGGTTGTGTTAATAACGTATACTTCTATTCACATTCAAAAGCAATCAAACTATTCAGCTATAGTAATAGACCGAGGCTGTGAATATTACAGAGAAGAGGGCACTGGTGTTAAGGGTAAATATGCTGCCTTTACGGGGGCTTAGTATTTTGGAAATATTGCAAGAAAGTTCAACTGGTTCATCTGTGAATTTGACATGCAACTTCTGCAAGGTATATTCGTTTTAATTTGCTGAACTTTTATTAGGTTAAAACAAAATTAACAAAATTAGGTTAACAAAAGATTTTAATAGTTCCCGGGCATTCATGGTTGCACTGATTGATCCGTTTCAGTGGAGCATAAACACACAAAAGGATATCAACTGAAGTGTTGTAACGCCCATACTCTTACGTCACCATGGTGCTCTATATACAATGGTATCTTGCATGTTTTCATAATGTAATAGTAAGTATAGTAGTAGTAAGGCCTGCTTTATTTAGACTCTGGAAAAATATCTCTGTTAGATGTAACGAATGGAAAAAAAAGAGAAATAGGTTTCATAATTCTTGTACCTCTTCTACAAGTTCACAAGTTGATTACAAAAAGCTAAAGCATTATCATCTATTAGTTATGTAGAAGACAGCGGTGAGCAAGAAAGTATGGCAGTTGAAAATCTGACTAAATCAGAAAGCAGGAGATGCTGGAGTTGTTCAACGTTTAGATTTTCAGTCAGTTGGGGAAAAAAATTGGCAAACGGTTCTTGCTTTTGGAGAATATAATATTTGATCTCAGGAAAGAGAAGAATTCTTTGAGAGAGCAAATTAAATTACTGACTGAGGAAAACAACCACAAAAAACAATAAACTCAAGAAGACTGTTGTAAAGTCAAATTAAATCTTTTCAAAAATAGCCTTGGAATAACGCTGGATGTGAAAGACACTGACGCCCCACACAGAGTTGGGATGACGAATACCCAAAATTAACCGAGGCCTATTGTAGTTCGTTTCGAGGACCGGAATGATAGAACGCAGGTGTTGAAGACCAGGAAAAGGTTGATAGCCTGCAAGCACTTTTCAATACAGCGTTAAGCAGGACTCAAGGTCTAAACAAACCTGGACATGGAATCGGCATGTGTTTTTCAGTGACACTGAGGGTTGTAGTTCACAGAGTTAAGTGCGTTAGCTCTGTGTGTGACAGTTTACATTCAGAGATTAAGGGAAAAGCAGGCCTAACTGCTACAATTCTTTTACAAGATAATGAGAAATAGGATACCTTCTTTTTTCATGTTTGGTATGTGTTTCTTTTTTTTAATGTTTATATTTATGTTACACCAAACCCTGAACATAAATAGTCCTGTATGGTCCACCATAATAAAGATTTAAAAGGACTTTTGGTCGCAAGAAACGAAATAAAACAGTGCATTTTTGCTGATGACAGTATATTTTCACTTAATGACGATCACTCGCTTAAAATTCTCTTTAACATCCTTGACAAATTCTCGTTTTTCGTCTCAGTTAAAGTTAATTATAACAAATCTGAGCTTGCTTGGCTCGGTAAATGGAAACAAAGAAAAAATAAATTAGGAAATTGTAAATGAGTTACTCTTTGCCAACACTCCATAAGAATTCTAGGTATCCAATCTTCCTATGACGCGACACTGAACACACCGAATTTTTTAAAAGAGAATGAATTTTAAAGCCGTTTTGAATATATGGTCAGGAAGACAGTTAACTGTATTTGGAAGGATTATGATCATTAGTTGTTTAGTCATCTCAAAACTTGTTTATGTTTGGAATGTATGTTCTCCGCCAGAAAGATTCATTGAATTAATTCAGCAAAATGTAATAGTTTCATATTGAAATTAAAAAGACCTAAAGTTAAATACTTAACAGCAATTGATGAATACACTCAATGAGGCTTAAAAATCCTGATGTTAAATCAATTATACAAACACAGCGATTAATGTGGACGAAAAAAATTATTAACTATAGATAAGGAACAATGAAAAGCAATACATTCTGTCTACTTAAAAAAAATTGGAGGTCTCTAAGCTATAGGATATTATTTTGTTATAGAAAGAACACCTAGCTCACTCCTTACATTTTATGTAGAATGTTTAAGGGCACTTACATCTTAACA
The DNA here is from genome assembly GCA_026874595.1 of Sipunculus nudus. Lineage (NCBI taxonomy): Eukaryota > Metazoa > Annelida > Sipuncula > Golfingiida > Sipunculidae > Sipunculus > Sipunculus nudus. The sequence goes on along the minus strand of CM049321.1, from coordinate 41,018,150 downwards.
TGCAAAATTTCCAACCACTACATCAAGTTTTTCAACAACCTTTAGGGAATATCAAGTTCATTTTGATAAGAAATAATAGTTTATTGTATAAACAGTTGTTTAAGGCGGGATTTAAGTATATTTGATGTGGTAGATGCAAAAGCAAAAATCTTAAAATTGGAGCATGATTTTGGAAAGGACACTGAATTGGATCAAATTGATTATTTAAAATTTATATAATTGTATCACGCTATTCCAAAGTAATTGCTACATATAATTAAAGATATGTACAAACCTACTAGGGAAGAATGTGCTGATCTACTGAAAGTAAATTCGAAACCTGTCCATAGAAGTCTGAAGGAAAAGAAATTTTCAATATCATTTGCATTTCACTGGTGGAATACAAATCATAATATTGATTAGGAGATGTAAGTAGATTGCTGTGAGGCCATTTAAATCACTATCGATACATATTCAAGATAATTTTAGTTCAAATTGTAAAATAACTATCTGTGTGTAAACAGGTTACACTATAGGGGGAAATTAAAAGAATCAAACAGATGTTCCTACTGTTTTATCAATGAAGAATTAACGTGTAACACCGCTACAAATTTATTCTTATGCATAAAAAGACATTTTAAAGAGTCAAAATTTAATATTCTCTACTGGTCAAAAGCATTTGTATTGTTTGGTAGTATTCCTATTACAGAAAGTAACCGTTTAATTATTATATTATGCTTATTTTCAGTAAAACACTATTTCAAAGCCGCGAGTTAATACAAAGTAGTGAGGAATGTATAGTACGCCAACTGTTACATATTTTTTTATATCGCTTCAAATATTGAATTTAAATAGCAACAAAAATAAAAAATTGAGATTTCATAATAAAACGTGGGAGTCAATTACTATGTTCCTGTAACATTTAACACATTCACTGCCAAGCCCATGTTCACCCCCCCCCCCCCCCTCCCAGTGCCAGGGCCATACGCAGGGACCCCAGCAGCCCCGAGAGGTGCAGTGGTACGAAGACTAGGTGCTAAATACCTGATAAGAAGGTGTGACTTCGGATAACACAAGGGCAATAAAACTCGGGGGAGGTGTGAAGTTGGGCACTGAGCCAAATGACCGCGATAGTAGTCAAGGCATGGCTCCGGTGGACTGGTCTCCTAGCGCTATAGCGTTTACGCTGACACCAGCATAAAGCTAACAACTGATTCAAATAAAGATCTATATTTGTAAATGATGATCTAAATGAAAATGTGTATTTTGGCGCGAATGTTGATTTGGGAAGAGTCAAATGACTGAGAGGCACTGACAAATATAGGCCTTTGTCTAACCGAAATAAATTTTATACCGGTACTGTATTTTCGGGCACGAGCGATTTATACATTTATGCAATATACTATAAACACAAAGTCTATGAAGAGATCCAGAATGGCCCAGTGGTTAGGACTGGTGGTACGTACGTGTGAAACGGCTGACAGCGTGAGTTCGAACCTACGCGACATATTTTTTTTTACAAACATGTAATTTTGGTGCTCAAACATACATTGTTACACTTTCATAACGAACACAGCGATTGTACCAATCAATATAATTATAAAAAAAATATAATTTAACTTTAAACATGTAATTTTCAAACATTGTCATAGACTATTTATATATACCGACATGCTTGAGCCTTGACGCGCAGTTGACCTCGTCATTGTAACGGTCACACGAAACACGGAGATTATTTCAGTTTTGCAATTTACGAGCACTTGTTTGTGAAGTTACTAATATATATATATATATATATATATATATATATATATATATATATATATATATATATATAAGTAAATAAAGAACAAGAAATAAGCCGAAAGAACCATTTGCAGCCGCGTTCTGATTACACTGTGTGTGAATCATGTGGCACGCGCCCTTTGTTGTTGATTGCGCAATACCCTGTCCTCGCGGGACAATAAACCTGAACGACCTCACGCCTCGGTATCTTGAGTTCACACCTAAGGTGCGATCCATTACACCTCGGCCTCCCAACCGGGTTTGTCGTAAATAAGTGGCCAAAACATGTTATAATATAAAACTAGCTGCATATTTTTACGATCCTCCTTTTCGTTTGATTCAAAGTAGTATTCTTACAAGGAATCGACTTCAAACTGAAGCGCGTCGTAAAGTTATTTCACGGCAATTGACCGGAGCCGTGGATTTTGTCACCATCTACCCATCTTTCCTGCTTTCGAATGATGCAGCGCACTTTTGAATAACAAATAATTTATTTTCATACTGCGAGACTATTTTATAAATGTACGTCTACTCATCTGCAAAGAATTTATTGAAAAATTTATGAGAATTCCTGCTGAAAATGGATTATAAATAAATTACGTGTATACACGTGCTTGGCACTGGGGTAATCCTAATAAACGACGGGTATACACGTCATTGGTAGTGAATGTGTTAAACAATATGGAATGTGTGTGTATGTTAGAACTATTTACATAATTGTAACAAAAACCTACATGAGTGTTTGAAGCATTTTAGTTGAAAATGTGTAGTTTCTTTGGTACAGAACAATTTTTTGTGTGATAAAGTAAGGAATGGTGTCGGATCTGAATCTATTTACTGTTAATACCACACCGTCCCTTATATATGTCAAAAATGGTACACAGATACAAACTAGAGACGATATTATATACACATAAGTTTAAGGTTAATTAGGAAAGGTTTCTTGCATTTGTGTATTGTGCAAATTGTCATTGTATTTGTGTGTAGTTGTGACATGGTTGGTAGAAAAATATTACTAGTAATTGTCATTTTGTAATTGTATTGTTAATGAATAACAAAAGATGTCTATGATAAAACATGAAAAGGAATAAAACTGAAATCTCTGTAACATATATTTATCAGAAGAAAAAAGTTTTCTTGGATTTAATGTCAGGCTACTATTTACTTTTTAAACATAAGCAAAGACATTCGCATATTAAATGAATATAATCGCATTTCTTCAACAAAACAGTTGTGTTTTTTTCAGGATTTGTGTTTGTGTCCAAAGTGTCATCTGTTGGCATAAGAGAAAGCAAAAAATTGTTAATCCTATAATATTTTTGGTTTGGTGTGATAAAACCATGATAACAGAAATTCCATTATTTTCCCCTTTATAATAGAAATAACAATATTCAGTGGAAAGAGAAAAATGGAATAATAAAAGTAGCCTTTTTTTAATTTATATTATTGTATTTTGTTTTACCAGCAAACCACATAATACTGTTATAGAAGATAATATAAGTGATTTTAAAATGTCCGTTGGAATCATTAGTGACAGAAGAATATTACACCAAAGTTTATCAAGTGCCATTGTTATTAAATTCTGTCAATATTAACCTTCAGGGTCACCAAATGAAAGAATATATGAAAACATGTTCTGGGATAAAACAAATCCCAACGGTCGCTGCAGGAGATACCATGTTTCTGGTAGGTGTTTTTAAAGGCAAAAGTTCACAGACGTGTTTAAGCATATATAACTTTAGGCTGATCAATGTTTCTGTGAGGCAAACCGAGAAAACTGACTCACAATCTGGCTTGTCGTTCAAACGTCCTATAATTGGAAATAACAATACTTTTAGAATGTGGGTTTGACAGGTAATGAAGGAAAATAAGCCGTATCTCCTCACGGTTTCAATTATTCAACCTGCTTATTGTTCAGTCTTTTATTTGTTTCCCTATATTGCCAATCATCTTGTGTTAATCTGGAGGCAGTATTTCCATATACTAATGGCATACCTGTCGATAGTTTAAAGGACGAAATATGTAAATGAAAGTATTTAATGGAAAGGAAGCGCAGCTGATATGGAACAATAGGTCTGATTTTTTTTTGTCTCTGGAAGATATATATATTTACGACATTTACAAAATAAGGTTTGTCTCATGATACCCGAATTTCTTTTCATTTAACGTCAGTCCAGTTTCTCTTTTTGTGTGGTCCATGACCGAGTTTCCTTGATTTCAAAATAAGCTACAGGCTTCTCCTAGATCCAAGTCTCTCTCTCTCTCTCTCTCTCTCTCTCTCTCTCTCTCTCTCTCTCATAACATTAGGTTAATGGGTCACAATAGCCGAACTCTATGAGATGTTTGAAGAAGTGATAAGGAACAAATTTATAAATAGTAGATAAATTATTCTAGGTCCATGTATCTTTCTCGCTCCTCCTCTCTTATAAATCGAGGTTAATGGTTAAGAAAAGCCGTACTCCGTGAAATGCTTGAAAATATGGAACATATGGAAATATGGAACATCTCATAATTTCAGGATAAAAAGTTATCAAATGAAATGCATGATAAGTGTTAATCTACCTGTGCATAAAGTATGAAATGATTGTATCTGAAGCACTGGATTGAACAGCTTCAGTTAAATTTATTCTTTATCCTGATCATTGTATTCTACCAAGGGTCAATTCATTTAAGTCAGTATAATCTAGCTCAAAGACCACATGTTTCGCAACGATCTTAAAATAACGAAACATTTGTATGGTCCTGATTCTTTTTATCCTTTATATGATATATACCTAAAATATGAGATCATTTTTATCGAAGGGCCGATGGTGGTCGTGTTTTTTTTTTTCAAGTTTTTACTGTATATGTTTTTTTTTATTATGGCGACCTCAAACTAACATTTTCGGCAAGAACTTAGGCTTATGTTGGTTGATCCTGTATAAATAATGATATAATTATGGACATATAACGAAACTTCTCGATCTGTACTTATTGAAAACGCCTGTAACCATAGAATTATTTGATAACTATTACAAACAAAACGACAATATGGCAACATAATACCATTTGATAAGTACCACTATGAAAGTTCGAATAGCTTTAGGTATACAGTCAACAGTATCTATGGTTCGAAACGTTCAGCATCCTTCGAGAAGGTATAACGGTATTTTTAAAAATTGAAAAGAAACATGAAAACAAAGACAATAAAAATGCAAACGGAGTCTCTATAACAGACGGATGCAAAAGAATCCCTCCGAGTAAAATCTGAATGGTTGTTGAAATGGGAAAAAATTGTATTGTAAAAATTCACATACATCAATTTTTATAACAACATGTTTTACATAACTACATACGGCTTAACATTTCAAACTGGTAATTTGAACAATTATAACTCAACTTTTGCAACTTTGAAATACTTTATCTGCTTACATTACTTTATTTATCAATGACTTCAGCTCAATGTTTCAAGGAAGTGTTATATATGTTAACAATTATCACTAAACGTTTCGTTGTGGTACGCGCTTTTAAACATCCCTCAACGCTTCACTAGAGTCAGGAGTCATATCAAGGAATTTAGATACTTCGCACATGAATTTTACTTTCATTCTTTAATCAATTAGAAAAATCTTCTTCGTCAGATTGAATAACACACAATTTTACAAAGTATAAGTATATCCGATAAATAAATGACAAATAAACACTTTACACAACAGTACATTTATAGTCAATATTTTACAATAAGCCAAAGTCATCCACATGTTTATCTTGAATACGTAACATATATTCTATTGCCACTTTATCTGAAGTCATGTAGGCACCTTATAATAACAGTAAAAGCCACATCACCCCATACATAATACCAGATACGACTATTGGAGGTACGAATAGGTAGATGTGTTAGGTATATTTTTATAATCTGCCAAAACACTATCTTATCTATACTCTGACTTCATGTGTTTCAGTTTTCCTGAATAAAATTTAAACCGTTGGTTCTTGTTAATCCTAAGATGTTTACATAAAAATGATTTTGTTATCAATCTACACATTACTTATCTTATTCAAAAAAGCTTAATGTTCCCATTTGCAAAAAGAAAATACCTTTAAAGATGCGTATTCTGCTTTACTTATCTGTTACAACATTCATGCTCTGACAAAAGCGGATACAAATACAATGCCATTACGATATGTTACATAACATTACACCAATACTACGTGTTCACAACAAAACATAGGAATATATTAGCATAATGTCTAACAAAGAACATTGTCAAAACACGATTCCTTCTGAATTATAAGCATATAATTATGTGAAAACTTTTTTTATGAATAGTCATTCCATGATCTGTTTTGTTGAGCAAAATATTGAAAATTATATCTATTTCTTGATCAGTATATTTTCTTGATCAGTGAATGACTTTAATATGAAAAGGAAAATACTATACTTTGTGTTATAATCTTTAAATATTTTTTTAGTAAATGGGTTGTCATCATTATCTAAAAGCAAGAGACGTAATCTGGTAATAAAATATACTTCAAGATATGATAACGGTAATAATTTATTTCATTCGAATGATCATTTTTTATTTCATTCGAATGATAATTTCTATTTCATTCGAATGTCAACATTTCAATCAGATGTTTTATAATATCATATATTGCATTCTTAATATATTTTATATATTTCACGCAAAAAAAAAACACGATTCAAAGTTAAAGCAATCTCATGTCTGAACCTTTTCATGAGGATATTGTCATATAATTTACAGGGCGAGATCATTTTTGCTCGTTGTTCACAAACTGTCCCAATCTCATGAACCAGACAACGGAAATTGGCCCATGAATAGGACCACGCAGGACTGAGGACGGCACAGTACTTGTTTGGTCTTTCAAAGATGAGTTGTGCGATTAACCATATGCTGTAAGTCATCAGTGAGCCATCCGTGTCCCAGAGCCATTTGCTTGTCGTCGAATTAAAGGAAGCTCCCAGCCAGTAATACGTCAATTTAACTGTACAATACACACACACACACACACACACACATATATATATATATATATATATATATATATAGTTCTAAGTATTTTTCAGTGCTTGCAGCAGAGTGCTCTATACAGCTAAGGTAGAGCAGATTAGCTAAACGTTAAGCACGTTGCATCATAAAGTTATAGCTTCGAGTTTTGCGCCGTTGCCTGTTTCGGCATCCGGGTGATCATCAGATAACTGACGCTTGTAGGGGACCCAGTTGTTGCTGCTATTTTCTTCTTTCCCGGTTCGGAAGTTTCAAGTGTCGCCATTTTTAATCTAATCCTCTACGCTTGTTCAATAAGATTACTGACTTGTCCCTTTGTGATGTATTATCCTGTTTTCTCCTCCATACTGAGGTTGCATTGATTCGAAGTACGTTTCATTGTAAGAGAGCATTCGATGAATTTCCAAGTAGTTGAATATTGTATTTGCTTTTTCTTTGCGTTCCAAATGTGTTTCTCAAAGTTCTGTTTCTATTTCGTAACGTTCATTGCGGAATGATTAATTGTGGTTAATATACCTAATTTTGAATGGGCTAATTGCTAATCCAATGTATTGAGGGGATTGATGTTCGGTCCTGAACGTTGCTTTATACACAATATTCCAGACAAAGCAATTACCGTCTAAGGAACATATATTTTCTCACTACATTTGCAGATTTTTCGTTACTTGCTTGTTTTTTTTTTTGTTATGGGCTGTTATTATTTTATAATTTTATTATTTTATGCAACTGTAGCTGATTTTTATCGTGTTTTTGTTAATGGCTTTGTGTAGTTTGTTATCCGATGTGAAATGCTTCTTGATAAATTTTAAGAACTGTGCTCCGACATTTGTTTTGACATTTTTGCTGTATGTTGGGTTATACAAAATTATCTTTCTAGCTGTGTTAACCGATTTAAAGTGAGATTGAATTGTGATTCTTCGGCTCCTGAAATATTTTAATCATTTTTTTTGTCTCTGAATTAGTCGCTAAATTCCCAACACCCATAACTACCGAACCGTGCAAAAAATAGCAACAACAACTGGGTCCCCACAAGCGTCAGTTATCTGATGATCGCCCAGGTGCCGAAGCCGGCATTCGAGTGAAAGTCCGAGTTATATCTCGATGCTGCAACGTTATTAACGTTTATATATATATATATATATATATATGTTTTATATATATATATATATATATATATATATATATATATATATATATATATATATATAAGAACCTAGATTTCTAGACGGATGCCGTACCCCTGAGCTAACCCAAACATCCGTGTCTGCTAGCATTTCTTTCATTGGAACCATCAAGTGACTTTATTGAATGAAACCACATTATATAACCACTTGATTCATATATTTTAAAGACCTGTAACTTACACGTTGGGATACTAAATGGACGGCTTCACTAAGCCTACAAATCCGTAAAAGGAATGTACGGGGTAAATTCTTTAGCTCAGTAAACTGATATTAATGATATTATCAGCGTGTGCTCTTGCCATTTAAATAGAGTTATGACTATTTCATGAGTAGCTTAACCACATAAGACAGATAATTAGTTAACTGACTGAATATGCTCGTGTAATCCACCATTTTGTGAATAAGACATTTGCTATAAAGTTTATACAAGAAAGAAGTGCAAATGGGCAAGGAAAACGCTAAGGAAATAATGCAAACGGAGGAGGAAAATTAATTTTAACGGACATCAAGAATAATAACAGTTACAGGATATAAAGGATTAAACAGATAAAGATGTGATCTTACGGCTTAATCCCTCGTGGTCTTTTATAAACGTTGCCACATGTTTTTGTTCCTCGTCTGACTCGATGGTGACTATGTGCGCATTCCTTTGCTTGCAGAATCTGTCTGCCGTTTTCTTATTGAGGCGTTTCTGATTCTGACAAAGATAAATGTAACAAAAATAACAAACCATATCCAAAGTTAAAGTTAAAATTCTCCTTTTACTTTCAAGAAATGTTACCCAAAAAGATAGGTTAGGGAACAATACGAGTTTACTTGTTTATATTTACATGCTTGGGTAAAAAAGTCTTCAAATAGATGTAGCTTATTTTATTTTGTTGAATATTTTATGCAATTTGTGGGTGATTGGTAAATAATTGTGAATAAGTTTAGTATTATTTTCCAACGTATATACGGAACGTTTGTATCGCCTCTTTGTATAAACTTACCTTGACATGAAGATAGCAACTGGGAAACTTATCTTTTCCACCAGTAGTTGCTACTTCTAACATATCACTGAAACCTAATGGACAACCTAAAACGATTTGCATGATGTATTCTGACAAGATGTCTTCCTTATAATATCAAACAATATATCATGCAGAAAAAAACTGTGTGTAAATAAATGGAATCAATAATTAATTACTGGCCCTTTGGCTCAAGCGCTAAGGATTCAGGCGCAGGATCATTACTGACGGGGCCCCTCCCCTTAGATCAACATTATGTGGATGATTCTATAGTTTGTTTGTTAACAATATTTGATTAATGATGCCTCAATTGGTTTATGGGCTGCAGTTTTTAGGAAAGAGGTGGGTTTAAAGACTTGGACTGATAAAATCAGAACATAAATCCATTTATGCACTCCGTCCTACGCAGGATTGGATAAAATATTAATATAATATATAATCGTCATTCACGATTAGTTACTACTTTATAAATGGTATAAGAAAAGCAAAGATCAATTTTCCAATGTTTTGCATTTTACATGATAAGATTAATATGTTATTCCGGTAATGATTCATACGATTGGATAAAAGACCAATAAAGAGTACGTTTTCTTATGGTTTAGACATTAAGATAACAAATTGAGGATCTTTTTTTATCTCATAATTTTTTATACGAGACGTAAACAGTTAGGACATTAAACCATTTAACACACATATGCACAAACTGATAATTGAATATATACACATATTTATATACAGATATTTATCTATATCGGAAAATATGTGTGTATGTATTGATAAAGGTATCACCTACCTAATTTTATTTCCTCCGTTGTTTTAACTGACAGCCTTTTCTTTCTGCTTTGTCCAGCTTTATAAATTATTAAATAGCAATGTTAAGCTGACTAATAACATTCATAAATAATACATTTTTTATTTACTCCAACTTAATTATATAATTATAGTTTAATTGCTGTTTGCCAGATGATCTAAAACAGGTCTATGCGTTCTTATACTACAGCGACTAAAGAAAATTATGTAACATTGTATTTTGCATACATATCAGGTAACGGTAGGTGACATCGCCCTCTTTCTTTTCTGTGGACAATTTTTCAGTGAGGACCAGTTGCCATACTCCGTCCCCATTCATGGTTACAGCTGGACAAACTTGCCGAATACTACATAGTGCCAACACTTGCATCTTTTGTGTCATTGGCAAACCTCTTATCTGGAGTATCTTTGTATTTGCCGAAATCGCCCTCATCCCGTGCTGTATTTCGTACCAGGCGTCAAACTGTGACGATGTGTAACATCCTGCATATATATTCATAAATATATATATATATATATATATATATATATATATTTATATATATATATATATATTGAGAAAGAGGGACAAACAGACAGACACACAGACAGCGAGACAGAGACAGAAAAAGGAGCCAGAGAAAAAAAAGTTGAATGATATCTTTGATAAGAAGTTATAAAATACGCCTTTTTTCATAGATTCCCAGTCATGTATGGCCTTATTACGTTTCTGCTTAACTATTAAGAAAGTATTTAAGCACTAAATATTTTACCACAAACAAAAATGTACAAATCCAGTTGTTAATGGCAATAATGTTGGTTTCCTGTATATTATCAAACATTTTCCTTCATACCTGAAAGGAACCCAACTAGGCCAAATGAAACATAGTTTTGTAAGTTGTTACGGAACCTAATAACAACAGATCACGTAGTCGTGACGAGCATAGATTTTGTTATGGAGATAAAAAAAATCAGATTCGGTAACACTAGGCAGCATGAAATGTCTAGGCGAATGAATAAAGAAGTCAGTGTTTTTTTTGCTAACAAATAATTATAATTTATTCTTAAAACAACCCTAACTTTACAATACACTAAATCAATACAATTACACAATATAACAACAGTATAACAGTAAATAATACAATTACACAGTATAATAAATAAAGTGTACAGTACCAGATCGAGTGACCGGATCCTAGGCTTTTCTTAATACCACCACTGTCACGGCTCAATAAGTCCTTCAAAACTAATATCCACGTAAAGAGTTCAAATAGTCCAAAGTAAAGCTCTTGTAATAATCCCGAAGGCAAACTGGAAACAGTCCCACTCTGCATAGAGTTCGTAGAATCCCTGACACTACCTCAATTATCGGATAGGTCCAAAACTGACTCACACTCTTCCGTGTCCGCTAGAACTTTTCTCTCTCTCTCTCTTCCCCCGCTCTAAATTTATAGCTTCCCATCCCAAAGCCTAGAAACTTCTATTTCACGAACAATCCAAAGAACCCAATAATACATAATACACACGCGCCCAAAGAACAAAACAAAACACGCGCTCATACGTGATGTATCACAAGGATTATTAATAATGCCACCCACTGTCAGGGAATCACAGGAAACTGCCAATGTTATTTCGTTTTGTGCGTGCAGTGCTGGAAATACGTAACTTAAGTGCTCGACTTTATGTATGTGCAACGGGCAAAGGCCCAGGGGCATTATGTAACGTTCTAGGTACAAGAACCTTTATTCCACAGTACAATCTTTAATGACATGCGTTCCGTGGTATTTGAAATGGCCATGGGAGTTATGCCGTATTTCTGTGTATTTTTTTCTGATAGTTTTTTCCCCGGGTGGAGACCACTTCGGCGAGGCTGACAGCGTAGAGAGTGGCTGTACTACATGGTGTACTACATGTCCAGCTGACGACCCGGGAGGCCGAAGACTGGTGAGACGCACACCAGAACGGTAGAACCGCACGGTCAGGGCTCGTCAACGAGCCCGAGAAGGGGCACTTAAGTGTGGCCGGCGGGAGATAGAGGTTCGTCACAGACGAGAGGCGTAGAGGTTGAGGACTTGGTCTGGGTAATGAAGTCAGAGTGTGGGCGTCCCAGGATTTCCAACAGATCTCGTATTTTTGTTTAGAGTAGATTCATTTTTTTATGTATAAGACAGGGTAAACGCAATAAAGATGCGTTTATCTTATATGCTGCTCTCTGTTATTATTGCGAGCCTTGAGCGAGTGTGTATGTACAAGAGCGCCTAGTTCAGACAGAAAACAACGACGTCTCATTACTGGTGGCTCAGAGCCGTGATTGCTCTAAACAATCGCACCTAGTGTATTCACACATTTCGCAAAAGATGGGTAGTTTTTTAGACCAGGATGTTTAGGATATTTTGTATATTGTAATATAGATTTACTTCAAAGGTATATCGTAGTATATACCTTTATATATAACTGTATCTGTATATATTTATATATAACTGTATCTGTAGTTGACTCTGTGTTCTGGTTGTGTGTATTTAACCATTTTCTTGTGTTCTCAGGCAGGTAGTTTGCTACGGTTCCAACAGGGCAAGAAACAAGCGATCCATATTTCCACTACGGAGTTTCTTTGTTGTGAGCGTCACATTTATCACATCTGCCCAATGATGATAGTAAGACGTTTGTGGTTGTAATAAACATTGTCTGTGTCTAAAATCTTCGTTTAACCAGGAGAAATGCCCTTTAAATCAAAGAAATAATTTTTAAAGATATAGTAAGTTTGAAACTTGGGATAGATTTTTTTTTAATTTGAGACAGGTTGAGCTGCATTTCTGTAGTAAGAAAGCATTGCCAACTTATCTGATCGTTGGTTTGTTTGTTAGTTTGTTTAATTGTCTGTCAGCAATATCACTTTAAACGTTCCAAGCGGATTTTGCTCAAATATTCAGGAATTCTCGACAACAATGCATGGGATAATTGGGTTAGTTATTTGTTGGTGATCCGGGTATACCATCTTGGTCAAGTAATTGATATATGGAAAAAAATATTTCTGAGGATGCCATATCGGGGTAATGAGCTGCCTTAGGGGAAGTCTGCGCCCTAAAGTTTTCAGTTATTTGTTATTTTTCCCCACATGTTTTCATATATTTTACCTCATTGCATGAAGAAAATAATGTTTTATAAAGCTTCGATGCAAACTCTCTATTTTTTGTTTGTTTGAGGGGCTGGTTGAAAAAGTGTAAACGACAGTGCAAGCTGCAAAATTGGGACAACTGCCTGATTACACTTGTAAGGTATAGATTCATATTTGCAGTGGCATTAGTATCAAGGTGCATAGGAAACTCAATCTTTATAAAATATATCTCAGATAAAATGGCGAGATTAAGTTCTGACTTCATAACCAATCAATTTAAACAATATCGCAACCTCATTCTACATTAATATAATATTACCCCGGTCATTGGTTTGCCTTTGACAGGCAGCAAGATGCATTTTTTTCTTTGTAACACAATAAGCAAGACATGCACACTAAGCAGGACCATCTATATAACTAATACGCAGTTGGATTTTTCTTTCTAGGCAATGGTTACCTGCTTCCGCTCTGATTTCACTCTCCAAATTCTGCACACGTATAGGCGATATGCCCTACTGGGACAACCTTTTCTTGTGCGGGATCATCCCCTATTAAGCTGAATAATAAATAATTTTACTATACCCCCATAGGTGCCCCTATTTCTTTCTTGCTGGAAGGTCCTCCAAGCATGTCACTTTTCTTCAGGAGGCGCCTCGGGGATTTCATACAATTATAGCGCCCCGGCTGCTTAAGACTTTATATGGCCAGAAACGTCTGTCCGGCAGAGTGACTTAACAAATGAATGCGAATAGGCGGCTTCTACATGGGGTCAAAGGAATCGTTCTTTATATTGTAATTTTGATTACCTCCAAAATTTCGCGGATTGTTCATACGGTTTAATCTTAACCATCTACAAATGTTTTGCGAAATCCGTACATAACTTTAGGCGTTTACGACATAGAGACGTTTAATAGGAGCGGGTTCATTTTTCTATCAGTCCTGCTTATTCCATGATGACAAAGGCAAACATTTAATACGTTTCGAATTTATTTATCTCAGGCTGTATTTTCTTATTGCAGACACCCTATGCATTTTTAAATGCAAATAGCCCTGAACGACATGCATTACTTTTCTGTTAAAATGCCAGATACTGAAGTTAACTGTAGAGGCTCATCCAGGATTAAGAGAGGGGAGGGGTCGAAATATTTGATAAAGTAAATTGAGGAATATATATAAATATGTATATATATATATATATATATATATATATATATATATATATATATATATATATATATATATTACACCTGTCATGGTTTAATTCAAATTAGAAATAGAAGTTGTTTAAAATGAATAAATGAAATTAATGCAGGACCAAGCCTATTGAAATGTAGAATTATCGATAAACAATACGTTAATTACTGCATATACAATGCTTTATATTAAAATGTTCCACAACTGCGGATACCAATGACAAGAATTTCATGATTTTTTTTTTTTGAAAATTTAATCCCCCCCCCCCCCCCGCCGGCTACGCCCCTGAACTGACAACTAAAAGCATTGTTATTCGTGATGCTTCAATTTATAAAGGTATCTTTATCAAACAAAACTCATACAATTTCTTCAAATTATTTTCGTAAAGTTTTTATATACAATCGTCATATCTACTATATTTTCATCAATCCATCAATGATAATGTCGCATGCTGTTTATCGGAGAAGAAAGAGTTCTCATTCGTACACCCTATATATGGTTTATTCTTTAGTTCTTTGTGTGATTTTCGGGAAAAATGTAATTTGCCATCTTTTGTTTACATGTTATATGAGGGGTTTTCCTTGAAAATCCTTGAAAAGGGTTTACAATATGCGACATCCAGTCCTGACCAGGTCATAACAAAACTGTTTATCCTACAAAACCGTGGATTTTACAGCTAGTATATGATTAAAGAAGAGACAATACTTTGGTAGCTTCATGGACTTTGAAGGTCACAGCAGGCCACTTGGTTGAAAGTTATTTATAGGCGTTAAAGGGGCCGTCAGTACCAATGTCGCCAATCTGCCTGTGTAAATCTCTTTATCTTAAATAACCAGGAGGTTACTGTAAACATTACAGGCACTTTCTATCAACATTGCAGCCAGTATGGTACTCTTGTAAGGGATAACATCAGGTTACTGTAAAAACTATCGAAACATGCTGAAACACTGCTGCCTGAATGATACTCTATATTTTTACAGATGTAGGCTTCGATATGGTCTAACTAGCATCGAAAATGATTAACCATGAAGTCAAATAGGAGAGAACCTACGAATAGAACCTTGAGTACTGTGTAATTGTACACTGTTGATTTTGTAGATAACGCGTGTGACTGTTTAGGAAAAATAAATGAAATGCCTTTTCAGTGCAGGTCTCTTATGTAATTCTGGTAGCCATGTCGTTTCCTACCCTTGTTGGAAAGCAATATAAAACAATGCGGTCAATAATTATAATAATAATTATCTAAAAAAGGGCAGATAAATGGAATATCGTTCATCACCACACCTGAAACCATCTCAGATATTTCTTTAACAAATTGAATTCTAAAATTCCTAGAATATGTGCTTTTTACAATATAAAATTTGAAAGTTTGTTCATGTATATGTGATATATATATCACTAATTTATGTGACTAATCATCCATTTATATAAATAATAAAAACAGTTAATTTTGACATACCTGCAAAGATCTCGAACAAGAGTATCAAGAACATTTTAAACCGTGTATTCGACCGTGTGTTCGACCTTTTCTGTCGCATGTCATATCGTGAGGAATATTTGCTCTAGGCGCTAAATTTTCATTTTATTGATCACCAAAACCAATGTCAACGGATACATTTAGATTAAACAGTTACTCAGTTACTTATATTTTCCATCAACTATTATTCGTTTTATTGTCGTTCATGTTCTTTTGATATACCTGTTTATCTGATGCAAGGCCCTGTCTCTGTAGAAGCAATAATGGAAGGTATTGGAGCAGGGTAAAACTGCAGATGTGTCTCGCAAATGTGCCTGTCAAAGTGTGATATTCCCATTAAGAGTGAAAATTGAAATGAAAACTTGCGGTCTTGTTTTGACTCCTTTATATATTTGATGAAAAATCAAATAATGGAACTTATTTATTTTTTTCATAAAGATAGATAGAACCTTATTTAATCTGAATAAAGGTTGCTTTGTATCCATAACATTGATCTCAACTTCATTATGATGTTTGTTGTTAGTTCTGTTGATTTAATGAACACATCGACAACTCAATTTGCTCTAACGGCTTTATTTAGTTGATCACTTGATTCATAAAAGTGTGTCTTACCTGTTACTTATAAACCAATATTTTTATTTGTGTTTATTTAATGGATGCATTGTATATAAGTTTATAGATGGCTTAAGCTTAGATTCGTCCCTCTCAGGGCACACCAATTAATGCCATATTTGGCGTTTCCTTAAAAATCAAAATTACCTGATTATTAATGAGAACAATATTTGAATGAGTTCAGAATAAATGTTCTTCTCTACCTAAAATATTTCAATAACAAGTTTGAACCATATCCTTCGCAGTGTATGCTTTTGTCAGAGCTCCGTGCTGAAGCAGACATTTCTCTAGAGTATTGTTCACGTGGACCACAATTCCGTTTGTTAGACGCCGTTTTAGGTCTTTGACTAAAGACAGAAGCATACCCTCAATTTGACACATTCACGCACGTAACTGCTGAATCTTTAACCATTCACAAAGCTATGTGCGAAATTAAATCCATCAGAACTGCAGGTCATGTCTTTATTACAAATCAACTTCTAAATGAGTCTTAATTTCTAAAATTCCGGATGCATATCCTTCATGTATCAAAGTTAAACCAAATAAAATTATGAATTAAAACAGAATGTTTATAAAGAGTAGGTCTTTGAAGGGTCCTATTTTGATACCTAACTTCTGTTACCTGTTAATAAAATTTGAAAATTGGTCACCAAATGTCAACGCCACAGCACACATATCCATACTCTAATGACATGTGGAGGGTCCACCAAACTAATCCAGGCTAATCGATGAGGACATCTGGCTGCAAATCAGACAAACTAGAATTTTTTAAAGATTGGTTTACAACTAGTGAGCTTATAACGTCCCCTCTATATGTCATCAACCATCTTAGTTTACATGTTTATTTTTTTTTTATTTGGCAATATTGGCGCATATACCGTGTTTACCGAGAGCTTGTAGATAAATTCAATTCACAGAGGCGTTATTTTAACTGTTCTTAACAAGAATTACCAACAATTCTTTAACTGTTACAATACTGTTGCAGACCATCTGCCGAAGCAGCCATATGGTTTGTGCTAAATTTCCAGGAGATTCGTTTCACTTTCTTTATGTGAAGGTTTAACACCCCTCTGGTAAATACCTACCCTCAAGAGCATATCACCATTTCGGCTTTTATTTACTTTTTTTGGGTAATAACTAAATAACATTTGAGCTAGTGCAACGTATGCAATCCCTGATTATAGACAATACAAGGTTAACTAAGTAACATTGTATAAACATGTTTAACAAGTGTAACCGTGTCGGCAGTTTCGTTCTCATAAACATGCATGAGTGCACGTTTTATAATAATGTCCACATTGGGCTACCATTTTATATTAGGCAATGTTTTCATAAATTTGGAAAAGGGAGGTGCAATGAATAAATGAAGGATAGACCCTAATAACAAATATTTTTGGTGAAAAACGCATATTTTCATAATATCTTTATCAAATCGATGAAGTTAAAAGACACTGGTCAGGTGCTCAACCAACCACATTTGGACTGTCCTTAATGGTTGCTTAGCATTATAAATATTCATAAAAAACTACAACATTTAATGCAAGCCGCCATGTCACTCTGCCAAAAGATTTATAAGAACCAGAAGATTGTATAATATAAATATTGGTTATATCTTGTGGTTTTTTTTCTGACGTTAGGCATTTATTCCCTGATCTGTTTAACTCTCCAACCGTATGATTAATAATCATATTTTAATTTAAGAGGATAATCGCCTAATATCAATGGGCATCTAATGGTAGAACTTTATAAAGGGTTATTTAAATCATAAAATGTACCTACTAAAGGCGAAATCCATGCGGGATGTATGTAAATAATATATTTTTCTCAGAATTTAGCACATCGGTCAATACGGAGATAAGCTACGACAGTATTTTAATGTAGGAGACGTTTTCTTTAAGCGTGGTCACAATATTTTAATCATAATAATCTTTGAAGCGCACATTGACTTTAATTCTATAAGCAGATACAAATAGACAAAGCACAAGAACGGTTTCTCATTCTGTAAAATAATACAGACTAACATAACTTTTCTTATAAGACGTTTCTAATTTTTTTTGTGTGTTATACAAAGAAAATATCATTTGTCGTTTTCTTTCGTTGTTATAGCTTAAACTCTTTCTAAATATTCCATTTAAAGTTGAAACCAGATTTTCCAGCTGAAACCAGTTTGGTCAGCCCGACTGTACTTTGCATTATTTACTTTCGTTTGAAGTCAACCTCATGTGTAACAATAAAAATTATATAATAAAACACGGGTCGAGGAACATTCGATGATCACCTATTTTCACTTCGATTGGTAAAGATCTTCTCTGTTTGGGAATAATTTGCGCTTAGCAATTGCGGTTTCTTCCATTTAAAACACCGTATATATGGTGACTATTCTCCTACAAGAGGCATGCAGGATAGATAATATATATGGAATGTTCCATATTTTAGCCTTTTCTCTTTCATTTATCTTTAAGTTACAAGCCACTGAACATACAAATAAAACATAAATGCCTGAACGTATCTTTTGTTATAGAAAAGACTCCAAATGTTTCACGACATACATTATGCTGATATTCTAGTTATGATACAGTCTAACAATCTTACATATATAGCTCATAATATATGCTGTCACTTGTGCCTGATAAAATCTAAACCCAAACATGTATATACAAATAAGCGGTTATAGTTTATTGAACAAGCGCCATTTACTCTGATTAATATGAATATGACTTTATTACTCACTATTTATCGCGGGTGCTTCACAAATTGTTCTGAAATTCAAGTGACACCGGGAATTGGACCAGGCATAACCAAACACAGGGCTTATCAGGCTGCAAAATGACTTTGGTTTTTTAAAGGTTGGCTGCCCAATAAGCATATTATGATAATATATAATAAGAATATCATTGGCTCACGAGTTGAAGCCCAGTTCCATTCTTTTGCATTTTCATCATATACTCCAGAGAGCCAATAGTACATATTGACTGTAAAAAAATTTATTTATATCAGTATATGGGTATATGTTTTCATGCGTGCTATGTACCTAACACATACGTGTGAATAGTTTCAGGATGCTTAATGAACGAAACAGCTCATGTTTTCATTTAAGTTGTTTCTTTTATCAGTTGCAAAATACATAAAACATTACAAATGTAATACACACACATAAACGATCAGAATCAACCCCATTATAAAAACTGACATGACTTGAGCTCATTTAGTTGTCTTTGGAAAATACCATTTTTTTAAAAAAAAAACCCTTAAAAACAAAGTTTGTCCCATAAATGCCGCTGTTGCAGAATAAAGTTTAAAAGATAATTACCATTAAAACCAACTTTTTCCTGAATTTGTTTAATAAGCTTTATAACATGTCGCTGTTCTTCTTCCGACTCAATGGTTAGTAAGTAGGCCTTTCTGTCCTTGCATATTTGTTCCGCCTCTCGCCAGGTCCGAAGCTCCTGTTTTCAGACAAGAAACACGATATGCATCGAGGGTTGGTTAGATTACCGTTTGAAGTGTATATATAACAGTCGCTTACGGGAAAGGAAGTAATCTATATACAGTAGGTATAAATGTAATAATAATTGTGCGAATGTATGAAGGAGCATGTCAATTTTTGTCCAGTATATCACGTGAAACTTTGAATAGAAAGGCCACATGAATAGCATACAAACTCTTTAGATCACATGGTCATGGTTACTGAATTTATTTTGGAATAATCGCATATTTTATATACTAATGAACTTGGAGAAGATTAGATTATTGTTAATAGTCAAAAATCGACATAAATGGCCGGTTATTGCTACATTCACTCAAAGTTGTTTTGCCCAACTTGCCCTTACTTGTTCTTTATTAACTGGTTAAGTTATACGCATATGCACAGACGCAGTTTATTTATAAAAGGTTGTGCTTACCATTGTGGTTACTTGGAAAATTTATATGTAAGGTAGACGGAAATCTTAATCATTCATTTAATAAAAAGGTTTTATTTTGCTAAGCTGTATCTGTATCATGTGGTTATGTATCATAATCACCTCAAAGTACAGATAGCAAGAAGCATTTGAATTTCCAAACATATGACTAAATCCACCCATGCACCCTGCAACAAAATATCTTTGATTTATTAGATATCTTTATGTTTAATTTGTTAACATGAATATGAAAACTATTAAAATCCAATGTGTTTCTCCTTATATCCCGTTTTATAGTGTTCCGTATACAGAAATGCAGGGATATTAGTTTTGACAGCGGTGTTAGAGAGTATGGCAATTACCAATGAACCGAAAATATTTATTTTGTATCTGAATAAGAATTGGATTTTTCTATCACTTACCCGACCTCTTCCTGTTCATTTGATTGTCGATAGCTGATCCCATATTCTCATTGTCAGAGGTATGATTTGTGATTCCTGATATGTTGAATGTAGCCAATCAAAAGAAAAAAATATAACTTCTCTATAACATATACAACTCATGCTCCTATATTTATATTTTGAAAGACAAGGACATAAAACATATTCTCAGCTATTTCACTAGAGAACAGAGCTTACATGAATAGAGATCACATGTTATGTCCCTGACAGAGATCCCTTGCCTAACTTTAGATAAAGAGGGAGTACAATCAGTTCAATAGTTGTAATAAATCGCAAGCTATTTTATAGACATGGTAACACGAATAAAGGTAGACAGGTTGTGATGAGGCTAATAGGTTTGCCTACACCTATTCTTATACGGTTTCGACACTTATCATTAAGCAAAAATACTTTTTTTTAACAGGATGAAGCTCACTCTTAAGAATCCGGTACATAGTGGCTCCCTCTACAGGAAAGGAGGTTGAAATCATCGAAGTTGATATCATACACAGTCCGTCAGGGAATATTGTTGCAGCCTGACATGACTTCTCGGTATTACACCTTTTGAGGCACGCTTGTCTCTGGGTCTCTAAAGAATGTCCTTTTACTGATATATTGTCAGCCTTGCCAGATAACGCCATGCTATTGTGTCCAACCTCGTAAAGGGTTCCATACTTTGCTTTCGATGTAGTGGCTTAAATGTCAATATATATATATATATATATATATATATATATATATATATATATATATATATATGTATAATATTGTATATATTGTATATATTATAAATATTTATAATTTTCGAAAATGTTTATTAAGGCTACATATGTTTCGCAACGCTTAAAAATGGAAAAGTGGAAACATTTACCGACACCTGGTAGAGATGGTTTAGGAGCATATAAACAATTAACGTGCTTGTAAAACGTACCTGATGATGTCACAAAGATGATTATTATGAGAACGTTCATTTCTATTCTGTCAGAGCATATCTAGGAAGCTGATACTCAAGTGGAACACACAAAAAACGATGAAAGTACAAAAATATATATGAATGTTACTTCGTCCCTTTTTACCTTTTTAAGCAATTATGGACAAAATATTTAATATAGTCAGGTGTGCGAAGTTTAAGAAGCAAAACTAAAGACACAGTATACGGATTTTATTCATTTTTAAAAAATAAATGACTTTGGCCCAAGATGATGAAAAATGTTCCCTAAGAAGTTAATTTGCATCCGGATATTATCGGCCTGTCGATGCAAGCATTACTGCTTCTTGAGATCATATGTATCATTGGCTTACAATAGATAATTTTCTAAATACATTTATAATTTATCTTAGTTGATTACATTGTAAATTCACACGACTATAAATATTAAGCATAGATTTCGAAAACTGTTATGGTCACTTTGTGGGACTTTTTTATAGGAGCTACATATTCCCAATTGCACGGATCAGTTTACTAAATATAATTTACATCGCGTTCTTCGGCATAATTGAAGGAAGTATTTGGCTGGTACTGCTGCTTTTCCCTTTGCACGAGCCTCAAACTAATAATATACCATGAACAGCTATTCTCCCTAGATATCAGAAATCCATATTAGGATCTGTACGGACAGAATTTCTGTGACATCCCTTCACCATTTAGATGGGCAAACAAAGTGCGTTTGATGGGTCAACAAACAATACATTGATGGATAATAATTTACTGTGTCATGTATGTGAATACACCGCTCGGCTTTGCAGAAATCAACTGAACTAATATTTAAAGACCTTTAAAAAATCCCATTTTCATATATCAATCTCCCTGTATATATAGGTCTATTTACAGAACAGTCCACGGATGCCAGTTTTATTTAAAAGTACTTGCTATTATCACCTGTCATCCGTTTTATTTTGCCTCCTGGAAATGATTAGCAATTAAAACCCCTGAACATATATTCATGATATGTATGTATCTAAACGTTAGTCATTGTCAAAAATGACACAATAGATCCATTTTTAAAACATACATGTCCGTTTGTTTTTCCAAAGAAATGGTATAGAAGATTGGTAAATGATATGTTCTGTCAGTTTGAAAAGTAACGGTATGATTTCGTGTCTTTTGTAAATCATTTGATCTGTCCTCAGATTAAAATGAATTCATAATGAACTGTCAAATCTTCTAACAATGAGACCGACTGTACATAGGTACACTTTTTGTCTTTTTTGTGACAAATCTGACAAGAAACCTCGATTCCTTAAATCTGAATCATTCCAAACATCCTATGGAATACACCTAAAGGAAATATATATTTCCATTTTGATATGATAATTAAAGTGTTTCCAGCTGCTTTCTCTACTCAATAAGCCACAGAAGACTAGGGCTGATTTATATGCAGGACATCTCGGATGTTAATATATCAAAATATTTATTTAAGGAAGACAAACGGGGTGATCTTAAAATCCGTAATAAATACTTGATATCCATTTACCGATTTAGGCTTTTCTATATCATGACCAGTACTGAAACCTAGCTTTTTTCTTAAGTAGTGAATTTAGACAGTCAAATTGATGTTGAGAACACATTTGAAAATATTATCACTCTTCCTCAGGTAGTTGAAAGCTATAATTCAAGAGTATGCATATCAGTATCTGTTTAAAGTATGACGATCAAACTACATTGGTTTAATTTAACCTCAGAGTATATATAGCTTAATAAATTAAGCCCAAATCATATATTCATTCTTGGAATAATCAGAGAAACCTCTATATGAAGAGTGAAGATTTTGCTATGTCTCAAGCAATGTTTCATTGTATACTCATTAAAGATTCATTGTATACAGAAAATGATTATGAATACTAAAAAGTCGGCCCATTTCTGATGGAAACAGAACCAATATCATTCCAACTGCCAGTCATTTGCTCTCGAAACTGAGCTACATTAGAACCCTAACCCCTCTGTGTATTTACACAGTTTTATGGGAACCAGCGGAGTGATGTCATGGTGATGACATCAGACTGCTGCCTACTACATGTGTCGATACAGCAGCTTTCCCTCCTTATAGGAGAACTGGGAGCCTCATATGTTGTAGGTATTTATTATATACAGAGATGTAAGAATAGCCATCATGGTTCATTGTGTTTGAAATATAAATACAAAGAAAGAAGCTCTAGGGATAGATCTAACATGTTGTAAAAATTGTGAGATATATGCCTCTGAAGATGGGGTATTTGACTGAAATATCGTTTTAGAAAAAGGGCCGAACACTGTTTGAGAAGAGCAAGTTTGTACTTTATGACTCTTTGAAATGTGAATATAAACAATAATTCAACAGGAATTCTCAATTATTAAACAATTCTGTACCCTTTACTTAAATTAGAAGTCTTTAAGTGTGACGCTTTGGAGGAGATGAAGCTTGTTTTGCCAGGGTATGCCCACTTGTAGTTAGGTTCCCAGGATACCAATGACTGCACTCTTAAAGAGTCAATACACCCAACCCTACTTCTCAGGATAAACTGTGCGAACCCAATATGTAGATCCAACATGGAATCGAGAAGTCATTTAAAGTGCTACTTTTCTTCAGTATGAACTTTATAAATGAATACAATATTTTTGTAACAATATGGAAATAACTGTTAATTAATTCACTATATTTTTGGAAAAGTAATATGTTATCTTAAGTAATTATGTAAAATATGTTCTACCGTTACCTCTCCACAATGCATCTTTTCGGTCTTTATGAACGGATTGATGAAAGTTTGTGAAGGGTGAAGATGGCTGCAAGGCAGCAAATTAACCTTTGAGCTAACCTGTAATGATTTTGTATAAAGAATTCTTTATCATAATGAAATGAAACTATATAGCCAATGCCCATTCATTTTTGAATCCATAAAGGTAAATTTTGAAATAATGAATGTGCACAGGTGATAGATAGTTGTATTTCTATTTCGTTTGGTTCGTGTATTTTCCTGCACTTATATGACACATCCTGAACAGGCAAGGGTTCTAATGGTGATTCGGGTAAGGATGATTCAGAATATTCATCAAGCGTGCTTTCTATTTATTAGTTATTTTATATTCTATTGTTATTGTCTATAGGTCTGAAGCTCGTCTGTACTCTCTTTGCGTTGAGTGCTCTGTGAAGGGCACGTAGCTATTCAATGATATTTTAAATAATTTATTATTTTTTTTACCTAAATCTGTTTGATTCAACAGGGAATTTGAGAGATAAGTTTTGTAATATTTTATTTATTGATACTAAAAAAGAGAATACGGTGACGACGTCAACCCGGAATTATCCTTAAGGGAAGCTTTTTGCGGCTAGGCACCACAGTCTCTAATTATTCCCTCTGTAAGAAATTACAAGTACCTATACATAATCAAAACACTAAATGTAAAACAGACTTTCTGTCTGGCGGTGAATTCGGCACATTCTTATAGCCGCCATTCTGTTCTACTTTACATCGCTGAGTTAGTCAAGGAGAATCCGGACGCTTTCCTCAGCCAATCAACATTTCCCAAACAGCTTAATGGTGATTTGAATATCAATCATCATACATGTCTACTGACCAGTATGACCAGCTAATGGTATTTACGATTGAACAAATTTACCTAGCCCCGTGTGATTGTCCGTGAGCACACTTTGATATATGCCTCCACTTGTCTGATCGACAACCCTTTACCAATTTGTGATGTTTTGCATTAGTTTACGCCCAGCCCTCGGCAACGATCAGCCAGGTAATGTTTATTCTGTACTCAGGGCTCGCACAGTGCACCTGTTCGGACCAAAATAAGTGTCTGAACAACAAGGTTCCCGGTATTCCAAGATTTATATATATGATATAACAAGAGCACTACAAAAGTGTATACTCGCCCGTCTCATGTCTTGTGACCTCTGACCTCGTTTTATATGAACTTAAATAGATTTTTTTGGAACGTTAGGCGAGATATGTCATTGAATCACTTTTCTGATGAGTTTTACTAAATTCCTTAATATTAATCGTCAGTTATCGCGGTGACAGCACAAAGTAGTCTAGTGACCCGTTACCTGATTAATCATACGTGGATTTTGCCCATAATCGAAATCGGATGGCATTATCTGTTTGTAAGTATTTATGAAGAGTTAAGTAAAAATCCATCAAAGGCCCAGTAAGTTATCGGGAGGACACTAAAAGTTAAGGGACGGACTGAATACTCCGGTCATATGACCGGCATATAAAAAGGGTCATATTCGTATTTATCTATAGTACGTTTAAAAATTTGAACCTTCAAAATTTAACGATGTTTGATTTCATTTTTAAGATAAAAAAAACAGGTTTCAATTTTCAATATTAGGTTGCTACATTTAATTGGTTTCATGATTCTGTCACCTGTAGAGAACAAAACAGCATATGCAAAAATGGGATTTTTTTTGGGCACCATAAAGGTGCAGTGATGATGTGCCTCACATGTAATAATGAGCCTCAATGAGTCTTTAGGATCTTCCACTTCTTTAGAAAAGGCAAAAAGTTTTTTTTTCCAAAAAATGTGTCTATATTAAGGAAACGTTTATAATAAGGTTCCAAAATCTCAATAAATCATGCAATGCAGATAAATCGTCCCCAGGATAGTTTCATTTTTTTTTAGAAATTGATTTTTTATTTTCATATGTAATGTGCAATGTTATAGAATTTAACAGTAGCAAATTACAGCTATAAAAGTTGTTATTCAACCGGGAATTTCTATTCTATTGTTCAAGGTCATTATCAAATAAGTTCATTACTATGACACTAAAATGGTAGCTGTGAGACTAAAATACTTTAGCAGTTACGATTTTTATTTTCAGATTTAATCTGGATCAATGATTAATCCTGACACTTGTTATGCTAACTATTAGACTCCAAATTGATTCCAGGCAAGAGCATTAAAATAGTAATCATGATTTTATCAATCCACTTTCAAATTGAAATTTCTTATAATAAAACAATATTCCTTTAATCCTATAAAGATTATACAAGATTGCCCCAAAGCCGTCTTCAAAAAATATTATGCAACAAACAGTCGTCGAATTTTACCAGAAAATTTTCCTCTTGATCTCTGAAGGCTTGATTCCTGGGTTCTGTTATTCCAACACTGTCAGGTACCAATCGTCTCACACTTATATGCTGAGCAATCATAGATTTAGCGCCTGAACCATGAGGATATGTACGTTGTTGTACTGAACTTGTGATATGTCGTTTATCAACAGAACAATTATGCATTTTCCTCTCACCATTATATTGAAAATGTTATAATTAGACATTATTTTCCTTCATTGTATAACGTTTGATTAAAATTGACCTCGATCAGATTCGAGTAGATATCGAGGACAGTTCTAATTAGATCCGTCCAGTGACATTTATGTAGAATATTATGAAAATAATAGAAAGTTTAGTGCGTCAAAACAGCACCTTATTAAATATCTATTACAGTTTGAGACACGTTTGTGTCCCTTTGTGCTGCTTGGTTAAAAACAACGGGAGATATGTACGTATTGATGTTCGTTTGTTCTGAGTTAAACTGAAATTGACAAGTTCATATGACAAAGCAGTTCCTCTTAGTCTAATAAATTGTATATAAAGTGAGCTTTATAGTAAATACAAATAGAATAAACACAATTTTCATTTTCCACATAGGAATGGAACGGATATTTTGAGGGGTAAAACGTAGATTTAACAAGAAGAAGCAAGAGGGAATAGAGAAGTTAATTCAAATTTATACCTAAGACCCTCGGAGATTGCGTTTTAATGTTCCTTAAGATACCCTCTTCTTGAAATTATTTACTATCCACAAGCATGACTAAGAAAAATATTACGCTTTCATGCCCTGTTAAAGTGGCTCGTGATATTTCCTATGAGTAGTAGTGCTACCATGTTAGTGTCCTTGTGTTGTGACAGGTTCTCGTGAGTTAATCCTGCATTAGAACCTAGCCTGTTTTTTTTTTTAAATACCGAGCTTGACAAACCGGCGTAATTTCCTTTAGATGACACTGCAACCACAATCTCACGAAATGTTCCTTTTAGCGAAATGCTTTTGGGTTTACATGGAAGATGTACTCGCATAAACACAAATGGCGTCGATTCTAAAAAGGGGGATTTGTGAGTGGTGGCCACAGGAGAGTCGGCATATACTGTATAATTTCAGTCAAAGACCACCTCTGTTTCGCAACCATCTTAAAATAGCGAAACGTTTTGGACGGTCCCGATTCCTCTTTTTCCTTTATATGATAACTACCCCTAGAATATTTGATCACTTTGTCGAAGGCCCGATGGTGGTCGTTTTCTTATCAAGATTTTACTGTATATGTTTTAATATGGTGACCTCATAGGCTTATATTGGTTGATCTTATGTAAAAGTACTGACATAATTATGTACATATTACGAAACTTCTCAATCTTTACTTATTGGAAACTCCTGTAACCACGGAATTATTCGATAACTACTGCAGACAAACGACCATGTGGCAACATTATACCATTTGATAAGTACTAATTATTGAAAGTATGAATAGCTTTGGGTCTACAATCAACAGTTTCTGTGTTTCGAAACTATCAGTAGAATAAAAGGGTATATTTAAAAATTAAAAAGAAACCTGAAAACGACAACAATGAAAATGCGAACGGAGTCTGTATAATAGACGGGTGCAAAAATAATCCTCCATGTAAAACAAAAATGGTTGCTAAAATGACAAAAAATACATTGTAAAAATTCACGTACTAAGTAAATCAATTCAATTTTTCACCACAACACGTTTTCCATAACAAATTACAGTTTAATATTTCAAACATGTATTTCAACAACTACAACTCAACTTTGCAACTTTGAAACGCTTTATCTGCTTTTATTACTTGAACTTATCAATGACTACTGCTCAATGTTTCAAGGAAGTGTTATATATGTTCACACTTATCACTGACCGTTTCGTTGTAGTACGCGCTTTTAAACATCTCTCAACGCTTCATTAGTGTTTGGAGTTATATCAAAGAATTTAGATACTTCGCACATGAATTCTTCTTCCATTCTTTAATCAATTAGAAAAATCTCCTTCGCCAGATTGAATAACACACAATTTTACGAAGTACAAGTATATCCGATATGTTACAAATATAGCAGTTATGACAAAGAATCACTTTACACAACAGTACATTTTTAGTCAACATTTCACAAAAAGCCAAAATCATCCACATGTTTATCTTGAATACGTAACATATATTATATTCCCAGTATATCTGAAGTCATGTATGCACCTTATTAATAACACTACAAGCCACATTACCCCATACATAATACCATATACGACTAATGGAGATACGAATAGGTAGGTGTGTTAGGTATATTTGTATAATCTGCCAGAAGACTATCTTATCTATACTCTGACTTAATGCGTTTCAGTTTTCCTGAAAAAGTATATCCGATATGTTACAAATATAGCAGTTATGACAAAGAATCACTTTACACAACAGTACATTTTTAGTCAACATTTCACAAAAAGCCAAAATCATCCACATGTTTATCTTGAATACGTAACATATATTATATTCCCACTATATCTGAAGTCATGTATGCACCTTATTAATAACACTACAAGCCACATTACCCCATACATAATACCATATACGACTAATGGAGATACGAATAGGTAGGTGTGTTAGGTATATTTGTATAATCTGCCAGAACACTATCTTATCTATACTCTGACTTAATGCGTTTCAGTTTTCCTGAATAAAATTTAAACCGTTGGTTCTTTTTAATCCTAAGATGTTTACATAAAAATGAATTTGTTTTCAATCTGTGCATTACTTATCCTATTTTTTTAAAGTCAGCATAATGTTTCCATTTACAAAAAGTAAATATCTTTGTACATGCGTTTTATGCTTCACTTATATGTTACAACATTCATGCTCTGACAACCTCTTAAAATTACAATGAAATTACAATATGTTATATAACAATACATAAATTCCACGTGTTCACAACAAACCAGAGGAATATATTAGCTTAACTTCTAATATAAAATATTGCTAAAACACGATTACTCCTGAATAAAAAGCATATAATTATGTGTAAATTATTCCATGATCTATTTTGTTGATCATATATTATTTGAAATTATATCTATTTCTTGATCAGTATATTTTCTTGATCAATGAATGGTTTTAATAATATGAAAAGGAAAATAATATTCTTTGTGTTATAATATTTTAATATTTTTGGGTAGTAAATGGTTATCATCGTTATCTAAGAGCAAGAGACGTAATATGGTAATAAAAATATACCTTAAGATGTGATAATGATAATATTTTATTTCATTCGAATAATAATTTTTATTCCACTCGAATATCAAAATTTCAAACAGATGTTTCATCATATAATAAATTATTTCCTAATAGATTTTACATATTTCCCTTAAGATGATTAAACAAAAAACACGATTCAAAGTTATCTCATGTCTGAACCTTTTCATGAGGATATTGTCACATATCATTATCAGGCCGAGATAATCTTTGCTCTTTGTTCACAAACTGCACCAATCTCATTAACCAGACAACGGAAATTAGCCCATGAATAAGATCACGCAGGACTGAGGACGGCACAGTACTTGTTTGGTTTTTCAAAGATCGGCTGCCCTATTAACCATCTGCTGTAAGTCATCAGTGAGCCATCCGTGTCCCAAAGCCATTTGCTTGTCGTCGTATTAAAGGAAGCTCCCAGCCAGTGATACGTCAGCGTAACTGCATTATATATATATATATATATATATATATATATATATATATATATATATATAGCCCAGACCGTATTTCTAGTCGGATGCCCTACCTCTGAGTTAATTTTAACGTCGTGTCTGCTAGCATTTCTTTCTTTGGAACCATCAAATGACTTCACAGAGTGCAACCACATTTTATAACAACTTGATTCATATATATTTAAGACCTGTAACTTACACATTGGGATACTATATAGACGTATATCCGTAAAAGGAATGTATGGAGTAAATTCTTTATCTCCGTAAACTGAAATTATCAGCGTGTGCTCTTGTCATTTATATTTCATGAGTAGCTTAACCACAGAAGGTAGATTATTAGTTAACTGACTGAATATGCTCGTATATTCCACCATTTTGTGAATAGGTCATTTTATATATTTTTTCTACAAGAAAGCTGTGCGAATGAGCATGGATATCAATAATAATAACCATAACAGGATAAATAGTATTAAACAGATGAAGAGGGTGAACTTACGGCTTAACCCCTCGTGTTCTTTTATAAACTTTGCCACATGTTCTTGTTCCTCGTCTGACTCGATGGTGACTATGTGCGCATTCCTTTGTTTGCAGAATCTGTCTGCCGTTTTCTTATTGAGGCGTTTCTGGTTCAGACAAAGATAAATGTAACAAATATAATAAACTGTTTTCAAAGGTTAAGGTAAAAAATTTTCCATTTACCTTCCGCATATGTTACCCAACATGTTAGTTTAAGGAACAATACTAGTTTATTAGGTCACATACACATGCTTGTGTATAGAAGCGTTGTAAAAGTCTTCAAATAGATGTAGCTTATTTTGCTTCTTGAATATTTTACGCAAGTTTTGGGTTCTTGGGAAATGTTTGTCCATGAGTTAAGTATTTCTACCAACGTATATCCGGAACGTTTGTATCACCTCTTTGTATAAACGTACCTTTACATAAAGATAGCAACTGGGAAAATCTTTTCCACCAGTAGTTGCTACTTCTATCATATCACTGAAACCAAATAGACAACCTGAAATGATTTGCAAGATGTATTGTGACAAGATGGCTTCGTTTTTATATCAAACAATATATCATGCAGAAAATGAAATTTTTGGATGTAAACTTAAGTGAATTAATAGTTGATTACTGGACCTTTGGCTCAGGTGCTAAGGGTTCAGGATCAGCGTCATTACTGACAGGGTCCCTCCTCTTAGATCAACATTATGTGGATGATTCTATAGTTTTTTTTTTTTTTTTTTTGTTATTAATATTGAAGTTCTGGTGCCTCAATTGGTTTATGGGCTGTAGGTTTCAGGAAAGTGTTTAAAGACTTAGACTGATAAAATCAGAACATAAATCCATTGCATGCACTCCGTCATACGCAGAATTGGATAAAATATAATTTTTTTCATCCGAAATAAGTCATTCACGATTTGTTAGTACTTTATAAATGGTATATTGCAAGCAAAGTTCATTTTTTCCCATGTTTTGCATTTAACATAAGATTATAATATTATTCCGGTATTGATTCATACGCATGAATAAAGGACCAAACAAGAGCACTTTTTTTATGATCGAGATATTAAGACAACAAATTGAGGATTTTTTTTCTCATAATTTTGTATACGAGACGTGAACACATAGGACATAAAACCATTTAACACACATATGCCCACTGATAATTGAATATATTCACATTTATATATAGATATTTATCTATATAGGAAAATATATGTGTATTTATTCATAAAGGTATCACCTACCAAATTTCTCAGCCTCTGTAGTTTTAACTGACACCGTTTTCTCTCTGCTTTTGCCAGCTTTATAAAATATTAAAAAGCAATGTTAACCTGACTTATAACATTCATAAATAATTACATTATTTATTTATTTATTTATTTCATTTATTTTTATATTGATAATTTTCTTATTTTTATATTTATTTTTATTTATTTTTTTTAAATAACTTTAGAATAATTATATTTAACTGCTGCTTGCCAGATATATTTAAGCATTTCTCTGCGTTCTTATACTAAAGCGACTAAAGACAATTCTGTAACGTATTTCGCATACGTTTCAGGTAACGGTAGGTTACATCGCCCTCTTTCTTTTCTGTGGATAGTTTTTCAGTGAGAACCAGTTGCCATACTCCGCCCCCGCTCGTGGTTACAGCTGGACAAACTGGCCGAATGCTACAGAGTGCCAACACTTGCATCTTTTGTGTCAAAGGCAGACCTCTTATCTGGAGTATCTTTGTATTTGCCGAAATCGTCCTGATACCTTGCTGTATTTCGTACCAGGCTTCAAACCGTGACGATGTGTAACATCCTGTATGCATATTCATATATATATATATATATATATATATATATATATTTATATGGTGAGAGAGAGGGACAAACAGACACACAGCGAGAGAGAGAGAGAGAGAGAGAGACAGAAAACGGAGCGAGAGAGACACAAGTTGAATGATATTTTAAGTTTAAGTAGAAGTTATTAAATACGTCGTCATACATGGATTCCCTGTTCTGTATATACATATTACTGTTCTGCCTTACTATTTAGAAGGTAATAAAGCACTATGTTTTTGGCACAAACAATAATGTACATATTCAGTCGTTTATGGCATTAATGTTGGTTTTCTGTATCAAACATTTTCCTTCATACCTGAGAAGAAACCAAAGAGGGCAAAATGAAATGT
Organism: Sipunculus nudus; assembly: GCA_026874595.1. Taxonomy (NCBI): domain Eukaryota; kingdom Metazoa; phylum Annelida; class Sipuncula; order Golfingiida; family Sipunculidae; genus Sipunculus; species Sipunculus nudus. The sequence continues at coordinate 40,985,225 of CM049321.1, read as the reverse complement.
AGTTTTGTATGTTTAACATACGAATACCTGTTAGCTCTGCCCTGCCCCTCTCTATATACAAACACTCTATGGATTAAATACACAAAGCATGCAATGGGCCTTTGCCTCCTGAAATGAATATAACTGAATTTATTAATGAAACATTTGGTTTGTACATTTGATAAAAACGACACACGGAAACATCGATAGATCAAATATCTATGATTATACTCAAATTGATTTTTCAATTCAGTCCAAAAACGTAAATCCCATAAAACGAATGTCAGACATAAAGGTAATAACGATGGAATTATTTAAATGCTGCCCAGTTTAAAATATCACTGTTTATAAAACAGGCACTCTTTTAATGGTATAGCCGTGTCAGTCTATTGTCGATGTAAAGGAAAAAAGGTCGGGTAACGCCTTTTAGATAGACTAACTCATTTGTATTACACATGAATATACATACACTTTTAATGATATAGCCGTGTTATTGTCGATGTAAAGGAAAAAAGGGCGGGAAAATCATTTGTATCACACATCAAGATGAGGAATCAAGTTCACCGCCATCTGAACTTAGTGATGCTGTTGGCAGTGAAGCTTCAAAACAAAAGAAGACAAAAAGCATCCAAATTTTCCTCTTTTAAAGTTTCGACTGACCAGGAGAGGGTAGGCATTTTGGAATGGGTTCAGCAATACCCTATGCTCTATGACAAAGGGTATGGAAACTATAATAACAAGTAAGCCAAGTAGCAGCTCTATCAACTAAAGCCCATGGATTTTTGGTGGAGGATACAGACGACGAACCAGGCCAGGGTCTTGAAACATGTGTGAAAACGTAACGAGATAAAGTTGGCAGGATAATGAAGATTTCAAAAGAAGGGGTATCAGAAAGTGGAACTATCGAGATGACAGCAGAGGCAGATCGCTTCCTATGGCTGGATCCATCAATACCGAAACTTCAAGATCATCGGAACCTCAAGTGTTGCTGGATTGGTAAGTATATGACATTTATATACTTTGACTAAGTCCTCATTGCCTTGTCTCCGTGTGTTGTTGCATTAAAAGGAAGTAATAGATACTTTACACCAAAGTAAATCTCTGTCCCAAGCTCATTCATTATACCATTGTTTCCTCCTCTTGTCAAGGGTTGTGTGTCTGCCAGATTCGTTTGAGCGTACGAGCGGAGCGTTTATTGCATTTTGGCTCAGCGCTTGCGCACACAATAAGACACGTAAACAACCGTAAGCAAACCCACTTACAACAGACCTACGTATACGTAGGCAAACCTATGCCTGTTTTGCGAAACCCTACGAGTAGGTACGCCAATTGCATTCGCCTTAGGTGCGCGGTGCTTATGCACAGGATACACAATCATACACCATCGTGCGCCAGCCTATACATAACCTACGCAGGGACTACTCCGATCCTGCACGTAGCTACAATTTTTTCATGAGTACGCAGCCTAATTTCTGCGTACTCGGTACGCCGCAATACACAACTCTACGTAGGCTCGCACTGAAACCCCCTTAAAGATAAACCCAAGCAAACCGTGGTATATACGTTTTGTGCCGTTCCAAAGGTTAAAGTTTCCTTTCTGTCACAGAATGGGAAACACTTCTTGTTGGTACATGAGTAAAAAAAGTTATCGATCACTCATATCGAGGATATGTACCATGCAACTGGCTATGGTGTAAGTTTGATTACATTTTTAAATTTCTATAATAAATATTTATTTATTTTAAATATTAACATTCAAAATTCATTATAACATTATTATATACATAAGCAATATATTGAAAATCTAGATCAACTTGTAATGATTCAGACTTAAAATATTGAACGGGACCTTTCACTTTCAGATCTGCCTTACATTCCTGGCTCTAATTGATAGAATTTAAAAAAAAATAATCAAGTAATTGTTCAAACATCGAAACTACAAAGTAAAAAGAGATGCGTGTCTTGAGTTCCATGGGTGCAGTACGACATTCCGGTTAATCCGTGCAGGCGCCGGTACAAGCGACCTAATGGTGCCTCCTTGAGCCGCAGTTAACAGGTGTTAATCAGATCAAACCCTTACTATGACCCTACTTGAATTGAAAATAGCCCGGAGAATGACTACTAAACCTTAGATGAAATTTTGGTAGAAATTTCATCCCCTGTTTAAAGTCAAAACCATGCTAGACTGTAACATAGGGAACCCGGATGACCCGGGGAAAACCAGGACGGGTAGTGGTCCTATGGATAAACAAGATATCTAAAAGGGTTTTGATACGATTTTATTTTCAATCCGATTTATCCTTTCAACTCCATCCGGACACGTCGTCGATTTGAGGCGATTGTTGAAGTTTGCCTTGTTGGTCACTACGCTGTAAACAATTGGTGTAATTTTAGCGGTAATGTACCATATATTTACACAGTATCCTATTGTATACCAAAGTTGTTATACTTTAACTATAAAAAATGCATAATTTGAACAAGCTTTATGGTAATGAGTTTGTGTACTCTAAAAATAACAGTTTAATTAGTGCTGTGAACTTTTGCATGGTGAGAAGCTGACGTCACACCTTTCATAGCTTTTTGGTGGCTGACGAAGAAGAGAAAGGTTCGTGAGGTTTTAAATAAAGTTGCAAGTATTAGTTGTACAGGTGCTCATCTGCAATCTAGACCCAAGCAATGCATGTCACTGGTTCTACATTAACGTATCCATTAAACTCATGTACAGTAAAATGAGCTTGGTCAGTTTTAACATCAGCTTAAAAAAAAACATACTTTTGCCAATGCTGCAGTTCCTGCATTATTCTTTTAATTATGTATTCCGAATAAAAGCTGCCTTCAATGATATAATGATTACTGTTTTTCCTACAGTAACTCTTCACAAGCAGGAAACCATTAAAATATATGACTCAGAAAGATTGCATATGCTAAATCATGAAGTTGAAGCCGAAGATCCTGTATGATTTTTAAAGATGCTGCAGCACATTATATTTTTAAAGTTGGCATTTGCCAACCTGACCTTTTTTTCCATCCTTATTCAGTGGGGTCATAGATTTTTGTTTTTGTCATTGGCCTTGCATAATTTGACACTTTTTTGTTCACTGGGCTTGATCATATATATAATTTCTTATAGGCTTTATTGTGGTGGTGAAGTTGATAAAATAATTGTTACAGTTTTCTTCAGAGTAAAATTCAATATTTTCTTTTCACACAACTTGTTGAAAATTAACCGTTATCCACTTTTCTCCATCCATCAATAATTGTTGTGCAGATTATTATCTGGTGTAAGTCAACTTTTGGGAGAATCTAGTGACAATATCTACAATTTTGACACTAAGGTCCATTTTTCATATGTTTACTTAAAAGTATATTATAAGTAACAGGCAGTGATGAGCAATTATCATAGTCAGATTATATCTTAAATATTTCAACTGGAGTAAATTCCTACAAATCTCTCATTTCCTCTTCTTAATATGCTGTGACGCGTTAAAACTTTTCCCGTACAAAATTGCCCATTAATCACCAGTTCAGAGGTGAGGGGCACACCTGTATAAAAGGCTAAGCTAGCGTGTCGGAACTCATGAATATTCATAGAGCTACAAAGCACGTTGCTTATTGTTAAGGTATTGTAATTCATGCACCTCATGAAGAGTCAGTGGCTTTCAGTGGAGTCCGGTACAAAAAGGGGCCCCCCGACTGTACTCCTTCGCACTTGATCTACAGCCGCCAACAAAGACAGATCGCCTGCAGGGCAGGGGCCGCGGATCTTAGAGTGCCATTTAAAGTTTTGGGTTGAAGACCAGTAAGTTTTTCTTACTCAATAATTCTTATAAATTTGATAATTAGAGGAGACTTTTTACTTTATCTCACAGTATAAATACAGCTTTGTAAATACTTATGGTAGACTTTTTAAGGAGTGTCGTTAAACGAGAAAAAAAATCGTTAGCTCGAGGTTTCGAGGAGTAAGCATATTTGTAATCCCCAGTGCAGATTGGCATATAATTTAAGTGGTAATATATTAAAGAGCCAAAGGCAGCTTAAATGTTTTGGGCTGTCGGTCACTCAATGTGAAAGTTATAATTGAGAGAAATACGGGGTTGTTCCATAAAGTAAATACGTGATAAATCACAAGAATTATTAATAATGCCACCAACTGTCAGACCATCACAGGTAACACTGCCAATGTTATTTTATTTGGTGCGTGCAGTGCTGGTTATACATAAGTGCTCAACATCATGTGTGTGTAACGGGCATAAGCACAGGGGTATTATTTAACGTACCAGGTATATGTCCCTTTTTAGGCAGAGACCCTCATGACATGCTTGTCGTGGTATTTGAAATTGCCATGGGAGTTATGGAGTATTTCCGTGTATTTTTTCTGATAGCTTTTTACCATGGGTGGAGACAACTTCGGCGAGGCCGACAGCGCAGCGGCGCAGAAAATGGCTGTACTACATTGTGTACTTCAAGTCCAACTGATAACCCGGGAGGTGGAAGACTGGTGAGACGCACACTAGCATAGTAGAACCGCACGGTCAAGGCTCGTCAACAAGGCCGAGAAGGTTCGTCACAGACGAGAAGCGTAAAGATGGAGGACTGGATCTGGGTAATGATGTCAAAGTGCACCGGATCGTGTGTTCGTCCAAGGATTTCCAACAGATCTCGTATTTTTATGTATGAGATAGGGTAAACGCAGTAAAGATGCGTTTATCGTATATGCTGCTTTCTGTTTTTATTGTGAGCCTTGAGCGAGTGTGTGTGTACACGAGCGCCTGGTTCAGACAGACAAACAACGACGTCTCATTACCGGGGGCTCGCAGCCGGGATTGCTCTGAACAATCATTTTCTAGACCAGGATATTTATTTGTAGGGTATTTTGTATATTGTAAAATAGATTTGCTAAGTTGACTCTTTGTGCTGGTTGTGTGTATTGAACCATATTCTTGTGTTCACAGGCAGGAAGTTTGGTACGGCTCTACCAGCTCGAGAAACAAGCGATCCATAACTCGACTACGGAGTCCTTTGTTGTGAGCGTCACATTTTATCACATCTGCCCAGTAATGATGGTAAAATGATTGTAATAAACATTTTCTTTGCCTGAACAGTTTGTTTAAACAGGTGAAACGCCCTCTAATTCAAAGACATAGTTTTTACAGATATAGTTTTAAATTTGGGAGATTTTTTTTTTAACTTGAGACAGTTTAAGCTGTATTTTTGTGGTAAGAAAGCATTGCCATCATCATCATCGTTGCTTTTGTTTGTTACTCTGTTGTTTGTCTGTTAACAATGTGACGTAAAGGGTTCTGGGCGGATTTTGCTCTAATATTCAGGAAAGCTCTGAAATGATACATGGAATAATTGGTAAAGTTTTAGTTGGTGATCCGGGTCTACCATCTTGGTCCAGGAATTTTTATAAGGAAAAAAAGTATTTCTGAGAATGCCATATGGGGGTAACGAGCAGCCTTAGGGGAGGTCTGCGATCTCAGAGCACATTTCTCTTTTAAAATATATTTATTAAAATTTATCTGAAAGTTTTTTTTAATTTGTTTTTTACCACGTTTTAACATATTTTACCTCATTGCATGATAATAAAAAGTTTTATAAAGCTACTAAGCAGATTCTGTAATTTTTTTGTTTGAGCGACTGGTTGAGAAAGTGTACACGACAGTGTAAGCTGCAAAATTGGAACAACTCCCTGCTTACACTTGTAAAGTATAAATTCATATTTGCAGTGGCATTAGTGGTGTATAGGTAAATCAATCTATATAAAACATATCTCAGACTAAATGCCGAGATTAAGTTGTTCTGACTTCATAACCTACTAATTTAGGCACTGTCACAATCTCATTCTGTATTAATATAATATTACCCTGGTTATTGGTTTGCCTTTTCTTTGTTACATCATAAACAAAACATGCCCACTGAGCAGGTCCATACATTTCTATATAATTAATACGCAGTATTTTTTTTTTCTTTCTAGGCAATGATTTATCTGCTTCCACTCTGATTTCACTCTCCAAATTCTGCACAGGTATAGTCGGTATGCTCTTCTGGAACATTTTATTTCTTTTGTGGGATCATTTCCTTTTAAGCTGCATTATTAATAATTCCACTATAACCCTCATAGGGGCCCCTATTTCTTTCTTGCTCCAAGGTCTTCCAGGTATGTGACTTTTTTTCAGGAGGTGCCTCGGGGATTTTCATTCAAAAAGAGCGCCCCGGCCGCTTAAGACCTTATATGGCCAGAAACGTCTGTCCGGGAATGTGACTTAACAAATGAATGCGAATGGGCGGCTTCTACACGGCGACAAAGGAATCGTCCTTTGTCACAATGGTATATTAAAATTATATTGTAATTTTGATTACCTCTAAAATTTCGCGGATTGTTCATACGGTTTACCTTTTACCATCTACAAATGTTAGCGAAATCCGTACATAACTATAGGCGTAAACGACATAGAGACGTTTAATTGGGAGCGTTGTCAGTTTTCTATCAGTCCTGCTCATTCCTTGTCAAAAAAGGCAAACATTTTATACGTTCCGAATATATTTATCTCAGCCTGCCCTTTCTTATTGCAGCCACCCTATGCATCTCTTTTCTCTCAAATAACCTTGAATGACATGCATGCAATAGTTTGCAAATGCCAGATACTGAAGTCAACTGCAGGGGTGCAGCTAGTATTAATATATATATATATATATATATATATATATATATATATATATATATATGGACGTTGTTCAAGATAAATAAATAATGGAACTGCAGGATCAAACCTTTTGAAAAGTAGAATTATCAATAAACAATACTTTAATTACTGCATGTACAATGCTTTGTATTGAAATGTCCCTCAACTGCGGATACCAATGACAAGCATTCCATGATTGTGTTTTAGAAAATTTAATCATTATTATACTTAGTAAAATTCCGGGAGAAGGCACGGACCCCAGTGCCCCCCCCCCCCCCCGGCTACGCCCCTGGACTGACAACTTAAAGCATCGTTATTCGTGATGCTTCAATTTTACTTAGTATCTTTATCAAACTTCCCCTTTTTTAAAATTATACAATTTCTTCAAATTATTTCACAAAGTTTCTATATACTATCGTTATATCTACTATATTTTATCACTCCATCAATGATAATGTCGTATGTTGTTTATACGAGAAGAAAAAAGCTCTCATTCGTACACCCTATTTATGCTTTAGTCTTTAGTTTTTTGTGTGATTTCCGGAAAAATATAATTTGCCACCTTTTGTTCACATTTGACAAGGTTTTCCTTGACAATTCTAGCAAATGTAATCTGTATATCATGTGACAATCGAACCACATGAAAATAAAATCCATGCGAAAGCTCAGGTTTAAGATATGCGGCATTCATTGGTAGCTTAATTGAATTTGAAAGTTAAAGGGGCCGTCAACTACAGGGCGCAGGTATTTGTTCTTAGCTTGCAACCAAGGATGAACAAATATGTAGTACAATGGGATTTACAGTTACAACTTCGCCAATCTGCGTGTGTATGTAACTTTATCTTAAATAACCAGCAGGTTAATGTAATCATCACAGTTGCTTTCTATCAAATTTGCGGCCAGTGTGGTATTCTAGATAGGGATAACAGTGGATAACTGTTAAAACTATTGAAACATGCTGGAAACACTGCTGCTTGAATAACACTGAATATTTTTACAGATGTAGGCTTCAGTATTGTCTAGCGAGCATCGACTATGAAGTAGTTAACCATGAAGTCCAAAAGGCTAAAACCTATGGATTTCTCTTGAATATTGTGTAATTGCACACTGCTGATTTTGTAGAAAACATGTGTGACTGTTGAGGAAAATTTATTGAAATTGCTTTTTCAGTACAGGTTTATAATTGCTGTTCTGGAAGCCATTTCTTTCTCCGGCCTTGTTGGGAGGCAAAATAAAACGATCTGTCAATAATAATAATAATAATAATAATACACTATGTGAACCTGGCTATCACAAAGGGAAGGTCTGTGACCGTTTTCCTCACTCCTGGTCACTGCAACGCAACAGGTAAATAGCAGTGATGGGGAGTGACTAAACTGTTCACAGACTATCACTGTGTGACCAGCAGTGATAGTTGAGCAGCCCTGGGGATCAGTTGATGGGGTGTGACTAATTGATAATTTGCTGAGTGACCAGGAGTGACTGGCAGTGATGCTGAGTGAACATAGTTACTCCACCAGACACTAGCTCGATGAGAGGTGATAATAACTTTGACTACCAGTGATCCTTGTTGGTTGTGATTGACAGGTAGTGACCTAGAGTGACCAGGAGTGAATCTTAGTGATAAGTACTACTATAAAGCCAAAAGCACAGAAGTTAATCATGGTTTATTAATCAACGCTGGACCAAGTTTCATTTTAAGAGAAATTTATTTGTACAGCTGTTAATTTGGCTGTTATTTTCCTTATTATGTAGCCAGTAGGATTCAAAGACTATAACTTACAGTTGCATGCTTTGGAATAAATACAGACCAAACAACGGAAAATACATCTTAATGGTCAAATCTTCAGCAATATAGGTTTTTTTTGTGAACCTGACACCTGAAAAACAGCGTGCATTTTTTTCCTGAAATTTTGGAACATTTAACAGTAAGGAGGGGAAATATGTCTCTGTTTTTGTAATGCTAAAACAAACACATTCTAGTTCTCATTCTTCCTGGGATAAATGAGAATTCCATTGTCTCCAGGGCGGATCTAGAATTCTCCTTTTTCCTGGGAGAGACTGGAATATTTTTGAAATTCAACTCATTAACCCTGGAAGGAACAGGAGTCATTCCATGCCAGATTTGAACACTTTATTTTTACCTTTGAAAAATTTCTTCTCGCATCTAAGTTTTGATCTTAGAGAAAATGAAGCTACACAAAAAATCATTTTCTCTTTATAAGATAAGATGCATACTAGTGCAAATTGGAATAAGTATGAAATTATCAGTTTTAATCATTCTTATTTATCATTTAGTGCCATTATTTAAATTTTAAATGGTAAATACAGGTTATTGCCACAGAGTAAAAATAAAATTATATTCTACTTTAAAGGCCAGTAATGGTTTGATTGGATGCTAAAAGAGTGTAAAAGATATGTTATTTAGGTGTTTGTTTTTATTATATGTACCTTCCCTTCCTATCAAAGGATATCATTTACAAAAAATGTAGGCTCTCGTGTAAATGGAGGAGAAAAAACACTGGCTGGCACAACTGGAAGTCCATTTATGTAGGCAAGTGTGATTCAGCCAGATGATCATTGGCACTGTCATATCTGACCATACCCACTTTACCAGCTTATATACACTATTGTGGCTGTAATTAATTGTTGGTATGCTTCAAGGAAGGTTAAATGAAAAACCTGACATTTATTCGTAGGCCTAAATAAAATGCCATACATGTGTAGTTTTGCCCTGAATTATTATGGCAGTCCCATGATACAAGATAAAGTTCTAGTGCAACATGTTATTTCTAAGCTTTTTCACGTTCATGCAACCATTTTAATGTCAACTCAACAGAATATGAAAACAAGACCATATTGAATTTCAGAATAATTTGTAATAAAAAGAGCCATGCTCAATACACAAGCAGCTGCATTGAATGAATGAACAGGCTGTCTGCCAGGTGCGCTAGTTGTTTGCCTGCAATTTTTTCAGGCAGGCAAGCATATTCTACCTCTAAACACAAAAGTATTGGTATCAGCGTTACTCCATATTAATATGGTTCTAGAAAAATGAGAATTCATTTTAATTGTTCCCAGGGAAAACAGAGTTCTCCTTTCTATTTGGAAAAATGAGAATCAGGAGATATTATGAATTGATTTTCATTTTTTTTTCTGAGAAGAATGGGAACTCTCATTTTTCCCTGGAAGAGCCAAAATTCTCATTTTTCCTGGGTAGATTCTTGATCTTAGAACAGGAGAGCCCACAGCTGGTTGGGACCCAGCCAAAGCACCTGTGCTCTCTCCCATTGCCACCCTGCCCTCGGCTAAGAGACTAAGGACAAGGATCTGACTGCACCTCTACAATAATAGTTTTGAAGATACTATGTTTTCCTAGGCTCCATTATAGAATAATTTGGTGTACATTTGTAGTTGATCCATATCTCAGCAAAAAGCTAACACTGCCCCTTGCCAGTTTCAAGACACTCAAGCTGCCTCACCATTATCTCAATAAAATGTTATCTCATGGGGCTTTAGAATTCAGCATGGCAAGTGAGGCCCTCACACTCATGTGAAGGCTGGACGGTCTGATTCAATAATACTAAACACAAGAGACAAAATGTGAGGGTGTCAAGTTCAAAGTTAATTTGGCTTGTGAGGGGCCAGGGCGATGGCACTGGCTGCATTGCTTATCTTCATACCATGAGTCTGCTGGTGGTCGGGGCTGGGATAGCCAATAAGCATACTTATTTAACTAAATGTTCTTCATGCAACTGTATTATGGCCATCTGGATCCAATCTGTGAATGTTTTTGAATTTTGAAGATTATGGAAGGAGCTGTGATCTAACAATTTGTCTGAAACTGAAAACAAATAGCAGGTCAAATATCAAGTGAGTGAAAAGTTATTTCCTAGACCAGGGCAAGCACATCTGGCAATTAGCCACACCTCATTATTTTCTCATCAGCTTGATGTATCACCAGTGAATCTGAGCCCGATCAGCCTGTTGTCTGGCCATGTGGAAAGCTTTTTAGGAAGTGACCAGACACAAACATCTGGCTTGCTATGACTTGCAAACAATGACTTCAGCCTGTCTATCTGTCTGAAAAATTACTGAAAAGTTAGTGAAAATATTGAAGTCTAGCTGCACTTATGACCCTGAATATATACAGCAGACGGACATTTCAGAAGTATTGAAAAGTTACCAAAATGTCAGGAAAGTACCGAAAAGTTAAAAAAAAGCACCAGTTTATTGGTGCACTCATGATATAGAATATATATAGAAGGCAGTCACGTTTAATGGACCAAAATAATTACAGAAACATTCCTGAAATGTACAATAGTGTTGCTGTACCAGAATGTATAAATAGGAAAAAAAAAATGAAAAATACCAAAAGTTATAAAAAGGCAATGAAAAATACCAAAAGTTACTGAAATTTTACTCCAATGAATAAAATATTGTTGGACTCAGGACTGAGAGCATTTTTAAAATATGTAAAAATTATCACAGAAATACTGAAGAGTACCAAAACGTTAGCCCAGAATGGGTCTTGTTGAACATCGAAAAGTACCAATAATGACTAAAAATGACTACATAGTTTTATCGAATAGTTCTTTAAAAGTATTAAATTGTAAATTAGTAAATACACAAACAATTAGTAAAAGTTGTTTTAGACTGTCAGTTAGCAAATTGTATACACTCTTAATCCTACATAACCGATGATGAAATGTAACTGAAAAGTAATTAAAAGATACTGAAAAAGTTTAAAAGTTAAAAAATGTGATGAAACATTAATGGAACTCTAAAAAGTAGCCTAAAAATTAATGAACAGACTGTCAAAATTTGCCTCTCACTAAGTTTCCCTTAGAGAAAAGTTTCTTAACATATGACCCTGGTAAATAGGTGTAGGACAAAATGCTTTAAGGTAAACTAAAGCCCTCCTGGACATGCCCATGAGCACATAAACAGAAACTGAATTCACACTATTGGTATAATGGAATGTTATATACATTTTGAAGTGGATACAGTTGTATATAAAAAATTTAAAAGAAAACCATATTAAATTTTATTTTTTAATCCATTAAAAGTGTTGGCTTTTGCCCTAGTCTGCACTTTAAAGGTAAGGGGTGGGATTTTGTCCCTTAGGCTTTGTCCGGGTGGGCATTTGTCCATCACAATAGTAAACATGCTTTTTCACATCTCTGTCACACAGCCAACTCATCAAAAGCCCACCCAGACTAAAGCTCCCCTGGACATGCACCTGAGCACATGTACATATATAATACATACATAGTATAATAGACGGTTATATATACATTATGGAGTAGATACAGTAGTATTTGAAAAATACAATAGAAAAACATCAATATATTTGAAAGGAAAAAAAAGTCATTTTATTTTATATTTTTGCCCTAGTCTGTACTTTAGGGGTAGGCTGTTTGCACGGTTGGCTTTTTCTAGTTGTGTGCTACACCAGTAGTAAACATATACTTTTACTCATCTCTGTAAAACAGCCAACATAAAACACCTATTTCAAAATTTAAAATTTATTTCTGTTGCTTCTTAATTTTCAATTTAGGCAGTTCTGTCGTAGCCATTTTGAAACAGACATTTTTACCATATTTTATCCTAGCTCTTTTCCCTAGCCATTTTTACCTCAGCCATTTTTACCTGGCACCAGTAAACCACAACATTTTGTTTTAGAAGTTCTGGAAAGTATCAAAAGAGTGAAATCTATACTGCATGTTATCTGACACTCCATTCTATTGACTAAAAGTGCCTCTCAAGTTTGTCTTAATAATGTAAAATTAAACTGTCATCTTTGAATGCATTATTGCAAGTATGTTGTTTTGTCTGTTTTTAAATGCTAACAGTACATTAAAATGAAACACGTAAACACGTATACACTCATAAGGATTGTGACATATATTGAAATCTGTCGATCAAGGGACAAGGCAACAGACAATATAAGGGTCCTGTGATACTCATAAAACTGTCTCTTTGGAACAGTAAGTATGATAATGATATAATACTCATAAAACACGAAAGGAGGGAAAATGTCTCCAATTGAGAACCTCTTTTTCTGATCCATTAGCAAGTAACACATTTGAAATATCCCATGATGACTATAATAAGCATTACTCAATTTTGAACATGGCATATATAACTTGAATATCCATGTGAAGATCATTGAAATCTGACCACTATTACACATGTTACATGCACATACATATGAGAAGGGGTTTGATGGCCATCTTAAAAAAAACAACGGTCATATTGGATTCTGACTGGCTAACATGGTTTATTATAAAGTAATTTTAAAAGTACAAGCATGCGAAAGTTGGTGCTTCTATCACCAACTGAAGTATCCTAGCCACACATGTATTTTCTGGACTATAACTGAAAAGTGAAATGGATAAGATATATATCCAATTGAACCTCTCCTTCCAGGCAACTCTGTACTGAGGGCACATATTTACAGTTCCAAATCGGGATTTTTTTTATTTTAATGTTTATTTTCATATATTTGTTAGTTTCTCTGCATTCCTATAACAGGGTTTATAGTCTGCCTGATGGCTCAACTGATGTTGATTAGCTAATCTGAAGCTGACGTGTCAATTCAGCAAATCTTATGCTCGCTTCGGCAAATTTGATGATGGGTTCATAAGATAAACACATAAACAACCATTCAGTGTAAGCCCTTTGACTGCAAGTACGTAGGTCCTGAAATTCATGACCTCTTATTAGGGTTCCTCTCTATGTGGGCATCTTTAACATATTTTATGTAAAACCATATCATTATATGATTAGAAAATGTGTCCTAATATGATTACTTGCTTATGATGAAATGTAAACCTCAGGTATAAGTGTGGTGTTAACACCACTGATGGGTTCATTTAGGCAACCGCTAATGGTCATTGACTGCTTCACGGTCCAGAATCCAGAAATGTGTGCATCTAATCCCGTGCTTGGACCCTCAGAGCGTTTGTAAACAATTTTGAACATTAGAGATTATTCCCATGCACCTGCCTTAAAGTCCCGATATATGCAATGAAATCATGAGATAATCCAGAAGGATCATGAATGGAGCTATATTTTAATACTTTTTAGTACTTTAGATAAATTGTTGGTACTTTTGGTAACTTTTCCATACTTTTCAGTGATTATAAAGACCCTTACTCATACTTAAGTACTGTTTGGTATTTTTCAGTAATTGTAAAGACTCCTTTTATTAATTTATTTGAAATTTTGTGCTGAAGGCATAATTCTGCATTTTATCCAATCATGCACATTGTGAATAAGGATATTGAGTGGACCAGATCCAGTACGGGATTTGGACTGGACAGAGTGACGATAAGGAATTGGTCTCACTCTGGACCAAACAGGTATTAGACTAAATCAGGCTTGGAATTCAGGCTGGCTTAAAACCTAACCAGGAGTTTGTCTCGACCAATTGCTGATTGGCACTGATCGAGGAACTGATAGACATATACTCATATGTGTGTCATATGATGTAACATGGTACACTAATGTTAGGAATCAATTATACTTTCATGATAGGTCATCAGTAAAAATTGGACGATCTTTACTGATAAGAAATTATCAGTTGTTTAGAGGTACAAATTTTTTAAACGAAATATAGATCGGAACATCATCTCAACTGATATGTAGGCCTACATGAAAGTTGAATGTATGATGTTGTGACTAGGACATTTTGGACTACGACATTTCAGACCAGGATGTTTTGGAACAGCCTTTTTGCAAGGGAGAACATTTCTGACAGATGATTATTTAATAATTTCCATAAAGTAACCTTTTTTATTATAATTTTAAACGTATAAATGTATCAATATTTTTATTGAGATATTTCAGAGAATGAGCAAAAATACTTGTGCATCATTATATTTTTTATTCATTGTATTAACATATTATGTTAAGGTGTGGATAATGGATGGTGCCTATGTGATACTGATAAAATATGTAATTCATAAAAACACCATCATAGAACTGATTAACTTTTTATGGAGATTTTTCATATAAATTATATAATGAGCATTAATATAGGTGCATCATTTATGTTTTTTTAATTTTCACAGTTTTATTAAACAAAATATTCTCTTGTCACTGGTTTACTCTTTTCTCAGTTTTTAATTTGCTTTCTTGCAAAAGCTGCCCGGATAAGCCCAATCTTTTTGCTTACAAATACCACAAAATGAATCCCCAATTAATCCCCATTTTTAGAGCCAAATGAATATTATACCAATAAACATATGGGTACAATGATACACTTAAAATAATAATTTAAAAGGTTACTTCATGGTAATAAATTTCATCTGTCCAAAACGTCTTCCCTTGCGAAAAGGCCTGTCCAAAATGTCCTAGTCCCAAACATCCTAGTCTGAAATGTCCTAGTCTTAAACGTCTGTGTCCAAAACATCCGTCTACCGGCCTACATTCAGGCTAATAATGTCATAATTCTATAGCCTACATGTCTATATGGTAACTTAACAATTAAGTTTTTTGGTAAACACTTTTCTCTAGTTCAGGTTATATAAATTAATTTCATTACAAATTTCTGATAATCACTATGATACACTATGCCATGGAATTAAATGACTGCTAAAAAATTGTAGAATTCCCTTAATTGTGGAATGTAGTGTGATAAACTGTTTCTATTAAACTGTTCATGAATATTTATCTGAAAGACAGACAGACAGACAGACAAGAAATGTTGCTCTCAAGTCTGAACCAAGCCAGAAAATATCCTGCCCCAGTCCAAACCGATGTGTATGTCTGTATTCAGGGCAGGATACTGGCTGAGCTGTGCATGCACAGACATTGGGCTGACTAGGTCCAGAGTTCAGCCCTGCCAGCACTGGACACCAGTGATACTGCAGCCTTGATCCACTGATTAGAAAAATGAGGGGTGACTGAAAGTGGAATTTTGCCTCACATCTCTTTGGCAGAGAATCTGAAATATGTAATGATGATTAGATTGGTATCCATTAAACACTAATGGGAACCTTCCGAGTCATAATAAAGCCAACAAATAAATTTTTTTTCAGATATCAAACTTTTTTATTTTTACAAAATTTCTCCATTTTTTCAAACAGGAACTTATTTAACTTTGAATGAAAAGTTTTGTCAGGAAGAGGGAACATTAAAAACTCTCTTTTACGGGCTGGATACCTGCTTGGTGGTGTTTTCTGGCATTAAAATTAAGGGGGTCTTGATTGACACAGTTTAATTCACTTGTAAACTAAACTTGAAACAGTTATGTACTTTGCTCAATAAAGCTTAAAAAATGGAGTGATGAATATATTGTCAAACAGGATTAAATAGCGATGTGGCCAGAATAATGAAATATCAGTAATGTAAAGAACACGCAACATTAAATCATATGAGTGTGCATGTGTAACTAGACAATACAAGTGCTTCTATTACCGGAACGTTACATTATGCAATAATTACCATTTCCATAGCTGTAAAAGGATTTTCTAATTTTCCTGATTAACAGAGATATAAAACTTTCTTTAGTTATTGAATTTATCCCACTAATTCCTGTTATGTGATAAAACTTTCTTTGTTATTGAATTTATCCCAGTTATTCCTATGAAGTGTTTTAAATAACATGTAACATTTTATAACCTTCAAAATACTAATATAAGGATGAGAGAATTACAAGTTCAATTTATCCCTCTGAACAAAATGTCTTCACATTTGTATCAATTGGTCACCTGATTTTTGTAAAAATCATAATGACTGGAATTTTTTTTGTAAATGTTTATGAATTATTGTTAATAAACAAAAATAGGCTAACCATACTTCCTGAATACAGTGATCACATTATGTGCTTGTACCATTGATATTGAGTTGAAGGGAATAACATTCTACAAAGTGCCCTAGATTAATGTATATTATTCTCTGAAGATAATTACTGAGGAGAATTTTTTTCAATAAAATGCTTCCTGTTTTTTTTTATTTGATAATTGGACCATTCATGCTAGAAAAACATTACATAGAAACATGTCCTTAGCTGGATCAATTGGTCATTCAAAAATACCGAAAAACAGCCCCATTGAACAAAGGGGTGCATTAAGGATATGTCAATTATAAATGTTGTTCATGTATTAAGTTGACATTTGCCAAAATTCAGTTTTACTTAGTTAATTTATGTATCCATAAACAGTAAGCGCAAAGGTGTACTTGGTAGAAAGCTCCACCACCCAGAGTCACTCCTAGTCACTCTTGGTCACTACCTGTCAATCACCCACCAACAAGGATCACTTGTGGTCACAGTCATTATCACCTCTCATCAAGTTAGTGTCTGGTGGAGTAACTATGTTCACTCCGCATCACTGCCAGTCACTCCTGGTCACTCAGCAAATTATCAATTAGTCACACCCCATCAACTGATCCCCAGGGCTGCTCAACTATCACTGCTGGTTACACAGTGATAGTCTGTGAACAGTTTAGTCACTCCCCGTCACTGCTAATTACTTGTTGCGTGGCAGTGACCAGGAGTGATGAAAACGGTCACAGACCTTCCCTTTGTGATAGCCCAGTTCTCATAGTGATAATAATATTCATAGTAATAATACTATTCATAATAATAATAATAATAATAATTATAATAATATTCATAATAATATTCATAATAATGATAATAATATAAAATAGGGCAGATAAATATAATATCGTTCATCACCTAAAACAATCTAAGGTATTTCTTTCACAAATTGAACTAAAAAATTCCTAGGATATGTCCTTTATACAATATAAAATTTAAAAATTAAAAAAGTCATGTATATGTTATATGTCTCACTTATTTCTGACTTATCTTCCCAATATATAATTAATAAAAATAGTTAAATTTGACATACCTGTAAAGATCTTGAACAAGAGTATCCAGAACATATTTTAAACCCTGTGTCTGACCGTGTGTTCGACTTTTCCTGTCGCATGCCCTATCGTGAGAAATATTTGCCCAAGACGCTCAATTTTCCTCTCATTGATCACGCATAAACCTGTTTCAACGGATACATTTAGATTAACAGTTACTCAATAGAAATGATTGACATTTTATTTTCCACCAGTTATTATTCTTTTAATTGCCATGTATGTTAATATATATATATATATATATATATATATATATATATCTGTTTATCTGATGCAAGATCCTGTCTCTCTAGCAGGCATAATGGAAGGTATTGGAGCAGGATTGGGCAACCCCGCAGGTCTATCTGGCAAACGTGTCTGTCAAATTGGATCTTGTTTTAAACAAAAACGTATGACAGCGACGGATGGAGTTTCGTTTACGTATATACATTTATATATACAGTAGGATTTGCCTAATTGCACATACCATTTGCCAGACAAATCAATTGCAATTGCCCGAAATTTCAATTTAGCGGAGTCAAGATTATTTAATATATTTGCTTCTGTAATAGGCCACTAATTATTCAAGACCAGCGCCTCTAGCACTGATTCAATACACCAGTCATTGGAAACCTAATTATAATATTAAAACAAGACAAAAATCATAAAAATAAATTTATTCAAAAATTTTATACAATATTTTGTACAAATTAAAAAATAACAATGACATTCAAAATGGGGAACATTACAGTTCTTCTCTGTTCTTGCTAGATGCGTGCATAAAAATTACATTTCAAATATGATGAAACATCATCATATGAATCTTAAAACATAAAGCTGTCGACTTTCACTTGAAAAAGTCTGTAATTTGTTTCTGCTTGGTGCAAGCAGCAGCTGAGTCGTGGATCTGTGTCTCCAGTTGATAGAAATGGTCAAAACTGTTTTTCTCCAAGTATCGACGTAGTGTTTGAAGGCCTAAATTGCCTGGTGTGATGTAGGGATTGTATGCTGTCCCTCGTGGTCTGCACCATCTGTGTCAGAATCTGGTCCTTGCTTTCCTTGTACTGGGTCGCAGATCTCCTAGTCAGTGAGGACGCCATGGCATTCTGCTGTGTCATCAGTGGCAATGTAGTTAGCGAAGTTTTAAACTGACATGTTTGATGATAGTTCATCATCTAGAGCTGTTACTGATTCCACTGTTGGTGTACAGAAGCCGGCTTTCCTGAAACAGTTGACAATAGTAGGTGTACTGACGGAGGCCCAGGCAGATCGAAGCATATGCATTGCATCTAGGATGGTGATAGTCTTTGCAAGCTGTGTGGCTGTCAGCTCTGAGTCGTCGATCTGAGTGATGAGTTTGGCGTACATTTTTTTCTGTTGTAAGGTTTGAGGCTGCGAATGATCCCCATGTCACACGGCTGAATCACTGAAGTGGTGTTTTGGATGGAAGGAAGACCTATATGACATTAGGAAACTGACCAGCGGAATCTTTTGGGTGGGCGGCACAGTTATCAACTACCAGGACGACCTTTCTGCGTGGCATACGCATCTCTCTGTCAAATGCTGTGATCCAATCTTTCCAAAGTTCACCTGCCATCCATGAGTTGTTGTTGTTTCGACATGTGACTGGTAGATGTGCTACACCACGGAAACAACTAGGATTCTTACTTTTTCCTATCATCAGTAGTAGGCGCTTATTAGTTCCCGTCATGCTGGTAGTAACTAGGACTGTAACTCTCTCAATGGCTTTCTTTCCACCAGACATTTTTTCTGACATATGAGCAAGCGTCCTGTCAGGAGTGGCTCTGTAGAAGACCCCGGTTTCATCAGCATTGTAGATATCATCAGGCTGGTACTCCTCGAGCAGAACTGGAAGTCTGTTTGTTGCCCATTCATCCGCTGCTGAGTGGTTGGCATCTTTTTTCTCTCCATGAGCTCTTTTTAGTGAGATAGAATGCTTCTCTTTTTTTATCTGCTAATCCAGCCTTCTGTAGCCTTGAAGTCAGTTCTTTCCATAGAAGCAGCCAATTGATTGGCCTTCCCAGTAAGTATTGGTCCAGTAATAGGTACATCTCGACTTCTTACACCAAAGCAAAAGTGCTTCCTCTACTTGTGGGTCTTTACCAAAACATCTTCGTTTACGTTCAGGGTTTTTATCTTCTGTGTAGTCACGCCTGATCACATCATTGCGACTGATAATTCTTGATTCCTGGGACTGCAAGCATCCAAACTTCTGGGCAATTTCCATCTGTGGCGTGCTTTGATCTTTTAGCTAGATATCATCAGCTTTGTTGAAAGAGAGAGATCGTTGCGCTTACGTGTAGACATGACTGCATTATGATCAGTCATTTTTTCTTTTACAAAGTTATAGGGATACCTGTTACAAATTTTGACAGTGAAACCACTGAAGCTTGTATTACAAGTAATTTAAAACGTTTGCTCTCTTTATTACTTAGCCGATTGTGAACAAACAAACACTTGTTTTCAGCACTTTTGGGAGAAGCGGCAAACATCGTACAGAATCAAAGGGAATGTTCATAATCTTTTGGTCTCTTTATTAATGAGTTGACACGTTGATTAACAAACTCTGGATTTTACAATAAAAAGAGGGAAGCGGATAGCATCATACAACATCAAATGGAAAGATTAAGTGCTCAAGCAAGGTTCTAACAAGGTATTAATTAATTGTGCCCCGCATGTGTTTGACTAAAACCCAATCAGTGGAGCTCGTGCCCGGTCTCACTCACACGCAAACACAACAGTTAATTAGTAGTCCGTCACGTGTCGTTGGAGCGTGAATGTAAGACTAGCTTGCAGTTAGCAGGAGTACTGGAACAAATCACAAAATTTCCCTTTCAGTTGCCCGGAATTTGTAACTGACCGAATTGCATTTAGCCGAAGGAATAGTGGCTTATTAAAGGAAATGGTTTATGTTTTAAAAATAACATGTACTTCCAATAACCGCTAGTTTGCGATTGGCCGACTTGCAATTGGCTGGAGGCGACTGTATATATTTATATATTATGTTTTATATAAAACATATATATGTATTTATATATATATATATATATACTGATATAAATATAATTTTTACAGTCAACATGTACTATTGGCTGCTTGGAATATTTAATAAAAAATGAATGGAACTTATTCATATTTTTACAAAGATTGATAGAACTTTAATCTGAATAAATGTGGGTGTGTATCCAAAATATTGATTACGACTTCGTTATTTTTCTCGCTGTCAGTTCTGTTTATCTCATGAACACATCAACAACTCATTTGCTTTGAGGAATTTATTAAGTTAATCCTCTAATTCATACAAGTGTGTCTAACCTGACAACTAATAAACCAATATTTTCATTTGTGGTTATTTAGTGGATATATTGTACAAAGGTTTATAGTTGATTTAAGTTTAGATTTGTCCCTGTCAAGGCACACCAATAAATGCCATAACTGTCTATTCCGTAAAAAAAACAGAAAGTCTCCAACGGTTACCTAAATATTAATGAGTACAACATATGAATTAGTTCAGAATAAATGTTCTTCTTTACCAAATCGGGACACCACCTTTAATATGTCAATAACAAAATTGATCCATATCCTTTGCAGAGTGTGATTTTGTCAGAGCACCCTGTTGTATCAGACATTTCTGTAGTGTATTGTGCACGTAAACCACAATTCTGCTGATAAGACACCATTTTAGGCCTCTAGCTAAACACCCAGTCACACCCTCAATTTGACACTTTCACGCACGTTACTGCTGAATCCTTAACCATTTTCTACATAACCCTTCAAAATGCAATGTGCAAAATCAATACTGCATCATGTATCAATACTGCAGGTGATGGCTTTACCACAAATCAACTTGTAAATGAGTTTTAATTTCCAAAATTTCCGGATGCATTACCTTCATTTATCTAAATAAAACACGCATATAAATTTGTGAATTAAAACAGAATTACAAAGAGTACAAAATGTCGACCCCACAGCACACAGGCTGTTCGCCATGTATATATCCACACTCTAATGACATATCTAGGGTATGTCAAACAAAATAATCCAGCCATATTCGATGAGATTATAACTTCCCTATATTTGTCACATCAATCTACAATTCTTTAACTGTTACATTACTGTTACGCACCATCTGCTGAAGAGGCCATGTGGTTTATGCTTAATTTCCTGAAGATTCTTTTCACTTTCTTAATAAAAAAAAGGGTTAACACTCTTCTGATTAATACCTACCCCCAAGAACATATCACCATTACAGCTATAGCAGACCTCCGTGGGCAATAACTTAATAACAGTGGACCAAGTATAACGTATACAGACCCTGATTATAGACAATAAAAAGTTAATTATGTAACACTGTATAAAAAATATTAGCAAGTGTAACTGTATCGGCAGTTGCGTACTTGTTAACTTACATAAGTACATGTTATATAATAATGTTCACGGTGGGCTGTCATTTTAAATTAGGCAATGTTTTCATCAATCTGAGAAAGTAAGGCGCAATGAATAAATGACGGAAAGACTTTAATAACACTAACATCATAAGTGAAAACAGCATTTTTTCATATATATCTATCCAATCGATGAAGTTAACGGGAACTGATCAGATGCTCAACCAACCATATTTGAAGACTTCTTAATGGTTGTTTAGCATCATAAATATTCATTATAATATGACATTCAATTGAAAGCAGTTATGTCACTTTCAGATTTATAAGAACCAGAAGATTGTATTAAATAAATGCTGGTTATATCATGATTTTTTTTTTCACATTAGACATTTACTCCATGATCTGCTTTAATCGCCTAATATCAATGGGCTTTACTGGTAGAACAAAAGTGCTTTTTAGATCATGAAAATGCACCAACTAAAAGCAAAATCTATGAGGTATTTAACATTTTAAATAATTTTTTTTTTCTTTACATACAGCACATAATTCAATACGCAGATACTGAAGGACAGTATTTTAATATAGAAAACGTTTCCTTTAAGCATGGTCACAAAAAATTCATCAGAATAGTCACTTGAAGCGGACATTGACTCTAATTCTACAAGAAGATACATATGGACAAAGCACAAGTACGGTTTCTCTTTCTGTCGTACAGACTCGCATATCTTTTCTTATAAGACCTCCTTTCTAATCTGTCTGTATAATACAATGAACATATCATTTGTCGTTGTATTTCGATCTTCTGTGTTTCTCTATGCGCTTATGTATATAGTTCAAACTCCTGCTCTAAACGATATTGGTCAGCTCGAATTTACTTTGCATTATTTGCTTTCGTTTGATATCAACCTCATGTGTAACCATGACAATTATATAGCAAAAACATGGGTCGAGGAACATTCAAGGATAAACTATTTTCACTTTGATTGGTCAAGATCATCTCTGTTTGGTAATAATTTGCCCTTATCAATTGCGGTTTCTTCATTCAGAACACCGTTTATATGGTGACTATTTTCCTACAAGAAGCATGCAGAATAGATGTTATATTTGGAATGTGCCATTTCGTTGCCTTTTCTGTTTCATTTATCGTCAATTTACATGCAACTGACTTAACATATATGACATAAGACCCTAAACGTTTCATGACATACATTATGCTGATATTCTAGTTACGATACAATCTGTAACTGTACCTATATATCTCGTAATTTACGCTGTCACTTGTGCCGTGTGAAATCTAAACCCTCACATGTGGTAATAGTTTATTGAACAAGCACCATTTACAGTGATTAATATGAATGTGACTTGGTAATTCACTGTTTATCGCGGGTGCCTCACATATTGTTCTGAACCTCAAGTGACCCCGGGAATTTTACCAGGCATAACCAAATACAGGGCTTATCAGGCTGCAAAATGACTTTGGTTTTTTAAAGGTTGGCTGCCCAATAAGCCAATTGTCGAATGTCATTGGTTCACGAATTGAAGCCCAGTTCTATTCGTTTGCATTTTTATCATATACACCAGAGATCCAAAAGTACATGTTGACTGTAAAAAATATATTTATATCCATGTATATAAGTATATTTATATTTATTTATATGAAGTGTGTTTTCATGTGTGTTATGTGCCTGATTGTCATACGTGTGAATGGATAAGAAAATTTTATGATCGAAACAACTTTTGTTTTCATTTAATTTGTTTCCTTTATCAGTTGCATAATACGTAAAACATTACCAAAGTAATGCACACACATAAACGATCATGATCAACCCCATTATAAAAATGAACATGAATTGAGGTCATTTAGTTATCATTAGAAAAAAAAAATTCTTGAAAAAATGAATACCTTAAAAACAAAGTTTGTCCAACAAATGACGATGACGCAGAACAAAGTTGAAAGGATAATTACCATTAAAACCAACTTTTTCTTGAATTTGTTTTATAAACTTTATAATATGTCGCTGTTCCTCTTCCGATTCTATAATAAGTAAGTATGCCCTTTTGTCCTTGCACATCTGTTCTGCCTCTGGCCAGGTTCGCAGCTCCTGTTTTCGGACAAGAAATAAGATATGCATCGAGGGTTGATAATATTACCATTTAAAGTGTATATAACCATCGTTTACGGGAAAGGAAGTAAACTATGTTTTTATAAATATAATAAGAATCGTGCGAACGTATGAAGGATCATGTCATTTTTTGTCCAGTATATTACCTGATACTTTGAATAGATAGACCATATGAATAATATTTCACATGTTCATGGTCACTGAGTTTATTTTTGAATAATCGCATATTTTATATACTAACGAACTCAAAAATGGAGAAGATTAGGTGATTGTCCCCAGTCGAAAATTGATATATATTGCCGGTCATTGTTACATTCACTCAGAGTTGTTTTTCCAACCTGGTCTAAACTGATTCTTAATCGAATAATTAAGTTATACGCTTAAGCATCGATGCAGGTTATTTATAAAAGGTTGTGCTAACCAAAGTGGTTACTTGAAAACTTTAAATATAAGGTAGACGGAAATCTAAACCATTCATTTTAAAAGGGTTTTATGTTCCTGAGCTGTATCTGTATCGCATATGCACAAATGCAGTTCATTTTTAATGGTTGTGCTAACCATAGTTGACACTTAAAATATAATTTAGACGGAAATCTAAACCATTTATTAAAATAAGTTTTATTTTGCTGAGCTGTATCTGTATCATGAGGGTATGTATCATATTCACTTTAAAGTACAGATAACAAGAAGCATTTGAATTTCCAAACATGTCACTAAATCCACCCACGCATCCTGCAAAAACATATATATGATTTATTAAATATCTTAATGTTTAATTTATTAACATGAATATGAAATTATCAGCATCCAATGTGTTTATCTTATCCCCCGTTTTATTATGTTCCGTACACATGATTGCAGGTATGTAACTTTTTTCAGCGGTGTTAGAGAATATGGCAATTACCAATAAAGCAAAAATATTTATTTTGTATTTGAATAAGAATTGTAGTTTTCTATCACTTACTCTTCATGTTCATTTGACTGTCGATAGCTGATCCAATATCTCATTGTCAGAGGTATGATTCGTGATTCCTGTAATGTTGAATGTAGCCAATCAAAAGGAAAATAAAATATACAACCACGCTTGTATGTTTATATTTTGGAAGACAAAGACATAAAACATATTCTCAGCTTATTCATTATAGAATAGAGCTTACAAGAATAGAGATCACATGTTATGTCCCTGACAGGGATACCTTATACAGCTTCGACACTGCTTATCATTAAGCAAAGATAATTATTTTAACAGATAAAGCTCACTCTTATTAATCCGGTACATATTGGCTCCCTCTACAGGAAGGGAGGTTGAAATCGTCAAAGTTGATATCAGGCATATTCCGTCAGGGAATATTTTAGAAGCCTGACATGACTTCTCGGTATTACATCGTTTGAGGCACGCTTGTCACAGGGTCTCTAGAGAATGTCCTCTTACTGATAAATTGTTCATCTTGTAAGATAACGCCATGCTGTTGTGTCCAACCTCGTAAAGGGTTCAATACTTTGCTTTAGTGGCTTAAAGTTAAATGTCGATATTATATATATATATATATATATATATATATATATATATATATATATATGTGTTATATATATATATATATATATATATATATATATATATATATATATATATATATAATTTTCGAAATTTATTAAGGCTGCATCTGTTTCTCAACGCATGAAAATTGAAAAGTGGAAACATTTAGCGACACCTGGTAGAGAAGGTTTAGTAGCATATGAATAATTAACGTGCTTGTAAAACGTACCTGATGATGTCACAAAGATTAATATTATGAGAACGTCCATTTCTATTCTGTCACAGAACATCTAGGAAGCTGATACTCAAATGGAGCACACAAAAAAACGATGAAAATAGAAAAAAATATATATGAATGTTACTTTGTCCATTATTACCTTTTTAAACAATTATGGACAAAATATTTAATATAGTCAGGTGAACGAAGTTTAAGAAGCAAAACTAAAAACACAGTATACGGATTGTATTCATTTTTGAAAAATAAATGACTTTAGGCCAAGATGAAGAAAAATATTCCCTAAGAAGCTAATTTGCATCCGGTTATTATCGGCCTGTCGATGCAACTATTACTGCTTCTTGAGATCATATGTATCATTGGCTTACAATGGATAATTTTCTGAATATATTTATATGTTATGTTAGTTGATAATATTGTAAACTCACACGACGAAATATTAAGCATACATTTCGAACCCTGTCATGGACACCGTGTGAGATGATCAGACTTTTTTTATAAGAGCTTCATATTCCCAATTCCACGGATCAGTTTACAAAATATAATTTACGTCGTGTTCTTCGGCATCATTGAAGGAAGTATTTGGCTGGTACTGCTGCTTTTCCCTTTGCAGGAGCCTCAAACCTATACCACGAACAGCTATTCTCGCTAGATATCAGAAATCCATATTAGGATCTGTACGAACAAAATTTCTGTGACATCCCTTTACAGTTTAGATGGGCAGACAAAGTGCGTTCGGTGGGTCAAAAAACAATAATGGAAAATCATTTACTGTGTCATGTATGTGAAAACACCGCTGGGATTTGCAGAAATCAACTGAACTCATATTTAAAGACCTTTAAAAATCCCATTTTCATATATCAATCTCCCTGCATATAAAGGTCTATTTACAGAACAGTCCGCGGATGTCAGTTTTATTTAAAAGTGGTTGCTATTATCATCTGTCATCCTTTTTTGCCTGCTCGAAATGATTAGCAATGAAAACCCCTCAACATATATTCATGATACGTATGTATCTAAAATAATTTCACAGGCCTTTTCCACAAACACCTTTCTTAAATCACATCAACTGAACTAAACAAGGATGCAGTATTTAATGGGATCAAAAAGTTGAATTAACACTTTCGCTGCCTATGACGAGTATGCTCGTCATATTTTCTGATTCCTCCAGTGCCTATGACGGGTATACTCGTCATGAATTTATCAGCAATTTTCAGTAAGAAATCTCTTAAATTTATCAATAAACTCTGCGCACGTGAGTAGTAGTTCATTTATAAATTAGTTTCTTGTCATGAAATAGTAAAATTTTTAATTCATCAGTGCGCTTGATAACTCGAAAGCAAGAAAAATAAAAGTTTGTAAAATGAAAGAAAAAGAAAAAAAAAAAAGGAAAGGGGAATCGAACTTAGCGGTTTTCCATCTCGCGTCACTTGACCTGCTACATAACCCCTAAGCCATCTTTTCCACATGTGCAAGTGTACTTGAAAGTTTCTAGCAATCATAAACCAGTTATAGGACACAAACCCTCTCGAGTTCTACCAGATCGAAGAAGTGACATTAGAACTTTGATGATCATAAATGATGATAACTGTGACGTTTTATAATCTTCATCTATTATTTCAACTAATACATCGAAGGTCGATCCGAGTGTGTACAGGAGCCGCTATTGCGTGAACCGCTGGACTATCCCGGTCCTGGTGCAAACATATGAATTCTTTCTCTCTCTCTCTCTCTATCTCTCTCTCTCTCTCTCTCTCTCTCTCTATATATATATATATATATATAAATAATACATATATTATATATATATATATTTGTGCATGTGAGGGCGCATCTGTGTTTGTGTGCGCTTGTTTCCTTTGAAATCCTTTCTGGCTGTAGGCCTAATTAGCTAATTAGGCCGAACAGGGTTATGACATCCTTCTATGCATAACACCTCAGGCAAGTTTTATGGCCCTTGCACCAGGTGGACTTCACACCCTCGTTATCAGCTTTTCACACCTAGAACTTACTCACCCGGACCTCCCCGAGACTATTGCAGGCCCTGGCACTGGGGGAATATTTGGCTGGGCAGCGAATGTGTTAAACTGTCACAGTGTTTGATTTCGCAAATGAATGTAGTTAACATATCTTTAATAATCTCAAGGAAAGCATTTCTGCATGGTGTAAAAATATTTCATTCTTACACAATTTTAAATTTGTAAAAGTAACTAACACTTTCAGCCAAAACCTGGAAGAATTTAGCACTGGGTATTTCATAAAATATTGTATGTCCCCGAACTGTTATTGCAACATATAATTAAACTAAAATATGAGACATTTTCTAAGGAGATTGTGTCATAGACTTATATAAGTACAAGTTCGGGAATCGTGGATATGTATTCTATTTGACTATTTACATGAAATCTAACAATGCACATGTTATCTCACGGTAGTAGCACAAAATGTATTAATATGGATAAAGAAGGTTGTGGAGGGAGAAAATAATGAGCAAAAATTTAAGTGTGAATAATTCATATCGGTGATTTTTGGACATCGTATAAAATTTTAAAATATTAAGCTTTCTTTCAATTCTTTTGAAAGATGGTATATATGGAATATAAGGTACATTTAGTAAATTATTTTGGAACATAAAGATGTCGGTGTTTCTAGAAGCCAAGGGGCAAGAAACATTAACAAAAAGTTAATATGTCACTACCAAAATTATTTATAGTTTACACGTTAGTTATTATCAAAAATGACACAATGGATCCATTTTATTAAAAATACAAGTCCGTTGGTTTTTCTAAAGAAATTGTATAGAACATTGGTAAAGGATATGCTCTGTCAGTTTAAAAACTAACTGTATGATTTCGTATCTGTTTAAATCGTTCGATCTGTCAGCAGATTAAAATGAATTCATACTGAACTGTCAAATCTTCTAACAAGGCGACCGACTGTACATAGTACACTTTTTGTCTTTTCGTGACAAATCGGACAAGAAACCTCGATTCCTTAAATCTGAATCATTCCAAACATCCAACTGAATACACCTAAAGGAAATATATATTTACATTTTTTTATAATTAAAGTGTTCTCAATTGCTTTCTCTTTTCAATAAACCACACAAGACTAGGGTTGATTTATATGCAGGACATCTCGGATGTTAATATATAAAAATATTTATTTAAGGAAGACAAACGGGGTGATATTAAAATCCGAAATTAATACTTGATATCCATTTTCCAATTTATGCTTTTCTATATCAGGAACAGTATTGACACCTAATTTTTTTCTTAAGTAATGAATTTGGACCGTCAAATTGATGACCGTTGTGGTGCGATATATATGTTGAGAACACATATGAAAATAATATCACTCTGTTATCACTCTGTATCTGTTAAAAGTATGACGATCAAACTACATTGGTTCACTTTAACCTTAGAGTATGAATAGCTCGATAAATTTAGCCCAAATGATATATTCATTTTTGGAACAATCAGAGATTTTGCTATAAGTCTTAAGCAATGATTCATTGTATATTCATTAAAGATTCATTGTATATAGAAAATGAATATGAATACAAAAAAGTCGGTCCATTGATGATGGAAATTGAACCCATATCATTCCGTTGCCGGCCATTTTCTCTCTAAACTAAGCTACATTAGAACCCTAGCCCCTCTGTGTATTTACACACTTTTATGGGAACCAGCGAAGTGACTCACGGTGGGAACATCAGGCTGCAACCTACTACATGTGTCGATACAGCAACTTTGCCTCCAGCAAGGAGAACTGGTGGCCTCATATGGTGTGAGCGTATATTATATACAAAGATGTAAGTACAGCCATCCTTGTTCATAGTTTTAAATATTAAAATATAAATTCAAAGAAAAATAGCTCTGATAGATAGATAGGTCTAACATGTTGTAAAAATTGCAAGAAATATAGGTATTTGACTGAAATATCTTTTAGAAAGGGGGACGAACACTGTTTGAGAAGAGTAAGTTTTTACTTTATGAGTCTTTGAAATGTGAATATAAACAGTAATTTAACAGGAATTCTCTATTATTAAACGACTCTGTACCCTCCTACTTAGATTATACGTATACTTTAATCATGCTTAAAAACTGATTTTGATGCCTATCATGAAGTCTTTAAGTGTGACGCTTTGGGGGAGATGAAGCTTGTTTTCCCAGGGTATGTCCATTTGTTATTAGGTTCCTAGGATACTAATGACTGCACTCTAAAAAGAGTTAATAAACCCAACCCCACTTATCAGGATAAACTGTGCAAACCCAATGTATATATACCCAGCATGGGATTGAGAAGTCATTTTAAGTGCAATTTTCTTCAGTTTGACCTATATAATTAATACATAATTTTGTAACAATATAGAAACAACAGTGAATTAATTCACTATTTTTGTGGAAAAAATAATCTTTTTTCTTTAGTAATTTCGTAAAATATGCTCTGCCGTTACATCTCCTCAATGCGTCTTTTCGGTCTTTAATGATTAATAAAAGTTTGTGAAGGCTGAAGATGGCTGCAAGGCAGCAAATTAACCTTTAAGCTAACCTATAATGATTTTATAAAGAATATTTATATATAGTCAACCTTCATTTTTTGTTGGAACCAAAAAGGTAAATATTGAAATAAGTAAATGTCCTCAAGTGACACAAAGTTGTATTTCTATTTGTTTTGTTTCGTAGATTTCCTGCACTCTTATGACACATCCTGAACAGACAAGGATTCTAAAGGTGATTGGGATAAGGGTGATTGGGAATATTCATCAAGCGAGGTCTCTGAATGGATTCTATTTTTTAGTTATTTTATAATCTACTGTTATTGTCTATAGGTCTGAAGCTTGTCTGTCTTTACTTTCTTTACGTTAAGTGCTCTTTGAGTGTCTGTTAAGTGTCAATATAATTTGAAATTATTTGTTATGTTTTACCTAAATATGTATGATTCAACAAGAAATTTGTATGATAGGTTTTGTAATATTTTATTTATTATTTTTTTTAATGAGAATACGATGACTACGTTATTCTGGAATCATCTTTAAGGGAAACGTTTTGTGGCTAGGTACCACAGTCGCTAATAATACCCTCTGTAAGAAGTAACAAGTATTTATACATAATCAAAACACTAAATGTAAAACAGACTGTCTAGCCGTGAAATCTGCACCCTTATAGCCGTCATTCTGTTCTACTTTACATCGCTGAGTTAATCAAGGAGTGTCCAGGCGCTTTTCTCAGCTAATCAACATTTTCCAAACAGCTTAATGGTGAGTTAAATATCAATCATCATGCATGTTTACTGAGTATAAGAAACAAAGCGAAGGGTATTCAGTGATGCAAATATACCAAGCCCCGTATGATTATCCGTGAACACACTTTGATTTATGCCTCCACTTGTCTGATCGACAACCCTTTACTCATTAATGATGTATTGCACTAGTTTGCGCCAAACCCTCGGTCTCGATTAGCCAGGTAAAGTTTATTCTCTACTTAGTGCTCGCACAATTGGGTTAAGTTGGAACCAAAATAAGTGTCTGAACAACAAGTTTCCCGGTATTTCAAGATTTATATAAATGATATAACAAGAGCACTGTGTATAATACGCCCGTCTAATGTTTTGTGACCTCTGACCTCATTAAATATGTATTTAAATAAATTTTACTGGAACCTTAGGCGATATATGTTATTTATTCACATTTCTGATGAGTTTTACTTAAATCCTTCATATTAATCGTCAGTTATCGCGGCGACACCACAAAGGTGCCTAGTGACCCGTGAACTTATTAAATATACGTGGATTTTGCCCATAATCGAACTAGGGTGACATAATCTGTTTGTCAGTAGTTGTTGTGATTTTGGTAAAAAATCCATTAAAGGCCCGGTAAATTATCGGGACGACACTAAAAGTTAACGGACGGATGGACGGTTGGTATACCATAAGACTGCCGTCATATGACGGCCATATAACAAGCGGTCATATTCGTACTTATCTGCTTTACGTTTGAAAATTTGAACCTTCAAACGTTTATATAAATGTTGTGCAAGCGTTTCACGGGAAGGTTTTAACGACGCTTTATTTTATTTTTAAAATGATTAAGAACTAGAATATTTTCGATTAATTTTTTTTTCTATTGAAATCCTAAACCCTGCAACATTCAAACTTGATCAGCGAGGCTATTTTTATGAAGCTGTGATTACCTACTCGTATGGATGGATCGTCTCTATTCCCAGAGAATCCTCTTTATGACCAGCCATTCCCGTTTGCATATACACGTAAATACATATTTTTGTTCCTGTTCTAATTGATTTGGAAAACATATTTTACCCCAAAGGAAAATGGGACAGTGTGTCTAGCTTTAAAGAGAAATGATCCATTATTCAATTCATTTTTTTTAATATTGGCAAAATGTCATTTTTTTTCAACACATCAGAAAAGTGGATTTTCCAATATCGGTCAGACAGGGAGTAAAATGATCAAGGACAGTCTCATGAAATATTGGAATAATATTTAATAATTTTCTGTGTAAAAAAAGGCATTGCGCGATGTGTTCTTTGAACCATTTTATTTACAAATGGTTTCAATAGTTAATATTCGGTTGCTACATTTAGTTGGTTTGTGTCTATATTGAGGAAACTTTTATTGCAAAGTTCCAAAATCTCAATAAATCATGTAATGCAGACAAATCTACCCCTGGATAAATTCATTTTTTTTTTTTGTATTAGAGATTCCTTTTTTCATATGTACTGTGCAATGTATTAGTATATTTTACAGTAGCAAATTACAGCCATGAAAGTTGTTTTTCCAACGGTAATATGTCATTATTTGTTCAAGGTGTTTTTTTTACTAAGTTCATAATTCTGACACTTTAATGGTTGTTGGATGACTATGATATCTTAGCAGTTGTGTAATTTGTTCTGATTTAACACTTGTAATGCTTACTTTGAGACTGCAAAATGGTTCCAGGAAGGAGTATTAAAATAGTTATCGTGATTTTATCCTTCAACTATCAAATTGAAATGTCTTATAATCAGACAATATTTCTTTAATCCTATAACGATTAAACAAGATTGACCCAAAGCCATCTTCAAGAATATTATCCAACAAACAGTCGTGGAATTTTACTAAAGTTCTTCCTTTTTATCTCTAAAGGCTCGATTATAGGGTTTTGTTATTCAAACACTGTCAGGTACCAATCATGTCACAGTATCAGCTCATATGCTGAGGAATCAATAATTTAGCTTCTAAAACCACAAAAGTATGTACGTTATTGTCCTAAACTTGGGATATGTCAGATTATTAACAGAGCAATCATATATTTTCCTCTCACCATTATATTAAAACGTCTTATAATTAGACATATTTTCCTTTTTTTGTACAACGTTTGATCAAATTGACCTGGGTCAGATTCAAGTCGACGTCTAGATCAGTTTTTAACCTGGGTTTAATTTATATCTGTCCAATGACATTTATATAGAATGTTCTAAAAATAATAGAAAGGAGAACTTAATTAAATATCTATTACAGTTTGAAAGACGTTTTTGTCCCTGTGTGCTGGTTGGTATAAAGGAGGTTTATAGGTATTGATATTCGTTTGTTCACATTAAAACTGAAATTGACTAGTTCATATCACAAAGCAGTTTTCTCTAAGTCCACTGAATGGTATACAAAGTGAACTTTATAGTAAATACAAATAGAATAAACACAATTTTCATTTTCCACATAGGAATGGGAAGGATATTTTGAGAGGCGGAACGTAGATAAACAAGAAGAAGCACGAGAGAAGTAAGTTTAACTTTAACCAGAAATAAGAAAATATCCCATTCAAATTGTTACCAAAGACCCTCGGAGATTGCGTTTTAATGTTCCTTGAGATACCTTCTGCTTGAAATTATTTACTAGCCATAAGCATGAATAAAAAAATATGGCGCTTTCAAGCGCTATTAAAGTGGCTTATGCTATTTCCTATGAGATGTATAGCATGAATGGTGTGATCAATAATTACGTCAGTTCAAGAGCACGTATTAATAGTGCTACCATGTTAGTGTCCTTGCGTTGCGACAGGTCCGCGTGACTTCATCCAGCATTAAAACCTAGCCTGGTTTTTTTTAATACCGAGCTGGACAAACCGGCGTAGTTTTCTTTAGGTGGCACTGCGACTACAATGTTCCTTTTAAGCGAAACACCTCTCGGTTTACATGGAAGATGTACTCATATAAACACACATGGCATCGATTCCTTTTACTACAATCCTGATACGGGCATTTCCGAATCGGGACTACAGGAGAGTTGAATAGCACCCTCGCCAATTGTAAAATAGATCTAATAGAACTCTGATGATGGTTACTGGCCGTTGGCTTTAAGCTTTCTGGGTCTTGTCATTTTTCATTTAAATGCATTATCTGACATTTGCAATAGCCTTATTTGACATCTATGCTTGGAGTAAAAAAGGGAAAGCAATAAAAAAGATTACAAATTAGAACTATGAAAGGAAAAATATTAGATAAATGAATATTCCATTGTTTAAATGTTTACTGCATTAAATTTCTTGCAGCCCCCTCTATCGACAAGGCTGTTTACACATATGGATTAGTCATGTTAGGATGGATTTTCGGGTGTTTCTGTTAATCACATTGCCGGGTAAGATCAGTTCATGTTTAGAGGATGAATAGGTCTTTTCATGTATATGCCTATATATATACTTTAAATCGGTGCGGTCTTAACATTCAAATATCAGTTGAACATTAGTGAACCCGCTCTCATTTCCTTTCTTGATGAATGATAATGTAAAGGTTTATCTATTCACACGCCTACATAGTGTATAAGCGCAGATAAAGCGCCGTTATTCTTTTTACGCCAAGTTCCAAATTAAAAGTATTACGCGGGTAAGTATATTTCAAGGGAATGCCCTGTGTATGATCTAAAGATATTTATATATTAACGGATATTTGTTTCCATTCATCCAATTTAATTGTGGCAAAGTTTTTTATTACAGTCTGAAATATTTCAACACCAGATAACTTACATTTCTTTGTACTTTTCAGTGGTTCAACCATTTCATGGATATCTCTACGAAATCACACATGATAGCATTTCTGTCTCCAGTAAGACGGAGATCTTAACAAAACAAAATAACTCGGCGATGGATCATAGAAAATGGTGCCTAATCATGTGCGGACATAAATCATCATGCCAGGCGGTGAACGTGTACCCGGATGGGCTATGTGAACTCGTCTTCGTACCCATTTCTGTATCTCGCTTTGAGAAAGGGGCAACGTTTTACCGTGCTACAAAGGGTATTTAGAATTATGCATGGAATTAACATTTTGCAATATGCAGTCATTTTCCTGAATGCAATAGAAGTGTAATATGTAGGTAAATTAAAAACATAAGCAAAAAAGGAACCAAACCAAATTATAATGCCGTTAATATGATTATATTCGAACAAACTATAAATTATCATAAATCTGAGATCAAACCCTTCATAAGACAGTCCAGAAAAAGGACTGCGTGTCCTGTGTGTTTGCTGTGTATATTAACTGTCACTTAAAGATAACTGATGGCACGTTGACAAATTGCATAATAAACTGCTGATTTAAAATCAAGAAATCATCACACACGTGTTCATATTAGTAGTCTACCAAGCTCCTTTATTTATTGATGACGATGCATAGGCGCATTCTATGTAAATACATAACGAGACTTTAAACATGATTTTGGCTGCATCCCAGCATGACGGAACTTTAAATATTTATAAGTCCTCAAGGATATTAAAGCAGAAATATTATATAGATATTATTACAAATACTCTGATCCTCTCAACATATTAAATACCTGAATCATAATATTTCATATTTCCCTCCAAGTATCCCGGTCTCGTTAATATATATATATCATTTATCAAGCAAACCAGCAAAAACAAACTTAGCATCTTGAAGCCTTACAACATCTCCCAAAAGAAATATCACAGTAAGTCTGGTTACAATGCCTGTATTATCAATATATTTCAGTTGATAGATATATTACTAAAAAAATGAGTCCCAGTTCAACCTTGGCACAGAAGAGGAACAGTACAAAGAAACCAGGTAAAATATTTGTTTGTAAAAATGTAAAATAATTTGAATTTTTAATGCAAAAGAGGTGAAAGTGTAGTTTATCTGATACTACTTCGTAACTGGTCAAACAAACTGATATGTAGGTGAATGTGAAGCAGTATTTATACATAAATGATTGTTATTATGACTATTTGTTCAAGAATTAACAGTTCTGTATACTATCTTATATTTTTTTTTTATTATAAGTCTTTATGATATAAAATATTACAGCTGGAGCTTGTATCAAACTCATTTTATATATATATTTCTCAGAATGTCCAGAAGGATTTGCATATCCCTTTAGTGCAGCGCCATCTATCGGTACCACTATGAGTCCTTCCTGTTACCTTTTCGTCAAGGTAATGAAAGAAAGAAAGGAGTCAATTTCAAGTTATAATTTAATATTACATCAGTGGTAAATACATAAGATCGACAACAAAACTCATATTCCTAGACAAAGTTATTTGATATTGAGCAGATGCTGTAATTTGTTTAATTGGAATCAAAAGGCGATTTGTTTATACTACTGGCTCCATTATAAATATGAAAAAACTCTTGGACCTGGAATTGTGGAATTTACCACGAACACGTCAGTTGAATGGGAGTAAACTATAATCGAAATTGTTTCTTGACAATAACAATTTGAGTAAAGAGTAGGATACATATTTGTGAAAACTACCTAAAAAATGATGCATTTCGAGGGAATTATACACTTTAACCGGAATATATATGTACATGTCACTAGGTAAATAACTGATCAGAGAATAACCAAAATAATCTATATAATTCATTTATACTTGTTACTTTGTTAAATTAAACTGTTAAGAGTACATCAATATTTTATTTAAATCTTATAAACATATTTTGAACTAGATTGTACAACTATTTACCAATATGTATAGCTGGCTCTTTTTCTTTTCATTTTCATCATGATAAGGAGAGGCTGGATCAATCGAGTGCTATGGAATTATGTGAAAAAAAA
This sequence comes from Sipunculus nudus, assembly GCA_026874595.1. Classification (NCBI taxonomy): domain Eukaryota; kingdom Metazoa; phylum Annelida; class Sipuncula; order Golfingiida; family Sipunculidae; genus Sipunculus; species Sipunculus nudus. The sequence goes on along the minus strand of CM049321.1, from coordinate 40,948,326 downwards.
CATTCATCCCTCGTTAGTATTGAGTCGGGGGAAGAACAGGCACATGTGGTTAACGTCATCCAAGAAAACCTCGAACCGAAAAGTAATTCTTTTATTCGTTTTACATCCGAACGAAACACGTTAGTTGGGCCTCCTCCCGTCTGACGGAGAGCCTTTTAGGTGTTGATGGGATTATGTTTGTATCAATATTTCGGTAAGACTTTTTTTTGTAGATTGACCTACATAGGTATCCCCAAGTACAAAACCATCGGTTATAAATTGTTTTTCTTTTTGTCTGCCATTTTCTGTTTTATTTTTTTTCGCTAGAACTCCAATATAATTTTCTAAGGCTGTAATTTACTCACAATTTTAGTCCTAAGTCCTGGATTTTAACCTGATTTTTTAACCTCGACCACATTTACAGAGTCGTAAACTGCGAAGCCCGTTTCGAATTTTCGCTCTCCTGCGGGCAGGCCTCGCTTGAGGCTCCCAGGAATCGCTTGGTGATTGCACAAATCTTTTTTTTTTTTTTAATTCGAACAGATGGGTTATCGCTAAAAAAGTTGATATGAAGGAGAAAGAAAAAAAAGTTAATCATAAAAGGAGAGAAAGGAATTATGATATTTTTCGATGGAATGTCATTTTTTTCAGAGAATCCGTTCTTTGTAGACAATGTCTTTCTTAACTTAAGAGGATCTGGCCTTTGATAAAGCTAATGGCATAGTGCTCTTGGAAGATTTTAGGTATCATGATATGTCTTCTATGGAAATCCTACTATTGGTTTTTCTCCTGTTAAGATTAGTTTTGTGTCCATCATAAAGTGAATCATACTCCTGTGACAAAGCAGATGTATGTTTACTCACCCATACAGTGAAATAAATTTTATATTAAGATTTTATTTTTGTAGAAGATGATATAACGGGGCTTGTGCTCCATTGGATATCTGCCCGCTACGACGTAAAGCATGACCGATGGTTCTGGCAGTCTACTGGCCAGCAGTTAGAGTACAATAACTGGCTCGACTTGTTCCCAATGTTTGACGATCCCCGTGAAAATGAACACTGTGCAGTGATCAATCGGTACATGTCTAATGGATGGGGCAATGGGCCCTGCCATAAGTTATACCAAGCGGTGTGTGAGGCTCCAGCTGTTTGGCGATTTTCATTGTGAAATCGATTGTACATGTTGCCACTTCAATGCTGCTGTCATACTTTCCCTCTTCAACGTTTAGCCGTGTGTAATATTAAAGCAGGTGATATTGGTGGATATTTGCATCTAAATCAAATAAACTCTCCAAAGGGATTTTTTGTAAGACTTCGGAAAAGGGTTCCTTGACATTGTTATATTCTAAAGGACAAACCAGTTGAAATATCGTTAAATTTTTGTAAATCCCTTAAAGTGTGAAAATGACAAGCTAAGAAAGCACCTATGGCTCTTAAATTATATATAATCCTTACCGTTATGTTTGTTGCACCCTCATTCAGCAGAAAGCTTGACACCAGGTAATAAATCGACCGATCAAATAAAAAATACCAAATAAATTATAACATTACAATATACTTATCACTAGGATCTCTTCATGTAAGCATGCACATTTATTGAGATATGGTATCTCCAAATTACAAAACATATCTTCTGAAATGGATTTGTAAAAATACCAAATAAATTATAACATTAAAACATACCTATATCTATGATCTCCTCATGTAAGCATGCAGATTAATTTATAGTAACTTATATTTACATGACACATACTCTCAAGTTGATTTATAAGTTTCGAAAAGGTCATGTTACAATGAGTCTGTTAGGTTCGTGTGGAGTGGCTGTCAAGATGTGGATAGATAGAAACAGATTGATTTAATTAAGAAAGTAGATAACTATATAGAAGGAAGTTTGCTGTCTAAAACTATAATTATTGATCTCAGATCGGAGAAAAAATTAATATTGTAAAATTGCAGTACAGTTTCCTCTGTCAAGAAAAATGGCAAAAATGAGGGATGTGATATGGAAGCTTATCTAGCGACAGAAACCTCTAAGGTATCACAGAAACAATTTCCTCTACATGGCCCAGGTTCATTTGGAAGGAGTCATTATAAGTATTACCAATATGCTTAATGCATGTAGCTAGAACAAACAACTTGAATGCCTTTTTTTTTTAGTTATGTTACAACTGACCTATATAAACTTAGGCTAACTGATGATGCTCGGGATTATATAAGAAACAATGACCGATGAGGCATCAGTCACATAATATTTATCTTTCTTTACTATGGAACATATATTTCAAGTTTTTGTGTTCTATAATGAATGTTCATTAACATTGACACTGCTATGAACTAATTGCGTTATATCCGCTACAAATGCCCTCATTGATGAGAGTTGATAGTTGATTTTCCACAAGCGATTTGTTATATAAGGAAATGTGAACAGCTGTTGGTTTGCTTTAATATCGCCTTGAATGTTAAGACAATGTTTTTACTTCTTCCTCATATTTTGAGACCTCAGGTTTGAGGAAATTAACTCTATAAAAAATTAAGATATTACGCTGTATTTACTCTCTCACACTTTTATTGTACAATATGATATAAATGATGATTATCATGACTTTCATCATTTTACATCTGCCTATGCTTGAAATAAAAGTTTACTTATTGTGCATATACTTTGATGGTATTCTTTTTATGCTTTTTCGAGTTTACAAAATTGCGAAATTATTCTCAGTATTAAATTAGTTTGGACACGGTTGATCCGAAATGGATAGATATAAAACAGTAAGAAACTAAACAGGCAAATATTAAAAATAAAAATAACTATTATTGTCTAATTCTACAGATGGATCCATAAATAGTTGGAGTGGAAAAGGTTTTCACTACATTCTCATTATATTTATCATATAAACATTTTGTTAAAGTTTTGTCGAAAAGTCTGATGAAGACAATGTATATTATACCATTGTAAAATATGACCTTTTATTCCACAATTATAGCAATAAGTTTATATAATACGAACAGGTTGACACACTAACTAATTATTCAAAACTAAATGTTTCAGCAAAACCAGCACAGCTAATATACTAAGTATATGATCAATAGTTGACACATTGAGGCTTCATCACAAAACTGCGCTTTGCTTTTTTTAGATGCAGTATATTAAACAGCTGAGATAATGTTGACAAGTACAGAGGTTTGAATTAACAAATTATCAACACATGCTCATGTACTTTATTTTAACTCCTCAGTAAATTCAGCTACAGATTGAGAGATAACAGTATAAAGTGAAACACTGAGGAAACCGCTTAAGTTAAAGTACATTCTGAAAGGTAGAGAATATTCTAGAAGACTAGGATGATATATTCCCTGACCGCTCATTGTTTCTTACATTAGACAGTTTTGTCTTGTTATCTTTCATCCGGAATAAATTATGGGGATGACAAGACCTGCGTTATCTTAGTGACTTCCCGTGTATTAAATTCTCAAAGGGATAAGTATATCATATCGTATATTATTACCACCCTTTAAGGATTATCTATGGACTGTTGTGTAAATCAAGCAGAACCTGTAAACTTGTTCTGTTTGTAAGGTAGTGATTATGTTATATACGTTCGGCTACTTCCGAGCTATCAGAAATCATATTTTTCGTAAATGAGGAACAGATATTAACCACCTCGTTTGTGAGTAAAATGAAACACCAAAAAGGGAAACCGGGAAGTGAATTATATAAGGACTTCCAATAGGCCAGAAATTACAGATGCACAAATAATTAAAAAAGAAATAAATGTGTAGCACCCAACATAATATACACACTGACTGTCGTACCTGTGTCACGGTAAAATACTTTTACGTATTATATACTTATATTGTTATTGTTCATTGCTAACACAAGATAAAATGCCTCTTCGTTTGAAAAAAAGAGTCAAAGAAATACAGTATGTTTGTCCTTGTTTGATATATGTCAAAGTACAAAATGACATCTGTAAAGACAAAAGGACAACCTGTGACAAAGCGTCAGCTGACAGAGTAGTATGAGAAATTAAGATCTATTTTGATAAGCACACGTTGTGCAGATGTTGAGGAGCAGCTAAAATATGTCTTGCCCTTTATAGATGCAAACCCTCTGTGAGGTAGGATGGTTTAATAGAGAAAAGGTATTAAACGTGTGATTGATGCTCATATAAGAAAATTTAATAACTATATTTACATGGTTTACAAACGGGGGGAGTGACCTAACAATTAATATATTAAACACTGAATAGCAAAAAATGTGTCTGTAAAGACATGTGTCAGTGGCACAAGAGTTTGATTCGTAAATTTATTGGACAAAATAAAATATACAAACGAAATATAAGCCTTACTACTGGCATATAAGTCGAACAACTGACATATAAGCCGAAAGCCCTGAGCACCTTTTTACCTTCTAACACAGCTTTGCATGAAAATCCTAAACAATGAGACCTACAAAATAATAATTCAATCGCAAATGTCAGACTCTTTTCAATAGCAAACGATAAATCATGGTCCCTACATATTCTGATTTACCTTAAAGAAATACATACGATATTTTTCAGTCTGTGCGTTAATGAAAACTGGAGTATCAGTCTATCATATAAAGCATGACAGAATGGCAGTATCAAACAAAACGGAAGATATACCAGGAATCATAACCTCTCCGGTGAAACAGAGAAAATAGTGTCTTGACAAAGGTAGCATGATGCCCGATTGTCACGGCGTCAATGTTTACTAAGATGGCAAATGTGAGGCCGTCCTGTCTCTCAACTGGTGGTCTCACAAGAAGGTTGGAGCAACCCTGTACCATATTCTGAACGGTGATAAATTATTAGTGTTCATTAAAAATTTAATTAACATTAACATTTCAGTTTCATTAACATTGCGTTCTTTATCCATTATCAGCATTGTACCTCTCTCTCTCTCTCTCTTTCTCTCTCTCTCTCTCTCTCTCTCTCTCTCTCTCTCTCTCTATATATATATATATATATATATATATATATATATATATATATATATATCCTAGCAATAAATTGTTTCGTTTCAAAAATTGATTAATCAAATTAGAATATGTATCATAAATTATATGCAATATGTCGCCTTATATCTCTATTAATATGTACAATTGTAAATATAATTAGAAAACGTGTGTTTAAATATTGTTTCTAATTCATATGTTCGGAAATTGTGTATGGCATCTGACGGAAAACGTGACAGGAAATTCAAAGGAAGCTTTCAGTAAATGTCTCTCGCAACTCTATGTTTTATTATGAATAAATACCTACCTTTTTTTATTTTGAGGGTTATTTCAAGAGTTCAAATAATAATCGTCCATTGCCTTAGAGCACAGGATTTTAAACATTTGATTGGTTGTTGCATAAACTAATTTTTAATGCCTTAAATTCCCATTAGGGTGTTACTCATTCAACCGTTAAACAAGTTTAAAGATAAACTTATTTTAATTGCTCTTGAAGATACTTACAGTTTATTTCTGTTCATATTGCAAATTTTTTAAATGTTGGACATGTTCTTCCGCATACTAACAATCCATTCTGTTTATATTTTAAATAAATGTATTAAATATTCATTAGGAACAGTTTATTCTTTCTTATGTGTTTCTTATGTTCTACAGGATGTCCATCAGGGTTTGGATACATAATTCAAGCAAACGCCATAGGACACTCTAAGAGGCCATCCTGCTGCTATTACGTGAATGTAAGTGATTTAACCAGCTAGGTATATAATTTAATAGCTGAATATATGGGTGGATAGATAAATGTGGGATGACTAAATATGATACTGAAATACTAGTAATATTCTCAATGTCAAGTTCATTAAGTTCCTCTTCTCAGCACAATGTCTCACTAACAATGATAATCGTGAGCCCGACAATGAACACAAGAATGAAATGTGCAATAGTAAATTGGTTATCTGCCGCCAACGCAATCATATAAATACCTGTATACCATTATAAACATAAATGCACTAATTAGGAACATTCATGTACATGAAGTAAGCTAATGTGTCGACACCCCAACACACCACTGCTTAATGATGCTGTACTTTTACACCGCACTAACGCATTGGTGGCATATACTATACCACATCATTACCAAGAACAAGAGAATATGGTCGATCACACAGTATGTTAATTGGTTGAAAACACAATATGTTAAAATGAAAATGAATATTTGTCTTATACTATTTTCTGGCTATAAAAGGATTAGCAGTGCAACTTATACACTTTGTCTCTACCAAACTTTCTCCATAATAAGAATACGTCTCACAGCTTTTGTACTCTACATGATTTTCCGAGACAAACAAAGTATCTAAATTTTTAGTTATACTTTGGAAATTGGGAAAAGTTAACCCAACACTTGGCTCTCCCATGTACAGACGACACGGCAACCGCTCAAATAAATCACAGGAATTCCACCGATATGTGGAATGTTAACATGTTTTTTTTCCTTTCTAAGAAAGACAGTGTCCCCAATACATACAAAGATAAATGCTATAAATGGGATAAAATATAAGATTCCTTACCAAGATTGCACATCATATGATGGCAAGGGGATATTACACAAAAAAAACAAGAATATCCTAAATTCATCCACATATCTGCCGACAAATTCCATGGCGATCACAAGATATACGAACAAATAAAACGACAGATGGGTGGGGTAGAAAATATTAAATAGTTAGATAGCTAGATAGCTAGATAGACAAACAGGCATTCAGACAGACAGACAGATAGAGACAGAGGGAGAGAGTGACTTGGAGAGATATAGATTGAGAAAAGAGACAGATTTATCGAGAGGCAGTTTGTATATGGATATATGAACAGGTGTCCGGATCTTTTACATAAGTTTGTAATGTTTTTAACTGACGCGTCAGAACCAGACGTCCGCAAAACATGTATGCAAGGGAATGAACTCGGACCTTGTTAGCATCTAAACAGAGGAAGAGGAGAATCACGTGGCTGACATAATTGAACAGCGCCATACCAAAAAAAGAAAGTTCCTTAATAACTCACACATAAATACAAACCTAACCACTCAAATTACAATAAATAATAACCATGACAAGCATGGATTTTAAATCGACCATCCCTGCGTCTCACTCCCAGCGACAATTTTTTTCGTTCCTTTCACAGTCCCATTAATTAAAGACAAATCCAAATAAGAAGTTGACAGCACACTTTGACTACTCTCCAAGATTGGCATTTTCGGACAGGTTAAAAAAGGAGTAATTGTCAAGTACGTCATAAGTATTCCACTAACTCCCGCAAAAATATATATTCATAACGCCCCGAAAAACAAGTTATCTAATAATATACAGAACATCGTTTTCTTTGTAACACTAATACATGCATACAATATATTAATTATACACTACTACATGATGTAGAATATTTTCGCTGTTCACTTCTCTATAGTTGTCATTGAGTTTTGTTGTTTGGAACTCTCTCGTTTACAGTAATTTATTTCAGAGTGTTAAAAAAGATAAAGAAAAAATAAATCGCCACGTACGTAAGAAAACTATTCCCTTCGAGACAAAATCAGTAGATAGATAAAATATTAATTAAAGGTTTACATCTTTACATATACACTATTTTGTCCATGGAAATACAAATAAGTATTATTATTGTGTCAGTATGTACAAAATAGACATATCATTTATGCGTTGTATATCAGAGTTGACGATTGAGTTTGACTTGTTTCGTCATATACAGCCTCAAAGTAAGACGTCAAACATTCCCTATAAAGCCCCCTGCATATTTTTAAAAGAATAATTTACATGGCCTTCTTTATTCACATTCAGATGATTATATCAACAACTGGTCTATTTTTATGTGTGCATACAACACCTTATATGCAAAATAAGTGATTCATAATTATTAGCCCCTATTTTCAATAGAAAGCGTGGTGTACCACGGGATATCTGCCGAATACAACAAAACATTTGAATCATGGTTTTGGAGTGCCAACGGTCAGCGGGTTACATACAAAAATTGGCTCCAAGGATGGCCCATGTTTGATGATCTGGTTTTTGAAGAGCACTGTTTTGTTATTCACCAAATGCGGGGGAACGGGGGATGTCATAAGATGTACAAAGCAGTGTGCGAAAGACCTGTTTTTCGTTAAAATTGTCAATTTTGCCCATTGATAAAGGAATTATAAGATCCAAACAAATACTACAGCTATCAGATGCAAATATGGCAAATTAAATCTGTGATTGTTTGGAATTCTTATTTGAATTTGTTTAAAATATGTTTAACATCAAGCCCTCGCTTATGAAAAAATAGCTAATTCAATAAATTAAAATTGGTTGTATTTTAGGATTATCATTTATATGATACAAAGTAATACACTTTTGGATAATAACAGATTATTTTGGGGTATGCTTTTGATAAGAGGTTAAATATATCATATAGGTATTGCCAGAATTCGAGTTAATATATAACAAAATAATACACTTGGGGGATAATAACAGATTATTTTTTTTGTATGATTTTAATGAAAGGTTAAATATATCATATAGGTATTGGCCAGAATTAGCATTCTTACTGGGAATAGGAATGTGTTCATGCAGAAATAGGATATGTTATTGCAGGAATTATTTAAATTTGTTATCACTATTTAATAATTTGTATATACGGTATGTGCTTTCTAAAATAAAATGCATCCCGCAAAAGACTTTTTAATTTTAGTATATTCTAGTAATAATGTTTTCCATCTATAATGTGGCTAAGTTACCTGTTATTTTCAAAGATGGATTATTTTGTCAGTGGCAAGTGATAATGTATTTTATATGCATATATGTAAATATTATTTTATTAACTTCTACTGTGGAGGTATGCATAGATTTATAACTTGACCTATCCTGGCCTAGAGTCACAGTATCTAATTAAATATATTATGTGCCAGTGGATCGAAAAAGATGAAAAATGATGGTTTTGATGATTGTACAGGATAAATGATCTTGTAATTATCATTAAATTTTTCTCTTTTATTATTGCATTGTGTAGGGTTAAATGCCAGATTGACGATATGTAGACCCCGGGAGTTTATAAGAGCAAGGAACTTTAATATAGGAGAGAACACTCCGAAATCCATGTTTCCCTCGAAACTGCCCCCCCCCCCCCCCCCATCTCACACACACACTGGCCTCAGCCTGTTGTGCTTGTCGTGTACGGTTATTTGTCGTCGCTATCCCGCTCATCTTGACACCTTTGTGAGTTTAAGAAATTATAAGAATCAATGGGAGTTAATGTTAATTTGCTTCTCATTCAATAGCCAGAATACACCTTCTTGTGCGTGACGGCATATCCCAATGTTCATATACCAGTAGAAAACCGAGTCGCCTGCCGACATGTGACTGTCAAATGCAGCTTGTCCATTTCTTACCTTAATCACGTCAGTTAGCTATACGTTATAATGCTAGTTGTTTTAAATTTTTACATGGGCTCTTTAGTTGAATCAGTTCATCACCTGACAAACACAAAAGAGCTTAATATTGGTGACTCCCAGTCTTTACCAGTTCCTGTGTCCGCATGGATTTCCTCGACATTTATTTAACAAACATGACAGATTTAAAAGTTCCAGGCAAAAGGCTGCAGGATCTATTCCACCGACTGCTGCCTGAATAATAACGTTCTATCTTGCATTCATTTCATATGGAAAAACACGTCACAATTATTGAAATACATTTATTAATGGAGAAAAGAGATATACCCGACTGACTATTGTGACGTCTTTGTAACGTCACTATTGACTTATTTACAGCTCACGCAACCATACCCATGGAAAGATAACTATGAAAAGGAGCTCTGAGACTCATAAGCATGCTTACATCAAAGGGGCGGAACATAAGGGCTGTGATGGTTAGGTCAATAAAGGTCAGTTTTGCCCTTCTTCATTTTACGGTCAATTTTTTAAAGGAGAGGGCAAGAATCTGTTGATGGTGCTCTCTCTTGAATCAGGATGAAGGGCACAATACGATAACAAAGATGAGTCACGCTTCACTCAAGTCATGTCTAGGTTTTTGATGGAAAGGTTTGCCATTTTGTTGAAGCGAAAATGACATTCCTCAGCTTAAATGCACTGTTGTCAATTATGCGTCAATGAAGGCAAAAACGTTCAATTATGTTGTTAGATTCTATTCCGTTTGGGGTGGAATTTTACAGAAGGCTTTGCATCATTTTTCATCATAAAACTGAAGTAAAATGCGTTCTTGTCAAAGAAATGGATTCCCAGTACCTTAGCTAGAACACCTTTTTAAGATCAAAATGCAAGCCTGTAAATTGATCATTTATATACACTAGTCTTCACACGTAGAGTGCATTTAGCAATAGAATTCCGTTTTGAAATTTATCTTTGGTTTTGACCCCCGCAAATTAATTTAAACTTTTTTTGCCAGTTACAACCTGAAAATAAGCTTAGAATGTTATTTAGGTAGGACTAGGTTAAACCAGTTTTTAAGATCCAAAAACATTAACAATCTTAGCAGCTAGTAGTGGTTTGTTATCATATACTTCAACATCAATTCACAAAACCAGAAACAAGGTGATTTTACTGTGTGTTCTAAAAGTCATACCCTGTCTAAGCAATAGACAGTCAACGTTCCCACTTGGAGTCATAACTTTTATACAATGATGTGGTCAGAGTTTAAAGGTGAAATGTAATGATTTCTTTAATTCCCGGAGTGTATTAAGCTTGGAAGGATACCCAGTAACCAGAATGAACGTTTATTACAGGTAATGTGACAGTTTGTAGTGGAGAAAATTACCCCTATTAAACTGAGACTTGACATGACACCTCACGGTTGCAACATCACCACAATGACAGACTATGACATCAGAGTAACCTGAGATTTGTCTTCTTTCTTTGCTTTGTCTATTTTACTAAAAAAAAGAGCACGGTTGGTTAAAGGAGAGAACTAATATTTAAGCCCAGACTTATACACACAGGCCTATACGCCCAGTTAACACAAAATACTGATAATCATTTGCAAAGTCCTGAATGGAACAAATCTGATAACAGATTTCACCTAACATCTGTATATGCATGATTATTTTTTTGCGCTGATAATCTTATGATGATATGCACATGTTGTATTTTTTTTTAACGATTATACATATATGTTGCATTTCTGTGTATCTGAGGCCTTAGAGCCCTTGAAAAGCGGATTTCATTAGAACGTTTAGTTATATGAAATTTTGGAAGAACAAGTGAGGATGAAGATATTCGTTTTTAGTGAATTTGTCATATGAATTGTTGTTGAATTTGGTCATATATATATATATATACATATATATATATATATATATATTTATATATATTTATATATATATCACTAAATCAAGATTATGTGAAACATTTTTATGAAACATGAGTTCATCAGGACAACCAGAGTATCACTGGATAACTGCCGAATTCGTTATAAAGGGAACACATGTTATTGAAAATCTAAAGAACACAGGATTACATACGAATACTGAATTTCCCATAATTTCCTTTATTAGACGATCCAGTTAATCCGAGACACGGTGCAGTTGTTAATAAGATAATACTCTCCGAATAAGCTATTTGAGCATGCCAAGTACAAAGCAGTTTGCAAAGCACTGCCTTTTGTACAAGATGATTAAAATCACATGTAATGAAATAGAAAAGTGATTAGAGTTCAAATAAAGGATCCCTTTATTGTGAAATATTACAAATAACCCTCCAAAAGTGTGATGCCAGTTTCCTAATTTAAAGTAAATGTTGCTTGTTTCGCAATGTATGTGATACTAAATGTAATACCATGCTTAATAGAACGCATGATTATGTATGTTTATCACTATTGACTATAGTGAGGAGTTCATAAGGGAATTTACTTTCTAACGAAAATCTATATAACGACAATTTTAAAAGTCTAAAAAGTCTTTAAGAAAAGTGATTCCAGTGCAGTATAACACATGGTCTAATCTCAATGGTGTGGTGAGATTTTTTAGGGTAAGTCCTCAAACAGGATCACATTAAGGCGGCTAAGGGAGAAGACCTTTTGGGATCTTAAAATTGTCTTTTAAATGTCTGTACAAATAGCAAATTCACAGGTGGTGTCGATATAGTTAATATGCTGTCTTCGATAGTGTAGTATATAATATTATTAAATAGTCTAGTTCTTTTAGTGTGAAATCAATGAACCAATCATCGCACTGTTTGTATAGTTTAAAAAACTGTACAAATAGCATATTCACAGGTGGTGTCAATAAAGTTTATATACTTTAAAGGAGTGACTATTAAAGGAAGATTGAACCGTTAAATAACATGTTCATCTGAACACGTAATATCTGTTTCTGCATTTGGTTGCATATTGAAAGGTAATATGAAATCAGAGAATAAAAAGTGATTATTAAAGGAAGATAGCACTGTTAAATAACATGCTTATCTGAACACTTTATATCTTTTCCTGCATTAGGATGCATATCTGAACGTAATATAGGATCAAAGGATAAAAAAATATTGTACATGTACAGTTATGAGACATGATATATTAGTACAGGAAGTAGACATACATTTGCAATCGCATAATATATATGCAATTTGTTATTTTGTCTATCTATGCAATACTATCTCCGACGAAAATATTGGCTATAGAACCGGATACAAAATATATCAAAAGAATATGATTATATGAAAAAAAAATCAGAGCAATATAGTTATGTCTTTTAGGCTGATAGATGATTCGATACATTTGTTTCTTACTTTGATGAATGTAAGGTGATGAATGTAGCTTTAGTTTAGGCCCTGGTACATCTGTGTATGTGGACAGACGTCGGTATTTGTTTTCAGTCAGATGCATATAAGAAAAGCACTTGATATAATGAACACCAACAAATCAAAGGCTTGCAGGTGTCAGGTCCTATAATAAGTACAATCGTTGTCCTTTTTGTGTCGGTCTTTGGTTCCTGTGAGAGTAACTCCTTTACAGTGATTAGAGGGTAGTAATCAGAAACCGAAAATCGCTTTCCAGCAAATGTCTGGAGATACAATGGCATATCTTTATTTTATAAGAAAGACTCATAGTTGTTAGATTAATATTGTTGTTGGCTTGACGCTACTAAGAACCCTGCTTCGAATGTTCAAAACAGACTAATTTATAGGATTATGTGACACTACACGTAAAAATTCTCAGTGCCGGCTTGAGTTATCTAGTGATCAGGTGGCCACAGGAAAGACTAGACTGTTGAATTACAATTAGTTCATTTACAGAAGGTAGCTAATCCTATAGGTATTTCTATCATGTTTATTTCTGAACATCATTAAAAAATTCTTAGTTTTTTTATATAATCATTATGAAGTAATAGGAAATTGAAAGAATTACATAATAAATAGATTAACTAAAGCATGAAACGCTCATTGTAATGAAACGTAAAAAATGAATGTAACAAATGTATACATTGGGAAATTAAGGAAGAGGGAAACCCAGAAATATTTTATATCGCCCAAACACAACATTCTCACTAGGAATTTAAAAAGTATTATAATTCCGTATAAAAACTACATGGTACCAAAGATTGTCTCTTTTACATAAGATCTCAAGACAGAGATAAGAGGTACCATTCGTTGTATATATATATATATATATATATATATATATATATATATATATATATATATATCTTTCAGGTAAATATATAGCCAACCTAGATGTGGGTTTTATGACACACTTGATCTCACTCTGTGTAATTCCACACAGCAGTATGATGTTTACTGTATTGAGCCATCTGGCGACTTTGAGTCTAGAAGTATTTTCTTGATATATCGGGCCACGTCTATCAGCAACCTTTAATTATGGTGTATCACAAACCTTACAATATAATTCGATACTGTTTATGTTTGGTTTAAAATGCAATATAAAATCTTGAAGTTTCTTATCCAAGGGCCCAACAAAGTACATTTGCCTGACATTACATAATCATAACATAGTTTCCACTTGATCTAAACATCCAAAACATGTCATTACATTCATTATGGTAATTACTAGAGATTAGTCGGTATAAGTAAAGATATATTTTAAATTGAAATTTATGATACATGTGATTCGGGCTGTGGATACGATACACCAATAGCAGTGTAAATGCTTTTTATAGTTTATAAAAGGTATCATTCTGCTCCAAAATTTACACTTAAACACCACATTTTGCGAGTGCTCATATGCGAGCAATATGAGAGATAATATTTTGGTCATGTACAAACCCTGAACACCTCTACTTTCGCTGTCATTAAAACGTATAAAGTGCCAGTTCTTCTTAAGATACTCTCCAGAAAATTAACAATTAATGTCTCTAGTCACTTGACACTCCCACATACGATGAGATAATAAAACACTCCGAGAGCTCTAAGTGCCGCGGATAAGAAACAGACTACTGCTGTTTTTAGTAACACAGTCAAGGTTTCGAATGAATTTATGATGATCAGTATTACCATAAATTCCCAGACAAATTCATTTCCACTCCTTGAGGTAGCAGTTTCAAGACAATAATATATATTTCCCTTACATTACTTATCGTATATGATTCAGTTCCTGCAGACCAGTTTTTAACAGAAAGCATACTGTGTCAAACACCGTTTTATACATGAAAATACTTCATTTCAACTTTGGCCTAAAAGAACAAAAATCATGTTCACAGTTAGGCAATAAATTTATGCTGATAGTATATTAATTTTTTTATAGAATTGAAAATTAAGCAGGCAATGTCAGATAACTTCGCGTACGGTAAAAGGTAAAGACAACGACCGCCGTTAATGTAAGTCTTGTCACACTCTCCCGTTTTATGTCTAGAACTGTATAACATACGTTTCACGAAAAGTGTTGATAGCAATGTCGCTTAAGACTGATGGGTCTTGCAGGTTCTATTCTAAACATACCTAGAAAAATCTAAACCACCGTGATAAGATAAACACAGTATACATTTAAAGTCAGATTTAATTTCTGGGAATATTACTGCGGGCATAAGAACTACTTTACCCTTTAAGGCAATTCAGTTGACATGTCTCTTTGGTTGTGCGCCGTTGACATTCTGATTCGTGTTTGGCTCAAGCCCTGGCGTTCCTACGCTGGGGCGTTCCTTGTTCTGGCTGGACGGTGCGGCCAGTATCATGCTAGTCCGGGGCTTTCTCGCCTGGCCGAGCCGGGCGGCTTACGTGTGAACCCTGGTATATAGAGACACAACGATGCTGTTCTAGATGTTTCCTGTAACCCGTGTGTACCGTGTATCATGTTAGGTTCTTTTCGATTGTTCGTGACAGGGAATTTTCTAGAGTTTTTGGATGAAAGATTATAAATAGGGGCTGTGTTTAAAAACGGTGAGAAGCGTGTATGTCAGTTTGTGGGACCTATTCCGATAAGTGTGACAATTATAGATTTTCTTCTGAATTTGTAAAGGATTTTATATAGTCTTCAGTTTGGTCTTTGGATTATGACAGGAACTTCACTTTGGGATAACGGCGGATTGATTTGGTGAATGAACTGGAGTGTTATTCTCTGAGAAAATTTGTGTGAACTGTTCATCTGAATATATATGCTTTAAAGGACTTGTCGCTGTAACAGTATTGGAATCCAGGTACTGTGCATTTTATTTATTAGGCTGTGTGATTATATTGAGTTGCTGTTATCCTGTTGTTGTACTGTGTAATTGTATTGATTTAGTGTATTGTAATGTTAGGGTTGTTTTAAGAATAAATTATAGTTATTTGTTAACAAAGATCAACTGACTTCTTAATTCATTCCCCTAGACATTTCACGCTGCCTAGTGTTACGGAATCTGATTTTTATCTCCATAACAACATTTAGGCTCGTCACGACAACGTGATATGTTGATATTAGGTTCCGTGATACTATGCATATTCACTTACAGGTTATTGAAAGCTCTCCAGTATGGTCTCGATGTTGACATGTCAGATCTGTCTGGGGAAAAAATGTTACGGGGAAGCTAAATCTCTGAGCCGTCTACATTCGTTCTGTCGAGACTGCCTGAAATCTTGGCCAGACACACGTCAGGCGAAGGAAAATAGATTGTCCAGTTTGTCGGCCATACACAAAATTTCCACCACATGGCATTGATGGTCTGGTCAATGATTTTTAGTTTCATCAATTAAAAGAGATGATGAAAACACTGGAAGATACTAATCATGACATGTACAAACGTAATGAAGGAAAGCAGAAACTGAAGATTAAGTGACAGAGAAAAGAAAGCTGAACGACATGAGGAAACATATGAAAGTATGGTTAAGAACAGCTGAAGAAAGAATAGGGCAAACTAAAGAGATTAACATTGTGAAACTGAACATTTGCAGACGCAATGAAACAAAAAATAGACAAACAAGTATCAGAGATGACGGAGAGGTACAGAAAACAAATCAAGCAAAACCTGGCGATTTTAGTCAACACCTTTGAAGAGCAGCATCGTCCAAAGTCTTTCCAAGGTTAAAAAACATAAATGTATGGTCCAGGAAAATACGAACACATTAATTTGTTTCATTAGCGATTTGGACACGGAGATCAACTAGATAACATATGCTGAGCAAAATGCAAGTGGGATGGCAGGAAAAATATATATTTATAATAATATACTAACCGACGTTGTAAGACCTTTATCACTTTACCATCACTATGTTAAAACTAAAACTGCTGGAACTGAGAAGCTAGAAAGAAATATTATTTAAAGATGTATCAGGCACACAGAAACTTGTTTTTGTGAAGCACTCTCAGATGTTTGATGAGATCGGTATATCCTCGGTTTGGAGATATTGGATGATTTTACGGCCGATGTGGCGTTTCATGAACAGGTGCTTGGAATTGATGAAAATAGAAGGGCTGTGGCATTATATTATTGTGATGGGTCACATTGTACAAACAAATTTGGAAAGTGTGCCTCAGGTGTGGGTAACATTTACATATTACATATTAGTTCTTTAATTCACTATTAGAGGGGGTCCGGGACAAAGGAGTGTCAGGAATATTACATCTCATTTGACGACTTCATCTGCGTTGAAAAGTAAATTGAAGCATGCAGAGAAACGTGTAAATCTATGTATATTTCGCGTCAGTTGGGGTTTAAAGATATACTTTAAAGAAGGACCCCTTGAAAATACTGTTTCCACTTAATGGGGTCATTCTGTAACATATGATAAGCAGGAGCTTGGTGTGACCTGGTCACTATGTTATGACTAGAAAGTTGAGCACGCAGTTGGGCTGGTACCCGTTACCTGATACACACATGGCAGCCTGTGGTGGACACACTTGTAGCTGTTTTCACTGTTCACTTAAGCTCAATTCAAGCAACAAGCATAACACTATAACCGATACTGGTATATTGTTTCTCTCTGGTGCAGGACTGGTATGCCTACATACATTCAAGAAAGTTTTGACAGTATATCCCTTGATTAAAATTTGGTTAATGAGTCCAGGTTTAACATTATATCTCAACAACGCTTACATAATGATGTTATAATGGGTCCTTTGTTATAGTACAGTTTATTGTGTATTACAGAATAATCGTATAGGCCACACATCTTGTAGATAGCATGGCTGACTGACTGACAACTACTTTATGTTATATGTACCCACTCCTTTTATATGTAGTTTCCAATTTATTTTTAATATATTATTAGAACAGTACCAATTAATATAAAATAAAAATATTTTGCAGTTTTTAGGCCTTATTTTTGGTTGGAACATATCTTATTATGTCTTAAAGCCTCGCCATGAAAAGTTTATTTATCCCGTTGCAGTAAGCGACATCTGGTGGGGCGAATATAGGTATATATGTCAGTCGGTTTGCTATACATACATGTTTTAAGGGTTCCCATTTGTTAATTTTTACTGTGGTGTCGAAAAAAATACTCTGTTCTGTAGAATATTTCAATGTAAATTTAATGCATGGGTGAAAGTTATTTAAATCTGTAGAACATTTAAACAAATGTTCAAGACCATGATGCCAGATAAGACAAATTACATTGATGTACCGCTGGTAAAGAAATGGTTTCCATGTTTAATGATCAGGAAATTTTCGCTATAGAATTCATAAATGTATCAGCATACTGTGGGCCCATGGCCGTGCCCGTCATCTGAAGAAAAATCTCATCATTGTATTTGAAATAATTATGGATGAACATAAATTCTGCTAGACGTTTTACTACTGATTGGAGCATCGCGTTTTCGGTAAAACATTTTCTAATTAATGCAAATATAAGCATGCGAAAACTACAAAAAAAACATGGGAAATAATGAAAAAGTCAAAGGCTAATAACAGCGCCAACAAAACATGCATCACATGTTTATTGGAGAAATACAACATCATATGCAATCCTTACCCCCCCCCCCCCGTCAATAAACGGAACGAAACCGTCACCGCCTGTAGACATGCAAACAAACTCCTCCTTAAGAATTCAATAAAATAGATCATGTACTCCCCATTATATTTTCCTTTCTTTCTTTCTAGCTTTCTTTCTGTCTGTCTTTCATAACGGTCATAAAGTTTTTTTTTTGCAGGAAACCTTGGCTTAGCTCTGGATTGTTTGGCGGCTTGTAGCCTCTCCCACCCTGAGTCTATTGCATGGTTTTATCCCTGTTGATTACTAAAATGTCTCATTTGTTCCCAACATGTTTTTAGGCAATTCAATTCTGATCTGACATTAGAAAAATATAACAAATGCTTGTGTCATTGTCCTTTGTGCACGATTCCGGGACGACTTTTTTCTAGCTTTAACAGAACCAATTTACAACACGGATGGTTTCTGGCATTCTGCAGCTTGAATAAATGCCCTTGATAACCATATATAGGTCAAGACAATAACATATCTGCAGCACTATTGATTGCTCTTTCAAAATCAGTTCGGCCTAGTCAAAATAGAAATTCAGGGCTGAATATAAAGGCCCCACCTAACTGAGCCGGAGTTGCATATGTGCTGTGATCCTTACAACAAGTGAATGCTGCAAAAGTTTTCGCACATAAATCGGATTACAACTTGCGATGTACACAAGGATACATGATTTTGGCCCTTGATATGGTTTCGACCTGTACAATGTTATTTTATAGGTCAAAAAAATTGTTTGTCACTTCTTACTGATAAAAGCCTAAAGCAGCACCACTGCTCGATGTATCAACACTGATTTATTTGATAACATAATAATAAGAAACAGTAACATGCAAACCAGATGTTATCCTACGGGCCCGGTGGGGGGAGGGGGTTACTTTATATAACCATATAAATGTTACCCCTTTCTAGCGCCCTTGGAAAAATGCTGCCTTAGGCAAGTGACAGACCTGCTTGTCTTTACTTGAACGTGGGGATGTAGAAGGGGTTTTAATGGTGCACTCATCTTATTTGCAATCAGGCAGACTACAGAACATAAGGCTATGGCCAAGGGACATATATTAAGATATTAAGATAACAATTAAAATTGAATTCAAAAGAACGTACCAGATAGGTTTTCCAGCTTGTTAAAACCTAACACCTAATCAAATACACTGGTTTCACACTGAATAAAACTCTAAAACACTGAAAACCAGTGTCCGGTTAAACAGTTTCCGGACCTCCTGATCTGGCAAAACATCACCCCGACTAGCAAAACTGTACAGCCTTAACTCGGCATGCAAGGTCACTTAACTTACCCACGAACGGATATGGCTATTCCGATTTGAAAATAATAATTTGTTGTGACCAGTCGCCAACAAATCAAAACTTAATTGTCGATTATACTTTCAACCGTATTGCTTATGCGACGCATCTCCAAACTTCGTGCGCGCGAGCTTCAGGCTGTAGCTCAAAATCCTGCTCACGAGTACTGCAGCACTCCTCTTGTTCCTGCGCGACCTGCTTTTTAGCCCGAACTTTCTAGCTTTACACAAACTTTTGATAATCCTCCCCTGAATAACCATCGCTTTACTACAGACTATGGCCTCTTTCAAGAGGTCCTAAATGATTAGAGATCACGTAACGCTTACCTTATAACAACTGGATCTAAAACCCGTCTTGACCAGAGTGTGATCGTCACTGACTAAAACCTACCGTGACACCACACAGACTAACTGACGGACACAAACTCCAACTTAACAGGTTATATAGACCCTCGAAATCTCCGAATCCGTAAGTACACGGCAGCATCGGTGACACGCTGCGGGAACGTTTGCTAAATCTTGGCGATATAACAATGTGGGGTACCTTAATGGGCGGAATCAACTTACACTAAATATTACAGTGGCTGGGTCAACCGACACTTCAGAGTACCGTATACACAAGCTACTTAAAGATTAAAAAGTGGGTCCTTCACATCTCTTTTGTTAAAAGGGTAGACTCTTTATTATAAAATGTTACCGTTTAACCCTAACGCCGGCTTGACCAACCTGTACAGGTTGAGCACCAGCTGTGTTCTTCTACACGCTAATACTAGCTATACTAATGGAGACAGGTTAAGGATGTGCGTTTCTGAGTACATACCTGAGTAAGCGCCAAATTCCCCTCAAAGCTCTACTTAAACCTCCCCTTTAACCTCCCCGGTCTGGGCAACAATCAATGTCAATAATAAAAAATTAACAATTTCTGGTGCCATCGGAAATAGGCAGCCCTTGCCAAATGAGGTAATGCGGTAAAACAGAGACCCGTTTATGCTACTATGACCCATCTATAGTCATGAACACGCTAAATGTTAATTAGGCTGGGAACAAATCACGCTTACCTCAAGAGAGCTTGCCAAAACAATGGAATAACTGGACCCTTAGGAGTCGGTTACCCTTATTTATTATTCCTATTATCTTGCGACACAATGACGCTGACCGGCGATCCTGGCTTACTAGCAACACATACGCTGATAACGCATCGAGAGAAATGAAAATACAACATATAACTCGATCCGTTTCGTGACACAATATTTGATTTTTTGCAATGCGAGTATTATTTTAAAGACTTGATACGTTACATTTACAGACCACTGCAGACAAGGGAGTTATAGATCTGCTGCCTGTATGTTGTCAAAATCACATTTCCCCATAGAACAAATGGACGGTAAATTACATATCTGGCAAAATATATCACATTTAAATCTAAAAGACATTTTGAATTCACTGATTTGATTAGTTAGACTTTATAATTTAAATGTACTGATGATATTCAATTTTCATTCAGGGTCCATAAAACTGGCAAACCTGGAAAGAAACCTAGAAAATGTAGAAAAGGTAATATGACCCTTGGGCAGCTAGAACATACAAGGTTTTCAGAACAGATATGGTGTATTCATATAAAAGGGAATACACTGTGTAAAAAAGTGCTGATTGGGGTATATAATTTAATTACTGTTAAAATATGTGACGAGACACAAATCCTGCCATTGTTAACTTAACACATGAATAATCCCCGTAATGTATAAAAATAAAGGCTAACAAATCATTCTCACTTAAAGCCGATTCACCACAATTCCTTTCATTAATGTTACATTAATTATATCAGACATGAGTTCGAGAATTGACAAGATCCAATGTCAGTACAAAGGAACGGATGACCCATGTTATCTCTACCACCTCGTCAAAAGAACATTGAATTGATAAAACCCCATTCTGTTAGTTTTAGTTTGTTTTTGGTAAGAATGTTATAAGTATATCTGCAAATTTATGTCACCACGTGGGACATGAGCTGTTACACAAACCTAAATGATGGGAAAAGAACATGTATTTACAGTTGAGTGTAATGCTAATGTTATTCGGCAGGTTTCACCTGATATTTTTTGCTCTTTATCAAAATTTCGACTTCTCCATGAGATTTACATAAACGAAATGTTTGGATGTAATAACATTTCGGACTGCATGCTATCATTTTTCCATTATAACAATAGACTCGCAAAAATATTTGCTAAAAATGATTGATTGACAATGTAAAATTTACGGGACCCAAAGGCATTATATCTAAACTTTAAATTATGTTTATTGTTTGAAAATGACATAAACGTTCTATGATAGATTTTTAGTAAGAAGAGACACCATATTTGCAAATAAACAGACATGTACGCATAAAATAGACCTGTCTTCGTAGATAATAAAAGCGTGGAAAGAACTTCCCTTCAAATCGCTAACATAGAACCAGTTGCTGTCGTTATTCCCATGTTACAAAAGCTGTTGAACCAGCTATTTTTATATTTATTAAAACCTGTCAAGAACTGATCTGAACAGAAAAACGGGGAATGTGAGGGGATCTATGGGGAATTTAATGCGGTTAAATCCTTGTTTGGAGAAGGTAATCGTTTCGAAGCAAGAATACCAGGCCCAATATTCTCCATTCAGGTCAGAAAGATGTGCTTTTTATAATGTTATGTAAGCACAACATGATCTAAAAGTGTTCAAACGGATTTATGTCCGAATGTTCAATACATCTGTAAATATACATATGTTCATAAAATGTTTGCTTTCCACAATCATGTCATAATTTCTTCTTTCATCCCTAGATAGAATTTAAAATAGCACTGCGGATACACATCGTGCTCTCAGGACTATCGGGTAAATTTTGTGAAATTGCAAAATTACAAATATTACTTAAATAAAACACGAATATCCCTGTCGATCAGCACCAAGGAAACGCAGCGGGCTAGTTATTAAACGGTGGTCATAAAATAGCATGAGATCTATTTAGATCTTATTAAACTCTGATCATGGCGGTCTCATGCTTCGAAAACCAACTAGGACTCAAAAGTATTACCATCGTCACAGAATTCCTCTGTGTTTACGGCTACTTTAATATACAGCATACTGTTTATTTTCAAATAAAGGGAAAGAACATTGCACACTCTTATGTAGAGGCCTCAGTATTGCTAATATATCTCAAATTACTAAAACCTGTTATTTACCTGATCTCATGAACATTTCCAAAACTTACCTTTTGGATCGCTTATTTTTTTATAACTGTATTTATGTAAAAAAAAATGAAAGTTTAACCATGGGATATCTAAAAGATTGTTATATAGTTTTACCACTGACTATTGAAGGCTACCTTGTTAACCATGTATATCTTCAAATAATAGATGAAGCCGTGGTGCCTATCATATGTAACTGTGTTAATAACTGTTCCTGAAGATGAATTATCTTTCACATCTCTTATTCTACTAATTTACCTGATATCATTATTTAACATTTCTGATAAGACAAAACGGATTTATTGCCTTGCATTTTGTATGTGACTATATTTATTTGAAAATGGAACGTTATATGATACTATTTACTTTTTTTACAACTATTAATATAGACTGCTGACATTCTTAAATGTAATTATATCTTTTCCTAGGTAACGGATTTATTTATATACAACCAGGATGGTCCCGTCCTCACATATCGGGATATTCTGTCCCTGAATATCTACAATAGTCACATGTAAAGACGCAACAAAGTCGCACAACCGTAGTGAGTAATTATTGGCAATTTACCAAAACAACGATTGTCAATAAGCAGACGACAACGATTAAATTCAAGAGCGCCCCTACTATAAACCATTGTTCTGTGATCCTTATTCCACAAGAAAATATATTAAAAAGAAATAACGGTTTACCTGCGGCCTATACCCTAGGCCTGCAGTATGTATCTGTTTACAAATACATAACATACATACATACATACATTTATTTCCTACACAGCGGAAAATATAGAGCAAGCACACTTTTAATATATGCACTTTTTACATCAAAAAATATTAATGAATTACTTTAAAAACATATCATCCAGAAAGATATAGGATAGATTAAGAAACGTAACACTTGGTTAAAAGCCTATGTGTTCAGTTTAGATCTAAATCTAGCCAACATGTTCTCTAACTATAAATGACAAGCTAGGACGTTCAAAATATTATGTCTAAAATATGAAATTCCCCTCCTTGCCATGACTGCTTCTGTAATAGGAAAATCATGATATTGATTTGTTCCTTGCATTCATTTACTCGTTAACAAAGGCAATAGGTCCACAAGTTCTTTTGGATGTAATACCCTGTTCATTTCGACATTAATGAAGCAGTCTTAATGAAACCTTATGATTGCAGAGAAACCAAAGCAGAAGAAATATGTTCAAATGTATATATATATTATGATTTGCTCTGGTGCATATATTATATTCATAATACTTTCGAGTCTATTTAGATGACACTTTGCTGTCCCTAAAAGTAAAGAGTCGGGACTACAAATAACCGTAGGCTGGAAGTTTAGCTTGTGTAATGTTATTTTGCTGCTTATTTGACATATAAACTGTAACAGTGTTTATTTACATGACTTGTGTTTTAAGCAGGAAGTCAATTTGAATTCCCAGATTTCTCATATTATACAGCCTGAATTGTCTCTAACTTCCTCTCAAAATGTTCTCTTTTTCTTTTTCACTAAGGTGTGCTCTAGAACCGTACACTATAAATTCAGTTTTTTCATCATTTAATGTTAGTAAATTTGATTTCATTCAAGTCCCGATATCAATTATGCACCTCTTCAAATTATCTTTCATAAGAAATCTTGACTGGCCTTGAGGAACTTTATGATTGAATAGAATATAATCTTGATGGTAATCTGCATAACTTATAAATACTTACACTATCAGAAAGAACCTTTTACCAGGTTTTTTTTAATTATGTATAAATTTTGAAAAGATTAATCTTGAATGAAGGGTTTTAGTAAAGGATGGTTGGTCTCTTCAGCACGCCTTGTTTTGACATCGAATTTATAAAGTAAGGTAACATTTATTATGTGCAAGTATCTCCCTCATATGAATTATATGTTTTCAGAGAAGTCTTTAATTCTGTCTAACCGCCCGCTGTAGCAATGGATCCATATGTCTCTCTCTTATTGACCATTCCAACTGGTAAGTTATTTTCATGAGCATTTGCAGAAATCATTTATGCTCCTTGCTTATAGCCATTATGTTTTATTTTTTTAAAGATATAACGGAAGAAAATTTAATTACTTTATTTACATTCAATACAAACGGGGAAAAGTGACCTTACGCTTAAAATATAAGACACCGAATAGCAAATACAAAATATGTCCGCTTAAAACATGTGTTAATGGCACAAGAATTTTATTCGAAATTTTATTGCAGAGAATAACAATAAAAATGAAACATAAGCCTTACAACTGACATTAAAGGCGTACAACTGACATATAAGTCGAAAGCACCTTTGTACCTTCTAACACAGCTCTGCATGGAAATCCTAAAACAAGAGATCTACAGAACAATAATTCATTCGTAAATGTCCGATACTCTTTATTGCATGCGATAAATCATGGTCCCTTCACATTCTGGTTTACCCTTTAAGAAATACATACGATATCTTTCAGTCTGTGCGTTAATGAAAACTGATGGTTCAGTCTATCATATAAAGCATGGCAAAATGGCAGTATCAAACAAAACGGAAGATATATCAGGAATGTTGACCTGTCCGGTGAAACAGAGACTATGGTGTCTTGACAAATGTAGCATGATGCCCGATTGTCACGGCGTCAATGTATACTCAGATGGCAAGTGTGAGGCCGTCCTGTCTCTCCACTGGTGGTCTCACAAGAAGGTTGGAGCAACCCTGTACCATATTCTGAACGGTGAAAAATTATTTGTGTTAGAACATTATAATTATAATATTCCTGTTATTGCTTTTCTATACTATACTGTCATTACTCCATTTGCGAATATATTTTTATTATAGTAAACAATCTCAATAGCATTACCATTTACGAACGTTTGCGAATGAACTGTGCATTATTTCAATACTATTATCATATTTTATTCATGATACGCTTTCATACACTTACCCTTGAGTTATATGATATTACATATACATCAAATGACCGTTACACTTATGCATATTCAAAGTCTCGGTAACGTTTCGGTTTATAATGTATCAAGGAATTTTGTTCGAATGCATAAAACATTTGTTTTATTAACATTGCGTTCTTTATCGATTATCAGCATTGTAAATGTATATATATATATATATATATATATATATATATATATATATATATATATATATATATATTTATATATATATGTATATATATATATATATATATATATATATATATCCCAGCAATAAATTGTTTCGTTTAAAAATTGAATTTATCAAAATAGAACATGTAGTATACATTATATGCAATATGTCGCCTTTTATCTGCAATAAATATGTACAATTGTATATATAAATAGAAAACGTGTGTTTAACTGTTTTATCTATTTCATATGTCCGAAATTATGTATGACATCGGACGGAAAACGTGACAGGAACTTCAAAAAAAGCTTACAGTAAATGTCTCTCGCAACTCTATGTTTTATTATGAATAAATACCTACCTTCCTTTTCCTTTTAGGGTTATTTCAAGAATTTAAATAAAAAATCTTTCATTGCCTTAGAGCACAGGATTCTATACATTTGATAGAAACACTCAAAGATTTTTCGTTGTTGCATAAACAAATTTTAATGCCTTAAACTCCGAGTAGGGTATGACCCATTCAACCATTCTCCAAGTTTAAAGTTTAACTGTTTAATTGCTCTTGAAGATACAGTTTATTTCTTTTCATATTGCAAATTTTTTAATGTTTGACATGTTCTTCCGCATACTAACAATCCATCCTTTTTCATATTTTAATTAATTCTATTTAATATTCATTAGAACAGTTTACTCCTTCTTATACGTTTCTTATGTTGTACAGAGTGTCCACCAGGGTTTGGATACATAATTCAAGCAACCGCGATGGGACACTCTAAGAGGCCATCCTGCTATTATTACGTGAATGTAAGTGAATTAACCAGCTAGGTATATAATTTGATAGCTGAATATATGGACGGATAGATAAATGTGGGGTGACTAAATATGATACCGATGTACTGGTAATATTCTCACTATAAATTCATTAAGTGCCTCTTCTTAGCATAATTTCTCTGACTGACTACGGTAATCGTCAGCAATGAACACAACTACATAATGTATTGTGCAGTAGTAAATGGGTTATCTGCCACCAACCCAATCATATAAATGCCTACATACCATTATAAACATAAATGCACTAATTAGGAACATTCATGTACATAAAGAAAGCTAATGTTGCGATACCGCACCACTCACCACTGTTCTTTGATGATACTATTACACCACACTAACGCATTGGTGGCAAACGCTTTACCACATTATCAGCAAGACGAGAGAATATGGGTGGTCACACAGTATGTTAATAGTTGAAAACACAATATGTTAATAAGAAAATGAATATTTTTCTTATACTATTTTCTGGGGATAAAAGGATTAGTAGATGCAATTTATACACTTTGTCTCTACCAAATCTTCTCCATAACAAGAATACGTCTCACAGCGTTTGTACTCAACATAATCCTTCGAGACAAACAATGTATCTAAACTTTCAGTTATATATAGGAAATTAGGAAAAGTTAACCCAACACTTGGCTCCCCCATGTACAGACGACACGGCAACCGCTCAAATAAATCACAGGAATTCCACCGATATGTGGAATGTTAACATGTTTTTATTGTCCTTTCTATGAAAGACAGTGTCCTAAACACATACAAAGATAAATGCTATATATGGGATAAAATATAAGATGGCTTACCAAGATTGCACGTCATATGACGGCAAAAAGATATTACACACACAACAAAAACAAGAATATCCTAAATTCACCCAAATATCTGCCGACAAGTCACGTGGCAGTAACAAGATATATATAAACAAATAAAAGGACAGATGGCTGGGGTAGAATAGATTAAATAGTTAGATAGCTAGATAGACAAACAGGCATTCAGACAGATATATATAGAGAGAGTGTGTGTGAGCGGGAGAGATATAGATAGAGAAAAGAGACAGTCAGATAGATAGACAGGCAGTTTGTATATGGATATATGGACAGGTGTCCGGATCTTTTACATAAGTTTGTAATGTTTTTAATAGACGCGTCAGAACCAGACGTCCGCAAAACATGTATGCAAGGGAATGAACTCGGACCTTGTTAGCATCGAAACAGAGGAAGAGCAGAATCACGTGGCTGACATAATAGAACAGCGACATACCGAGAAAGGTAAGTTCCTTAATAGCTCCAAATAAATATAAACCTAACCACTCAAATTACAATAGATAATAACCACGAAAAACATGGATATTAAATTGACCATCCCTGCGTCTCACCAACTTCCAACGACAATTTTAAATTATTTTTTAGTTCTTTTAACAGTCCCATTAATTAAAGACAAATCCAAATAAGAAGTTGAAAGCACACTTTGAGTATTATCCAAGATTGGCATTTTTGGACAGGTTATAAAAGGAGTAATTCTCAAGTATATCTTAAGTAATACACTAACTCCTGCAAAAATATGTCTTCATAACGCCCCTAAAACAATTTATATAATAATATACAAGAACATCATCTTCTTTGTAACACTTATACATGCACAAAATACATTAATTATATACTACCACATGATGTAGTATATTTTTCGCTGTTTACTTCTCTATAGTTGTCATTGAGTTCTCTTGTGATAAACGCTCTCGTTTACAGTAATTTATTTGACAGTGTTAAAGAAATATAAAGAAAAAATAAATCGTCACGTACGTTAGAAAACTTTTCCTGTCGAGACAAAATCTGTAGATAAAATATTAATTAAAGGTTTACATCTTTACATATACACTATTTCGTCCATGGAAATACAAATAGGTATTATTATGGTATCAATATGTGCAAAGTAGACATATAATTTATGCGCTGGATATCAGAGTTGACGACTGAGTTGGTTCGTCATATACAGCCACAAAGGAAGATCTTAATCATACGCCTAAAAGCCCCCCTCATATTTTTAAAAGAATAATTTACATAGCCTGCTTTATTTAAATTCAGATGATTATGTCAACTACTGGCCTATTTTTATGTGTGCATACAAAACAATACATGCAAACAAGTGATTCATAAATGTTTGTCCCTATTTTCAATAGGAAACGTTGTGTACCACTGGATATCTGCCGAATACAACAAAAAAATTGAATCATGGTTTTGGAGTGCCACCGGTCAGCGGATTACATACAAAAATTGGCTCCCAGGATGGCCCATGTTTGATGATCTGGTTTTTGAAGAACACTGTGTTGTTATTAACCAAATGTTGCAGTTTCAGTGGGGGAACGGGGGATGTCATAAGATGTACAAAGCAGTGTGCGAAAGACCTGTCAATTTTGTCTATTGATAACGGGATTATAAGATCCAAACAGATACTACAGCAATCAGATGCAAATAATGCAAGATAAATCTGTGATTGTTTGGAATTCTTATTTGTTTTTTTTTTAATATGTCTAACATCAAACCCTCGCTTATTAGAAAATTAGCTAATGCAATAAATTAAATTTGCTTGTTTTTTTAGGGTTATCATTTATATATAACAAAATAATACACTTGGGGGATAATAACAGAATATTTTTTTTGTATGATTTTGATGAAAGGTTAAATATATCATATAGGTATTGGCCAGAATTCGCATTCTTACTGGGAATAGGAATGTGTTCATGGGAAATAGGATATGTCACTGCAGGTATTTTTTAATGTTTTATCACTATTTAATAATTTGTATTTATTTTCGGTTCTGTAACGCTATGTGCTTTCTAACATAAAATACATTCCGCAAAAGACTTTGTAATTTAAGTATATTCTAGTAATAATGTTGTATCCATCTATATATTATGGCTAAGTCACCTTTTATTTTTAAAGCTGGATTATTTTGTCAGTGGCAAGTAATAATGTATTTTGTATGCATATATGAATATTTTCATTCATTACCACTGTGGAGGTATGTATAGGTTCATAACTTGACCTGTAGTGGCCTAGAGTCTCAGTATCCAAGTAAATTGTGTGCCAGTGGATCGATGGAAGATGGAAGATGGTGGTTTTGATGATTGTACAGGATAAATGATCTTGTAATCATTATTGCATTTCCTCTTTTATTATTGCATTGTGTATGCTTATATGCCAGATTATCGATATGTCGACCCCGGGAGTTTATAAGAGCAAGGAACTTTAATATAGGAGAGAACACTCCAAAATCCATGTTTACCTCGAAATTGCCCCCTTCCCCACTTGCCTCGCCGTTGTGCTTGTCCTGTACGCTTATTTGTCGTCGCTATCCCGCACATCTTGACACCTCTGTGAATATAAGAAATTATAAGAATCAATGGGAGTTAATGTTTATCTGCTTCTCATTCAATGGTCAGAATACCCCTTCTTGTGCATGACTGCATATTCCTATGTTCATATACCAGTAGATAATCGAGTCGCCTGCCGACGTGTGACTGTCAAATGCAGCTTGTCCATTTCTTACCTCAATATCGTCAGTTAGCTATACGTTATAATCCTAGTTGTTTTGAATTTTTACATGGGCACTTTAATTAAAACGGCTAATTACCTGATCAACACAAATGAGCTTAATTTGGGCGAATCCCCCAGACAGAAAACAGTCTTTACCAGCCTGTCCTCATGGATTTCCTCGACATTTATTTTACAAACATGGCAGAATAAAAAGTTCCAGGCCAAAGGCTGCAGGATCTATTCCGCCGACTTCTGCCTGAATTATTACCTTCTATTTTGTCCTGAATTTATATGGAAAAACACGTCACAATTATTGCGATACATTCATTACTGGAGAAAAGAATTATACCCGACTGACCATTGTGACGTCTGTAACGTCACTGTAGTCTCATTCAAAGCTCTCGCAACCATACGCATGGAAAGCTAACTATGAACAAGAGCACTTGGGCTCATAAGCATGATTAGGTCAAATAGGCGGAGCATGAGGGCTGTAGTGATATGGTCAATAAAGAAAATCTTGGCCTTCTGCTGTTTACGGTCAATTTTTTAAAGGACAGAGCAGTGACCAGTGATGGTACTCTGTCTTGAATGAGGACGAAGGGCACCATTCGATAACAAAGATGAGTCACGCTTCATTCGAGTCATGCCTTAGGTTTTGATGGAAAGGTATGCCAATCTGTTGAGCAAAGTTGACATCCCTCATCTTTAATGGACTGTTCTCATTTATGTGCCAATCAAAGCAAAAACATTCAATTATGTATTTATGTTCTATTCCGCTTAGGTAGTTTTTTTATCATAATACTGAAGTTAATAGCGTTCTTGTCAAAGAAATGGATTCTGGGAAAACTCGTCTAGGATTCTTTTTCAAGGAATAACACAGACTGTAAATTGAATATATAATTATACGCTAGACTTTACAATTAGAGTGTATTTAGAAAAAAAATGTTTTGAAATTTATCTTAGTTTTTGACCCCGGCAAATAGATTTAAACTTTTTTTGGCCGTAGAAGCTGAAAATATTGTAATTTAATGTAATTGCTTAAACGGTTTTAAAGATCCGAAAGCATTGGAAATATTAAAATCTTGTAGTGGTTTTACACTCATATACTTCAACATTAATTCACAAAACAGAAACAAGGTAATTTTACTGTGTGGTCTAAAAGTCATATTCTGTCCAAATCAATAGCAGAACGCAGAGTGCTGACCAGTCTGAAATGATAAAACTTCATTTAAATAATCTTTTGATAGAACACGCCTAATTCTCTTTAAGGTTGCATCAAAGGAATTTTACAGATTATTTTATAACTCGCAACGTCCTTTACAAAGAGAAACTTTAGAACGAGCAAACTTTTTGCTATAATTTTCTGGAGGAATGTCAGGATAATGTCTCCTCAAACAAAACTAGAACGCATGTCCAGACACGATATGGCATTGAATCGTCACATTATTGGAGCATTTATAAGTGGAGCTGTCCCAGTTCCAAGCCAACAAAATGACATCAGTTTCAGAAATAAAAAGACTAAATAACGATTTACAGCTTCACATTAATTGTATAATAATGATATCTTTGAAAAAGAAGAATGAAAACATTTTCAATAAATACCATTCATGTCTGGTTAAATCAGGTGTACTCCCTCAAACACTGAAACGTTTAAAATTTTACTTGATTCCAGTTAATGTAACATTGGAAAACTGTTACTGATTATTAATTGGTAAGACATACTTAACATAATGTTCAAATGTATGATGAAGTGGCTAATGTATTGATTTAAGAACATAATTGCTTCCCCTAAAATAATTGGATCATTTAAATAAAGGTTAATTGTTTTATATATATCTTACTGAAGGTAGGAACAAAATATGCAATTAGCCTGGGACATAGGCAGTTAATGTTCCAAATCGGAGTCTTAACCTTTATCCCATGATGTATTTAACGTTATAGGTGAACTGGAATGATTTCTTTAATTCGCAGACTGTATTTAGCCTGGCAGAATATCCGGTAACCAGAAGGATAGAACTTTTGATAGAACACGCCCTTAATTCTCTTTAAGGTTTCATCAAAGGAATTTTACAGATTATTTTATAACTCGCAACGTCCTTTACAAAGAGAAACTTAAGAACGAGCAAACTTTTTTGCTATAATTTTCTGTAAAAAGTGTCAGGATAATGCCTCCTCAAACAAAACTAGAACGAATGTCCAAACACGATATGGCATTGAATCGTCACATTATTGGAGCATTAATAAGTGGAGCTGTCCCAGTTCCAAGCCAACAAAATGACATCAGTTTAAGAAATATAAAGACTAAATAACGATTTACAGCTTCACATTAATTGTATAATAATGATATCTTAGAAAAAGAAGAATGAAAATATTCTCAATAAATACCATTCATGCCTGGTTAAATCAGGTGTACTTCCTCAAACACTGAAACGTTTAAAATTTTACTTGATTCCAGTTAATGTAACATTGGAAAACTGTTACTGATCATTAATTGGTAAGACATACTTAACATAATGCTCAAATGTATGATGAAGTGGCTAATGTATTGATTTAAGAACGTAATTGCTTCCCCTAAAATAATTGGATCATTTAAATAAAGGTTAATTGTTTTATATATATCTTACTGAATGTAGGAACAAAATATGCCATTAGCCGAGACATAGGCAGTTAATGTTCCAAATCGGAGTCTTAACCTTTATCCCATGATGTATTTAACGTTAAAAGGTGAACTGTAATGATTTCTTTAATTCGCAGACTGTATTAAGCCTGGTAGGATATCCGGTAACCAGAATGATAGTTTATTACAGGTAAGGCCACAGTTTGTAGTAAAGGAAATTACCGGGACTTGACATGACACCTTACGGTGGTACCTTCACCCTCACGGCAGGCTATGACATCATAGTTATTTGAATTTTTTCTTCGTTCTCCGCTGTTTATTTTACTAAAAAAAGAGCGCGATTGGTTGAAGGAGAAAACGAATATTAAAGCCCGACATATACACAAAGGCATATACTCCAAGTTAACAGATGACACCTAACATCTATTTATGCAAAATCATAAAACGAGTTCATCAGGACAACTTGAGTTCCACTGGATATCTGCCGAATTTTATATGAAGGGAAACACATGGTATTGGAATTACATATGATTAGTGGATCAGTGGAATACTATCGAACGCTGAATTTTCCAGAATTTCCTGTTTTTGACGATCAAGTTTATACGTGACTAAGGTTAAATTCGGCAGATATCCAGGTGTACACAAGTTTTTTTTTTCTGATAAAGCCATCTTAATATGAAATAATGTTTTGCATTAACTGAAATTAGTGATTACTATAAATAATAGCGAGGGAAAAAATAATGAAAAAGAATGGATAACAATTCAAGATATATAATCTATAATTCATATAAAATATAGTACATTATATAAACTGAATAATAGGGTGAAATAGATCTTAAAAGAATAAGCGAAATATACAGTATCTAAAAAGCAACACTTATATAAACTTATGGATGTAGTTTCTTATTTATTTCCACACTCACCATGTATTAAAATACAGCTATTCAGATAAGGCGAAAAATTACACTAATCCAATGTACTGATTTTTTTTTCAGGTTAGGCTATAAGCTATACGCATCCCACTTATTTAAATTAGTTCTTCAGAATCAGAATAAGAAATACGTCAGATAGATTCTATGTATAAAAGACATGTTGTTTTTTAAAAGCAAGAAACCTTAAAATTAGGCCTAACTTTCACAGTTAGAACATAGTTTAATTCGAAAGATGCTTAAGAATTGTCTAAAAAAACATATGGATGCGTTTAAATGTGTCAAAGAAATTACTCATTTCCCCATGGATGCTTTTGATCTTATCAACCACGTGTTTCTGCTCTTTTACTGTCTCGATGCTCAGAATTCTAGAGTGTCTGCGTAGGCACCAGTCTTTTGTGGTCATTTAGTTGAGTCTTCTCTGCTCAGAAAATGCATGAGAAAAAATATGAATTGAATGTTTGTTCTAAGTTCCTCTCCGGGATGGGATATTTCAAAATATCATAAATGTTTCATTTCTCCGACAGATTCCTTAAAAAATACATTTTACCTTACTTGCGAAATATTTAGTTTTGGTAAGCCGTTTCATTGTATGAGAAAATGTAAATTTCACACACACAAAAAATTCACATTGAAGAGTACGAGTATCGAGTACATTAAAAGTACTCGAGTCAAGTACGAGTATCTTTGCACTTTTTTACATTACTCCAGTGTGAGTACCGAGTACTCAAAATGTACTCATGAGAACTTTAATCAATACTTTTTGTAAAAAAAAACTTATTTAATGAGGTTATTAAGTTAATACAGACTCAGTAAAAGTTATAACATATTTTATTAATAAAAATTCAGGACAACATATAAAATATATACAATATTGTTTTATGATTAATCAAAATACTGAATCGAAATGAATGATCTGGGGCATATAAACAGGTCATATACACTTGAAAATATATCAAAGCATTAACTGATTATGGTAGATGGTTACATTGAAGAAACAGTGTAGATTAACCTTATACACATCTGACGTTATATATTAAGTGTATAATTAACAATGTTCCTGCAGGTGTTATATTCCAAATGCTACGTTAAACAGTACAACTAATACAGTACTTTTGTATTGTTTAGATGGTCATATTGCTCATAATCATCACATGTCTAAGTTGACTACTCATTTTGACAAGAAAGACTACTACAAAGTATCTTTGTTTTGTTCCATTTGCATCTGTTTATCTGACATTCTTTCTTGCTTTTGATTCAGTCGCTATGGAAGAACCCCTGTGCATCAGAAGCTGTATCTCCAAAGTTTCCGGATCGTGATATAGTACATTCTATA
This sequence comes from Sipunculus nudus, assembly GCA_026874595.1. Lineage (NCBI taxonomy): Eukaryota > Metazoa > Annelida > Sipuncula > Golfingiida > Sipunculidae > Sipunculus > Sipunculus nudus. Next base: position 40,913,117 of record CM049321.1, on the reverse strand, counting down.
CTGCCATCTGAGTCAGCCTAGACAGTGAACAGCGGCCAGACCCCTAGCCTTCAGGATCCCTGCCTTTACTGCAAGTTATGTTTTTACCATCCTGACCCACATTGGTCCTTGGGTCTCATATATATATATATATATATATATATATATATATATATATATATATATATATATATATATATATTTATATATATATATATATATATTTATATATATATATATAAACACATAGATATATATATTGTTATCCATATGGATCATACAATTAGTTAAAGCAACTAATACAAGGCACTCTCTACGGCTTGGATCATGGTGTTTGGTAGTCTCTTTGGCTGAGGAAGCCGAAAACAACAGGAGAAAACCACACACTGTTGGACGGGCAACTACAAACCACTCACACAGCCAGGCCCGGGATCAACCGAAAGAGGAAGGACTTGAATGTTCCTAGGTGGCAATAAACTCCCCCTGGAACCATATCTGTCTCCCGATAAGTAAACCTTCCCGGCTGGAGAATCCTGACATTTCTTTCAATAGGCTCATATTCAATATTAATAACTTCCAAATGAATGCGCTGTGACATCATACATAAATACAAATATTACAAATGCTTACAAATAATGCTTCAATGGATTGTATCTATTAAAGGACCTGACACCGGCAAGCCTTTGATTTGTTGGTATTCATTATATAAACTGGTTTTCTGATATACATCTTACTGAAAGCAAATACCGACGTCTACGAATCGGAGATCAATCCACATGCACAGATGTACCGGGGCCAAAACTAAAAGTTCCAAAGTAAGAAACGAATTAATTGAATTATCTAACAGCCTAAAAGACATAACTATATTGCCCTATTTTTTTTCTATAATCATATTCTTTTGATATATTTTGTACCCTGTTCTATCGCCAATTTTTTTTTTCGGAGATAGCATTGCATGGATAGACAAAATAACAAATTGCATATTTATGATACGATTGCAAACGTATGCCTAGTTTATATGCTAATATCTCATGTCTTAAACCTGTACATGTATAATATTTTTTTTATTCTGGAACCCCTTATTACGTTTAAATATGGATAATATAAAGATAAACATGTTATTGAACAGTAACATCTTCCTTTAATAGTCACTTGTTCGTAAAAGAAATACTGATTAATATTAATTCAGCATTAAAGCATTCCCTAATTTAATTTTTCGTTCAAAGACAAATAATGCAATTTTATGGTATTAGTAAAGACAATAAATTGTACTTACATAATTCAGGAATAAAGTTTAGTTTGATGAAATGTATCCAATGTAATGATTATCTGTTCAGGAAGAGTGGATATATATACTGGACAACAAAGGCAACTTTTTTTTTAATTCAAACAAAGACAACACAAGGATTTGATCATTGTTAACAATACATAAGTGACGTTGATAGAACATTTCTTCAAATTAGTACATCAACCTGTAACAGTTTTGTTAAATTTATCAGGAAGTCATCATTATTATTTGTATATACATAAACACACATATACCCCACAAATACACTACAAGTATTAACACAAACATATATTAAATACACTCGTCATACATAATCCAATATGCATTGCACACTGATGCATATAAACATGATATCTAAACACATACACATTAACTCAAATTAATTGCTTGGCAGGTACATAATGAGTTGAGTATACATGGCTGTTCACACCCCAAACATGAACTATATTCCTTACTCTTTATAGGGAGTTTTCGTATTTTATTTTTCAGTAGCCCAGTTTTCAATTACAAACATTTTAGGTTATCAGAGGTAATAGGGGTTTGCATTTCTTTAGGTGGTCCTCTAGTTCTAACTCCTTTTTAGCAATGAGATATTTTTCTTTTTGCAAGGATTTCAAAGTACAAATGATTTTGCAAATAAACTTGTGACAGATGGAGAAGATTTACCTTTAAAAATAATATACTTATATATGAGAATAATGGTATTTATCATAATATTTTCTTTACTGATAGGTAGGATTCCAAAAATAACTTTATTTTGTGTTATTTCAGGCATATTAATATCACATAGTTTTAATCATTCCTTAATCTTAAAGTAGAAATTCTTTGTAACTGTACACTCACAAAACAGGTGAAACATTGATTCTTGATATAAAAAGCAATAATCACATCGACCCGTTTCAATTAATTTCCATTTATACAATTTTTTGTTTACTGCCAAGTAATTATTCATAATTTTGCAAAGAAATTCTCTTAATTAGTTATCTTAAGAGATTTGATAAATTTATGTAACACGAAGTTCTTTTTCTTGTGCAGTGACATCCAAGCATTCGTCCCATATAATGTTTCTGAACTCAGTTTTGTCCTGAATACATTTACCGTAAATCATTTTTGAATTTAATTTTGATATATAATATTGCTTGTTTTTTATAAATACTGAATCATCGAAGAAGTTATTTTCTTTTATCAAAGAACTTAAGTTCGTTGAGACTGAGGCAATTACTGACTGTAACAGAAGTTTATCTAATTCAGTTAAATTGCCATTAGCCACATTATTCCAAGACTTAAATGTCCCATTTTTATTAACAATGTCATTTATGTAATTAATTCCGACAGCTGATAAATGTTTCTAAAAAAAGCTATATTGTTAATTTGTAATAATGAATTATTCCATAATGTTTGAGATAATACTTCATACCTAGATTCTGGATAATTTTTTTAAATTTCGGTCCATGAAAACAAGCATTTTTTGTAGAATTTTTGCAGACCCTGCGGAATGCTTTATTTATGAAAATTTGATCTTATGAAAGATGTTCCTCCTATTCTACTTAAATAACATGAGACTAACTTCGCCCAAGGTTTATTTCCGTCAGTAATTAGTCGTTTTATCCACACGACTTGCTGAACTTTCAGCATTGATTCAATGTCTGGCAGTTTCTGGCCACCCATATTATATGGTCCTACTGCAGTGTTATATGCAACCTTTGGCTTTTTTCCTTCCATATAAATTTGTTAATCATACCTTGTGCCTCAGTAACAAAACTCCTTTTTGGTTCACACATGTTTGTAGCATAAAAAATAGTGGATAAAACGAGTTATGGAGCTATCTCAATTCTACCATAAATTGTCATTGTACGGATTCTCCAAACACTCAAGGTGTTATTCATCTTTTCTTTTATTCTTGTGAAATTCTTTTCCATTACAATATCTACATCATATGAAAAGTAAATGCCCAAGATTCGAATAGCACCTACAGATAGATTAATCCATCTACATTCAATAGGTCTGTCGCGTCTAGCTTTACAGCTTCCTAGCCCTGCTGCTTCTGGCTTATCATAGTTGCCTTTTAAGGAGGAATAATATGTAAAAACATTTATAACATTTATCAGTTCTTTGAAAGACTCTGCATCCCGAGGGAAAATGTTGAGTCATCTGCAAACATGCACAATTGATATTCTAAATCAAAATATTTTATTCCTTGTATTTCATTTCTCGTACGAATCTGATGTGCTAATACTTCAACAACAAACAATAAAAGGTAACAGGCTAATGGATCCCCTTGACGGGTACCTCGTTCTAACAAAAAATATCTGGTTGTTACTCCATTTTTTATGAAGGAACTCTCCAGTTTATTGTAAATTGTTTTATCCATGTTATAAAATTTTCTCCAAATTTAAACCTTTTAAGAACACTGAACAGAAAAACATGATCTACCGAATCAAAAGCTGCTTCAAAATTAGTTGCGAACATAATACCTGTACGTTTACTTTGATTACAGTAGTATATAATATCGCTGATAATCCTGATGGGCTCACCAATGAAACGACCACTTATATATACACTTTGATCCTGAGAAATTAAATGTGGAAGTATTTTCTTCAATCTGTTGACTAATATTCGACTAAGTATTTTGCAATCAACATTAATTAGGCTGATTGGTCGGCATGATTTAATGTATCTAGTGTCTTTGTCAGGTTTTTCTATTAAAGTTATTACAGCTTGTTTTTGACTGTTCGTGAGGTGACCTTGCCTGAAGTTATAGTTTAGACAGGATATCAATTCATATTTAATATCTTGGTAAAACATTTTGTAAAATTCATTACTTAGTCCGTCATTCCCAGGTACTTTATTTGAAGGCATGGATTTTATTGCTTTTAATACTTCTGTCTGAGTTACTGGACCATCACATACAGATGCTTGTTCATCAGATAGAACTGGTACATTAATATTTTCAAATAATTATCACAATCTTCTTCTGTTACCGCAGATATTCTCGTGAACTTTTTTTTATAAAATGCACTAATCTCCTCCATAATTTCTTTTTGAGAGGTTATCTCCTTCTCATTTTGTAGTAATTTACGAACTGTTCTTTTATGACAATTTCTTTTTTCTAAATTAAGGAAATATGAAGAGTTTCGCTCGCCAATTTCTTTCCATTGTGCTCGGGAGCGGATTATGATTCCTTGTGTAATGTGGTCATACTATGTTTTCAGCTGATGTTTAATTTCTTGGTGTTCCTTGATTACTGCCTCACTCTCACACTAGAGTCATTACACAATTTTCTTTCCAGCTCATTTAAATTACTCTCAAGTTCACTTAATTCATTCCTTCTCTGTTCAGCTTTTGCCTTTGAATGATCAAGAGTGAACTGCCTTATTTGAGGTATTCCAAACGTGTAGCAGAATTATTAAATGAAGTATTTTCTTTCCATTCAGAAATCTTGCTTTTTAATTATTTGATATAATTTTCATCAGTTAACAATGAATTATTTAACTTCCAATATGCTGGTCCTCTATTCTGGTCCTTAAGTAGCTGTAATTTTATATCCATTGCGG